>OX458998.1:1385656-2751312 GCA_949774965.1 Diarsia brunnea | reverse complement strand
GAAGACTTTGACCGAGTGATGTTGGATGTGCAAGAGAGTGAGGAACTATATGTTGGGGGTGATTTTAACGGGCATGTTGGAAGAGTGAAGGATGGATATGAGAGAGTGCATGGGGGTTGGGGGTACGGAGACCGTAACACTGATGGGGAGGCACTACTACAAGCTGCTTCTGCCTTCGACCTGGCAATTACAAATACGTGGTTCAAGAAAAGAGACGAGCACCTCATAACCTACAAGAGTGGCCACCACGGGACGCAAATTGGCTATTTTCTGGTCAAACGGAACCATCTCAAATGCGTTACCAACTCTAAAGTGCTGCCAGGCGAAGACTTAGTCTCCCAACACAGATTGGTGATAATGGAGGTAAAAGTTAGTGTCCTTTCTAGGGGAAACAAAGAACGGCCCCCACCTAAAACCAGATGGCGTATGTTAGATAACGAGGAATGTGCAAGTATGTTTAAGAGCCAGGTAGTAGGCAAGATGGTTGAAATGAAGGATATGGAAGGAAAATCTGTTAATGAGTGTTGGAAAGAGATGGCGGATTGTATTAGAAGAGTAGCAAAAGAGGTGTTTGGAGAATCAAAAGGGAAAGGTATAATAGATAGGGATACATGGTGGTGGAATGAAGAGGTGCAAAAAAGTCTGAGAGAGAAGAAGGTTGCGTTTAAAGTTTGGCAGGGTGTAGCAAACGGGAACGACAGTTTGAAAGAAGAAAAGAAGAAGATTTATAAAGAATGCAAGAGAAAGGCAAAAAAGGCGGTAGCAGTGTCCAGGGCTAAGGCGCAGGAGAAGTTATATGACTCACTGGACAGTCCTAGAGGCCAGAAGGAGCTCTATCGCATTACAAAAGCAAGAGAAAGGAGAACGAGAGATATGAATCATATAAAGTGTGTGAAAGACGGCGCTGGTAAGGTTTTGTCTAAAGATGATGAAATAAAAGGGAGATGGAAGGTTTATTTTGAAAAGCTAATGAATGAAGAGAATAAATGGAGCGGTGTGCTTAAAGAGGTACAAGTAAATATGGGTTTGGTAAGGGAAATTAGCATGGATGAAGTGAGGAAGGCAGTGCAAAGTATGAAAAATGGAAAGGCCTTGGGCCCTGATGAAATACCAGTAGAAGTATGGAAGTGTTTAAAAGGAGATGGATGTATGTGGTTGACTTTATTTCTCAATAAGTTGTTGTGTGAAGAAGCGATCCCACAAGAATGGTGCAATAGTTCGCTAGTGCCCATCTTTAAGAATAAAGGGGATGTGCAGGACTGCAACAACTATCGGGGAATAAAGCTCATGTCACATAGTATGAAAGTATGGGAGAAAGTAATAGAGAAAAGAATGCGAGAGGAAAGTGAGATAACTCAAAATCAGTTTGGGTTTATGCCAGGTCGAGGAACAATGGACGCCACTTTTGCACTCCGCCAATTGTGCGAGAAGTACAGACGTGCACACAAGAACTTGCACATGGTGTTTATTGATCTGGAGAAAGCGTATGATAGGGTACCTCGGGATATGTTGTGGTGGGCTTTGAAAGAGAAAGGTATACCTGGGAAGTATGTAGAGTTAATTCGTGCGATGTACAGACAATCTTGTACCTACGTCCGGTCAGCTGTTGGCAACACCGACGAGTTCAATGTGGCTGTAGGCTTGCACCAAGGGTCGGCTTTGAGTCCGTACCTCTTCCTGTTGGTTATGGATGCTTTGACATCGGACATGCAGGAAGAGGCACCCTGGTGCATGCTTTTTGCCGACGACATTGTTCTTGTAGGTGAAGATGGACCTGAGATCCAGAGTAGATTGGAGAAGTGGCAACAGAGGCTGGAGAATGTAGGCTTGAAAATCAGTAGAACTAAAACCGAATACATGTTCTGCGATTTCGGCGGTCTCTCCAGCCCTGAACTCATAGCGCTAGATGGCGCGTTTCTTCCGGTCTGCTCCGACTTTCGGTATCTCGGTTCACTCGTGCAAAGCGACGGCGAAATAGATCGTAGTGTTAAGCACAGAATTAACACGGGATGGATGAAATGGCGGCAGGTCACGGGAACAATCTGCGACTCCCGCTTTCCCCTTAAACTAAAGGGGAAGATTTATAAAACAATGGTTAGACCTGCTGTCTTGTATGGATCAGAATGTTGGGCCACAAAAGGGATGAATGAAAGGCATTTGCATGTGGCTGAGATGAGAATGCTTAGGGGGATGTGCGGTGTTACGCGAATGGATAAAATAAGGAATGAGTACATAAGAGGAAGTCTGAAAGTGGCGCCGGTGACTGAAAAGTTGTGTGGAAATCGGTTGTCGTGGTATGGGCATGTGATGCGGAGGAATGAGGAAAATGTTGTGAGGAAGGTTTTAAATATGAATGTGGAAGGATATACGAGTAGAGGAAGACCAAAGAAACGATGGATGGACTGTGTTAAAAATGATATGGTAAAAAAGGAGGTGTCTCATGAGATGACGAGAAACAGAGAAGTATGGAAGAGGAAGACATGCTGCGCCGACCCCAAATGAATTGGGATAAGGGCAAGAGAATGATGATGATGATGACATAGGGTGTAAAAGTACCCTTAACGCAAACGAAGGGCACTTGTTCTCCCCACCACTGCGATCATTTTTTTGTTCTAGACCATACCTGGGGACCTCCTAGTTACGAAGATATTGGGGGTCAAAGTTCCAAATTTTTCACAGCTGTTTTTGTAAACACTAGTTTTTCAGGTTTTAACTTTACTTAAATTACCTCCATGACCCGTTTACTATTTAAAGCATCCAATAGCACCATGTTTTAAGAGTGCTACTTTGAGTTTTACCGTAAAATGTGATTTTTGACCCCAAAAAAAAGTCATTTCCCAGCAAAAATTTTTGCGTAGGGGTACTTAGTTTGATGTACAGAATCCTTGGTTGACGGATGCGTGAAGGGTTCGTTTACACCCTGTATATTTAGCTAGGTGGACCCATTCGATTGTAGACCACTTGACATATTCTGTAAGTTGCTACTATAACCATATTATGTATACCTTACCTACTACAATCTGTCTGTTTGAGTAAATTAATATGTCTTACAAGACGCTTTTTGAATCAGCTCCTTGTCTTATTAGAAATTACGTGCGTAAAGGAAACAAATGATAGTCGACAGGTGGGAGTGGAGGAAAAAACGTGTTGCATCAACTTTGAATAACATGTGACAAGGGCAGGATGATCCCGTCGGGGCTGCGGGTTGTTCGCAAGAGATAACGCGGCCTCGACATGAAGGGCTAAGAAGGAACATGGGTGGTTTTTAGTCAGTAGAAGTCTCACACTCCGACACACGCGACAACTGAGCATGAGGTATTGGTTTGAATTCCCGAGGCGAACAAAGTGTTATTGGATTCTTCCTTGAGAAATTTCTCAATATGCAGTCACGGTGTCTATTAGGTTCTCCTTTGCCTAATTCATTTAGGGATTAGAGGCATGATTAAAATTTCATGTCATGTTATGTAATTTAGTATTCCCACTAGCAAAGTCGTTTCAAATAAAAGTACCGATTCTACGAAGACTATTATCAACATTTGCCTAGCCATTTCCTTTCTCAGCTTCCTATCTAACCGAATACAGCTGAACAGAAATGGTTTACCTCCTTAACCAATGAATGTGTAATCAACGAAGATCATTTGATCGAGAAAAGTATACAATTTCTAACTCCGCGTATTTCCCAGAATACTGCAACGATCACCAGCATTTCAACCTGTAATCACCCACTGACGGGTATAGGCCTCCTCTTTTTTCTGGCACACTTTCCGGTTCTATGCGTCCCTTATCCAGATGTTTCCAGCGACATTGACTATTGTCATCAACCCAAAAAACTTTAGCTTTATCACCGTCATGGCCACATAAAACACACAAGCTATTCCATCTCATCGCAAATGTTTCAATCTCTATTCTAATTCAAAACAATGATCACCCAACACTTACAGTAAATCACTGAACCAAAAACCATAACCAAAATTAAAAAAAATATTATAGCGTCATCGAAGAGTCGTTAACGTGGGACCAACTTGCACTGTAATCCCCTAAACCAGACAGGTCAGGGGTCAAAACATAGTTGATTTATTTGTGAGCATAGAACTTAGGGTTCTTTGGCCTGTGAGTAACAACTACGCATTGAAAGACCAGTTCTGAGGAGTTTATAGTAAAGTAATAATTTGTTTAGGAGCTGGATTTGGGAACTGTGATAATCTACTTAATGACTGCTCCCAAAAACGGTGTAGGAAAACATCGTGAGGAAACCGGCATGTCCTAGAACCAAAAAATCGAAGACTTGTGACTTCTACCAATCCGCACTGGGCCCGTGTGGTATATTATAGCCCATTCCCTCTCAAAGAGTGGAGGCCTGTGTCCCAGCAGTGGGAACATTAATAGGCTGTTGATGATTATGGATAGCGTAAATTCATTTATTTGCTGAAAAACTATGTACAGACGCCACCATATTTGGCTACCCAAAACTGACAAATTTTCGCAATTAACCTTGAACCTAATGCTTTAGGGATAAAGTTAAAAATCCAGTAAAGATATTTGACAGATTGTAGCAGCTTGAAATGCTGGCGTCATACAGTCTAAACCTCTAGATCCAAGAATCATGGTATTTAGGCTAAAAGATGTAGGTTGGACTTAGTGTTATTGGAATTCTTCCTTCAGAAACTTCTTAACAGTAGCCTGCAGCCTGGCGGTCTGAAGTCCGGTTGACGACAAAAAGCCTGCACCTTGTACTTAAGACTTTTAAATTTTAAAACAAAACTGGCACATTCTGTACTATAAAGTTTCCACGACCTTTATAGTATTGAAGCATTTCTATTTTGATATGTGATCAAACGTAAAACTGCCACCATCATCATTATCTTGCCCTTATCCATTGACTTATATATTACTGCGTAAGGACTGGGCGGACCGCATGTAAAAATGACGCCTCGAATGTGGTCCTAAAACGGTCTTTCTTAAGCCGAAGTGAACAAGTCCACGATCGGCTCTCTTCGGGTGCGGTCGTAAATTTTATTAAAAGCTTTATTTATGTTCTTTAAAAATACCTCGAAAATACCACGCCGCTTATACAAGGTTACGTTAACGAGCAGACTACATCGATTCTCTGTATGGCGAACGCGTCGAGCAAATGTTCGGACGACCGTATCTTTAGTTTTTTATCAATGCCCTTATCCCAATTCATTTACAGTCAGCGCAACATGTCTTCTTCTACCATACTTCTCTCTCGTTATCTCATCACACACCTCCTGTCTTGCCATGTCATTCTTTACACAGTCCTTCCATCATCAACCTGCAACCATAATATGTAATATAAAAATCATTTAAGTATCAATCAAATGTTATACAGGCATTGTTTGCCTAAACGGGTGCTCCAAACACATTAACATGTAATGTAATACCTAATTGGCACAATAAACTATTTTGTATTTTTTTTTGTATGTTCCCAGACACGAGAATAAAAGACACATAAATCTTTCTGCTACTAGCACTGTAAGAAAACTACAAAGCCTTTTCTAGTACCTAGTATTTTATTTATCAGTTCAGCCGTACCTAACTCGATTCCGATGGCTGTAATATTTTCCTTTGCTCGGTTTATCCATTTCTGATAAAATGTTTAATAGCAAAATCGTCTGCAAAACAATTCTAACATCCACCTGGGAATTCTTTGAGATGGGAACTTATACATTTTCATCTGAGTGCTGCAATTTTGTTGCTATTTCTTTCTTGTAATGCACTTTTGTTAGACTCGTGGGCAATACGCCATTTATCCGCTTGCCGCAGAACGAGGGTAATCTGTTTAAACCGGTACTGATGACTAAGAGTAGTTAATGATAAAAGCTGCTCAAATTTTACAAACTCGTTTTATTTAAAAAGTAAATGTAACCTTATATACTCAAATTCGCAGCATTAACAATTAGTCTACTGACCCTTGAACTCCAAGCAAAATATTTTCTCATCGACAATGACGACTGAAATCAAGTTTCGTGTGCTAATTTCCCACTTCACTACTCCTCATTGTGAGTTTAAATTAAATGTAAGGCAAGGAACATACATGCGAGGTCGGAACTCGGAACTATACCCTTGGTAACAAACTAGCTCCTCAAGAATCAAGCCCGTAAATTCCCATAACGACGAGGCATTGTTGACGAAAATAAATCAACATTTACATGAAGTGAAAAAAAACTAGTTTGGCGGACTAAGGAAAAAAATAGAAGGGCGAACCCCATTGTAGTCTTCGCTCCGTTTTCGCACACGGAAGTTCCCGTTTGAAGAATACGCATTTTAAGATAACAAAGCAACAATACCGGGTTGACAATAGGTTAGAACGAGAGCAGTTCCATTGTGCAAGGAGCAGCTGATCTCTACTTATTACTTTAACTTAGAAATGCAAAGACGGTACAGTAACGGTGATTCAATTTTTCCGAATTTCGAGCTCCAGTTTTGGTTGAGTTATGCAATTGTGCACCCGCCTTTAGTGCCATCTGCCTATGTTTATTTCTTTTTAATAATATTTTTGAGGTATTTTTATTTTTATGTTAATCGTATTTTGTGCATTGACATTATAACAATAGGATTATGAAGAGGTTTTTCAATTTGTCTTGTTAAAATACAAGGAAGTATCTTTGGGAGATTTTTGCATTTTAAACTTTCACATGGTCAATGACCAAACAATGTTACACGGAGCTGTTTGGAGGGTTAAGTCAGTATTCAATATTTCTCAGGCATACTGATTTCTAACGATGTTTTTCTTCATCGAAGAAAGTGATAATTATAACTTGCTTCGATGGAGGAAAACTTATATACAATACGCAAGGTCGCACGTGAATCCGAAAAATCTGAGGTGCATGTCTTGGGTTCAAACTTGTGACATATGACTGCATAACTTAAAAAAAAAAACTTATGATAAACTTATTAAAAGCTGTTGTAAATCAAATGCCTTTCGTTTAGGGCCTCAGCCTTCTGTATTTTTGAAAGCCCTTAATCATCTATCATTTTACAAAAAGGTATGAAGATCACCAAATTAGTATGCACAAAACGGCCTTCAAGGTACTTAGTAATTCTTCATCAGTCGTTTAACTGTTCAAGTGACAGGAATTACCCATTAAACCGCAAACAAGGCCAGTTACAAAAGATGTATACGTCGCTAGTTTTTTCTCGACATTTATGTCATTCGTCATATTATTTTTATATACGACCAGTAACAAGACTTAACCCGTTAGCCGCGCGTGCCACTCATCTAGGCATTAAAGGCATTAAACTAGACCATAAATAGTAACTAGTTTACCACTTAACCCTGTAATTGCAACCGTTGGCAGATGTAGTGAAGCACGCGCCTAACCTTTGGAAAATGTCAAGTTTTTTCATTACAATTTTATTATCTAGAATTACTAAAGTCGATATAAAAATGTCTTAAAAGTGATAAAGTGTTTTAATTTTGCGTTCAACGAATTCTATAAATTGCAACGGCTTCTTGTTAAATTATTTACTAAAGAAAAAATTACTATTTACATTTCCGTTTCTGCAATAGGTGGTAGAGTCTTTAGTAATGGACGATAAAACTATAGACTAACATTATTCAAATACACGTGCTAGTGCTTTATATAAACATAATTGTCAACTATATAATTTAAAGTGCTGGTGTTAGTAAATAACGTACCGGTCGTTTGTACAAATAATTAAAAGTACGCTTGTAATTGGTGTTATGTTGTTTTATTTTCAAGGAAACAATTGATTCTCATTATGTACCGGCTTTAGCCCGTGGCGTCGCCTGCGTGTAGCTCGGAAAATAGTGGAACACATAAAATATGCATCAAAATAAAATATGTTTTTGTTTATTTCTATCTTTCTTTCTACATGTCTTGTGTCCAACCTATGTCCTACCTGTGTGCCATATTTCATCGACATCCCTTCAGCCGTTAAACGTGAAGGCGTGACAAATAACAAACACTTACACATGTAAAATATTAGTTAAGATAACAATGAGTTTTATTAAATCAAGTACAAGGAAAAATTTATTTACTCCGAACACTCACTCAGTAATAGAGCACATACAGTAATCGTTTTACAGCCAATAAATCTAATTCACAAGAAATAAATGTCCCAAGACAGGCCATTAGTGGCGAAGGAATTCACAACACAGCATAAAAGATTTGTACTCTAATCCTTACTAACCCAATTATCACATTACATGCATATATTTGGTACTATTTGAAATTCAAATATTATCGCTTCGATATAATTTTTATAAATTTTTACAACTTGTATTTTACCGACTTCGGCTTTACTGCTTGCGACTTACCCCGGCAGCAGAAGGGTTAAAGTCGTTTGAAAAATATTTATTTATAAGACTAAATAAAGTGGTTTATTTCGTCTATCTTAAAAAACGTTGATTGGTGGGGCGTTTGCTAAGATCAGTTCACAAAAGAATTTACTGCTCCATATAGATAAAAATGTATTTATTCATTTTTTTTCTTGTGTCAAAAATTCGTACCATCACCCCTCTTCTAATGTGGGGTTGGTGATTATTTTTTTAAATGCTCTCTTCCGTGAATAAAAAACGTGGGTACGTCTTGGAAGATAAAAAAATAATTTAGTACCATTCTGTGTGATTTTTTTTCCACTGTCGATAACAATGCCATTGCTATTTAGAGAACGATTTAGATCAGTTGAAATGTGTAGTGAGGTGTAAAATTTTAAAATGATTATTTTCCGCCAAAGTAGATCTTGTGCGAGTAAGAGCCAAAATACAGCGAGACAATTAAGAATTCATTTTCAGCGCCGATGAACTTGTGAGAAGTTGTCTTATTTTTAAACTTTATTGTCTTATTTTTAAACTTTACTTTTCATATTTTTTGTGGTTTTGGTATTATTTTGTTTTTGCTAAATTTTAAACACACATAACATCACCCCAGTCATCCCTAAAGCGCCACAAGCAGTAGGTACACCACCTACTTATAATACACCCACGATGAGCATACGACCATTTCCCGCAACGTACCTGTATTATATTTATAAGTTTAGCCCACTTTAGGGGCAGGCCTAAAGCCATCACAAAGCAGGCACAAATCCTCTGGGCTGCTACTGAGAAATTTCTTGTGGAATAACTAAATTACTATTTATTATTTATTCTTAAAAAACATGGTAAGTGTTCATTATTTTTATTATAATCCGGATGTACCAACACGAAGTTAAAACCTTAAACCCAACCTATCATAATTTTTATACCTTTATTAAACATTAATAAAATCATCAGCTGCACTTATTAACACTTCCCTGCTAACGGGTGCGCCTGCGCAAAGGTTAGACTTGAACGTTACATACCAATGGTGACCTTTGTTTTTGCGTCAGCGCTGGAGGGTTATTGATTTTTTTAATGAAGGTCGTATTTATAATTGTATAAGGAATTCATTGAAGTTGGTCAGGTACAAGGTGCAGGATGTAGAATACACGCTAAGTTTTATATGAGTTTATTATTTTTATACATTTAAGTATGAAATGGATCATAAATTTATTTCAGTTTTCAAAAAAATTGATTCAAGTTAAAATTCGTTTATATTTTTTTTAAATGTCATCATCATCTGCCCAGCCTTTTTCCAAATATATTTGAGGTCGGCCTCCAGTCTAAACAAAGGCCAATTATACATATTTTACAAGAAGCAACTGCCTGTCTGACCTCCACAACCCAGTTAGTATTGGATAACACAGTAATCCCTGGTAATAATGGTTGTCAGACTTTCGGGCCACTGACTACCTTTAATGGCTGTCAAAGATCTGACAGCCGGAATCATCGGCTTAACGTGCTTACCAAACACAGACCAACCAAGGTAAGAGCGGTTTAACCTGAAGATTGATCAAAGTGTCGGTTTTTATTCAGCCTAGGGCTCCGCCAATATCCGTTCCTTACTGCAACAAAGGAGGATACTGTTTTAATTTTAAGTAGGATGTTAAAAAGAAAAAAAAATCATGCCGTGAGAATCGCAAGTTGTTACAATATTTTTAGTGAACTCAAAACTTACCTGTGATATGTATTTGTATCGTTAAGTCCGATTCACACAAACGTAACGTGGTCATCTAAAATAAAAAATAATATATTTCAGAAAAAAACACACATTATGAATGCAATTAAATCGCTAACAAGTACAAAACATTGTTGGCGTTTTAACCCTTTGTTACGACCAGGGTACAAGCGACCCCCGGTGATGCCAGACTTGTTTATTTTTATTATGATTGACATAAGCACGACGCCTACGATATTCTGAAGTTTGGAAACGGTCGTCAGCGTCATAACTAGTGTACAATACAAAATACTCCCGTTAATTGAAAACTTTATTTTGTTCGCCATATTTCCGTGGCTGGCGTGAATATGTTGACATGTCTAAAATTGTAATTTGTCAGGGCGGCCATTTTAAAGTTTTGGCGTCTTCTGGTAAATCGGTAAATTAGTTTAACATATATGTTTTAGTTGTTTTAAAGGTTATTTTATGCCATCTTTTAAATGACGACAATAAATAATCAAAATTTCCCATAGATTGCATAATAATAGACTTGTCAAGTCGTTCACCGAAAAGTTATCAACTTATTCACCGAGTTGTCAACTTGTTCACCAACAGTTTTCAACTTATTCACCGAGTTGTCAACTTGTTCACCAACAGTTTTCAACTTATTCACCTCATTATTAGGTAAACAATGTTATTTTAATGACAAACACATTATTTTAATTGGATAGCAAACAGATGACAAACATAAAAAATATTTAGTTTGCTGAAATACCTACTACTCACTCAAATCAAGTAATTTTGTTCTAACTGAACAAATATTTAATTGAAACACCACGAAACTATCAGTTTCCTAGTATTTTTGTAATAAAAACATTGTTTTATTGGACCACAAACAACGTCATCATACAGACACAAATGTGTTACTAACACAACTAAAAATTGAAACAACTAAAATAACCATACATTAACTCCTCAACCTCGTCGCAGACCATTCATGTTTTATTGGACCTCAGAATCCTCTTCATCTGGGTTGTTTTCGTCCAAATCTGGAATAGTAGATGCAGAGACGTCACCGACAGTTTTTATATTAATATAAAACTCTGTCAATCAGGTCAATCATGTCCATCAAATCCTTTTTTTTCTGCACTGATTGGCAAAGCTTCCTTGGAGATTTGGCTCAACCTAAAGACATCTATGGTGGTTTTTCCTCTTTTCCGAAAATTTACTGAATTGAAAGAGGGTCAACAACATCTGACAAACATCTGGCAAAGCACAAAAAGGTCTACTGTGCCTTCGTAGACTTGGAGAAGGCTTACGACAGTGTGTGGAGGGAAGAGCTGTGGTCGACTCTATCTATGTATGGTGTGGACAGGTGCTTGGTACGAGCACTAAAATCTTTGTACAAGGATTCTAGTGCTTGTGTTAGGATAAATGGGGCATACACTGGCTGGTTTATCATCTCAAAAGGTGTTAGGCAGGGCTGTTTAGCGTCCCCTTGGCTGTTCAACCTATAAATGGATAGTTGTCTGACAGATTTGAAAGAGAATGACTGTGGATTAAGGATGAATGAGTTGCCTGTCAAATGCCTTCTGTACGCAGATGATCAAGTTCTTCTTGCATCGTCAGCGGAACAGTTGCAAGATATGGTAACTGTTATGAATGAAGCATTTAAGAGAAAAGGGATGAATGTAAATGTAAACAAGACGAATGTTATGGTATTTGAAAGAGAAGAGGATATATCGGTGTGTGATGTGGAAATAAATGATAAGAGTGTGAAACAAGTGAATGAGTTTGTATATTTGGGCAGTATGTTTACAAGAGATGGAAAGATTGACGCAGATGTAGAAAGGAGAGTAAACGCGGGAAATAGAGTAAATGGTGCTATGCATGCGGTGGTGACCAACCAGTCGATGTCAAAAGAGGCTCGGCTGGCTGTTCACAATGGTGTGCTGGTGCCTACTCTTATGTATGGCAGTGAATGTTGGGTGTGGCAAACGAAGCATGAAAGTAGGATTAATACTGTGGAGATGCGTTCTTTGCGAAGCATGTGTGGTGTAACTCTGAATGATAAGTTGAGGAATGAGGTAATACGAGAACGTTGCGGTTTAAAAGAAGATGTAGTGACAAAAATTGAAAAGAGTATGCTAAGGTGGTTCGGTCATGTGGAAAGGATGAATGAAAGGCGATTAACAAAAGGTATTTACAAGGCAGATGTGAGTGGTAATGCCGGGAGGGGACGCCCTAGAAAGACATACACTGATCATATTGGTGCCGTTCTTCTGAAAGGACAGGTGCGTAGTACTCGTAACCGGCGTGCGTGTATGACCAGATGTATGAATGTGGACGAGGCAAAAGGAGTATGTAAGGATCGTAGTAAGTGGCGTTCTGTGGTTTCTGCCTACCCCAATGGGAAAAGGGCGTGAGTTTATGTATGTATGTATGTATGTTGAAAGAGGGTTCGCGATCCAGGGTCATCTTGAAATTGATTTATTCTACCCTGTTTTTATTATATTGCAGCCATTTAATAGGTTGCCATAGAAATCTGTCCCCAGAATCGTCCAGGTTTTTGACAGTAAAGGGTACTTTCGTTTCGCGGTTCGCGTGCGCGTGGCTTCTGAACTCTAAACTGACGTTTTTTTACCAACACACGAGCGAGGTTATTTTAAAAATTATTACTTCTTACGAAAGTTTGTTGATAACTCGATTATTTTTTATACAACTTTTTTTATTTTATTTTTTTGGCGGGTGGAAAATCATCAAAAAACCTCTCCCGCTCTTGGGCAGAGCCAAAGGGAGTGTCAGACTTCTAGTGACTAAAAACCATCCATGTTCCTTCTTAGCCCTTCATGTCGAGGTCGCGGTATCTCTTGCGAACAACCCGCAGCCCCGACGGGCTTTTAATACCACTTGGGTACATAAGTTGTCAACTAAACATATTTATTTAACGTTAAAGATTTTGTAACGGACAACATGTAGTGATACCTATACTTATTACATTTAGGGTTCAGAACTTCGTTGTCAGTAACTGGACATCTCAATATATCGCAATTTAAACAGAAATACTTCGGTGGGCCATAACTTGATATCTCAATTTGTCAATTTAAAATTAGTACTTTAAGAAAACTTTTAAGTGTATAAGTTGAGATTTCAAATTACGAATATTATTTTGGGTACTGAGTATAGGTTGATATAACAAAATATCAATGTTCGATCACAAAAACATGTGAATCGTTAATTTGACATGAGGTTTTGTTAAGTTAGACACGTCAAAATGCGAGATATCAACATATTCTCAAAGTCGATTGCTCCAAAAATTATGTGTATCTATAACTGTCAATTTTTTTCATATAAATTCTTAATGCGTAGGATGTAATAAGCTAATAAAAAAAAAACATAGAAATCGACATGTCAATGTGTTCACGCCAGCCACGGATTTGTCTCGTCCTTTTAAAGGTTTTCTTTTTCGCAACTTTGAAAAAGTAGGAGAAAGTTTTCGAAAGCTTTGCTGGTATTCCGATGGGCTTATTCAAGATCAAGAATACAGAGACAATGTTATTCATGTTCGTGTCAAATGCTATTGCCATACATTTCTCTTCAACGTGTGGTTAGTGCATATATATTTTCAGATTAGGGATGCCTGGTTTCATGACGTCCATGAGCCTCTGACTTGGCTTTACATGCCGTCGACAAAATAATATCTCTTAGGCATGCTGGTTTTATGGGTTCCGTAGTCAATATGGAACCCTTATAGTTTCGCCATGTCCGTCTGCCTGAGGTGGGTGTCTTGTGTTCGAACTTTAGATCTATGACTTAAAATATTAGTGTTATACAGATTTTCAGATTAGGGATGCATGGGTGAAAAGTAGATAATATCACTCTACCTCCCTTTGTGATTTTTCTTCTAGCTAGATCATGCCATGAAACAAAATATATGTCGGTCAGCGTAGTGGGGGAGAGCGCAACTGTACAGGGAGCACACCCGACATATTATTATAATGAATTATGCCATTCATTAACAGCACCATTAAACTATCGTCCAAAAATCACCCTTTCTGTTGACGCCTCAGGCGAGAAAACAAATACAATACCTACACGCACGTGTCCAAAATTTAACACAAAATAACTGAATGCGTGTTCATTACACGTCAGTTGTCATTGTCTCCATGGAGTATGTATTGTCCGACTTAAATCGCACGCTGGGCACAGCGGGGCTCGGGGTCCCAGCGGCCCCGGTCGCCCACACCCCGGTGGCAGACAAAGGGTTGACAGAATATGTGCATAGCGGATTTTATAATTGGATATTTTAATTATGAAGTCGATTGTTCGGTATTGAATGGGATAAAGGTGTTATTTTCGTAATGTAGGAGGTAGAAACGAGTAACATAGTAGCGGGCGAAATCTGGGAGGATAGTTCAATGAACTGTTAAGATTCAAAAGTGTAGCTTAATCAGCCTGTTTCGTTCCCTCGCTGAGTACAGACCTTCTCATTGTATAAGGAGTGGGACATACTTGACCATCCTAGTATTTATCGCTCTCTTCACCATGCTCTTCTTGACCGTTTTGTTAGCAATGGTGCTATTTAAACGTATGGCTATGTGACCTTCGGCCTGCAAAGTCATGGGTCTCTAATTCGAATCCAAGACACACAGGTTTTTCGGATTCATGTCATGTGCGTATCATCACTGCATACACTCGGTTCCAAAAATAACGGGTCAGTCACATAAACCCGAATATCTCCCGAACACCAACCTAATGAAACGAAGACTGTTCAATTGAGAATTTAATTATACAGATAAAAAATAAAATAAAACTTAGTTGCACCCACAATATTAATCTCTAAATTAAGAAAAAACTAAAGTAGTCATATTTTTCTTAAGATTACATTTTTTTTATGATTGTTTTTTTGCTGTTTTTCATCACTTTCTTCATTTAATACTTTGTATTGCCTCCACGAGCTCTTCTGACAGCTTCCAGGCGATTAGGCATGCTGTACACCAAATTTCGGAGCCGGTGCTGAGGAATACCTTCCCATTCCTCCACCAATGCTTGTTTGAGCTCGGGAAGCGTGATTGGTGGGGGGTTTCGACCTTTCACGCATCTCTGAAGCTCGTCCCAGGCGTGCTCGATGGGGTTTAAGTCCGGGCTTCGCGCTGGCCACTGCATGAGTTCGATACCGACCTCTTCAAGGTAGTCATGTACAATTCTGGCGGTATGGGGACGCGCATTATCATGCATTAATATGCCATGCCGGTCCATCCTGGCCATGAAAGGACCTACATGTTCATTGAGGATCTCTTCCACGTACCTATCTGCATTTAGAGTTCCATTTTGAATGAGTACCAGCTCGGTGCGGGCCTCAGCAGAAATCCCAGCCCAATCTTGTACGGAGCCTCCACCGTACGCCACTTTTTCCTCCACACACGCTTGATGGAAGCGCTCCCCTGGTCTTCTGTACACCAACTGTCTACCATCATGCTTATAAAGCATGAATTTAGAGTCGTCCGTGAACATTACCCTAGACCAATCGTCTAGTGTTCAGTTTAGGTGTTCGCGCACGTATCTCTGTCTTGCAATTCGATGTCCCCGTTCCAGTTTGGGGCCATTTGCGGGCCTCAATGGTTTCAAATTTGCTTCAGCAAGACGTCTTCTTACTGTTTGAGCGCTTAAATTGCCACCTCCAAAGCGAATACAGTGAGTTTTTAGACCAACAGCAGTTTGAAAACGATTTCGGAGCATTGTAGCCACCAGTTGTCTGTCTTCCCTGGCCGTTGTGCATCTTGGTCTGCCATTTCCTGGTCTTCTATGGTGTGATTCGGTCTCTTGGTACCGCTGGACTACCCGCTGAACAGTCGACAAAGATACACCAATGTTTCTGGCTGTTTCACGCTGGAGTTAGGATTCTGGTACATTCCTCTAGCGTGACTGCCATGCTTCACCTCACAGAATAATAATTATTGAGCTCGTGGAGGCAATACAACGTATTAAATGAAGAAAGTGATGAAAAACAGCAAAAAAAACAATCATAAAAAAAATGTAATCTAAAGAAAAATATGACTACCTACTTTAGTTTTTTTTTTTAATTTAGAGATTAATATTGTGGGTGCAACTAAGTTTTATTTTATTTTTTATCTGTATAATTAAATTCTCAATTGAACAGTCTTCGTTTCATTAGGATGGCATACATAGTTCGGGAGATATTCGGGTTTATGTGACTGACCCGTTATTTTTGGAACCGAGTCACTTCACTATCACTACATCACTACATAGTATAAAACAAAGTCGCTTTCTCTGTCCCTATATCCCTATGTATGCTTAAATCTTTAAAACTACGCAACGGATTTTGATGCGGTTTTTTTTTAATAAATAGAGTGATTCAAGAGGAAGGTTTTAGTATATAATTTGACCGACATCAACGCGGGTGAAGCCGCGGGCATCAGCTAGTTTTATAATAATTATCAGTCGCTTCGGTGGTGGAAAACATCGTGAGGAAACCAACACGCCTGGCAGATATTTCTCAACGGCATGTAAAAGCATGTCAGAGGCCCATGGGCAGCATAAAATCTCTGACATCAGATGAGTCATCAGTAATGATTACACGATAAAGAAAGAAGAAGACTAATGCGAACCAATTCAAATCTTCTTCGGGACATCGGGGGAGAAACCTGGATGAGTCTGACACAGGCTCGTGAAGAATGGCACATGGAAAGACAGGTCGATACCCAGCTGTAGGTGAATTAAGGCTGTGGATGATGAGGCAATGTTCTACGTAATTAAATAACATTGGTCCTTAGAACACAGAGAGCTTTAATGATTACTTAGGCCATCACTTAGTAAAGGTTTTGACAGTTTAGTCAAACAAAATTATGTCAAATCTATACTAAGTAATCATTAAAGCTCTCTGAGTACCGCAGTAAGTATTGAACAGAAACCCACACAGAACCAAGCCATACACCAGTCATTAACATCAACTGATGACAGTGCCTTCTTTATTACACATCTAATCAATAAATTGTATCAGAAGCCGGTAAAACTGTAAGGGAGAGCGCAGTAACAGGTCGTAAACGACGGGTTGAGTATGGTCGGATCGAATTAATGGGTCATTATTTATGGTAAACACTGTCAGTAGATGGTATAGCTTCTTCCTAAGTTGCTAATTCAGTTGGTTTATTCTACACTAGCGGACGTCACGCGGTTTCACCCGCGTAGTTGCCGTTCCCGTGGGATTACAGGGATAAAAAGTAGTCTATGTCACCCGCGGATAGTGTAGCTTCCCAACGGTGAAAGAATTTTTGAAATCGGTCCAGTAGTTTTGGAGCCTATTCGTTACAAACAAACAAACAAATCTTACCTCTTTATAATAGTAGTGTAGATAAATACTGTGCTGCTTGAGTTATTCATTTCACACTCACTCATTTTGACTGCCTCATTGATGAATGGTGAAGGGTTGGCAAGGGCCGGGATTCGATTCCCTGATGGGGCAAAGTGTTATTTAGTTTTTTCGTTAGGAATTTCTCAGTAGCCGCCACGGAATCCGGATTTCTGTCCAATTGATGGCAAAAGACTCGCCCCGTGGTACATGGGTAAAATGTGGGTGTACTATTAGGTACACCTCTGCCTAAACAGTCGGGGTGTACAGGCTGAGCAAGGACTTTTTTTGTAATCAAGTGGTTATGAACCACTGCGACTTTAAAATCATCAATTCACAGCTCGGAGGCAATGAAGCTGGACAATTCTCGGAAAACAAAGAATAGCATTTTGTCTAATCTAGGATAAAAAGACCCCCAGGCAAGTTAGTGGCAAAAATAGAAAAATTAGCCACGAGAGACGAGTCTTAACACTCATCTTCTCTCCGAAGGTAGGGCTCCGGTAGGGCCAAGAACATCGTTGTGTATTGTAGTTTAGTTGTATAATGTGTCGCGGGAGTAGTGCGCGAGGCAAGAGACGAAGAAAGAGGGTAAACAGATTTGTCTACACCTAACAATCTTTTTACCATTCATCCGTGTAGTGTATATCTATTTAATAGATATGTAAACACTGTTTAACAACCACAAGTAGTCAGGGGAGCTGTCACTAATGACATCTGTCAGTTACATGATGGCGGGAAGTTGGAAGTGAAGTGATCCTGGACTAAGGCTTGGTGTTCTGGTCATACTGTGATACTTAGTTAATTGTAAAATCAACCGATTAGGTCTGCTCTGCTACTAGTGGATACTACAATCCATATTCTCTGGTCCTTCCGTAATTATGGCGCTTGCTATGACGCTGTTCGTCGAAATCACTGAAGATATCCAGTAAAGTCCATTTCACGAAAGAAGTCCCGCGGAGAATTGTGGAACTAAATTTAACAGATCGGCCATGTTGTCGTTTGTCGAAGTTATCAAGGTGCGTTTGTTGTGGTAGATATTTTGTGAGTTTATTATTGGATTAGTGCGTTACGCGTTATAAGGTTTATTTACGATGCCAAAAGTTGTGAAACAACATTATGTCGCGCGACATACAGCGCTGCGTCTGCGGGACTTCTTTCGTGAAATGGACTTTACGTGACAGTATAAGTTTAGTTATAAACCGTGATCGCTAAAAACAGCATTTCAATATTTCTCTTTTTAATGTAAGGTTTAAACATTTGAATGTATTTATTTTAAAGTAAAGTAATAATTTTTTAAATGCAATTATTTAATGTAAGTACGGTTTTAATTTTTTAATGTAATCTTCTAATTTTTTTAATGTAACATAGTTTTTAAGTCGCTATCGGCTAAATAATATGGACCAAAACGTCTGAAATAAAAAGATTTTATTTTTATTTTATTTATTTAATACTTATCCCTTATTTCCCTATACACCATTTAAATATTTTATTAGATTATAGTCCCACGAAGTTCAAACTATCTAACAGATCAAACACAACTGTTCCGGAACATCTGTTATCCTATAGATAATCTAATTTGTACAAATCGTTCGTAAACCAATAAAAATAAACTGTATGTAGACCCTCGAAGGTGCGGAAACGATAGAAAAAAGGTTTAAATTTTAAACTGTAGTGTGTAACAGTTGTTTATAACTAATAGTAATGTTATTGTAATTGAGGCGGTTTAAATTTTGATAGTTTTGATGATTTATCGATAATTTAGTGTCGGCGAGTTCCTAGGGCCTAAATGGATCACCGCTGGCAAACCAATAGTGGAGATCACGTACCTATGAACGAGCTCAGCGTGAGATACCCTAAGCTAGGTAGACCGAAGATCTTATAAAGTTGGCTGGGTCACAAATGGGTACAAATGGGTACGGAAAACCGGGTGTTCTACCGCAGTTTGCAATACACAGCGCCATCTCAGTCACTGCAGTTAGCCTATGATGAATGTATAATGAATGAATTGTTTTCCTATATTTTGATATCCTTATTGTTACTCTCCGTATGGGGCAAGTGGAGACTTCTGTCAGACTCTAATCGACTAAAAACTCACTGTTAATTTAACCATGTGTCGCGGGGGCCCGGGAGATACAAGTACTTACATTCGTGCGTACCCCCGACTGTCGGCCGTATCAGCCGGTCGTTCCTTAATTTGACTACTGTTAAAATTTACGAAAGTGTTATGTTATTTCAAAGAACTAACAGAAATAATACGATGTATAAAAAATGTAATAAAATGGATCAAAAAATGAAAAGCTACACGCTTTAGAAGTTTTTAGTGGGGGCATTTTCTATCCTTGTCGCACGAAACATTGTACTTGCCATTGTTTTTAACTATGGTGGTATCAGTTATGACGTCATATCTTCATAGCGCTGCCTTTGTCTAGCAAGTAATCTTAAATTGGTTAAAACTAAGTCATTTTTTAAGATATTAAACTAGTTTTTTACTTTCGACTATCTTTTTATTTACTGTTTCCAGATTCATAAAAAAATAATGTCAAGTACCCAATTGATTTCCTACTTGTCTAGCTCCATCCCCTTTCATTCAAAAGTATATTTTATGACGCTATAAAATCTAAGCCTGGGGCAGTATCTATTTTCACTCATTGCCCTCGTGAACTTAGATCCGAAGCTGACCTCACATTGAACTTGAAAACTTTTAGCAACATGACTCTGCCATCTTGGACACACCACACTTAACAATTTAGATACATCATTCATAGTTTGCAAAGTCATTTCAGCTTTCTACACATTCCACATAAAGTATTTTAGAGCATAAAATGAGGCAATGTCATGTATTTTCTATAGACAACCATGTGTAAAATTCACCATTGTACTATCGAATTTAACACGCACTTAATAAACTATTCTTCACATAAAATGGACCGCGTTACCAAACAACGAAGTAAGCGACAGTTTTACGCAAATCGAACATGAGCTTTAAAGTTATGGAACTAGCATTCAAAGTTCTATCTTTGGGTGTTGGCGCTTGATACGTTTCTTAATGCCGTTCAAATCATCTGTCAACTGCAATCCACTAGAGACGGCAATCAATACTATTTTCAAAAATCTATGATAGTTTAAAAATTTTACAAAAATCCCCCTTATCGTCTCGTTGTTTAAGGTTCAAAATAAATCGGTCATAGTAGAAATAGAAGTTAGTTCCAAAAAGTGTCGAATCATTACAAATGATTGAGTCTGCGGGCACTTTGGACCCGCGGTGACATTTGACTGTTAACGCCTTTTTGCGATACAAATATGGAGTTTTGTGGAAATTATTTTCTAGTTTCTATACAACTTGAATTAAAAGTGAATCGAGAGTGTGTTACAATTCGATTCAAAGAAAAACTGGATCGAATGTAGAGCTACTTATGAATTATTGGGTGTGTTTGTGAATGTGAGTTTAAATGTTTGTGAACGCACCCACGACACAGGAGAAATTCCTAGTGTGGGGCAACTTTAAAAAAAAAAACTAAACCACTATACATATAAAACTAAACTATATATATAAAAATGAAACCCGTTTTCCGTTGTCACGACTTGGCATGAAAACGGCTTGACCGATTTGGCTGATTTTTTTTTTAAATGTTCGTTGAAGTTCAAGGATGGTTTTTACGGCGAGAAAAATTCGAATAATGGCCGGAAAAGCCCTAAAAACAGCCCTTTTCTTTTTCCCATACAAACGTTTTCTAACTAAAACGTTAAATCAATTTGAGCTTTAATACCGTACTATAAAGTTCAAGTGTTAGTGGAGAGGTTCCGGGAAGGCAAAACAATTGAGTGACGTTCAGTTGTTCAGTCAACGAATGACAACTTCAAACAGACCATACGACATTATCACAATAATCACAAATAATTACTGTTTCTTTCCCAATAGAAAAACGATTTTTCAAAATATGGTGTTTGCGTATAATATAAAAATTAATTGCTGTTAGTTAGTCGCGCTAAAACTAGAGAACGGCTAGACCGATTTGTCTAATTTTGGTTTTGAAACATTTGTGGCAGTCCAGAGAAGGTGAGAAATTAGTAGTATGTAGGTAGGTAGGTAATAGGTAGGTGGTAGGTAGTTGGTACGTAGGCAGGTAAAAGGGCATTGCAACGCACGCGGGGTACAGCTATATTATATAAAAATTAATAGCTGTTCGTTAGTCTCGCTAAAACTCGAGAACGGCTGGACCGATTTGGCTAATTATAGTGTTGAATTATTCGTGGAAGCCCAGGGATTGTTTAAAAGGTGAGAAAGTGGTAGGTAGGTAGGCAGGGTAGTAGGTAGAGTAGTAGGTAGAGTAGTAGGTAGGGTAGTAGGTAGGTAGGGTAGTAGGTAGGTAAGGTAGTAGGTAGGTAGGGTAGTAGGTAGGTAGGGTAGTAGGTAGGTAGGGTAGTAGGTAGGTAAGGTAGTAGGTAGGTAGGGTAGGAGGTAGTAGGTAGGTAGGTAGTTGGTACACAGGCAGGTAGTAGGTAGGAAAAAGGGCATTGCAACGCATGCCGGGAACAGCTAGTAATATAATAAACTTGTGGTGCAGTGCTGTTTGTTATTGTAAATTGAATTTAATACTAACATTAGGCTAAGTTACAGTTGACTAAACTTTTAAATGATGTTGTTTCAAATAAAGAAGCTTGATTGCCTCGTTGTTCTAGTGGTCGAAAGCATGAGTGCTGAGCATGAGGTCCTGTGTTCGATTCCCGGGTCAGTAAATTTATTGCTTTTGGGTTTTTACATTAATTATTTCTCAGTAGCATCAACGGCGACTGGATTTTTACACGGTTGATGTGTATACGCTCGCCCTACCGTACTTAAAAAAAAGCATAACTGACTAAATCAACTGCACTATTAGGTAGCCCTCTGCCTAACCCTTCGGGAATGGAAGGCGTGATGTTCATTTATGTTTATAACAGTTTTGAAAAAAAAAAGTCTGCCGATATCTGACATGCCAAAAGATTTCGTTTGGAGCTTACCAAACAAAATCTTATGGCATTTAAAAGCAAACAGAAGAACTCAGTTGAAGAAAAACAACTTTAAACCACAAATAGACAAAAAATCTAAAGAATTTTAAATGAGACTAGACAAGACTAATTCTGCGTTCTACTAACCTATTTCAAACGTGAGTGACGACAGTTACACTATCAAACATTGTACTCACACCAATCTAATTCTACCCACCCCCATAACACAACTAACAACACCCACCACTGTGATAACAGCAACGACGTCACGGCTGCGCGGGCGCAGGTGTCTCCTAATTAACAAGGACACAACGTGAGAAAACAACCAATTTGCTGCACTTTACCGAAATTATGGCTCCAATGGACGGCTTATGGGGTTTCGTACATGTTCCTTTAATTGTATTGGGTGATAAAAAATAATTTGGGTCTCTGTAAGGGTAGAAAGGAATAACGGATAGTACAGTTATAAGCCGGACAAGTTTTGGTCCAATTTAGATGCAAGCCAAAGGGAATGTTACAAGTGGGGTCACCATCATCAGCCTATCTTTTTCCCCAATAATGTTTAGGTCGCCTCCAATCTAACCAGATGCAACTGAATACCTTTTTTTTACATGGAGCGACTAAATATCTGACCTCCACAACCCAGTTAGTATCGGGACTGGAGAATGGAAACTAACGGGTAATACTAATCTAAAATCTACTGGGTAATACGATACCCCTTGGTAAGACTGGTTAACTTTCGGACTATCTGTAACGACTGCCAAAGATCTACAAATGCGGTTGCCCATCCATGCACCAACCTAGGCAAGTACGGCTTACAATGAAGATTGGGTCGAATGGCTGATATTATTTATCCACGAGTTTGATACTCCGAAACACACAACATAACATTGAAAGAAGAGACAAATTAATAACCCTCCTTTTGGGCTTCGCCGCAGTCTCAACGAGTATTCAATAATTATAACTACAGGTTAATAATACGGTCTAAAAGTAACCTAGCCTAAAACAGCAACAAATCTATCAGTGTCTGTTAAACAACGGCCACAGGCGCCATATTGTCCGACAGGTGTCAGCGCGTAAATCAAATGAGATAATAATCTCCTAATTTAATTTATTTCCAACAAATACATCACGATAGAGGGACCTGTTAAATGCAAATGGTGGTTATGGTGAGGGGTTCTGTGGCCAAATCAGAGGGAATAGAGGGGTTTTTAACCGACTCCCAAAAAGGAGGTTCTCAATTCGGTTGTATTTTGTTTTTTTTTATGGATATTCTCTGCAGTCTATTTCCAAACCACTGTGATTCAATCCGAGACAATGAAGCTCGACGAAGTCCCAGAGAGACAATTTAACTCTCTAGGATTTCACAATGAAATGAATCAGTAGGATAAAAAATATTTAGGAATAGAGGGGTTTTTTGGGGGCAGGCCCGCCACACTATTCCCAAATCACTGTAACTCCTAATAACCAGAATTAACAGCGGCGACCACAAGAAAAGGATCTATTCCCATCCAATACCAAGAGCTAATACCATTTGGTATTAGTTTATTTCCGAATTTATTTTCTATTCCCAACGAGTACCACATTTTGAAACCAATACCAAAACAAGTTTGAAGAAATTAGGTACAGTCAGGTTCACTAAAATTAAAATGCTTTGAGTGATTTTAAGTAATGTTTAATCAAGATTAGGGTTGGAATATAAATCACATATTGATTTTTTCTTTTGAGTGTCACTTGTAAATGAGTAAAGTAAAGTAAAGTAAATTTTGACATTCGAAAAGTGCTGATTATCAGCCTAGTTTGAATAAATGACTTTTGATTTTGATTTTGATTTGTCATTTT
Organism: Diarsia brunnea; assembly: GCA_949774965.1. Lineage (NCBI taxonomy): Eukaryota > Metazoa > Arthropoda > Insecta > Lepidoptera > Noctuidae > Diarsia > Diarsia brunnea. The sequence goes on along the minus strand of OX458998.1, from coordinate 2,727,117 downwards.
TAGAGATTTAGAGATATTAGATACTTTTATTTTACTATTCCAAGTCCAACAATTATAATATTATATATGTCGTAGGATAGTTTGATACTTCGAATCTTCGCGGAAATCCTAGGGGTTTTGCGAAAACGCGGATAATTAGACATAGTTACCAAAATGGATTAATGGTCACCACATACGTCGAAAGCAAAAACTTTTTCAACGCGCGCTCGCTTCGCTCGCATATTAAATAACACTAATATCTTCTGTCCCCGAAGTGCCGGGCCTCCGCCGGCCTCCTTCGTCGGCCTACGGCCCGGTGCCCATGCCGCCCCTAAAAAAATTTTTCGCCTATGTCTAATTATCCGCGTTTTCGCAAAACCCCTAGGATTTCCTAGGATTTCCGCGAAGATTCGAAGTATCAAATTATCCTACGACATATACAAACAATCAAATAGTAACAATTTTCAGTACTTATTAATTAACTGTGATACTTACCTAGTAAGTATGTAAAAGTATAGAGCGATGGTCGAGTATAAAATATCACAGACAATCGACTTATACAGGGTGGAATTTTGTAATGCCACCTGGAGGGAAAGTACTCTTAATACTGCAGATAGAAAATTTTACTCAAAGGACACATTCCTTTATTTTTGAATAGAAAGCAAACTGCATTCAAAGATTTTCGAAAATTCTCTTCTCCCACACCCGGGAAGCGAACCGGCTAAAATCTGAAAAAATTATACCCTGTACTTTTATTGCATATCATATATATATATATATCTGTCTGATAACAAGACTTATTTTGCACTCAACTCTGATTGGTTGCTTCGAATTTCAAAACAATAGACAAAAATCGACCCTTTTTTGCAGGTTAAGAGAAATGATTTATTTGAACTACTTATTTGTTAGTTTGGAAAGTTTTAGACTTTTAGCATTCAATTACTATAGTATAGTATGTAATTTGTGTAACTGAGTGTACAAAAAGTCACGTTTTGGTATTCGTTAGTAATAGATTTTTTATTAAAAAAAAATGTGGTACTCGTTGGGAATAGAAAATTAATTCGGAAATAAACTAATACCAAATGGTATTAGCTCTTGGTATTGGATGGGAATAGATCAAGAAAAGCACCGAGACAATGAAGCTCGACGAAGTCCCAGAGATACGATTTACCTGTCTTGAATCCCGCAACGAAATTAATCAGAAAATAATAGCGGAGGAGTAGGAAAAACATAATTTCCACTTCCCTCCATATCAGCAGGAGACAGAACAGAACAAGGCCAATAGGCACACAGAGACGTATCCAACTGGGATAAGCTCAGTTGCCTAGCACCACGGATATTATTGTATTGGAGGAATTATTGTTTATGATCAATTAACAAAGATACCATACACCTACCACACCTCCGCTCCTTAAATACTACCATTAGTATCTCCCTAAAATGTATGGCAAGGACATATAATGAAAGATCCATCTTGACGGATTAATGTTGATATTTTTTCTGTGAGTTTCACTTCATACAGGCGTTCCTTTTATTAACATGTACCATTAGTATCTCCCTAAAATGTATGGCAATGACATATAATGAAAGATCCATCTTGACGGACTAATGTTGATATTTTTTCTGTGAGTTTCACTTCATACAGGCGTTCCTTTTATAAACATGGGTATTGTATTACCCAGTATTATCTGGGGTGTGGAGGTCAGAAGACAGTCGCTCCATGAAAAGTACTGGTATTCAACTGCATCCGATGAGACTCGAAGCCGACCAATTTATGTGGCTGAGAAAAAACTGGGCAGATGATGATAAGCATCTGAAAATGGCATAATTTAGTATAGAGAAGATGAGATTCTGCTTGTTTTAGTTGTGGTTAGTTTCCCGTCGGGGCTGCGGGTTGTACGCAAGAGATACCGCGGCCTCGACATGAAGGGCTAAGAAGGAACATGTGTGGTTTTTAGTCAGTAGAAGTCTGACACTGCCTTTCGCTCTGCCCAAGAGCGAGAGGGGTTATTTGATGATTATACACCCGCCAAAAAAAAGGGTTTATAAGGCTTTCCTTCTGTACAGACTCGTACCCCCAACAAAAATAGAGATCATGTATTTGCCAACTAAGATATTCTGTAACTGACAACGGCTAACTGGCTCGTTGTAGATCGTGATAACGTTATCTTGAATACATCTCTGCTGATACCAACCTGCTGCATGATCTATTGGTTTTATGCTATCCCATTCCATTGAGATTTTAAAGGACTGAAACTTCATAAATTGATTTAGCACTAATTGCTTTACTACTTTATCGGACCGAAAACTGAGGGGGTTTACAGCAATGAAGATCGTTCGGCTGAACGATGATTACTAATTGAGTTTGATGATCAATGTAACACAGTACTAAATTAGGTCGACTAACTGAAGACAAGCGACAATCGCTAAAAACTCGCCCGCTATTACATGGAACTCAAACATAACAACTCGCCCGCTATTACATGGAACTCAAACATAACAACTCGCCCGCTATTACATGGAACTCAAACATAACTGGCGAAATCTGGATGTACTTTGAGTTGTTGTGATGTTATTTTTACCTTTTCTTTCACTGATACACAAAGAAACATGTTACTTCATAGAAGTCTGGACTCTCTTCATTATTCGCTGGATGGTTAGCGACGTTCAAGAGACGTCTGTAACAGCATTACAAGCTGACGGCTGAGAAGATGATAGTAATTTCCGTTTATCAATTTCAAGAAAGTCTCAGGTATTAAACAAACACGCCCAAGACACGCAAACAACACAATATTTTTCAACAAACCAAATAACATGTATTTAATAATTGACATCTATAAATTAACAAGACAACACATTACAACACTAGATACTGTCAGAAACACTACAACACAATGACGGAGACATTAAGGACCTTATACACCTGTCTGGGAGCGTATAATTAGGAGTACGTAAAATATACGGACTCACAGTATAAATATTAGTGAATAAGTGTGAAGGGATGGCTCTCAAAGATTTTTATTGGGACTGTAAATTGGGTCAGATGGTCAGAAGTAACAAATTCCTAGGTCAAAACTAAAATATGGTCTGAATTCAAGAAACCATAAAAATGATCAATTAACTTAACGGTATGGAGCACAGCCATATGGCAACATGCTAGACCACATATAAGGTGGCAAGACGAGCTGAACCGAATCAACGACCAATTGTCCATAATTAGCCTTAGATTGAAAGATTTGGAGGTCTCTGGGGGAGACGATTGCCCAGCTCCGGGATGGCGCAGGCTAGCAGTAACTGACGACTTACTTAATTTGTAGGTACTGCTTCTTCCATAAGTTTTCACTGGCTACATTTTAAGTCTTAACCGAATACCGCCGCAACTTCCGCGGTGATATTTCCTGGAAAATTACATCGTTATAATAAATTATTAAATCAATTAATTTATTTATTTCCAAAATTCCATTCTATTTAAAACCACCTTAACCATAGCAGATTTTACCTTACTTCGAATACCAAAAGTCACATCATATTCCCATGTAGGCAGGCAAAAAAAAAATTGTAAAATATAATGAATGTTTTAAATTCAAATCGTTTATTGCAACCCATAATGTACATTTTCAGGTAAAAGGTAAAATAATTTAAATGTAGAACCAGCATCAAAAATGGTACACCTTATAGGTATGTTGCAGCGATCCAATATATTGTAATCATAGGACCTAATATTTCACAAACAAACAACAAACAATAAATGAATTTGAATTTGAAAAGCTACATACAAGAAGATTTTTTAGTCACCGTCCTTTTTTCTAGGCATTAGGTATCATTCACTAACACCATTTTTGAAAAAAAAAATCGATACGTAAACTTTTCATGCTAAATCATTTTCTCGAAAGAATTATCCGCTCTCCGTGAAACGTTAAAACTTTGTGATATGATATGTCAATATTTATGTATTGAGTGATACTAAAAGAAAAAACACGTATTCAATGATTTTCGCCAAAGATTAATATATCAGAATTTGGACGGTGACTAAAAAATCATCACAGAACGCAAATTCGAATAAAACGTAACACTTTGAGAACCTCATTTATTATTGAACAGCAGGTGCGTAAGTTGCGCACGAGTCGATCTCTTGACGTTATAAATACTTTAACGTTCTTGCACTAATTTGTTTCACTGACAAACTGTTTTATTTTACTATACATGACAGCCGTAGGGCATAATAATACTTTTTGTTTTATTTGGAACCTTGTTCGTTCGAAGTTGTTTTTAGTCCATTGTGTTTTCTACGCTGATTTGTGGTTGAAAAGGAATCAATGAATATTGAAAGGGTTAATTAATAATGGCTTGCCATATGTTCTTGATTAATTATTTCAATCAACCTGTTATTTTGTTAAGAAATAAGTTCTTGTACTACGATAAAAAGCTTGGGAAACTGTCGAAGTTTGTCAAAGCGACAAGATTATCTATAAATTAATTTAACAGTGGCAAGTAATTTAAATGTTTGGTAGCGACGATTGCAGAAAACATAAAGATAATTTCCCCATGGTACGGTCAGCAACAGAAGTAGCTTAACATTTACGAATTTTAATTATTAGATTAACAGGACTCCAGCTATTATTTTTAATGTTTCAGAAGATTATTCTTTAAAATATTCCTTACTATTCAATAACTTGTTAGTAACGAGTAATATCTAATAAGTTTTTATTAAAAAACCAGCTTTGAAACTTTAAGTAGTCTTAAGCTACTTCTGTTGCTGACCGTACCAAGTAAGCCATTGTAGCGAAATTGAAGTTTTTTGGTAATTGAGAATTTTGGTGAAGTTAAGTTATTTAAAAAATGTACATCCTTGCACCACCTTTCAAAGTATTAAACAAGGATCGAAACGAAGAACCTTTTGTCACCTCTACTGAATTCTTTTGTGAACATCCTATGGCCCTACATCAAATATTTCAACATTCTTTATATCCTTACAACATGAACCGTAGAAAAACACAAACAATTTCATTTTATTTATAGACAATTTTTACTAAAAAACGGACATTTTTAAATCGCGTCACGCTGATTCAAGTAAATCGAATTCGTCGCAGAACTATTGTCATTTTCTAATAATTTATGTTGTATTTTTTTCCAGATTTCTTGTTATTTTAGGATACGGTTGTTTCTTTAGACACAGTGGGCAAACAAGGCACGGTAAATAAATAAAAGACGGTGCTATAGAAACAGGACTTTGAAATTGGAAGCTTTTTTTCGCGCCTTGCACTACGACCGCCATCTTGAATTTTTTTGACAGGTTTACATTGAATTTGAAGTTGCAGTGAGCCGGTCAAGTTTTTCAAGGGACCGATGGTCGATGGAGTAAATGAGTCCTGGAGTGGAAACTGCGTATCGACGTGCGTAATGTGGACCTCCCCCAGCTATTATAATAACACTTTTCACCCCTATGTCCTGACAAATAAGGTTGAAGGTTGTCGACACATGACGCGGTGGTATCTGGTAGGTCCCGCTGTAGACAATGGTTTAAAGATAGTCGACTCCATTCTTTGTTAATTTTAGGGCACTTTGCATTGTTTGTCACAGTGGTTATTAAATTATAAATTACAATTTTTGTTCTATTTTATTTAGAAATTATTTAAGTATTTGGCTATTCGGACATCGTGAAGTAGGCCCCTAGTGTTCTGAAAACTTAGTCAAATACGAAAAGTCTTGTTTCTTCATATAATTTTTCTCAGTTTATAAAACATTCTACTTTTACGTCCTTGAGATTCATAAAGATAAATTACTTTGCCTCTGATACAGTATTTACGAGATGCATAAGTTTGTTCATAAAACTTGTTATATATTGCGCGTAAAAAACTTCCTTTCTCGTAGCGGTAAAATGTTAAAAAAGAAAAGTTTCTCAAAGCAGTCTTAACTGTTGATGAAGTTTGTTCAATTCATGATTATGAAAAATCTCCGTAGTAATCACTATCACTACATATTATAAAACAAAGTCCTAAACCGCATCTGGCTGTCTGTCTGTTCGCGATTAACTCAAAAACTACTGACCCGATTTTCATGTCGTTTTAACCAATGGATAGAGTGGTTCTCGAGGAAGGTTTCAGTATATAATTTGACCGACATTCATGCGGGTGAAGGCGCGGGCATCAGCTAGTTTTGTGATATTTTGCAGTAAATTTAATCATCATCTGCCAACCGTTTCCCCAATGATGTTGGAGTCGTCTTCCAGTCTAACATGATGCAGCTGAATACCAGTATTTTATAAGAAACGACTTCTTCTTATCGTGTGAACAGTAATGTCTAACAACCCCACACACCCTAGTGTCAGAGTTTCTAAACCACCTCAAGGGCCTCTGACACCCATCGGTGCTGCGGGTTGTTCGAAAGAGATACTACGGCCTCGTCACAAAGGGCTAAGAAGGAACATGGCTTGTTTTTAGTCAGTAAAAAAACTGACACTCCCTTTTGGTTTGCCTAGAGCGAGAGGAGTCATTTGATGATTTCCCAACCTCCTAGAAAAAAAGGGCCTCTGACATGTTTTTTCCAAGGAGCGACTGAATACAATTTAAAGACAGTCAAAAATCTATAAGCCAGGAACAACAGTTTCGATACACTCTGGAAAATTTAGTAATGGGTGGTCAGCCATCTTCTAATACAGGCAAGCGCGGCTAAATCTAAAGATCGACCAGAGTAGCTGTAATCACTTAGCCACAAGTCTCCATGTCCATGAAAAACAATAAAATAAAATATAAACTATTGCTTCATCATCATCAACCTATAATGTTCTCACTGCAGGGACTCAGGCCCCCTCTCTAGGAGAGGGATGGGCTATAAGCCAACAAGCGGGCCCAGTGCGGGTTGGTAGAGGTCACTTATCTTCGATTTTTTTTATTATAAGACATTGTATGACAGTTTCTTCACGATGTTTTCCTTCACCGTTTTGAGAGCAGCGGCGATGAAATAAATTACATAAAGTAATGCGCCTGCCTGGGTTCGACCCCACGACTTACTGTTCGTAAGTCTGGAGTACCACCACTGTGGCACCGCTGCTCTTGCTCTGCTCTTATTACTTAGCTTTTCCAAAAACCCGTAAACTTAATCCCACATCTTAACTTCATAAACAAAACTACTCAAAGCTCCACATAAAAACATGACTAATCAAAATCAATACCCACTAACACAAATATTAAAGAGAAAACGTCACTTAAGCGCAAAATTCATGACTGCACAGCAAATCGTTTAATTGCATCAAACGGGAACGAACCCACTGACCAAGATAACTACCGCTACCCGCTAAGCACACAACGTAACGGAGTAACAGTGACTTGATCATTTTAGTCGATCGCTACTTCCTTTGGTATGGTTTAATTAATGTAATGAGTGGTGTAATTTTTAGCACTTGGGAACTTTAAGTAATGTTTCACTTCCTTTTGATTATTTTTTCTCACAGTACTTAGAGTATTATAAGTATTTGTGTCTGTCTTTTTCAGGGTTTTAATTGAATTTCCTGAAAAGGTTATATGATTATTGGTTACGGACCTTAATGTTGAGTACATTTTCTAAGTTTTTATTAGGGTTCGAAGTCGTAATTAGCACAAATCAAAATAAAAAATCGACAAAAATAAACAACAACAAAAGTAAATTAAATACAGGGTGGTGCCGACAATACGACAATAAATGAAACCACTGGTAGTTCTAGTTCATAGGAACATTATTAAATTATCAAATAAATCTTAACACCAAAATGAAAAAAATTTAAAACTAAGCAGCTTAAAACTGTAAACGAAATTCATTACAATTTACAAACAAATATTGGTTTACTAACCTTAGGAATAATTTGCAGCGATTAACGTGAGGAAATAAAATGTAACAAACGGATTTGGCAAAGACATTTAGGTAGGTTCTTGTCGTATCGTCGGCGTTAAATTCATAAAATAAAGAGATCAAGTTATGAAACCGCATGCATATAATGAAAATAATTACTAATTAACGAACCCTGGATTTTATTTGATTCTCTCTCTCTCTCTCTATCTCTTTTTTTCATTATTTGAATGAGCCAATTATTTGCGGTTGCATTATTTTAATATAACTACGTATTAAAATTTGAGATGCGAAAGTTACTCTTTCTAAAATAACCTTTTCCTTACCTTGACAGCTGTAGTTGAAAGGAGCACGGATATACCATAAGTTAAATTAGGTTATAGAATAATTTTATAACAGTAGAGCGTTTCCATAGAAAAATTTCTAAAGTCCAGTCGAGCTTCTAAACTCATAATATGTGGGATTTAATCAGCACTAGTGCCCACTGTCAGGTTATGTGTTCCAGATAAATGACCAAAACTTCTACCTATGTCAGTAAAGGTATAGAAACTACGTGAAGCCACAAGCATGTTAAAGATAAGTAATTAATTACTCTTGTCCAACACACCCCAGATACCCTAATATATTTTCCTAAAACAGTTTCCGAACTACAAATTAAACGTATTTTTCAACTGTCCAACGAAGTCTAGAAAAGCATTTATCAATGGGAACTAATGAACATTTATTTGCCGCTAATATCTTAAACCCGCACAAAACAAGGGAGCCCATTCAAAAAGTTTTAATGGCATTTTTATCAATGGCTCTTATCAAAGACACAGTTATCAACAGACCGCCAAAGATAAGGCGGGAAAACAATGCACCGGTCGAAGAAAAAACTTTTAACATCTTCCCGACCGTTCCACCTTCAATAAAGTACATCCATCTCACTCACTGGTCATCTTCTAACATGAGAAAGAAAGAGATAGATTACGTCACATGAATGTCACACCGAACCCCAGGTAAAGTTTGAATCCATTTATTCGAACGCGAGCTTTGCGCGCGAATGCACGGTTGCGGGAGAGCGTTTTCATTTTCAAAAGTTTTCGGCGGTTTTATTCGAAAATGGAATCGTTTAGGGAAAGTGTTATTATTTTTTAATTTTATATTTTTTCATGATTGAGAACAGTGCGTTTTAAGGAGTTTCTAGTGATTTTGTGAAATGACAGTTGGTTGTTTTTTTGTTCGCGGACCATCTTATTGTGCAATAGGGATTACTTTTTTGTATCGGAGCTGAGGATACGGTGAGTCGGGTTCCTATTCAATAAGACATTCATGTTGCAACTGCTACCTTTATGTTGTATATTATGTAAAATATATAAATTGTTTGAGGTTTTTTGATACATGAAAGATTTAAAATAATAATTATGTTAGAGAGTGCTGTATAACTTCTGCACACAAACTTTTCTCATAAATCTAAAGTTATATAATTTCAGACTTTCTTTTCGATTTGTCTATGTTTTTTTTTAACTGTACTTTACCTCTCTTATTTATCCTTTAACCTCTACTTTGAATGAGGAACAGAAGTTAATGACTAACAGACATTCCCAAAAAAACATCACCCGCCATAAGTTCAAAACTTGAGGAACACCCCTCGCTTCCTTTAGTTCGAAGCATATTTCAATTTAGCGCCTAAAACAACACATTTAATTTACTCGTAAATAGAAAAATGTGAGTTTAGTTTATTATTAAAAATTAAAAAAAATACATTGCAAGTCTTGAATAAAAAATAAGAACACAAATCATTATCCGTTTCAACAAGCATCAAACACAAAATATTTATACATTAAAGAAAAATAATAATAAGATTAGCGAGGTCTTAATGTTTAATACAACATTGATTCAGAACTAGCAAGTCCTGTGGCTCTGACCGCATAGTTCTCACATGTAAACTTTGAAATACAGAATCTCTACTCACTACATAGTATAAAACAAAGTCGCTGTCGCTGTCTGTCCGTCCCTATGTATGCTTAAATCTTTAAAACTACGCAACGGATTTTGATGCGGTTTTTTTCAATAGATACAAAGATACAAGAGGAAGGTTTTAGTATATAATTTGACCGACATCCACGCGGGTGAAGCCGCGCGCATCAGCTAGTTACTTATAAAGTAGCTTTAATACCAGGGTGGACCAAATCAATCTCTCACTCTTAGCGTATATAAAACCGTACTTATGTATCATTTCATTTACGTATCTACATAAGTAAGACAACTAAGTAATACCTATTTGAGAGAAATCCTACTATATAATATTGATTTAATATTAATTAATATCCTATCCTACTAATATTATAAAAGTTTGTAAGTATGGATGGATGTTTGTTACTCTTTCACGCAAAAACGACTAAACGGATTTGGATAAAAATTGGTACACAGATAGTTTATAACCTGGATTAACACATAGAATAGTATATATTAATTAATATATATTAATAATAATTTTTATACGATTTTATCTTCCCGTGGGATAGTTTTCGAGTTGTAGCGGGCAAAGCCGCTGGCAACAGCTAGTCTAAATCAACACCATTTATGAAAACTTGCCTAGATACAGACTTGACATAAACATATGCATAATCAGCCTATAATTTTCCCACAGCTGGGACACAGGCCTCCTCTCTATAAGAGGGAATGGGCTATATTCCTCCACGCGGCCCAGTGGTAGTTGGTAGATTTCACATGTCTTCGAATTTTTAGTTCTAAGACATTCCCTTGGCACTTATGCAATCTGAACTAAATACAGACATGTTATGACATACGTAGCCTATTAAGATTGGCACCAAATAACGTATTATTAACAGCCATTTCTTAGGTTATAAAGCGACGGAAGTTTTAGTAAGTCTTGCGCAGGCGCATGAGCATAATGCATCCGGTTCCTCTTGTGTGAGCAATATAGATTTTATTTGATTATATCTTTTTTATTCCTTGTCACTTGCATCTATGGTTGGTGGCCCGAATGTCGTCGGTTATTATAATTCATGCTATGTAACAAGATCTAGGGGGATATACACTATCTATCTATTTCGTATTTTTTTATCGGTTGCAGAAATTGCTATCAAATGATTTTTACTAGGTGCTAAAACTCTGACTCTATTCAATCGTGTCAGAATGGTCTATCAGTGATCTCATAATTGTTGATTTTGACAACACCAAACTTGTCAAAATCAACAATTATGAGATCACTGATAGACCATTCTGACACTATTGAATAGCAGACTCGGGGCCCAGCTCGTTGCAAGAATTCCATGGGTAATTGTTGATTTACACAACACCAAACTTGTCAAAATCAACAATTATGAGATCACTGATAGACCATTCTGACACTATTGAATAGCAGACTCGGGGCCCAGCTCGTTGCAAGAATTCCATGGGTAATTGTTGATTTACACAACACCAAACTTGTCAAAATCAACAATTATGAGATCACTGATAGACCATTCTGACACTATTGAATAGCAGACTCGGGGCCCTGGTGTGGTGTCACTAACCACACTATAAAGTAAGACTAGGTGCTGAAAATCGGAGAAATTCTTGTCTATGTATTTATGGGGCAAGTATATAGTTTACTTTAGGTATTATAAAGTAACTTGCGCATACGCATACATAGTCAAAAAGTTCGATTTACACGTTTTGCCAGTTTTTAGGAGAAGGCCAATTTTCTTCGTATTACCGATGTCTGACACAGTTAAGTTCTAATATTGTTATGCGTTTTTGCGTTTTACGAGCCAATTCCTAAACCTCTGAAATTAATGAGAATAATCAGTTCTAGACATAAGTACAACACATACAAATTAATAAAACTGGCAGTATGTTGTTTCCGGTTAATCTCCGAAACGGCTGATTCGATTTTACCCAAACCTAAAACCCAACCCAACCACAGGGTATGGTTTTTTTATTTCAGAATAAGAATGGTAACAAAAAGCGAAGTCATATTTTTTCACAATAATTTCAGGCGCTCGAAGGTCGCGGACAAGAGCTAGTTATTTAAAATTCTTTTTAACCACAAAGAATACTGCAAATCATGTTTCTACAACCACAATAATTATTCTTCGACAACCCCTCAACGCACTCCCATGATCTACATGACATAAATATTGATCAAGCAAACATATTTATGTAAACTTTATTTATGTGCATTAATGAGTTATTTAAACGTGTTATAAATTCAACCGATTCGTTATTAAACGACATTTTTATGTAGTTATTATTGACTGGTCACACTTGAATGGTTTTAGATTTTTTTTTGTTTGTTCTTTTTTCGTATCGTCAGCAACACAGCGAGTACGGAAAAATTGAGAATAGAAATCCGTTTGGAAATGTGTGGAATGAAAAGCCACGAATCGTGGTAAATAATAAAGAACGAAGATTTTATGTATTAAAAACTACACATGAGAAACAAATTGAAAAGAGAAAATTATTAATATCTAAACTTAACACAATATCATGTGCTAATGTTTTTCCCGAAGAATAAAACAAAAGAACTTCAAGAAATCATATTTGATAAGCTATGCACAATTCTTCTGTTTCATGAAACACTTCTTACTCCATACAGGTCGAGTCTGTTAGAGAATTTAGCAGCCCGGAAGCAAATGACCATACAAACCATCTACTACCACGATGTTCTAAATTCATTGGAATCTACGGTCCTAATCTACGTTTACACATCGTCATAACAATACAAATAAATACAGTAGAAAACCTCCATCGAAAAGCTTAAATCAATACAAAATCTAAAATAAGTTTTGCTGACCATATCAATTTCGCAAATCGCAAATTCCAAGTTCAAAAAGTCAAAATACCAAACGCTAAGGGCTCTCACACACTTAACCGCGCCATAATAAAACAAAAGATCATAACAAGCACTTCTCAAGCACTTGGTCAGTTACGCCCTTAATTACAACAAGAGCGAGACCGAAGTATATCTCACTCCCTTGTCAAAAAGAGAGGGAAGAGTAAATAGATTATAATAAAGCACCCTTGCGATCCAGCGGAGCGTACGCGCGGATTTTTTTGCACGAGTTCAAACCTCTTTGGAGTTTTTTTTTCTTTTTATATTTTGAAGTCTGTGAGAACTCGGCTTTTACAGTCTAGTGCTTTCGTTCAGTAATGGATAAGCATCACGCTATCATTTTATGGGAATGGCTGTTTTTTAACATAGGTTTATTTTTCAATTTAGAGAATTAATTGAATTCGTTATTTCGTGCTATGCGGCGGAAATGGGCCTGATTGATTCCACGTGGTTTTAAATGGTTTTTTAGTTTTTATTTGCCATTTATAAGGTTAGTTATGAGACGGACATGGTTGGCCGTTGGAAACTTTGTACTTATTATTTTTATTAGAACTGAGATTTGCCAACCGTTTAAATTTAAGAAATCAATCCTTAATTGAAGATAAGCTTATTTAGACTTAGCCAGAAAAATCCCTTTCAGCGATATAAAATATGCCATAGGTAGGTACCTACCTAATTTAATTTATTATGTCATAGTAATTTATCTTAATCAATACAAACGAATACCCTTCTTCCAGCCCTTCCTTATTCAGCCAATTCAAAAGAGACACACAACCTCTTTATAAACTGTCACTTCAGAAAAAAAAGTAAAAACAAATCATACATCGCGAAACAAAAGACAAGTCGAACGCCCGGAATCACTCGCTCCTTTATAGTGTCAACCAAACCGTAAAATGTTTTATTATCATTATAATTTATTTGTTTAGCTATAAACGTGGAGTGCGCATTTAATTAAAAGACTCAAGGGTTCGGTAGTCTGTAAGACATTAGAAAAAATGTCTTAGAGTGAATGATGGGTACCGGTTCCTGTTTTTTTTTATAAAACATATTTGTCAGATTTGTCTGTTGAAGTTGTCATAAACTTGACTTATTTTATTTTTTTTAAATTGGAAGAATTGTTGACTTCAGTACTGATTATTAGAGGAAATTTGTATTTCCCCGCGCAATTTCAGTAGCACGAAGTATGGGGTGGGTACAATGTGGCCTTTCGATATTTAACGGTATGCTGTAGATACTTTACTCTTGAATATGTTCAACAGAAAAAAAAACTTTCTCTCAGTCAGTATTTAAAAATAATAATGTCCATTTTATATTAAAAGACGTTTAATAAATGATGACATATTTTTTTCCATCACTCCTACTCCATTGTGATCTTCTCATTTACATTTAAAAATGATAAAACGAAGATAAACTGCAACAAAAAGCTAATAAGAAAAAAAAAATGTTTTTCACATTGAAACCGGTATCTTTGACTTTTTCAAACTTATTCACAGGTAAAACTTAAGAGTCACGAAATATCCAACCCATTAGCGATACTATGTGGGACTGACTTTTTTTGCTGAAAAAAAAAACTTTGACAGTTCTCACGAAACGAAAAAGGTCGAACTACCCAAGCGAGTGAAAAAAAAAAGTAAGAATTCTAAATACAAATAATTGTAACTGTACCTACGTAGTAGGGCGAAGGGTTGGGTGTAGTAATAAAAGTAAATTAAAAGATATGGATCACTTTTTTTACTTTAATTGAAGAGTGATTTGTTTGAGAGCCCTCGTATTTTTTTTCTGCTTTATTCATTCAGTAATACAATTCTATAAATTGTAATTAATAAAATGTGGGCGTTCCTAGTCATTTAAGTTTTTAATATTTAAAAGTACTTACCGAATGGATTTTTTCGTATTCTTTCAATACTACTTTTTAAATACGCTAAAAACATAACACTCTTTTTTTGGGGCAGTCGTGTAAAAAGATATTCACGTAAATAAAAATTACATAATATTGTATGGTACGGTCATTGCATGGTCCTCAATGGACACACTTGAGTACGCAATATACATTACCAAGTACCTACATACATACTTTAATACTAAAGGGGTTGGAAAAAGACCAACTGAAGTTGAAGTGTATCCAATATGAACCCTTTGTAAGGCCCTTTGGAAATAATCAAAAACTTTATTCAAGAGCTACATCAATTGTTGGCCTCTTTTCCCAATCACGAAGATTTAATACTGGTTCGAACTCAACCAATTTGAAAAATAAAACTTTATTTGATGAAGAAAATAAATCATAAATAAATAAGCAGTTCTCAGCTTTTCAAGAATTGACTCATGAAAGTTAAGCATCTATCGAACAACTTACAAGGCTTTAAATTTTTAATTTCGAGTGCTTACATTACGTTGAAGGAATCACCATAAACAATGTAGAGTTTGACTACAATCTGACAGTTGTGTTCTATTTGACAGTTATGACAGTTGCAAAAAAAAAACAAATTTCTAGCGTGCCAAGCAAACAATAACACTTCAACGTGAATTTCGGTCAAACCCCATCAATATACCTTGAAGGGTAAAGATGACCATGCATTACAACCCGACAAGCCATAAGTAGGTGTCAGCCCGTAACTGCTGGGAACTTATCCCCTAATCCTTAGTAACCAGAGGTCAGGGGGTGAAATAGGGCTGATTTATATTGATAAACCTGCCACCTGGTTTACTTGGGGCTTTGAAGAAACGGGCATGTTTGTCGTGAGTTTAGAAAAAGATATATAATTATCGTGATATTATTACTTGTAGAGACTTTGTAAGTGAATCGGGTATATTGTAAAATGTAGTATAAGACAAAAATGGCATTTACGTTAAAAAAAAAAGTTTGAAAAGTTTGCAAATTCACTATCATTTGAGATAGTCAAATGACAAGTTATCAATTTGCAAATACCAGAAAAAAAAGCTTTTACAAAAAAATTGTTACCTCAGCTGTTTTGTGTCCCACGGAATTCGTGGATAAATAATCAGGATAATAAATCAATAGCCGCTCAGGTCAATCTTCAGGTTAAGCCGCGCTAACCAAGGTCGGTTCGTGGATGGGTCACCATTGGGAAAAGGCTCGGCAGATGATGATATTTTGTGTCCCACGGGCAAAGGCCTGCTTATCCTGCTCAATTATCTGTCCAAAGCATTTTGTTAACTGCAATCCATAGACAAACCATATGCACTCGTTATTATTCTGTTATTGGAAAACGTTCGACCTTGTTTCCCATAAGCGGAAAAATAAACTCGCAATCGGGTCAATATTGGAATATTGGATTCTTATAACTAGATTTCCTTTGTTGGCGCTGGAATAACTAGTGAATCGTTGATGCTGCTGCTTGCAGTTTTATTGGGACATAAATAAGTGTTAGTGTTACCAGTTTTAATGAAAAATCTGTTATAATATGGCTCTATGGTAATTAAAATACAACTAATGGTTTCTATATTTGAAAACGTAACAAATATGAATGTTACAATAAAAAAAAAATAAGATCTACACAGAACATCACGCCTGTCATTCCTGAAAGGTCAGACAGACGTAAATTACTTTGAAATGGATGATGAACCAGCACATAATTATTATTACAAAGGAGAGAAAGAAAAAAATAAGGTTTTTCCAGTGACAGACTCAGTAAGGGGATTCTTAAAGGCAATCTATAAGTACTCATACGGTCACACCTTACTCAAGGTCAAGGTTATTTTTTAATCACTTTTTAATTTAAAACAGCAGTCAGTGCTGATCGAAGGATTAGATTTATAGATAAATATTTTTTTACCACCCATAGGGCCATATTGCTTGGCATATTGCTTGAAACCAGGTCAAGAGTTGCTAGGTCTAGTTTCCATTCGAAGGTCGCTGATAAGTTAATATGTGAGTGTGTGTGTGTTAGTGTGGGTGTGTGTGTAAGTCAAATATTTTATGAAGAAAAAGAAATAAAAAGAAAAGAAAACATATTTATTTAGCACATGCCACAAGTGCACACAACAGACAATAAAAAATATAAAAAGAAATGAACAATTTGTATGGTTTTTTTTATCCAGCCGCCATTTTTTTTTCAATCTTTTCGTATCTTTTGGCGGCTAACGAAAATGTATAATTTGTAAGTATGTATAAAATATTTGCCTCCGATTGAAATTTTGAAAACCATAAATCTTATTCTCATTTTAGCCTTGGCTGTCTACTAAGATCGGTGACAACCTCCTTCCTAACCTCAAAACTCAATCAACCATTCTCTTGTACCTGGCAGGAATTCAAATCGTCTTCCAGAACTAGCACGAAACGTCAGAAAAGTTTTTAACTTTCGAACTGTGCGAGTATTTTCAATTGTGACCCGTCAGACTTAGGGATGCTTATTTTGTCCTAAACTTTCTACGGGTATTCAAGATTGAGCAAAGATTTGTATTTTTCTTGAAATGTTTTGAAGACAGTTTCTTCAAAACATTTCTTGTTTTGAAGAAACTGTGCGAGTGTATTATTTTATAGCTTTATTTTATCATATTGCTACTAAAACTATAATCATAAATTGGTACGTATTATTGTTATTGTAACGACGTAGCCCAATTTCTTAATTACTGTTTTGCAAACGTTTTTCTGACGAAAATAAATATCTTAAAAGATTTAACTGGTAATGGATTGCAAAATTAATTTACGTGGGACATTAAACTTTATTTCTTTAAATTAATACTTTAGCCTTTTCGTGATCAAGTAACGCAATTTTGACGATATTAGTTTCGCAATCAAAAAGTTTGTTTCAAGTCTAAAACACGCGTTCTCTTTTACCACCTTCCAAATAAAAGTTGAACCAAAACTTCTCCTAACATAACATAGACCCATCAATCACCTTAACACCACTAACCGTTGAAAATCAAGCCGGTATTGCCATGTGGAAACAAAACGACATTTTGAAAAATCACATCAACAAAACTTGTTCTCATTTCAAAAAGTCGACAATGGCTTGGTAATGGCGAACTTATTTTTTTTTATATTTCGCAAACTTAGGCACAGGGGTTTACTTACAGCCAGGTTAACAATAAGCGGAGTATTCTCAGCAGTCTTAAAAAAAATCGCGATGGTTTACCGTTCAACCGTATTGTTTGAAATAGGTTATAAAAATTTTACGTCTCTATTATAGAGTTGGGATTATGTTTTCGATATTAATCGGTTATATGAAGACGGTTTACGACTATTTTTATTGTGTAATGTAATAAAGTTATTTTATATGAGGATTTGAGTAACTTTGGTAAGTGAATTGGTTTTTAATTTAATAAGTCTAAGTTAAAGGCAGGAGTTTCATTTCTCATTAAGGCTTAATAGCGAACATTTGAAACTTTAGCAGCATATTAAATTTAGTTAATTTGGCGGAACTTTGTGCCGCTGTTATTGTTAATTGGCATTTAGTTAATTAGTTGACCTTGTCCCCGCCTTAAGTACAGTAGTTTCCTTTCTCTGTAACCCTATTTACGTTATTCCATTGCGAATAGACAAACATAATTTTAACAGATACACTGGTATGATCTGTTAAACTACCGTTCCCATTCTTATTAATTCACAATAAACCTATTCCGTATCTAGCACAATAATAAACCGTTACGTTCTATTAAAAGTACATAATAAATATAGATTAAAAACTTTCGCTACCTCACCTGTCCAAAAAGTTTTTTCTACAAAGTCATCTGCTCCATAAATTAGTTCACAATACATAATCAAAGATTCAATACGAGCCCACCCCTTGATATCCTCGTAAATTTCCCACAACGACTGCCGTGTTCCTTGTCACAAAATAAATCATGACATTTACATGTAGTCTTTGGTTATTATAAAAAAAAACTAGATCGGAACCGACTTAACAAAACGGTTTCTTAACAAATGTGACTACAGCCCAAAGTTAACCTTGCCGCATTAGAAATAAGGTTGGAATTTGATTGGGTTTCTAAACTGCGAATGTTCCGGACAGGAACGCATCTTCGAGTTTCGCACACTTCCTCAAACAATAACTCGGAGAGCAAAGCAGGGTTAACAAAAGGATGAAGTTGCTCCAGATTGTATAACAATTCGATATTATTACTCCAATTTCTTCGGAACGTCAAAGGTGAGCGATTGTTGGGTTAACAATAGTTTCAATTTGGTAAAGGTAAGGGCTTGCTGCCTTTGACATAACGACATCTGCTGTTTTTTATGTCTTCTTATTATTTTTGTTGAAGAATAATTTTTAGGTCGTTTTGCGAAGATGTAACATTAATTTATTTATGAAAAAAAACAAAAATTCACGTGTTGATATTGTTAAGACATAGAAAACATACCTAGGGCTTAAATAGTAAAAAAAAAAAATCTCTACCTACATTCTTCTTTTTTTTTTTTTTTTTTCCTTTAGCCTACACTGTCCCACTGCTGGGCAAAGGCCTCCCCCATGGCTTTCCAAGTTTTTTTACACTCTGCCTTCTCCGTCCAATCCGTTGAGAATGAGTCCAGATCGTCACGCCAGCGTTTCTTGGGCCTGCCTCTGTTACGTCGTTACCTACATTATTCTAGCAGAAAAAAATGTTGATAATCAAAAAAAAAATTTGGTTTTTGGAAAATCTTTTTCAAACAGCTCATAACTATTTAGATACCAGATATTTAAGATATGGACTATTCATATTTAAACAAACGCCTGTACAAGATTAAAGACCCACTCAATCCACACATCACTTTCAATAACCGAAAAACAGAAACAGATACTAATCAACACAACAATCGATTCCAAAAATATTTATGACCAAAACCCGCAATAACGCAGCGGGCAACATCACTATTGACACTTCATTCAAAATGGCCGACACAGTCCAATAGTCATTGTGTTTCTTTCCCATGGTCATCGAAATGTTTACCTTTTAAATTAAAAGTATCACTACACCACCAGCTTTAAGAGTTACCTATAATTTTACGGCCTACGATTCTGTTTTGTAAATATTTAGGGGTAATTTTAATTTGAATCATTATTTTTGTGGTTCAGTCGTGTTGCTTCTTAAGATGTCCGGGTTTAAAGCATTTCTACTTTGTTTTTTTTTGAATAATAGAAATACAAATAAATCAGCCATTTTTTCAAAAGGTTCTACATTACATTTCACAGCCCATATTTAAATTGCGTAGGTTTCAACCCGTATCCCTCATTAACGTGAAAGGACGAGTATACACATAACATTCTGCTAATGAAACATAAACATAATATATAAAACAGGTGCTCCGTTCATTTCATGTATGTATTCATTTCTAAAAACTGCAAGTAAATTAGTGATACAGACTTGTCGATTTTTCTTAAGCTTACCTTAGTATTTAGTCCATCAATTTGTCCAAAATTCTATTTACTTACTTCTTGTATGCGTCATTGACTCCATAATCATCGTCTCCTCTAACCAGGCGTTTTACATCTATGTTGGGGTCGGGTTCCATTTTACATGGAGCGAGTGCCTATCCAACCAACAAACTAACATGTAGTCCGTGGTCAATTTCCAAATAAGATTTTCTTCATTCCAAATTCATCAAAGTCTTATCAGTAAGAGGAGAAAAGCCATTTAAGAATCGCATTTAGCTTCACGGCAATACAAACTCTCAAACCTATTCCTTAAAAGTTAACTGATCCCTCCAAAAACTCGTTAAAAATTACCTTAATAATATTTTGATTCATAGGCCCACAAGTCCACGACCCTATGACATGCGTATACGCCACCATATGGCCAAAGATTGATAGATAAAAATGTCGTAATGACCGCGCGACGTTAAATAGATACAGTTTTTTGACCTTACCCAACTATATTTTGTAATATGAAATAAGTGGACGTATGTGGCCTTTATGTCGACTTTCTCAATTGACACTAGGTATAGTAAGTTTTCGCAACACTTTCGAATAGTTTTCGCAGTGTTTTGTGTTAATTTTCTAACAAGACTTGTTAGAAAAATCGCACTATCCTATTAGAAAGATGCTCGTTTTAAAATCGAAGTAAGTGAATACGGTTTCACCTTGCAATGGTGACATATTTTACAGATTTCATAAATAGCACTACAACATTTTTTACAGGACCGAATTAAAATACGCTAGAGAAACACCGCAAATGTAATGGTATATTTAAGCGCTAACAATTGGTTTGCAACAAGATTCTTGTTAGAAATATTGTATTTATCGGTATGTCCCTGATCGTTTGGACAAGCCAAACTCAGACACACTGATTATAAACAGTTTTCTAAACCTATACACCCTTTTTTTTCTTGCATACGACTAACGCAATACTTACTTTTTAGTAAGTATTGCGTTAGTCGCCTCCATTATACCTCACAAGACCTAACAATGGAAATAAACTAAAAACAACATCAAATTACGTAATTACTCTGTAATTGTCAGCACTTATCGAGGCGCCTGCGTTTGCGCACACTTCGAAAGGGGAAGGGGGTGGTGGGAGGTAGCAACAGCTGCGCGCGCGCCGCACTTAGCATGGGAAATTAATACTTAGAGTAAAGTCAATAGTTTTAGTGTATGTTGATTGTTTTTAGGGTAATGTGTGTAGTGGTTATTTAAGTTGTCGCAGGTGAGGGTAAATGGGTTAATGTAATAGGGTACATCATAGGTAATGAAGGTTGGCATGATATTTTTTGGGAGAAGGGACAACACTGGTAGAAGTTACTGTTTGCAGTGGAAATGATTGAACCGGTTAATGTTGAGAAACTGAATTCTGACAATCTCTAGGCTTAGAATGAAAATAAGATACATTTTCGGACATGAGTGAGTGTGCAGATGATGAGGTTAATAACGTAAAAGTAAGCGCTGAGATGACTGTTGAAAAAGAATGGGGCAGAGGAAAAGATATATTGAACTAACCGAAATCCATATAAGATACTGACAGAAGAAAAAATAACTTAGATGATAGTTAATACTCATTAATATTCATAGAAGATAAAATAGAAGAAATACAGTCTGCTAAATTACCTTTCTTAGCCGTGACCAGGTACAAATTCGGGATTGAAGTTCGGGACAATACATCTTTTACACCTTCAAAGAATGGCAATGACTAATGATGATCGAATAATGAGGATGATTAAGGTAATTCAGGTTATATAATTAGTCCCGCAAAAGAACACTACAAAAATAAATTAAGCACATCTGTTGATCCAGTATTCTTCATCAATGTTAATATTATAACTCGTGCCACGACAGATGTATGAACAAGTTGAAACGATAATAAGTATATTTAGTCCAGTTTGTTTTATAATTCTACACCTGATAATCATTAATATGGCATCGGTAAATGCCTTCATTTCTTAACGGGGAGTACTTGTATTAATACGATGTGTCTTATTCATTCTTATTAGATTGCAAAAAGTGGATCATACTAGAATACTCTTTTATTTTTATTGATTGAGGTTGACATCATCAAAAGACAGTAGTTAATTAATGTTTTTCTTTTATTTTAATTGTGAATGATGATGACTGTTCTAGGGAAGCCTTGTTATTTTATAATCTGTAGATATTAAAATTTAAGTTCATTTTGGTGTCTGTCTGTGTGATTTTTAATATTTTGTTGCAGTTTTTACCATTTAGAGAATTTATCCCGGAAGGTTTGTTTTTATATTAGATATTACTCCGAAACCTCGATGTTTTGACCAGACGTTTAAGCCGTGCGAAACAGGGTTGGTATTCACTAGTATTTTATAAAAGCCCTAGTTTTCTTAACGCTGTGAATAGACGTCATTAGCCGCACCTAGTTACTTACTGCTCACGTCAAAAGCCGATACGTTGACATTATTTATAGCATTCTATTTTTAAAATGGCTTATCATAGCGTTTGTAATCTTCAAAAGGTTTGATAGAAGTGTACAGTCAGTACCCAGTATTACCTGACCCCTCTTCTCGCACCACTTGCCCTCTTCTTCTTTATTTATTAGAGAGGTTGGGTAATGTTGGGTCTGTACACTCCTTTTTTATTTTTTGCGGGTGGAAAATCATCAAATAACCTCTCCCGCTCTTGGGCAGAGCGGAAGGGAGTGCCAGACTTCTACTGACTAAACACCACCCATATTTCTTCTTAGCCCTTGCGCCGAGGCCGTGGTATATCTTTCAAACAACCCGCAGCCCCGACGGGGACTGTACACTCCTATCAAAAATAACTTTTATGGCAGGCGTACCGCTTCCTTTACAATACCCAACTTACGGAACCAAGTAGGTACTTGGTTCAGTAAGTGATCTGATGTGTACAGGTGTACACATCAGAGACTCAATGAATAGTAAAAACGTAAAGCGTAAGCTAAAAGAACACTATATAAACTCGATTATAACCTAACTGATCAAATCTCAGGCCATGGCATGCTAACACAGACCCCAGAGGTCTAATTGTGTGCTTTGTTAAAATGTAAGAAACTTGTTATTTTTTAAATAAACAAACAAATCAAACCAACAGACCAACAGTAACTTAACTCTTAGATCCACTAGATGACTAGACCAACAAGGAAATATTTTTAAGCACGTAAGTAATCACTGTTAAATTACTAAAAATACTACGAAGCCACCGCTTCCACGAACGGAAAATTTTCAACTGTCAATATCCTACGTAACTTATTACCACTTAAAACTCTGCCCACCCCAATAACGGAACACGTCAACAAAACAAATGACGTCACGATACCGGAACCAATAATAAAATATTCCGAAATGTCCCCAAAACATGACAGCATTTGAATTCCATTATTGAACCATAAAGTCCTGGGTTCCGTAGAAACGGGTGCGTTCTGAATTATTCATGTCAACGCCACCTGCTGGCCAACCGACAAACTAACGTTTGTTACCATAAATTATGTACTAATAAATATTTTATCGGTTTGTGTTTCGTAGAAGCTATTAGCGTAGGTGGAAGTGGAAAATTTTCGGAAAAGCGTCCATTTGCCACGAAGGGTTTGTTGCTACCCGCTGTGTTGTGTCCATTATAAAGACCCTACCCTCACATTTTCACACTTTCCTAACTTTCTCACACATTTGGCAAAAAGCTAGGTTGTGACTTTTTCTCAAGCTTTCCTTAGTTTATCATTTCCCATACCAAGATTTAAAAAAATAACTATCTTCTTTGTCATCCCTAAGAATTTTCTCGCTTTAGTAGAATAGTTGTGCAGAAACTACCTAAAATCTTTATGACGCTCTTCCCAGTAAGCAATATGAGAAGCCCCATGAAGCGTTTTAGTATACCTAACCTACCAGTAGACGATGATGAAACAAAATAATGTCCTCGTAACAAGTTATCATCCTCTGGACAATTTTGATGGTGACCCCAAATGAATTTGTTTTTGTTTTCTGCCTCACTCCAAATACAAATTCATGGCGAAAATTTCCAACTGAAAACAAGTCTTTCATAACGGTTCAACAGATTTATATCAAATCCCTTAAAGAGCACAACAAACTCAAGGTAACAATTCGTAAAAATTCAATTCTTGTCCACAAAAACATCCGGCCATCTTGACGAAGTTCAAGACAAAGCTGATGGATGTCCTGCCATTTTATCTTACGATCATGCCGTCAGTGGCATCCTTATCTCGAGAGGGTAAAGTTTCAATTTCAATTGTTCGAGTGACCTACAATCTTATCTTCTTGTTGTGCCAGTGTAATAGGTCGTATCTGCACGGAATAAAGGTCAATTCAGTAAGACGGACAGTTTGTTTTAATTTTGCCTTGCCCGGTAACCGCTCAGCAAATTCGAAAGATTCAAATTCAAAATCCGCTAAAACGTGTTCCATTTTATTCAGCCAGCAGCTTTGACGTTCAGCACGCACCATACGTTCCAAAAAGTATTCAATTCTTGAATCTAAACCTTATTCCTACGTGATTTTGTCATTTAAATACTATATTGGCCAGTAACGTGGAGTTTGTGCATTGAGTAAGAAACTTTTTTGTTTGGCGACCCCACGTTTCGCGAGTCGAGACGTGCATTCGATATTAAAATGCTTCAGAAAAGTCTTTAAATTCAATAGTAATTTGGTGTTGAATAGGTAGGGAGAGGATAATATAAGTACGCCCTGTTTTTGCGGTGTTGTATTTAGTACGCGAATTTCTCGAGTCGCATTGTGTACACACTGGTTTCTTGCCCAGCATGAGTCTGTCGTAGTGCCGTGGAGATGAATGGAGCGACCGAGTTTCTAATTACACAGTCAATTTGGTAAGTAAAGCGGGAAGCATGAGTTATTGCCTTGGCCCGTAACTGAGATGAAATCGGCCATATTTAATATGCGACAATAGATTGAAAATTTCGTGAATGATTTAGCATAATAATGTGAGTATTTGATTGTATTTTTAAACGATTAGTTGGTGATTAGCCCATAATAACTGTGCGCAGTTCAAAGGCGTGCCTTTTTTGAAATTACCGATTTGTTTGTTTTGCTAATTATGCCACTGGAAGCCAACTTGCTTAGCACGTGGAAACAAGAGAAAAATCCATTATTTATGATTTTAATTTAACTTTAGAAAAGGTTTAGGATTCTTGGCAAAATCTTTATTGGTTATACAATGATCCGCGAACCTTGACAATTATAATTTTGCAAACGATTACGTGACCAAAGATTCCAAGACAATCCTAATTTGTGTTCATCTGTTGAAACTTTCACTATTTTTGCATCACAAAACTATTACACAACAATTATCACAAAAAGCATAAAGTAAAACGCGTGCAATCGATCGTTTTCGCTCCATAACTAACGTCATCAGTGCCACATTCCAAATTGCATACGCTATGAAGCGCGGGAGGCCGCAAATTGATGGTAACTGTATGGCTCTATACCGTATTGGAAGCAATCTAGTCTCATATGGTCACATCGTAATATGAGTTATCATGATGTGGTTATGTTAAATTCATCCCAATTTGGATTTGTGCCGGTTGATGGCAATAGGTTTGCCCCTATTATACATACTATTACATAGACTAATTCAACTGGCGAAATATTCTGCCTAACTTTCAGAGATTATAAGGTTGTATGCTTAGGTTGTATGTGCTTAACTCAGTCGTATGCGCTACCAAATCAGTGGGACTGAGATTCAGAAAATTAATTGGGTAAATTAACTGGACGAAGGGCCTCATTAAAGCCGGGATTACTGTGGCCACCCACTGGGCTATAGTGACCAAGATTACAAGACGTAAAATCATAGATACAGAAGAAAGAAAAGCGCTCTTAGGGCCTAAATAAAGCGACGTTTTAGGCAAATAGCTGTTTTCGGTGACCTTTTTCTGCGTGTAAATATTATTAAAAAAACTTACATATCCTCCAGCCGTTTCACAGATTAGCCGGTACAAACCGAAAGAAAAACAAACTTAAAAAAAAATGTTTTTTTCAATTACAAACAGACATAGATAACGACGATGAAGGGTGAGGAAGCTCCGTATATCCTGGGTGGTCACCCATCCACAGACAAATCTAGGCATGCGCGGTCAAACCTATGGATATACACGAGCGGTTTTTATTATTTAGGCACCATTTGAGCACAAAACACTACAGAAAACCTAATAAGGTCAGTCAGACCCTTTCAAAATGACACCCCAGACTCCCCAGTAGCATTAATAACAACTACAGTCCAGTCTAACCCCACAAAAGATGCCGTATCTATAAGAAAGTCGTTACACACATCTTTTATATGGCCGCGAAGAATCAAAAGATTTTGCTTCGCGAGGGGAAGCGTGGAATGATATTTACGATGATCGCATTCACGCAATGCTTTGGATGACCGAGACACATGCGAATAGGGTCGGTATGTGTTCGGGTTTGTTCGGCAATGTCCGGGTTTTTAGTCGTCTCGTCATCGCGTCAGTTCGGCAAACTATAGTAAATGATAGAAAATAGTTTATAATTAGTGACTGGATTGTGGAGGTAAACAACAGGTTACCAATAAAAATAATTAGGATTAAGGATCAATGAATTTTTTGATTTTTTTTTTTTTTATATCAGCCCACGCTTTCCCACTGCTGGGCAAAGGCCTCCCCCGTGGCTTTCCAAGTTCATTTGCTAACTGCCTTATCCGTCCAATCTGTTGAGAATGGGTCCCAGATCGTCGCGCCAGCGTTTCTTGGACCTGCCTCGGTTACGACGGCCGTCTTCAGGCACCCACTGATTAATTTTTTTTTTATTTTGTTTCATAAAAAAAACTTACTTCGCTATCACTACGATACAGTTTTTATTCACAATATTAGGCTAGCACAAGAAACAGTAGACAAGCAAGGGAAAGTAAAAAATCGGAGAGAATTAAAAAAATAGTAAACGGGAGACAAGGAGACAGGAGGGTTAGATGATGATAAAATAGAAAAAAAAGAATTAAAAGTAAAATGTCCTTACATTTTTACAAACAGTGAGACTTTGTCAAAACATTTCATATTTCAAAATGGTAACCCTACATGCGAATCAGTATCGTACATAGATAATGACCATGTTATGAGTTTAGAATATCCGTGGCATATCATCGATGACGTTAACGTTATTGTAATAGGTTTACGTTAAGGAAACGTTTCGTCTTAACGATTTTAGGTGGGATGAGGAAATTGGCTCATGTATGAGTTAGCGAAGCGGTGATAGCCTATTATGATATATTCTTGAAGATATTATTATTTATCATATGAATATCATATAAAAGTAGATACTATAGATTATTGTGGTGCATTTTTTTGCTCACAATGGGTTTTTATGGCGATATCAATCTTAAAAGGGAAGATAAAGGGGTCAGGACATGTAACTATAACTCAAGAAAGTCCTATAGAAAGCTCTTTTGTCAAAATATTGGGATGCGTTTTAATCTTTTTGTGTAGAGTCATTGTTGGGACTTATGTAACTTATTTACTTAGAGGTTTGAATGTGCTTCATAATGTTTTACATATTTATTGTATCTAATCACACAAAGAATAAAGAACTGATGGGATGCATAGACTGTGTAAAGGATGATATGGCAAGAAAGGTGTCTGATGCGATGACGAGTATTAAAGAAGTATGGAAGAAGAAGACATGCTACTATGTCCCCAAATTAATTGAAGTAAGGCCAAGAGGATGCCCCTCAAGTTAAAGGGGAAAATATACAAGTCCGTGATTAGACCTATCGTACTGTATGGATCAGAGTGCTGGGCTTTGAAAACGTTGGATGAAAAACGATTGCATGTAGCGGAGATGAGAATGTTGAGATTGATGTGCGGAGTGACAAGAATGGATAAAGTAAGGAATGAGTATATTAGAGGAAGTTTGAAAATGGCACCTGTTACAGAAAAATTGAGAGGAAGTCGTTTATCTTGGTATGGTTATGTAATGAGGAGGGATGAAACGCATGTGACTAAAAAAGTGATGGATATAAATATTGATGGATGGAGAGGGAGAGGAAGGCCAAAGAAAAGATGGATGGATTGTGTGAGGAATGATATGAATGAGAAAGGAATAAATACCACCTTGACGTGTAACAGGGAAGAATGGAAGAAGAAAACGTGTTGCGCCGACCCCAAATAGAATGGGATAAGGGCAGGAAGATGATGAAGGGCAAGAGAATGTCGGGCTACGGGTTGTTCGCAAGAGATACCGCAGCCTCGACATGAAGAGCTAAGGAGGAACATTGGTGGTTTTTAGTCAGTAGAAGTGTGACACTCCCTTTCGCTCTGTCCAAGAGAGAGTTATTTGATGATTTTCCGCCCAGCAAAAAAAAAAAAAGGGCAAGAGAATGTTAATGACAATGACACATACTTCAATCACCCAAATGTGCACAAGCGGACTTACTACCATAGGTAGTTCTATCGAGAGTTTCAGTCACTAACAGCAATTTCAAAATGGTCACTATCTTTCTGTAATACTACTCTATGAACAAGACACACAATACCGTCTCCAATCAGTCAATGTTTGTTCCATACATTATGTATGCGAATTCATAATCACTCATAGCTCACATCTATATGAATAGTACATTGACATCTGTCAGAGATGACGAATGTTAGTCGTAATTGCTTTGAGTCATTAGAAGTAGTTGCTTTCATTAGTAGGCATTTGGATTAATAATCAGAATCTGATTGTTTTGAAGATCATGATGACTTCAGAATTTGATACTCCGTGACTGAAGTATTGTTTATGCATTTAAACGAGCCTTCTTCTTTGGCACTGGAGATCTTTAATATGTTTGATTTGATTGTTTAGCAGCGATATCTTAGTTAATTGTAGATCTAGCTCATATACATCTTATTTAACACATATTTTTTCTCATTCCAGATCCAAAATGTTAAAGTGGGCAGTTTACGGTAAAAAGAACCAAGAACTTCGGGTTTCCAACGACAATGAAGACTGCGAGCAATATACCGACGAAACTTACAGCAACAATAATAAAATCAGAAGATCACTTGACGCACAAACAGTCAAAAAGAGCAAAAAACCTAGCAGATATCAACGACGATCTTTAGGGTCTAATGCAGTTAGAAAAAACATCAAAGCTGTAGATAAAGAAAACGTTAACTACATTGGAAACACACCAAATTATTACAGAGAAGGTTTCATCAAGAAACCAGAATGTACAGCCTTAAAAGATGTCAGCAATATAACACCAACAGGTACACCTGTTAAAAACTTCGAAAGGAGAAAATACTATCTAAATGGATCTAAAGATGATATTCCACCAGATTTACCACCAACACCACCCACTTATAGCAGAAGAGTAAGAGAAGCGAAGAAGAGGAAACTAGAAATGGCTAGTGCTAATGACGTATTTAGAAGAGGTAGCTGTGTATATAAATCTGAAAGAAGAATAAAGCCTATTGATAGAAACTCTCTAAGTCCAAAGCTAAGCCATAGTTCCTCTGAGCCCTCACTAAGTGATCTCTCTGATAGACTAAGTGCTACAACTACCAACAGCAGAAACTCTTTTGCTTTAGGTAAACAAAATAATGTTCCTATATGTACAACGAAAGCAGTAAATGACGGCTTAGTAGAAATAGAATATGATGAAGATCTAGTTATCAACTGTATAGAAAAACCTATCACTTTAAACAACAGTACTATAGAAAAAACTACTTTACCTATATTTGGACATCACATATTCATGGACAATCCTTTGTATTTTAATAATAACGATATCGGTCTCACAAGTATGAGGCCTTTGAAGAGGACAAGGAAGAAAACAAATGATTTTGAAAGTTCTTTTAAATCTCCTTCCGTTGACAAAAAGGACGTTCACACACTAGTAAGAGAAGGATGTTCACCTGTCTCTATCACACCTTTATCTACGAAACTAGCAGCCTTAAGATTTAGCACTATGAGTGTACACAGCAAATCACAAAGAGTTGCTTTTAAGAATGATATAACAGAATATTTTCCTAAAGTAGAGAATCCTTTTACTATCCCTCTAAGGGACGAAGAAACGTCTACAGAAATGGAAAATAAATTCATCCTAGGTAAAGATTTAACAAGTAATAATACAGACTCGACCGTGTCAACCACGCAAATGGGAGACGTTACGCTTGAAAGAATGATTGAAGATATTATAAAAAGTACCAAAATTGTAAAATCTAAAAGAAGGATATTGAATAAAGCTCCAGAAGTAGACATTCTTGAAGAAATTCCTCCTCTAGAAACAGTCAAAGATTTATTTGTGAATCCTCAGGCAGAGAACAAAGCCAATTTAATAAAAGAAGCCAAATACGTGAACTTATCGCGAGAAAACTCTGTATCGCCTAAAACTACACCTACTAAGAAACCCGTACATAGGGTAAATGATAGATTACTGAAGAATCTTCCAATTGGCTGTTTCCTCTTAGATGATGGGGATGGTTACAATGAAAGGGAAGTCAGAACACCAGACAATGCTATAGATGTGAAGCGTAAGACAAGTCCAAAGAAATGGAACACAACTCTCAATAGATCACAGTCTATGAATGTTTATTTTGAAAGAGGAAACCTGTCATCCATGTCATCGGAATCAACTCCTGACTTATACTCCGCAGCCGAAGAACGGGCCAGTCTTAGGCTGAAAAGACAGAAATGCATACGGAGGAAAAAGTCTACAGTTAGCAACGATAGTCAGTGGAAGAACAAAGATTTGAAGACCTCTATCCTCACCTTAGAAATTGGTATACCTAGTCCAGCTACTGAACTTCCTAACACGTCTTTATGTGAGCCTTTAAGTCCCCCATTATCAAATCCCATTGTCACTGATGATTATCAAAATATATCAATGAAATCGACTGTATCACATAGCAGCTTGATGCCTTACGATACACTAAACAATTCTCACAACAAGAGATCACGAGAACTATTCGGACTTACCTTGGAACATGGCATACCAAGTCCTATTACTCCTGTACAAAACCTCAAAAGGCCTGGCAAAGTGCTAAGCGAAGAACGAGCTCATAAGACAAGTAAATTAGACGAAGATTTTCTTCCAAATGACGTTTATACTCCAGTAATTGAGCACAAATCTATCCGAAGATGTTTGACGTACTCTCCCGAAGAAAATAGTATAAATAGTAGTGAAGAGAAAAGAAGGAGTGTTGCGAGCAATCGTATGGAGCAATCAACTGAACAATTTCAAGCCCTAAAAGGGACGATAGATTTAGAAATAATGACAAGGAATGACGTCATAGACGTGCACGGTGAGTGGTGACTATCGACCTTCATTCTACCCTATTGTTATGGTTGTGCCCATTTGGGTGGAGTTTTGAAATCCCTCTTTATGTTTGCAGTTATAAGATGCCGAGATCTTCTGAGGTCCTCAGGGAAGGCGGATGATATCAATGCTTATGCGAAGGTTGGTAGTAAATTATTTTATTACACCCGGGATCACTTGAGAAAAGCTTTGTAAAAAAGTTGTTATTTTGTTTTTTCGGAAGAAAATGGCTAAATATCGTGACTATATCCCGAAATACGGGATATTACTTCAGTATACATTGTTTTGATTTTTTGTCATTAAAACCCAGGTGTATCAAATAAACATATTTCGCTGTCACCAAGGATTGGGCAGTGGTGTATTGGTACTCCACTAAAAGCAATATAGGGGTCTAGCATTGGTGCTAGATCCACATTTTGCTATCTAACCACCCAAATTAAATACCAAACTCCATTCTCAGGTCGTAATCAGCGGTGTAACGGAAAGTCAGACCCTCCCATCTCAGAGGTCAATCTTCCAGAGGACATCAGTGCTGTATGGCAGGAGGGAGCCAGAGTTCCAGAGGCACCTGAAGCTTCCACTGCCAACAGCCGTCTATGAGCACCAAGTCCTGCATATCTCGGTGTGGCATCGAGACAAGAAGTATCGGTAAGTACTTACTAAGTTTTTTTTTTAAATAGAAGTCTGTACACGCCAGCATATCAAGCCTACCCGAAACTGTCAAATTATCCCAATCAACTTTGAACCTAATGCTTTAGTGATAAAGATAAAAATCCATTAAATAAATTCGAAAGATTATAGTAGCTTAGATGTGTTGGCGTCTGTTCATCAAAAACAGGGTAAAAAGGTAGAAATAATAATAAGTAGAATATTGTCTTACAATGATCATGATGAAAGTTTATAGTAATAATTATTTATATAGTAATGCCATTTATAATCAAAAATTACGCAAATGAATTTCAGCCTAGATTGTAAGTCGTTCACAAAATAAGTGCTTAATCATCTACCTAAACATCTACTATCTTTAAAAAACTACAGGAGCACAAAAAAGGTAAGTAAGATTTCTATTTTTGTAGTTTTCTCCTTTAACAAAATTTGAACACTATCACTAAGTGAGGAGAGGATAATGGGGTAATTTGGATCACATCATCATTATTTTCCGAAGCATTTATAACTGTCGTTTTTCTTAACGTAAATCACTGTGTTGAATACATGGCACACTAATTTTAACAACTTAAGTACTTACCTAAATCCAAAGATAATAAAAACAAACGAACTCACACACTTTTCTTTATGGATTAGGCAGAAACGAAAGAAAACGAAATGCTGCTATCTTCACATAGGTACTCCTTTTGCTTCATCCATCCAAACACTTTTAATAAAATCACAAAAATGTAATCAATTTCATCGAGGCTTCCAATTTATCGGCTACAAATAAATCCTTCTAAGCCAAGGCTTATGAAGGCACTAAAACCGATTTATCGTTTTACCTATAATTAAATAAACGAGCCGAACCTTAATATTTTAAGCAACACTGAATGACTACCTCTTTAGATAGTATTATTATTATTAAGCTAGATTTAATACTCTACGATGTACTCAATTGGATAAACGACATTTACGAAGACTAGTTTATTTTAATAAAAGCAAATAAAGATTGTTTTTTTTACATTTTTTATAACCTGTGTCTGATTATTATCATTCTCCTGCCCTCATACCAATTTAATTGGGATCGACACAGTATGTCCTTCTTCCTTACTTCTCTATTACTCGTCATCACAGCAGTCACCTATTTTCGAACCATATCATCCTTCACACAGACCATCCATCGTTTCTTTGATCGTCCTCTACTCTTATAGCCATCTACATTCATACTCAACTTTTCCACATTCCTCCGCATTACATATCCATACAATAATCGATTACCACACTACTTGCAGTTTTGTCTCACATGCCATGTAAATACCACGAAATTTGTATGTAGAAATATAAAGTAACATTTTCACCATAAGCTGGAATAAAAAGTCAGTTTATCCCAGTTTTGTCTCCACCAAAGTGCAGCATACTGTAACTAGACTACAGTACCCGGCGATAAATATTTCACATCGACCTTTGGAAAGAGACAATCGGTTAATTTCGGCTTCGTAGAGCGTTATCTCTGTCGCACGAAATACAAACCGTCCGGGATCTATTAGGAGCTGTTAAAACAATTATGATTTGCTTCTTTTGATAATTCTTTTTATTCTTTGTATAAAATACACCTCTTTCCAAAGGTCGATGTGGAATATTTATCGCCGGGTACTGTACCACTCTTATATCAAACTCAATCGTACAGCCTATTCAAAAGGTCTATTATATCATCTTACATAACGCCCCACGCAAACACACGCTGACGCACGAATACATCCATCTTCTTCTATACCTAATTAAGTAATTCACTCAATGACACACCCAGTATTCAGTTACCACGCAACTTCTTATACTACCTGAAAATATCCCATTAATATGGAACAATATCCTTCAAGGTAATAGCATTTCATTATGGATCAACAGAGCCTTACCTGAATTTTGTATCGAGCTCGTCCGTAATTCAGTCGCTTGCACGAAGCGATATTTAATTCACGGAATATGAGATTAGTTGTGCCGTACGGCTGTGGTATGAACTTTGTATCATGATTGTGTAATGGATTACAATGTTCTGGAAGGATTACTGGCTGTTTTTATTATTTATACTATTACATTATCATAACAGTAGGTACATAACACCACGCTTGTAAGTCCTGAAGGGTTAGGCAAAGGTGTACCTAATAGCACAGCGACATTTCTACAGTTTTTTAAGTGCCATGTAATAGGGGGCGAGCCTATTACAGCTATCAGGGCATACATACAGACTCCGTGGCAGCTCAATAACATTTCTACTTCTCCGTCCTTCTATCTTACTTTTTTCGATTAAACAGCTAAACAGAGCTGGATTAATTTAGGCACGTAAACATAAACTACAACCTGAGTAAGTAAAAATATATTTTACGTCCCTGTAGGACAACGCCAGTCCTTCACACGGACGAAGCCGTAGGCAGAAGCAATTATAAGCAGCAAAAACCAATTTCCGTATCTGAAATTAAGAAATCACACAGAATACGAGACTGGTCGTCACAGCCCACGGAATTAACAAGCTGAAGTGGTAATGAACCAATCTTATAACCATATTTATAATCCGTGGAGGAGACGTGTTCTTGAGTGGGGACCGCAAATCGGCTCACGGGGTAAAACACCCTCGGGCTAGGTGGGGCGCCGGCCTCAGTAGGGTGTGTTACTTGCAACAAGATGAGAGCAGGCAAACAGAAGAATCAAAATGGCGTGTGATTTGAAAGCCCTATGTAAAATGATGATGTTTACTAGCTTCAGTAAAATAATCTTCTTCTTAGCGTGTTAACTGCAAACTAAATTTTGTTAGCCCAGGACTGAGCTACTAGTTTGTCGCTTTCGATAGCGTCCATCTGTTCCTCTAAAGGATTGTGATTTCGAATATTATTCTGAAGAAGCAGTAAAGAAGCTTCGTTCGTTTCAGTACCATACGACCGCGAGGCCACACATTTCTGGCGTACTAGTTATAGCTGTATCCCACGAGACCATGCTTTGTAAAAGGCTTTGAGAGCGGTCCACATCTAGCTTGTAATAACTTTTAGCTAAAGAGCTATATATCTTTGTGTACTCGCAAATTTTGCCGAACAAAAGCTGAAAATATTTTAATAGGCTTAAAAACGAGGTTCATTAGAGCACCATAATGAAAATCTCGCCGAAAAGTTAAAAGGTCACAATTTAAAAGCGATTAGTTTCCAACTCATTGTAACTAAGTAACTTAGTTAAAGTTAAAACTTTAAAGACATGAAACAGGTTATTAAAAGTTATTTATAAGAGGCTGTGTTTCAAGTAAATTGGGGTCGGGAGATAATAAAACATAGCCGCTCATTAAAACTAATACAGCCTGGATTAACTAAATTAATGGTTTAATTTTTTCAGCCGCAATTTTCTCGTCTTCAGCATAAATAATTTTCACGTTCTTATTACGCTTTTCCCAAACCCATATAAAAGCAGGAACCGATATCAATGGAATTGTTACGAAAAAAATAGCTGAAAAGCGAAAATGTTGTCAAGTCGAGTCAACGCATGACATGAATAAATGAATTTCGAACGCCGACATTCGAATGTTCGAGTTCTCGCTACTCTATGGTAAACCACCATTTTATTTTTTTTAAAAGAAAAAGGTATTATTTAAAAAAAAACTATTGCACAGCGCATGTTTTAAAGTAGGAGTGCTTTATTCACTTTTTCCTCTGTAGCACTTTCATACATAAGATATCGGGGAGTTGAAGTGACGCTGCCTCAACTGGACCTGCGCACAACGATCGATTGCCCAACGACGCAGCCCGGGCAGTTGCGTTGCCGACTCTAGACGGACAGCGGTCCCGTTTTTGCCGCGTCTACCCCTTTATAAAATACGCATAGATTTTTTTAAAGTGCTGTGCAGTGAAGTGATTGTGGTGGTCTTATTTTTAAAAAAGTGGATTGAATTTTTGAAGGGTAAGGTTATTTTTTTTTTCGTTTTTTTTTTCCGGCATATTTGGTCGGGTTCTTATCGGATTTATTAGTCAGTGAACCTACTTACCTATTTTTTTTTTGTGGATTATTTTTATCGAATATCTTCCTGATTTTTTGTGTTATTTTACGTAGTGAATTTTAAATTGTAGTAATAGGTGTTTAAACTTGAAAAAGATAATTAAATTCCGATTATTTAGTCGAATCATTCGCTTAAAATGTATTACTATAAATGATTAGGTCCTTAATAAAACAATCGAAATCGTGCAAGACATCCTTTGTTACAATTATTATTCTCGAAATATCAAAATTACATATATATTCAAATTAAATATATATTCACAACTCACATTTACGTAATTTCGTTGGTGACATCATTAGATATTAAGGAACTCATTATTATTATAATTATAATGATATTCATCCCCTCACTGCGGTGGCATCCCCTTATAAGTCGTTATATAGGGATATGGGTTACGTCCTTACGCGACAGGAGTAGTGGGCTGCCTCACTAACACAATAAAAATGTTGGAGTACATTCTCGTCAGTTTTCAAGCAGTCTCTATCCTATCTTTTAGCATTCTATATTTAAAAAAACCACTGACTAATTTGTTTCTAAATTATGGAGTATATTCTCGTAAATTTTTTGACTGACTCAAAACGTGTCTAATTTGTTTCTTATTCCATTTTTGATAAGCCTATTTTTTTTCATTTGTTTTTTGGCTAAGTCAGCAAAGTCATGAACCATTTTATAAATTTTTTACCGCCCCTGTTAACCTAAATTCCCCTAGGTACCTATTAAGCTGGTTTACCTCTAGTAGGAGTGGTTTCACTACCATACCTAGGTCAATGGGTAGTATTTGAACTCGTTGACCTCTGTGAAATTCCGCTTTGGTGGTGAAATACCGTATTTGAACGAATATTTTTGAAAATACACTAGATTCTTCTTCTTCGTGTCTCGGAAAGCACTTTTAGCTGTTGGTCCCGGCTGTCAACTGGTGATCTTTGACAGTTGTTACAGGTAGTCTCTGGCTCGAAATTTTGACAATCAGTCTTACAAAATATTGTATCACTCGGTAGTTACTAGGCTGTGGAAGTCAAATAGGCATTCGCTCCATTTAAAGTACTGGTATTCAGCTGCATTCACAGTCTGGAAGCTATGCCTAACGTAGTTGGGAAAAGCATTCTACTGACGCACAGACCTCTTTTCTCGCAGAGGGAATGGCCGTCCACCACGCGGGTTCCTTGCGGGTTGGTGAATATCACATAACACAACATCACGCCTGTAATTCCCGAAGGGTTAGGCAGAGGTGTGTCTAATTGTCACCAGTCATGTTTAAGTCCCATTTATTCCATGGTGGATTGGAGGGTGGCATCATGTTGGTTAGAGTTCAGTTTTAGCCGATTCGATTCCTGCAAGTGGCAAGAGAATTTTAGAAAACTTTTGAAGGCAATTTGTTTCTTTTAAAAAGAAAAGGAATCTTTGCTTTGAATAAAATCTGCTATCTCAAGTATTTAGAGTACTTTTCCTTTTTTTTGGGGGGTTTGGAAATCATTAAATAACCCCTCCCGCTCTTGGGCAGGCGGGAGGCAGTGTCAGACTTCTACTGACTAAACACCACCCATGTTCCTTTTTAGCCCTTGTGCCGACCGCGGCCGCAGCCCCGACGGGAGAGTACTTTCTCTTCAGGTGAGATAGAAAAATTCCACCCTGTATTTCATAGATATCACAAAAATGTCTTCCTATTTTTTAGTACAAGGGCGTGTGCCAGTTTCCTCACGCCATTTTCCTTCACTATGGAACCGTAGCTAAATGAAGCTAAGCTTAGAATATTCTCACAATCTTCATTTTCTAGAAGCAATCTTCTCGGAAAATTATTTTTGCCCTATTTTTTCCTTTCACGGTTTCTAGGAACTTCGTTAGATCTGGACTGTTCTGCTTTGAGTCGGTTTTCTTTATTAGTATTCGCATTAAATCTACAATTTTACTTGTAAGGCATCCTGAACATGATTCTAAGAATATTTATTTATGTTTACAAAGCTTCAGGCTTTCATAGTTAGTAAGATATGAAGGAAATTCCAGTTAACTGGATCTTATTGTTACTTTTATGTACAAAACTGGTACAGACGGTTTTCTTGCTTAAATGGGCGGATCTTATATGGTTATAGGAGAATTTGCCATAATCGCCACTGTTCGCAAACAAATTGGTGATTGTAGTTTGTTTTGAAAGCAGTTTAGAATTCTGCAAATTTCAGCCATGGATGGTCCCCATGTTTCCACTACCATTCAGGGTTGAACTTCTTTCTGCCTTTTATATATTTAATTGTCAAACTAGCTGTTGCCAGCGGCTTCACCCGCTACAACTCGAAAATTATCCCACGGGAAGATAAAATCGGGATAAAAACTATTATATGTGTATTGATATAAAAACTAAAGATACGGTCGTCCGAACATTTGCTCGACGCGTTCGCCATACAGAGAATCGGTGTAGTCTGCTCGTTAATGTAACCTTGTATAAGCGGCGTGGTATTTTCGAGGTATAAAGAACATAAATAAAGCTTTTAATAAAATTTACGACCGCACCCTAAGAGAGCCGATCGTGGACTAGTTCACTTCGGCTTAGGAAAGACCATATTGGGACCACGTTCGAGGCGTCATTTTAACATGCCGTCTGCCCAGTCCTTACGCAGTAATATATACGAGTAAGTCAATGTATATGTGTTATTACAGGTTATAAACTATCTGTGTACAAAATTTTATCCAAATCCGTTCAGTAGTTTTTGTCGTGAAAGAGTAATAAACATTCTCACAACCTTTCGCATTTATAATATCAGTATAGGATAATTTGTGAAAACTGTCCACAATTTTTCACACTAATTTGCCAAGAGCTTCAATCTCTACCTACCCTCCAAAAAAATCTGAAGCTTGGAAAAAAAGAGCTAAGCTGTAACCTTTCGTGAATACTAGATCTTGTACCTTTTGACCTACTTCTAGCTTATCAGCTTAAAAGCTCATTTATTGAGCTTAAGCACACAACGGTGAGCTTATTACTAACAATTTATTTAAAACCATAAATCTTGCTTCCTAATGGAAATAGCGAAAACTATAAAGTCACATACGATTAATGTTTATGGCCAACGCCAGTCCCACGACTTGGCACGTTAATGTTGATCCCGTCATGGCTTTAAAGATTTCGACCTGAAAACCAATATAAGGTTTTCACGTTTATTTTCCTTCAATCTTGGAGGTTTTCTCAAAGTATTATCGCAGACTGGTCATTTAAATTTTCTTTTTACTGCTATATCCTATCCTTTCTACTCATCATCATCTGCCTAGCCTTTTCCCAACTATGTTAGGGTCGGCTTCCAGTCTAACCAGATGCAGCTGAATACCAGTATTTCATTTTACCAATCCTTCCTACTAACACACTAATATTATAAAGGCGAAAGTTTGTGAGTGTGTATGTTTGTTACTCTTTCACGCAAAAACTACTGAACAGATATGGATAAAATTTGGTACACACATAGTTTATAATCTGAGTTAACACATAGGATAGTATTTATCCCGATGTTATTTTCCCATGGCATAATTTTTGGGTTGTAGCAGGTGAAGCCGCTGGTATACATACATAAACTTACGCTTTATTCCCATGAGGGTATGGGTAGGCAGAAACCAACAGATGGCCACCAGAAGCTACGATCATACTCTTCTTCCATCGTTCACGTTCATACATCTGGTCATACACGCACTCTGTTAACTGCTAATCTAAAATAAAGATACATGCCTAGCCTATTCTGCTGACACAGAATTTATATTTAATCACCACTTTTGGTAGCAAAATGTTGATTATTGTTTTTCGAGGCAAATTACCTGCTAGATTCGTCACCATAATAAATTCACAAAAAAAAATATGTCTTTGGCACATGCAACTCAATTAAACCAGTGACTCTTTCTGTATATTTCAACAATCATTGGCCCAGTACCCCAAAGCCGTTTCCCTACCATTTTCCTTATCAAAACACGGAAGCTCCTGAATTATGCATACGCTACGCATCACGGGTGAAGATTACAGTATCTCCTTATATAAGGAGGAACCCCTGCCAAGAGATTCTGCTTACCTACAAAGAATTTATACACCAAATCTTGGCTGAAAATTGGCGGCAGGTGGCCGTTATAACCAAATTCCTCCAACTTTTTCGCGTTGTTCCAAATTCAAATGATGCAATTGCTTTAGTTTTGGCGTTACTGGTGGCCTACCATGACGTCTTAAAGCAGGATTGTTTTAATCTTATTTCAATGTGGAAAAGAGATGGTCCATTGGTCTTGAAAACTTCAAAAGTTGGCTTAATGTAACTACTAAAGAACCAGTTATTCACATCTCTAAACTTGGACGGTGGATTATTGATAGCGTAACACAAAATACCATAAGTACCTAATGGTATCACCGATCCGATAGCCAAAAGTGGTGATCATTCTAGTTTCCCTATTTATTATCCCAATTTTAGAAAAGAACGAAGTATGTTATTCTTCTGCCTAGCATTTTCCCAACTATTTTGTAGTCAGCTTCCAGTCTTACCCCAAACAACTGAAAATCAGTATTGGACAGTAAGCTCAGATTAAACTATAAAATGAAGTTTTTATTCTATCTAAGCATTTCAAAGTTTAGCTATTACTCGTATAAATGTCTTGCATTTTAGCATACATATATTTTAGCATTTATATTTACATTTTCAGCACCCTCATTGCATGAACCAGATAGACAACTTACAGTGAATTCCATTATTTATTCTGGTAACTTTTCTTTCTAAGATACAAGAGCACCAACTTTAAAAAATTACATTCAAAATTCATAAGTACAGGTAGATACCGCCAGGCAAAGTATAACAAAACAAAACACACTTGCACCTCTTGGGAAATCTTAAGGATAAATGGGCCAACTTCAAACGACCTTGTCTGCCCTGTTGGTTTAGTGGTCGCAAGCGTTATTGCAGAGCATGAGGTCCTACATTTGATTCCCTTGTCGAGCAAATTATTATTATGTTTATTTTACTCGGTATCAAACAGAATCCCTGATTCACCAATAGGTCCCTATAACATGGGACTTACGTAATAGAAGAATTGTTATTACAAACTAGCTGAGGCCCGCGGCTTCACCCGCGTGTATATCGGTCAAATTATATACTAAAACCATCCTCTTGAATCACTCTATGTATTAAAAAAAACCGCATCAAAATCCGTTGCGTAGTTTTAAAGATTTAAGCATACATAGGGATATAGGGACAGAGAAAGCGACTTTGTTTTATACTATGTGTGATTAGGCCTTTGATCTCAATCATCATCAGCAGTCTATAATGTTCCCACTGCAGAGACTCAGGCCTCCAATCTAAGAGAGGAATTTGCTATAATCCACCACGTGGGCCCAGTGCGGGTTGGTAGATGTCACATGTCTGCGAATTTTTTGGTTCTATGACATGCCGGTTTCCTCACGATGTTTTCTTTACCGTTTTGAGAGCAGTAGTGATGAAATAAATTACACAAAGTAATGCACCTCGTTTACGCTTGATGGAAAACTGTAGATAAGGTCTATAATGGAACGAGCGTGTCCACAAGTTGTCTAAGGGTACTCCTCTACCCAACTGTACTTTCAAATACGGGCATGATGTTAACCTCAAATTACCTTAATTAATTATTTCTCTAATAACGTTTTTCAGTAAATAAATAATTTGTAAAGTATAGCTTGGAACATCGATCGGTGAACGCGAAGGTGTTTTATAAAAACTTGGAACTGGTATTTGATCATTCTGCGTAAATTAGTTTTACTGGAAGAAAGCTAGGTTCGGTTGTTGTTTTAAGAAGTCATCATGATCTGCTCAGCCTTTTCCCAACTATGTTGGAGTCGGCTTCCAATCTAACCAGGTGCAGTTAAATATCAGTATTTTAAATGAAGCGACTGCCTATCTGACCTCCACAACCCAGTTAATAGTGGGTAATACGACA
Organism: Diarsia brunnea; assembly: GCA_949774965.1. Classification (NCBI taxonomy): domain Eukaryota; kingdom Metazoa; phylum Arthropoda; class Insecta; order Lepidoptera; family Noctuidae; genus Diarsia; species Diarsia brunnea. Next base: position 2,685,273 of record OX458998.1, on the reverse strand, counting down.
CCCTTTGGTAAGAATGCTTGTTAGACTTTCAGGTCACTGACTACCTGTAACGACTGCCAAAGATCTATGTATGGCAGCCGGGACCAACAGCTTAACGTGCTTTCTTAGGCACGGAGGAAACTATGTACGATTGACTTCCAGTCTAACCAGGTCCAGCTGAAAACCAGTATCAATAATACATGGAGCGACTTCTTATCTAAATTTTCGAACAACCCGCAGCCCCGACAGGCAAAGAACATGGCCTTAAAAACACATTATTTATTCAACATACATACGAAGAATATATAGGACCTATAACATTTAATTAAAGACCCGTTTTAATAATAAACCTCGATATTTCAGTAAGGGCTTCAAGTCTAAATGTCACCATTATTAATAAACCAATAGAAAATTAACGAAACAAATTCAAAGGACAAAGTCCTATCGAACCTTCATCTAATATTCGTTGCCTGTACAAAATCGAGGTCATTTATACATAAATGTAATTATGTACGTCAATCTAATATATGTTGAAGACAATAGAAAGGTCATTTTAAAGTGAGATTACTTTGTGTATTGAGTAAATAGTGTTTCATTGTTATTTGTAAAGACATTTTAGATGATTAGTATCTAACTATGCTAAGAAAAGATGGATGGATTGTGTGAGGAATGATATGCAAGAGAAAGGAGTAAACGCCACCGTGACGTCTACGAGAGGGAAGAATGAAAGAAGAAAACGTGTTGCGCCGACCCCAAAGAGAACCCGTTCTATGTCCCCGATTAGGGCAGGAAAATGATGAATGATGAGTGTTTAACTAGACCCCTTTTTTTTTTTGGCGTGTGGAAAATCATCAAATAACCCCTCCCGCTCTTGGACAGAGCGGAAGGGAGTGTCAGTCTTCTACTGACTAAAAACCACCCATGTTCCTTCTTAGCTCTTCATGTCGAGGCCTCGGTATCTCTTGCGAACAACCCCCAGCCCCGACGGGTTAAACTAGACCCCTGGGTTTGATTCCACGGTTAAGCAAAGTGTAATTAGAGTTTTTTATCAGGAAATTCTCAGTAACAGCCACAGAGTCTACGTTGATGGCAATAGGCTCGCCCCCTATTGCATGGGACTTAGAAACATAATTGGCGAAACGTGGGAGTATTAAAGGCACACCTCTGCCTAAACCTTCGGGGATTGCAGGCGTTATATTATGTTAGTTTGTACCGAACGTATTCGGTAGAGTAGAGATGGAAATAAAAATAAGTATGTGAGTTTTTGAAAGCGTAGTCACCTACGTGTAGGCATATTTGTGGCATTTTTCATTTCACTGCCGGGGGCTGGGACAAAAGGAAGCCATTTTTTTTGTCTATTCTTTATGTCTGCCTTTTCCTGTTTCATGGGAGTATATTTCGTGGAAGTTTGTATTAGGCATGATAAAAAACATTTTTCTTACAACAAATCCACCATAGCCGACATAACCTACCAAACCTAACATCATACCACGTTTCTTGTTAAATGGTAGGCAGTACTTCCACTACCTAGTTGTCGCAGTCACGACGTGCAACTATTTTACATTATCCCTGATTTTTGTATTTTTTAATATCTGTTATGCGTTGTATGTGTATTTTTCTTTGTATGTCTCTTTGTATGCTCGTTATGTTTCTGCGACAAATAAATATTTTTTCTTTCTTTCTTTCTTTACTGTATGGTAGGTTTTGCCTGTAAAGATTTATTCCTATGTATTAGGAGATAATGTCAATTGTCATCCAGTGAGTGCAAAACCACACTCAGATCTGGTACTGAGATTCCTTCAATAGAGTGGTTTAGCTGTTGAGAGCTGAACTGCTTCTAGAAGTATAAGTATTGATACTTAAGGCGAGGCAGTACTTTTTAAGATTTTTGATTTATGAAAACCTAACTAAATATGAGTTTTTTAAGAAATAAAAATCATTACATAAAAATTGAACATACCCTCAAGTAAATCGTAAAGATAAAAACGCAATTTAGAATGATCGGCTCGATAATATTTTTTATCAAACATGACAATAAATCACAATTTTAAACGTGTACTGCTAAGAGATTTCATCATGAATTTATATGAAAGTTATATCAGTAGATAGAACTTTTTATTCTGAAGTAAATGTTGAAAACATATTGTATAATTTCTTTATAATTTTTCTCCAAGAAGAAAAACAGTCAAAATTTAGGCAGTCGCTGCCGTTCGTCAGTGCCCGCCTGGACGTGATTGCTACAACAACCCCGCCTTGAGTAGTCCTGCCGGGACTGCGGGTCGTTCGAAAAAGACACCGCGGCCTCGGACACAAAGGGCTAAGAAGGAACATTGGTGGTTTTTAGTCAGTAGAAGTCTGACACTCCCTTCCTTTCGCCCGGAGCGGTATAAGTAATTTCATGATAGTCACCTTCCAAAAAATAAAAAAGTACTTAGTCCTGTCCTGTCCTGTCTTAGTCCTGTTTTATATAAAAACAACATCAACCCAATTAATCCTCGAATGGATAGGCCAAGGTGTACCATAGTACACCCACACTTCGCCAGTTATGTTTTAAACCCCATATCATAGGGTGTTCCTTATAAAGGTAAGAAAAGCTCCTAAAAGATTACCACAGGCCAAGCTGGCTTTAAGCCAAAAGAAGATAATGATGGATAACCAAGTCCCTGGTAAAATTATGCAAGTGCATGAAGCAGTGACTCACTTATAGAATATCTTGGATTTCTGCCCATACTGAAAGGGAAAATTTGGGAAAAAGTGAGTTCACTGAGTTGTAATTAGTTTACTTTTTACTTGACCGGTTTTTGCTTGTATTTTTTAACTAGAAACTGTGCACAGAATAGCTTTGATAATGATCATCATCTGCCTATTAGCCTTTTCCCAACCATGTTTGGGTCGTGTCTAAGTATGGGCTTATCCCAGTTGTGTACGTCCCCGTGTGCCTATTGACCTTGTTATGTTCTGTCTCCTGCTGATATAGAGAAAATGTAAAAGTGGAAATTATGTTTTTCCTACTCCTCCGCTATTCTTTTCTGATTAATTTCGTTGCGGGATCCAAGACAGTTAAATCGTTTCTCTGGGACTTCGTTGGGCTTCATTGTCTCGGAATAGCGTGGCGGGCTTGTCCCATTTTTTTTTTAATGTTTTGGTCGGCTTCCAGTCTAACCAGATGCATATGAATACACAGGTATTTTACAAGGAACGACTGCCGATCTGACCTCCTCAACCCAGTTAATACTTAGTAATACGACACCCGATAACTGGGCATAATGATATAATAGATAAATCAGCTTCTAATGTTCCCATTGCTGGGAAACATACCTACTCTTTGTAAGGAAGTCATAGTGATTCGTTTAAAAATAATAAAGTATTCGATTTACCCACAATACCCAAATTATTTGATAAGACTTACCGTCGATAGGAAATAAGAAAAAGGAGAAGAAAAATTAAGATTCCGTCCTCTCAAAAACAGGAGATGTGATTGTAAACTTTCAGTATTTTTAGAGGTACAATAGAGGGAATCTATAATATAATAGCATATATTTTTCTTGGAGCAATCCAAACAAACTTGGACTAAAATCAGCAATTCAAAATACCCTTCTTACTACCCGGGAGGTTTTATATACTGAACACATTTTCCTTGTTTTACTTGTTATAGGAATCTATTGACAAAATAACAATACACGCAATGACAAAACCTTTTTGTTTTCACCAAAAGACGCTTATCATGCCAAAACATAATTTTCATGTTGAAAACACATGAAAATTATAACCTTAAAATATGGGTATTATGTCACTCACAAAAGATAAGATCGGGTTGATCTTCAGGTTAAGCCGCGCTTGCATATTTTGGTCCGTGGATGGGTGACCACCCATTACATACCATGATTCCTCCATGCCTCGAAAAGCACGTTAAGCTGGCTGTCATTGGCCAGTTAAGTAGTCAGTGGCCGAAATTGAAAAGTCTTAGCAAAGGGTATCGTATTGCTGCGGCGTCCGTCCGTCTTATGACGACGACAGGCCGTGTCGACGGCGCGTTCGTGTTCCACGCGCGCCTCAAAGAAATGTCAGCAACATGGAAGGGGTCCACAAGGGCTACGGGTTGTTCGCAAGAGATACCGCGGCCTCGGCACAAGGGCTAAGAAGGAACATGGGTGGTTTTTAGTCAGTAGAAGTCTGACACTCCCTTTCACTCTGCCCAAGAGCAGGAGGGGTTATTTGATGATTTTCCACAGGCCAAAAAAAAAAGGGGGTATCGTATTACCCAGCAATACGGTAGTTAACAAAAAGAATCTGATTTCCAAAAAATATTGGACACGTATTTTTTCTTTTTTCTCCTTAACAAACAATGAAGACGAAATAGTGCTTTGAAAACTCGTGTGACCTCATATTCTAAGACATTAGTATGAGATTTTTTACCGGTGAGTGAAGTCACAACCCGACTTAAATCTTTGACGCGTTTTGTCTTCGTCAATTTTTATTGATTTGATAAAACAAAAAATACGTATCCAATATTTTTCGATAATCTAACAGACGGACTAATTAGAATCATATTTTTTTAGTCAGTAAACATCCCTATTGGGTTGTGGAGGTCAGATAGGCAGTTACTCCCTGTAAAATATTGGTTTACAGCTGCATCTGGTTAGATTGGAAACCGACTCCAACATAGTTGGGTACAGTCCAAGCAGATGATGAATCACTTAAAATATATATCCTGTTCAAACTTACATGATCTGGCATAAAACGTTCACTCTCGTTTTTAAACCCCTTTACATATTGACGGGCACCGCATAATCTGCTTACCCCCAGCGAAAGTGTAATGAATTGGGTTATACCGAGCTGTGTGCGATGACCTGTCGCTAATACGACCTTAAAACCACACCGTAGGGATGGTTTACAAATATACTTGTGGGTATACGGTATGCGGTAGTGCCAACATGGAGGAAGGAATGTTTTTAATTGAATATTGGTACTGTGTATTTCAGTTTCGGTTGGAGAGAATAATTATACAGGTTGTGAAAGACATCCGTATGCAAACTGATTGGGTGAATTCAGTATTTATCTTATTATGATGAACGGTGCAAGAAATTATTTCAGGAACTTTGTAGGATTCAATAAATTTGTTTTTTTTTATCGTTACCGCGGCAAAGCGCACGTAGTGAACGGCAAGCGCGACGATGAGAAATATTTTTTTAAATTGAATTTTGGTTTAAATTTGCATTTTAATGTACAGAAGCCAGAATCATTTGGTTTATTATATCATAACCACACGATTCAAGTTACAAATCTATGTACATGTTGATGCAAACATTTTCGTTTAGTTGATTGTATTTCAGTTTCTGTTGTAGAGAAGATACACACACACACACACACAGTGACATAGTAAGCGAGTTACACAAAAGAGGCTTTCCGGTAGTGCCAACATGTAAGATGTTACATTTTGTATGCATAGAATGTTGGTACCCTTACATTTCAGTTTATCCGGGTCGGGACAATAGGATAGAGAGATAACTGGCTTCTTTTCTTCCTTATTACTTTCTCTCAGCGTTTATTTTATTGATGTTAATCAGACTTACGTTATTATTAGATAAGTCCTGACGCCCGTCGGGGCTGCGGGTTGTTCGCAAGAGATACCGCGGCCTCGACATGAAGGACTTAGTCCTAAGGAACATGGGTGGTTTTTAGTCAGTAGAAGTCTGACACTCCCTTTCGCTCTGCCCAAGAGCGGGAGGGGTTATTTGATGATTTTCCATCCATCATAAAAAAAAAAAAAGGCCTTTGGTGGCAAGCGTAACTGTTAGGCGTGAGGTACTGGGTTCAATTCTCGAGTAGGCCAAAATGTTATTTAGTTTTTCTATCATCAGGATTTTTTCAGTTACAGTCCGAATTTGTGCCCTTTTGATGGCTTTAGGCTCGCCCCTTTTAACATGGGACTTGAAACATTATAAAATGGGTGAACTATTAGGAACACCTCTGCCTTATCCTCCAGTAAATACAGGCATGATGTTATGTTATGTAATACAATTTAATACAAACACGAACAAAGCCTTAATGATACCCTGCAGCACAAACAACGAATAAATAAGGGTATGGCCGCCGTTCCAACGTTTATTACTCATTCCACACAAAGAAAATACTGGATATTAAGTAATAGAAACCTTACCAATATATGAAAAGTTTAATTAAGGCCGTTTTGAAAGGCCAAGGAAAGAAAAAATAACATATTTCATGTGCAGATTAATCTATCACGAAGTGTGGAAAGGTGAAGTGAGAAATGTACAGAGCATGAAGAAATATCCTTAGTAATATTATAAATGCGAAAGTAACTCTGCCTGTCCGTCTGTTTGTCTGTCGCGCTTTCACGCCAAAACTGCTGAACTGATTTAAATATAATTTGCTACACAGATAGTCTAGAGCCTGAGAAAGGACAAAGGGTACTTTTTATAGCGAAAAAAGGGTTGTAAGGGGTTGAAAGGCCGGGATGAAAAGATTACTTTTGGTCATGATAACCGACATCGGTCGCGATTACCGACATACACGCGGGCGAAGCCGTGGGCATCAGCTAGTTTTCATATAAAACACTGAACGCGATTAGCACATTTTGACTGTGTTTAAGAGCAGATCGTGTACAGTTTTTTAGAGAATTTCCCCCTTATCAAATCACATACTTACTTACGCTTTCACTTGCACTACGCCACAAACGAGGTGTAGAAAACTTTATTGCAAAAATAAAACAACCAACTTCCAAAAACCCAATAATTATTATTTAATTAACTTTTTTTGTCGAAAATATCAATGAACCTTAAAAAAAAATAATACAGCGGACATCTTTTTTTGAAGTTGGTTAAAAATGACAACGTTGAATGGTGGTCATGAAAGAAGTAATGTGCTTAACACACTTTCAGTGTCGCGAGTTTTATGAATACTTATTGCCGGTCTCTCGACGCTGCCTACCAGTTCGGATTACACGGTCTCCGGAAAATCTTTAAAACCATCCAAATGCGATTCGCACTTGCTTATGAATTTTTCTGTGCCATCATTCATTTTTTTTATTATTACACACTTTTTTTTTTTTTTTTTGGGGGGGGTGGGAAATCATCAAATAACCCCTCCCGCTCTTGGGCAGAGCGAAAGGGAGTGTCAGATTTCTACTAACTAAAAACCACCCATGTTCCTTCTTCGCCCTTCATGTCGAGGCCTCGGTATCCCTTGCGGACAACCCGCAGCCTCGACAGGTATTATTACACACTCACTTACACATTCTGTGATAATTTAAACTGTACACCTATTTCGGATCAGATACGTCCGCTGACAGACAGACGGATGGACGGACAGTGGAGGCTTGTTAAAGGGTCCCGTTGGTTAGTCTTCAGGTACGGAACCGTAAAATACGCATGGATGAATGTTATACATATGCCTGTACATGTATACGAATGCCTAAATAAAAACATGCAGAATGGACTTTGAATACTCAATGTCGAAGGTTGAAAATACAGTGAAGCACAGTCGCCTAGCGTTAGTAAAAACATGCAATAGACAGTCTGAAGATATGCACCGCTGAACACAACCCCTACAATATTTCTATTTTTGTACAGTTCGCATATGAAAAGAGTGTGCAGTGTTACCTTTTACAAGAGCTTGTACTGAATTCCCGGCTTCATTATTTTATACACCAGCGGTGCAGGGTTTTATTTCGTTTGTTTTTGAAAATGTTGTTGGTCTCTTCTCTACGTTTCGGTGCTCTTGTGCTATGAGCGTACTCGAATTTTTATGTTTCGTATTTGTAATATTGTAGTTACTTTACAAATGTTAGATACACAGCGCTTAGCTACATAGTACGTAGCGCTTGAGCATGTTCTTGATTATAGGTAAAAGTGTTTGTACCGCGTTTGTTTGTGTAATCAATAACGCATTCTACAAGTCGTTGTTCTTGTCTGTGCACTATCGACATAATCATTTTCCTGCCAAGGTCCACTTCACCACCATTCTGCGATCATCATTCACGTTAACAGCTAGATATGCAAGGTGGACCCCGACACTGCAATGGTTAACACATATTTAGTACATCGTTCCTGAAATTTGTTGTAGAATAATGCAAAGTTTAACTTTATTCAAAAATTCGTTGTACAGAAACGTAATAATAATATTCCGAAAGGAATGGCCAATACATTTCTAGTCACATCATCTATCGCTTAATTGGAAACTGAGCAATGTTCATTTCCCGTCGGGGCTGCGGGTTGTTCGCAAGAGATACCGCGGCCTCGACATGAAGGGCTAAGAAGGAACATGGGTGGTTTTTAGTCAGTAGAAGTCTGACACTCCCTTTCGCTCTGCCCAAGAGCGGGAGGGGTTATTTGATGATTTTCCACCCACCATAAAAAAAAATAGCAATGTTCATTACTGCTTGCCATACCTAACAACTTCACCGTATGTATAAATGAGTACAAACACGGTTCAATACGGCTTTTCCACCATTGATGTGTTCTAGACGTTTCCACAGTTCTATATTAGTAGCATTATTAATCTTCAGTCGTAGCGATTGTGCATTGTTTTTTACAATAGAGGCTAGAACGCCTTTGTTCTAAGTTTTATTGAAAAGTGCTGGAAAGTCGGAAGAGTTCTCTTTTTTTCTAAGGGGTGTTACGCACTTGTCTTCGGCACATTTGATTGGGCATATTATTGAACAAATCAAATATTGGTGGTACCAAGTCCGACTATGCTCTACTATTTACATAAAGTTGAAATAATACTATAAATACTAGATAATTCGGCCTTCAGCACCACCCGATCGGCGATCTTCATCACCAGGAATCATCATCTGAGTAACCTAATCATCATCTCTGTCCCAACGATGTTGGGTCGGCTTCCAGTCTAACCGAACGAAGCTGAATTCAGTCGGGGTTTTTTTACATGGAGCGACAGCTTGTCTGACTTCCACAACCCAACTAGTACTAGGAAATATGATATCCTGTAGTAAGACTGTAGCAGACTATCGACCCACCTATACCTTTGCTAAATCATGTTCGGCAAAATTCGCGGTAAACCGAACGGCTATATTCCGGACGTGTATCTACAAATATTCCATTATGCCACCAATTTTTACCGACTCGAACACATGTATGGCACCCCTTACGTTCAACCCTTATAATAGTGGTACCATATTGGAAAATTCTCGCCCTGAATGCTTTGAAAGGAAAAACAAATGGAACATACTTCCTATCAGGATTGCGGCTTTCAACTATTCTGTGCAAATGATTTGGACAGAGAAAGTCTGTGTTCATTTAAATTCTTTGTCCTTTATGGTCAGGTGGTGGACTAGTGAAGTATTGTTTCGGTCAGTTTAGATACCCATGTAATTAAAATCGGCTCACTGTTATATCTGGCTCTACGATCTGCCATTACATGTTGTGGTTTTGCGATGGGGATATCTCCATTGATTTAGATTTATTTTTAACTATGTTGTCATCATTTTTTTGAATGAAAACTAACTTTAAAATTTTAATAGACCGTACGGATCATTATAAGAATTGCATTAAAATTCGTAAAATGGACTATTCATAATAGTAACTGCGTCTATGACTAACTGCGGTACTCAGAGATTTCAATGATTACTTAAGCCGTCACTTAGTGAAGATTTGACATACTTTTGTATGACGAAACTGTCAAAACCTTTACTAAGTGATGACTTAAGTAATCATTAAAGCTCTCTGAGTGCGGCAGTTATTTACGAATTTTAACGCAATTCATTATGATCCTATGAATCTCGCGCAAATCAGGGAAAAATGCCATACTGAAAGCTGCCTATAACCATCATTTGTATGTTTCAAAAGGCTACAAATGATGATAATGACACTATTAATTTACTGAAATGCAACCATTCAAAAATAACGTCAACATTTTGGTCCCCATTGCGTTTTATTTTTATTTTTGACAAGCCCGCTACACTATTCCCAAACCACTGTAACTCCTGTAAGCCAGAATCAACAGTGGCGACCACAAGAAAAGCGCCGAGACAATAAAGCCCGACGAAGTCCCAGAGAAACGATTTAACTGTCTTGGATCCTGCAACGAAATTAATCAGAAAATAATAGCGGAGAAGTAAGAAAAACATCCTTATTGTATTGTTTATCGGGCTGATGTTGTCTTGCCGTCTTCACTTCATCCAAAGCCCGTATTTTGGTTAGTTTTACAACCTCGTCTTTTCAACACCCTTGGTTAGTTTAGTATTCTCTGCCGCTACCAACCTTCATTAAATCAGTACCCTTTAAAACGTTAACCGAACGTTACAAAAAGCCCGTAAAACACATAATATTATCAATAAGTAACAAGTCGATCTCCTGAGAGCGTTATACCACGTTACACGGTTGAGGCCATAAACACTTCGCGCCATCGTAAAACGACCGCTCGGTGTATCTTGGATTAGCTCCCGGGTCGTAATGTGCCGTTTATTTAGGACGCCAGTGTAATTGCTCCGTGGGTAATGTTTTTTATACTGGCGTGGGGTAAAAATTGTGTAATAGGTTAATTTTTGTACGGGTAATAAAACCTCAACAGTCTTTAGTAGATTATGAATATTAAGCCTAGTAAATACTTAGATTTGGTCTCGTTAAGAAAATTAATGTAAAACATCACCAAGTTGATGAAATATCACTGATATGGTCAGTGTATGTCATGTCTGCCTTCATTGAGAAGGAAGACATGACGAAAAAAAAGACATCATGTCTGCCTTCTCAATGAAGGTAGACATGACGTCTTTTTTTGGAGAGTGGGAAATCGTCAAATGACTCCTCCCGCTCGGGGCGGAGAGCGAGAGACAGGAAGGGAGTGTCAGACTTCTACAGACTAAAAGCCACCCATGTTCCTTCTTAGCCCTTTGTGTCCGGGGCCGCGGTATCTTTTTCGAACAACCCGCAGCCCAGACATGACGACTTACATTAATCTTCTTAAATTCTAAGAGTATTATGTAAGGATCGTAGCAGTTGGCGTTGTGTAGTGTCTCCCTAACCCATGGGGAAATGGCGTGAATTTATGTACCTATGTTTCGCACCCTATTTTAAATAATTTACTCATTAGTAAGTTGACCTAGTTCTGCTGCAAAAAGGATTGCTATGTTTGTTAGTATATTTTGACGGATACGGGTCGTGACCTCATTACTTTAAACTTTGTTTCTTACTGCCGCACTCAGAGAGCTTTACTTAGGCCATCACTTAGTAAAGGTTTTGAAAGTTTTGTCATACAAAAGTGTATCAAATCCTTACTAAGTGACGGCTTAAGTAATCATTAAATATCTCTGAGTGCCGCAGTCAGTGTCAAACGCAATGCAATACCACGTAGGGCACTTCAAATGAGTAAAAAGAACATAGGGCATTAACAAGAAACAATCACTTCTGTAGAGCTCTTCTGCGACTGTTTTCATCGGGGTTTGTCATGAGCTTTCTGGAAAAAAATAGTCATCATCATCATTTCTGCCGAAAGACGCCCACTGCTGGACATAGGCTTCCCCCAAGTGACGATTTCTAGTGATGCATGAGAATGAGGCATAAGTTTCTGAAAGTTCATTCAAATAATTATAAATTTTCATTTGGCTGGCTACTGTCAATTTCGTTTATGATTCGGTATCTACCACAATCACAATGAACGCAACATAATGCATAGGATTACTTAATAAATCCAAACCATTTTATAATAAAATAATAAACTTTATTTTTCATGGCACACATATCAGTAGCCCAGGTTCTTATACTAGAAATTCTAGAAATTTAAAATTCTATTGTGAGTTAATGCGTGTCGTCATGAACCAAATCATGTTAAATAACCTACCCGAATCAAAAGCTGACTTCCTCAAATTCTAATTCCATAGTAAAGCCCGGAAAAACAACGGAATGGATCCCCCTAAGCCATTAGGAAAGTTTTTTGAGCATCTAACTTTCAACTAATGCTTAGCTGGAACGCCTTCGTGTGAACATGATAGGGTTGCCACGGAAATATTGTGTTATTAACGCTGTTGGTTAATTATTATGCCTCGTGTTGTGGTGTCTTTTTTTTTTTTGGCTGGTGGAAAGTCATCAAATAATCCCTCCCGCTCTTGGGCAGAGCGAAAGGGGGTGTCAGACTTCTACTGACTAAAAACCACCCATGTTCCTTCTTAGCCCTTCATGTCGAGGCCGCGGTATCTCTTGCGAGCAATCCGCAGCCCCGACGGGATTGTCATGGTCTCTAATTCCTTTCACGTAACTTAAATCGCTGCCTCGTTACGCGGTCTGCTGTGCTCCTGTTGCGATACTGGGTTCGATTCCCTGGTCAGGCAGTGTTATTGAGGGTTTCCATCAGCCCGTCGGGGCTGCGGGTTGTTTGCAAGAGATACCGCGGCCTTGACATGGGCTAAGAAGGAACATGGGTGGTTTTTAGTCAGTAGAAGACTGACACTCCCTTTCGCTCTCCCCAAGAGCGGGAGGGGTTATTTGATGATTTTCCACCCGCCAAAAAATAAAATAAAAAGTTTCCATCAGGAATTTCTCAATAGCAGCCGCAGAGTCTGAATTTGTGTCCGGTTGATGGCAATAGGCTCGCCCCCTATTACCATGGTACTTAGTACATAACTGGCGAAATTGTACTAATTTGTACACCTCTGACTAAGCCCTTTGGGCATTACAGGAGTGAAGTTATGTACAGAACTTTTAACGGGTGCGTCACATAATCAAATTGTTTTAACTTTTAGTTCTAAAGTTGGGTACTTACGTATTCAGCTGCATTTTGTTAGGCTAGAAATTTTTGACCCCAACATAGTTGGCAAAAGGCTAGGCAGATGATGAGCTCTAATATCCTGCATAATTAAATAAAACCCTTTTTCCTTATCCGCAAAGCGGGGTTTACGCTTGAATTCATAATTTTATCTCAGATGAATTTTTAAACTTCGTCAAAACTTTCTGTACAAAACAACCTCTTTGCAAGCCCTCAAAATTAATTCATTAGTTACTGTGAAAATTAATTAAGCAAAGAAGAAGAGATTGAGTTATTATTACTTATTAAAAAATCCTTAATTTTGAAACAAAACAAACTTCTCGACCCTCCTTCATATTGACCTTCCCTGAAAGTAAAACTCGAAGGAATTTAAAACGAAAACAATAAACACCAAATAATTATTTAACTTTTTAATTATTGTCTCTTCTGTCATTAATTTATTATTCTCTCTTGTTTACTCGAATAAACGATTACGCAACGCAAAGCGAGTTAATTCATGCGAAAATCAATACTAATTAAAAAGACAAACGAAGCTGAAAATCCCGGGGCTTTTATTTGGTCATTAAGAACTTTTCATTTGTATTTTTCATCACAGAAAAACCGTTCATTAATATTTTGAAAATGTGTATATTCTCTCTTGGACCATGACTCCTATCTTTAATCAGTGGTTTACCGTTATAATATACATATTTAGTTGGCTAACCTAGACGTGGGATTAAATAAAATACTATAGGTACATTTAAACAACAACAAAAAACCAGCTTTAAAATGACGTCATTTTCTTCCTCATATTTTATTTTTTCTCCGCAAATCCTTTTATTTCGTACCCATGACATGGAAATATATAAAAAATAACTAGTCCGCCATGAGCAAAATTTTTGCTCAATGCGCAACCGGGGAGTCGGTTTACTTTTAAGACTTTTACAATATAGTACTTAATAGCTGGCTGTAAAAAAAAAACTGTGAAAAGACTATAGTCCGCATTTTAACCACAGATGCCACTAGATCAATTAAAAAACACTCACAAATTCACTATCGCCGCCAAAATTCATGGTATCTTTTACCGACATCCCTAAACCTCATTTCGTACATGACGAACAGGGGCAGGGCTGACATTCCTGGCTGTTTGCCCCCATGCCTTTGCCACGAGCAAATTATTTTTATGTCTGTTTGGCAAACGCTAATATAGCTCCAGTTTGATTGGATCTTTCAAAGGGATTTTATGCGGGATCATGAGGAAAAGCAAATAACCTAACGTGTGGGATTTCATGGACCCACTCGAACTTTTTTGTCAAACCTTTTTGGTAGCTAATTGCAAGTTGCTGTAGTACCTACCCTTTTTTTTGTTTGTTTACTCATATTTTGCAGTGGTGAGTTTATTCTCGTTTTCAAAAGGAAGAGGAGGGATATAAAAAACAGCTGATAAACGACTGTATCCTCTGTGTAATTTAGTATGCATTGTGTCTTCATGATGTGAACTGACCCTTTTTGGCGCAGCCTTGAGGCACACAGTGGCACGATTTGTTTAGCTTTAAGTTCTTTTTTCTTTATAATATTATTTTTTTGTTTTACATTGCGTGTACTTGTGGCATGTGCCAAATAAATGCATTTTCTTTCTCTTTCTTTCTCCTTTTTTTCTATGTTAGGACTTCTGAACAGTCTACCACCCTTACGCGCTGCTCATATTGTTAGTCACTAGGCAACGCCACTGCTGAAACTCATGTTGATATTAAATTTATCTGAATAATGTGATTGGACGTCCCAAATAATCTAATCCAATCACGTAATTTGTCATCAGCAACCACGAACTAAACTATTTGACCTTTCAGTACTAACCTTTGAACTACGACTTAATTTTATCACAACCTCGACATATCCTAGGGTAACTGTTAACCTTTAGGACTAACCTATTAGACAAACCACTAGTTAGCCTATCGTTAATTCTATAACAATTATATCAACATTTCCTCACATACCTAACTACTAAACCTATAAATATCCCATGTACAACAGAGATAACACTTTCGTAATATTTACTGAAGCGATTTGTTCCCAAATTTTATTAAAAATATTGTTGTGAACATAGCGAACTCATTTTCTCAAAATCACAATCGTTATTCCTCGAGAAAATCTCTTTTGAATTTAGTTTTTAGTGTCCCCAGTAATATTGAACGTATTTTTTTAAGGTGCACATCATTCATTTTTAACCAAGGGTATGCGGCTACCCGTCGGGGCTGCGGGTTGTTCGCAAGAGATACCGCGGCCTCGACATGAAGGGCTAAGAAGGAACATGGGTGGTTTTTAGTCTGTAGAAGTCTGACACTCCCTTTCGCTCTGCCCAAGAGCGGGAGGGGTCTTTTGATGATTTTCCACCCACCATAAAATAAAAAAATAAAAAATGGGTTTGCGGCTAAACCGAAATTAAGCGGGGCAATCTTAAGTTTATTTCCACACCCATCTTTAACCGTAACATATTATCGGTGCTTGTCACTGAACTAAGCCTATATTTGTCTATGCCTCCCCCTCGACGCCAACTTTCCACTATAGTCTATACCTATAACCTACTCTCCGTAACGACATTTCAGGGCGCCGCCCGCCCGCCCTAACCGGTAGTTTTGTTTACCGTCCATAAGCCAGAGGTTAATGGCGCTCGTCAAATACTTAATAACCGCTTGTTATTAGTGGAAAAGGTTACCGAATAGTTAGTGGATAGTGTTCAATTGAATGGACGATGACGTCATGTTATGAAATTTCATTGAAGACATACACTCATCTAGACACTTCCATTAGAATAGAATTCTCATTCACTATCCAAAATTATATGTATTGGTATAGAACAACATAAAAATATTGTAAAACCAAATCAGTTTCTTGCCGGTTCTTCTCCGTAGCTAACGACCTACCCGAACCGTTTCTCGATACTATTCTCGATGTTTTATAAGTGCCCATATGTGAAATAAAATATTATGTGTTTGAACAATCAACAAGGCCCATGTGTGTTTATTTCGTTTAATATTCCATGTCCAAATTAAAATGTATTGTGACAGAAAGGGTTACTGTGGCGCGGGTTATTATAAATAAGACCACCTAACCTCGTCTCGTTTAATTAGTTGGAAACCTCGTTTATATTTAATTAGTTGATAATGGAACGTACAACGTTACTGTATGTAAAAAGTTGTGTTAAACAAAACAGCGTAAAAGGAAACTGCAATTAAAAACCATAAGCCACAAGCCACCCTTTATTCAAAACTCCAAAACTGAAGCATCCTCTTAAACAAATCGGAGTACTCTACCCACCCCTCAACAGCTAAGCTCAAACATCACCATAATCCAGGGTAGCTGGAGTCTAAACGAGCTGGCTGAGAGCCAAAACGACAGTCCTTTAAGCCAAGCACCATCGTGTATATAAGTAAATAAGATGATGTATGAAAGTATTGCTCCCAAGCCACGAATATATCACTACTTATGTTGGTTTTACTTTTTAGGTTGTTTTTGGTATTTTTCTTGTTTTTATGTAAAGGTTTTTGTAGGTAGGTACCCAAGTAACACATCAAAGCACTATAACGGCCGGCTTACAGCATTTGGGTATCGTTTTAGCATTTTGAGTTAGTTATATTTTAGCATTACAAACGTCTATACGGCTACTGTAATGCTTATTTGGGCACAAATTTTACGGTTTTAGGCCATAAATAGGTTCACAAGTAGTTGTTTAATAGCATTACAGGCGCATTATATTAGCATTATTGTGACCAATTAAGTGGCCAATCGTATTAAAAAGCATAATTACGGTCAATAAAGCTGCCAATCGCATTACAAAAGCATTCGACTAACATTAGATTGTGCTAAAAGAATGATTGTGGCTTTTTAAGTGTTCACAGGTAGAACTTAAATAAACCCTACACCATTGCAAAAACATCTCTAATATCATGGCACAAATGTTATAATACAATTAACAGACACGTACACACCTATATGTAAGTAACTTAACAGTAGCACTTAGCAAAATTCGTAATTTTAAGATAAGACCTATCTTAATCATCATCATTATTTCAGCCGAAAGACAGATATATGTTTATTTTATTATACAGGTTCTATTACTGTTTATAGACCACACGATACAGTGTAGTCATTTTATTTCTGGCATTCTCCTTAGCAAACCCTTTCATTTGATACTCATAATTATCAATAAAATAACTAGTCCGCCATCTTTGCGAGTCTGCCATATTTGATTTAGAATGACGTCTCTTAGTTAACCAAACTAAACATATATGCAAAATTACAGCTCAATTAGAAATCGGGAGTGGATCCAAATTAACTTCTAAGTCCATAGTTCTAAGTTTATTATATAGTTACAAGTAAAGCTAATAAAAGAGAAAAGTTTCTAATAAAAGTTGATAAAATATAGAAATTCGGGTATTAATAGACCATTGTTAACCCATTATCTAACTTTATTTTCTCTCCAACTATTGTAGACCCAAAACCACCCACATCTGTCTGAGACCTTTTTCTTTTTCTACATCAGTTTCTACTAGGTTCTTCCAAAGAGGTTATTCCGTTGGGAGCTCGGCCACAAATAAATAACTACTTCAATTCCCTTTTTATGTGGGCTGAAAGCCTGAAACTGCCCTTTGTCTCTGATAGTTGGAAAAAGAAACCGTACGGTACAAATCGTCGCTCATCACGCAAGGAGCGAACACCCTAGCATTAATGAATTGGCAATTTATACAAATTACTCAATTGTTTTTTTTTTTTTGTTCGTGAGGAAAATTTCGGTATAATTATGGGATTCTAAAAGGTATTTGGAACATGTTTTATGGGTCATTACTGCATGTTTTTGTAGCTTATTATTATGCAATCTGTTTCAATTATTTTGCAGCCACTGCTGTTTTAATGGAGGTGTAATTGATATTACTGGTATAAGACATTTGAATTACACCTAAAAGTTGGAAATCCATATGTAATGACCTAAGCTGGGTTGTATTAACCACAGTCTACTGAGACATAAGTTTTGCCATTCCAAAGATTCGGTTTCTGCGGTTTTTTACATCTAAAATGCTATAATTGTATCTTTATTTGTTATTTGATTTGTCTGTCTTTTAAACCGGCCCTTAAATACTTTACACTTACGTTACCTTACGTTACGAAAGCGGTTAATATTTTCATAAACATCTTACATAACCCACCATACATAGGAAGATACTACCAACATAACGCCAGTCAGTACATTTTCCTTCTAATAAATTTCCCTAATGGCCTGTAACATACGTAAAATATCAACTTCGTGTACCAACATGACAAAGAATATTTCTGATGTTGTTTTGAAGACATTATTTTTAAAACCAACAACTGCATGGGATTCTGTTTATTGGGGTTCAAGTTTTTATGGCTCGGAGTATTTTAAAATTTCATATTTATTCGTGACATCATTTTATGCCTGTAATCTGTGGTTAGACGGGGTACACACATTTCGCCAGTTTTGTTTAATTTCGATGCAATGGAGATCAAGCCTATTGCCATCAAAAGGGTACAAATCCCGACTCACTTACACTTGGGTCCTTAAAGCAGGGCTATTGCGTATCTATTTATATGTCAGTGGCTATCATAGTGTCCATAGATTAACTGTCAAATGGTAATGGTTTGGTACAAAATGGAGATGATGCAGATGATGACGCAATAGCTCTGCTGGACATAAATATGGAACAGCGCATGCGGAGTTTGTTCCTTTTTGGTATAATTTTAAAGCATCGTATGTTAAAAGGCAAAAGTTACATCGGTAGCCTCAATCACAGTGTCTAAAATAAAGTTTATTTAAAAATACTTCAATTTGATTAATCGTTGGAAAAAGCCGTAATGTTGAAAATCGCGTGACTGCTTTTTGCTTTCTCTTTTATTTTTAAACTCTTGATTTCAACCGCTTTTCAACCTACCACAATTTCGATATAAAAGTATATTATAGGCATATAGGTCGCACAGCAACGAATGTATGTATAATATGCAATTATAAGGTTTAATTGGATCAATTAGCCTAGATTAGATTAGCTAGTCTTATGTTAATTGGAACTAATTGGATGTTCCACTAATGATCAATACACGTAGGGCTCGTTTTATTACCAGTACCAATATGTTAATTACCGATACCTGACGTGTCTTCAATTTCTTACCACCGTATTTTAAAACCGCGTTTTGCAAGAAACAGTTTATTTTAACCAAGCTTTTCCTCCCAACTGTCCCACACTATAAACCCATATATTTTACAGTCAGTTCTCAAAAAACGATGTCGTTCGTATCCCAAACGGTTGCTGGGCTGAGTCAGACCCGACCACGCGAGGACCCGCCTCCTCGCCAGCACTGCTCCCACCAGCACGCCCATCGGCAAATGCAGCTCAGCCGAAAAAACAGCCTCCCAGAATGGGACCCGCCAGAACAGAGAACCAGAAAGAACAGCCTCCCAGCCGATCTCTTGGACAGAATGACGGAATCCACCATCAGCACCATATCGGAAGAGTGACAACTATCCCCGTAAGTTTGGTGTCCCCGTCACTCTATAGTACGCATGGATGCACTCCAATGTAATGCACAGGATGGGAGGAAAGGCTTTGGAACAGCCCCTTGCATGCTTAGCGGCTTATGTGATTAGGGGAAGACCCTGCACGAACCCCATAGATATATGTTGTGCGTAAATGTTGTAAGCGAAGATGTGATGACGAATCAAGAATGTAAAGAAGAAATGTGTGTAGATGACAAGCGAGAGAGACAAGACAATGTAAATGTATTGCCACTTAAGTGAGAAGCGATTTTATTAGACAATAATGTACAAACATAAGTGGACCTTATGATATATTCAAATAAAAGCTATTTACAAACCTCCTTTAAGAAGTTGCTTCCTATTAAAGTTGTATGGAAATGACAGAAAGCCAATGACGTGATACACAGTATATCCATACAAGTGGACGTAATTTGCCTTCCGAGTATAAAAATACAACGATAACCATGTCTAGACATAATATATGCATTCGTATGAAAATCGATAATGTCGAGTTAATAAGTGATGTTATTGAACCCAAGGGGAAAATAAATAAATAATTCCCAAAGAACTATAAACACATTTTCATGATAATTTCTCACAAATCTCTTGAAATACATTTCTGAATTCACATGGTTAAAAGAATACCCAAACAACGTTAAAATACGTTTTCACTATAACACCGTTAAAACAAAAATCGAGTATCAAAATGTATTCATCATTAATTTCCCGCCGATCTCTTTAAAATTAAATCCATTTCAGAATTCACACGTCCATCATTATTCGAGAGCAAACTTTGAATTTCCGATATTTCGTGCAGAAAAGAAAATATTAAAAATTTGCACGGCAAAAATCCGCTGCAGAATATCGAGAGCTTTTCGCTCTCTAATTAATATTCGTAATCAATTTATACACCCAGTAACCTGCCAGCTAACCCAATGGTGTTCAAATCAGAAGTTGAAATTGGTCCAATTAATGACCAACGTAATTGATGTCCGATCGATTTGTTCAGGAAATTCGAATTTTTTGACTTGCCTCTGCTTTACAGAAAGTTAAATATCGTGATAATGTCACAGTTTAGTATAGAAGTTGTCCTAAATGTGGTACTATTAAGAATATTGATCTTTTGTTTGTATTTTACCAATCAAACAAAACTTTTTCAGCCGTTGATACTTTCTCGTTTCATATTAATGTTGCTGAAGATGGATCAGAAAAGTTACAAATGTTGAGAATAATTTTCGCCAAATTGTTACTTGCTACTTCCATATTTTCGAAGGAGTTATGCAGGCAGGAGGATAATACATCCATATCTCACCAGTCCGTATCATGATGTAGTGTAAAAATGTTGTATACATACTACTAAGCATGAGTATGTTTACAACATTGCCCTAATTTGCTGCCGGTTCGTTATCGACATTAAAGCATTTAGACATTATTGGACATAATGATGTGAACTGACCAGCAGTAGACGATGAAGTATCACGCTCATATATGGAGGCAAGCCCCGGCCGGTATTAGAGGAGAAACAAAACTAAATGGCCTATTGGAACAGTTTCGTAATCTTTAACTAATAACGTGTGGTTGAATTATGGGTAGGGTTATGTGAAAGGCGATGTAGCCATATACGTGATTTATACTTGATAAATTGTCAAGACTATAATCGTTTTAAAACATTATCACTATTCACTTCAGTCGTATCGCTGCATCAACAAATTTCACTCTACTATTCAACTGTGCTATCAGTCCAAAAACTAACAACAGACGTTTCCGAGCTCACTTACGTTTTAACTAAAGAAACCCTCACGCCACTTAAAGCCAGACTAGGTAGGAACAATTTATCTGATGAACCTGCAAGGTCGAGCGAACTTTCCCCTTACGTGCATGCTAATAAAGCACGCGAAGCTATTTCTGTTTGAGTGCATGCCATTGCACAGCTGTTTATAAGCACAGATCAAACTGCGATACCTATAGAAAATAACAACATTCGTGTCCAAGTTGATTACTCTGGAAATAGTTATGAACAATGTGAAGTAATTGGAACAGATTGTTATAAAGTTGGAATTAATTAAAACAATGAAGAAAGTAAAGAAAACAATGAAAGTAAAGAACAATTGAGATACTAATGAACTAGACAGAGACGATTTGAATTTTTAAGTCGGTGAGAAAAATTAAGAACAAGAAAAAGTGGACGATTCTGAAATTTAGTCGCTCAGAGAAAAACGCTAATTGAACGAGAAAGAAACCAACAAACAAGAAAACAAAATAAAAGCCTTCCCATTCCTGAATAACAGGCAAGCCGCCGTATCGATGACTCCTTATGTAACACGTATTACGTATGTAGGCCATGACTCGCGAGCTTCCCGACACGATGCATTAAGGGCGGCTTATTGATGACTCATGTATATTACAGCCCTCACTCCTTCAGCTTTTAATATTTTATTAATAAAATGTGTATTCCTTGAACCATTGAATGTTTTTGTGTTTCTGTAAACCCTGCTTAAAATGCTATGTCCGATGTATCATTTGTTTGTGAACTATGTTTTCCCTTTTGATTTTGTAAAATTGTATAATTTGACTGTCGTCGTATTATTCCTTAATGATTGTGTTTCCTCGTGCGTATTTATTTTTATACCCAGCTAGCCATATATGTGTATAGCTATCTGTATCGAAAGCTCCAATTTTATCCTTTTGAAATAAACTTTCATCATGGTCAGACAGATCCCTGTATGTTCTCATGAAATAAAAGTCCTTTGTAAATCCTTTTGTCCATGTGGATCCGGTGCGGGCTAGCCATTACTATACATAACGACATCACCCCACTGCGTACATTTACATATTATTCCCATCTCGCAGACGATCTATTGACCTTTAACGAGCGAAAATGGTACAGACAAGGAACATTCACCTTGTGTACTCAATTTTAGAGTTCAGTTTGGACAAACAAACCTTTTTTGGAACAAGTTCAGCCCAGAATTAAATTGGACCACCTTTAACCCAGGATAAAACCGTGCAGTCATTTACTAATTCCATTTCTATTGTTACAGGCGGAGCGAGTTTTTAGGATGTGTCTCGTTCCCACTAAAAGATGCAATTAATTGCGACATATCCGGTACATACTTCCTGCAACAAGGCTCTGGACGCGGCCAGAACGCGGCGCAAGCAAATGACAGATTCGTTAGAGAGGACCGTGTGACTGAAGGGGATCCACGTAAAATGGCTACTGATAACATTGAAACTAGCACTAATGATGGTACTAAGGAAAATCATAACGATAAAGGTATGTTGATTTTTATAATACTTTTAAGCTGAGAATTAAAGATCAAATTGCCCATATACGACCAAGGTATCAATCTTCCTTTCATAGTAGTGAACTCACCATTCATTACATTCTCTCTTAGTGAAAACTGTACGGGTAAATTTTGTCTATCATACTGAAATCGCTGATAAGACTACCCATTAAGTCACTCTATTTTATAAGATTATTATTTCCTTTGTGAGATAAACAATAGTCACGTATTTTAAAATTCTATAATAGCAAATCATAATTTTGACTGTATTTCGTTACTCCGAAGTTCGAAATACCGATGTACGGTATACAGAAAGTTTGTGAGTCCGAATTACGTGAGTCAGAATGTACGCTATGAGGAAGTACGGTATTCAGAATGTTCGTTACTCCGATGTACGTTACTCCGAAAGTTTGCTACTACGAAGTACTGTATTCAGAATGTTCGTCACTCCAATGTACGTTACTCCGAAAGTTTGCTACTACGAAGTACTGTATTCAGAATGTTCATTATCGCGAAGTATGGAACTCCGAAAATTTGCAATGACTAATTACTCAATAATAATTGAGAATATTCCTCATCGAGATTCTGAGAGAGTATTTCGAATTAGTCGAATATTATTAATGTACACAATGTGAGGATAAATTATCTATAACAGTGTACAAATAAAAAAACGTTATTTAAATAAGTAAAAGCAGTTTAATCAATTCCAAATAATCTTAAAACATAGGGTAATAAAAAAATTAATTAACTTTTTTATACACTAAAATTGGAAATAATATAATTTAATTGTAATATATAAAATAAAAAATCAAGTTTTAAAATAAATGATGTATGCCAGATCGCGTAAATATTCCTTTAAAGACACAGTGTCTTTATTGACCATAATTATGCTCTTTGATCTTGTTTGTGAGCTATTTCTTTTGCGTTTCGTAATGTGTCTGTCTGTATGCTCGACCATCCCCCCCCTTATCTCCGAAACTACTGAGCCTAAAATTTTGAAAAAAATACAGATATTAGTTCAACGCTTATAGATTACGGGAAAATTTATAAGAAGTCTATGGTGCTAATATAACATAGAAAATCTCTCAATATCTACTACAATGGTACGGAACCCTTCATGTGCAAGTCCGACTTACACTTGGCCAGATTTTTCTATTGAGCAGACTGTTTCAACGGTTGTGCCAATTTTCAATTGAATTCTGTGTTGTTGGTATATTCGTGTTTACGCAATCTAACACAGACCACATCCGAGGAGGGAATCTAAAATAATAATAATAATAATCTAATTTAAAAAAAAAAATACTTTTAAAACTATTTCCACAATAATCATCATTTATAATACTTGACTTATTCGAAATACTCTCTTAGAATTTCGATGAGGAATTTTCTTAATTATTATTGAATAATTGGTCATAGCAAACTTTCGGAGTTCCGTACTTCGCGATAATGAACATTCTGAATACAGTACTTCGTAGTAGCAAACTTTCGGAGTAACGTACATCGGAGTGACGAACATTCTGAATACAGTACTTCGTAGTAGCAAACTTTCGGAGTAACGTACATCGGAGTAACGAACATTCTGAATACCGTACTTCCTCATAGCGTACATTCTGACTCACGTAATTCGGACTAACAAACTTTCTGTATACCGTACATCGGCATTTCGAACTTCGGAGTAACGTAATACAGTCCATAATTTTAGTGGAGCAAACGCGTCTAAACTATTATCCTCATCCACAGGTGTGTCAACGAACGGCCCAAC
This sequence comes from Diarsia brunnea, assembly GCA_949774965.1. Taxonomy (NCBI): domain Eukaryota; kingdom Metazoa; phylum Arthropoda; class Insecta; order Lepidoptera; family Noctuidae; genus Diarsia; species Diarsia brunnea. The sequence continues at coordinate 2,660,984 of OX458998.1, read as the reverse complement.
ATCAACCACAGCAAGCCAGGCGCAAGCAGTGGCCGCAGCTCTCCAGCGAGAGGCTGACGAGCATCTGTTCCTCCGATACTTGGAGCTGGACCCACCAGAAGTGGATCCAAACGCACCCAAGAAACCGCCCAGGAACGGACGGACTCCGTTTACCACCACAAGGAAGTGAGTACGATCTTTGCAATTTTTGTTTACTTTAAAAATGAGGACAATTATTTCATGTTGAACTCTTAGCACATCCCTGTATGAACCGTGCCTGATTACACATCAACTCATTCAATATAATAATTTATCAGGATATAGAAGATAATCTTCTTTTAATTAGCATTCTATAAAAGTACAAACGTTTTTGGCAAAAATCCACGATTCCAAAAAGTTATAGCAGTGTATATAAGCACACTTTTTATGGACAAATTAAAGATAGGTTTTCAAAGCCTATAAAGATCATAAACTTATAAGCTCTGAAAATGAATTTCTGTTCTTTCATAGTTTGGATTTCATTAATAATTTTTCGTAAGCGAACGCTGTTAATGGTGCTCCTATCAGCACTGCTTTTTATGGGTTTCATTCCTATTCAAGATTTGTCTAGTACAAGTCAACAAGCAGTTTGAAATCAAGCAAACCAACTAACCAAACCACCTTTCTTCCAGACTCATCCGCGGCACAGCCGGTGGCTTTGGCTTCACAGTGGTCTGGACCAGGCCGCCCAGGGTCGAGAGGGTGGCGGCCGGAGGGTCAGCGGAACGCGCTGGACTCCGGGCAGGCGACTACCTTGTGTTTGTGGGAAACAAGAACGTGGTGACGTCCACTGAAGAGGAGGTTCGGGGTCTTGTCAAGTGAGTAGACACTGGTTTCTTTTACTTTAGTTGAATTGAGAATTTGAAACAAATTCTTTTAAAATCTAAAGAGCATTGTCAACCTAAAATAATATCACTGCTGAGAATACAATACCTTTAAAAGAGAGCAGGTCACAATCTACTACGTGAATCATGTAAACGGGCTGGTAGATATTGTCCCCGTCTGTGAACTTTTTGACAATTTTACATGTGTTTTCGCACTTTTGTGCTTTTGCAAACCGTACCTCATTCCACATAAATGCATCACATATTCTTAGTTAAACTTGAATTGATCTGGATAAGAATACTTAATAATTTTACTAAATTGCATTTCCTTCTTTCAGAGCATCAGGTCAAATGCTAAACATAGAAACGTTTAGAAGAGTACCACCAAACGGTGTGGGGATCCGACCGAAGCTGTCGCAGGTGACCATACCTACTGCGGAATCTACACCACCACCGGCCCCGAGGTCCCCAAGAGTGGCTGCGTTAGCATCCCCAGCCACTGCAGCACGACCTCCCACCGCCTGCTCATCAACCAGTCAGTCCTTAGACCGACGCAAGCTCCACCTGCCTCAAGTGACGTTCTCTAAAGAGGTCGGTAACGGAATCATCGTTTGATAGCTCATCGGTATTTATTTGGAAACTAGTCATCATTGTGGCCAGTTCGTTTGATGTAAGCTTGACAGTACAGATTCTAGAAAAGTCTATAAAGCACACGATCATTTGAATGTCATTGAAAGGCGTTTTTGGTGAACAGTTTTGAAAGTGTTACATGAAATTCTATTGAAAGTTTCAGATGGCGTAGTTAGTTTCAATTTTGACCCATGTACAGCTATAGCCCTAGTTTTGGATACACTTTATCATTTTCATTAGTAAATTATATTATTATGGTCAACTACGGTATTGCTAAATGAGCTAAAGTCAGTTTGACAGATTTGTATCCAACATTAATCTAATACCGATCGAGTTTCAAGATACAGTAATAATGATGTAAACTTCAAGTTACCAAAATTGGTTTCCGAAGTTATTTTATCAATTAGTCTTTCGTTTTATCACATTTCTGCAACACGTTTACGTCACATGGGCTGGCCATTAGAAACATTATTCGAATTTATTATTTTGGTATTGAGAGACAAAAATTTAACGAATTTGGTGCTAGTATCAAACCTTGTATTTTCTTGATGTGTGTAGTTAAAATCTGTAGGATGTACAGTAGTGTGTATCGCATTTTTGTTATTAATTTTATTTTCCTTTTCTTTATTTTTGTAAATACTTCATAATACATTCCATTATTGTAGTATGTAATCCCTAGAATTTTCTAATTTAATTAAGAAACTATGTGTACTGCCGGTTTTTGATCGAAAATGTTTATAACACTTTAAGCATTATTGATGAAATTATTTATTTAGATGGTAACGTAAATATTTTATGTCAAAATTTTATTACTTTAATGTATTCCTTAAAAATCTGCAGTCTACACGGTCTTAGCTCGTATATTATCATTTATTTCAATTTTAGTTTTTAAGTGAAAATCATTGAATGGGGAATCGTTACGTTTAAGCTTACCTGTTTTTGTTAATATTTATTTTGTTAATGTTTTTTCTTATTTATTTTTTTTGTCTTAGTTCTTGCGTGTTGTATCTTCATAGTATCATAGTCGTGTTTTTGTATAATTTTCTTTTTTGTGACTTTATGATTTTGTATTCTACTGCTAATTTATATGACTCGTGTATTGGATGCAAAAAATTTGGTTCCTGTTGTTTTTATTTCGTTTTTTTAATTTATGTTCTATACTTTTAAGTGCAAATAAATTTATTGCTTTTAATTTCTTTTGGTTTGTTTATTTTTTGTTGTTTTTCCTTATTTTGGTATTATTTCCATAACATCTCACCTGTAAAATATATGCTCAAATTAGAACACAGCCAAGTACACAAATGCTTCTAGAAACAGTCTCATATCCATCAAGGTTCATAATCATTTAAATAGAGTCATTTGAATTTTTTTTTTCTCATTTCAATGCAAAAACACATCACTAGAGATGCACGGACTATATCTTTGGCCGACTTTTTGACTACTCTGCCAATCAGATCTTTTATTTCGGTAAAGTTCAAGTTTTCATTCGTCCGCGACATTTTGACGTTAGTTGAGTCGCTTACATTAATTACATCATACAAAAACACTGAGGTCATAGAAATTCGAAATAAAATTTCAGCTGACGAATATTTTAGTTAAATTTTATTGACTTGAATCGGAACTCTTTCTTTGAAAAAAGAGATCCGATTCTTAAATTATACAAGACCCTTTACAAAACCGTCAAACAACTCAATCTACTAATTCAATAATGTGGTTTTTGGCGAGAGACAAGTAGGTAAGATGACGCAGATGCAGGAACTATTGTAGCCTAACACAAAGACAGTCAACAAAATACAGAACACAAAAAAAAAAGAGACATAATGCCCACAGAACATACATGCACACATAAATTAACGTCATTTTCCATGGGGTAGGCAGAAACCATATAACGCCACTTGCTACGATCCTTCCATACTCCTTTTGTCTCATCCACGTTCATACACCTGGTCATACACGCACTTCGGTCGCGAGCTACGCACAACTTTCTGAAGAACCTCACCAACAAGGTCAGGTGTGTGTCCTTCTAGGGCGTCCCCTTCCGGCATTACTCCTCACATCTGCCTTCTAAGTCGCCTATTACTCATCCAAACCATCTAAGCATACTCTTTTTTATCACTACATCTTCTTTTAAACCGCAGCGTACAAGCACGAAACATGATCAAAATTCAAATTTGAAACACACAACAAAAATAGACTTAACCATGATGTAGTGGTATATCATTGTTGGCGAAGAGTACTCCCTATCAATTCCTCCTTCAGAGTTAACAACCCTAACCCTTGACCGCCAGCAGATGCCAGGGCTGCCAACTGACGGCAGAAAACGCGCCCTAATGGCAGTGGTCGCAAGAGAACAGCACTACGGTACATGTCTACAGTTTGGCCTCGTCCGATTTGTGTCGCCCCTGGCCGAGAGGGCAGACCTCATCGCCCCAAGTGATCACCAGCTGCTGTTCCAAAATATTGAAGAGGTAAGTAGTAAAGTTACGCTTATTTGGTTGACGATAGTCAAAGTAAAGAATGAAAGAACGCAGGACATAACAAAAAAGACTAAATTAACAATAAAGCAAAACAATACAAACGAAATTCGTCCTGCAAGAGGAAACACCGAATTGATGGACACAGAACCTGGCAGAAGTTGGGTAAAAGACAGAGAAGGCAAATACTCGGCAGTGTGTAATGATGAAGTAGTTAAAGCTTAGATAAAAATATAGAAGAGCAATGATAGCACAGAGCTATGGTTTTAACTTAAAACTTGTAGGTACACGCAGTCAGGCACATTACATTTTAACACCACGGCTCTGAAAACCATATAGGAAAATATGGTGAGGGAAACAACTTGTCCTTTAAGGCTCCTCTCTCGAAAAAGCTTAAAAACAGCGTGCAGATGAAGCAGTTTTTCACCGGCACTTATAGAGAAATTACATCTGAGAAAAATTGTTAGTAATCTACATGATATGACACGTAATTTGGTTTAGCCATAATTTTTGTATCGGTATCACATAATAAGAAAAAAAATCCACAAAATCACCTCCAAATCGTTGAATGGAACCATTTTACTCCTTCATTTTTTAACAAAATAATATAAAAAAAATATCTACTGCTTTGAAATACAAAGGAAAATAATTTGATTTTGTTACTTTTTAAAAACATGTATTATTTAAATTATAATAAATGAAAAATGCGTCCGTTTAAAGTCCGTATCTACGACCGAGAGGGTTAGTTTGTATGCACAAGGTCATTGGCGTGAATACAAGCCTTAATCAAAGATTCGTATACTTGAGACACCTACCAACATACACTGGGTCCACATAGTGGATTTCTGTCCACTCTCCTTCATAGAGCGGAGGCATACAAAATAAACACTTGAATGAATGACGAAAAACCATAATTGCAGGTAGGTAATAACTTACAATGGGTATAATTAGTTGAGAGGGCGCTGTATTACTACCAAACTAATATGTCTGGCCTTGACTGAATCCATTCGAACTTTACTCGGATGAGTCGGCAGTTTCTATAACAATTCCCATTAACTATTGAACAAATGATTGCCTGAAACTACGACGTAATTTTGGTAAAGGGCAACCTATGTTTACCTATCCTTACTCATTGTATGTTTTAACTTGTGTATACGAGTACCTACAAGTTACATTAAATAGCGAAGGTCGAACCATATTCCACCTTTGAAAGCAGTGAAAGATTTTCATTAGACAAAAAGAACACGTTATTAGACGTATAGGCTATAGTTATCTTTATATTGACAAGGATAAAACATAAATATCTTAACCAGACATTGTTAGCTGATGGAAACAAATATGAGGCACCTTGGTTTTTCGCCCAAAGGTTGAATGCCACTGGCACGTCATAAAACAAAAGGTTCTATATTTATCTACGTAACAGTTACATCATTTCGACCAAAGCAGTGTCATAATTTATTGAGTAAAATAACAGAAACAAATGATCACGACCTCGGGGATGAATGGGTCGTGTAGTGCAGGGAGTTGTGTACCATGCTGCTGAGAGACTTAATGGTAAGACAACTAACAACAGCAACGTAGACGATATAATTGCAGTAACTAACAATCCACTTCCAGATATTCAGGCTGTCAGAAGACATCTTGGACCAAGTGATGCAGGATGACGGAGAGATTTCGACCTCCTCGGTGGTGGCCATCTATCTGCAGAAGACCCCTGCGTTCCTTAGCCTTTATAAAAAGTACTGCCTTGGACTTAAGAGAGCCGACTGTGTTTTGGTAGGTCAATGGTTTCCTAAATGCATAATTTTGTAAGAACTGAGTAGAGCAAACGTAATTAAATTAGTATTTGTGGGAACGATAACGGTCCAATAAACTATAGAGATACCAAATAAAAACGGTGCATGAAATCTTCGTGAGGAAACCGACATGACGTCATGTATGGATGGATAGATTTAACCATCCATACTCAAACTGGGCCCGAAGTGTATCACAACCCACTACCGCCAGACCGGAGGCGTTTGTTCCAGCGGTAAGATAATGTTGGGCTAGTTCTGTGTACTACATACGTAAGCATACTCATTAGGAGACTATTCAAGACAACGAAGCTAACCTGAGGGAAATAACAAAAAGGAAAGGAAGTTATTAGAACAGCAGTCTCATCAATGACTTCGAATTTGCTTGACCTAGAATAAAAAAATATTAAAGCAACAGAAACTTTCTTAAAAACAATTATTTTCTTCTTTGAATAGGTAAAAAAATCAAAAGACCCTAGCGGAGCATTCTCCCGGTTCTGCACCAGTCCGCCGATACCGCGAAGAAGACCAGACATCACGTCACTGGTCCACAAGCCCCTGGAGCAGTTCCGTGAACTGCTGCGACTGATGAGGACGGCTGCGGCAGCTAATGGTGCCGGGCCGTACGACCAGCTGGAGAAAAAGCAGCTGCAAGTTATTGTGGAACAGTTACAGGTATGTGTAGAAAACCGAGAGTTTTGACGAGAGAAATTAACCTTCGAAGTGTAACATAATACTAACGACTTTCAACAGGATTGACATAAACTATTAGGTGGCATAATGTCAATACAATACATTTTTGATTTTCATGGTCGATTATGAATGTCACTGTATCTAATCCCGCAGGCAATCCTATAACTCTTGTTTCGGGCAAATTCGAGTACTCCAATGTACCAGAAAGTGTTAATAAGTTTTTGAAAGCAGCCAAATCAATCTATTCGATAGTGCCGAAATTAGAACTATAATAATTTCCCCAAAGTCTTTTGTGAACGCTTGGAAAAAAAAACACTTTCCAAAAATGAAAGTTTCAACGCAGTGTAACTTTTCTCTTTGGCAACCTGAGGGTGGTAAAGTACCCGTCGGGGCTGCTGGTGGTTCGCAAGAGATACCGCGGCCTCGACATAAAGGGCTAAGAAGGAACATGGGTGGTTTTTAGTCAGTACAAGTCTGACACTCCCTTTCGCTCTGCCCAAGAGCGGGAGGGGTTATAAAAAAGGGTGGTAAAGTAAGAACTGAAAGTAACTTCAGGGTCCCAGACACCATAAAACAAGTGGCGATCGTGCAATACTTTACTGCCTGATTAATATTCCAAACCTGGCCATCAGCTTTTCTACGGTAGGATTACGAGAGAAGCAAACAGCAATAAAACAAATAATTTCGTTTCCAGGGTAGTTACCAAGACGTGACAGCTGGTTCAGGACTGATGGGTCTCGCTGGTGATGGCAAACCGCTGCTATCCGTCGCTGACTTGGAGAGTCGACTCGTGTTCACTAGGTGTAAGGTAAATATCATCACGGTAATATTGCCCTTGTACCCGTGGATGTTTCGGGGAGCATGAGGAACAGGGTGTAAAGTTCCTCGTCCCTCGTAGAAAAGGGAGGATCCTCCAACCAGACGGGTGTGCAAAGTCGGGATTTCCTATAAAGGGTGTAAAAGTATCCTTAACGCAAACGAAGGGCATTTGTTCTCCCCACCAGTGCGATATTTTTTTTGTTCTAGACCATACCTGGGAACCTCCTAGTTGCGGAGATATTGGGGGTCAAAGTTCCAAATTTTTCACAGCTCTTTTTGTAAATACTAGTATTTAAGGTTTTAACTTTACTTAAATTACCTCCATGATCCGTTTACTATTCAAAGCATCCACTAGCACAATGTTTTAAGAGTGCTACTTTGAGTTTTACCGTAAAATGTGATTTTTGACCCCAAAAAAAAAAAGAAAAAGATACCGCAGCCTCGAACACAAGGGGCTAAGAAGGAACATGGGTGGTTTTTAGTCAGTAGAAGTCTGACATTCCCTACCGCTCCGCTCAGAGTGGGAGGAGTCATTTCGATGATTTCGGATCCTCCTAAAAAAAAACAAAGCCATACAAATATTTGAGTTCTGTGTGGGAATTGAACCCATAAACAGCTAATCGCTCGCTAACAGTTAATCCACTGCGCCAAATGTGTCCAGCAACTTTACCTACCTTTCCATCCGTGTTAATACCGAAGGAAATCAATCAGTTTTTTCTATTGAGGTAATAGGAACTGGTCTGTCACATAAGGTAATGAGAGTGGGACATAAAAATGCTGCAGTTTGTGTAATAGGATTGCAAAGGTAGTTAGTATGAGGTTGTCCATGAGTGATTCCTGATGTGCTCATTCCATTGATGAGAACTACGTCATTCATAAGTTCTTAATGTACTACTTTTTAAAATAACAGTATTTCTTAAAAATCGATGCTTATTAAAGTGTTGAAGTAAAACCCGATAAACCGAAATGAAAATACAAGGTAAAAAATGTCGTACTAATGTCTTAGAATATGACGTCACACGAGTTTTCAAAGCACTGTATCGTCTTCATTGTTTGTTTACGTGAAAATAGAAAAAATACGTGTCCAATATTTTTTGGAAATTTATCTGACGGACTAATTAGATTTTTTTAGTTAACTACCCTATTACAGGGGGTATGCTATGTCATGTAGTGATAATAAAAATGCATGATAATAAATATGCTTCAAACTATAAGCCTAAAACTCATAATTGTAGAGCTTGACTCCCCGACAAGTCAAAATCAACAATCAAAATCAACAACATAACATAACATCACGCCTGTAATCCCCAAAGGGTTAGGCAGAGGTGAACCTAATACTACACCAAAAAACAAAAGTAATAAAAAGTCATTTATTCAAACGAGGCTGATAATCAGCACTTTTCGAACGTCAAAATTTACTTTACTTTACTTATTTACGAGTGACAGTCCCCAAAACGCCCACCCTTCGACAGTTCCTAGTGTTTTTGCTGGAAAGAAGAAGTGGCGGAACAAACACCCCAGCGACACATCTATCTGTTTGGTTAGAAGTCGAAAGCGTCAAAGAAGAATCGAATCAAAAATACAATCTGAACCATTTTCCATGCATTTTCCCCATACTTCATCACGCCCTTTCCTTCCAGCCATTCGTGCTAAGTACAGCAGGTCGGCAGTGGATCTTCGGCGGCGAGCTATCGAGGGTGGAAGGCCGCGCAGTCAGGCCGTACTGGGCTCTGCTGTTCAGTGACCTGCTACTCTTCGCTACAGTGTCCAGGGACCGGGTTCTGTTCGTGACTGAGGAGCCCGTGGCACTGGGGACTGTGTCTGATGCGCAGTTTAATGTTAGGAAGAAAGGTTGGCTGTTCATGGAATCTAGATTCTTCATTCATTTGTTTATCATTTATCTATACGAGTATCATACCATAAAGAGGTAGTTTGTATGTAGGGTCGGTAATCTCCGGAACTATTGATCCAATTCTGATATTTTTTCACTGATATAAAGATGCATTATTAAGGCTATAAATTATAATAATATCATGCATATTAGCCGAGCTATCACAGTTTACAGTGTATATCTATTTAATAGATATGTAAACACTGTCTCACAACCACAAGTGGTCAGGGGAGCTGTCACTAATGACATCTGTCAGTTACATGATGGCGGGAAGTTGGAAGTGAAGTGATCCTGGACTAAGGCTTGGTGGTCTGGTGTGAAGCCTGTGATACTTAGTTAATTGTAAAATCAACCGATTAGGTCTGCTACTAGTGGATACTACACGGACGAAGACAGACCTAGTCTTCCATAAGCTCAAAAACCATCAGGGGCCGAAGAAGCTGTAAACTAGCTAAAATAGGCACTAACTTTCAGTTTTTTTGCAATGTGAGCTTGTAGTTCAGTAAGCTTGAATTAGGAGAAAAGCAATTTTTTTTTCCAATGCATTTAATGCAAAAAGGTAATAGAAATAGTTTCCTCAGGCATTGTTATTTATAGCTCCCATTTGAGATATCGTACCATTCGGAACAGCTTTTTTAGTAGCCAACCAATGTTTCTGAAGTCTAACGAAACACCCTTGTATTCCAGCGACAGAATTCCGGCTGATCCTAGGGCGTGCGGGAGGCGAGTCACCTCTGGTCTCATGCTCGCCGCGCACACCAGCAAGAACAAGGACCATCGTGCTCCGAGCGCCCTCTATCGACCTCAAGGCAGTATGGCAGAGCTTATTGCAGAGACAAATGTGAGTACACTCTGGACCTATATTCTGGTGAACAGATATTTCCTTTTTTAACGTAGAAATCGGATTTACGGAACAATCCAGAAGACCTGTTAAATTCCAAGATAAACAACTAGGAACTTTAAACCTATATGTCAATTTTATCCAGCTCTGATGAACGAAAGAGACAACAGAACACAAGTAAAAGAACACAGAAGAGAGATAACAGAAGTAAAATATTTACGAAGACAACGTCTTTTTATTAAATGAGTGAATACTGCGCATACAACACTTCGCATCATATATACTAAATGGCACGTCTTCTCACATATTTCAGTTACCGGGCCCACACGATGTCAGGCACGCCGCTCGGCTCACCGCTGGACTCCCCCGACCCTCAGCTGACGTTCTCACTCGCTACGCTGGACTCGCAGCAACGCCAGGTATCCGCGTCCAGCATTCAACGGCACTCCAGTCTGGCCCTCTTACCAGCCAGCTCCTACCGATCGCACCTCAACATGCTCGTCGAAGAACGACCAGAAAAAGAAGTCAGAGTCAGTTTCGATGTCAGGACGAGCACACATTCTCTTCTCCCTCAACCAGTCAGAGGACCCCTTAGCACTGTCTGGAGAACAGCCCCCACTCCCGAAACGCCGTCCGCTAATCTTTCCCCGGCAGACTCACAGACGTTCTCCTCTCATTTTGTCTCATCTTCGAGCATTGAAAAGAACGGTGAGCCACACACTTCGCCCAGTGCTCAACTTACACCGGACGGTGGCGAGGATTATTCAGAAAGTTCACCCTGCAGATGGGAATCCTTCGAAGCTGATTTAGCTCTCGCAGACTTGGATGTCGATCCCTCGTTCAAACACGATGTCGAGGAGTGTATTTTCCTGCCCGACGATCCCCTGCTGCAGCGGATGGCACTACCAGAGCGGCCGACTCCGCCGGCCTATCTGGAACTTTGATCTGCGGAGTCCGATCCGGATTTAACAGACTCCTGCTGTCCCCGGAATCGTAGAAATTGGAGATAAAGGTTCATGAAGGAAGACCTTCAACGGTGTGTTCTAGTAGTCATGTTTAGCCGGTGTTTAGAAGAGGAAGTGGAAGCTTTCGCCGCGTAGACTGGCGAGTTTGTTGGATTGTTATAAAATCGCTTATAGTCGAGATTAAGGTTGTGGTAACAAAATTTTGAGAGACATATTTTCGAACATTAGCAGTATTAAAGTAAATCTCGGTATTTTGATTATATTAGAGAAATAATTTGTAAGTCTGATGCCCCACTTATGATATGCGACCGGGTGTTAATGAAAATTTACTTGTCACAGAACTGAATTCACGATTGGGTATTTTACAAATCGCTTTAGTGTAATCAAAAATGTGTATGCCAATATTTACCAAATAGAAAATCTGTGTCAAATGTAACTTTAGGGTACCAATAGCGAAAATTCGTGTACAATACATTACACTTTTTTGGATACCACGTTTGCTTAAGTCTTCCGTCCTTTTCTTAAGAAATTCAAAAGGCTTCATTATTTTGGTACTTCTTTGAACGGCGCACTTTACCTACTTCTTGATTCCTCCAAATGTGTAATGGAACAATTAGCTAATAAAAATATGGATGTGGTAATTGTACAGACTCTGGACATTGTAAATCTGTACATAGAGTTAATTGTACAGGTCATGTGGATATTTGGCGATCTGCTTCGCGAAATCAATCATGTAGTTGCCATCATTGCACACTTAGAGCATTTTGATTTGAACAAGGCTTCTTATGTTAAAATGTTCATCGCCATTAGATATTTATAAATATATTTACAAAGAAAAATGGTAGTCGATGTTAAATGTGACTGATTTATTTGATGCTTTTTTATTTATTAGTGTAATAAATGAACACATAGAGTATTTATTCATATACCAGCAGATGTATATTAATGACGATTTAGAAATCGTATGTTTGTGTCGCTAGCATCGCAAAATGTTCACATAACCTAAACGTTTCCCGGGAAAATCTTTGTATGTGTATAAATATTTTTTTTTACAAATCTACGTAGTTAGAATCCGGTAATTTTCGATGTCTTTGGCTGTGTGTAAATTTTTAATATATTCTAATGATAGTATGAGGAAAAAATTATAATTTTGAGAAAGCATTTTATTATAGTTCCGGTTTCTTCATGACATATTAATGGATTAAAATAATATAAAAATTTGGATGTTTATGTTTAGATCGGAGCAGAATATTTCTTATTATCCGTAAATAAAGTGATTTTGTCAATGGCGAAATATATTTCTTTTTATTTGAAATTGGTTAAGGGCCCACAATTTTGCGACGCTAACGAATATTTGAATATTTTTAATTGAATGATCTACCATTTTTCTCTGTAAATTTTAACATGTTAAGTAGTATAAAAATGCAAAACAAATTTTGAGAATATTTAGGTGGCAATGATTAACAGAACTATTCGCAACAAGTATCAAACATGTTGTTATTGGAAGGGATTAAATGAAGTGACTTCATTTCATTTTAAAAGAGGGCCTAGACATAATATTTGGCAGTGATAACGGTAATGGTAATATACAAATTTCATAATCTACCAAAAAGCAAATCCTGAAACTCGTTGCAGATATTCAAAACGCTTTGAAATCGATTGCCACCCGTCTAAGTTCTTAGGTTGCTATAAAAGATACATTTGAATAAATGTGAATCAGTTTTTTCGCGGCAAGGGTGCTCCACTTTAGACCGCATCATCGTTTCACACACACGCGAGTTGCGGTAAAAAAACAGGATATTAATTACTGAACATACGAGGCAAATAATTAACTAAGAAAATTATATAAATAAGACCAATCACCTACTTCCTATAGCAATAACAATCCGACCGAACTAATATTTTTGAAGAGAAAAACATACATCGACCTCAATAATAGTTGTAACCTTATCAATTTTCAATTGCGAAAAGACCTTCAAGTGAAAGTGCACCACAAAAAAGTTAGAGATAAGTTAAGTCCTGTGGTAAGTTTAAGTACTGTTTTGACTATCGCCAAATATCCACATCACCCGAATTCAATTATACCTAATAAACAACAAAATGCTACAGGATATCCAAGTCCGTATAAAATACATCATCAAACTGCTATACTACCAAAAGCCCAAGACAACACAACACTAGAGCATTTTCGAACTTTCTAGACGCGACGCAGTTCAGTAGAAACACAGACTGGAGGTGGGGGGAGCAACACAGAAGGAGCCAGGAGTACTCGCAGCAGAGGATCCACCCTTCATCTGCAGAGATGGATGACACAACTGCCTGAGGCTGAGGAATTGGATCCACCTGAACACGATATGGAGGTAAGTGATGACGGAGGCAGTTAATAAGACATCAAACCGTGAACCTTATGAAATATGAGCAATAATGACGAATTTCCATAAAAACTTTCATCTCCAAAAAAGGATAAAGGAAACTAAACAATGTTTTAGGAACACAACATTGTAATGTAGAACAGTTTGAGATTACTTGTATCAATTTCTAATATAAAAATGACTTTAGAGATATTTATTAACATTATGCGATGAAATTCGGTTGCTTCTAGACGTGGAGCGTAGAAGAATTAAGGAAACGGTCCAAAGAACTGAACCTTCTAGAGGTAGCTGAACTTGTGTCAACTCATGAAGCTAAAGGGGTGTCGCCCGGAGAAAAGAAAGAAAATGATCGGAGCCCATCAAAAAGCAGCAATTCAGGAAGTCAAGTATGTATTACAGAAATCAGTTTTAGATGTTGTGATGTCAATTTATTAAAACCACACGTTATATTTCAGATAACGGTAAGGACAAGCCCGGTTGTGGTGGACAAAATTCCCGTCTGCAGACAGTGCCACAAAAAGTGTTTGTCCAAACCTAATAGTCCCCTTGTATCCCAGAAGGAACCACCAGTGATACCCGCCAAACCTAAACCCGAAGTATCGCCCCAAAATTCGAGTAATAAAAGTTCCACTAGCCCGTGCAGCGCTCACTGCGGAAATCGAAAGCCAAGAAACTTCTCACACACTCATTTAGAACGTAAAAATGCTATCAAGTTGCGTCCAGAAGATGGTCCAAAAGCAGCAAAGAAGGTCATAGATTCAATAGAACAAAGCCAGAGAATGCTCAAATCAACGTCCTACGAACTCAAAACTGATTCTCCAATTTTAAGCAGAAGCATCCATTCCGTTCATACGAAGAGCCAGTTAGAATTAAGAAAAGATAACTCAATAAGATCGCCAAGCCCATCCTCTAGTAGTCGAAACAGTCCACTGTCAACTAGCCACACAACCTGTAGTTCTATGGTATTTAATTCTAGTTCTAACGATTTAAGGATGTCCAATTCGAACATCGCCAATCAGGTCCAATGCGTCATTGCTCAAGAGAAATACTTGAATGAAGTCAAATGTGCCGAAAGCATAACCTTAACGAAAACTAAAACTGTCACATCTAACTACCCATCGCCAGCATCTGCAAGAAAGGAACAAATAACTAGACAAAAGGCAGAAAACGTACTCAACAAGGTCTTAGGCATGAATATTGTAACTAAGAGAGAAAATGTTGGCTCTTGTTTGAAGACCTCGTCGGTATTCCTAGAAGATGATTCGATACATGATGATGACCATGACTTTAAAATAGAAAGAGGACTTAGACGGTCCCCTAGAATGGGCATTTCAGCAGTCAGTAAAATGAACGGAGATATAAATAAGAAGACTGAAAGAATGGATGAGTTTAATGCAAACAATGCTACAGACGGAGGTTCTGATGAAGATTTAGAGTTAGGACCCTTAATGTTAATGGGTCTATCGGCCATCAATCCCGCAGCGCATTTGATGAGAGTAGAACCTTTCAAGAGAGGTTCACCGACCAGTTTGAACAACCCTTGTTCTAGACCAGGTAGTCTTGGCTCGATCAAGTCAGAGTCTCCTGTTCCTAACATAGCTGTTGTTCCACCAACGCCTGACTTTAATTCCACTAATAAGACTGTGAGTTCACTTTTTGAAGTGTTGATTAGTTACCCATAGATTTTGATGATTGCTACTTAACTCTTATATTCCAGGATGACCTTGTAGATGAGTCCCCAGATTCCCCAGATGTCCCAGAGGACCTGCCTTATGTGACGCTCAAAAGGTGTGTTAATAATAATTATAAACCAGTAGTTTATAAACTAGTTGGTATTGTTGTAAAGACTACTAATGTTGTTTAAGATATGGCACAATGTCAAGCCTGGAGAGATTACCGTCCGATGAGACTGACGATGGCAACGTAAGACTGACAGCACAGGAGCCGGAGACTTCGAAAGCTTATAATAATCCAGGTAATTAGTTAGTTTGACTACTTACTACATCTTTCAGTACCTAGACACACGTAGTTTGACCACTTCATTTCATTCCTCGAGATTAGGAGAAAAGCTCAATCGAACGTGTGATCTTCGTTCATTAGTTTCTGAAATATATACACAAATTATTCTGCTTTATCCTGGGAACTTACCCCATTCGCCAAATAAACAAAACACTGAAGATTAAAATAGTTACTAATAAAAAGCACTTTTTCACTGGTTTTAATGGTCATTTGTTTAGTTGCCGAAACGGAAAAGTTAGCCGATTATTATTCTACAATCTGTCGATTATTTCTCCTGTTTCTACAGCGGTCATGCTATGCTTGCCTATCAGTAAACAATGGTGTTTCATGCAGCAAGTTACATTGTATCTAATCTTTACTTCAGTGAGCGGTGCTGCTGGTGGTATAATGGGCTATGCGGCAAGAGCTGGCTCGTTCGTCGTGGAGAATATCTTCGGTTTAAATACCGAGAGTGTGCCCAGCACAGCCATTGCGCACAAACAACCTTCGTTCTTAGAAAGGTATGTTTTTGTTCAATTTATGGTTACCGTCAATTACCTTCAAATATGTGACCAGATATTTGTTACGAAAGAAAACGAAACCATGAAAATGAACTATGACCGATTTACCAGAAACTTAATGGAATAGTAACATGAATTACGTTAAAACTTTTAAAATGGTCGCAGACGCAGTTAAAATTTGTAACTTTGGGACTATTTTTCGAATTATAACGTAATTCATATTAGTATCTTAGTATGATTTTGCTAAAGTCGCTACTATAGGCCACTTGATCATGGTTTATAAGGTGGCGGTTTTCAACAGAGCAGCTCTCCCACAGCGTCTGATGCTAAAGACAATATTGACAGATCAAAACTTGAAACGATTCGAATGAAATTCATTGATACACTCAGGAAATTATAGATCTTACTTTGACCTTTGTCTCTGCTAGAATCGGTCACGTTGAAAGTTTATCGTTTCTCTTGATCTAAACAAACGATGAATTTCTTGATCTAAAGAAAAATGAATTTCTTGGTTCACCTAAGATTTTCTTTTATTCTTTACTTGGCTATTATGATTTAAAATTCTGTGTATAATAATATTTTTCCTAATATAGGTGGAAAACAACTCCGAGGAGAATAATAACGGAACGATGAGTATGTGTGGGTGAAAACTGTAGTGCATATTGATATTTTATTAAAATTGAAAATTGTGTTGAGAGATCTCCTAGAGCTAAAGTATACATAAAAAATATTGATACAAATAGATTTATTGTAACCGTACCTACTTATTACATTTTCGCGGAGTTTATAAGATCTGTAATATTAGAAATATTAAATAGATTTTTTTGCTAGAAATACAGTGTTCTAGGTATAGCATTTTGCAGCTAGCATTCAGTACAATAAAACAGTTTTTTTACAAGTAAATAAACTATACTGCTAGATCCGCCGAGACGAATTTCATTAGGAAGAAACAATATTAGAATTTTAATCATTAGAAATTAGGTATACGTATAATGTAAAAATAAGTAAACCTGAAAATATTTTTAAATTCATAGTAGTTTTGTAGAACTGTATAACGTAAACGTAGTTATTTTGTGTGACTTATGTATTCTTTATATTCGTATTAATAAATTATCTACTACAGTAACGCAACGATTCAACGTATTCAAATATAGAGCTAGAGAGAGAGAACCATTCAAAAGTTTATGTAGATTTTCTTTTTCAATCTTCTGCTTTCCACCATCTTAAAAAATCTGATTTTACCAGATGCCTTGGAGTAAGTGAATGGAAATCCACAATTGGTACTGAAGAAGGTACAGGGGAGACAGGAGAAGGAAGTGGGGCCAGCGGAGAAGAAGCTTGGGGAACCCCATCCTCTGGAGACCTGTCAGATAACCTGCCTGATTCTGAACATGGAACGCTATCGGTAAAGACTATTTAAGAAATACAATTTCGTAGACTAGAGCTGAATGCATAAGGTGTTTATAACGGTATCAATGACCACGTTATTTTACTCTGAATCATTCAAATGCCTGCAGAAGTTTCAACAGGCTTGTTATGCCTTTTGAATGGAAATTCCTTCACTATTTCAGTCTCCCACGAAGTCATCATCATCATACGCTGGTGATGACGATACGGAGCTGATGATGGACGAGCTCCTCATGGCTCCTACTATTACCGGACCAACGACGCTGAGGCCGCTTCTTCCAAGGTAAATTTTCTACATTATTTTGCATGCTCATATTACTATTGTTACTTAGTTAACACTACATACGCGTAGCAGATCCTTATCTAAAGCTTCACCAATAGATTAAAAGTCATTGCTCACCCACAATTATAGACATTTAACAATTTGTGCAGAATTAGTCATTTGTCACTCTCAGATGCTTACTTTTATAATAAGCAATATTAATAATCGTAATCTTTTTATTATTTCTAAGTCAAAATGACTTCTGAAGCAACCCAATCGGCATGAACAGAAACAAAATCAAAGACACGTAACTAATAATAATCTTGAATGTAGGGATGTTTTTAGAAGAAGACTAGAACCCCTCATGGAAGAAGAATGCTCTGACAGCGGCAGCGAAGACAACAAACCAACCCCTACCAACTCTGACGACCAGGTGAATATTATCACTAATTACAATAGAAAAACGTCCAATAGTTGCACCAAAGTTCTAAAGTCCTACGTATTTGAAATTATTATCCCTAACGATAAACTTTTAAAAAAACCACAAAATGGAATAGGTAAGCACACTAATGAACCCTTTAATAACTCCCTGCAATTTTCCAGAGTCGAAGTTTGGTGCAAACTCCTTTCCTTGTAACAGCCAAATGTTGTTATTATAATTATGTTATAAGTACTTAATGTTATATGTAATTTATGACCCAACGTATTTGTTTACTTCGAATGTAATATGTGTAAAACCATACCTAAAGTACCTTAGTCTGTCAAAATTGACGTTTTTTACTTCAATTGTCTCTAAAGTATTTTGTTTAGTATTCTTTGCTATAGCTACATAGTCCCTAGTCCTGAACTGAGTCAAATTTGGCAGATAGCGAATATTATTATAGTTGTGTAGGAGTATCGTTGTAACCCATAGCATGCCAATAACCATACAAAATAACGTTATTGGATACAGCATGCTTGTTGCATGAAATATTTGAGTAAGAGTATCGTAAATGTTGAATAAGTTGACGTTATCATAGATCGTATCACTTTGAACTAAGACATTAACAGTCGCGATTAGATCAGAAGCAAAATTTTCAAGTCAGTTAAAGATATTTCGAAATTTTTCATCCTGGAGTTAGATCCAGTTTATTGGCAAATGGAAGTAAAGTCCCGTAGCTAGGTGATATCTCACATTGTGACTGGTCCGCTGGTGCGGCGCTTGGCGCAGGACAGCGAGCGTGGCCTCGATGCTGACGACTGTTTCGACGTGCCGCACCCGCCGCCCTCTGCTTCAGATCAAGGTGAGTCCACAAGCCAACGATGTTCTAGCTCTCGGTAAGTCTGTGTCTGTGTAGGTAGAAGATCATACGCGCGAATGCCTTGTGAACGATAGAAGTTCACTGTGTGATGTTTGGAGGATTTATTATTTACTCTATAGCTTGCATACTCTCATCTAACTTACTCCTCATCGAAGGAATCTTCGCTGGCTTACATTTCTAAGCATTTGATACTAATTTACCTCAAACTTTCTCTTCATCTAGTAATTTTTTGCGTAAATATGACGGTCTTAAGGTGACGAATGCATGAGTCTCGAATGGAACATCGGTAAAGCGCAGGTTGGCATCAACTACAACATTTGTACACAACTCAACGTCAAGCACTCATAAACAGTACTAACAGAGAAAATACATTTTGACAGAGAAATGGACAGCTTGACATATGAGGAAAGGTGAGAGATTACTGCAGTATCCTCGCAAATCAACACAGTTACGATAATAATGACCGACATTTGATTAAAAAGTCAGCACGGTGCATGAGTATTACTATGGATATCATTATTTGTACACATTTTACCAGAAATAATAACTATTTTAATTCTAAGCTTAGCTTCTTCGTTTGCACACTCGAGCTTAAAATTAAGTATCAATTTCTGGTAAATAGGTAAAGTAGTTTATGTACCCCTGTTACTAGCACGGTATCAGTAAAATATAGCTTTAGCACTCCACGTATTAAATATTTATAATATTTTATTTCAATACAATATCAATTTATCCGATACATCTTTCCTATACGAACCACATACAAATTACACTAAACTGTTATCGACTGCTCACGATGCTGCGTCGGTTTCTGGAGGATATAAAGGTGATGATATTGCAGAACCAGAGGACGGGTGTGCGCACGTCGACCAGCATGCTGGCGAGGGGGGAGGTGGTGGCGCCGGGTGCGATCTGAGCCCCGACAGGACCCCCACCAACGAGGCGCCTTCGACGCCCTTACTATCTGGTACACATAACTGTTTATTTAGAGCTCTACCATAAGTAACTGTAGTAGACATATATCAAGTGCTAGTAAATACTGCACAGGAATTAAGACGGTTACAACTGCTGATGTAGATGATGACAAAAACTATAAAATAGAAACAGAAAAAAAAGCCATGCTACGTGGACCCAGGGATGAATTAATGATAATAATAATGACGTCGCCACAGTATACACTAATTATGTCCACACTACATACTATAAAACAAAGTACTCCGCCGTGTCTGTCTGTCTGTCTGTTCGCGATAATTTCAAAAACTACTGCACCGATTTTCACGTTGTTTTCACCAATTGGTAGAGAGGTTTTCGAGGAAGGTTTTAGTATATAATTTGATGCGGGCGAAGCTGCGGGCATCAGCTAGTTGAGTATATTCGAAGATCATCTTTGAAATCACTATTAATAGACCTTTTTTTTTTAGGTGGAAAATCATCAAATAACCTCGCCTCTGCCTAAGAGCGGGAGGGGTGCGAAAGGGAGTGTCAGTCTTCTACTGACTAAAAACCACCCATGTTCCTTCTTAGCCCTTCATGTCGAGGCCGCGGTATCTCTTGCGAACAACCCGCAGCCCCGACGGGACTATTAATAGACCTTGAATTCAAAAACGATACGATTGTCATCATTAAAAACAACTTTTAAGCTATTCAAACAACTACCTTTTCCTACAGTTTCAAAAGAGTTTGCGGAGGTGCGTGCCACTGTTGGAGCTGGTCGTCCGGGCTCAGCCAGCTCGGACAGCACGCCCTCCACACTCGAACGCACCACTATACACAACCCTTCGACACTCAGCCCACCCGCACCAGGTAAGCTGATCCAACTAGTAGTAGTTCCACAACAAAACACCGAAGACTTACAGGGAACTGTTGTGGAAGTAGTTCCAGAAGAGTAATGTTTTAACCCTAATGTGGTATGAGAAATAGCTACTGGACTAAGCCGCAGACCCAAAAGGAGATGGTGGGATGAACTCGACGCTTTTTGCAGGAATTGACGAACAACAGCATGGGATAGGGTTAAATGGAAAGAGAGAAGGGTGCCTCGCTTCACTCTGTAGTGGGACACAAATCATGGCTAATAATATTAGTGTGGTTCAAGAAAGAGCTACTGGACTAATAGCACCATTCCCTTTTTACGAAGGAACTGTTAAAGCGCTTAATTTGGCTATCATTTTAATTTTATTAGCTGTCAGTCACCGATTCCAAGAATCTATCGGAAATCTATAGACCACGAATTAAAATGGCTGAAAAATTTACTAGGCACAGTATGCACGAAAAAGCATACGGAAGACGATGGTTGTCTATTTTGTACAAATAACTAACGTTTTGCGCTTTAGTTTGATAGTATCTTACGGTAACGATTTAAATATTATGATACTTTGGGGATAACGTAGGTTTCCCATAGTGAAAGATTTTTTGGATTCAATCAGTAGTTCTGAATATTACTCCTGAATCAATCTTTACCTGTTTAAAATCTTAGTCTAGTAAAACAGTCCTCTGCTAGGCACGTGCATTTCACAAAAACGATTTCGCAAAATTAGTACTCCGGAGCACTGTAACCAATATTATTAACAGCCGTTTCAGCCTCGGAGCCAGTACCAGCACCGGAGGCTACCTCACAACCGGAGCAACAGAGACCACAGACGCCGGAGCGACTCAGTCCTCGAGCGGAGATGAGGTTGGCGCTGGACCAAGGGAAGGATATGCTGGCCGATCAGGAGGTGTCCTGGGTATGTATTTATGTAATGAATCCAGCAAATACTTCATGTAACGAAACCCAGCACTTCACGAAGTGACGATAACATGATTTTAGTTGGCGAGAGATGATTAAAGTTGCCAAAAGTCTTGGTTTTCGGAAACTTGTAAATTGTTTTGCTTATTCTAATAGTTATCTACAAAGCTTCGTCACATTTCAGACAATGTACTCTTGAGCGAGTTCTCACTTCTGCCGAAACCAGGGTACTGGTTTCGGCAGAAGTGAGAAAAATCTGTATACGTCTCCAAAAAGTTTTAACTGAGGTCATTGGTGTTGTCCGAAAAGTGATGTGTCTCGTTGTTCGTCTTCTTAGAGTACAGATAATAATATCAGTAAATCAAGCTACTACAATCTGTCAAACTTTAACAGATTTTTAACCTTATCGTTAAAGCATTAGGTTCAAGGTTCATTGAGAAAATTTGACAGTTTCGGGTAGATTTATATTTATCTGATCACCGTGACCTATCTTATTTTGCTTCCAGGTTGGCGGGTCCGACCCTTGGTCGTTTCGCGCGGCGTGCCAACGCTCACTACTGCGACGCGTGGCGAGTGCCGACGCAGTGACTCTGTGCCGCGCGCACCCCCGCCGCACCGCCCCTCATACTACTTCGCGCAATTCTGTATATGCTTGGAAGGGTATGTTGGAACACACTTTACTAATTGTTACGTTGTACGTCTAGACAAACTTATTGCAACATCTTAAAATCAATTAGGAAAACATTGGGCATTAGGATTATGATGATACTTCACAGCATCAATTCAAACAATTTTACGGCATCAAACGAGGACATTTTCTTATCAACAAAGGCCTCTTCTGATACTGAGTAGGAACAAGCATTGATCATCACGTTCACAAGATGGAAAACAGATTGTCTGTTGTATCACACTAGCTCTGTAGTGTAAAGATTAATTAACTTTAATATCAAAGACTGACTGCAACACACAAGTAACAATCTAAACTGTCATGGAAGCTAATGTCATAATGTGTTTCAGTTCCAGAAAGCGAGAAACCTATGGAGATGGAGCAACTGGCACGAGCGGAAGTTCAGACGATGCGTTCGCGGACGCGCTCTCTATGCCAGAACGGGAAGATGTAAGTTTTTAATTACTTCTCTACGAAGTGCTTCAAGTTCCTTCGAATAGGAAGACTCTAAATATAAAACATCTAAAACAATATTGATCTGGTGAAGGTCCCAGGCATCCGCTGGATGCGAGACGCATGGGTCTGGTCAATCTGACAATACTTGGGGGAGGTCTATGTCCAGCAGCGGACGTATTTCAGCTGAAATTATCATGATGATGAACTACTGTAAAAATACTAACTTTCATATTTTGTAGGTTAACACCAGATTGTTTACTGGACGCCTCAAGGGACAATACTAGGTCCACCAGTTGGTATTTCGTATTAACGTAGAATTGTAATTATTCAATTGGTGTATGAGCATAATCTGGCGCCCATTGTCATTAAGCAAAGGGTGAACTCAGAGTGATTTAGTTTGTAGGAAGATTCATGTCCAGTAATTTAAGTCTGTTGTCTGATAATTTAAGTCTATTGACTGAAAATTTAAGTCTGTTGACTGATAATTTAAGTCTGTTGTTGAAGTTAACGATGAAGTTGATCGATCAAAATGTATTTTCAATTTCCAGAATGGGATTTCTCCGTCGTCGCGCATCGTCCGATAGCCCCCGCCGCGAGCCGTTCGTGGTGACGTCAACGGCGAGCGCGCCCGCGCGGCCGTTCTCCCCGCGCCGCACATCCGTGAGCAACAACGGCTATTACAAGATATGCTTTGTCAATGGCTATGTGTGAGCACAACGCACGCACGAGCTTATCTGTGCCAATCAGCTGGATTTAAACAATCGCGGGAAGTTTTTTCATTGGCTCCTCCATCCTTATGTCTAGCGTTCGTTGTTGTCTGTGCCTCTGTCTTTGTAGTTCTGGCTGGGTGGTCATTACTGGCTCTTTTAAAGTGGTTGACGCTGTTATAATACAGGCAGGACTTGTAAGGGTGTCGTCTATTAATATTAGTAATGAAGAAACTTCCTATGTAGTATGTACACGTTTATAAACTAAGGTGTGAAAACTTCAATTGAATAGCGGGGTTAGTAAGTGAAATGTTCGGAAGTGTCAATGGGACAATTAAAAACCTGCCTTAATTTTAGATCCAAAATTAATGTTTAAACAATTTCGTCCTAGTCAATAAATTAGAACAATTAAAAGCATGTAAGGTAGATTGTAATGGGCAACGTAATTCGAACTGTTCAAAACGATTCAATAATGGTATAATTGTGTTTTATAAAATTTTAAAGGACATTTTAATATTTGGAAATCATAGGATTCTTGAATGTAAGTGGAAAGTTAAAAAGAACTATTAATATACGAAACAGTAGTGAGTGATAATGTTAATTCAATAAAAATTGGCCAATAAAATTGCCTTTTTTTTCAAAATTCTTTAATATTCGAAAATGATATTGTTAAATTAGTACTTAAACCTTTTTTAGTGAAAATATTCCATGTTTTTAACCTTTACCTATGTCTTAAGATTATTACCGTTTGGTATATTGTTATGATTGTGATTGTCTTGGCGCTAAGCTCATGTCAATTTGTTCTTTGCTTAACACTTAGAATTAAAGTTTAAATCCAGCTTTCAGATATGCTAAATTTGTTTTTGTTGTCTGTTGAACTGATCTGTCCATTTTGATTGGAACGAGTGTTCTCGAAAATATATTTTTAATAAAATATCATTAAGCTTTTCATTCTTCACCCTGCAGCTTAGCTGATCCTTCCTTTATTTTACACAATCCTTCATTTTGTTTAGCGCTAATAAAGCCGTCCACTTCTTCGTTTTTGCTAATATTTTTTTGCATATTCTTAGTCTTAAATGTCTTTAATATTTGAATTTTTAAAGATACATTTCACATGGTATATAGGGTGTAAAAGTACCCTTAACGCAAACAAAGGGCACTTATTCTCCCCACCACTGCGATATTTTTTTTGTTCTAGACCATACCTGGAAACCTCCTAGTTACGGAGATATTGGGGGTCAAAGTTCCAAATTTTTTTACAGCTGTTTTTGTAAATATTAGTTTTTCAGGTTTTAACTTTACTTAAATTACCTCCATGACCCGTTTACTATTCAAAGCATCTACTAGCACAATGTTTTAAGAGTGCTACTTTGAGTTTTACCGTAAAATGTGATTTTTGACCCCAAAAAAAAGTCATTTCCCAGAAAAAATGTTTGCGTAGGGGTACTTAGATTGATGTACAGAATGCTTGGTTGACGGGTGTGTGATGGATTGATTTACACCCTGTATATCTTATAGTTTCCACTTTGCAATAAAAGTAGCAAGCTGACGTAGACCATACAGGGTTATTTAAGATTTATATGTAGTGCTCCAGTTTACCTATAAGGTTGACTGATTCATAAAATGAAACATAATAACCCTGTATTTTTGTTTAAGGTACTGTAAACCGTAATAGCGAATTACACAAAAGTAGCAGTTCGTAAATAATATAATATTCTTACAGGAGAAAAATTTCGAGAAAAGATTCTGGAAGCAAGTGACTAGAAGACGTCAATCTTTTGGATCTATTAGTCAGATATAGACTTTGTAAACCAAACAAAAATGATGAAATAAAGTGTTCACGTGTAGAACTTCACAATATAGATGTAGATGATTCAGCATTAGAGACTGTACTACTAGACGGTCAAAACTTGGACCAGAAATAAGATAAAAACTACGGAGTGCTTATAAACGTGTTAAGATTAAAGAATGATGAAGTCAATGGATTGCCAAACGATAACAGAAAAATGCCAAATAATGACGAAAGGGACCTGTCAATACTTCATATCTTAGTACCATTGTGTTTATAGTACATTACACTGAAATAGGCCTAATTGTTGATTGTAAATAAAATAAAAAAGCTGTTCATTTCTCATAGTTGTACAAATAGAATTATTTGTAACTGAGCTTGATAGTGGATGTATAATATGTGATAGGTTACGATTTACGGAACTGTTTTAACTATCTTGTAAATTGTTACATCTGATACGAACGTGTGAATTGTTTTTTCGGAACTATTGTAATATATGTTTCCTTGTCTTTGTATTCTACGTCGATTTGCCCTTTGAGATGTGTAACGCTTGATTTTATATGTCACACAATTTTAGATGGATCTTCTGTGTGTTATACGGTATTGTACACATGATTCGAACTATGGCCTGTCCAGTATGTTTGGCAATTATACTTGTACCAGTTTTATCAATTAATTTGCATCATATAAATTAGGATTCAATACGTCGAGAAATAGGGTCCTTATTTTGATTGAAGTGTAGTAATACTGTTAGATTTCGATCAGACTGTCTACATATTAATAAAAACTTGATAAATCAATATTTGTTAAACCTAAGGCCTTGTCTTTTATAATAAATGTTTCTCAAGTTAAGTTTACTTTTATAAAATCCTACATCCGGTTTTATTATCACTAGTCCACACTTAAATTAATGCCTAAATAAAAGCACACTGTTGGATTTTCATCGCTAGGATCGGGTTCATCATCATTATCATTCTCTTGCCCTTATCCCAATTCATTTGGAGTCGGTGCAGCATGTCTTCTTCATCCATACTATTAGTTGTCATCTCATCAGAGACTTCCTTTCTTGCCATGTCATCCTTCACACAGTCATTCCATCGTTTATTTTGTTTTCCTCTACTCATAAACTCCTTCACATTCATAGTCAAAAACTTTCCTTACGGCATTTTCCTCTTTCCTTCGCATCACATGCTTCAGCGTTGCGAGTTCAAATTGTGATCAGTGTGTGGTAATATTTAGGTATTCAGTTAGATGTTTCTTAAATTAGTGTTAATAAAAACGGATACTAAATAAATTTCGCACTTATGTGCCACATTTTGTAGATATGAAACATATTATAATTAATAAAAAAATATTAGGGAATTTGTGCGAAAAAACATTGCTTGTATAAGTTCCTAAATGACGAATTACGTAGTGGAATTTTAAAATTAATATTATGTAACTAAATTGAAATTTTTGTAGATAATTATGTCATGACCGTCGAATTTATTAATTTTAACAAAAATGTTTAGTGTTTTAAAGATTTTCATTTGTATTATGTTCTTATTATCGATGGATCAAAATAAAATTATGAATTAAATTTTCTGAAAATGTTATTTTGTTCTGTTGTGAAAATGTCAAACCGATGTATGTAGTACACCTGCGAAGCACACGATTTGATGATTTTGTACACCTTTAGTGGCTGCCGAATAAAGGCTTCTTTTGTTCTTTATTTTATATTTGAGCTAAATTTTATTAAGTACCTACTCCTATTTTTTTAAATCATAAAACTAAAACACTTTAAAAGGTTGACCAGCACGCAAAAGATACCCTAAGCAGCAAAGCAGTACATCGATTTAGATTTATTAAAAAATAAAACTCTTATTTTTTTAAGTCACCTGTCATTGTTTCGTCACCGACTAGAACATTTTTTTTTCCTGAAAGGTTATTTCCCACGGTTGTTTTTCTTTTTTGAAATAAGAGTACCTATAACAAAAACTATAAAAATTAAGCTCTATAGGGTGTCTGGAAATTACTGAACGATACTTAACACATTCCCTGTTCCGATACAAAGTATTTTTTTTTTTTTGAAAAAAACATTGCCCCACACTAGGAATTTCTCCTGTATCGTTGGTGCGTTTACAAACATTTAAACTCAAATACACAGACACCCGTTTCCGTATGGTGTCCATACGAGTCATGAACGTGTGAACTAAAAATTGTGTGACTCCCTACGAATATGGTGTGTTCGATCAGTTGAGTAGCTACAACAGTCCTACAAGAAAATCAATAAAATTTGGTGCAAAACAATGCCATAGACTTGATGTCGATTGCCGTGGTAAACTCGTGCCTTATTTTCATGAAAATAATAACAAAAAAATTAATCTGCTACATTTTATAGCGGCTCTTTTAAATTTTCGGTGGCATTTTTGTCTAACCATACGTCCATGGCCTGTTCCTTTGGGATAGTTGTTTCTTATCATGAGTACAATCGGTCACTAGTCACCCTATGTATCTCCGAAACTGTATCTCGTAGGGCCATGCTTCTCAGGGCTAAAATGGATGTTATGGCCAAATGTAATCCGATTTAAAAAAAACATCACTTCTGAAGTATGTACATAGGTACTTACTCCATAGCGCCCGGGTCTAAGACCTCCAACCAACCGATAATACCAAATTGGGCTGAGGATATACCAAATTGAGCTAGGGATAAACGAAATAAATAAAAACAAGGACGTAAAATGTTAAGGTACGTATATTTAATATTAAAATACATCAATTCACATTGTAAATACAAAATTTACATGTAAACAAAATTCAATTGATACAAAAAAATATTAGATATTTTTAATGTCTTAGCACCACATGGTTTTCTTCAGTTATTTGTTTTTTTAACATACAGTTGAAACCTCGATTTATTTGTATTTCTCTATAGTTGTATTTCATGTATTTTCGAATACAACCATATCAGTTTTTTTTTAACACAATTCTGTTGTTGAACGATTGACTTTAACCGAACTTTCATCAA
The DNA here is from genome assembly GCA_949774965.1 of Diarsia brunnea. NCBI lineage: Eukaryota > Metazoa > Arthropoda > Insecta > Lepidoptera > Noctuidae > Diarsia > Diarsia brunnea. The sequence goes on along the minus strand of OX458998.1, from coordinate 2,632,824 downwards.
ATGAAAATAAAAAGTAGTTTCCAGAAAATAAATGTTACAACCTCTAATTGAGCACAATTTGCACTATCCCATTGCCCTTTAGATCCCACACTCACATAGCAATCAAGGCAAGAAATACTTTTGAATAAAAGTAATGAGCTAAAGACAACCTATGTACCTATTATAATTACAGACGATATCATCATTTTGATCAAGAAAAAGTGCTGAAAAGTAGTGCAAACAGTAAGATTTGTTTCAAAATTCTAAAAAATTGCCCGTCTTGCCTCAATTGCTAGGTATAAACTCTTCTTTGACTTACTATATTTATTATTTACCTATATACACCTAATATTAGTGTTGGCAGAAAAAAATAATGAAAAAGCGAAAAAACTTCAATAACCTTAACCGATTATTAAAGTAGCAAATGTTACCATTTAAAAAATATTCAAAATGTACATAAAAACTATAGACATTTAAAAGAATATTATTATATTCACTGATTGTTAAGAAGCTTTATTAATTCATTTTGGCACAATGTTAGTTTAATTATATTTTATAAATTTTATTTTATTGAAACTTATGATAAACTAAATGATATTTTTAAAACTTGTTAGGTATCTAAAATAATGGTATAATTTGTATACAATGTACCTTCATACGGACACACTTCTTGCTAGGACTATTAATTACGAATAACTAACTTGAAACAAAATACAAAAGTATCGTGCCAAATATAAAAGATAAACATAAAATTGTCGTGAAAAATATACATTTGCAATGTAATCATACCGGAAATATACACTTGTATACTTAAACAATTTATTTATCTCATAAAAATAATGCCATGCAATAAATTTTATGTAAAATAAATTCAATTACAAATATTATGTCACTCAAACAGGTATTAGTCACTAATGGACGGAATCGCATTACACTAAAACATCAAGGAATGTATGAATAAATTCAATAAAAAAGGCAGTGAACATTATCACTTGAGTAACTTTGAGCATAACACAAAACTAACAATATTTTGTCATCGCTAATTATAATCAATTCCTGAGATTTCTTTCAATTTACAAAATTGCGTACAACGCCATCTTTTACTCGTTTTTTGACTTATTATAACGTTCTCTTTCGCGCCATGAAATCTTTCTATTCGCGCCATTCCCGGGACGCTTGGAAGGTTCGCACTTCAGATGATGTGAAGGTCGTTAAACCTTGTGGACCTGAAAGATATAAATATTTTGTGAGCTGCAATATTTCGTAGTTATAGTAATAAAATTCTGCCTGTTTCTTTCATTCCAAAGGTTTTGGCAGAGACATCGATATAGGTATCCAAATTTTGCCAGTAAGAGGGAAGCGCCAGGGGTAGCCCGCAAGTTTTTAATAATTTACAATGATTACTTAATAGTTTTTTTTTATATTTTTAAATATATATTTTTTTAATATTTAATTTATTCGTAAGTTATAATAATAATAACATATTTATTCAAAATTAGAATTGGCACAAATGAGTACAATTTAAATCTTAGAAATAATGTAGGTATAACAAAATTGAGGCAAAATCAGACTTTAAAGATATACTTATTACTTAGAGGCATTTTTAAAACCCTCACCTCTAATCCTGCGTCCTGGCGTGGGTGTGACATCACCTTCAGGAGCTGTCCATTGTTCCACCACCTCCGTCGCTGAGCGCGCCAGCGATGGCTGGCTCACGGAGCGATGCAGCGAGTGACGGGACCAAGACCTGATGGGATACCGTATTAATATTAGCCTATAAATCTAATAACTCTAAAAGCAAAACCTGATCATGTGAAAACAGCACAGCTAGATGTGCCAATGACCTTATATTGGTGGATGGGGGAAACTGGATGAGGACACTGTCTGGCACAAGTTAGGACAGGCCTATATCCAACAAAAGATTTCGATAGGCGGTCATCGTCATCTACCTAGCCTTTTCCCAATCATGTTGGGGTCGGCTTCTTATCTCTTCTTATGGAGCGACTGCCTATCTGACTCCCACAGCCCAGCTGGTACTGGGTAATTTGATGTCTCTTTTTTTTTTTGCCGGGTGGAAAATCATCGAATAACTCCTCCCGCTCTTGAGCAGAGCGAAAGGGGGAGTGTCAAACTTCTACTGACTAAAAACTACCCATGTTCCTTCTTAGCCCTTCATGTCGAGGCCGCGGTATCTCTTGCGAACAACCCGCAGCCCCGACGAACAATTTGATGTCCCTTGGTAAGGCTATTTGTCAGACTTTCGGGCCACGGCCGACCAGTAGCGACTGTCAAAGATCTTCAAATGATAGCCAGAACCAACGGTTTAACGTCTTTTCCGAGGCACGGGAAACTCGGTATGTAATGGGGAGTCACCCATCCATAGACCAACCTAGGTAAGCACGGCCTGACCTAAGGATCGACCGGAACGACTCGTTATTGCTAAAGAGCCACAAGTTCCTTCACACCACAGACTTCAAAAGGCTGAATTGAACATTTATCTAGATCAATCAAGGTATACTCACTGGTTCTGATGGAAGGGATGTTCGGAGTCGCTATCGTCGTCGTAGTACCGGCCGAGCTGTGTGCCTGCTGACACCTCGGAGTGTGTGTCTGCTTGCTCGCGAGCGTAGTCCACCATCATCTCTGACATTGATCTGGAAGACGAGACGATGAGGTTAGTTTTGTGGATTAATCCCTGATTATATGGACTTATTTCACGATCACCGAATAGTCATTACTTACCAAACAAATTCAAAAATGGAACAGAATAAGTATGAAGTTATCTGCCAAGTCAATAACTGGAACTGAATCGTTGGTGGTGAAACAGGGCAATGTTATCTGTGGCCACCATAGATATATTTATATTTCTATGGTGGCCTACCATTTAGTTTCACACAACTTGGAATACAAGTCGTTGGTCCAGATGAACAGGGTATTAACTCAAAAAAAAACTTATTTTTCAGGAGAGCGATTTGAAGTTTTCAAATCAATATATTTCCATTTCTATAAATAATTGGTTAATAATCGTAAATTTTGAGTTAATACTCTGTTCATCCAAACGAACGAAGTAATCCTATTATCCTCTTCTAACATTACCATTATACCATTTATCATTTATACGCAAAATTATGTGACATATACGTCCCCAAATAATTGATACGATTTACAATAAAATTGTCTAAGTAAAACGTTTTATATATTTTTTTAAGTTTGCGCGCTGGCAACACTAACAAAAAAACTACTATCTGTCAAAAAGTCACCGGCGCGAAATATAAAAAACATTTTCGCTACGCTTCAACATTAAATCCCAAGTACCCACCTCATATCAACATGGTCACTGCGGTAGGAGGAGCGACGCGATCGCTGCGGGTCCCGCAGTGAGGTAGCATCGCTGTCGTATTCATACAGCGTCGGGAGAGAGCTGCGGCGGGAGCGGGAGTCCCACTCTGTCTTCTTGCGGTAGCGGTTCTGGTGAAGAGGAATTGATTGAGATTAAAATATGTTTTCTTATTGCTACGGTATCGTACCGTATCAGCATCAAAAAGTTTAGTAAGTGTACTAGGTCTAAATCATTATGCTAGAGAGATATTTCTCGTCAGCATGAAAAGATAAGTCAGAAGCCCATGGGCGGTATATAAAAACTCTCACACCAGGCTAAGCCCTATTATTATTATGAGCCTATACTGTCCCACTGCAGGGCAAAGGCCTACCCCTTCCACTTTTTGCGATCTAATGCGACAGTAGACCAATCCTTAGAGAAAGAGTCCAGCTCATCCCGCCATCTCCTTTTGAGCCTGCTGCGTTGTCGTTTCTTGCTTTGTGGTATCCACTGAGTGGTAACTTTTGCCCATTGCTTCTCCGACATGCGGCAGATGTGCCCAGCCCAGTTCCATTTTAACCTAGCAGCTGTTAGGCCAGCATCAGCTATTTGGCTAAGCCCTAACCACACAATAAAGAAAGAAGTGTTCTTTCTTCATATTTGATTCTGAAAACAAGCGGGTAAGAAACAACGCAATAACTTCAAGTGAGAAATTTAAAGTATCTAGTCCTGGAGTATCCTGTGCATATTATTAAACTGGTATCCATATCCCACCAAAATCTCTTAATACACCAGCATTTACAGGTATGCCCAAAGACGGTTTAGTGGCAAAGAGGTATGAAGAAAGTACCTTCTTGGACGAGCATTATAACAATATTCACAACTTTATAAGTAACAAACCTTGGGTTTATCCGGAGGTGGAGCCAGTATGCGTATGATGACCTCCCACTTGGGCGGAGCATACAGCGGCGCGAACCGATGATCGTGTGCCACTCTACTGAACTCCTCCCTGGTGCTGGAACGTGCCAGCTCACGGCGGAGAGTACTCTCGTGGGTGATGAGCTCACGCCAGCGGAGACGCTCTTCGCGCGTCAGGCGGTATGAGCGCTCGGTTTCGGCTAGCACCTGGGGATAGCGGAAATTGATTACTTGGAGCAACATGGACATTGCTAAAAGTGAAAACGTGTGATTTCTTGTCGATTCTTCTCTATGAAAAACGAACCTATTGAATGTGTGCAAGTTTAAAAAATCACTAGTCCGCCATCTTGGATTTGGAACGTCTCTTAGCAAACCATGCATTGTCATCCAAAGTTAACGTGTAGGTATGCTAAATATCAGCTCAAATAAATGGATTTTGTTTTAAATTTCAGTTGCAAGATTTTATCTAAAAATAAAATATTGTAATAACAAGTTTTTAAACTGACATGGTCACTAAACACTGAAAACAGTTTCGAAACAAAAAGTTCGTTTTAATGATATTGTAATAAAAATATCCCTAGTCTAAAACTAGATGCAATCTCTAACAGACTCTACTACTATGATATCTATTATGATTATATGGAAACCAAATCCTACCTCATCCTGAGCCTCGGTCTTCAATACCCTCGTCAGGACACTCCAGTTCACCGGTACAGGTGGGGCTGGTACAGGTTCCGGCACATCTTCGTCATCCTCATCTCTGAACAGAGGGTTGCGAGCTGGAGGTAGCTCGGGGAGAAGAGGCAGGTCTGATGATGCGGACTGGTAACTGCTCGATGCCGTCTGCTTGATTAACTCGGGGGAGAATAGGTCGGGGCCGCCTTTACCTGTAGAAATGGAGATAATTTTCTAATCACTGTGAGGAATACGGTACATTCTTGGACAAATCAACGGATGTTTTTATTGAATATTTAATCGATTGTGCAAAGGCTCAAAAATCTTGGTTTTCAAAAAACCAAAGACCTAAAGAAAATTGTTTGTATATCAGTAGATGTTTTTTTAGTAATTCCACCAGAAAAAATACAAATACTCGTACACTTAAAACTCCAAGTAGTAAGCAGTTTTTTTACCATTTTAGGAGAAAACTTTGCATGGAAAAAATCTTGCACCTCCGTCTTTTTATCAATCATCTCCGTAAGATAACATCTCTACAGATCTCTTCAGCTCTAAAACCACAAAAACCCTTACCAATATACTTCTGCGGCGGCAACGACAGCGGAACCCTCTCCATCTTAGGCGTCAACGTCATCCCTGACGCGGAGCTGATGTCGGAGAAGTTCTCCCACTGCGCCTCAGGCACGGTGTGATTGCGGATGGTGACGTCGAAGTGCGGGGGAGGGGGGGGCACCTGCTTGTACTCCGTCACTAAACGCTTGTGACGCTCGATGTCTTCGATGGTCTTCTTCTCCGTGATCGTGCGGAGGAACACGTCGTCTACTACGTGAGAGGTGATCTCGGGTTTTCTGGTGAAAGATTTCGTGGTTGAAATGAAAATGTCAATAGAGTTTCCTATAGAAAGCTCAATCACCTGTGGGTGACGTATGTAAGTGGTGCGATATATAGAAGATTCAGTAAGCTTTTTTAAATATTTATTTTCAACAAAAGTTACATGAGTGAGTATTACACAAGTCTTTTGCCAAACTGCAGGACAGTTTGTCGGCCTTCAACTTGGATTTATTTCTTATACGATTATCTGTGGTTTATTCTTAACTAGCCGATGACCGCGGCTTCGCCCGCGTGGATGTCGGTCAAATTATATACTAAAACCTTCCTCTTGAATCACTCTATCTATTTAAAAAAAACGCATCAAAATCCGTTGCGTAGTTTTAAAGATACATAAGGGATATAGGGACAGAGAAAGCGACTTTGTTTTATACTACGAGTATGTAGTGATTACTGTCTCGGTACGGTAAGTATGCTGAATCACTACGTAGGCTGATAAACTGTTTACCGTAACTACAATTTAGCTTATAACTCACCTGGCTGGCATGATGGGTGTTTCAGGGATGGGTTCAAGACTCTCCATCAACATCTCCTGTTCTTCCGTCTCCAAACGCTCTCTCATCACAGGAGGTGGCGGCGGAGGAGCTTTCTGTTTACAATATTTGATTAAAATTCTAGTTAGGGTACATTTTACACAAACAATTTCAGTAGTAAGTACGAACTGTGAAAAAAAGGAAAGTGTGTACAATGTACATTTTTTAAGGTCTTAAAGAGACTCCATTACTTATGCTGAGTTTCGTACTACGATATGAGCTCCATTGCTTTGACCTTCCACCTGATGATCATATTGAACACTAGATCTAGTAAGGATACAGCTACTAACTCATCATTAAGTCCCTGGCATTTCCCAAACTATTTTGGGGTCGGACTTCCACACCATCCAGGTACAGCATTATCCCCGCGTTTATAATGGAGTGAGCCTTATATATTGACCCCCATAGCTTAGTAACTGGGTAAAACCTTACACCTTGGAAAAGACCTTGGTTTTCAGACTTTCGGGCTTCTGGCAACACATGAACCCATCCGTGGCTCAGAAAGCAAGGTGCTTAGTATCTTGCTTTCTGCGTCTTGCATCCGTTTACAACCACCTACTTCTAATTCTGCTCTATAAATGAAATAATCCATAAAATACTGAACTGCCTCTAGTCATATTTTTGTAGGAAGAATATTATCTTCGTACTGCTAATTTGTCATTAGTAAAACAATGAATTAGATGATTACGATACCTTGATATGGAACATCCTGGCGTGCGATCTGTCGGTAACTTCAGTGACAGAGTGCGTGTCAGTCATCTCCGTGTTGAGCGAGACGATGGACCGCGGCCGTCTCGACCACTCCTGGTTAGTCACACGGGTGGTGATGATGAATTAATATTATTATTGTGGTTGCAGTGAATATGTGTGTGTGAACGGGTAGACGTGCGATTTAATTTGTTTTATATTATGATTGTTGGTGTTTGTAGTGTGTACGTGCGTTTAAAATGGAAGTTTGCGTTGTCTAAAATGTTGTTTTAATTGTTGATTTGATTTGTGCAATCAGTGAAGTTTGTGGGTTACATTTTTATAGTAATTAGGTAAAAAAATATATTAACACTTCAGTACTTCTGATATCATTCCTTGTGTCAGGGAAAACGGGCAAATTTTTGAACCCTTTGATAAAACTTTCATTTTAGTTTTAAACATTAAAACTTTTCTTTAAATTTTTAATGCATCTAAGACCACACTTCTAAACCTATGACTCACAACTCTCCGTCACCACATCCCTAACATACATCCACGTACCTGTTTATCCCTAGCCACGTGCGAGTACACAGCAGGCGGGCGCGGCGGACGCTCGGGTGGCGGCAGCTGGGAGGCGCGCGCGGGGAGGGGCAGCGCTACCGGAGACACTGTGCGGACTGACTCTTGGCGCTCATGCTCCTCCGAGATCATCGTTTGTCTGAAACGTGATGAAATAGTGTGGACATGATTATCTTAAAGAATGAATCTAATAATTTGCCGTTGCATGTGCTAAGCCCTCATTTCTGAATTCACTCAACATTACCAACTGTATGGGACTGCAATTTAATCGTTTCGATAGGTGTGACGTAGTTGGGCGCCATTAGTAACTATACTAATAATGGCGCCCAACTGGGTCGAGTTCTCGACTGTAGTAAGAATGCAAGGTTCTCTTCCACCGCCAATCTCTCATAGTGTGATGGTGCCACCAATAATAATTTACTTGTTGCGGCACGTAATTGCTAATGGCGCCCAACTGGGCTTTGAGTCAGGATATAATTTTAGTTATGTCGAAAATATTAGTTTAAGAGTCTTACCTGATGCTTCCTCCATCTGTCTCAGTGAGCGTAATGGTGGAGGGTGGAGAAGGTGGTACGACAGGACGCTGCACGCGCACGCGCACATCAAAGGCAGGCGCCGCTCCCGATACCAAGCGTGCGTTACTCGTCATTGCTTCACGCGTGGAGCCATAGCCTGTTGAATACAGGGTGTTCGGTGAACAATATTGTATGGAAATTTGATCCTTACATTTACGCAGACATTTTAAATAATATGTATCTTTTACTGCTGCATCTGTAGGCTTTTCTCGCACCTCGTAAGTCTTTTTGAAGCTTTTTCCTAAGCTAGAATTACAAATTGAAGAAATGTACAGTAATTTAAGAGGTTAACATTTTTAAGGCACGGACTAAAAAATCCCAACTGGGCGCCATTACCATAGTGGCGCCCAAGTGGGGCTCGGGTGTGAATACCTGTATTATTTCCGTAGATAAGATTCTCAGTCTCAATACTGTCTTTATATAAACTTTATCAAACCTACCTTCACTATGGTAAGACTCGTCCATCATAAAGGCGGCATTGCTATGTGCCTGTTCGGCTTCGCTCGGCGTCTCCGACGGGTAGTCGGAAGGAATCGTGTCGGATGCCACGCTAGCCACTTCAGCGGCAGCAGGGTACACTGGGTGAGCGCGGGGAATTTTGACTTCTGTTGGGGAGAAATAGAGTTTAAATAAGATTTAGCAAAGTATTGAAAAAAGTACTCATTCTTTAAGCTAACAAGTGGTTATTCTAATCATTTCGTGTGAAATTGGAGTCAAGAAATAATTTATAATATACTAACATCACCTGTTTTGTAAACAACAAGTACATAATGCATTGTCAAACTCATGACAAGTGATTTTAATGGCTGTTATTTTTTATGTTATCCAGCATTGTTTGTGATCACCATTAACTGGTCGACAGTGTTTACTTTCACGCTGACAGTACAATTTTAACCCGGCCTAGGTAGTTTCTGTGAACGCATTTCCTTACCTTGGATACTCTCCCTGCTAACAATAGAAGCAGAGGAGTCATCGATGAACCTCCTCGGCGCAGGCAGGGCGCGTCTCCTGAGGCAGAGGTAGGATACTCCCAGACCCAGGAGTAACAGCGTGAGGAACAGGATCGCGCAGATTATCATCAGGATGTGAGTGCCGGCAAGAGGAGCCTTTGCGGGAAGGGAACCTTGTTCGGGCCTTTTAAAAGAAAATATTTTTAATAAATGTTATAGGGAAATAATAAATCGAGCAACAGATTTTTTTAATCGCCACGTGATCAAACTTCTAATTTTATGACTAAGCCACGGGAAAATAAGATAGCCTCTAAAAAGCTAATTCGTCTTTTTACAATGCCAACTAAATATCTTACAGAAAGCGTCAAATAAAGATCATCAATTATCGTAACTTGTACTTATTAAGACACCTAATTTACTAACGCAGCCACGGAATTTATATCTCATAACCATTTTACAGCTTTAACATTAGTTAATTAGCACCCTAATGGGCGGCATGGGCACCGGGCCGTAGGCCGACGTAGGAGCCCGGCGGAGGCACTTCGGGGACAGAAGATATTAGTGTTATTTAATATGCGAGCGAAGCGAGCGCGCGTCACTTCGCCGTTGTCAGGTAAAAAATAACCACCATGCTGAGTTATATTTAGAGTGGCTCAGATAGAACTTAACTAGTGGCTAAGATAGGAATACTTAGATGCTCGTTAATTGTGGCTTACTTAGTAATTTAGAAGGCAATGTAGATTTTTAGAGGCGAAAAATGCTATTAAAAAGAAACCGGTTTAATTAGCACCCAATGTTATATTCTTGCTATCGCCGTAATATCTAAGATCAATAATAATGCCTAATCTGAATTTATTGCATCTTTATGCCTGTAGAAGATCATGTACACAAACACATAACATCACGCCTGTAATCCCCGAAGGGTTTGGCAGAGGTGTACCTAATAGTACACATCAAAAAATCATGTACATTTAGTTTTAAAAGCAATCGCGACGTTTCGTGCTGGTTTGTCTCCATTAAGATTACTGATCCTTCATTTCTTATGTTCATACTGATTAATTACACTTAAAATTATAATACAATATCCCACAGCCAAAAATGTAAGGATTTTAAGAAACATAATTTTAAACAACATGGTCTGTTTTTGAACACTTACGTGAAGATGAGGGGTTTGAAGACCGGCGGCTTGGGCACGATGGGTGGCGGGTACCGGCAAACAATGGTGATGACCTCGTCTCCATCCATCTCCAACCCTGGGTGGAACCGCACCACAATGTTGTTCGTGAAGACTCGGAGGGGATCCTAGTGGAAACGTCGAGAATTAAATTAATAGTCAAAGTCCTGTTAGTATTCAAGCTGATTTGGTCTCCTAAAATGTTTTGTTATCGGCGACCGCGACGGAAAATCCCTTTTATCATAGCGTACTTTAACAACATTCGATGGCAGATAGACGAGGCCTATCCTGAGACATTTTCTTTTTTACTGATCCCTGTATAAAACGGGGTGAATAGAAACGCAGGGGTAAATCGAAACAACAATTTGAGAGGGATTTTAACGTTGTTAATATCGTATGTTGCCAAAAACGTAAAGTAAATTATAAAGTAAATTTAAGCGTATAAAACAGAGAACTTGTTGGTAACCTATCAAATCAATTCAATGTTAGAATCCCTTTCAAACTTTTGTCTCTTTTCACTCCTGCGTTTCTATTCACCCCATTTAACCCGGTACATACACTTCAACAAGTGTAATTGCCACAAAAATCAAACCACCTAAAGATGCTCTTGAAACAGTTATCATGAAGGTTATAAACGGAGGTAAATGACAAGCAACCATTCTTCGTCTTCTTCTACTATCTTTTGTTATTCAACCCTTTTTGTGTTAAGTTTTCCAAAATTCATCTTGTGTCATTTTATATTGTATTGCATTTTTATTTTGTTTTTTTTTTGTCAGTCCGTTTGCATGTCTTACATTATATCTAGTTATACAGGGTAACCTTTAATTGGCCATAGAAACTGTAACAATAATTTTTGTAATATATTTTCATGTATCGCTGTTGGTTACCTAAATAAATAAGTGTTTGGACAAAATTCAACCCATCGATACGAGAAGAAGAAGACGATTAGTTTACCTGCTTGGTGCCACATCCTTTGAGAGGCAGTTCCAGCTTGTAGGACAAAGCTCCCTTGCCTACCACCTGGCAAGCCGAGTGCCGGTCGAAGTCCGCGTACGCTATGCCATAAAACTTCTCGTTGAATTTCAACTCGATCTGAAACAAGGTAGGTTGATTGTTAGGTTATTTTAACTATGCAATGAATTTCATCTATAACTTGTTTGTAACTTCGTCTCTGACAAGTGACAATGTTGAAAACTTCAATCTTTATTGTAATCACAAAACACAGAAACTTATACAGATCATGGCTGAGACTTAGATTTTAATTAATGTCTGTGAATGGTGTAGAAGATTCCAAAAATCTAATCATTCTTCCAGTTCATGTTTTCTAAGATAACAATTTTAAGAAATTTCGTTATTACCCACGTTTTCGGCAAAATTATGATTTGATTTCATTTAGGTTTTCATGATCAAGCTGACGTTTTCTTATCCCCTCGATTGTCCATCACCACGACATTTGCGATGGACCACCGTGCTCTGTAACGCAGTCTTCAATTGGAAGGAACCCGGGTCAACGGGGGATTTCTTCTTGATCTTGATTACCAATGTACTGAACAACCACCATGTCTTCTTTTGAGTTCCCGATATTCTGGAGCTGTTGAATGGTGCTTGGACCATGATCGCGGATAAACTGAAGGTGGTTAGCATATACATAGATAGATATCCCGTTATCAGTGTTAATGATAATAATTAACGGAGTATCACTCTAAACCCCAATATACCACACAACCCTATAACATCGAATGTAACCGATACCAAGATAACCGCTAACAAGAACTCCGAACGTAAGGAATTTCACATAATATCTCCGGTACAAATCTGAACGAGTCGTTATCGCAGCACTACTCGTAGATATAGCGGACAGTACAGTCATGGACACCAATATGTTTACACTTGTCAACTTTTCTAATGCTTTTCGCACTGCCAGCTGAGTATGAATGAGGTCCTTTGCTTAATGGATGGGAAATCATTATGACCCATGAGCAGCAGAAGGGAGTGTCAGACTTGTACTGACTAAACCCATCCATATTCCCTCTTAGTCCTTTGTGTTCGGGGGCCGAGGTATCTCTTTCGAACAGTCCCGCAGCCTGGGCAGATGAATGAGGTCATGGATTCGATTCCCTGGTCAGACAAAGTATTATCACGATTTTCTTAGTGGCTTCCGGGATTTTCCCGACTGGTGTCAGATAGGCTCGCCTCTGTATGGGACTTTAATAAAACTGGCAAAATGTGAATGTATTAGGTAGGATTTATAACACCTAGCTGCCGATTAATATTATATTATGTTGACCTCTTTAAAAACGACTTTCACATATTGTATTGTTTGTAACATGTTTTTATAAACATAGTTTTTTAAACCCATATTCTTTTATCTCCAAGTCGCAAATGTTTTTCCCAGAGAAATTCCCTTTTCAATTTTGACAACACATTTTATACACAGTTGTGCTGACAGTACCAGGGAACGGGTACCGATACTTGAACGCACCGTTAGTGCTTGTTGTACTGACAAACGTTATTAGACATCTATTGGTGTCGATGCAGGTGAACTGCATTAGGCGTATTAGACATCTATTGGTGTCGAACTGTCGATGCAGGTGAACTGTTCATTGTTAGTTTATATCCCCTCGTTGTTGTGCATTATTAACGAGTTTCTCAGTTTTCGGGCCGAACTGAAGTGTTAAGCATTGTGCCTTAGATGTGTGCCCGGTTGATGGCATAAGCCCTTATAACCTGGGACTTATACATAGCTAGCAAAATATGTGTGTTGTAGGTACCTCTTTATGCGTAATATTATGCTAAAGTCCATTTCACGAAAGAAGTCCCGCGGACAATTGTGGAACTAAATTTAACAGATCGGCCATGTTGTCGTTTGTCGATGTTATCAAGGTGCGTTTGTTGTGGTAGATATTTTGTGAGTTTATTATTGGATTAGTGCGTTATAAGGTTTATTTACGATGCCAAAAGTTGTGAAACAACATTATGTCGCGCGACATACAGCGCTGCGTCTGCGAGACTTCTTTAGTGAAATGGACTTTATGTGATTTTGAAACAAGATTAATTTTGAAACCATGAGCAATAGGGTAGTTAACGAAAACATCTAATTAGTCCGTCAGATACATTTCCAAAAATATTGGACACGTATTTTTTCTTTTTTCACGTAAACAAACAAAGAAGACGATACAGTGCTTTGAAAACTCGTGTGACGTCATATTCTAAGACATTAGTATGACATTTTTTACGTCACAACCACCCACTCAATTCTTTGACGCGTTTTATCTTCGTCATTTTTTATTGATTTGGTAAAACAAAAAATACGTATCCAATATTTTTCGATAATCTAACAGACGGACTAATTAGAATCATATTTTTCTTAGTCTGTAAACACTCTATTATACTGATCTGCTTAGAGATATATGTATGTACTATGCTTATTGGAATTAACTACTCAATCGTCAGTGTTAAATGTCTCGTACACCCATATTAAACGCACCCACAATACAGGAGAAATTCCTAGTGTAGGGCAACGTATTTTTTTTTTAAATATATATCTATATATTATACCCGAATCAAGTCCGTTTTTGAACTTGGGTCGTCGGTCGTTGGCATGACAACAGAGAGGCATTGCCCACTCATTGGTCACCCATCTACGGAACAACCTAGGGAAGCGTGGATTGACCTAAATGACGACCTGAGCGGCAGTTACTATTTGGCCACGTGGTCCACATATATTATACGGCTTTGCGCAATTGGGAAAAAAAAGTTAGTCTATGGAAGTTCAAAACATACCTGCATAGAACCAGCGGCACAGTTGAGTGCAGCCTTCGTTCTGTTCAAGAAGATGACTGGACTCAAATCATCCAGCTTTGTGACCTGCAACAAACATAAATATTTATTCAGTAAAATATATTATAATCTTCCTCGTTGACTACCTTGTTGGTCTTGGGTTTAAAACCAAGGTCGGGCAAAGCCCCGTCGGGGCTGCGGGTCTCGTCGGGGCTGCGGCTTGTTCGAAAGAGATACCGCGGTCTCGGCGCAAGGGCTAAGAAGGAACATGGGTGGTTTTTATTTAGTAGAAGTCTGACACTCCCTTCCGCTCTGCCCAAGAGCGGGAGGGGTTATTTGATGATTTTCCACCCGCCAAAAAAAAAAAAAGAAGGTTGGACAAAGTGCTATTCGGTTTTCCATCAGGAATTTCTGAGGAACAACTACGGAGTCTGGATTTGTGCCCGGTTGATGGCAATAGGCTCGTCTTCTATTACATGGGACTTAAACGTGGTGACATGTGGGTGTACTAATGGGTACAGCTCTGTCTAACCCTTTCTTATTTAAATTATAATTTTCGTAATAGGGCGATTTTTAACCGACTTCCAAAAAGGCGGAGGTTTCATTATTCGTGTGTATGTTTTTTTTTACATTATCCAAACACAGTCAAGAAACCCTGTCAATTAAACACTCTGTAAAAGACAGTACAGTGAAACGGGAAATAAATAGGTACATACATACATACATAAACTCACGCCCTTTTCCCATGGGAGTAGGCAGAAACCACAGAACGCCACTTGCTACGATCCTTACATACTCCTTTTGCCTCGTCCACATTCATACATCTGGTCATACACGCACGCCGGTTACGAGTACTATGCACCTGTCCTTTCAGAAGAACGGCACCAATAAGATCAGTGTATGTCTTTCTAGGGCGTCCCCTCCCGGCAATAGGTACATAGTTTAAATATTATACATGAAAGCTCTGACTTAAATAAACGCTAGACAAGACATAGCAAAATCTAAATTGCTTAGTTTCCGATAAGACCAGCCCATCTCTTCACATAATGGTCTAGAAATACGATTATATCGTTACATAATCGTATTTCACCCACACACACACCATTGTGTTAACTAGAACAAATGGACCAATAGTGGGGCATGATGATAAAATTGAATAACGAAAGTACCTGGTTATCCTATCGGCACTGCCCTAACACAGTGTGTCATAGTATCTATAGGCACCACGTGTCTTTCGAATCATTATTGAATTGTATCATTATAGGATAGTATTTTTAAAATAATTTTATCCGTACAAAGATTGCGGGGATCTGCTATTCTTTTAATGAACAGGCATTGCAAATAAATCGCCTAGAATCTGGCTAGGCCGATGCAAAATGTACAGTGTTGTGGTTAGAATCGTATATAATTAATTATTTAGATAATTATGTAGATTTACCTACTCCACATGCGTCATTTTTAGCTAATGTTTGGCCCGCATAGAATACTCGTTGATGAACATAATGTCTACATTATGTATATTTTTGTTCCGCGTAATTCACGTTCCTGTATAGATCTACGTGACACAAACGTAATCCACATGGGGGCCTAAAATTATTTAGGCGTGTAAAAATACCCTTATACCGAAAGGCACTTGATCTCCCCGTCATTATTCTAGCTAGATCATACCAGAGAACTTCCTAGTTACGGAGATGTTGGGGGTCAAAGTTCTAACTTGTTCACTACTATAAAAATAATTACAAGTTTTTTGACCTCCATGACCCTCATATTATTTAAATGCGTCCATCAGCACGACCGTAAACCATGATTGTTCACACCAAAAAGAGCAATTTCCCAGCAATATTCTTTACGCGGAGTGTCTGCGCATGGTGGTTGACGGCTTCTTTACGCTCTTTACGCTCTGTATAGCTATAGACAAAACGGCTTCGGCTTCCAGTCTAACCGCATGCAGCTGAGTACCAGTATTTTACAAGGACCGACTGCCTACCTAAAATTAGCAAAACAAGGAAGATCTAAAAAAGCTAGTCCATCTTATCCTCCACCCAAAGGCAGTATATCAAAGTTAATCAAGAATCTCGTACAAAAACCTAGGGGTCAGTATAGCAGCCCTAAGCTAGACGATTGTAACAACAATTCTATATTTAGTTTGTTGCATGCCAAACGCTGCTATAAATCTTTCTTACTAATTATTACCTTCGGGCAGTTACTATAAGGGATTGTTTTCATTGTACAGACCGTTACGATACGAGTAATTTCGTTTGGAAATGACGACGAAAATCAGTGGACATATGTACCTACTCTGGGAGATATGGGCGGCATAGTTTAATAATTGAATACAATGTCTCGGTCTCCAGGTTTTGATATTTTCCCCGAAATAAAATAAAAACTTTTCTTAAATGACTTGTAGACGAGTGTTGTTTGAGCCCCAAATGGGAAAAGGAGTTTCCCGTTAACAGTTGGCCTAAACCCGTCATAATTAATTTAGAAAACCTGGTAAAAGTTAGCCAGTATCACATTTTGGAAAGAAGGGGATTACTTAAAAATTCTCGACACTCAATGTGGATGCGGGGCTCCAATAAAACTATGCCACTTTAGGGGACATAAAGCCACCACAGTACCGCGGCTACCACGCCTTTTTTTTGGGGGGGGGTGGGAAATCATCAAATGACTCCTCCCGCTCGGGGCAGAGCGGTAGGGAATGTCAGACTTCTACTGACTAAAAACCACCCATGTTCCTTCTTATATAGCCATTGTGCCGAGGCCACGGTATCTCTATCGATCAACCCGCAGCCCCGACGGGTGGCTACCACTCCTTAAGTGCATGCACATATGAATGTAAAAGATTCTCAAAAGAATTTCGACTCCTTTCTATTTACATGTACCCACAAACCGTACCTTACAACAATGAACACCGACCTAGGATTCAGACTATCACCACAACAGACAAGGCACCAATCTACAAGCTAGCCATACGTTTCCGTTCGCGGCCCAATAACAATATCTCGTCGCTCAGACAGCTGTTAAGCTATGTTGACACTGCAGGTATTGGCCACAATAGCGAGGCCGCCGGCTATCTTGCTGTGATCTGGCTATAACAATAATTTTGTGTTGTACAGCGTTTGTATGTGAGCTTACAAACTTTGTGCTTGTAGTTTAGGTTAAGGTGGAAATTCTAGTGAGTGTTGTCGAAGTTGTTTTGGGGACTTTCCTTACTGCCAACTTTCAACCTTGTGAATTTTTTGGATTATAGGCATTTTTGAAAAATAACATAACTTTGTAATTAAAGAGAACGCGTGCCGAGAGGGCTGGTTCCATAATGCATGGGAAAAGAGCGCTTGGCTGGCATTGGGGTAGGCCTTTGCCCAGCAGTGGGACAGTGTAATTAAGGGTCTATAAAGACATGTAAAAAGTGACTTGGTTTTTAGCCATCTTATTAAATAGTTATTGCCATTAAAATCAAGCAGAAGCCTGAATACTCGATTAGAACCGAGAAATTGAAAAGCAACAAAAACCTTAGCAAAAACTCAACAATACTAAAAAAGTCGCCCACAGTATGATATTGATTATAAAATCTATTTCCGCCTCGTATTTGATCGAATAATATCATAAAATAAAAAAGTCTATCAAATGTAGATAATAAATCAAATCAAATCAAATCAAATCAAAAGTCATTTATTCAAACTAGGCTGATAATCAGCACTTTTCGAACGTCAAAATTTACTTTACTTTACTTTACTCATTTACAAGTGACAGTCCCCCAAAACGCCCACCCTTCGACACTTCCTAGTGTTTTTTGCTGGAAAGAAGAAGTGGCGGAACAAACTCCCCAGCAACACATCATATATAATAGCTGGCACAGTTTGCTTAAAGGTCAGTTCACACACGATCGCAAGTTGAAATCGAAAGTAGATTCTTTTTGATCTGACAATAAGTGTTTCAGTCGTGTCCAAATTATCTTTGAACATTTTTGTCCCTGAGTTTTGCTAATTCATATTATTAAGTTTTTGTTTTTCAGAAATATCAGGAAAAAATTGTAAAGATATTGTTTTCTAGACAATTAAATGGTCTACAATTTTGGTCTGAACTATTTCTGCGAAAACTCTCACCGTTATTGAGAAAAGTGATGTTTTTTGACCTGTGACCTTTTATAATCATTTTTGAACATACGGGAGTGGTAGGGACTTTGACATTTCATTTATAATTGGGTATGAGGTCTTGAACTCCAACAATTTTCAGCTCGATGCAACGATGCTCGATGTCGATTGCTGTGCAACCACCTTTTTATGCTTATTTGGACAGGACTATGATTGAATCATAGAACTCTTGAGTGCCAGTAACAGTTGAGAAACGCATGATTGAATTAATCAAACTTCCAGAAACCAAGGTATTTAAGTGTCCAGGTCCAGCATCACAACTGGAGCTTGACACTCGGTGTTCTATTCTCTGCTTCGGGATAGACAATACTTGACCTCCTAAATCCTAGTTGCATAAGATCTGTCTTTATAAAAGGTTTGTAAAAGAAATGAACTATTCGTAAAAACGAAGCCGTTGACCGCAGATTTCTTGAACATCTCCAGAACAAAAGAAGGGCAAGCAATGAGCACATACAAAGTATGGTAACTAAGTCAAGGTTACACCGAACTGGTAAAGTTCAGACAACATCTGTTATGGGTTGAGAAACAGTGAATTAAAGATGCAATACTAGTGAACAGTTCTCAGAGTACGAATTAATAACTTTGAAGTGTTCCTAAAAATAAAAGGAAGAAAGATTCTTTAGGCATTATATCTACAGGCACTGAGACACAATGGAAAAAATAGTGATGTAGAGAATTTAGAAGAACAGAATTTTTTTTTTTTTTCAATCGTTATTTATTTAGAGGCTTTTACCTTACAAAGGTACGTTAGCCTCATCATACCATAACTAATTATATACACAAAAAGCCCTTAATTATATGTATAATGTACAATAATTAAATATTATTGCGTGAGCGAGGGAGATTGTGATGCAGCGACCATTTTATAAATCAGTTTCGCGTCTCACGAATTTGGTGAAGATAGTGTTCTAATGAAATTTTTAACTCTCGCATCACTATCTCCCTCTCTCTCCTGTTCTTTTCACATTCTACCAGCAAATGTTGGACATTTTCGACTCGATTACACATATTTTGATAATTAGGGGAATCGACTTTTTTCATAAGGTATCCAAACTTCCTGGGTGCAAAATGACCAGAACGCAATCTATGCGCCATGACAACATACGACCTCTTTGTATGACTTTCAGCAAACCATGGGATTCGAGGAGGCTCACTTTGCATATTTTTATACCATATGCCTTTTTCTTTAGACTTCAAGAACAGGAAGTTGTTTTCAGCGATTTGCACTTACTTAATGAATATTCCTAGAATATTATTGTACCCCATAACAATAATATTCTAGCAGCCACGGAGTCTGGATGTGTGCCCGGTTGATGGCAATAGGCTCGCCCTCTATTGCATGTGACTGTAACATAACTGGCGAAATGTAGGTGACAAATTTAAAATGTTTACTTGTTTTGACTATAACCGCCTATAAAGCCTTAATAAGGCTTTGACTGAATTTACAGGCTTTGTCTGAATTACTGTGTCCTACTGTGTGTAATCTTACTTCTTTTCAGCAATGAACACTCCAATCATTTTAAATAACACTTTTGCACCGCAATAATGCACCGTTTCAGAGATTTCAAGGTAGGCGACAAAAACTTGAATACATCTGTCATATCATGCCGTGATTAAATGTAAATTATCTTTAAGGCCGCTTTGTAAATGATTCTCTGTACTCAAATGAAAAATTAATATTTTTTGTGCGAAACGTGATGATGTTTTATTTTTATCGTCGTCAAAAAAGCATATTATAATATGTATCCGTTTTGTAAACGTTTGACACGGGTAGGTAGTGGTTTTGTTATCAGGTGTCATTTTTCTCAGAAATTCCTGAACAAATCTGGGTGCAGTTTTTTTTATCCTAAAATCTTTTAAGATACCCACACGTTCATACATAAACATGACGCCTGTACGGGAAGAAGGGTTAGGAAGCGATATAACTAATAGTACTCCCACATTTTCGCCACTTATTTTGAAGTCCCATGTAACCAGCATGTTCGTTGCAGCTTATATTTAGATCCTAACAGGCAATATCAGATATTACTAGCTGTCGTGTGTGTGGTAAAATGTTCCTCATTGATTTCCAAGAAGAGCAAAATAGTAATTTGAAAATGAAAATATTGCGAATAAAATACACATACAATGATAAAGAAAACAGTCACATTAGATCCGCTAGATGGCGCTAGTTGTTCTTTACTTTTATTCAGCAGCAAGTGTCATGGAGTTCGTTGAAACTTTGCCGTGAGTGTGCGCTAAGTGTTTTAGCTTGTCGTCGGTTGGTCGCTTATCAATCAAAATGTCTTTGACAAGTTAGGTAATATACATCCAACTCTATCGCAGCGAGGCCTCAGCAGACAACCATTATTACAAAGAGCAACCCATAGGTCAAATCATCAAGTCTACAATCAACACAATATTTGAATTGCAACACCTATTATTATAGAAGAGTTGAGCCGCTATACAATAAAGTCCATTTCACGAAAGAGGTCCCGCAGACGCAGCGCTGTATGTCGCGCGACATAATGTTGTTTCACAACTTTTGCAATCGTAAATAAACCTTATAACGCACTAATCCAATAATAAACTCACAAAATATCTACCACAACAAACGCACCTTGATAACATCGACAAACGACAACATGGCCGATCTGTTAAATTTAGTTCCACAATTGTCCGCGGGACTTCTTTCGTGAAATGGACCTTAGGTACCTACTTATTCCGGTGGGGGTATTCCGATAAAACTTAGTGCGACTGCGGTGTCTCTTCTCAAACCATGGTTCACCTAATGTAGGTCTAAAACCACTATAACAGATCACAATAATTATGAATTCTGGGTCTGTGACCATTTTACGAATTTTAACGCAATTCACATTATTTTCCTATTATGATCTATTTTCCTACATAGTCACAGACGCAGTTACTATTATGAAAGGTCCTTTCTACGCTTTTTAACGCAATTCATATTCTGATCTGCTAGAGTGTCCATTCTGGACCCCCTTTTTTTGTGGGGTGGGAAATAATCAAATAACCCCTCCCGCTCTTGGGCAGAGCGGAAGGGACTGTCAGACTTCTACTGGCTAAAACCACCCATATTCCTTCTTAGGCCTTGTGCCGAGGCCGCGGTATCTCTATCGAACAACCCGCAGCCCCGACGGGATTCTAGACCCCTTTTTTTTTGGCGGGTGGAAAATCATCGAATAACCCCTGGGCAGAGCGAAAGGGAGTGTCAGACTTCTACTGACTAAAAACCACCCATATTCCTTCTTAGGCCTTGTGCCGAGGCCGCGGTATCTCTTTCGAACAATCCGCAGCCCCGACGGGATTCTTGACCCCTTGATCTGCTTTTGTTCAACTCTTTATCTGGGGTTTTAAGAGACCTGTCCGAAGTCACTACCAAATTAATTTGTTTAGACCAGATCTTAGCTGCCGCCTATGCAGCTAAGTTCTAAGGTCTAAACAAATTAAATTTACTATGGGAATCATCTACAAGAAGAAGAAGAACCGTCGATATACAATCACAAATTCCCATTTAATTCCCAACACGATTACACAACACGTCGTAAACAAACCAAATGCAGTGATACGCAACATTGTATCACAACCATATTCCTGTTACATTTCGCAGCTCGTGCGATGCTCTTATACTGTAGGCTTAGCACGAATGTGCGATGTAAACGTTACATAAAATCTATATCATAGTATTTCGTCAAATCACAATTAATATTTCTAATCCAAAAATCCTTAGAATGACTGAATAACTACACTTCTCGGCGCGTAGTTATGTAATAATTTCACGAAAAGCTCAGAATTATATTATAAATATAATATTATTTATGTCAATGCAATACAATTTAATAAGCCGACATTCGTGTCAAGCAGCGAACAGGAACAAGGCGAATAAGACTATTTTTAGTGCATGGACAAATTCTGCATCGATAAATGTAGTTACTCCTTTTTTTTGTATGGTGGGAAATCATCAAATAACTCCTCCCACAGAGCTGGGTAGAGAGGAAGGAAGTGTCAGAATCTACTGACTAAAATCCACCCATGTTCTTTCTTAGCCCTTTGTGTCGAGGCCGCGGTATCTCTTACATTTAAAATCTCCAGTTCGTTTGTGCTAGCCCAACTGAGGAGATGAGTATTAATAACCTCGCTGTTACACCGGTATTCTGCGGTTAGACCCACTTTGTGCTGTGGGTTAACAATAACCACGTAAGTACTATTGTAATCATTGTTGGTCACCGCTATGTTATTATCGAAAAGTGAATTTGCGACAAGATTTGGTAGAATAAAGGTTTTGATTCAAATAATTTTCGGTATACTTTCGGACAATGACTCACTAGCTCACGGAGACAATTATCTACGGTTAGATTACAGAATGAGATTAGGCATAATCATAAGCCCCACCGCTGGGACGCAGGCCTCCTTTCTATGAGAGAGAACGGGCTACAACCCACCACACAGTGCGGGTTGGTAGATGTCTCATGTCTCAGAATTATGTACAAGACACACGTGTATTAGAGCAGTGGTGCCGAAATAAATTATTTATTTATTTATTTAATGCACTATGACACAGCATGGTTACACGCTAGGCTTAAAACTAGTGAGTACATGACCCTGTTAGGGCGCAGCAAGACACAAAGTAATGCGCCTGCTTGGGGTCGAATCCACGACTTACTGTTCATAAGTCGGGGCCGCCACCGCTGCTCTCGTTCGCTCGCTCGGCGCTAAGAGTAACTTGTAAAAAAGAAAATACTGACCTTTCCATCCAACAAAGTCTCCTCAGGGAGTCCTTCCCCCTGGTATTCGATATTGTTCGCTTGGGAGCCGTAGTTCGACTGCGCCTGCGCCGCGGCCAGCGCGCACGCCATCACACACCATAACAGCGCCATCTCTTGGCTAGAAAAAAAAGAAAAATTTACGTTAGATGTGTGTCCAAAGTCGTATGTATAAACAAAAAGAGTTATAAAAGCAAAGAGAGAAGATATGAGCAAAGAGAGAAGATAAGAGCAAAGAGAGAAGATAAGAGCGAGCCAAACTGTGAAACTCTCTACTGTGTTCTCTAATATTATGTGTTCGGATCCCACATTTTATCCGTCTGCCTTCAAAAGAAGAGTGAGCAGGCATCTTCTGGGCGCGCTCATTCCATCATAGACTTCATTCATCGCTTTTCATCAGGACATTTCGCAACAAAAAAAAAATCAAAACGTAGTTTTCAACTTCAAAATGCTTGGACCTGTTTAAATCTATCTATATATTATTAAAAGGCAAAGCTGACTGACTGAGGATCAACGCACAGGCACAAACCCTTAGTGCCACAAACTTAAAATTTCGCTCATGTACAGGGGGTGAAAAAGGGGGCAAAGTTTATATGGAAAATCGACATTTTCACGCGGGCAAAGTCGCGGGCAAAACCTAGTTTGGTATAGGCGGTAAAACGTTAGGAAGAAAAGTGACTTACAAAAAGGGAAAGTACACCGTTTCTATTGACGATCGACACATCACGCCTGTATTACCCAGAAGGGTCAGGTAGAAGTGTATCTATCGATAGTACATTCACATTTCGCCGGCAATCTTAATAATTCGTAAAATTAGGGACCGTTTGAATAGTCAAAGTGGTGGATATTATTTAAGACGTGCAGCGTGAAATTATGGTGTGCCGCTCAATCTTACTTCCTTCCTGCAATAGTTTCAATACTCAACAATGATCCATAATTCATACTTTTAGTAGAGAGAGGCCAATACTTAAATCTGATAAGAAATCTCAGAGGCAAGTCAAATAAACTATCCACGAATACTATAGAAAGTTACGTACATCATTTGCCTAGCCTTTTCCCAACTATGTTGTGGTCGTTTTCCATACAGTTAAACTGAATGAAACTCGATACTAGCCTTTACTTGAAGCGACTGCCTATCTGACCCCCACAAACCAATTAATATTAGGTAATATCATAATATGATACTCATTGGTAAGATTGGTTGGCAGACTTTCAGGTCACTTCTTTCAAAGATCTTCTAATGACAGCTGGAACCAACGGATTATCGTGCTTTCCGAGACACGGAGGAAATTCGATATGTAATGGGCGGTCACCCATCCACGGACAAACCTAGGCAGGCGCAGACCTGAGGGTCGACCCGAGCGATAGGCCTTATAGAAAGCGACGTACATTTTCCATAAATCGATATCTATCATACTAAACCGAAGAAAGTAGTTTACCATCTCACGTTACTGCATTTCACTCAGGAAGTTTTTCTACCAAGTTTTCTATAGCAACTACACATATGTACTGTTTTCACTTTGAGAAACTCGACGGCAATTTTCTTCTTTTCTCGTGTGCATTTAATTAGATCGTGTTTTTGTTGCATTTTCTATTATATTATAACACTAGCGGACGTCACGCGGTTTCACCCGCGTAGTTCCCGTTCCCGTGGGAATACAGGGATAAAAAGTAGCCTATGTCACCCGCGGATAGTGTAGCTTCCCAACGGTGAAAGAATTTTTAAAATCGGTTCAGTAGATCCCGAGATTACCCCTTACAATTTAACAAACACACAAACTTTACTTCTTTATAATATTAGTATAGATAGAATGGAAAGTCTTGCGTATCAAGTTTTATCGTGATATAAAAGGCACTATAATACTCACTATTTTAACTTTAGCTACATTTACTACTAGGTTGGTCTAGTCGCGAGCGCTCCTGTTGAGCGTGACGTCGTGGGTTCGATTCCCAAGTCGTGTAAAGTGTTTTTCAGTTATTTATCTGGAATTTAGTAGCAGACATAGAAGATAATATATCGAACATTTGAACGAACGTTTAAAAATAAAAGCGTGTCATCTACGTTATTTTTAGCTCTTTTGTTAGTTTCTGAGCATGGTTTTAAATAAGGCAAAAAGGTTTTCAGGCAGATTTTCTATTAAAGTCGATATTTCGTTGCACCTCATAAAACAGGATTATTAAGATCTATGATGATTCCATGCCACACAGACATTTCTCAGCCCACTAATTATAATCCACCATACATCAAAAACACCGCTTCATATTAACCCAACAAAACCCATATACCATCCTTAATTCCCTAATAAGTCACCGGCCAATAAAAAACGATCGCGTTGGCATTAAGACGCCATTAACATATTTTGTGTCTGTCAATCCGAACAAGGATAATCCGGCTGCGCGGGCGCATAACCTTTCACCGAACAAGGTCGTAATAGTAGCATAGGTATTCACAAATAATCGAATCGAATAATGTGGTATGTCTATCTTTTTTTGGCATTACGAAAGTGAGTGAGATAGATATACGACATATTCGATTCGATTGTTTGTGAATAGCAATGCTGTTGTAAGTTTTGTCGCTGTCGACTTGGTAGTTATTACTGGTTTTATTGTAGTTATGTCATTGTTTACTTATGTGATAAAATGTTTTGTTATAAGTCCGAGGTGATATATAGGTTCTAATTACATCCTCACGATTTCAGGAAGGCCTTTGAAAAGTATGTTTTTTGGTTTAAATCAGCGCATAGTCCGTAGACTATGCGCTGATTTAAACCAAAATACATTTTATTCAAATTAAGCTGGTAATCACGGACGACACAGTTGGCGCAGTGGCTGAGCGATTGGACTGCTGCGCTGCGTGTCGCGGGTTCGATCCCCGTACGGAACAAATGTTATATTTGTAAGGCCTACAGATAGTTGTTTCGGGCACAGTATAAATATGGACAGTAGCGAAACTAAGCCTAGTTGATGCGATAACTACCTACGCTCCATTGAAGCCATAGGGTTGTCCCTTTTATGCACGGTTGCTGAAGTCCCTAGATAACTTCTCAACATAACATTTTTATTCTGTCAACATAACATTTGTACCTTCCACAATCAGCTCACCTAGATAACCTGAAAGAATACAACCCCATAAGATTTTATTTAAGAATTATCCTCCAACTCCTAACCGTTAAGGAGTTATTCCTTCCATCATCAGCTCATCAACATGAGGTAATGACTGCCAGATGTAAATACTTAAATAGCATTAGAAAAAATACGAAACACGTAATACGTGCCTATAAAATTTGATGGTTGCCCTCGATTTCGTTAAGATTCCATCATCAGATCCAGACATGGTAACAGTGGGACCATCTCGGGAGTATACTTTTTCGATTAAATTTTTGTTTTTTCAATTCGGTTTATAAATGAGGGAGTTATGCGGAAACAAATATGATACAAAAACAAAACCAAACCGACGAATTCAGAACCTCCCTCTTTTTGGAAGTCGATTAAAAATACTTTCTTCTGCTGATGAAGCCGAGTTGACACAGCCGTATACCGCGCAATACGTTCGTTGCATTTAAAAAATATCGGGAGATATGAACTTATACGTGACCAACTGACCACTCGTCTCGGCGCGGCACCATGGTGTCATAACTTAGAAGAACCTGATAGAATCGTCAAAAAGTTTCTTTGCACAGATCAATAGATGGCGCTACTTAAACATTAAAATATAAATATTTTTATTACACTGGTATTACTGGTTTTTTTTTGTTATGGCTACAACACACTATCGTTGTCATGTGTTTATTTCTTTTCACGCAGATGACGCAGACACGTATTTCCATTATCTTTGGCAGAAAAAAAAACTTCTCAAAGAAAAGCAGACAAAAAAAAATACTTTTAAATTTTGTAGTTAATTTACAAAAAATTGATAATAAAATAACTACTAATAACAGAAAATGTTAATTATTTATTGAAATAAATTTCAGTTACAGTGATTCATCTGGGAATGGAACGTGTTATTGACATTGACATTTTTGAGTGTTTGTTTTCCAATCCGTATTTACTTTTGAGGTGAATGGATTCTTTAAATTCTTTTCTTATGTTTTGTAAATTTTTATCCAGCTATACCGCTATCATCGACTGACCTGTGGCTAACAATTTGGACTCACTGTTTTGCTTTGTGAATTGAATTGTCGACCATGCCTATGAAAAGATGTTGTGCCTGCAGCAAAACACGTAAGTGCATTTAATATTACAACCAATATATTATGATTAGTTAATTTTGGTCTTCTAAGTACATAATAAAATGACTGGATGATAAATTAAAAATATTTGTTACAGGTAAATTGAAGAGGACTACTTTGTATAATCGTGAGGTGGTTGCATTGAATAAGGAAATATAAAATCTTCAAAGTCGAAAGTGACAATGGCAGAAAAGTAAAAAATAAAACAGATTTTTGTATTATCTATTTCGTTTTATTTAATTTACAATCACAATGCCATTTTTTTAAAAATCGTACAAGTACTAAAAGTGCCTAGTGCGAAAGTACCTTGCACAAAGCACCAGATGGCGCCACACGCCATACATTCCGCAAAATGACATGAGTGACGACTCTATACCCTATATACAAATGTACTCTGTGCGCGGCACGCACAACTGAGCGCACTGCGAAGACTTGCCAAGTGCCCCGTCGATGCGCATGTTTGTGTGAGTGTGCGGTTTCGAGCGTTTGTAGGTAGTTTCCGTACTGTCCATATTTATATTGTGTTTCGGGTCTGGGTATTTGTGTTTGTGAGTTTATATGTTTGTAAACGCAGGTAATCTCCGGAACGAATGATCACAATCTAAAAATTCTTTCACTGCCGGAAACTTTTATTATTAGTGAGTGTTCTCATGCATATTAGCCGAGCTATGCAATTTTTATGGACGAAGTCACGGGAAATATTTGATAAGTAGGTGCTAAAGTGCAAAGTATACCGAATGTGGTTCCTCTTACAAATTCAAAAGTAAGAGCAAATTACATATTATGCTGCAGCTTTCGATTTGATTACAGTACAGATACACAAACTCCAAAAGACCGACCACCAATCTTCTCACAAGATGAAATCATCCATAATACATTTATTTCGCAAAAACTTACGTGTTACGAAGGAGTCAGACTAATATTTTCTGAGCAAAGTTAATGCAATGGCGTATCGCATTGACGCCCCCTGACGCCAAATATAGGGTTTTGAATCCAACTCCGTCATTATTGAGTGCCTTTTTGTGGCAAAGGTGAGGCTATAGTGATGAGCGAGTTGAGGAAGCGATTTTCACGACAGAATTTTACTTTCGATGATGCAATAATGCACGGTGCACAAAGGAGGTTTAAATAAAGCATACTGCCAGACATTTTATACCTGCAGTCTGTGGGTCCGCTATACGCAAAGATCTTTCAATGCCCTACGGGTCCTCTACAATAATGGTTTTAGAATGCTGTTGGGGTTGCCACGCTTTTGCAGTGCATCAGGTATTTTTGTTAAGGCCAGTACTGACTGCTTTAGGGCTTTAGTACGGAAAAGAGTGGCCTCCCTGATGCGCCGCGTGCGGGGCAGCACCAACAGCCTTCTGAATACCATATTAGGAAGGGTTGATTGCCCGGTTGTGAGGCACTGGAATACCGTTCACGGATCTGGAGGGGTCCTTTTTAATGTAAAGTAATGTACCTACATGTAATAAATTAATAATTTATAACGAGTTATGTTGACATTGAAGAATAATATACTAACATAGTTATAAGTATGATTTACTAATAATGTATGGATTATTATATGAGTCTGATAATAAATGAATAATAATAATTTATCCTATACACTACCCAGCGCAGCCGTGAGATGCACACACTGTTTCAGTTTAAATTGTTAGTTTCTTTTTATATTTTTTATTGTCTGTTGTGTGCACTTGTGGCATGTGCTAAATAAATATGTTTTCTTTCTTTTCTTTACCCACTATTGTACAGAATCTGGTTATTCTAACCTAACAGACAAATGAATTACTGAGTTTGTTCTGGAACATCTTTTTCCTAACTAACTAAACCAGTGTCGAAGAGCGGGCGCTTTAGGGGACTGTTTTTTTGTAAACTTTGACGTTCAAAAAGTGCTTATTGTCAGCCTAATTTGAGTAAATGACTTTTAATTTTGCTTAAGAAAAATAAAGCAATCACGTTCCGGTCCTGATTACTGACCCTCAAGAAGGATAAGGTCGTGTACTTTACGTAAATGAAAAAAGATATTTCTATGCACACTTCCAATAAAACTATGTTTTTATCTATGTATCAATTAGGAACTTTACGACAAGTTTTAATGGCTTGAAAATATGCCTATTTCTTGCAGACTAATTACCAAAAAATAATAATCACGGGTCAGATTAACTTTTTACTTTATGTACGAGTGTAGATTCTTACCAGTGATTTAGGACGACAAGATTTGTATCTTAATTAAAACAGTTACTTGTATAAAATATAGTTACTGAGTAAAAATACCTTTTTGGGACAAACGGAAGCCATTTATATTTCACTAAATGAGTTAACTTTTTGTGTATAGCGTGTAACAACGTTTGATAAATAAAATAGTTATTTCCTGTGGGCGTCCTTTGCTATGAGAAAGACCGCCAAAAATCATAAATCGATCTACTAGATCGTAAATTAAATAGAGATAAAATCTTTTAACGACTGAAAAAAGAGAGACAAGACTGCCTAGTTAGTCTAGTATACTCAGCAGTCCTTGGTTCGATTCCCGGGCAAAGTTTTGTTGAATTTTTCCATCAGGAATTTCTATAAAGCAGCCATTTTTTTTTGGGGTGTGGGAAATCGTCAAATAACCCCTCCCGCTCTTGGGCAGAGCGGAAGGGAGTGTCAGAATTATACTGACTAAAAACCAGCTATGTTCCTTCTTAGCCCTTGCGCCGTGGCCGCGGTATCTCTTCCGAACGACCCCCAGCCCCGACGGGACCCGCAGCCCCGACAGGTTTACAGCAGCCATGGAGTCTGGATTTGTGCCCGGTTGATGACCATAGTTAGTGGCAGATGGCATTAGAAGAAGCAAAGACTATTCTTCCCTTTAATTTGCTGAATCACCATCAGCGGTTTTAAAAATCGCTCCGCCCGTCTCAGCCCCCACCTTTACATTGATATCGTTCACATCACGACTCTCCTGACCAAATATCATTTCACAAATACATTAAGTGCCGAATTTATGTAGGAATAAAACACAGAGTTTGCAACGAAGCGAGTTCAACTGGTTTTGCACAAACCACTTGGACACACGCAGAATAATACTTTAAACTTGTGTTTTTTATGATCCACAAATCATGTGTTATGTTTTTAAGAATTTAAATAAAGATATTTCTAAGTTGTAACATAACATACAAACATCACGCCTCTTATCCCCGAAGGGTTACACAGATTTGTACATACCTAATAGTACACCCACTTTTCCCCAGATATGTTTAAGTCCCATGTAATAGGGGGCGAGCCTATTGCCATCAACCGGTCATAAATTCAGACTCCGTGTCTGTTACTGAGAAATTCCTGTAAAAATTCAAACCCAATAACACTTTGCTTTTTTTTTTGGGGGGGTGGAATATCATCAAATAATCCCTCCCGCTCTTGGGCGAAAGCGAAAGGAAGTGTCAGACTTCTACTAACTAAAAACCACCCATGTTCCTTCTTAGCCCTTCATGTCGAGGCCGCGGTATCTCTTGCGAACAACCCGCAGCCCCGACGGGCATAACACTTTGCCCGAACTGAGAATCTTACCCATGGCCTCATAGCCAGCAGTCGCGCTTGCGACCACTAGACCCACGAGGCAGTAAAGAACGGGATGTAGCGAAGCAGATTATAAATAAAGATATTTCTACGTTGATACTTACATCTTTATCCAGATAATACTGTTTTATAGGGCTTTACCGTTGTAATATCAGACATCTTAGAATCCAAGCAAGAAATAGCTGTATTGTCAATCCTATTGACAAAGAAAACTTGTTTAGATGATATTAACACTATAATCGGTTGAATCCATAATTAATTGCGGTGATAACCTCATGACGCGTTCGACAAAGAATTTAATATAAAGGAATTAATAGATAATACAGTCTCTTCAGCGGTGCCGTATCGACTATAGGTATATCGAAGTGCTGAAGTGTATGTATAGGAACGCCACTATGTCGATCCGATTACAGGACGAGAGTACGAAACCAAACCAATTGCAAAGAGGCGTGAGACAGGGAGACGTTATTTCTCCGACACTGTTCACGAACACATTGGACGATGTTTTCAAGTTCTTGGAATGGGACGGATTCGGCATCAACATCAATGGCGAATACATCACTCACCTTCGTTTTGCTGATGATATAGTCATCATGGCTGAATCGCTGGAGGATATTAACACAATGCTTAGAGACCATAGTAACGTTATGGCGTTCTATGGGGAAGGCTTTTGTCCAGCAGTGGATGACTTACGGCTGATAATGAATAGACATACTATTCAGTTTTACCTTAATACAAAACGAAAAGGAAGGAAGAATAAGAATAGAAGAAGAAGACATGCTGCGACGACCCCAAATAAATTGGAATAAGGACAAGAGAATCATAAGTGACGTTTTCCCTGAAGAATTAGAGAAGTGTACCCATCAGTACGCCCATATTTCACCAGTTATGTTT
Organism: Diarsia brunnea; assembly: GCA_949774965.1. Lineage (NCBI taxonomy): Eukaryota > Metazoa > Arthropoda > Insecta > Lepidoptera > Noctuidae > Diarsia > Diarsia brunnea. The sequence goes on along the minus strand of OX458998.1, from coordinate 2,601,166 downwards.
GATTCCCATGTAGATGTGAGCCTATTAGCATCAACCGGGCACAAATCCAGTCTCCGGACCAGACGTTTTTAAAAAAACTTGATTATTTTCCATAATTTACTTCACAAGTACCACGACCCATATAAAGCTAGTCATAAAGTAATCCTCTTCCCATGGGAAGCCATCTCCAGATCCCATTACAAATTCCATCCCATATACTACCATTATTTACGTTCAATGCCACTACTAATAAAGAAATACAACACCATTAACATTTAATGTACCCACATAGTTAGCCAAACACTGCTAATTCCATACCCAGTTTCCATTCAATTGAACGTAAGACCGGTGAATGAATGATTCAATTAGCACATGTAAGCCCTTCTAGACCTGTAGGCCTTGATAGTCTCCCACGGAGTTGTGGGGCCACTCATGCGCAGGTTACGGTACAGTCGACGGCTTTAATATGTATGACCACTGGCTAGGATTGACGTTTGTGTTGCAGTCCCGTTTTTCAATGTTTCCGGCGGATAGGGAAGATCGTATCTTGTGCCTTATATGGATGCTTCATAGGTTTGTGGAACTGTTTGTTACGGGACGTTGTGGTAATAGGAATCTAAATGCAGGAGTAGTATCTCTGGTAAGATAGCTGCAAGATAGCTGCTAGGTAGCTTGCAAAGTTTTTTTTTAATGATTTTTTGACATGTTATTGCTTATAGTCTTTCAATTCATAGATTAAAGAAAAATGTCTTAACAATCGGTCATCATCATCTTTCTGCCTATAGGTATCCCAGTTTACTTAGGTTAGTTAGATTATTTTGCTGTCATACTGTTGTTTTTCTATTAAATCATCTCAGCAGTCACACCATTGTTTAATAGGGATGTTTACTGACTAAAAAAATATGTTTCTAATTAGTCCGTCTGTTAGGTTATCGAAAAATATTGGATACGTATTTTTTGTTTTATCAAATCAATAAAACTTGACGAAGATAAAACGCGTCAAAGATTTGAAAGGGACTGTGACGTCACTCACCGGTAAAAAATGTCATACTAATGAATGTCTTAGAATATGACGTCACACGAGTTTTCAAACCACTGTATCATCTTCATTGTTTGTTTACGTGAAAAAAGAAAAAATACGTGTCCAATATTTTTTGTAAATCTATCTGACGGACAAATTATTTTTTTTTAGTTAACTACCCTATTATCACTTACTTCGGTGAAGGAAAACATCGCGAGGAAACCAGCATAATAATAATAATAATAATAATAATAATATTCCACAACTATCACACAACGCCATCTAGTCCCAAGCTAAGCAGAGCTTGTGTTTTGGGTACTAGACAACTGATAAACATACTTATATATTTCTAAATACATACATATTATAGATAAATTACACCCAGACACAGAACAAATGATTGTGCTCATCACACAAACATTTGTCCTGGGTGGGAATCGAACCCACGACCTCCGGCATAGCAGTTAGGGTCACTAACCACTAGACCAACAGGCCAGTCATGCAGGTCAGTCGTAGCATGTCTGAGAGATATTTATCGACGGCATGTAAAGCCAAGTCAGAGAATCATGAGCGGCATAATTACTCTGACAGCAGATTAGTCACTAACCACACTATAAATAAAGAAGAAACACATCGTTTTTCACACAGTCACGTGTCTTTGGTCTTCCCTTACTCCTGAAAATTGATCATCATTTCTCTTGTCCTTGTCCCATTCTATTTGGGGTCAGTGCAACACGTTTTCTTCTTCCATTCTCCCCTGTAAGACGTCATGGTATCGTCACATTTTGTAAATTAATTTCAAATTCAACTTACTGCAAAAAGGTTAGTCTTTGTTATTTCGTCTGGCAAAATAATATTAAAAGGTTTACACTCCTAGAAAAACTTAGACAGGTTTGATTAATAGGCATCGTCATGACAGATCTTAATAGGTATTAAACTTTGATTAGGTTCTTCGAAATAAGCCAGAGGATGATAAATGTCAAGTTGTGTTTAAATTTTGCATGGTACGGGTTTTTTTGTGATGACGATTTGATTTAGTGGAATCTCATCTATAAGGAAAATGTATGATATATTTTATAAGAGAACACTCAGTTTATCTTTGACAGAACTTGACTTTTGAAATCAAGTTTATCTTTTTTTGTTGGTCTTATATTTTACTTCTATTACTTATTCTATCGTTAAATATGGGTGTTGGTTGGGGTGTTGCCAGACCCTACGACAACGATGACGTTACGTTTTAGATAAGATAATATTTATTTACGTTACGTTTTCGTTACGTTACATTTTTGTTACGTTACGTTTCGTTTACTTTTGGTTCTTTCTCCCTTTCTTCTTCTACAATGCAGCCTTGATGTATTCTTGTTGATATTTATTTTTACACAATATTTATTAAAAAATTATACAGATATTCAGATTAAGTCTTTGTTTGCCTGTAAATCACTTAATTACCACTTACAGCTTGTAATAGGTGCTACATTATATACATCTGTAGGCGCAGTTCCTTGCATTGTGTTATGTCTAAGACGATAAGGAATCGCTTAAATAAATTAATCACTTCAAGTTTGCAACTACAACAGTACAAATTATCTTGTATTGTTGCAAAATACTGTGTTAGTTAAAGTTGTGTTCTGACTGGGTCGCCCACTAGTCCTTACCCAAATAAAGTAGATAAGTAACTACTATTTCAAAAGTTTTCGCCTTTTGAAAACGTTTCGAAATTGGCTGTATGATCATACAGCCAATTTCAGACAACGACAGACGCTCGTCTGTTACCATTTCAGGCCACTGATTCTATTGATTTGACATTTGACGGAACCTGAGATCTGAAAAACATAATAAATATAATAAAAATACATTTTTTTTTTATCCACACCTGGAATCCCTGAATGATTGGGCAGAGCTGTACCCAAGTACACTTTATTTCGCCAATTATATTGAAGTCCCATAGTCCAATAGTGAGCGAGCTTATTGAAATCAGCCGGCCACAGATCCAGACTCCCTGGCTGCTACTGAGTAATTCCTGACAGAAAAGCCGAAGACCACTTTGCCCGATCTAGAAATTGACCCCAGGATTATTCCCAGCTGTCACGCTTGTGACTACTGGACTAACGAGATAGTTTAAAAAATTCAATTAAACAAATTAAAAGTTCTTTTTATTTCTAAACCATGGCCACCCTATTGTGTTTTTTGAGTTTTTCTCTAGCCTATGTTACCCCGGATGACGCAAAGAATCTAACGATACCACATACATCAAAATCGGTTCAGGCGTTTAGAAGTTATGGTGGAATAAAGAAACTCACAAATAAACATACATACATACATGAACGCTGAAAACATAACACTCTTTTTTTTGGGGCAGTCGTGTAAAGACTAAGTAGAAGAAATCACTGGTAGGTAACAGCTGAACAGCTTTATAATATATTTAGAACATAAAATACAAAATTGGAGGAGCAAGCATGACGTATTCCAACAGTCGCAACGTAATGGCTCTATCAAAAATTAATTTCAATAACTAACCAACCGATGGAAGGCAATTAAAACGAAGCAGAAATTCAATTTAAATTCAAAGCTTCGAAGAAATGAACTGGCCTAATCCGTGGGACTAAACTTACTATAAATCTCAAGTATCTAATATTATAAAAAACCGGTTTTCAATCTGTTTATTACTTATGTCATTGTATGTTATTATTTTTAGTCCAGCAACTCAAATCCTACTCTATTTTGTTGACATGGAAGTTGGAATTTAAAAACACGGTAGGTGACGGTGACTTAACTTTTTTGAGGATACAAAAAGTCGTCGTAAAATGTTTTTATTGGTGTTTGTTGCGGTCTGTGTCACTGACTATATTAATATAACGGCGTGTTAACTTTACAGTCATGATTATAAAGTTCATCATCATGTGCCTGCCTATTCCCAACTATGTTGGGTTGGGTCGGCTTTCAGTCGAAACGGATGCACTGCAGTATTTTTTATACTTTGTCCTTAAGGCTTGTATGCACGCCAATGACCTTGTGCATAGCTAACTAGCACTCTCAGTCGTAGATATAGACTTTAAACGGACGCATTTTTCATTTATTATAATTAAAATAATACATATTTTTAAAAAGTAACAAAACCAAATTATTTTCCTTTGTATTTCAAAGCAGCAGATATTTTTTTTTTATTATTTTGTTAAAAAATGTAGGAGTAAAATGGTTCCATTCAACGATTTTGAGGTGATTTTGTGGAATTTTTTTCTTATTATGTGATACCGATACAAAAATTATGGCTAAACCAAATTACGTGTCATATCATGTAAATTACTAACAATTTTTCTCAGATGTAATTTCTCTGTAAGTGCCGGTGAAAAACTGCTTCATCTGCACGCTGTTTTTAAGCTTTTTCGAGAGAGGAGCCTTAAAGTGGACCATTGCACATCAGCCATGGCATCCGTACCTCCTGATCTGCTTCTGGAGAGAGGTGGGCTGGTTCAAGATATCGTATGTGGCAATGCAAAGCTATGTATGATGCTTTGTCAGACAGTTGCCTTTTCAACTTGTTTTTAACAATAAACGTGACTTCTATTTCAGAATAAAACACAATCAACAGGAGAAAAATGTGAAAAAGTCATTCTGTATAATAATATGTTTGCTTCGTCAATCTCAAAAAAAGACACAGCTCTTGGCTTCATAGCCAGCCTCATCGACCAAGAATTGAAAGACAAACTGCAACCAAATTACCCACTTAAAATGCTCGAAGCCTGAAAAGGAAAAGACCGCTCTCCATCTTAAAATATTTCGACCAGACCCTCCTTTATATGTAACCGACAATTTAAAACCTTCAGACTACAAAACTGGTTAACAGACGGATAAGTCCACGACAAGTGCCTTACAAAATGCCTTACTTAATATTACTGCTTAAAATATCATAGCATATAATATGACCAATCGAAAATAAATCCTAACTCTTCGAAATAAAGTGGGTATTAAGATGGTGGTAATGACAGGCATCCTCCATTCTTTTTTGGCGCCAACAACTTTCACTTTTTGCGAGCAATCGGGCCTCCTTGTGTTTGTTTAATGTGCTTATGTAATGATTGAGATGTATTTGTGGGTGAATCTGTGGATAATGATGCGTTTTGTTATGTCTGTTGTAGGTCTTGAGAACTGCTTGATCAATATTTATGGCGCTTCATGAGGAAAGTGTTGACGCCATTAGATATTTTAATATATGCCTATATAAACACTTCTTTTCGTCGCAATTTTTATTAAATCAAGACAACATTATCATTGTCTGTCTAGCCTTTTCCCAACTATGATAGGGTCGGCTTCCAGTCTAACAAAAATACCATACATATAATTATGTGAGTTTCGGAGAACAAAGAAAATAAAAGTTATATCATCCATTTTACAGCAAGTGATGAGAAAAGCAATGACGTCATTAAATATTTGAAATTTAAATAAAAGAACCATGACGTAAGCATCTATTTGGAACTATAGTACCTCGTTTTGTCTTTAAATCCGTTGACTGTCCTAGGTTCGATTCAAACGGGTCTGGGTTCGGTTAGGCAAACTATTATTCGGTTTTACCATCAAGAATTTCTCAGTAGCAGCCATTTGTGCCCGGTTGATGGCAATAGGCTAGCCCCCATTTAGTACTGTCTTAAACGTTACTAGCGAAGTAGGTAATGTACTATCTCTTCGAAGATTACAGATATGTAATATACCTACACAGATCGAAAGAACCAAAAAAGAATAATCATAAAATGTGAACCATTAATCACAAGAAAAAAACTCCAATGCTTATCAGATAAATCTCCAAGAGATACCTAGATCATATTGCATAGCACGCAAGTGGTCCAGCTGTACAGAGCAGGACAGATCACTTATACTATACTAAATGACTGGTATGCAACGAGAACAAGTCTAAGTAGCATGTCAAGGTGACTTACTATTGCAAATATAACTTGTACTTGTGTTTGTGTGGTCAGCAAAAACAGTCAATGATTATTTTGTTCAGTGACGACAAAAAAGACACACAGACGAATTGAGAACCTCCTCCCTTTTGGAAGTCGGTTAAAAAATAATGTGGATGACTGCCAAGGCTTGAGGAACAGGAGTAGGATGTAATGGAAATTAAGGTAGTACCTATTGCTTTTATTCTCTCGGCTTCAAGAGCTACAATATTTTTGGAACGAAGTTCCTTATCGCGCGTTGCGAAAGGGGGCTAGACGGAAAAAATTAAGACCAAAAGTTGTAACAACACTTTTTGCTATAGTTGTAAGCCGTGCGGCGTGCGCGTGTTTCTCCGTCTGTCTCTCTCTCTCTCATAAAAAGCAAGCCAGTTATTTTCAGAACTTCGTTCCATCCGGGTGTCCCTTGACACCTCTCAAGTTTTTTTACGATGAATGTTGCAGATAACTTGTACCTACTTAATGGGAATTTTACAAAAAATCTCAAACTCTTTATTATTTTTAAAACAATGTTCTTTAATTGACGTGGAAAATGAAAAAGAATTAAATTCAGAAGCACTCGTGAGACGTGGATGAAATGGGGCGAGGCCTTTGACGAGGAGAAATACAATACGGGCTAACTAAAAAAAAAATAGTAATTGGTCTTATTGCACGATTGCAATAATTTCTTCCAGATAATCTTAGGAATGAACCGATTGCTTTGTTAAAAAAGACACCAGTTAACGACTATTATTATGGAAATGGAAACTGTAGTGTCAAATTATATGAATAACTTCACGAAACATGCTAACTGTACCTAAACTAAAACCTCAATGATTTAGAAACATGCAGGACTGCAGGCCAATCAAACTATACGGTCTATCAAGCCTGCGTCTTGACTAAAAATACATCCAATATCCATTATATAAATATAATTATATAGGAGCTCGTGGCTTAATAAGAACTGCCACTAAGATCGATCTTTAGGTAAAGCTGTGCTTGCCTAGGTCGGTCTGTGGATGGGTGACCGCCCGACATACCGAGTTTCCTCCGTGCCTCGGAAAGCACGTTAAGCAGTTGGTCCCGGCTGCCATATATAGATATTTGGCAGTCGTTACAGGTAGTCAGTGACCTGAAATTCTGACATCAACTTGTGGAGGTCAGATAGGCAGTCGCTCCATGTAAAATACTGGTATTTAGCTGTATCCGGTTAGACTGGAAGCCGACCCTAACATAGTTGGGAAAAGGCTAGGCAGATGATGATGATCCGTTATATAAATAAGTATTCTATTAAGACATTTGCAATTTAACTTTATTGCTTGAATTCCGTATGCAAAATGTTTAGCTAAAGTGTCATTCGTCGTGTAGGCTATAAATAGGGAATCCATTGACTGGTTGCCATGGGATTAAATAGGATATTGTTTTCTATTAATAGTTGGATTATTCTGAAAGAATACTTTTTGTTACGTTTCTTGTCTTAAGTTGTCAGAATCATCATCATCATCAGCCAATGTTCCCACTGCAGGGACTCAGGCCTCCTCTCTAGGAGAGATATGGGATATAATCCACCACGCCGCGCCGGCCCAGTGCGGATTGGTTATACCCCATTCCGTCTCCTATTGTCTTGTAATCATCCTAATTTATTTAGGGACGGTGGAGTATGGCTTTTTTCCATCTTTATCTATGAATTCATATCTTCAGGCAAAAATAGAACAATAACCCAGAAACTATATTATATACAACAGTGTAGTATAACAACTATTTATTTTTAAACAGCTGAAAATGATAAAAATAAATACAGAGTCAATATTGACAAATTTAGTAGTGAACCGATCTAGTTTCATATCATTTAAACACAATTACGTACAAAGTGGGCGTTACAAAAGCCGAACTTAGCCGATCATTGCCGAATCTAGCCAATCATGATCGCAAACTCGCGCTGTCCTTGTGCTAGCGCCCCACATTCAGACGCCAATATTAAATATATTATTTAATTTTGTATGACCGTTTTGCTTCGTGTAAATTTTAAGATTATGTTTCTCATTAAATTAATTGCCAAAATAGATATAAGGTCATGTTTTGACTGTTGGTTTCATATTTCTAACTTACCAACGATATTTAATTGAAACTTGAAAATAAATTTGTATTAGTTCAAACTATTAAGATAACAACATCAGTTAGGTGATAAGTTAGGTTTTTCTTACAGTAAAAAACATATGGAAGAGATTTTTTGAATTTCTGGCTATTTAGGAATAAGCCATAGATAGCCAAAATCCAGGAAAAAACAATTATATATTATAACAATTATATACTATTAAACTATAAGTTTTTTTTAAAAAACGTTGCCCCACACTCGGAATTTCTTCAGTATCGTGGGTGCGTTTACAAACATTTAAACTCACACACGCAGGACACCCAGACCCGAAACAAATTAACTATCTGTAGGCCATACAAATATTTGTTTCGTGCGGGGATCGAACCCGCGACACGCAGCGCAGCAGTCCAATCGCTCAGCCACTGCGCCAACCGTGCCGTGTTGTTTATCAAAAAGGACAATCTTACCATATTACTGCTAAATAAATACATAATCGTCTAATTAAGTAAAGCAAAGTAACCGGAAACAAACCACTACAAAAATACTCCTAAACCACCAAAAATTAACAACAATCAACCTTAATAAAATTAACTAAAAACCGTAAAAAAATCGTGTCGGAAGTGGAAAACCCCTGCACCTTCCCATCTGCGCTTTAAATAATTAATTGAGTACATTAATAGTTGCATTCACAAGGTTTAATTTCGACATCGGTTGTAATTTCAAAGATATAGATTTGTTAATGTAAGGCAGATATGGAGTAAGTGCATGGCCATGCTACACGCTCAAACGACAAGCGTCTTGGGTAAGCGCGGAAACCTAATAAAGGAAGACAGAGAAGATAGAGACTCGACGGCACACACGCCAAGAGTGCCGCCACGTCGTCGCTAAAAGTCAGTTGCGTTAACAGAGCGGTTTTAAACTAGCGCTTTTTTCGCGTACACAAGTGCGACATTTTGCCCTTCAAAAACCTTACGCGCGTGTAAGTGCTTCTATAACGAGCCTCCACACTCGCCAAAAATGCGCTTATTTTCAAACCGCCCCAAAGTCGCGTCGCAAAACGTATTGCCTGAGGTCGTGAACGGGGGCCTTATAGATGGCAGATAACGAGTAACAAGCTGTCTCGAAAAATATTGAAGTTAAATTGCATAATTATAGACATTGATACGAGTAAAACTTGATAAGTAAAAGTTACGTACGCGTACGGTACGATGGCCAATGTATTACGTACGCGTTTTATCAGCTGGCAACCTTCCCAGTGACAAATGGAGCCAAAAAATGGGCTCGGTTTATTCTCAGCGGTTTTGTAGATGTCTTACTGTTAATTTCTGACTGGTGTATTAGTTTAGTTGGCGTTAATATAGAAGAAATAAAAGACTGTTATAATAAAGAACAAGCCAAATCTGGTATCACAGAACATCAGAATTGTCTCCAGGTTAAAACAAATGAGTCCCACCATGCAAACCTTTATTACAACCAGGCCGAGGGAACAACGATGCTGCCATACTTTCATGGAAATCATTTAAAAAATCTTGCGATCTTTATGAGTAAACCACATCGCAGCAATAATCCTTCCTTTTGGTTTTGTCAACGAAAAATCTACATGACGGCGACCAAAAACGAGCTCAGAGATAATATTTAAACAGGTTTTAATTATATACATAACATCTCCCTTGTAATTTTAAAAGGGTTAGCCTTTGGTGTACCTAGTAGAGTAATAGTACACCACATAACGCAAGTTATGTTGAGGTTCTATCTAATAAGGATCTATTGTCAAAATATGAGCACAAGTACAGACTGAAATTCGTAATGAAAAAGCCCAATTATACTTTGCCCGACCTGAGAATCGAATCCAGGACCTCATGCTCAGCTGTCACGGCTGCGAGCCTGCACCCACAAAACAACCAATGAGGCAGTCACACGGCTTTAATTACATACTAATAAAAACATATCTATAACACACGAACACAAAAGGATGTGTTTTGTTCGCAAATAAACAACATCAAAATACATTTACCATTAAAATCGTTTTAAAACAAATCAGAGTGAAATATTAAAGGTTCTCTCTTGTGTTAAGTCATGTCTATATTTGGTCGCAAGGTCAACAGGAGTTGTTCAGTCCTGTCGAGTTTTTTCACTTCATTAGTGGACCCAATTTGGAATACTGGGAGCGGCAAAAAGAAAAAATGCTTAAGTGTAAGTACGTGTTTTGCTGGCGATTGCGTCAAGGTATTTTACTTTTACTGTCTGTAATACCTTATGCGGTCGTGCACTCAGTTTGCACTTGTAGGGCTGACGTCATCCCGTCGGGGCTGCGGGTTGTTCGAAAGAGATACCGCGGCCTCGACGCAAAGGGCTAAGAAGGAACATATGTGGTTTTTAGTCAGTAGAAGTATGACACTCCCTTCCGCTCTGCCCAGAGCGGGAGGGGGTTATTTGATGATTTCTCAACCCTAAAAAAAAAAAAAAAGGGATGACCGTCATCTTAGGCAAATAATAATCATGAAAAATAAGGGTTAAAAGCTGTATGGCCTCTTTAAGAAGAAAAGAAGGGAGTTTAAGATTAACGTGGTGTCTGTTTGTGGCATCGTAGCTTACAGACAGATAAAAAAAAATTATTTATTTTTTTGTAATTCGTAATATACACTCAGTATATAATGTTGGTATTAATTAGGGTCAATTTAATTAACCTATGAAAACTTACTCCTATAGAATATATTATTATATCCTTCACACAGTTCATTCATCGTGTCATTGGTCTTTATCCACCCTTGAACAAGTTGTACTTGGCATAAACATGCATTACGATCATTCACTAAAGGGTATTTATAGCGAAGAATGTTGACCAAAAAAATGTATGTTGACCAACCCAACCACTTGTTAAATAAATCAGTTCAAGTCATAAATCAGTTATTTTTGGCTCCAACAAGATTTATTTGCGAAAAAGTTAAAAGTGATTCTTGTTTCAGTAATGGCTGTTATTATAATGATGAATATCAATTTCGCTTCGTGTATGAATATCATTTGTATGCCAAACGTGTGTCCTCCGGTTTGCTTCCACTTACTACTTATAAAGGGCTATTGACACCTATACGTACTCGTAAATTTTAATATTAAGGAATACATTTTTGTTTTCAGGTAGACATTATATAAGTATTCCGGCAAAGGGATTCGATTTAATTACGGAAAATGGTAATTTAAATATTCGGAGCTCGTGGCTTAATAAGAACTGCCACTCGGGTCGATCTTTAGGTTAAGCTGTGCTTGCCTAGGTCGGTCTGTGGATGGGTGACCACCCGACATACCGAGTTTCCTCCGTGCCTCGGAAAGCACGTTAAGCTGTTGGTCCGGCTGCCATATATAGATCTTTGGCAATCGTTAGAGGTAGTCAGTGACCTGAAATTCTGACATCCAGTCTTACCAAAGAGTATCGTATTACCTAGTATTAACTGGGTTGTGGAGGTCAGATAGGCAGTCGCTCCATGTAAAATACTGGTACTCAGCTGCATCCGGTTAGACTGGAAGCCGACCCCAACATAGTTGGGAAAAGGCTAGGCAGATGGTGGTAATTTAAATATTCAAAAATGTAAAAATTTCTTCTACCGTAAATGTCGCAATCCCAAAAAATGGGACAAGCCCGACACACTATTCCCAAACCACTGTAACTCCTGTAAGCCAGAATCAACAGTGGTGACCAATGAGTGTCGTAGTGGTGAGACAATGAAGCCCGACGAAATCCCAGAGAAACGATTTAGCTGTCTTGGATCCTGCAAGGAAATTAATCAGAATAGAATAGCAGAGGAGTAGGATAAACCCCGAAGGGACAACGCAGAGGTGTACCTTATAGTACACCAACATTTAGCCAGTTATATTTAAGACCCATTTAATAGGGGACGACCATTTTGCCATCAGCCCGTAGCTGCTTATGATTCCTGATGGGAAAATCCAATAACACTACGAAAGTAAGTAAGTAGTTAAGTATTTTCGTCTACCGTAAATGTACAAAGAGATTACATTCAGATCAGATCGTAGCAAATAAAGTTTAGCTGTAACAGGGTTTCATGCAATGCGGCGCGGCACGCCCAAATCTGCATCAGCCTTAACATTTCAAACCGTCTCGAGTTCTGGACGCAAAATATGGCTTGAGTCACAAGAACGTTATTTATTGCATCGTTTCAAGCTCCCAAATCAATTAGGGTACAAGAACAACCACCCAACAATCACTCATATTTGTGTTTTTGCTTTTTTGACGAAAATATGACAGGCCCAAAGATTTTAAGGCAGGTGCAAGACGAGGATTTTTGAAACGCGAAATCTTGTATACTGGTTTTTTGGGAAAAGTGTTGGTTTTTTTTTTACTGTGTAGGCTTGCTTCTGGCCACAACTCGCCTGATGTGAAGCGATGACACAACCTAGGGTAGAGTATGCTTGTCTAGACGGGAAATTAAGAAAAAGTTTGGTTTTTCCCATATCTTAAGTGTACCTATAACTACTACAAAATGCTTTTCGCTGTTGCTTTTTGCTGTTCGCTGCTGTGGCCTTTATTGATTAAACAGACAACAGCAATACGACAGGCGACAATAAGGATACGGGTAACAAATACATTAATACATAAACAAACGGAACTCCTGAAAGTCAGTGTTAACAGTGGCGACCACCAGAAAAGCGCCGAGACTATATGAAAGCCTAATGATCCTTATGCTTGTGATCGTGAGGTCTTTGTCCATATACTCCCCACCAGTAACAGCCTCACCAGATTCGCCATTTGCAATTTTCAAATTAACATTTCCTTGTTCCTATATTGGGCATTAATTAACAATTGTCCCAGAAATCCCAACAAGCCAGCCACATTGCAATGTACACTAATGAGATAAACCAACCAATAAGGTGGCTTGCCAGCCAACAATTCATTCTCTGATAGGATAGCACTTTGTTTCCCCAGAAAGGGCGACCCTTATACAGTGATCCGAATGTATAGAGGCCGCAATCTTCCCCACATCTTCAAGGCTTCGCCTATTGAGGTGTCGCAGCTAACGAGGAGATTTCAGATACACTAGCACAATGCAGGAAGGTGAGAAGACAAACACGTAACTATGTGTGAAAGGGAACACAATAATCGGAATAGTTGAAAGGGAAAATAGAATGAATAAGTGAGAAACATGGTGACATGCAGACGTTCCAATCGAGGGTAGCCAGTGTCAACGGTTGAAAGCCAAAGTAGAGGACCTACACCTTCGCATAGACAATGAAATCTAGCAGACCCCATAGTTTTTTTTTAATGTCCCCTATCCAAGAACACTTGGACTAATGAGGCGAATCTAACGATACCTTAATTAAAGAAATCCATTGAGTGGTTTGGAAGATATGACGAAATAAAGAATATTACAAACAAAGATAGTCGCGAAAAACATAACCCTTTCCTTGCAGTCGGGTAAAAATGGAAGAAAAGAAGAAGGTTTTTCTTGAAAAAGGCGGCAATACCTATAAATGTTTTTCATTAATAAAAAGGTGTTAAACTTCTCTGCTAATCTACTCTTTGTGTACATAGTGCGACAGCTTGTTGAAATTCTGCTAGATACTCATCATGATAAATCTTTTTGTGTCGGTATAAAGAATAGGTTGGTTTAACGGTCGCAATCGGGTTCGATTTCTGGTTTGGGCAAAGTTTTATTGAGTTTTTCCATCAGCCCCCTATTGCGTGGGACTTCAACGTAACTGGCGACATCATGTGGGTCTACTATTAGGAACACCTCTGCCCCTTCGAGAATTACGCTCGTGATGTTATGTATGTGTAGGTACTTCTACCGGATACCACGAAGCAGTAAATATTTTCGAAATCTTAAATACCTTCACAATTTCTTTTTTTTCCTATGGTCCATTCATTATACCCCGGTACAACAATAGTAGCAGAACCACGTTTAAATAAAAGCTAGAGTCTAGGAAGGCCACCATTGTTTCTTGTTGTGTTGTCGCAATAAATCCTAGGGTTAGGGACATATATTTTAAATTGTTCACGACTTATTTTTGTTACGTTGGTAGTACTAAGTTATGGAGCGGGAGTTATGAAAAAATATTATGTTTTTCTTTCTGAGTAGAAAGCATGAATCGTTGACATAACATGACATCACTTGTAATCTCCGAAGGCCATAAACTCGTACTTCGTGGCTGCTACTGAGAAATTTCAGATAAAAGTCCTAATAATACTTTGCCAGACCTGGGTCTCGAACCCAGGAACTCATGCTCAGCAATCGTACTTGCGACAACTATTGCCACTGGGTTTTTTCCATAGGGAATTCCTCAGAAGCTGTCACAGAATCTGGATTTGTGCCCGGATTTTCTTTCTTTCTTTCTTATGTTTTAGAACTACTTAAAGGTAAAAATCAAGTGCGTACATTTTATTTTACCATAAAACTCAACAAAAACGCTAAAGTGATTTTCTCTACCTCTAATTGCATTGAATACAGTCATTTCCCAAGCTGTTAAGCTATAAAAAACATAGCTGTATCCGTCCAATATATCTAATAGGCCGCATCAAGCAATTTGTAGGATAAGCTGCGAATCTACACGTAGATGCAAGATGGAGGCTGAACGCATTATGTGCGCAATTAAAGGATATGGCAACATTACCGAGATTCTCCAACGATTACCCGCCTTATAAAGACTTACGAAAAACGTTTGTCTTATTTTTTTGTTAGTCTATGCTCCCGTTTGTTTTGTCTCGTCTAATTGAAAGCGAAGGCATAATTGAACGTAACTACTTAGAAAATCCAATGCTATTTTGATCTAAGGCAAAGTTCCAATCTATTGAATTACTCTAATTACAAGCAAAGATATCTTCACATCTTGGTTTTTATGTGATAAAACAAGACCTTATATATAAAAAAAATAGTCTCACCTGGCAACACTTGTCTATGATAAGAATCAAGATGGTGGACGATCACGTTTCGGCGGGATACTGCCGCGACCCGTCACATTGTCGGCTTGTTAACTGTAACAAAGAAATATATTATTTTTATTTATACAGTTGGACACGGAAGTTGGAAACCACAAGCACATAAATATAATGGCGTACCTAAACCACGAGAAAACAAATAACAAAAATAGAAAACCTTTCAAAACTGAATTAAGTACCTAAACTAGTTTTTTTATTGTACGTATCTAAAGGCTTACTTAATCACACCAGAAAATGAATATCGCAAAATCATGTACGTCTACGAATTGCCAGTTTCAATTAGCACTAAAACGTGATTCACTTTTGTTTTTAGGTATATTCCAAAAAAAAACTAGACCACCTTTTCTACTTATCATGCCAGTATGAATACTACAATAAAAAGCAGACATTGAAAAAAGTTCACAAACATATGTCAAACTTTTTTATCGACGAAAAAAGTTGTTCAACAACATTCTCCTAAACACCAGTAGGCGTTTGAAAAAGGAATAATTTAATCGGTACCATTGTACCCCTGTCATCACATCTGCATACAAAGGGTTAGTTGTAACGGGGGCAGTAAGACCCCACTGACAGCACGCGCATTGTTTTTATAACGGTTGAACTTTTTGCTAACCGTTTGCTAGAAATGTGGATTAACCGATTGAGAATTACGATTGTTATTTTTTTTTTTGTGTAACGGCATTAGTTACGGTTTGTCAGAAGAATAAAAAGTTGGAGCATCACTGGCAGGTTGATAGAAAAACAACATGGCTTCGACCGGGAATTGAATGCAACTGTCAAAATCGTGACGTTTGTTTTTTTTTCTTGTTTGCTCTATGCACGTATCCTTTGTGATTTATAGGGTCAGAGACATCCTTAGATCAATCACAACACAATCAAAATAGCATTCTTAAACCAGCAGACATCCATATAAATAACATTAACCATCTGACAATAATGTCCACATCTATAAAAGTAAAACGAAAAATTTTCAAGATTTCGTTCAATTTATTATTGAACCACAAAATTGGCCAAACCTGGCCATATTGACCATACAATGAAAAGACAATGACTCCATGCCAAGTGTTGATCACATTTCTGCGCAGACGCAACATTCTTTTGCGTCACTCTGAGTCACGCACAAGTGACATTACTATTCCTTGTATGTAACGCGTTAGGACAATGATTGTGGTGTCAATAAGCCACAGGAACTTAGTCATCTGCAATTGTCATTATATGTGATTAATTCTTCTATAAATACATTGCGAGAATAGTTGACATTCTTTGACTAAATTAGCTTCCTTGCTTTACAGCCAATGGAAAAACTACGGAAAATTTAAAAGCGTTTAAATCATCAAAAACTTGTCAAAAAGTAGTAGAGCAACGCGGCAACGCCAGAAATCAGACTTGTGATGTGCTGCACAATTTGCTTATGGTGAAGAAAAATAATAAGAACAAAAACCCAAAAATGATTGAGAGAAGTCTTCTGGACCTTTAAGATCCAGAAGATCCTTAACTATTGTTATTTTTCTGCTTTCTTCCAAAATCTGTCTTTTCGGATACCTGGAACCTTTGCTGGATAGGTTCACTATTATAAAGGGTGTAAAAGTTTTAAGAGTGCTACTTTGAGTTTTACCATAAAATGTGATTTTTGACCCCAAAAAAAATAGTCATTTCCCAGCAAAAAATTTTGCGTAGGGGTACTTGGTTTGATGTACAGAATGCTTGGTTGTCGGATGCGTGAAGGCCGGTTCGTTTACACCCTGTATGGCTATTCTTCTCTCTGTCAATTCATCACCTGCCTTCGACAGCACACCCAAACGGAATACTCTAAAACATTATTTAAGTATAGAAAACACAGAACTATCTCAAATAAAAAAATCTCTCCACTATCTCCAACATCATCATAACAGGTCCAATAAAATTCAATCCACGAAGCCGCCATGTCGTCGACACACCGTTTTGTGTTATCATGTGAACCGCCATTACGACTGCGGTACAGTTAAATTCTTGGGAAATAACATAACTACAAACTGCTGCTGGTTTTAACAAAACGATTTTTAACTATGACGAGTTTTTGAATTATTGTTGTAATGTAGGTACTTTGCTAGGCTGTGAAAGTTTTGCGGTTCGTAGCTAATTTATTTTAAGTTTGTAGTCTATCTTAGGAATTATTATTATTAACAGCCGCTCGGGTCGATCTTTGCAGTATTAATAGTATGTGCAGTAAAATAATCAAGTTAGTCCCGAACAATCAAGATAAGTAGACTGTAATAAACACAACCGATTCAAGATAATGTACCAAAAAGGACGTCATTTGACTCCAATTTCCAGATGTCTAAATACCCGAATCTGCTTCCCACATCAAACTTTACCTCAGCCCACAGAAACAATTAAAAACCATATCTCTAAAATCTTTCTTAAAACCTCAAAAGTCCTCTCCATAAATGGCCCAGTTGACAAAAAAAAAAGAAAAGGTTCTAATTACAAATTCAAAAACTCTCTGTCGGGTCCATCGACATTTAAATTCATGAGCACGTTTACCCATAAAAACAAAGGAGAATATGATCGTAAACACTAAATATGTCGAAGGGGTCCTATGGACTATAGTTGATTAACATAAGAGACCACCTAATGTGCCTTTTGAATGAAAACTTCTATAGACATTACTAGAGATTATTATTAGAGAACCAAGGTTACCAACATAGCCCGAAGAATTGCCAAACTTAAATGACAGTGGGCAGGGCATATTGTTCGAAGAACGGATGACCGATGGGGCCGAAAAGTTATGGAGTGGCGACCGCGAACTGGAAGACGTTGCGTTGGAAGGCCTCCCATTAGGTGGACCGATGACCTGGTGAAGGTTGGGTACCGCTGGATGCGAGACGCACGGGACCGGCGACACTTATAAGCTTATGTCCAGCAGTGGACGTCTTTTGACTGAAATGATGATGATAGACATTACTTAGTACCTGCACATTTGACGATCTTATAACTGCATCAGCGAGCGAGTGGAGTTCGCATAGCTGAATTTTGGGCCAAAATAAAATTGGTTATCGACACGGTATGAAGAAGAACTTACTATTATTTATAGCTAGGCGTTATTTCTGTCACTGTCATTCAACTGTCAAACTACAAGTGCAAGGAAAAGGCGGGAACATTTGTTTAAATCAAAGCAAGAGTCCTACATCAAACGTTAGTAGATCTCATCTTTAGGCTTGCCCATCCCGTCGGGGCTATGGGTTGTTCGAAAGAGATACCGCGACCTCGACACAAAGGGCTAAGAAGGATCATGGGTGGTTTTTGGTCTGTAGAAGTCTGACACTCCCTACCGTTCCACCTAGAGAGGGAGGAGTCATTTGATGATTTCCCAAAAAAATAAGAAGACTGAATTATTATTGTTTTCTTATGAGAGTTTTTTCTAAGTGTGAGCTCAGCTTAAGGTATCCATTTTGTATTTTTTTCAACCATTAACACAAGAATGTGTAACTACGAAAAGCTTTTAATTGTACAACCTTTGTTAACGTTTATTGGTTGGGGTATCGATAGAGGGGCTTAAAAGGGTAGCTCAGAAACTGAATACAAAAGCAATTAATGACAATCCATAATTAAGTAAATGAGTCATTGTTTTGGAACGCAAAACATCTACACACATCAAAAGTGTCTAGGGATCAAGCATTTTTATGCGGATTTCTTGAGATTGAGATGTGGCTTTGTAATAAATTTATGATTTTATAAATTTATATGGATCCTTTTTGGTGCATTTCATAATTTGAATCAGGAACTGTGAATCAAATTCGAGTAAAAGATGAAAATCAGCTGTCAATATTTTCCCTATAAAAACATACAACGCATAGAAGACATTATTAGTGCTACTGTTTCCCTACTACTGATTAAAACCAACGTTATTATGGAGCGGCGACGTCATTTAAGCAGGGAAGAAATGCTCAAAGGAATGATAGAAGCTGGTTCCCGGCAACGTACTGTGGCTTTAGCTCTGAATACAAGTCAGAGTGTTATCAGTCGACTTTGGACACGTTACCGAAGCACTGGTACCGTGGCTGAGCGCCATGGAGGACGGTATCGCTGCACCACACGGAGACAAGACCGATACATTCAAATCTTAACTCGAAGAGCTCCAACAATAACCGCCATGATGTTAGCCGTGAGGCTTCATCACTCTTCAGGGAACTTAATTAGCGACCAAACAGTCAGAAACCGCTTGCATGAAGTGAACCTTCATTCCCGAAGACCGCTACGGGTACCACCTATAGCAATGCACAATCGTAGGATTCGATATCAATGGGCTCTTGAACACAGAAATTGGGCAGAAGAACAATGGCGTTTCGTGTGCTTTTCTGATGAGTCTCGTTTTGGTATGAGACCGGATACAAGACGTATACGACACTGGAGAACCCCTGGACGCCAACAGCGATTAAAATCCTGCCAGGAAGTCCATCCTTATAGTGGTGGAACCATCATGGTATGGGCGGGTATTTGGATCGGCGGAAGAACTGAGTTGATTTGGATCAGAGGCAACCTCAACGCTCAAATTTATGCTGAGACGATTGTATCAGACGTCATCGTTCCTCTACAAGTGCAAATCGGTCCCTTATTTCAGTTAATGCATGATAATGCACGACCGCACACCGCAAGAGTTGTAAGACAGACTCTCGCCGCAGCTAACATCAATGTCCTGCCCTGGCCTGCTCAGTCGCCAGACTTGAACCCGATTGAGCATGCATGGGATATGCTACAGAGAAGGGCTCTGCCGAATATGGAGGGTATCCAGTCGCAAGAAGACCTTTTTTTGTTGTTGCAACGAACATGGGCGGCCATTCCACAGCGTGATTTGGATGAACTCATTTTGAGTATGCCAAACCGATGTTCTTGTGTTGTTAGTGTTCGCGGTAGAAACACGGATTATTAATTGTTTAAGTTACCCAATAAAATTTTAAAGAAAACTGTTATTTCAGTCTTTTTTTCGAACTTTAATGTTAGTGGTTCAAATGTCAAAAATCCCTTTATTAGGAAAATGGCAAATTTCTTTATTAATGCAAAGGTGACTTGGTTTATCGTTACTGTGACAAACGAAAACACTTTATTTGATGAATCCTTAAAGAAAATTTTAATTAATATCAATCAGGAGAAAAGTTATTGCAAAAATATATGTTGATCCCTAGACACTTTTGATGTGTGTATTTGGGTCTTAAAAAACCAATATTTTAAAGGTAAAAAGGTCCTAGTTGTGTTTACAGAACTTCTCATAAGACATCATCATCATCATTCTCCTGCCCTTTTTTTTTGCTAGCCTACGTTGTGTCCCACTGCAGAGCAAAGGCCTCCCCTTTCTCCTTCCATACCTTTCTATCATATGCGATCTCTGGCCATGTTAGCCCCACAAACATGATCAGATCGTCACACCACCTTCGCCGCGGTCGACATCGACGGCGCTGTCCTGCCTCAGGCGTCCAGTGTGTGACGACCTTTGCCCATCTCTCCGGATGCATCTGTGCTACGTGGCCTGCCCACTCCCACTTCAGCCTGGCTGTTTTTTCTCCAACATCAGCTATGGAGTTATGGAGCGCAGGGTGGTGTTTCTAACGCGATCTGTTCGCCTAACACCTATTATGCTGCGCTCTATTGCTCGCTGGCAAATCTTGAGTTTAGACTTCTGTTGTTCAGTAAGTGACCAACTTTGTGCACCGTAGGTTAGCCTGCCCTTATCCCAATTTATTTGTGGTCCAGAATATCTTCATTTTCCATACTTCTCTTTTAGCAGCTTCCCAGCAGTCACCTCTTCTATGACATATCAAATACTTATCCATTGATAAACCTATTGATGCACTGGCCCCCTAGTTCCAAAAGGTATATCAGTCTGTTCCCTACACGTAACATTACATTACATCACGCCTGTTTTTCGGTAAGGGTTGTGCAGAGGGGAAGGATATACCCATTGCAATACACCCACAAAAAATTCAGTTCAATCAATATCCCCATATGTGGCATATTACTGCCAATGCATCTGCGTACATTCTAAGCGGGAGCCACTCACACATTAACCAATAATTCCAAAAACTTCCATCTGTACTAGCCAGCACATTATTGCGCGCATGCGCATGTGAGCTGCGCCTGCGCAGAGTTCCTAGAAACAGGCGCGGCCGATGACAAGCGCCCAGTTCCTCAAATTGCGTTACGTCGTATTGGTAATAGATGATGTGACGAAGTGACGACTGTATGTTGAATTGTCGACGTGGGAATTGGAGATAGTCGTGGACACAATGGTTTGCGGTTGCTTGATTTTGTGAGATCATGAATCTCGATTTTTGACATTTTTTTTTTCATGGGACAAGCCCGCCACACTATTTCCAAACCACTCCTGTAAGCCAGAATCAACAGTGGCGACCACATGAAAAGCGCCGAGACAATGAAGCCCGACGAAGTCCCAGAGAAACGATTTAACTGTCTTGGATCCCGCAACGAAATTAATCAGAAAATAATAGCGGAGGAGTAGGAAAAATATAAAACTATTTTTTTTTTCGTATATATTTTTTACTGTTGGTGGTAAAACTCTGAATGGGCCAAAACTGTATATGATGGCCCTCCCAGGACAGGCCAGTCATAAGAATAAACATATTGATGAACTGGCTCTCATGTTCCAACAGGTTTATTTCAGGCACCGTCTAAGTTAAGATGTAGGCCTGTAGACATAGTTCAACACGCGGGCCCAATGCGGGTTGGTAGATATCATGTCTTCGAATTTTCAATACTCGGTTTTTTTCCAGATAGGTTCAAACCTGTTTCGGTATTTACATTATAAAATAAAATGTAATACTGGAACAGGTTTTTTAGACAAATATCACATTCTCTAAGAAAATGTCAACCGATTCGTTAGTTTATTTTTAAATCACTTACTTAATTTGCCTGTTATAAAAAAGTATTTGACCTTAGGTATCCTAAGTCTGAATAAGATAAAAACAAGTAAAATTTATCTAAGTTTTCTAAGAACAGATATCTTGTTAGAAGACTAGTTTGGCTTGTTTTACAGAATTAAGCATAATAATATGGCGCATTAAAAGACGACTTTAACGGTCCAAATAAGGTGTATCTAAGAGAGGATGCTTAAATTAATGGGTGAAATCACCATTAAATATAGTTGAGGTTTTTTATTAGTCTGACTACTAAGATTTAAGGCTAGTTATAATATGCATGCTTTTTTTTGGTGTGTGGGAAATCACCAAATGACTCCTCCCGCTCTGGGCAGAGCGGTAGGGAGTATCAGACTTCTACTGATTATAAACCACCCATGTTCCTTCTTAGCCCTTTGAGCCGAGGCCACGGTATCTCTTTCGAACAACCCACAGCCCCAACGAGTATATATGCATGCTGTGGTTTCCTTTTATTGAAGGAACATACGCAAAAGTACACATAACATAACATAACTCCGTTAGGCAGCGGTGTACCTAATAGTGCACACACACACTAGTTCACCAAGCCACCACACATTTCACCAGTTATGTTTAAAACCCATATAGAGGGCGAGTCTATTGCCATCATCACAAAACCAGACTCTGTGATTCTCATGGAAAAACCCAAATTACACTTTGCTCGACTTGGGAATTAAACCCAGGACCTCTTGCCCCACAGCCGCACACTAGATCAACGAGGCAGTTTATTCGGTGAATTTCGGTGCCGTATTATTCGACATATTTCATATTTCGAAATCACGTAACGCACTCGTTGTTTTCGAAAACCCACCGCCGTATCTTGAATTTTTTACGGTCGACGCATTATGTCTTCTTCTTTCTTACTTATTCGCAATCTTCATCTGAAAAACCTTAGCAATATAATTTTTCACACTCTTATAAACATCAAGATTCATACTTCCTAGCGACATTTTCCTAACTCCTCCTCGCGACAAATAGTCACATCGAATAGCGAAAAAGTAATGTATTTCTAATAAAAAAGCCTTTCCTTAACTAAAGTTTAAATAATCTCAAACACGTAAACCTGCGTCAGCGCAGCTTACATCCTTGCTACTTGACATGCGCGACACGGATCACCTCGGTCAACCGGCCGAGTAAACAAGCAGCGAAGATTTTGTGTATAGTGCATACAGAACGAGGTTTTTTTAGTGGCTGCGGCCATTTAAACGCTAGTTGAAAAACGTAAAAGAAGCCAGACGTGACCAAACACCCTGTAAGTAGCTCGATCAGTAATAGAGGTCTTTGAAAAATGGCATACCTTTGAAATATGAAGATTTCTTTCAAGATTTAAGGTCCGTCAGATTTTTATACAACAAAAATCAACAACGACAACTGAGAAAAGAGGGGGCCATGACGAGAAATATGGGACAAGACATGTTGCGCCGACCTCAAATAAATTGGGATAAGGGCAGGAGATTGATGATGATGATGATGATGAATAAACAACAGCAAGTAGCAACAACGACAACGCATATCTCTATTCTGCGAGAGGGCGTGGGTTGCAATCCACCACGATAGAGCGAAGACTGATGCAGAAGCAATATGGCGGTCGACAAAGCATTTAATAATCGTCACGCTTGGCAGGCGGGTTGGCGATCGCAGTATGGTTGTTACGAAGGCACAGAGAACGCTGCTGTCCATTCTCTGGTAACTCCCTTAGTCGCCTCTTACGACACCCACGGGAAGATATGGGATGGTGCTATTCTTTACGTCCGACACCATATGGAACGCTCAAATAGAGTTTCTGAAATGAAAACTACTGTCAATAATGCTACCTACTTAAGTTTTACATTATTCTGTGAACCACAAACCCACGCAATATTTTAACCTCCTCAGACAATATTTTCCTATAGTTAACTCAGAGCTGTACAAGGTAAACGTAAATAAAGATGAATATTAAAATCCACAATACCAAGGTCAGACTCGAACCCACGGACCGTGCAAGCAAACACACATCCTCCGGAAACTGAGTCATTGGTGACGTCAGACACTGAATACTTATTAAATACTATTTTAAGAAAATTGCTAGTGGGAATTTGAAGTGTAAAAAAGTTATAATGCGGGGTTAACTTAATTATTGGCTCTATATGGCCACTATAGTAATGGTCTGAAATTACTGTTTGATTGTTATATAAAGCTGTTTCTTGATTGTCGTTTTTCAAAACACTCAAGTCTTGATGAAGCGATGATACAAAACTGATGGCAGATTTAATCTTAGATAAAAAAATATTAACATAACATCACCACACCGATATTTCCCAAAGGTTTAGAATCTAAACCTTTGGGAAATCTAAAATCTAAATCTAAACTTTAGATAGAGGTGTACCTTTAGTACGGCCATATTTAGATAGTTATATTTTAGTACAAATTATATAATAGGGGGTGTACCATCAATTGGCCTCAAATGCAGACTCCGGGTAGGCAATAAGAAATTCCATTCCGAGAACCGACTAACACATTGCCCAACCTGGCAATCAAACCCAAAAAGAACCTGCTCGTAGTCGATCAATGTGGTAGTCCAAGCATTTTTAAGCATTTTTATTTATGAGTAGGAGAAGCAATTCTGTGTGTTCAATTTAGATAGACTGAATTATAGTGCGAGATTTATATATACTTTTAATATTATATTATAAAGAGGATAAGAATATTTGTAAGTCTGTATGTTGGGGTTTCTCCAGAACGCATAATAATAATTCAACTCTAAAAATTATTTCATTGGCAAGAAGCTACATAATTCGTAGGTGCTATAGGCTATAAATTATATTTATATAATGCCATTAGGTGATTTATCACATTTCAGCGAATGAAGTCTCGGCCGAAATCGCGGTCGAAGTGCTTGTAAAATAATACTATGATTGAAATAAGTAACTAATACTGTTCGACTTGTAGCATGTGCTATCATTATATTGATGGATTGTTATTTCAAGACGAGATGGCTCATGCATGATATCATTGGTGATCTTATGACACGGATGACATAGCCGCAGACTTGTTCTCTTATAGATAACTACAAGGATAAATGCTGATTTCACCATTTTTACCCGACTGCAAGGGAAGGGTAATGTTTTTCGCGACTATCTTTGTTTGTTGACCAAAGGTTTCCTCTACCAAATGTAGAATTTTAGCTTTCACATTAAGTCCATAATAGGGATGTTTACTGACTAAAAAAATATGATTCTAATTAGTCCGTCTGTTAGATTTAAAAAAATATTGGATACGTATTTTTAATTTTATCAAATCAAAAGAAATTGACGAAGATGAAACGGGTCAAAGATTTGAGTGGGGGGTTGTGACGTCACTCACCGGTAAAAAATGTCATGCGAATGTCATAGAATATGACGTCACACGAGTTTTCAAAGCACTGTATCGTCTTCATTATTTGTTTACGTGAAAAAAGAAAAAATACGTGTCCAATATTTTTTGGAAATCTATCTGACGGACTAATTAGATTTTTTTAGTTAACTACCCTATTGTATCAACTGTAAAGGGAGTTTAGACTACTATGAATACGAATGCGGGAAGAACCATATAGTGTACCTATAGCAATCAACTGTACTTGGTGGACTATTCGACATAAAGTTATGACGACTGCCCTCAGAATGCATGCATAGGACTCTTGTTACGTATATGTTGATAAATGTCGGCAGTATTTGTTAGTAAGGCTGGTTTATTCCGTTAGCCTAACATTAAGGAACAAAAAAAAAATATTCAACCCAAAAATTAATTACTATGAAATAACTTACGTACTAACATTTTTTCATGACATAAGACAACTTATAATCAACACACACAAAGAACCTTTGTAATAACAAAATAATGACAGCGCTATAAATTAATTACAATCCAATAATGCATTTGATTACATTGTAATCAACTCGTGCGCATGACATGTGCGTGACCTTGTTCTAACCTTCTAATGTCAGTGGGTGGTATTGAGAATGCTAAAATGCCTCTTAATCCGTGTAGAAAGATACTGTTTAACGAAGCCGAAAGGCACTATTAAGAGATATTGGTGGTCAAAGTTTCAACTTTTTTACAAGTTTTTTTTTTAAATAAAAGGTTTTGTTGTTAAAACTTTACTCCTTCCTCCACATCTATGAAAAAAATCAGCATGTTTTGAGTGCGTTGCTGTGACGGTCTTCGGATTTTCCAACTACAAATTAAACCGTAAAATATGACAAAACTTTGAAAATTGTATTTTCTCTCCATGTCTGTCTTGAGATAACAATTCAATGTGCCAAACTTGAATATGAATGTACGCTTGACACAATATTGACTGAGGATTTACGTTACCCAGTAAAAGTCTCTCAACCCCTCGAAAAGATTTATCTTCGATTTATTTACTTTACTGTCATTTTCAGAGAAATTTGCTTCACTTGAAGAAACAGTGGATTTAATTTATTCATCTCAACCCAATTTGAATAAACGAATATTCACACCACTACATGAGTAAAATGACAAAGGCATCCATAACTATAGTGCACCCGACACATGGGTCGATGCGCGGCCTTGTTACAGCAACCTTCGCGTCAAGTGCGCAGGCGCAGCGTGGGTGGCTTCTACAGAATCATAGCGTATTGATTGCGTTTTGATTTCGACATGAAGGCTTGTGTATTGTTTAATAGGTGCTGAATTATTGGTTATTGTTTTACTAAGCATTTAAGCACAGGATTAAACATATTTAATTTAGAAGTACAACTTTAACATTTTTAAATATCGTCGAGGGAATGTTCCGTTGACTATTTCTTATTATAGCAACCTAGCTGAAGATTACCTAAACCATATATGCTATACTATGCGTATTCTGGTATGGTGTACCTACACCATAGCAGCCATTTATTATTATTATTTATTTATTTATTTTGTTTAAAACGTTGCCCCACACTAGGAATTTCTCCTGTATCGTGGGTGCGTTTACAAACATTCAAAGTCACACACACAAACACACCCAGACCCGAAACAACTATCTGTAGGCCATACAAATATTTGTTCCGTGCGGGGATCGAACCCGCGACACGCAGCGCAGCAGTCCAATCTCTCAGCCACTGCGCCAACCGTACCGTCAAATATACCATATGTGCCGTGCCATATGTTCACCATGCCCCACAGAAAAGGGAGGATCCTCCAACCGGACGAGTGTGGTGTCTTGTGTGCTGGTGGGTTTACGTATATTTGGTCTGAAGTTGCCCCACAAACTATGAAGCACTTGATATCGTGTCCAGCCTGTCCTGCTACTTCTACATCACTGGAGCTGATGGAGGATTCTGAAGGTGATAAACTCGTCGCTAAAATTTTGAGCCAACTCAATTTAAATTGTCATCAAGACGCTAAGAAGAGAAGAAGGTGCAGATAACTTTAATGTCACCATTTACGAATTTAATGCTAGCTCTTCAGTTAAAAAAAAAAAAAAATAGCTCTTCAGTTATGGTACAGATGGCGCTGTAGTACTTTTTGTACCATGTTGATGCAGTGTTTTTTTGCAGAGCCACTATATACACTTTCAGTATCAGTTTGAGATCGCAACTTGAAGACATCCGCTGCTTGACAGAATCCTGTCTTCAAGGTTACCTACAAATACCAGTTTTTTGCTACTATATATTATATATCGCAAAAACATCGTAGAATCCTCATTAAACAATTAAAATCTATATCTACACAACATATCTCCACTTTCAATTACGCTGAGGCTATCATAATAACATCTAGAATTGTAGGCTAAGGTAAACTAACGTTCTGGCCACCTGGCTAATAACAGCATTATTTAATAGCTACGTAATGAAAATAACTTTAATAGCACTTTATACTACTGACATAACTTAAATACGGTAATAAGGTAGAGAATAAAAACATGATTTAAAATACAATTTCCTCTTACATGGGATGTTAACGTTACTATAAATCTGAGTGTTCTACTGGTACACCACTGCCTAACTCATTGAAGACTTCAGGCGTGGATATACCTAATGATATTATGTGTTAAAAAGATATGTAGGTCAAAATCGAGAGTAAAAAATCATCTATAATAAAAAATATTTCTTAAGGAAATCTAAACGTTCGACCTTGTACTCAAAAATACAACATTCCTAATCATTTTAACAAAATAAAGTATTAATAAACAAAGTTATCCAACAAAAGAATCTCAAACATTAATATTTACCAAAAACATTTAAGTCAGACAAATCTCCCATACAAAAGACATCAACGAGCGACTTGCGCAAGCGCACATCATTCGTACACGTACAAACTCGCGTGTGATTCCGTGTGAACATAGAAAATTACAGTTTTTTACCGGTTTTTTTATACTTCCGTTCATACGAAATTGTAGAGTCAACGGATCGATGGCAAATATTGATTCTGACCGGTTCAGATAAAAAATTGTGAAGTGTGATTTTTTAAGTGATCAGGGTTCCTTACAGTTTTTTTCGGTTATCATGTTCTGTCCCACTGCTGGGCAAGAGATTCCTTGATACCTTTTGTCTCTACCTTTTGGCAAATGGAACGAGTCTTACAAAAACATTAGTATAGAAAGATTTTTTTTTTACGCAATGGACATTTGCTTTTATGAGTCATATTTTCGTCATGTTATGAGAAGTATATAAGATAGTGAGTAGTAAGACTGATTCACTGTTCAAGTTTATCTACTATGGCACGTGAATCATGATTTAAAAGTAAATCTTTAAAATGCGAACAAGGTTCAACTTTAAAGATTTTTAGGGTTAGTCAAAGCTAAAGTATGTCTGTGTGTGTATTTGAAGTAATATCTTTACTCACAATGCTTGGAAACATGGAATAAAAATGGTTATAAGAAAAAAATAATGAGAAAATTTTATTGTGTGATACTCCAGGTTCCCAACGAACGCTATACTATACATAACATCACGCATGTAATTCCAGAACGGTTAGGCCTTAGTATTCCTATAATACATACGCATTTCCCTAATTATGTAAAATCACACAACAACCTCTGATAATACATTAAAAAAAATAGTTAGAATTGTAATTAATATAAAAAAAGCTCTTACATATATTTTCCATCGGTTCCGACATGAAAAATGTCTTTCTGAAAAGACAGAGGTCACAGCACGTATCCACAAAGCATTTTTCTATCAACCCGCTTTACTAAGTATTCAGGTTTCCCAAGTCTCATTTCCCCACGGAACCCTAAAACTAGCCACTAAAAGATAATAGGTGCAACAAACTCTGGCTGGCTCGCTAATTGTTTGGGCACCGCGAACCGCTAGAAACGGCTTTACAACGCCGATAGATAACAGAAAAAAACTATATTAGTTACAGAGAATTCACGCTTGTCTTTATTTCTTATTTGGAAAAACATTGGGTAAAAAATGTGACCGATTGGGCTTGAAATGTGGATATGGTTATGCAAGATTTTTTATGATTTATTAATATTTTCCTAGGCGAAACTTTTTACCGGTTACAACCAACACTTAGCAAAATTCAAAAGTGATTGTCTAGTCTAGTAAATTACGTATGTGCTTGAAAACGTAAAACGGAGAAGCAAATCGTTTTATTTTCAAGAAGAAGAACTATCCTTCTCTTAATTTTTTTTTGGCTGGTGGAGTGTCAGACTTCTACTGACTAAAAACCACCCATGTTCCTTCTTAGCCCTTCATGTCGAGGCCGCGGTATCTCTTGCGAACAACCCGCAGCCCCGACGGAATATAACGATATCTTACATTACATTACAAACCCCCAAATTATCATTTAGCGTACCCCTAAGACAACTGTCCCTTTGTTCTGTTTTATCTTTACGTAGTTTTCTTAATACGGTGTTTTGCGTACATAATTAATTAAATAAATGCTTCTTAAATATTTATTTTCCTTTCAATCTTTTTCCATCCACAGCAAAACCACTTTTTACTCTCATTAATGCAGTCACACTCAATCCAGTCCTAATAATTATAAACGTGTCTCACCCTACATACTCGTCTAGTATGGAAATGTGAATAAGGCCGTGTTCACGGCCTCGGTTGATGCAAAACGCGCGCTTTTCATTTGTTACCTTCACCGCGAAAATCTTCCATCGGTCCGCAAACCGGTGACATCTGGTATGTTTTTTTGACTTATTTCCTTCTCCCGAATACCTTCCTGCGGACCGCAAGCCACCCTGGTATCTCGCAGGTTACCCTAGGAGTTGATCGAGTGCTTAACCAGGACTGTTTGGAATGTTGGGCCTCCAGTCAGAGCAAAATAAATAAATAAACTAAGCGACTGCCCCTGTAGAATACGAGTTCGCTGGGAGATGACAGCAAGATACACGCTGAATCAGTTTATTTACGTGTCTTGCTCCAAACAACTTTATCCTTCATTTGTTTTCTCGCAGTCGCATGACGCGTGTTTCTCGATCGTCTAATTCGTGGCCTAGAAGTTGAAACCAGTATGCATGCTAATTTGTTGGCCATCTTGGTCGCAAGCTGTGTTATGTAAATATGTTAGCGGAACTAGCTGGTGAGGCAACGCCGCACCTTGTGAGTTGGCGTTATGTCACGAGTGTGTGTTCGGTTGGTGCTTGGTGGATGGTTAGTGTGTCAAAATGTTCGTTTTTAGGGGCTTAAGTTAGCCAGGGATTGTGGAAGGTGCACTAGATCCCATGGGTCTGGTTTATAATATCGACAGTCACTACATCGATGGGTTAATGAATCGACAGTACCCCAAATCGATGGTTCGCTACATCGACAGAACCCCAAATCGATGGTACGCTACATCGACAGTACCCCAAATCGATGGTACGCTACATCGACAGTACCCCAAATCGGTGGTACGCTTCATCGACAGTACACCAAATCGATGGCACGCTAAATCGACAGTACACTACATCAATAGTACGTTGCATCGACTGCCCGACCAGAGCCAGATTTAAATAAAAAACATAACCTTTTTTAAGTGTTTGAAACCCCGGGATGGTTTATAGTCAGTTAGAGTCTGACAGACCCCTCCGCTAACCCCAGAGGCAGAGGACATCCATGTGAGGACATCCATCCATCAAATGTGAGGTGGTTAAGTAGAGTAAATCTAATGAACAGCGCAGTTTTAATGTAAGTTCATGATTTGGAAACATGGTGATCGTACGCAAGCTCATCTTCCCCATTGCATACTTTATTGGATTTCTATGTTCCACTACTACCTCCGTGTGCAAAAGGAGTGCATTTATGTATGTCCCTAACTTTATTCTTCTGTGATGCAAAAATTTATAAAACTAGGTCTTCTATCAAAGTAGATAAGTTGATGACTCCAACAAAATACGTCATTAGTTAGTAGTTGGTCTGGTTTTTCCAAACCAATAACATTTTGGTTTTCTGATATCCAAGTTTTTTACTAAAGTAAATATATTTGGTCAAAGATTGTTTCCCAGAAACAAATCTTATCTTCAATTTGAATTTGGAATCAGAGTCATAGACAAACAAATGACGGAGCTTTGCACCTTATTGCACAATGTTTGAATTCACATAAGGTTGTGAAAGCTAACAATAGAGCTTACGTTCTGACCAATTTACTGAAGTCGCAGCAAACTGCAAAAGACTCTTTAGTATTAATAATTGAAAAACTAAACATATATGCCAAATATTATAAGCATATATTATAAGTTATTAACCTTTAATGGCTTCACGCCAATTTAGTTTTCGGCTTGTAAAACTCATGATTGATGATCTATACTGAGAGTCCTGACAGTGAGACGAGGCCATGAATGACTACGGATGAGATGGCGAAAAGATATCGTGATTTGGCACAAGTAAGACAAAATCGCAAAGATTTGGCCAGGGCAGATGCTGGTGGCTCAGAAAATAGAAACTTATATTATATAAGGAGAATTTGAAGGAGGCATTTGACGAGCAGAGCAGCATCATTCTCTTGCCTTTGTTCTAATTTATTTGGGGTCGGCGCACCATGTCTTTTTCTTCCATACTTCTATATAGCTCGTCATCTCATCAAACACCTCCTTTCTTGTCATGTGATCTCTCACACACAGTGTCGGCTAACATAAAACATTAAAATAAAAGACGCATTCAGAACCTAATCCTTTTTAGACGACGTTTAAAAATGGAACTGATGGTTTTCATTTTCTATCGATAAATTTATAAGTCCGGGAACAATCCCTAACGCCACGGAACCAGGGGTAATTAAAATTACCCATGGACCCGGTAATGGGTCGACCTATGGGTAACAAGTCCATTTTTAGCATACCAATACTAAATATGACATTCTTATTTCAAAAATCAAGACCACCAATCATTTTCACCTGTACCAATCATATCACCATTGCGTGTCGGCCCTTAAATCACGATAATGACCCTTAACGACAATTGTCACACGTAATAGCAGGCAATGCAGTAATAACACATGTAATACTGTAAGAGAACACCGCTCACAGTTAGTATTTGATGGTGAATACTAAAAAAATATGATGTGCAGCGATAATTATAGCCTGAGGCAGTCACGGACTGTTCGGAGACGCGATATTGGCGAGGTAATGGGCAGAAGGCAAAAGCAAACTTACACACAGTTGCAATATGCAGATAATAACAAGATCCTTCATTCATTCCAATCATTCATTTTTTTTCGTGAGATGGCGCCATTATTAGAAGGTTTAAAAAAGAATGGTGACACCAAAGGAGGTTTGTGTTTTCAAATTAGTTTAATTATGCCATTAACTTTACTGTGTTTCGGTCGATATATTCTGAAAAAACACTATGGTTGTGTGTACGTTTTAGGTCAACTAAATTGATAACCGATAATATGTCTGTCCCTTTCTTGTGTGACAGGAGAGAAAATGATAGAAACAGTCTAAAATTAAGTTTAGTCTGCGCACAACAGAATAAGCACCAATGTTACCCATGTGACCCTCAAATATTGTCTGTAATGGAACTAGGCAGATCGATGTCAAACAAAATCGTTATAAGTTTAAAAGGCTACATAATATATTATAAGGTCAGGGTCTACTTAATTATACTATTATTTTGTTGAAGATTAACTTATGTATTACTTAGAAACAAACCTCATGCGGTGCAGTCTCTTGAGCAAAATGCTTCAGTTTACATAACATCACGCCGGTAATCCCCGAAGGGTAATGCAAAGCGTACCAAATAATACAACAACATTTCGCAAGTCACGTTTAAGTACCATGTAATGGGGGGCGAGCCTATTGCCATCAACCGGGCATAAATCCAGAGTCCGGAGCTGCTACTGAGAAATTCTTGATGAAAAAACCCAATAACACTTTGCCCGAACCGGGAATCGATCCGGACCTTATGCTCAGCAGTCGCGCTTACAACCACTAGACTAGACCAACGAGGCAGTCGTTGAAGTCAAAAACAAAACAAAGTTAAAGACAAAACATTAAACGTGTTGCACGAAATGGTACTTCTGCACAATTCATGCATATTGTCTTAACAATAAAATGTAATTTTATAACCAACTGCGACGTGCAAGTGTGAAGTAACTGTAATTACTGCTGTACATGCGTTTTGCGTGCGTTTTGTGTGCGTTTTTTTGTGATGGGCGACTAGAGCTGTCACTATGTTCTGCGATCTTTATGCAGACTTGTTTTAAACATGGAATTTAAGTGGAGCAAATACTAGGCTTGGATTAAGAACAATCTTTGAGTCTGATGCGAGTTGAAAAGATAATGCGGCTTTGGTATTTATATTGCTCGTAATTATCTAGGTTTAATAGATAAGCTACCGCTACTAGTTCGCAGGGTTTTTTTTGTAAGTATTTCATGAATAAATTAAAAGCGAAAACATTAAAGTATCTTATACTGTATAGTTAAAACTGATTGCTCAGTCATGTCACCTTGTGTAAAAATCAAGCTTTTTTCGTACTACGTGTATGAAAAATGTTTTTTTTTTGTCCCTTGTTTCAAATCTATAATCAGCCTTTAATGTTCCCACTGGGATACAGACTACAGACTGTCAGGCAGGTAGTATTCTACCTAATTAAGGAAAACGTTACCAGTCTCTTCATCAAAAAGAAAGAAAGAAAGAAAAAGTATTTATTGGTCTCACACAGGACAAGAAATCATAATAAAAGATAAAAAAAAAAAAAAACATGCGAAACACTTAAAAAATAAAACAGTATTAAAAATAAGTCCCGTACGAGACCAAAAGGCCACTATCTCAGCATGATGCTCATCACTTGGTAGAAGAACTAAAATAACTCTCTAGCATTGATATAAACTAAAGATACGGTCGTCCGAACATTTGCTCGACGCGTTCGCCATACAGAGAATCGGTGTAGTCTGCTCGTTAACGTAACCTTGTATAAGCGGAGTGGTATTTTCGAGGTATAAAGAACATAAATAAAGCTTTTAATAAAATTTACGACCGCACCCGAAGAGAGCTGATCGTGGACTAGTTCACTTCGGCTAAGGAAAGACCGTTTTAGGACGAAGTTCGAGGCGTCATTGTAACATGCGGTCCGCCCAGTCCTTACGCAGTAATATTTAAGTCAATGCTCTCAAGCAAAATGGGAGAGATTTTTATGGTACCTACTCTAGGGTTTAATAGAATGATGAATTATCTGGCCTTTCCTATCCTGACAATTAACAAGTGAGTTCGATTACTCGCATTAACACCTCTTAAGAAATAAACATATAATTCCAATTTATATGCAAATGTCTGCTCCCGCCTACGGGGTTCTAGTTTTGGATTGAACGTTATTTCTCAATTCTTAATTTGAACATGGTTCGGTGACATATCGCCTTTTAGGTCGTTGACATTATAAAGTTTGTAATTTAGATGTGATGCGCTTACGGGTAGATTTAAGAACGCAATAAAGTTGTTTCTTTAATCTTTTATAATCTCCAGATTGTATATCACACTTTGAAAATAAAAAGAAGTCCCTTTTTCCCAAGTTTAATAACAAAAAGTCACTCAAACTATGAAAATCTACCAAAAATGATTAACAATAGAACAAAACTCAAACCTACCACTAATAGTTGGGCAAATAGTAGCCCTATTTACTAAAGTATTTTCAATCCTTGTTTTATTATGAACGGTTTTTAAACACAAGAGTTTCAAAACCGTTAAAAATAAAATACTCTCCGACTCCCTCGATCAAACAGCAAACCGCAAAGACCGCATTACTTCAGCACACGTTTAAAATAAAATAATTTGCCACATGACTTAAATATTTTTACATTATTATAAAATACTTTCAATTTTTGCACTATTAAATCTAGAGATGGACAAAAACTGACTTTTAACGCGCGCTGAGAATTGCATGTTATTATATAGTTTTTACCCGCGATCCGGCACGCTCCGACATTTGCAGAAAAAAATGTTTTAAAAGGACACTAGGCTATGGAAATATTAAAGGAATGTCTAAGAGTGCACGCGACTACGATTGCATTTCTTCACGCGTTTGAAAAAGGAATGAAAATATTTAAACTTGAGAATTCTTAGACCTTTTTAGAACTTAAATATTTGTTTTGTTTGACTCTAAGGACCATGTATAGGGTTAAAATGGTTGGATCATGACAGAAAAAGGATTAAATTAGATGCTAATGCCACAGAAAGAACTTTATTCTTAGCCAGAAATCACACAGCCGTTGAATCTCTGTTAGCCATAAAACAATAGGGTAGTTGACAAAAAAAAATGAATTATGGATTTCCAAAAAATATTGGACACGTATTTTTTATTTTTTGACGTAAAAATAAATGAAGACAAAACAGTACTTCGAAAAGTCGCGCGAAGTCACGGTTTGGTACATTTTTTACAAGAAAGTGACGTCTACAGCTCTCACTCACGATCTTTGACCCGTTTTATGTTCGTCAATTTTTATTAATTTGATAATACAAAATCACTTATCCAATATTTTTCGAAAATCTAACAGACGGACTAAACAGAATCATTTTTTTTTTGTTAGTCAACTACTCTATTCTGACATGTAAAAGTAACATGATAATAATATCTGGCATCCCAGTCGTGCAGTCGTAAAAATAGCAAAAGCGACAATCGGAAAAATATAAAGATTGCGAAATTACAGCTGCAGTCGCACCATAAATCTCTATCCATAGACAAGCAACATGGCCGCTTATTCTATATTGTCTCTGGTCCACATGAATTCGTTTTATTCGCTTATTAACAAGGTTATCTTTGGGGGTAAATTAAACTTTAAACTTATTAAAATAAAGGTTATATTTGAATGTGGTTTCAGGATATAATAAATTTGTTTTGTAAAGTGCATGGCGATGACAATCTTCGCTGAGATACCCCGCGGTTTTATTGGTCGCAATAGAGAAGCAAAAATATGTTTATTTATCAGTAAAATATTTATTTTTATTGCTTTAAGAATTTTATATTTATTTTATGATTTTATGCAATTTTTGCTATCTCGATAAACGTTTGAGTTACGTTTTTGAAACGTAATATTTTTGATTCAGATAAAATCAGGTACAGAGCGTAATAAAAGAAAGATAAGTGTTAGATAAAATAAGCCCAGAAACTAAACATAGGAATCAATAGTCCCTTTCGTTGAACCACGAAAGCCTCACGTTAATCTTTTTTGCAAAGGTTTCATTTTAAGTGAAACAAAAAGTTTTTCTTCCTTACAAGTCGCTAAAGTAAGACTTTATTATATTATTCTCCATTAGCATCGAAATAACTGGTAGTGCCCGTCGGGGCTTCGGGATGTTCGCAAGAGATACCGCGGCCTCGACATTAAGGGCTTTTTCTTTTTGCCCAAGATCGGGCTATTTGATGATTTTCCACCTACCAAAAAAAAAGAAGGGGGTAGAGGTCACGAGCTTTACAACTTTTTTTTTTTTAACAAGACCCCGGTATTAGACCGTACTGCCCATTTTTGGGCCGTTACCTGAACCTGGATGGAGCGTAGAACATTCATCAGTCGTATTTCATTTAGGCATCCGCATAGTCTCAGCAGGTGGTGGCCCAGTGGTTGCGGCCCCGACTTATGAATAGGAAGTCGTGAGTTCGAACCCAGGCAGGCGCATTACTATGTGTAATTTATTTCATCACCACTGCTCTCAAAAGGGTGAAGGATAACATCGTGAGGAAACATGTCTTATAACCAAAAAATCGAAGATAATGTGACATCTACCAACCCACACTGGGCCCGCGTGGTGGATTATACCCCATCCCTCTCCTAGAGAGGAAGCCTGAGTCCCTGCAGTGGGAACATTATAATATGCTGACGATGATGATGATGATGATAGTCTTAAAATAGGCATAATCTAGTCTTAATATTCTATGTATATATACCTCGTTTATACGACGTCTTTCCAACGTACCCCGGTCGGGGGCGGCATTTAAGACGTGCGTTCGATTATCTGCAAAAATAAAAATAAAACCTTTTTAATTCCCTACGCGTTATTTTTTGTTTAAATATAGAAATATTTTTAGCTTCGAGCGATGGCTGATACTGATATATCTTAATGCTTTAAGAAACTGTTTCGTATTTATTTCTTAAATACTGGTTGGTCTAGTTCAGAGATGGCGAACCTATGGCACGCGTGCCATTGACGGCACGTTGCACAATATTTTAGGCACACCACCGAATTTTTAAGCATATTTTCATCTATGCCTACGAGTAATTATTTTCAGAGATGAATTCGATTAGAAACCGTTTGGTAAATCTACTAAAAGTAACCTCTTACAACCCTAATACTCATACTATATAAGTTACTTAACATCTAATCAGCAACAACTGAAGTTACACTAAATGTTACTTTAATTTTAATTAAACGTAGAATTGAAACACTTATTACGATATACGTCAAGTATTTTTTATGGGAAGTAAATAAAGAGTTTTTAGTTGAAAATATTTAGTTCAACAGTGCAAGGACTCAATACACATTGCTTTAGAAAAAAATGTATGTATGTATGTAAATATAGGTGTAGGGTCTCTGGCAAAAATTAAATAGTGATGTTTACACGTATTTTCTTGAAAAATGACAGTTTTTACTTTGAGATAAGGCCTATTTCGTAATAGTGTAGCTTCCAAAATGCTATGTGGTTAAAAACATAAAAGGTTAATGAACACAGTAGTAGAAAATATTTTTTTAAAGTTGCTTCATGTATTTCCGGTGTGATGTTTTACTATAGTTTTTTAAATTTTCCTCTCAAACTTAGAGCCCTTTATTGGACTCGGCCATCGAAGATAAATTTGTAAAAAATAAAATAAAATTCTCGACCTTTTATACGTAAGATGTCTGACATCATTTAACTTGCAATAAAATTGGAATTTCCTTCATATTCTTCCATTCATTTCAATTTATTGAACTGACCTTTGGTGGTCTACCGTTATTGATAGCACAAGCACAGTTTTGAAAGGCCATCATTTATTATCATTTACATACTGGTACCTACTCTACAATAGTAAATATTTACATGATTTTGTTGTAGGTATAAATATGGAATATATATGTTATAATTTTCAAAACACAATTTAGTACAAGCGCTATCACTTTTTCTATGGATTAAATTGATTCTACACTTAAAGTACTAATTGCAATCTTTTGTATATCCAATTTAATAACAAAAAAACACCTGATTATGGTCACAATTTTACATATTACATAAACAGATAAGTACACTTCTAAATAATATATTTAGTTAAAACCAGCCGTAGTCTTGCTTAAAACATACTTTAAAAAAATAGGGTCACCATATGTTGCATGTTTACCGGACTTAGGCAATGCCTTACTTGTCATTTAAACGCCAGAAGTAACCTAGTTAACATGTATGAGATATTAAAGACATTTATTTTCTAAAATAGAGAGTTATGAGTACGTAGTTTTTTAAATGTTACACTTTTTACGTCGGCTTTAAACAGTGTAAATAAAATAATAAGCGGCGCACGGTTGGCGCAGTGACTGAATGACTGGATTGCTGCGCTGCGTGTCGCGGTTTCGATTCCCGCACGGAACAAATATATGTATGGCCTACAGATAGTTGTTTCGGGTCTGGGTGTTTGTGTATGTGAGTTTGAATGTTTGTAAACGCACCCACGACACAGGAGAAATTCCTAGTGTGGGGCAAAGTTTTTTATAAAAAAAAAGTGTGTGGATATTATAGTTATATCTGCTGTTTACTTAACTTCGTCTTTATCTTTAGAATCGTCTCAAAAAACCAACAAATAAATATATTACAACGATCTATTGGAAATCCTGACATATTTTTGTACTATTTTAAATCCATAAGCACCATCCCAGCGCCAAGCCCCAAATATTCATAAAACCATGGGAACCCTACCCATTGTTAACTTAAAAAACGAAACTTTTTGTGGGACACGCATTTCCCAGACGCACCAAGGACCTGCCAATGTGACTCCTTTGACATTACCAGCCGGTTTCAAGAGCAAACAACCAGAATTGGCCCTTACCTGTACCCATCACGTAAAAAGACTACAATACACCATCCATTGCACTTTTTGCTAAAGAAAGAGCGAAAGGCAGTGAGGTAAAACAGCAATGGAATGCAAAAAAGGAGTTTTCGTTTTTTGAGCTCGTCCTGTCTTCGGTCCATCATAAGAAAAGGTTATGCTAATGATAAAGCTACTTTGAAATTGAAAGTGACCGAGTGGCCTTGAGTAAGAGGCTTTGTTTATGGTTAACAATGTTTTGGAGCAACGATCTTAAGTGCTTGTTTTGAAAGTATAATTTAATGCTGGCAATTTAGAGTTGACAAAACATGGTTAGCTTATTGTGAAATCTTAAAATGTTGTTAATGGTTCACAACGTTTAAAAACCATTTTAATTATAAATATGCAAGCACATGTTGAAGAGCAGCGGAGGCCCAGTGGTGGCGGCCCCGACTTACGAACAGTAAGTCGTGGGTTTGAACCCAGGAACTGAGGCACATTGCGGACCCCTTCATGCTTATAGTACCTACCTGCACCCACATTTCGCCAATTAGATACATTACTTGTCGGACCCTTGGTAATAGACGGCAAGTCTATTACTACAACAGATCCCGATTACGGGATGCTACTCAATTATATACAAAGATACCAATACAATTCACATATAAATAATAATAAATACATAGTAAACTTTAGTCGAAAAATTATGAAAGGAAACAGTTTTCGAACAGTGTTCGGAGTCTGGATTAGTGCCCGGTTGATGGCAATAAGCTCGCCCATAGGGGGCGAGCTACATGGGAATTAAAAACATAACTGGCGAAATGTGGGTGGTACTATTAGGTACACCTCTGCCTTACCCTTCGGGGATTACAGGCGTGATGTTATGTGTGTGTTGAAACAGTTTTCAAAAAATCTCAGCAATAAAATACTTTACGCGCTTCTTCGATGTCCGGTGTAAGTTACAATTTACATTTCGAAATTCGAAAATAAAATCCATTTACTCGATCTTATTTTGTCGACAAGCATCATGACCACTTTTTGGATGACATCATTGCTATACATATACTTCCTGAGTTTATTTTAATCAGATCGACTCCTAAGGGGATTTAGAAATGACATCACGAGTCAATGGACCTCAGTATACAGAATACATATCATAAAGGACCAGTGGTTGTATAAAGTTTTGATATGGTGTGCATCTAATTCAAATCATAATCTATACTAATATTATAAAGCTCAAGAGTTTGTTTGTTTGTTTGTTTGTTTGTTTGAACGCGGTAAACTCAGGGACTACTGGTTGGAATAGAAAAAATCTTTTTGTGTTGGATAGTCCATTTACCGAGGAAGGCTTTAGGATATATAACATCACGCTACGACCAATAGGAGCGGAGCATAAATGAAAAATGTTGCAAAAACGGGAAAAGAAATTCCTTTTTGAGAGCTTCCGTTGCGTGCGCTGCGAAAACAGTTTAAGTTACGCAAATATTATGTATGAAAGAATTGTTCCTCTTTAAATGTTCTAAAAAAAAGTCCGCGACAGCATATATCTATCTTTTAAGATTGACTCACTGTAACCATTTTTTACTATTAAAATGTTAGATTAAAAAGAATGATATTTTGCGATGCTTATTTAATCCATATGGTATTAATCTATATCTAAAAAAATATGATTGTTAGCACGGAAATTTAATATAGAATATTTGTGCCCTTTACTCTATCCAGTTTAAACAAATATCTTAGAAGATATCGCAATATAAAAATATCCGCGCCACAAAATAATTACGCGCGCGGCAGTCATTCGGTCCGGTGCGGTAGGTAAGTGGGGATTCTGGCCTCCGGGGGCTCCGGATCAAAATATTTACTGCACCATAATGTTTACAAATACAAGGTGTTACTGTATATTAAACAGTAAGAGATACCTATAGTAATTGTTACTTTAATAATATAATCGAAGTCAATCTAAACTAAAAGGTATCTCATAGAGGAAAGGTAAGATTTTTTGTTTGTTACGAGTACGATATAGCTCAATTTAATAAGTTGGATAGTTGATTTATCTAGAAAGCTTATAAGGTATATTATGTGTTGCAGACGAAGTTGCGTGGGTCAGCTAGTTTATAATATGTAGAGACATACAGGTAATAAGCAAAATTTGTGGCATGTGAATAAAACACACGTGTCTATAAAATTGCTTACATAACGTAAGTTTTTATAACCAGCGATGTAGACCTGATTTTAAATCTAGACACCAGTTATTAATAGAATTAATTATTAATGCTATAACTGAAAGATGTTGAAAACTACAACACAATCCGTTCTGTAGTCATGAAGAATATCATGGTCAGATTATTTCAGATATGGTTCTTAAGCTTATAGAAATCACAACACCTGTTTTATCACCTCATCAAACTCGTGCAAGTTACAGTTATCAACACCCACAGCAAACACGGTCCTAGATCCCATAGGTACTAACCTGTCTCTATTAAACTTTTTCCATCGAAAATTAATTTGACATCTAAGGCCAGAAAAAAACGAAAAATGTTTAAGAACCACACGATTCCGCGTTCCGTATTGCGCCTACGCATCCCTGACTAATACTGTTTGCTCTCAAGTTGGAAGGACAAGTGCTGTATAAGGTGTTACGTTGTTATGTCAAGAGGTTTTAGACTTATTAGTAGAAATGCCACGATTGCCTCATGATGAGAAACTTGCTGTAAGATTGATAAATATGGATCGAAATTGTGGTTGATGTGTCTCGTTTGATGATGATCGAGGTACTTGGTTGGAGTTTTTTGTTTTTCTTATAGTAGTGTTGGTAATTGGATATCAATTATGGTTACTTTTAAAACTGTTAATTTATCTAACTTTTTGTTGTCTAGAACTTTTAGCATCCTCCCTTTTCTATGGGGGATGAGGAACTATACACCCTGTTCCTCATACCCTCTAAATAAGGAACATGGCTGGTTTTTAGTCAGTAAAAGTCTGACACTGCCTCCCGCTCTGCCCAGAGCGGGAGGCGTTATTTGATGATTTCTCACCCCCCAAAATGATTTTAATCATTTTACTGTAAAGTCACATTTGTTACCTATGTTAAATAACATAGGTTCATATACGTACAATCTGACACTGACCGGCAAATTGCAAATTCATAAGTAAATTCGAACTTCGCGGGTTACCTTGGAGGTTACACCTTAAGCTTTTATTAAATGAAGGAGGATATTTTTTTATATTTAAAAGTAGGCTTGTTCGTGCATATAATGTATAATATGCAGGAGCCTGTCATAAAACATACGAAGCATTTCGTTAACATCAGCTATGTATTTCCTCAAATAGTTGTTCCCAGTATATAATTTATGATATGAGAGTCACTATCTTATCTATTATGTGCCATAATCAGCATTCTCAAATAATCGATAAGTTCCGATAACCGCGAACATCGGCATGACTGACTATAGTCACTAGTCGGCTATTGGAGTCCTGGACGTGTGTATTGGTGGATTATTGTCAAGTTTGTTTAAATAATTGTGTTTTTTTGACTTTAAAGTGTTGTGTTACAGAATAATAATTGAAACAAAATTGCAAATAAGTATTCTTATTATTATAATATGAAAATTAATGTTCAAGAGGTGTTAGGCAGGGCTGTGTAGCGTCTCCTTGGTTGTTCAACCTATACATGGATAGTTGTCTGACAGATTTGAAAGATAATGAGTGTGGATGAATGAGTTGCCTGTCAAATCCCTTCTGTACGCAGATGATCGAGTACTTCTTGCATCGTCAGCTAGATATGGTAACTGTAATGAATGAAATATTTAAGAGAAAAGATGTGAATATAAATGTAAACAAGACGAAGGTTAAGGTATTTGAAAGAGAGGTTATGTATCGGTGTGTGATGTGGAAGTAAATGATAAAAATGTGGAACAAGTGAATGAGTTTGTATATTTGGGCAGTATGTTTACAAGAGATGGAAATATTGACGTAAATGTGGAAAAAAGAGTAAACGCGGGAAATAAAGTAAATGGTGCTATGCATGCGGTGGTGACCAACCAGACGATGTCAAAAGAGGCTCGGCTGGCTGTTCACAACGGTGTGCTGGTGCCTACTCTTATGTATGGCAGTGAATGTTGGGTGTGGCAAACGAAGCATGAAAGTAGGATTAATACATGTGTGGTGTAACTCTAAATGATAAATTGAGGAATGAGGTTATATGAGAACATTGCGGTTTAAAAGAAGATGTAGTGACAAAAATTGAAAAGAGTATGCTGTGGTTCGGTCATGTGGAGAGGATAAATGAAAGTCGATTAACAAAAGGTATTTACAAGGCAGATGTGAGTGGTAACGCCGCGAGGGGACGCCCTAGAAAGACATACACTGATCTTATTGGTGCCGTTCTTCAGAAAGGACAGGTGCGTAGTACTCGTAACCGGCGTGCGTGTATGACCAGGTGTATGAATGTGGACGAGGCAAGAGGAGTATGTAAGGATCGTAGCAAGTGGCGTCCTGTGGTTTCTACATACCCCCATGGGAAAACGGCGTGAGTTTATGTATGTATGTTAATGTTTTACACCAGAGAAAATACAAAAATCTTGATGTGCTGCTGTGATTTGTTCAACGTTTAAATGATGTCACAGGCCTAAGTGTAATCTGTGATAAATGTGGTAATAGACCTGCCCACAGGTCGATTTGCTACATCGGTTCTATCACCTTTTTTCGAGATTGAATTAAAGTTACTGATACAATTGAAAATATTAAACAATGAGTCGTCAAAAGAATATGTGTGCCTAGTGATATTGCTCCAAAAACGAAAAAAATCTTTGAATAAATAAAAAAATACCACAAGATAATGTATCGTCCAGGGACTATTTGCAGTATAGAGCTTTAAATTATATGTTACTTTTTTTTACTATAACATTGCCCCACACTAGAAAATTCTCCTGTATCGTGGGTGCGTTCACAGAGATTTAAACTCACATACACAAATACCCAGACCGGAAACAACTGTCTGTAGGCCATACAAATACTTATTTGTTCCGTCCAGGGATCGAACCCGCGACATGTAGCGCAGCAGTCAACTGCTTGAGCCAACCGTGCCGTCAATTAATCTTATGTTATATCAATTTCAGGATCAGGATCATGAGTAGCTTGAGAGAATTCCCTGGT
This sequence comes from Diarsia brunnea, assembly GCA_949774965.1. NCBI lineage: Eukaryota > Metazoa > Arthropoda > Insecta > Lepidoptera > Noctuidae > Diarsia > Diarsia brunnea. Next base: position 2,556,734 of record OX458998.1, on the reverse strand, counting down.
TACGACAGCACTAACCGACAAAATATGAGTGTAATAAATCCCCCAGAAACTTTTCCACCATTGAACGAGGTGGATGAGGTAAATTGTTTATGTTCAACTTATCTAATAACATTTTTTTTTAAACGTTGCCCCACTCTACGAATTTCCCCTGTATCGTGGGTGCGTTCACAAACATTTAAAGTCACATACACAATCACACCCAGACCCGAAACAACTATCTGTAGGCCATACAAATATTTGTTACGTGCGGAAATCAAACCCGCAACACGCAGCGCAGCTGTCCAATCGCTCAGCCTCTGCGCCAACCGTGCCGTCATTTAAAATATTCCATTTTTATTTTGGTTTAATAATAATAATAATCAGCCATTTGTGTCCCACTGCAGGGCAAAGGCCTCCCTTTCTTCTTTCCACGTATCCCTATCCAGAGCTCCGGTTGGTTTAATTTCAAGAAATTCTAAAAATAATCCAAATTTTTTTTAACTATGAAAAATTTGTCTATATTAAATTGTATATTTTTCTAACATAATTGTGTACATACATTTGCAGATAATTCTGGTGGATCACAATGACAGAGAATATGCAGTATTGAGAAATAGGACTGAACCTGCATCAAGTATAAAATTATTTTACATTTTTTTTTTCTTTTTTATAAAAACGTTGCCCCACACTTGGAATTTCTCCTGTATCGTGGGTGCATTCACAAACATTTAAACTCACATACACAAATACCCAGACCCAAAACAACTACCTGTAGGCCATACAAATATTTGTGCCGTGCGGGTATCAAACCAGCGACACGTAGCGCAGCAGTCAACTACTTGAGCCACTGCGCCAACCGTTATTGTATGAAACATAAGAAGTCCAGAGTTTTTTTTGGAAAAATATGAGTATGCACAGTGTGCTTGCCATGACAGCGCATAGTGCGCCAATCTGGCAATCTACACGTTGCACACGGTGCTGGGTTCGAATCCTGTTCATGCTCAATTTTAACTACGACGAGCGGGAACTTAAAGTTAGTAAGAGTCATGTATTCATGTTCTAACTGCATTTTTTTGATTTTCAGATACATTGGACGATACGATTGGACGTGAAAGATTATCAATTGACTTGAACGATCTTAAGGATATTTTCATAAAATTAACCGATGATCAACGTGACATCATCATGCACATATACTACATGTATGAGAATAACATAAAAAATATCGAGCAGAATGATTCTGGTGAAGTATGTGAAGAAAATCCAAAGATTATACTGCAGGGAGCAGCGGGTACTGGAAAGAGTACTGTAATTAATTTCATTGAGAAATTAATAACGTGGAAAGAAAATAAATCATCTGATTCGCCGGAAAAATTGAAAGTTATAAAATGTGCACCTACCGGAAAAGCTGCAACAAACATTGATGGTGTAACATTGCATTACATGCTTTCAATATCTTTCAAAACAAGAAGTCTTACAGAAAAACGTCTTAATGAAAAAAAAGAATTGTTAGACAATGCTGTATTTTTTATTTGTGATGAAATATCCATGGTTGGTTCAAGATTATTGACCGCAGTAAACGAGCGCTTACAGAAAATATTTGAAAATGAGAAATTATATGGGGATAGGTTTGTTTTGTTAGTCGGAGATTTGTATCAACTTAATCCAGTAAAAGATAAGGGTATATATCCAAATTCACCATTCTGGACGTGTTGTCAATTTTATGAATTAACTACGATAATACGACAAAAAGATGAACAATTTATCACTGCCTTAAACAATTTTCGAGATTCTAAATTGACACAAAAAGATATTAATCTATTAAAATCACGAGAAATAACAGATATTAATCAAGTTCCAGATTCAGTTATTCATTTGTTTAACTTAAATGATGATGTTGATAAGTTTAATATTTTTAAAATAAACAAATCAAATGGAAATGAAAAAATCGTGAATGCTATTGACGATAGTGACAACTGGGTGCCGGCTAATCTACAAGTGAAGATTGGTATTCGATACATGATTACAAAAAATATGGATATAGGTGATGGTCTAGCTAATGGTACAACCGGAATCGTAAAAGGTTTTGATTGTATTGAAAACGGTTGTGTATCTATAATTTGGATGGATTTTAGTTCCGATGTTACAGGTAAAAAAACCCGACGAAATAATTTCGAAAAACATGGTACTAAGCCTGGTTTTGAAAATTGGGTTCCCATTCAACGATCAAGTGCCGTGTGTAAAATGAAAAATGATCCGGAAAACAAGCGAACATTTCGTAACATGTTTCCACTGAAAGCAGCAGAAGCAATAACAGTACACAAGAGCCAAGGTCAAACGTATCCCGACGGCGTGTGTGTACACATCACCGATAATAAAAGTGACCAATTACGCCATAATAAGAGTTTGCAGTATGTTGCATTAACTCGTGTCAAACGGCTTGAAGATTTATACATTATAGGAAATTTAAACATTTCCAATAAACAGAGCAATCAATTTATCAAGAAAACAAATGAAATGGACCGACTGCGAACTGAAAGAAAAATTAAATTGGCGTATGAGACATTTGAAGATAATAAAGATGACGTCATTATGTTTTTGAATACTGGGTTAACTTTTAATGAGCATTATCAATTTATTACCACTGACAAGTGGTACGGTAATGGGTCGCTATTGATATTTACTGAAACAAACACTACTGAATTGGACGAAATTGAGATACCGAATTTTGAGATTGTATATCGGTCTGACTACGATACTGTTTTAAGATCAGGTGGAGGAATAGTTTGCTATAAAGAAGCAAGTAAATCTGTGGAAGTTATCAGCTCTATGAAAGATGACGACAATAAAACTCATCTGACCTTGTTATTATATGAAAATTATTTGTATATTGTAACTGGTGTTAAAGGAGTCTTGAGTGATGATGACTTTACTCGGGCAATTGTTCAGTTTATAGTTCAGTATGTACAAGAGGAAAATTGTATTTTTTTCATTGGAAATTTTAATCCAAACACAGCACCGTTGGCTGAGATTCTCAACAATATGGATATAAGAAAAAAAATATCATGCAATATTTCTGACACAAATGAAGATAGTCAATGTGACATGGTATTCACAAGAAATTATAATATTGGGCCGGACCACTTTGGATTTTACGTATACATGCCATCATCTCATAAACCTATTTTTGTTAAATTACCCCCAAAGCCTGAATTGGGGAATAGACCGAGTGTGAATCACTCTGAACATGACGAACAGGAAACAATGGAAGTAGATTAAATATGAAAAATCATAAATATTATCTCGTTACATTGAAACGTCATGAAATTAAATTTAAAAAATTAAACAAAAACATTCGCTTTATTGATCAATATTTCTATTAATTTAGACCACTAGTTGTAAATTGTCCTAGTAATTACTATAATATTGAATTGTATCGGAATAAAAAATATACTGAATTTCATTTACAAAGACTTTTATTTTTAATTCACACTTTTAGATGTATTCCTGCTCTCAATCAACATACAGAAAAAAATAAAATATCGATAATTTATACATGCGACAAGACACGACAATCAAATGTCTTCAATAGGTGAAAATTGAAACTTAACTTCAGGCAATCTATACCCACTTGTTGATTTCCAATTTCACGAAGTACTACGGAAGCAAATGATAACCGGAGTTATTTGAATGTAACAGTTGACCTTTATAGATCTCTTCAAGTAATAGGGTTGACTGACTAAAAAATATGATATGATTCTGTTTAGTCCATCTGTTAGATTATCGAAAAATATTGGATACGTGTTTTTTGTTTTATCAAATTAATAAAAATTGACGAAAATAAAACGTGTCAAAGATCGTGAGTGGGGGCTGGTGACGTCACTTTCTGGTATAAAGTACCAAACTGAAGTCGCACGACTTTTCGAAGCGCTGCCTGTATCGTCTTAATTTATTGTCAAGTAACGTGAAAAAAGAGAAAATACGTGTCCAATATTTTTTGGAAATCTATCTGACGGATTAATTAGATTTTTTTTGTCAGCTACCCTATTTTCTTCAATTTTTTGTTATCTTAATGTGTGCACATTAGCAAAAAATGTATACGATAATAAGATTACAACCTTGAATCACAAATTTTGGTATACATTTGTGTAAATATCACGGTATAATCTTGGTAAAAAGTAAGTAGATATAGCCCAAACTACACCGTATTCCTGTGGACGGTGAGTAATGGGCTAGCTCGCCGTCCGTCCGTCATACGACGACGACAGGCCATGTCGACGGCACGTTCGTGTTCCACGCGTGCCTCAAAGAGATGTCAGCAACATGAAAGCCCCTTCCATGTTGCAACCCCAAATGAATTGGGATAAGGGCACGGAATGATGATGCTATACATTTCCAGTAAAACATGACCAGGCTTTGTGTAGATTTTGCGTAAAATGAGAGATCCACCTAAACTTTTTTTCTATGGCTTGACTCGTCATCGTGGGTACAACGTTACAAGGAGACACGTCATAACTGTCATGATGATATAGGCAGCATAAGAAGGCAGGATTAAAAAACGTTGTTATGAAAGGTGTTTATTTTTTTACTTCAGTGCACACGTCAAGCTTGAAGTGATGAATACAAATCCTGTCATCGTCATACGAAGCTGACGTGCGTGAATATTAAATAGGTAGATCTTTAATTAAGTGTTTATTAGGTCCTTTATGTACTATCTAGCTAGAGCTATCACGACAGGTTGTTTCTAGAACTTAACATTGGGCATCGTGAAATAGATTTGGCTACCTGTCATAGAGGAGTTTTTAGAAGAAATGTCATATTTAGAAAATACACTATTTAACCATAATGATAATTATGCATTTCCATAGTTGTAGGTGTTGATGGGTCTTGCAATTAGATTTAATTTTAATCACGATTTCCCGTCTATTGGAAATTTTGTATGAAAAAATCTATTAAAAATACCTCAGCACTAAAAATACCAAAATCTTATTTAGCCCTACCGACCACCAAGTCGTACTCGTATCGTAAATTCAAAACTATGACATAACTGTACCCTTGTCAACGGTACAGCACACTCGTGCCTGCCCCGCTATCACAAGCGCCGTAATAATATATAATTGAATGGCCGTAGTTAGGGCTTCGCGCCAAAGCCCTTGAGAAATCTCTACGTGACGGCATTCGGATGTATGAACTTGAGAAGCATTGGTTGTAGTGAAATGAGTTGGTGGGGAATAATTATGGTGGTGAGACTACGAGGACCTGTTCTAGCAACGTATAATAAAATAGGTGGAAAGGTTTATTTGTTTAAATTGGAAATGATATTAAAATTAATGAGTAACGTATATTACCTAGTGGAAGTTAATCTTGTGCCAGTTTATACAGAAAAGTTGAAAAGGAATCGGCTGTCGTGGTATGGGGCATTTGTGGTGTGTGAACATCGCATGTGATGTGTGAACATCGCATGTGATGTGTGTGAATATAAATGTTGATGGATGGATTGTGTGAAGAATGATATGAAGAAAAAGGGAGTAGGTAAATGATGGCGTGACGATTGACGGGGGAAAATGGAAGAAAAAAACGAGGGCAGAAAGGTGATGAATGTGATGATAGATAAATTAAATATGACTACGAATTAAAAATATCGCTAAAATAGACATTTCAAACCTTACTTTTAAAAGTCAATAAAACTTACAAAATAAAAGTTCAACTGAATTTAACAAAATTTCACGGTTGCCATGACTCACCATAAGTGAAGACATTATTTCCATATCCCAGACAACAAATAAAGTAATAAAACATTATAAAACTGTTGTTCTTGCAACAACGTTACGAAACGGTTCTCACACGACATAGATCACAATGCACATTACATTCATTACTTTCTATCGGCATTGTCTTCATAAGCTAAAGCTTTTTATTACGTTATGGAAGTGCCGCCTTTCTCCCGTTTCCATCGACAACGTTATTTTTTTTGACGTCGACGTTTCGCGGTCTTCAGCAAACCTCGTTGATTAGACAGTCATCATCTGCTTAGCGTTTCCCGGGTATTTTGGGATGCGCTTCCATTGGAATCGGATTCATAACAAATAACATCTAATTCAGGCAGCTTTAATTGGGCCAGTGTTTAATTTGGAGTGAGTGCCCATCTGCCCTCCTGCACGGGTTTTGTCGACGGAAGAATCGACAAAATGACAGATTGTAGCAAAATTTCATGTCAAATTTTATTTTATTGAAAAAGCTTTGTCTATTCTTGGTAGAATAGAGATAGAATCGCCATACTACGCGTGCTGGTGGTGCTTAGATAGTTAGCAGTAACTGGGCGGTCCCGGTCCCAGACAAGTCATACGATGCCCTTTTTAAAAGGCTGGTTCAGATTTTAGACTACGTAGGTAAGTACTTGTATTGACTTCCATAAATGCCAGCAAGGACTTCAGGTTCATAACCTGAACAAATTGACTATTATGCTGCAGCATTTTAGCTACATATTATTACAAGTTTCTCCATTGCCCAACAGTTCATAACTTAGTACAGTCGCCGGTAGTTCATTGTCGGTTAGGTAGTGTTGTCCTACTTTTATTTAATTAATTAATAATATTTAAAAAAGTAATGTCCTTTCAGTTGCAACGTCCGCTAGTATTTACTGGAAATTAGGCATTAATATAATACTTATTATAAAATACTGTTCATTCATAATCCAGCAATGATGTACCTAGATTATCCTGTCGAGGCTGCGGGTTGTCCGCAAGGGATACCGCGGCCTCGACATGAAGGGCGAAGAAGGAACATGGGTGGTTTTTAGTCAGTAGAAGTCTGACACTCCCTTTCGCTCTGCCCAAGAGCGGGTTATTTGATGATTTCCCACACCCCAAAAAAAAAAAAAATGTACCTAGATTATGGTGATGATTCATTATTTATTTGTTGATGTAATGATCCATCATACCTTAGGTCCCCTTCTTAATGAGGCATAATACATACTTTAACGGCGTAGTAGGCCTAGTACCTACAAGTATATAAACTAAATTACTGAATCAGTCGTGCTTCAAAGAAAATGTCATCACCTGCAATGCAATGCATCGAAAACCAGTCGTTACCTACACGTATATAATTAAGAAAACGCAGTCTACAGACGATTTCCTCAGCGATCGATAGAATAACCCATGTAAGGTAGATGTCTATACTTACTTAGGTACTTGCAGACTCTTCGGTATCAACTTACATCATCTACACCGTTTTGCTCCGAATCACATCATTACCATAGCACTGGTGATGATGCCATAATCACCACACTTGGTAAACGAGGTAACGTTAGGATGATTAAAAATGTGTGCCAGACAAATGCCCTTCTAACTATAAGCCCATAAACCGTAAGTAACTTTGAAGATACATGTAATAGAAGCTGTAGTACTGGGTGGCAGGGTCACTGACGCAAAAACGGTTTGGTACTCCATACCTACTCAGTACCATTCTAAACCATCACATCGAAATTATTCAAATCAGACATCAGCTACCGAAAAGATCCTGTTGTAAAATTTCGGAAGCTGCAGTTGTTTTACTTTTTTCTATGAAATGACCCAGGAGCACCTAAAATCGATCAGCGAAATCGAACCCAGAACAAATATACATTACCTTTCCTATCCTAGAAATAAACAAAGTGAAGCTTGCTAAGTGTCCACTTAGCCGGCGATGTTCACGGAAGCAGAACTTGTTAGACTAGTTCTTGTTGCTGCACCAACATGTTTAAGAATGTACTAAGCGTTGCTAGTTTACGCTTATCATGGAAATAGAACGCTTTGATACAACCGCGAGGTTTGTGTGCATGCAAAGTGTTAGAACTTAGATTTGTGACGTAATTTCAGTTGGAAAGGTTGTGGAGATGACCTAGTTAGTTATTTGTGTTGTGTTGTAACGGGCGTTTCGTTTGCTAGGTCATACTCAGTCATAGATATTTTAATCTGGTACGTCATTGTTTCGATAAGGAAAAGTGTGTGGCAGGTAAGTATGTAAATAGGTAGGTACCTACCTACTTAAAAAAGTTGCAAGTCTAACTAAAGGTCAGAAAAACATAAAAGTCGATTTTAGGAGCTCCGCTATTACATTCTCCAATGACAACTTTTTTTTTTTTTTGGCATGTGGAAAATATCAAATAACCCCGTCCGCTCTTGGGCAGAGCGAAAGGGAGTGTCAGACTTCTACTGATTAAAAACCACCCATGTTCCTTCTTAGCCCTTCATGTCGAGGCCGCGGTATCTCTTGCGAACAACCCGCAGCCCCGACGGGCTCCAAAATGACACCTTGAATCACATTTATAACATTTTAAGACGTTAATTTCTGAAATCTCACAATTCGGTGGCCGTTTATTGCTGGTATCTATCAAATATTTAAGCCTCATCGAAGCCTATGTAACGCTAAGTCTACATAAAGAGTAGTTATTCCTCGTCGTCGCATAAAACTCGTGATATTTAAAAGTCACCGCCTAATCCCCAAATTTCAAATCTACCTATAAAAACTTGACCTGTCAAAATCAATGCCTACCATAAATGTCAAGTAAATTAAAAAAGTGAGACCACAGATTCCTTTACAGCACTATTACTTGGCACTTTAGCTGTAACACATTGTCATATCGGTTCCACTTTCGTCGTAACACACGACTAATAGCGGGCACTTAGTTTACATAACCGATGTGGGTAGTGATTGACGGTTTGAGATTGTTAAGTTGCAAGCGCCAAGCGAGTTAAAAGAAGGCATTATCTTAGTCATTTTGGCAGCGTGCTGTCATGTGTTTATCTGCCACAGATCATAAGATGCTAAGAGCAGGACTATTGCGTATCTTTTTAAATGTCAGTGGCTATCATAGTGTGCATCGATTAACTGTCAAATGGTTATGGTTTGGTACAAAATGGAATCATTTGACAGCTAATCGATGGACACTATGATAGCCACTGCCATTAAAAAGAATCGCAATAGCCCTGCTGGGCTTATCATCTCGCTTGTAGAGACTACCCGAAAGAGTGCCTTCTGTATAGGTACCTACTTAGTTTATTTGGGCGTTTTCTGAAGTTCTATACTATAGAGGACGAGCTTATTGCTTGAATCTCGCGTCCTGGCTGCTAACTACCTAGGTACTGGAAATGCTCTATGTATTTAAAAGCCTTACCTATAACTGCCTAATCTCTACATTAGCGCTTGCGGTGGTAAGAAAGGAGTAAGCATTATTCCGTTCAGTGCGTTCAAGATCAATAAGGTAGCAAAGAAATTTATTTTGTACCGTGCCTAGTATCTATCAATGTACTGTATAAGCCCTAGCGCCATTGACTTATACAGGGTGTCCCAAAACTCAACGTCAAGCCGAAACGGGGTGACAGGATTGATCATAACCATCACGAGAAAAATCTGAAAAAAAATCTATCCCATGCAGTTTGAAAATTATGGGCATTTTAAGAAAAACCTAGAAATTTGATCAAACTGTACCATTTTTCGGTTATTGTGGTTATTATTTTTTATTTTTGTTCATTTGAACTTTAGAAACGTAATCCTAAATAACATTTCTAGAATCCCAATAAAAAATAATGACACAATTGCCTTAAGTTCCCGAGAATTGAGACTATTTGTTAAACTACGAATTTAAAATTTTCAAGATTCGTCGACTTTGACAGGCCCTCCTATAAAAAAAATGTACTAGAGTGCCTTGGCAAGTAGCATTAAAAGTTGGCGCATTTAATCAGAATTCTAAAATGGTACAATACTTGTTAGTTCCATACAATAGAAAAGAGTAAAAAAATTAAAACCTCAAGTAACCCGATTTTTGCTATCAGATTTTACTCAGTTAAAATGTTTTTAATTCGCACAAGCTCTAGGTAGGTTCTTAATTTTAAGGCAAAATTTTTTATATAATAGATTTTTTTTCAGATTTTTCTCGTGATGGTTATGATCAATCCTGTCACCCCGTTTCGGCTTGACGTTGAGTTTTGGGACACCCTGTATATTACTGCGTAAGGACTGGGCGGACGGCATGTTAAAATGACGCCACAAACAATAAGGTCTTTCCTAAGCCGAAGTGAACTAGTCCACGATCGGCTCTCTTCGGGTGCGGTCGTAAATTTTATTAAAAGCTTTATTTATGTTCTATAAACCTCGAAAATGCCACGCCGCTTATACAAGGTTACGTTAACGAGCAGACTACACCAATTCTCTGTATGGCGAACGCGTCGAGCAAATGTTCGGACGACCGTATCTTTAGTTTTTATATCAATGCCTAGCGCAAACCGTTTTCAAAAGAAACAAACCTAGGGTTCTCTCACCTACTCGCTGTACTCTTATGACTCAAAGCCTACAAAAGTTGTCGCGTCGGGTGTTCGAACATAAAAATCGTGTCACGGTCACTACATAATCGTGTATTGACAGCCGTGACTGTATGTAAATGTCTTCAGCGTCACACTTGCGCCGAATCCGACAAACATTGCGTATTGTTGTCAGTGTATGACGCGATGGAAATGAGTTTATTAACTTCAAATACATAATAGTTAGACGAAATATGCGTTTGCTGAAAGCAAATGCTACGTTTACGTTAGGTATAATTACTCACTGTGTTAAATGCCTGACATGGCATATTGTGGTCGTGGTAATCTTGCTGAGGAACATTGAGAGAAAGACTACAAGGAAGAGCACTTTGCAAACGACGAGCCACTTGTTGACCCAACATTTTTTCGTTATGTAGGTACCTACCTACGCAATGGATTTTGAAAATAGGTACCGCATAGCGCCCGGGTTGACAACCAACGGTTTGCCACTGGGAATGCGCTCTGATGGATTCACTTAGATTTTAAAATCCGTCTGTATGTAATAGAAAATAGTCGCACTAAAACAACGCCTGTGCACACGGGGGCTTATACGTCATTTCGTGGAACAGTCATGCAAAAGATTCGCTCTCACATTCATAGTTAATTAGTTGTAGTAAATAGCAGGTGCATTGACCTCGCGACCGCTACTTACTTCGTTGGCTGTTTGGGCAGTAATTAGCGTATTAAGAAATTCCCAAATTACCAATACACTGTTCTAACGGTGTCTAATTAACATCTATATGACCGCCACTTGTGTAATTAATCAATAAAATAAAGACAATTATACTGAAAAATTGACGTACTACTGCATGTCGACGGTACCTAACGACTTTCTTCCATTCAAACTTTCAAGTTTACAACAACGCGAATTAAGTTGTTTCCAGAAACGCACATTCGTTTACCTTTTTGGAAACACAATTATGAACACAGATTAAGTAGTATGTAGGAAGCTAGGTAGGAAATACAAAGCAATGAAAACAGCAACTAATACAATGTAGAACCATTTATTTAACAGAGATATTATGGCTGGGTTTACCTTCATTCATTACAGTTAATCTGTTTACACCGTGGCTAAAGACTTGTACACAATGGCCTACTATTCGTTTACTGAAGATCATTGTATGACAGGACACGGCGGACCATGGCTTGCACAATTTCATGCCTCATTGGACCTTAACACATTGAAAAGTATTGGGAACGAATCACACTTACAAATGATACGAAGTTAGTAAAAAGTGTATTTTAAAAAATTATGAGGTACAAATTCGGGCAATAAATTGGGCCCAAACGACACTGGGCCCGGGGGCACGCATGATAGATAATTCAATCATGCATGTAGTATGCCCGTGTTCCAGCAGTGGGGATATTATAGGCTGATTATATTATGTGGCTCAGGACCATTGTGTAAAAAGTCTTTACATTTCTATCAAACTCACTTCAAATGCAGTTGGAACACTTTATAACATAGACACTTTAATAAGATAACAGGCGAGGTATTTACAAACAGTAGTGGTGGCAAACATTATTATTAACAATCATTTCTATAAAATATGAACCATCAAAGCAATCAAAAAATGAGATTTGTGTTCAATATTATGCTTTAATAAGACATGATTTTAATTTAAAATTGGATGAAAGGTCACAATAAAAAATGACATCAAAATGAACCATATAAAACACTGAAAAACCCACTTGTACACACGGCTACACATCAAGCTATACATTACCAGTACAAGCTGGTCTCGCATTGTATAGGATTTCCGTTCAGTGCGGGATCAGCGTAAACTGGAAATGTATAGCTTGATGTGTAGCCGTGTGTACACTTAAAAAAACATTGACACTCAATTAGAAAACATATTATAATTAATATCACGTTAAAAACTGCACCATTCTGAAAGATTAACTTTAAAATAACAACTTACATAAAGTCTATGACTCGATAGATTTAAAACAAAAATCACACAAAACTTAATTAATTATAGTCTAACTAAAGAAATCTACAACTTCACTCATTCATCATCCTACTTATCAATGACATAAATTAATTCATTTCTTGATTAATTTCACTAGAATCCTGGCAGAAATATCCAAAGACCAGAAATAACTGGTCCTAGTAACTTGTCCCAAAGGAGAAGGATAGTAGTAGTATACTTCAAATGCATAACACAATTTTATTTTGGTGGAAATCAATCCATTGCTTAGTGTGTTTGAAAAACCATCTACTCAACAACATAAATAATGCAATGAACACTGTTGACCTGTCAAATATTGACATCGGCAATGTTAGTGGGCTATAAAATAATCTCCCGGATATTTCTGCCAGAACATTGTCAAAATTGTGCTATCTTACGTTTAAGTTTGGAATATACCAGCCAAGTTGAAATTCTTCAGGTCGACAAACATTCCGGTGTGTCCATTTATCATACAATAGTATTCGGCACCCAATATGTAGGAGAACACCATGGCTCCCACAAATCCGCCCAGATGTGTTGACGTAGGTAAAAGGATGCCAGTAGCTATTAGCATACCAATGTATGTTACATACCTTGAAAAGAAGTATTTATGTGAGTAAAATTAGTATTGTAAGCTTTAACATGCCCCCAAAATGACGGTGTTAGGAAAAGAAATATATACTAAACATACTAGTGATATTCCAATGATAGCCATGGCCATGATATAATAGAGGAACAGAATATTGTGTAAGTGTACTGAATAATACATGTAAAAAATACTATTATCTTGTTGTTAGATATTGTGGTATGTTGTGTATGAATGTGAATATATTCTTAAATTTTAATAATATTGTACTTAGAGCAATAAAAAATTACTACCGTTTGGGTGAAATAATAGTCATTAATAAAATTCATAGCATAACTTCATCAGACCCATATTCCCCGAGGGGTTAGACAGAGGTGCACTTAATAATCAGCTATCAACTGGAAATAAAAACACCATGGCTGCCACAAAGAATTTCCTGATGGAAAAAGACAATAACACTTTGCCTGACCTGGGAATCGAACCGAGGACCTTGAATATAGTCTAAGCTTCCAATAAATAAATAAAATAATAATGGCCAATCGAACCCACCACCAATTAATTCAAAATGTTCATTTACCTACACATTATAATGAGCACACTTTACAGGAAGCCCTATAACTCCTCGTTTCTGTAAGAAAGTTGATTAAATTATAAAACAAAACAATAGGTCAGACTGAAATGGTAAGTCTAGGATAAAGTTTGATAAGGACAATCATCATGGTTTTTTATTTGTGTTTTTAAGTGTGGAACCAAAGTCATCATCATCATTCTTCTGGCCTTATCCTGTATCATTTGGGTTCGGTGCTGCATGTCATCATCTCAGTAAAGCAGTAATTTCTCAATATTGTTTGATGAATGGAAAATTTCTATCTGAATAAGATAGTTCTATTTATAGTTTTGTCCTGAAAAAAAAACGAAGTTCAATATTACCTTGTACTAGCAAACTTGTCCATTGGGTCCTCATCCTCTCTTTCAGCAATACAGAACTCTCCCTTCTTAATATATTCTTTGGCGCACTTGCGGCACATATCAGGCCCATCTCCGTGACAAGTCTCACAGGACTTATCACAAGTCATACACATAAATGAGCCAATTGAATTCAAGCAAAATTGATTCTTATTGCATTTATTTATATCATCACATTCATTAACGTCAAGGCAGCCTTCATCAGAGTCAAAGGCAAAACCTGCCTTGCAAGCCACACAGTCTTTTTGAGAACCAGATCTACATCCTCCCATACAGGATACATGGCATGGAGAGCACAACATCTTTGTATCATCCTTGTATGATAAGTAATAGCCAGTCGTGCATTGATCACAGTTGTCCCCCGAGTACCCTGTGTCACATAGGCACGTTCCATTTCCCTTTCTCGTCCCGTCTCCTCGACATTTACCATTTCCGCTGCATAATCTCTCATGATCCCCAGGGCATGGTGTGCAGTCTTTACCGTAATGGGACTTTGGGCAACACACTTTCAAATTGTCAACACAAATGTACTGGAATAAGTCTGTAGATTCATCTGGGTTTTGAGCCCACCATGTTTCAATGAACTCTTCAGCTTTTTCAGCCATAAGGTGGCACTGGAGGGAATGTTTGCCCTCCTTGCAAATTCCGTCTTGTATGTCAATTAATCGCATCTCACTTCGTTTATAAGATAGTTTTAACTTCTCTTCCTCCCACGCCGCGTCTCCACCTTCGTATTTACCTCTCGTAGTTCGCTCTAAACCTTTTTTGAATGAGTCGACGAATAATTTACAAGTCAGACATTCGCCAAGGTTTTTAGACGGAGTGAGCATGCCAGGATTGACTATTGGAGGCTGTACATTGCAAAAAGCAAGAGGCAATGTCACGAGCGCGATTATTATGTTTAACATATTTTTCCCACCGCTTCCCATGTTGATACAGGCCTGTAAAATTGTTGATCAGATTATAGAATCGTTAAACTTACACATTTAATTCAGCTATTTTGTAATAATAGGATAATTGGGCACCCGCAACTTATTGTTGTTGAATTGACAAGTACCTATATCGATCCGGAAGCTTTCTCGAAACACAACACTATGGTAAATTGGAACCGCACTACAGTCACAGCTGGTCAATGTTTAATAGGATTAAGGACTATTTCTTGTTTAACACGTTTATTAAAAACATTAAATACTGACGTGTTCATAAGAGACTCGCCGACCACTTCGAGAATTCGAGATTTTTTTGACGTTTTATCAAACGGCTGGCATTGACGTAACGCCATCTTGTTGCTACGTTTCGTTTCACATAATGTTGATGAGCGAAAAAGTAACACGCGACTGTGAAAAAAATAAAACTGAAAAATATAGATAATGTTTTAAGTAACAGATTACGCCTAAATAAGTCGTTTCCATAAATTCTATAATAAGGATTCACCTACACATAACACCTACACGTAGTTGTTACGTTTATCGGCCGTGGGAGGAAATCCGTTGACCTTACTTAATATTTCGCAAACTTGTGATGGTTATTCTTTTCGTAACTTGTGTAAATAAACCTTACGTATGTTACGCTATACGTAACGCAACCCGCACATAAATGCCTACCAGTTTTAATAAATAAAAGATCAAACATAGCTCACAATTCATCATAAATGGCTATGGTACACAAAGCCATCAATTTCTTTTATGTTTTTGCTTGCTTGAATAGCACGGGAAGTTCTTACGACTCAATCTACAGACATCTTGACCGCAACGTTTAAAAACCTCAGAGGCTCTTAATAAAAGAAAATACGATAAAACATGTGGGGAGGCGTGATCAAGATGTAAAATGATCGATAGCAGGCGCGATACGAATGGTATCTTCAATATCTTGGTATTATGCGAATAATGAATAATAGTACTTGAAAGGGACCATCATTTATTTTCCATTGCATTCGCATTCGATCATCGTAAGTGTAGTCTTAAACATGGACCTAATTACGTGTTTCCTTTGCTATGAATAGCGTTTATAAAGATCTCTTTCTTTTTAGACGTCGGCGTCGTCGCTGTAAAATAGACTGCTTTATGATAGGTAATATGAAAGCATACCTACTTTATTTGTAAAAGGTCCCGTGGGCAGAGATAATGAACCTGATAATTTATAGGTTGAATAAATTACGTTTCATGTTTATTCAGTAGACATCTAAAGTAAGTATTTTGTTACCTAGTTTTACTTGATAGGATTACCTATCAAGTAAAACTAGGTAACAAAATACTTACTTAAGATATGTATTCCAAACCATTAGGTTTGGAATACATATCTTCTTTTTTATGCTAATTGAATGCCAAGATTACCAAAAGTTAATAAGAGAAGAGCATGTTGAAAACTGAAACCGAATTTGTAAACTTGTGAACTTGCTATCAACAAAAAATCGTTAACATACGTACAAAAGACAAAGTCTAAAATGTTTAACAACACGTATACGTAATTACACCGGCAATGATACTTGCATAATAACTTCCTGCTTTCACCGTAACAAAGACTATTTCTCTTGCACGACTGTGAACTACCAACTCACACTTGCGGGTGGCAAAATATAGGAACTAAAAAATGTATGGCAGAAGCGTTGGTTCGCGAAGATACTAGCGCCATCCATTCAGAAAGGAGGTTGGCTTGTCGCCAGTATAATTGCGTTGAACAATAAGGTGTTCTTGTTGTAATGTTAGCGCGTTTGCTGCTTAACGGATTTAAGGAACACGTTAGACGTTTCAGCGGAAAAGGAATGGGAGAGGAAGAGTGCTATTTCTTTTGCCTTGTTAATGTTGGTGAAAAAATATTTGATTTTGGGAACACGCCACTCCTAGAATACGGGTAACTTTGACCTTAGCCCGTCGCTCAGAGCTTAAGAAACATCATAATTACCTACTTAATAAAGTACATAACATAATGCCTGTAATCCCCGAAGGGTATAGGTAGAGGTGTACCATGAAGTATATATACACATTTTGTAAATACAGGCTTCGTGGCTATAATATATAATATTTTTTTTTAATAAACGTTGCCCCACACTAGGAATTTCTCCTGTATCGTGGGTGCGTCCACAAACATTTAAACTAACATACACAAATATTATTGGGGGAAAAAAAAAAAGTAAAAAATATCCGTACGGAAAATCCCAACAACACTATAATCGATATCAACCAAAGACCTAAGGTTTGACTTGACAAAATACTCGCAATGTTTCAGCTAGGTAATTCAGGTGGTAACGATTTTGACCCTGGCATACAACAAAGCATTGTGTTTACCGACCTACTCAGCGGAGATGGCCAACTATTTGATTAGCAACTCGCGTTATTGATGGTTAACGTATTTAATAGGGTAGTTAACAAAAAAAATCTTATGAAAAAAGACACATATTTTTTCTTTATTCACGTAAACAAACAATGAAGACGATACAGTGCTTTGAAAACTCGTGTGACGTCATATTCTAAGACATTAGCATGACATTTTTTAACGGTGAGTGACGTCACAAATCTTTGACGCGTTATATCTTCGTAATTTTTTATTGATTTGATAAAACAAAAAATACGTAGGTGTCCAATATTTTTAAATAAATCTAACAGACGGACTAATTAGAATAATATTTTTTTTAGTCAGGAAACATCCCTTTAGTAGAATAGTCTTCTATACGGCCTAGCTTACATTTTTATAGGTACATGTGCTAAAAGTACACAAAAAATACGTTGACTAGGAGCTTATCTAGTTCTTAGACAGAAAGAAAAATTAGCCTAGTTAGTCGTGAAGACTTTTTTTTTTTTGGTGGGTGGAAAATCATCAAATAACCCCTCCCGCTCTTGGGCAGAGCGAAAGGGAGTGTCAGACTTCTACTGACTAAAAACCACCCATGTTCCTTCTTAGCCCTTCATGTCGAGGCCGCGATATCTCTTGCGAACAACCCGCAGCCCCGACAGACTCCATGGTTGCTATTAAAATAAAATCCTGAAGGAAATACCCAATAACATTTTGCCAAACCCAAGAATCGTAATTATCTAAAACCTTATACTCTGCTGTACTAGCAGTCGCGACCACTAGACCGAAACAGTCAAGTAGATAATAATAAATTGTTAGACATAAACATGCATAAAACGTAGTGATATAGTTCGCGTCAAATAACTTTGCCCCTCTGAAGTTAGCCATTTGCAAAGATCGCGCAAGTGCAGTCACGTAGACAATTATTTGAACAAAATAAATACATATTTTTAAAAGATAACATCCCCTCCTCAGTCGTACATTCTTGACAGAATGGTCGTGGTTGACGATGATGCATTTTCTTTGGACGACGCAGCCCTCGCGATGCGCCTCCACTTGTTGCGGTCTTCAGCGTCTCGGGAGCTTTGGACGTTTGTGTTGCAGCTTTTATAAGGTCTGTCCAACGCGTAGGTGATCGACCGCGTGACCGCTTGCCTTCTACTTGCCCCTGGACAACAAGTCGTTCCATGGAGCGTTCATTTCGAACAATGTGAGTATGTAAGTATTTGAGGATTCGCATCTGTACAGTCGACGACAACCTCTCCTTGATTCGGAGTTCCTCCAAGATCGAGACATTGGTCCGAAACGCCGTCCAAAGATAACATAGTTTTATATAAATGTTGTATAATTTTTGACTGCTTTTTGACTTTTTGTTTCGTAATTTTGACTGCTGCGCAGCCACTCGTAGCCAACTTCAGAGGGGCACAGTTATTTGACGCGAACAGTAAGTCGGTAATACCTCGCCATCGAGTACGAGTACCACGGTAACCCAATTCACTAGAATGGCTAGTAGATTACAGCTTGCGACGCAAACACAGTGGAGCTATTCAATATTCATGGCTTTCACGCTCTTTCATTCGGGAGTGGCTGTTGTACTAAGTTTGTCTTGGCATTTCATGGGGCCACTGCCGTTATTTCCTGCAGGGCAGCGTTTGTCTAACTGTATTCTAAACAGTAGGTCCATACCTACATTATTTTATAGACTATGGACTGAAGGCCTGAAGACTGCAGATCAAACTTCTATCAAGAAGTTCTTAACAGCTTCATAAAAACGTTACGATCTCAACCTTTTAGGGGACTTTCAAAAGGAGGATGTTAGCAATTCGCTTGTTCTTTTTTATTTTTGTCATTTTTAAAGCTATTTATGTAAGAAAACTACAAAAAAATCTCCAAAAAATGAATAATTACAATGACTTCTACGTATCGTCACATGGAGATGGAAAACACGCAATTCAAATTCAAAAAGTACGAGTACCTTGTGCATTTGAACTAGTCTGAGAAAAATAAAAGTTTTGCCGAATAGCCAATAACAACATAATTCTAGAATTAAAAATTACGTGAAAAATATTCAAAAGCTCCGCGTTCGTTGTTCGAATACCCACATTCGCGCGCGTTCCGATACTCGCATCAACTTTATTTTCTTTTGCAGTAATGGTTTATCGTATTAATACAATAGTACCTGCTCGGCCGGCAAAGGAAACTATTTGTTCGTTTTTGCATTGTCACACAGCTGTTTTAAAAGCAAAGTTTATTTTTAAGATCGGTATCTAGCGACTAGAGTGGCCCGGCTGGTATTTTTTTTATCTCACGCAATCCATACATACCTTGGTTTAGGTAATTAAGTATGGAGAAAAATAGATGTTTTAATTTGAATCAGAAATGCATAATATTCCAAATCTCTCTTTTTTGGCATGTCGATAAAAATCCACTGCATTTTGTCATCACGAAAGCCTGTAAGTACGAGTAGGTACCTTTAATCTATAGGTACTATATACCTAGGCACCTACTTGTTATGTTACCCTATAAGTAATTACCGTACTAAAAAATAATCGCCAAACAATTTATCATAATACCAAAATTAACGACATAAAAGAGAGAAACAATTAATTCAAGTCCAAACTAATGACCGTCAAATAGGTTTTCAACAGGGTATTTAAAAATGCCATAAACAGTAAAAATTGGCCCACGACTGTCCATTAAAGACCAACATGTATGTTTATACACGTAAAAATAGAGACATAAATTAAATATATTTTTTCACGCAAGATATGCGTGCAAAATGCACTTAACAATTGTCTCATAAATTATAGACATCCGATACTGGCTGTAAACGAGAACATACCTGTGCGCTATTTTTAGGATGAATTAAAAAGTTAAACACGACCCATGATTCCATGAATGGAGACGCGTTTTACTAGATGCTGATGAAAACTGACGTTTTAAATTGTAACGAAGCCCTTTTATTTGCAAGTTATTTTAATTAAAATTTTACACTTTGAATGATAAATGCTTTACAAACATTTTATAATTAGGTACCTACCTATGTTTGTAAATCAGCTTGTATAGCAGCTTCTTTAAAATATTTCGCGGTACCTATGTACCGCGAAATATTTTACCAAAATTTTATAAAAACTAACCTGACCTACACCGCGTTTACAAAAAAAAAACAAATCAGTTCAACCAATAAAATCTAGTCAATAGACAGTAAACAAGCCTCTGAAAATCGTCGGGCTTATTCTAAACCAATTATTTTATCATCGATCGCTTTATAATTGCCGTTCAAATCTGATAATAGATTCTCCAATAGCTGGCTATGACTGGGCACGTTCTTACAAAGCTTCAAAGCAATTCATTCGATCTTTTATTACGATATTGGTTAATCAATGGTAGCACAATCTAAGTTGGCCTACGGGCTACGGCAAAAAATACAGAAGACTATAGGAATAATTTCGAGTTGAAGATAGCCAGTCAATAATCTTTTTTATTTCGTTTGAAATAAGATCAATTTTAAGCTGACTAGGTACTTCCTTAGCCATCCCAGTTATTATTCTCCGTCTCTATGTCAGGTCACCTAGCATGTCTTCTTTTTCCATAGGTTCTTCTCTGTTACTCGTCATTCCAACATGGCAGTCAGGTCCTTTATATCCACCATATGATTCTTCACACGGTCCATCCATCGTTTCTTTGGTTTTAATAGCCCATACTTACTCAAAACTTTCTTCACGACTACTCTCGGCCCACCATTTTATATGCAAAAAAAAATCTCACTCTATTCCTCTCCGTAATAATCTTGTAAGTTAAGTAGACCTTTGCAAATGAGAAATAAAATTAAAAAAGCTCAACATACAAACTCATTACTCGCCAAGTACTAAACACTAACATAATCTTGTAAGCGTCGTAATTAAAATAAACAGTTTTATGGCTATTGCGGCAAAAAGTGGAAAAAGGCTTTTATTTTAGCGCCGGCTTGATGGTAATTAACTTTGCAAGAGGTGTCCATACTGGTACTGACCTAACTAGGGAGAAAGGTGCCAACAATTCAATATGGGCGTCAATTATTTTATGGTAAAAACCCGTTTGCGTTTTTTATAACTGACTCTAAAGATATCAAAAATTATAACTGACTCCCACACCACTCCCTCCTACAAAAAGTGAAAATTAACCATTGTTTTGGTTATCTGCAGTGGCCAAAAAACTAACACAAGGGGCCGACTTCCGAAACTAAGGTTATTTTGCAATTTTTTCGTTTTTTGGCAGTATGTATTTTTTCAAACGTTTTTAAAATGGCGTCGGTAGTTTCGCTTCCGTACTACTGCGAAACCACTTCTGATTTATGTAGGTATATGGTTACATAAAAAAGCCGGAGACAGTAGGTAATCCAGAGAAGGTAAATAAAAGGCACAAACCCCCTGAATGATCCAGTTGGTAGCAAAGTCTTTAAAAGACTTCACCACAAAATACAGTTGCAATAAAATAAAATCAAACTAAAATACACCCTAAGCCTTTCTTTTTGAGCCGTAAATAACGAGTGAGGCTAACTCACTCTGCTCAGTGCTAACAAGGGCTATAGTTTTGTGTAAAACAAATACAATTTATGGCTATCGAAGGCTTTACATTAAAATACTTTGTAGGCAACGGAGCAGGCAATTTCTTGAGTCACTGAGACACTGACGTCATCGTTGCAAATAGCAACCGGCTTGGCAAGGCCTCGCGACAACTTTACCATACCTACCGGTGCGCGGTACGCGGTAAATAGCAAAGTTGTGTCTACTAAAGTATTATTATAATGATATCTGAAAAGTTGATTTAATTTAGTATACCTATCTAGTGGGATTATTAAAAATATCTAATTTTCAATTTTTTTTTGTTGTATCGGTTCCTTCTGAAAATGAAATGTCGTTTCAAAGTGACATACTACTTTTTTTGTTAAAATTACCGACATGTACTT
Source organism: Diarsia brunnea (assembly GCA_949774965.1). NCBI lineage: Eukaryota > Metazoa > Arthropoda > Insecta > Lepidoptera > Noctuidae > Diarsia > Diarsia brunnea. Next base: position 2,534,678 of record OX458998.1, on the reverse strand, counting down.
ACGAAAATCCATTCAGTGCTTTTACTTTCATCAAAAAGAGAGTGCAGAATTTGAATCTTATAATTATCAATGAAAAGGACCATTTGAACAGTATGATGTAACTGAAGTAGCGTCGTTAAGTTATTTATTACTTTATGTTTTTCGCACTTAACGCATATTACACAACGAAGATCTTTTCAAGGATCTTCAATTTTACAGATAGGCATTTTGCTTGGAGCGTGTCCGCACGTCCGTAATAAGAACTAGCGTCACCCTTTTTAGGGTTCCGTAGTCAACTAGGAACCCTTATAGTTTCGCCATGTCTGTCTGTCTGTCCGTCCTCGCTTAATCTCTGTGACCGTTAGCACTAGAAAGCTGAAATTTGGGACCAATATGTGTATCAATCACGCCGACAAAGTGCTAAAATAAAAATTGGAAAAAAATGTTTTATTAGGGTAGCCCCCCTATATGTAAAGTGGGAAGTGTTTTTTTTTTTAATTTTAACCCTAATGTGTGATATATTGTTGGAAAGGTATTTAAAAATGAATAGGGGTTTACTAAAATCATTTTTTGATAATGTCAATAATTTCGGAAATAATCGCTCCAAAAGTAAAAAACAAAGCGTCCCCCCCCCTCTAACTTTTGAACCATAAGTTTAGAAAATACGAAAAAAATCTGAAAAGTAGAACTTTATAAGGACTTTCTAGGAAAATTATTTTGAACTTGGATGGAAACAACAGATGGAAACTGCAGTTAACCAATATAATTTGGTCCCTGAATCGTATGAGCGCCTATACAATCCAGAGGTCAAGTTTCATTTGCCAGTATTTTTTTTTTAACTTCGTTTACATAATATTTTATTATCTACGGAACCCTACACTGAGCGTGACCCGACACGCTCTTGGCCGGTTTTTTCATTTTCAATAAGGGTTGTTTCCTGACTAAAAAAATATGATTTTGTTTAGTCCTTCAGTTAGATTATCGAAAAATATTGGATACTTATTTTTTGTTTTATCAAATCTATAACAATTGACGAAGATAAAACACGTCAAAGATTTGAGTGGGGGCTTGTGTGACGTCACTCGCCGGTTAAAAATGTCTTACAAATTTACAATATGACGTCACACGAGTTTTCAAAGCACTGTATCGTCTTCATTGTTTGTTTACGTGGAAAAACAAAAAATATGTGTCCAATATTTTTAGGAAATCTATTTGACGGACTAATTAGTTTTTTTTGTCAACTACCCTATTTCTTAAATGTTTACCAACAGCGCCCTCCTCACACGTCATTCAAACACCAAAAGAACCGTGCTGCACTTTAAAACACGATGTTTCATTTGGTAAGATGTAAAATGACACTTGAATTTTATGACCACAAACGACATCTCCATTCTGTCGAGGCAAAACACAATAAAACATCAATGTTACGGCTTACACGGACCGTAAAACGAAACGGGACAGTCACTCCCGCCACAGAAATAATATCAATTCCCACCAATTTTCACCCGCCATTCCACCAACCTAAAGTTAGGTAATGTGATAACAACTTGTCACTGCTTATGCACCGTTGCAGTCTTTGCTATTAAGATTAATTCATTGTACGAAGCTGTAATGGTTCCTAAAATACTTTTACAGTGATGAAAAATGAAAAAAAATAAATTATAACGTAACCAAAAACTATTTAAGTAGGTACTTACCAATACTTACCTACACTAAGTAAATACTTTATATTGTTAGCTGATTCAATTCAGAGAGCTCTTGTTGTTTTCATAAAATTAAATACCTACTTATGTTGATATTGGAAAGTATTCTGTGTATGGATCTAGATAATAAAGATATTAAACTAGGTAAATAATGGCAAGACAACCACAATAATAATCTTGTATACTTTAGCCAGGCAAAATAAGGAAGAAGGTTTATGTAAGTTTGCCTAACATGGCGGGTGAAAATTGGCGGGAATTGATATTATTTCTGTGGCGGGAGTGACTGTCCCGTTTCGTTTTACGGTCCGTGTAAGCCGTAACATTGATGTTTTATTGTGTTTTGCCTCGACAGAATGGAGATGTCGTTTGTGGTCATAAAATTCAAGTGTCATTTTACATCTTACCAAATGAAACATCGTGTTTTAAAGTGCAGCACGGTTCTTTTGGTGTTTGAATGACGTGTGAGGAGGGCGCTGTTGGTTACATTTAAGAAATAGGGTAATTGACAACAAAAAAATTAATTACCTAGTCCGTCAGATTCTTGCAAACACCATAACAACTAGTTTACTCGGTCTTTCATGCATTTGTTGCGGTTACTGAACAACTGCGTAGTCTACGTACGTTTATCTTTCCCTAATATCTATAACTATTATGTATCACCCACCTCTATTTAGCACATAAATCTCCAACATTAAATGCTTTTTAATATTGCCAACCGTAGTTTTCTCCGAACATGTTCAGGTTTATTTAACGAAACGAGAAAAATAAATCAAAAACTAAAACGTTCGAACTTTAGTTAGGACCCTTTATTCTATTGTTCAACAAGTACCACTACGCCAGTCGCCTCCATTACCCCGATAAGGCACCACCGGTTATGAATTCCATTCCATCAATTCCCGCCATTATTCAAATTCCGAATAATATATTTTGCAGCTGGCAACTACGAGTGGGTGCGCCCACCGCCGCCGAACCTTGTCCATACATCTAGTTGCGTAAGGTCTGACTTATTGCAACTCGAATAATCCTGTTCTAGATTTTGAATTGCTAATAAATGAGGTCGTGTAGCCGATGCAAATAGTTTAGTGAAGGGCTAGGCGTTAGTTGGGCTGCAGAACTCGTTTCAGAACAGTTAGCAACGATGGTGGGTGGAAGACAAGCGGTGGCGATGCGTGACTGCAGCACCATTATAGTGATGACAACCATAGGAAAGCTACAAATTCTTATAATTTATCGTCCTTGATAGCACTTTCCGCATAACATGGGGAGTCTTCAATTTTCTCTGTATAAGGCGGTTATTATATTCTTGATTTATGGCTTGTGGGTGATTTTGAGGACTATTTGCAGCTTAAAATTAAGGAAGTTTCTATAGTCATAACATTTATGAAATGGGTACTTCGACCGCATATTGATACCTAAATTAAACTGCCAGCATCAGCTTCAAAAAAAAAAAAAAAAAATCGATCTCTTAATAAGCTCTACTCCACTTAATCAGAAACCATTATCTAGCGTAAAACATCCAGTAAAAAATGTCGCTCAATCTTAATAGGTTTTTCTTCCAATAACCGCGATGTAGTTAGGTAAGTTTTTATCGTCTCATTTCAAATCGCGAGGGTACAACCTAATAAATAAGTCACGTACAAACATCCTGCGCCATGCGTCGTTGTCCATAAAAAATGCGCTACGGCTAATCGCCGGTCATCGCTCTCTCTAGCTCTTTCGAAAAATATAATATTTTATTATCGCAACCCAGACGCTTACGGGAAAGACAAGTTCCATGTCAGTCGTGTCTCGATGTGTACACAAGTGTGCGCCAAGTAATTTTATTGTGATATTGCCTAATTTGGTACGAACAAAGGAGTGGTCTACATTTACAAAAAGTCTAGAATAAAACGTAACTCCATCTACACAAATCACTGAACGCATCGTCATCCATTACCTTGCATCGTGTTATTTGCCTAAGTGGTTCGATGCAGGATAATAAGTTAGAAAGAATAGCCCTAGGTTACGGCCACCTTTGTCTGGACTCCGCTTCGGTCATGACACCTCGGGGCTAGACAAAACGTGGTCTAATCTTCCACAGGCAAATTGCCATGTAATGGGACCGTGTGGGCTCCACGATTGTTTCTATACAAGGCCGCATGGCATGTGCAGCATGTGCTTCAAATGCAGCGTTATTAGGAGATTACTATTAAAAAACGAAAAACAGGGTGTTCATCGAACCATATAACCGAATTCGTTAATTTGAAATAAAAAAGGGCCGTCAGACTTCCCGCGTTAACCGGTGTCAGAAACTTTAAAAAAGTGTTGCCACGTAAATTGACAGCGGCAAATAAAAAGGTAAACAACAAAAAAGTATTGATCGGTCTCAGCGGGGCGCCTCGATAACTCTCGGCCTAATGATGCATCAACTATCATATTCGCAAAGATAATAAAGATGTTTTTGTGAGCCCTTATTATCTCTCTTTGTTCCATTTTTGATTACACCTCGAGCGCATGCAAGTGAGAATCATTCTTGAAAGCGCGCATCAAAAAGGATTTATTTTGACGTTTATGTTTTTGCTGGCGCACTCGGTAATAAACAGGCATAGAGTTTACCTAATAATAGGCAGGTAATTAAAGTAAGAAAAACTTCGGCGTGTTTTTTACTAGCGCTGTCCAAACACAGTCAAGGTTTTGATGTAACATTCTTATGATAATTAATTAACATTCATTGTGAAAACTTCAAGTTGAATTTGTTTTTGCTGATATTTTTTACTTAAGATCAGTTTAATTCCATAATTATAGTTGCTACTAGCTGTGCCCGCGACTTCGTTCGCGTGCTAGTCGGAAACTAAAACGCGTCGCTTAGATAAAAGTACCGTAAAATCATACAACTATAGTCCTAGGGGACAACTATGGTCCAAATTCACTCAGTCACATAATCACATTTAAAACTACGCGCACCGACATCTAGCGTGAAGTTATGGAAGTTTTTAGTTGTTAATGTCATACGTAACGTGTTTTGATCGATTTTGCATAGATGGCACTACTTGCATCCGATCAGTGAGCTCAACCGATGTAAACGAGTTTGTGCACGTTTTTGTTCACTGCGAACTTTAATTTGAAAAAAATAGTTTTTGTGTATTGTTTTGTTCCTGATTTTTATGGTTGATCGGTAAGTTATTCATACACTAAATTAAATGTTGTTATTTCTCAAACAGTTACTTAGTTCAAATTTAGTGATTTTTTTTTTAAATTTCGTACTATGTTTTCAACTTTAGTCCAGGTTTTTTTTTGGACCATATTTATAAACTACCCTATGGTTCTTTGCAGAACGAGTTGCGATGTCTAGAAGAAAGCCAGGGGCCCGGTATCCAACAAACGAGACCCCGGTATTACAACGCTTGTCAACTTACAGAGAAATAGAAACAGAAAATGTTGATCCAAGCCTGTTATCAGAGTCATTTGTAGAGTTTCTTGAAAATAAAAGAAATACCGTTGTCGGTCGTGCGGGAACTGGACGAAAAAAGAAGTTAAATGTACCCGCTGGAAAAAGTATCACTGCTGAAGAATTGAAAGCTATATCAACCACACCTACGACATCTCAAATGAAGCCATCTAAAAAGAAACGTCGAGTAATGTCTGTAGATAGCGATACCGATGATTCCATAAATGAAAATGTCATAGAATTTGCAAACGATTCTGATTCCGATCGAACTTTCGTTGAAGGACTTGAAGATGAAGATCTAGTAGAATTTAAAGACAAAGAAAACGAGTCTCCAAATTGCGTCGCCACCTCGTCGAATTGCGAATTAATCCCAGAGGAAAATGATTTCGTCGTTGTCGAATATGAAGGCGAGTTATGGCCTGGCCAAATACAAACCAAAGAAGCTAATGGGGCGTATGTAAAGTGCTTGACACGCTGCGGGCTTTCTTGGAAGTGGCCTGAAAAGGATGACGTGATTTTTTACCCAACCAATAAAATTAAATTTAAAATTGAAACGCCAAAGAAAATGAGCACAAAGAGAGCTTTATTCAGGGTTCCTGAACTAGAAGACAAGTGGGGAAAGCCTAAAAAATAACTTCTTTTGTTTTTTTATTTAAAATACAACTGTTTTTTCATAAACCTAACTAAATATTTGGTCTGATTATTAATTTCTTTCATTAATAGTTCAATGAGTGAATTTTTGTAACAATATTTGGAAAATTAAAAAAATTTGACTAATATAATGTTTTATTTTTATTTTATTTGTATTTACATGGCCTATTATTATCAGAGTTACTTTCAAGTATAGTCCAAATTTAATATAAAAGCGTTTTCAGTGCCATTTTACGGTAGGACTATAGTTGAAAACACCGCAGACAACAATGGTCCAAAAAAAAGTAAAAAAAAAAAAAATAAATGATAATACTTGTTTGATGCTGTTAGGCGCATGTTAATCGTCGCTATACTTACAAATAATAAAACCACAAAGATTATTTGAAATAATAATAGTTTAGAGTAAAACCAACAATATGTTTGACTATTGCGAAATTTGGACCATAATTGTATGATTTTACGGTACATTAAATCATTGCCCTGCGTTAACTTACTGACGCTGTAGAAAATAAGAAGAGAGTAATGCAAAGTACTGACTATGTCTCATACTAAAGTTTAGATGGATGGGTGTTTGTTAATCGACCACGTCAGAACGGCCGAACGGATCTTGAAGAAATTTGAAACAGGTACATTATAGTCGACAGGCAGACAGATTGTCGTTGGCGCGTTCGTGTTCCACGCGCGCCTCAAAGATATGTCAGCAACAATTAAGGGGCCCCAAAGGGACGTCTGCCGGGGCTGAGGGTTGTCCGCAAGAGATACCACGGCCCCGAAACACAAAGGGCTAATAAGGAACGTGGGTGGTTTTTAGTCAGTAGAAGTCTGACACTTTCTTCCGATCCGCCCAGAGCGGGATGAGTCATTTGATAATTTACGAACCACAAAAAAAAGGGGGGATTAGAGGGTGTTTCGAGAGGGTACCTGTACCGAATCTGGGACATCGAATCTGAAATGGCCGCCACCTCCTTCTGTGAAGCAGTAATGCTAGCGAAAGAGGTGGCGTAACGTGAGAGGGAGACAACCTCTCGTCCCAACCGCCGCGGGAGACGCTCCGGGCATCGGGGCCACGTGATGGCTTCCGGCCACCGTAGGCGCAGGCCTGTGAACGGTGAGTAACGGGCTAGTTAATCGTTCGTCCGTCCTATGACGATGGAGGCGCGTTCGTGTTCCACGCGCGTCTCAAAGAGATGTCAGCAACATTGAAGGGGCCCCCAAGGACCGACGCCCGTTGGGGCTGCGGGCTGTTCGAAAGAGATACCTTTTAAAGTTATCTTGTGAAGGCATTTAGTAATAAGTACCATATTCGTTCAATAGATGTCGTTGCTTGTCTCATTCTTGACCATAACGATAAGTTCTTCTTGAAAACTATAAATTCATATATCTTTTGATAGAGAGCACCGATTACGATGAAACAAAGACTAAGTAATAGCCCAAAATACGCACAATATTTATGTATAAAAGTTACCTACATTCGTTTCGTAAATTTGACGTGATGCTTAGTCATCGAAACAGACAAACAGATAAACAGACAAACAGACAAAAATTCCAAAAATGCTGGAAATGTGTTCTGTTGGTTATACTTTAATACCCTGACAATTGTTTTTAAAAATATTTTCAATGTACAAAAACGATTTCTCTACAGATTTATTATATGTATAGATATAGATAGATGTGGCTATAATTAATAATACTTTTTACATGAAGTTCAAGTGAAGCTATAAAAGCATGTTAAAAAGATACTAGCAAACGTCTGATAAATGGCACTTTGTAAAGCAAAAAATAAAACACCGATCTAAGATTTCATTGTGCGGTCTTATAACAGTCACAACGAATTTATAAAGTTATATCTATTCACGAATTAAAAAAACTCCGTCGTATTATGAGAGCATTATAAAAAACTTCGGCTACTGAGGTACACTTCATTTATTTTTGGAGTGACGAACGAAAATCTCATTACCATCCTCTTTTAACGGCTTACTCTCGGAATTAGTTTCGTTAATAATGACGGAATAGTAAAAGTTTAATGGTGTTCAATGTGTGACGCGAGTGTGGAACTTCTGGCGAGAAACTTTTTCATGGAATCAAGGATTATAAATTTATAAGTCAACAATAAACCAATTATGAAAAAAACCTCTAACTGCCGCACTCAGAAAGCTTTAATGATTACTTAGGCCATCACTTAGTAAAGATTTTGACAGTTTAATCATACAAAAGTATGTCAAATCTTTACTAAGTGACGGCCTAAGTAATCATTAAATATCTCTGAGTACCGCAGTAAGAAAAAACAACTTAGGTACCTAAGAACTACATTAAAGGAGTATGGGTACTTTAGGCTAAGTATATGCCCAATCGCATTAAGCGAAATATCCACAGATTACTGCCCAACGTCCTTTGATTGCAACTCAAAAATGATTACCTACAGACGAAATATTCAACAAAATAAAGTTTGTCCTTTGCAAAGGACAAAGGTGAATTCTTGATTTCTATTGTTTAAATTCCGTTCACACACTTGCGGAATTTTAAAACCTGAGACAAAAAGGTTTCCTTCTATTCACGTTTAGTTAATACCTAGGTTTTTGCTTTCAATTTAATTTAGTTTTGTTTCTTAACGATTTCAATTCGTTAACGTGTGGCTATACTTAGCTCCGACGATGCAGCCATCTTATTTTTCCATAAGAAACAAATTCACACTCAATTAAAAAAATTATAAACATTTGTAAAATTGAGTGAGGCTCCCCGATAAACCACCAAAAGATCCAAGCCGCACAATAATGACATTTAAATCGCAAACAAAACGTCAGCCGCCATTTTCCCATAACTTGGCCTGTTCGTTAGATTCCCGCCATTCTAAAGTCGTCGACGCAAGCGCATCCAAGAGGCGGAACTCAAGTAATAGGCGCATTCCGCCGACCAGCCTGTGAATACCGACGTACTTACGATCTCTGAATGGCTTAGGATGCCATTAACGGGCTCCTCGCTTAATGCTTGAACATAATACCTTCCCATTGTTTATCGATTTAAAGAACAAATTGGAAATATCCTTAATGGCAAAGGGTTTTTTCTGCTTCAAACGTCTTAAGTCGTTCTAGTAGTGTAGGTAAGCTTTAACGGAATTATATCGTAATTAATTTTTGTTGTTGTCTTTTTGTGCTGGCTCCATACAATCCAATTCAATCGAGTTGTCATCCTGCTCTTGGTGTGAGAAGTCGTTTCTTCACTTATCTCGGCAGTCACCCTCTTTCTAGCCATATAATTTTGCTTTGTGTCTCTCCATCGCGTCTTCGGTCTTTCCCTAGACCAATCAATCAATTCAAATTTATTTCTTTCTTTCTTTTCTTTCCCTACATTTATACTCGTAGTCTCGTACCAGTCGTACCTTTCCCAGTACCTACAGATATAATTAAAACGAAGCACGAAACCTATAAAACCTTACTGGAAAATTCACTTTGTATTTCAAAAAATTTCAATGAATGTATGCCACATTTTGATTGTATTGAAAAAGGAAATAGTAATTATGGTAAACGATTTACAGTCAATTACAATCTTTTTATTACAAGTAGGTAAAGTAATTTCCCGAACAACAGCAAAAAGATTAATAAATCCTCGGTCTCTTCCATCTCTCTTTTTTTATTGTCTTCTCTATGGTCTTTTTTTTGCGACTAGGTGGGTGGTTGGGATTGTATGAATCGCAACTTCCAATCTATATTTTTCATGAAATGCAGTACTAGAAATAATATACATAGGCATCTCGGTCATTTTTTTTACAAAGATTAGACTAATTCTTAGACAACAAAATAAGAAACACGTACGAAGTAATGGGTAAGACTAATTTATATAAACAACTATGTAGACACTTAAGTGGAAATCAAGTCAAGATGTGCATTAGGAATGGATAGATATTATTAACGAAGCAAGTACAGACGTAATATAAAGACAATGGGTAATTCTACAATAAAAAAAACTGCGTCCACGAAAACTGCGGTTTTTTTTAACAACGAATTTAGTTAACTGTAGAAGACCATGTGAAGACCATGTCTAATGCATTAAACTCTACGGAACGGTAGAAAGGGCAAGATGAACTCATGCGCATGCTGCTGTGATAAAATGGCGACTTGCACTTTAGGTCGTACATAGTTTCATTGACAATTTCATTTTCAAGTAATCGCATCTAGCAGTCATCACTTCATGTTGATGAGCTGATGATGGAAGACATAACTCTTCAACAATAGGACTTGGATTATAAATCTATACTATAATATTATAAAGCTAAAGAGTTTGTTTGTATTTTGTTTGAACGCGATAAACTCAGGAACTACTGGTTGGAATTGAAAAATTATTTTTGTGAGCCTATGATAGAGGCTAGAGCATCACACTTCACAATATAATCCTACTAATATTATAAATGTGAAAGTTTGTGAGAATGGATGTGTGGATGTTTGTTACTCTTTCACGCAAAAACTACTGAACGGATTTGGATAAAATTTGGTACACAGATAGTTTATAACCTGGATTAACACATAGGATAGTTTTTATCCCGATTTTATCTTCCCTTGGGATAATTTTCGAGTTGTAGCGGGCGAAGCCGCTGGCAACAGCTAGTAATATTATAAAGGCGAAAAGTTTGTGTGTGAGTGTGTATGTTTGTTACTTTCTCACGCAAAAACTACTAAACGGATTTGGATAAAATTTGGTAGACAAATAGTTTATGACCTGGATTAACACATAGGTATGATAGTTTCTATCTCGATTTTATCTTCCCGTGGGATAATTTTCGAGTTATAGCAGGCGAAGCCGCTGGTAACAGCTAGTAGTAAGTTTCTTGCTAGAGCATCATTCTGTGAAATTCTTATTTTGAATGAGTGGTAGTAGTATATTGGTACTTTTCTTTAATTAATGTTGTGCCTCCGATTTTGCAGTAAAGTACCTTTAGAATCGTTTTCATAACGTTTAATTATGTCAGAGATAAAATAACTTCATGTAATAAAAAGACTGGCAGGTATTAGATAACCGTAACCTATAGTTAAGTAACATCTCATAATGAACAAGCTATTTCTTCAAGGTAACAAAGGCTGAAAGTAAAAATGACGTGTCAACCGCATAACTAGTCATTATTTAATACCTTGAAGTCCTAGACCTGGCTAGATATATTTTATATCTAGTTATTTATGTAGTTCTAAAACATCGACTGCCTCTATGGTCCCGTGGTTACAAGCCTGATAAATGTCAAACTAGTAGCCATGTAATATTTATAGACGTCATCATTAAAAGAAGAGAGCTCATACACTACACCGCGCGTGGAACGATGGGTAAGATTTTCAATACCTATACGAAACAATGCTTTTTAGACATTGATATAAAAACTAAAGATACGGTCGTCCGAACATTTGCTCGACGCGTTCGCCATACAGAGAATCGGTGTAGTCTGCTCGTTAACGTAACCTTGTATAAGCGGCGTGGTATTTTCAAGGTATAAAGAACATAAATAAAGCTTTTAATAAAATTTACGACCGCACCCGAAGAGAGCTGATCGTGGACTAGTCCACTTCAGCTTAGGAAAGACCGTTTTGACCAAGTTCGAGGCGTCATTGTAAACATGCTGTCCGCCCAGTCCTTACGCAGTAATATATAAGTCAATGTTTTTAGATACCATTTTCAACGAAACAGTAACGTGACAGGTAATCATAACAACATTTTTGATGCGGCCGATCAAAAGATTTAAATCTTTCATTGATTGAATGAAAACGTATCGAAGTTGTTGCATTACCTAGCGTCAGATGTAAAACAAATAAATAATGACAAACAAAACCAGTACATAAAATGGATTACATCCTAATTGAATCTAAGGTCCAACTTACGTAAAAATAAAAATAAAATTTACGACAGAAGGCTTTATGAGCAAATCGGTTTAGCCGCCAATTTGATCTTACTTTATGGCGGGGAGCTTAGTCTATGGAAACGGCCACAGATTATAATAATTATGAATAGATTTTGTACTTAGAACTTTTTTTATGTAATACAGGTAATGATGATTCGTTTCTAAGATTTATTTAAAATAAAATTGTGCTTTGATTCTACCTGATCTGATAGGTACCTACTGAGGCGTAAGTCTTGAAAAAGATACGGTCTTCCTAGTGGGTTTATTTCCCATGAAGTCCCATGTGAAGATCTTCAGGTCTTATTTTCTTACCTACCATAAAATTTAAACTGAACCTAGGTAAATAGACACGTAGTGCCAGAATATACTTACACAATAAAACTTTTTGACAGAAAACGAACAAATTATTGTTATTTTGGAAATAAAGAAAGACAGACGTTCCTTCAACTTTTAATTTATTTCATCGATCCTGCCTGACTGGTATTGTCTAAAGGCCCAATGGCAGGATGGCCAGGTTTTCAGCTCAAGGGTAGCGACTTCGTCTCTTGTAAAAAATCAAAAAAATATGAGCTCGGTGGTATACTTGATTGAACATATATTTTTGTAAATAACTACGTTGATTTTTTTAGTTACTTAGGTATCAATTTATTTGTCAGAATATCACTAATTTTAATGTTTATTTCTTATGAATTCTTTGAAATAGGGTCTAATGGAAATGTGCGTAGGTACTACACTTTTATCTTACCCTTTTGGGATTTCTGCGTGATGTTTTATGTATTCGAAGTATGTACGTTTAACCTTTGAACAAAAATCTACCTAATTTGTTCACCTTCGCAGCTAATTTGTAAGTCAAAACAATTAAATTGTTTTTAATAATAAGAATTCGTTATAAAACTGGTGAAACTACTTAAAATGACATCACAGATATTTAAAACATCATGTTACATAGCTCCTACGGTCGATACTTAAATATTTTATAGCAAAAGAAATAAAGTTAGGTAGGTATCCAATGTTTGTTGAATTAGTTTAATGCATAATACTAGGCATTCCACAAATTGTTGTGGATTTTTCGGACACTGTAAAAGCCAAAAGAGCGCATGATCTGCGGAAAAATGTAAAGGAAAATAAGCCTTTTTAAACGAAAAAACCGCATCAACTTAGTTATACGGTTTCTTTTCCTATAACCACCCTGAAGACGAGGTAGCCGGAAAATGCGTCCCCTTTCGCAGCCGCCAAATATGCACGCAGTAGACGCGTCTATGAGTTGGCAAAAAGTAATCAAGGAGGGCCTATGTTTTGCAGAGTTATTCTGTAGCCATTTACGGTAAACATTGCTTGAACCCAACTGTCCGCTCTATATGGTACCGCCCGGAAAAGTTCAAAACCATTTTCTAATAAGAAATCAATCTTATTTCTGTTTTCTCGGCTGACACAGACTTTCATGTAAATATTTGTAAAGCTAAAAATCTCTTATTACTAACAAATGCTCACAAACAAAAACAATAATGTTTACGTACACGCAACAACACTAAACAATAAAACCAATCTCGGATACCGCTGCGGGCACAAATAGTACACTCGTGCGCAATCACAGACACGCATCTACGTAAAATGTTATAATTTTGAAGCTCTACGAGGTCGGGTTAAGTAATCCTTGCAACCGACCGTAACAACTCATTCATTGCCTTACAAACCAATGCAAATGAACCCGCGAATGGGTACCAACCATTTATCGAGTACTATCGACTAGACCACAATACTAGAAAGAGAGGGCATTCGATATTTCAAATTAGAAAAGTAAACAAACCTCTTTGCAGAGTCGTTGAGGCAGGGACGTCCTTTTAAAAAAAAAAACAATCACTGAACGGTTATGAAACACTATTGTAACGGGCACGATTGACAGTTTTACGACACAATATGGGTCCCGCGATCGTATGCAGACTGTGTAATGCCGCAACGTGCGTACGCGCCGCTCGTTCCGCGCTGACTGCCTGCCTCACGAGACGTGCCCAGTGAACGTAGCATGACCTTCCTGCCCACAGAGCCTAGCAATAGAACCTCTTTTCCTTTTTGAGACGTGTCCCCAAAATTAATGGCTTTCTTAAAAAAATGAGAAATGTCCTTTCCGAAAAGAAGATTTCTGGACACCATAAACTTAGTTTGATCTCCTCTTACAGATAGCTAAAATAGCTACCTGTAACAATAAATGAAGTTCCAGTTCATTCAAGTTTTCCTCCTCCCTATGTAGTTCCTTTGAGAAAATTGGTTTTATAGTAAATTGTAAAATACCACAATCTCTAGCACCTCAGGCATTCAAAAATTCAATATTAATAAAGATATTAGTATTGAATTTATGAATTACGAAATAGTCTTATGTCCTCAAAGCAAAAATTTACAACAAAAATAGGTTAAAGCTATCATAATATTCGGACTAATAGGCTTCCCTCCCCCTTTATCTACCAATTTTCATTCTTTCGAAAAGAAAATTCTTGAAACAATTCAAATCCTGAAATTACACAAGAAGCTAAGCCTTTTTATATAAAGGTGGTTTTTATTCATTGAAGTCTTTGCCTGATTATGTATAATATTAAAATAATGTAAAATTCCTCATTAATTTCAAAACATAATCACTTGTTTGTACTCTACTAGAGTCTAGACTAGATTTCTGATATATATAGCTTAGAAATAGTAAGGTTGTAGCGGCCACCGCTACACCGACTTTAATACCTAGATAATTTAAAGTTTTGAAAAAGATTAAATATAAAGTACTTTAGAACAAATCGACGTTTTAATCATCTCTCACTCCATACACTTCAAGGTAAAGAGGTCGTAGTCGTATTGTAACTGCGTAACAGCGTAACGACTCGCATCATTGCGGTAACAACGGTGAAGAAAGTGTTAACAGGTGCTTTCAGGTGAGTACTTATTCGTAATTAATTATTGCGTAGGAATACCGTGCGAAGTCAAGGTATGCGTACAGCGGAACTGCTTAATGTTGCCATACGATTTTTCTTTCATTATAGTAGAAAGTTATACATTCATGTGACTTATGTTAGGGGGCCCGGCCTGGGTGACCCGCCAAATTCAAAATTGTCTTGCTTTTTGCATTTTGCTGGCCAGTATCAGGCTGTTTGTTGACCTAAATAGATTTCGTAGTCGCGTCGTATTTCTTCATGTATTTTTTGTTTAAACACTTTAAGGGTCTTAGGCCAATAACAGAACTTAACAAAAACACTTTTGCCTGCAATTAGCTTAACTGCAGAACTAATTTGAATGAAGGAAGGGTAAATTTTCAAATCAATTTAATGGAAACGAAAAAAATATACCCTTTTTTTTTTTGGGGGGGTGGGAAATCATCAAATAACCCCTCCAGCTCTTGGGCAGAGCGAAAGGGAGTGTCAGACTTCTACTGACTAAAAACCACCCATGTTCCTTCTTAGCCCTTCATGTCGAGGCCGCGGTATCTGCGAACAACCCGCAGCCCCGACGGGACCCGCAGCCCCGACAGGAAAATATACCCTCTCAAGTCAAAGCAATGGTAGAAAAATACAATTTAAGTGCTGCAACATTCTTATCTGCTGTCAACGTCGTGACCGTCGTGGCTGTCATCTGTTGTTGTCAAATTCGTCTGTTTTGCTGTGATTTTGCACTGACCTAAATCCCAACAATATACGCACTATTGGTTAAAAAAAAGTCCTTTTCAGTTAAATAAACATAAATCAAAATGCATCACTTACGAAAGCTCGTCACAAATACTGGTAAGCTACGTTTTCTTAAACATAGGTTATGTTTTGAGTAGGTTTTCCATTTCATAACAAAATACTTTCTATTCAGTTTGTGCCACAGACTTATTATTCAGTTTAAATTAGATAATATTATGATATTATGCAACGATTATCATAAAGCTAACATCTGCATAAATCTAGTAATAATATTCAAATTGAACGAGGAAAACAAATATGCACAATAGGTAACTATAGAATCTTTACAGGTGTCTTTAGGTAAACATGGGGTGAACGACTTATTAGTAGAGGTAGGGATTTTGAAACCAATCATCCTAAGCAGTTGTAGGTATTCTTGTATTTTATGCCCTGATGTATGAACTTAATCACAGTCTAATTAAATCCAATTTAAATGCAATATTGCTTCTAATTTTAGGATAAAAATCTGCTGTTTCCTACAAAAGTGCAATGCGTCATGGTATAAATAAAATATATGGAACAGCTGTTTTTTTTAAACGCAACATGACATTTCTTGTTTGTCTAGGTGGCCCTTACTCATACACACATACCAATTTAAATGAGGACCGTAATCTATAAAAAAAAAAAATGGCAGTGTGTCAACATCCCAGCTTCCATACAAAAAAGTTCACACCCCTTTTCCATTGGGGTTTTGGAATGATAACTATATTAAATATGTGGTAACCTTTTGACAGCCAATGTCCCTCTATGAGTGATAAGTGATAAATGTAAAATGTAGGTGCACCGTACAGGTACACCTCTGTCCGACTCCGAGAAGAACAGGCAGGATTTAATTTATTTTCTTTTTTTCAGCGAGCAAAGAGCACAAGAAACTATTTAGACTGCCTCCATTCAAAGACACGTTAAGATGTACGAGTACAATAGAAACCCCTACTACACATATAAGCCAGGAATCTCAGGTGTCTATCCCTAAGGGTAATCTGGGCCAGCCTACATACCACACACATCCTCATTTGATAACCCAGGACCATTTGACATGTGGGATAACGCAAACCGAGTATAAGGACAGGCGGGACCGCCTCGTGGGCAAGTTGGTAGAAGAAGTGATGAATACGCATACTACCCATATTGTAAGTTGTTTTTATATGATTTTAATTCAGTTGTGGTGTATTCTTGAACCTATCCTAGAAATATATATAAAATGAAGAGTTCTGCCTGACTCACGCATCACTCTGACTGACTGACTTCATCAAGACCTACCTCAAACTCTTGCACGCGTGGTATGGCGATTCTATCTCTATTCTACCAAGAATAGACAAAGCATTTCCATACAATTTGACATAAAATTTTGCTACAATCTGTCATTTTGTCGATTCTTCCGTCGACAAAACCCGTTTCTACGCAATGCTAGGCGGGCTGGACCTTGATAGCTGAAATATTTCAGAGGTTCTCTTCTTTGATCTGGACATAACAAGGAATAAGATGGGAATAATAGTAAATAACGCTATCAGCGAAGTGCTAAATACAAGAATATTTTTGATATAAAAAAAATCTATGTGCAGCTTAAGGTTCATTTACTTGCGCCTCTTTGTAGGGGTTCGTAGTCAACATGGAAAACTTATAGCTTCGCCTTGTCCGTATGTCTGTCTGTCCGTCCGCATTATATCTCAAAGACTTAGTACTAGAAACCTGTAATTTGGCATGAATATACAAATGAGTTACGCTGACAAAGTTAATAATAAAATTTTGAAAGTATTTTTACATAATGTATGGGAGCGCAGGTCTTAAAACTGCAAATGCAAGTTTTTTATTTTTACATTAAAAATCATTGTTTGGAGGCAGGTACTAGGGTGGTAAATCAGTTTAGTAACTTCACAAATTTTGATGGGCAACTACGGAACATTGTGCGTGGTCCGACATGCACTTGGCCGGTTTTTTTTCTAGAAATTTTCACTCCAGACTGTATTTATAAAATTACCTACTACTAACTGAGTTGCGGAGTCTTCTTCTCGGCCTATCTCATATGCAGAAGCTCCATCTACACTAATATTATAAAGAGGAAAGATTTGTTTGTTTGTTTGTAACAAATAGGCTCCGAAACTACTGGACCGATTTCAAAAATTCTTTCACTGTTGGGAAGCTACACTATCCCTGAGTACATAGGCTACTTTTTATCCCTGTATTTCCACGGGAACGGGAACTACGCGGATGAAACCGCGTGACGTCCGCTAGTGTAAAATTATGTATTCAGTTGCATCCGGTTAGACTGGAAGTTGTCTTCTACATGGTTGACTGTGTATAAAACATGCTCTTATAAAAGTATTTCTTTCTTTGCCTTCATTCCAGATAGTAATCCCAGCGGCTCGTAAGCAGTACATGTCAGACAAAATACCGTATGTGTTCAGACAAAATTCAGACTTCTTCTACCTCACCGGCTGTCTAGAACCTTCCGCAGTACTAGTTCTACTGAAGCCTGCACAAACGGACCAATATAAGGTGAAATCTCTTTTTTAACCGTCTTCCAATAAGGAGGAGGTTCTCAATTATTTTTTTTTTGTTTTTTTTTTATTAGTCTGTGTCCTAACAAATACAAATGTAGCGCGAACACGTGTGTTTATTTTTTTCCTCGGATTAGTTAGATAATGCCATCGCGCCCGTCGCCGATATTGACAGAAACCATCTGTTGTTCAGCACAAGTAGCTCTGAAGAAATAGATTAGGTTATGCAGACTAAGCATTCAACCAGCAATAGATGGTTGCTCTTTAGTTTTCAAAATTATGATTAAATGTCTCCATACCTAACTAAATATAACTAAACAACCTGCGACGATAGAATGGTTGACTGACTAAAAAAAATATGATTCTGTTTAGTCCGTTTGTTAGATTATCAAAAAATATTGGGATACCTACGTGTTTTTTGTTTTATCAAATTAATAAAAATCGACGAAAATAAAACGTGTCAAATATCGTGAGTGGGAGCTGGTGACATCACTTTCTGGTAAAAAATGTACCAAACTGTGACGTCGCGCGACTTTTCGAAGCACTGTATCGTCTTCATTTATTGTTTACGTAAAAAGAAAACGTGTTCAATATTTTTTGAAAATCTTTCTGACGGACTAATTAGATTTTTTTGTTAACTACCCTGGTGGCGCCTTACACCAAATACTTGCGTGGAAATATAAATTTTTGCGTTTATCCCAGACGCAGGGAGCTGGTTGGTTTGATTAGTGGACTGTATTGTTGCGGGGATTGAAAAGTACGTGAATAAGTAGTCTGACCTTGCAAATGCGACACGAGTTAGGACGACGAACTTGTGAGCTTGTATAAAGGAATCTGGCAGGAAACATGCAGCACCACTGACCTGTAAATTCGCCGTCTCCAGGATCTATCCTCCGCGTCGGTCGGCAGTGAGGTCGAGTCCTTGCTGAATTCAGGGCGGCACACGAGGGGGCGCGCACAGAGGCCTTTCACCACATGAACACGCACTTTCCGTTGTGTTTTAGACAATAGTTCGCAATTATGCACTAGCGGCAATTCGCCACCGTAAGTTAAGAATAAATTAATAAGGGAGCATGTTCTTAGCAACGCTACTCTAGTTCAAGTGGCCGAGAGCCTTCACACAGTCACCATCGGCGGTGACAAGGACAGCGATGGTCCAGGTGTGCATGTGGGAAAAGGATGGGATGAGGTAGGATAGTGAAGCATTTTGCAAGTCATTTTTACTTCTACCCTACAATGAAAATTATGAACGAATACGAAATCCAACATCCCCCCAGCCTTGAAGAAACCCTTCAAAAAAAAAAGGTTTGAAAAGCAAGAAAATCGCTATATTCAGCAACTTCTACTATAACTAATACAACTAGAGCGGATAAATGTAATGAAATTTCTAAACTAAACTAATCTAACGTAAGCTAATTAATACTTATGAGCGAAAATATGTGTATATAAATATATTGACTATTGAGTCGGAAGCGGGCATAGCCGCACTACTGGTCGTTTATAACTACCGGTCTTAGTTTTTACTTCCGCTACGCGAACAACACCATCCTTACCAGGGTATACATTGGTAACAATTCCTAATGGCCACTGCAAGGGTGGAGCGTTATCTACATTTAACAACACTACGGTACCGACTGTGATCGGGTTACACGGAGTATTCCATTTCTCGCGTTGTTGTAAATTATGTAAATATTCCGACTTAAATCGTTTCCAATATGATTGAACTATCGAATCCATTAAGGAGAAACGAGACAACAGATCTGTTCGTTCTTCGGATAAGTCGGCCGCGGGCAAACATTCTAGCGGAGAAGTAGATAGAAAATGCGCGGGAGTAAGTGCTAATGGTTCTGATGGGTCAGAGCTCAAAACATAAAGAGGACGGCTATTTAGCACTGCCTCAATTTGGTTAAGAATGGTCGACATCTCCTCAAAGGTGAGGACTTGATTGCCGATTGTACGAAATAAAAGCGACTTGGTGCTCTTAACGTTCGCTTCCCATATCCCTCCAAAGTGACTTGCTGTAGGAGGGTTCATTCGCCACGTGATACGGTTCTTCGCGAGTTCATGACTAAAACTTTGATAGTAATCAGCGGTCTGTAAAAACTCATGAAGCTCATTAAAATATTTTTTAGAAGCGACAAAATTAGTCCCGTTATCGCTATATAAGAAATTACAAGGACCTCTTCGCGATATGAATCGTTTGAATGCGTCGATAAACGAAGCAGAAGTTAAGTTAGATACTAATTCGATATGCACCGCTTTTGTTACGAGACAAATAAAAATACAAATATAAGCTTTTACACTTCGTACGCCCCGTTTGCGGTAAGGAGTAATATAAAGCGGCCCTGCGTAATCGACGCCCGTATGTAAAAATGCCTTGCATTGCTCTAATCTACATTTAGGCAGATCAGCCATTGGCGGAAACGTAGGCTTAGGATTAACTCGAAAACAATCATTGCATTTATGTATGTACTGTCGAACCACACGTCTAGCGGAAATAATCCAATATTTGGATCTTAATATCGAAATTAATAACTGCGGCCCGGCGTGACAATTGTCGCGGTGATAAAATTCAATTAATAATTTAACAATATGTCCTTGTCCGGGAAGTAAAATCGGATGTTTAGAAGAATATTCTAGTGTCGAATTCGATAAGCGACCTCCGACACGTAAAAGTCCGTTACATAAAAATGGAAACAATTTCCGTAACTTGGCCGAACATGGTTGACCTTTAGAAATATTCTTAATGTCTTCGGAAAAGTATTTAGACTGGATCGCGCGAATTATTTCCAATTCAGCTGTATTTAAATCTTCAGCGGTGATTGTATCGTTTTGCGGCAATTTTTTTATAAATCGAAGCGAAAAAACAGTAGCTTCCAGCAGCTTTTCCCAAGTGGAACACTCTGAAGCTAATTTTAAAAGCGGGTTTTCATTATCTGTGACTTTAGTCACGTGCGAAACGGTTTTTTCTTCCGGTAATGAAGACCGGTTGGGTAAAAATCGCTGAATAGGCCAGTCTTGTCTAGGCAAGGAAAGCCAGGATGGACCCTTAAACCATAGCTCATGTTGAATGAGCTGCGAAGGCGTGAGCCCACGAGATACACAGTCTGCGGGGTTATGTAAGCCAGCGATATGATATAAGTTTTCAGGTGAAATATTTTCCTGAATTTGAGAAATGCGGTTGGCAATATAAGTGTTAAATCTGTGTGGCGAAGCAACAGACCAACAGAGTGCTACTTCCGAGTCCGAGAAAGCATAAATATTTTCGATTTTATGTCGCTTAGATAAAGTGTCATAAACGGTTTTAACAAGTCGCGACATTAAAAGTATTCCGTTTAATTCCAAGCGTGCGACAGTGATTTTAGGTTTAGCGGATGCAACACGCGATTTGGAGCACACGAGTGAAGTAATAGGCGATTGATCGCCATTTACGACGTGCAAATAAATTACACAGCCGTATGCGGATTCGCTCGCATCTGAAAATGCGACTAAGGAAACCATAGAACCGATTTCTATACCTAGATGGCGTGGAAATGATAAATTAGATATATGCGGTAATTCTATTAAGTATTGTTGCCATATTTTAACAATGCGAGAAGGGGGTATATCGTCCCAATCGAGATTTAAAAGCCAGAGTTCTTTAATGATTAATTTAGCGAAAAGAATAATAGGGCCGACGAGTCCTAAGACATCGTACAACCGAGCGGTAGCGGATAAAATGGCGCGTTTAGTACAAACAGGTGGGGGACTTGATATTTCGAAAATAAAGGTATCCTGAGCGGGTAACCAACGCAAACCTAATATCTTAAATGTATTTCCATCGTCGAAGGAAATGCATTCAGATTGACGGTGCGACTCGGGAATATGTTCGAGCAATTCCAGCGAGTTTGAGGTCCATTTAACTAAATCAAACCCGCCAGTTTTGAAGATCTGGATCAGATCGGTAGCTGTCTTAACTGCTTCCTCGAGAGAAGAAGTAGATGAAGCTACGTCATCCATATAAATGTCCCTTTCTAATACGGCTGCCGCAGTTGGCCAGTTATGCCGTTCATCGCTAGCGAGTTGACGTAGCGTGCGGAGCGCCAAAAATGGTGAAGATCGAAGCCCAAATGTGACTCGAGTGAACTCAAAAACCTCGAGCGGGTCGGTTTCTGAAAATCTATATAAGATTCGTTGATATTTGCGGTGCGGAGCATTCGTATAGATGCATAAATACATTTGTTTCACATCTGCACAAAAGGCAATGTAATAAACACGAACATTCAAAAGTATTTGAAATATATCAGCCTGTAGGTTGCAACCCGTATATAGGACATCATTTAGTGATAAGCCTGTATCGGTCTTGGCGCTGCCATCCAACACTGGACGAACCTTGGTTGTCGCCTTGTCGTTGCGAACTACAGGATGGTGCGGTAGATAAAATCCTGGAGCGGCTAATGCCTCAGGTGCGGTGCGGGATAGTATACCTTTATTTAGGTAATCACGAATAACATCGTCATATTTTAATTTTAAACTTGGATCCTTAGAAAATTTCTTTTCTAAAAGTAGAAAGCGTTTTTTAGCCGTAGTATAAGAATTGCCTAGATTATTTGGGTCTTCTTTAAAAGGAAGATCAACTGAATAACTGCCGTCGGAGTTACGAACAGTGGTAGAAGTATAAATATTTTCACACTGCTGATCGTCGGGACTTAAAAATGACTGCGAAGGTAATTCCTCGACTGCCCAAAATCTTTCGACAATCTGGTGTAGCGAGTCAGAAGTAAAAGCACACAATGTGCGGGTAGCGGGTTGCGGAGAAATAATAGGAGCGTCACCTAAAATTAGGTAACCTAATGTCGTTTCAAGGGCAGAGGGCATACCATCATGTGAGCTTTTAATTTGATCAGAAAGTAAAATTTCACAATAAAGTTTAACACCTAAAAGTATATCTATAGTTCCCGGTTGCGAAAACTCGTCATCAGCGAGAGGTAAGTTCCGAATAAATTCAATAGACGTGGTATCAACACAGGTGTCCGGCAACTGTGACGTAATCTGTCCCACTACCATCGGCCTTATAGAATATTCGCACTTATTATTAAAGCGAGACGTGAATTTAATTGAAGTAACACCGAGAATTTTTTGTGAAGCTCCTCCAATGCCTTGAACTTCCGAATAGCGGGTTTGGGTATAAATGGGAAGCGATAGTCGCTTACAACAAGATGCGGAAATATAATCACTTTGAGAGCCAGGATCCACTAGACATCTCAAAAAGTGAGTGCGGTTTAAAGAATCAACAAACTTTACTTTTGCGGTCCCTAACAACGTAGTCGTTTGATAACGAGCTGCTCGATCGTACGAAACTGTACAGACCGATGCATTATTTACAATAGCTGTAGGGTCATTAGTAGAAGCGGCGAGCGAATGAGTCATTGCGGACTCTGCATGACTGCTGGCCGGGGTAGGGCGCGGCGCGTCATGAGCGGTAGCGGGAATAGGATTAGCAGTGTTGGACACCACGGAGCCAACGTTACAATTTGTTTTATCATTTTGAGTTGAATTAAAATGTAATAAGGTGTGGTGTCGCTTTGAACAATGAGAACAAGTATGTTTCGAAGTACAAGAAAAAGTCTTGTGTTTTATACTTAAACAATTGTTACAGAAATTATTAAGTTTTATAAAATTATATCTTTCTCGCGGGGTTAATTTAGTAAACGATGAACAAGAATATAAATGTTCATGTTGTTTGTCATTGCATAAAGCGCATTTATCGCTTACACTTGGACCACTCCCTATGTCTGTATTCACAAAAGACTTGGACGGTTTAGGGATGTGCTTAGTTTGACGCTGCTGTTTAGACTGAGAATGATTATTATCTATCGATTTACTAAGGTTCGTAGAACGAGACAAAACTTTACTTTGTTCCTTTATGAATTCAATTAAATTATGGTAAGAAGGTATTTTATCTTTACGATAGGTAATTTCAAATAATTTAATTGTGTCAGCGTCCAACTTTTGCAGAGCCAAATGCAAGAAAATAAATTCGGTTAAATCATTAAGCTTTAATTGCTTAAGAGCTGCTACAGATGAATCAAAATTATTTATAAATGAATCTAGCCCATCAGAACTAGCTATGGATAGCGGTTTAAACTGTAACAATTGGTTTAAATAAGCGGATGCGAGTGAGCGAGGATCGTCATACTTTTGCACAAGTGCCTCCCAAATAATAATATAATTTTCTGCGGTTGGAGCCAGCCCTGCGCAGACGCACGACGCCTGCCCAGTTAATTTACCCACTAAGTAAAATACTTTTTCACTATTAGTAAGCGATGCGTTATCGTGTATCATGCTTTTAAATTGTTGATAAAACAATGGCCATTTCTTGACATTACCGTCAAATGACATCAAATCAATGGGCGGAAGGCGAGAATTAGATTTTTGTAATGAAGGCTGATGTTCAGGTTCAGGACACACAGGTTTGTTATCGAGTAAAACCTGTTTTATAAAACAAAACATTTCTTCAAACGTTAACCAGGAATCATATTCGACCTCGGAATCGGGGTTCAACTGTAAATTTAATACATTATAGGAATCTAAAACTTGTTGATAATCATCACGCAATGTATCAATATTTGAAGCACTAGAACAAAACGACTTAAAATATTGTCGATCATCATTTGTTTTGTGTGCAAGTTCGAAAATATTTTCTACGCGTTTGTAAATAACATCACGTTTGACTACGTATAATGATAACTGGTTTTTATTAGTACTCGTAGTGTCGAAGAACAGATCTGCATCACTACTCTTTCTCTTAGGCTTAACCATTGTGAATAACTGTAAATAGTATAGCGGCGATAAGTACGTAACACGAATATGTAAACAAAGTATTTATAAGCGGTTAATAACGTAAAAACGATTAATTTTAGTAGCG
The DNA here is from genome assembly GCA_949774965.1 of Diarsia brunnea. Taxonomy (NCBI): domain Eukaryota; kingdom Metazoa; phylum Arthropoda; class Insecta; order Lepidoptera; family Noctuidae; genus Diarsia; species Diarsia brunnea. Next base: position 2,509,937 of record OX458998.1, on the reverse strand, counting down.
AAAATAAAATAGAATTATTGCGGGTGCGGGTAAGTGAAAAATATCAAAAGAACTGGTATGCGAACGAGCGCTTACGAAGCGAGCCGAAGTTTACCGAACAATTACGAACAAGTTATCTAAAACACGATCCTATTGGAAACGATATAAAATGCAAATGCGACACGAGTTAGGACGACGAACTTGTGAGCTTGTATAAAGGAATCTGGCAGGAAACATGCAGCACCACTGACCTGTAAATTCGCCGTCTCCAGGATCTATCCTCCGCGTCGGTCGGCAGTGAGGTCGAGTCCTTGCTGAATTCAGGGCGGCACACGAGGGGGCGCGCACAGAGGCCTTTCACCACATGAACACGCACTTTCCGTTGTGTTTTAGACAATAGTTCGCAATTATGCACTAGCGGCAATTCGCCACCGTAAGTTAAGAATAAATTAATAAGGGAGCATGTTCTTAGCAACGCTACTCTAGTTCAAGTGGCCGAGAGCCTTCACACAGTCACCATCGGCGGTGACAAGGACAGCGATGGTCCAGGTGTGCATGTGGGAAAAGGATGGGATGAGGTAGGATAGTGAAGCATTTTGCAAGTCATTTTTACTTCTACCCTACAATGAAAATTATGAACGAATACGAAATCCAACATACCCTATTGAAAACCTGGTCTCTAACTCATTTAAGAGCGTTTATTGTCCTTTTTTAGGGTTCCGTAACCAATGGGTAAAAACCGCTGTCCGTTCGTCTGTCTATCTGCCCGTCGGTCACCAGGCTGTATCTCATGAACCGTATTAGTTAGACAGTTGAAATTTTCGCAGATGATGTATTTCTGTTGCCGCTATAACAACAAATACTAAAATACAGACTAAAAAAATATTTAAGTGGGGCTCCCATACAACAGACATGATTTTTGTTGCCGTGTTTATAGATAATGGTACGGAACCCTTTTTTTTTTTTTTTGAGGGTGGGAAATCATCAAATAACCCCTCCCGCTCTTGGGCAGAGCGAAAGGGAGTGTCAGACTTCTACTGACTAAAAACCACCCATGTTCCTTCTTAGCCCTTCATGTCGAGGCCGCGGTATCTCTTGCGAACAATAACAACTTCGGGCACGATTCCGACTCGCACTTGGCCGGTTTTTGCCATCTTGTATGCACGTCATGTGTCAGCGACAAATAAATTCTATCTTTCTTATTCCCATTTGCTGTAATATTTCTAAAACGAATGTATACCTTATTTTTGCGTAAATTAATTTGATTTTAAAATGTTGTAATAATTATGAAATAAAAATAGAAAAACAATATTCTTCATTTTCCAAACACATACATTTCTTTACAATTACATGTTCAGAGTATACAGGGTGGTGCCGACAATACGACAATAAATGAAACCACTGGTAGTGCTAGTCCATAGGAACATTATTTATAAATCAAACACGGTTTTTCTGTGAGACAGAGAGAACGAATGGGAACTTTATTTAAGAACGAATCCTAGTACGATCAATACATACAATAGTTCAGTAATCATGCAATAGTTCTCAAATAACACTATAGAGGGCATTACTGGTATTTTGATACAATACTAACACCCCCACTTACCAAAATAACATACATACGCACATAACATTACATAGACACAATGCCAAGCAAATTAATAAACTTGTAATGCTTTACATGACATAGACCTTTAGTAAGAACATCAGCAGGCATGTCCTCACTAGGAATATACTTAATTTTAACAAAATTGTACTTTACAATATCTCGAATGTAATGGCAACGTACATCTATATGTTTTGACCTATTGTGACTCTGATTACTTAAAGCTAACTTCAAAGCACTTTGGTTATCACAATACAAATCAATTACATAAAATGTATCAGTAATTTCATGCATTAAATTTCGCAAGTACACAGCTTCTCTAGAAGCTTCGGACAGAGCAGTGTATTCTGCTTCTGTACTTGACAACGATACTGTTTTCTGCTTTCTACTTTGCCAAGAAATAGCTGACCCTGATAGCATAAAGCAAAAACCAGTATAGGATTTTCTGTCTAAGGCATCACTTGCCCAATCACTATCCACAAAACCTTGTAGATCACTATGATCTTTACTAAATTTTAAACAATAATTCTTAGTACATTGCAAATATCTCAATATACGTTTAGCATGTTTCCAATGTATATGACTATAACAACTATTGAATTGGCTTAGATAACTCACAGAGTAAGCAATATCTGGTCTTGTTAACACTGCCAGGTACATTAAACTTCCAATTAGTTTTTGGTAAGGAACATCAGGTAAACATTTATCAGATGACTTATCTAAATTCAATTTAGGCTCAATTGGAGTACTTTGCGTTTTACAATCAGACATCTGAAATCTAGAAACTAATTGTTCAATATACTGTTGTTGATCAATAGTAATAATTTTTTTATCTCTATCTAAATTTATTCTCATGCCAAGATATTGTCTTACAAGCCCTAAGTCTTTTAACTTAAATTCAGAACCTAACACCTTTTTTATTTTATTAGTTTCAGTGTCATTGTTTGAAAAAATCAGAAAATCATCTACATACAGTGCCACAACAACACAAATTTTACCATCCATTTTTGTAAACAAACATGGTTCATATTCTGAGCATTTATAACCATTTTCAACAAGACATTTTTCAACTTTCTTGTACCAGGCTCTTGAGGATTGCTTTAGACCATAAATTGCCTTTTTCAGCTGAAGTACTTTGTTACTATGGTCATTTTGATAATTTGGTAAGCCTTCTGGTATTTCCATATAGATTGTCTCCTCAAGATCCCCGTTCAAGAATGCAGTAGTGACATCAAGATGTGTAACATTTAAACCAAGTTTTACAGATAATGCAAACAATAATCTCAAAGTTGAATGCCTTACCACAGGCGAAAAAATCTCTGTATAGTCCACATTTTGCTTCTGCATATAGCCCTTGGCTACTAAACGGGCACGGTAACGAACACTATTATCACTGTTCATCTTTTTACGCAACACCCACTTACACTTCACTACAGTTTCATGATTCTTTGGCATATCTACTAGCTCCCATGCACGATTTTCCTCAAAACATTTAAGTTCTTCTTTTACTGCTTGTATCCACTGTTCCTTTTCTACTCCTAGTAGCGCTTCTTCCAGACATAGTCCATTAGCATCATCAAACACTTCCTCCGGAATACACATATTTGACATTCCATATCTTGCTGGTTTATTTCTGATTCTGCTGGGTCTGACACGCTGCTCAGGTGAGTCATGAGCATCCTCATACTCACTAGGAACATAAGTAACATCTGAGTTATCTGATGTTTCAAGAAGTGTATCCTCATCCATAGTTGTTTCATCTGAACTTGGTCTGTCCTTGACAACTGTGTCCCCCACTGAACATGAGTTTTCAATAACTGGTATATCAACAAGATTCTTTTCTTCTTCTATGACTACAACATCTCTGCTGGTTGTCACAATTTTTGTTCTAGGGTTGTATACTCTGTAACCTTTAATGTCTTCTGGATAACCCACCAGTACATGCTCCTCTGATTTTCTGTCCCATTTCTGGCGCTTCTCTTTAGCCACATGAACCATGACCTTGCTCCCAAATATTCGCAAGTGACTTATGTCAGGTTTGCGTCCAGTCCAGACTTCAAAAGGAGTCTTTTCATTCAATGCAGGAAGAACAGTACGATTTTGTAAATAGACAGCTGTGTTGGTAGCCTCTGCCCAAAACTGTTTTCCCATATTTGCATCAAATAATAAGCATCTGGCCTTCTCCACAATTGTTCGGTTATTCCGCTCAGACAAGCCATTCTGTTCTGGGGTATATGGATTACTTCTTTGGTGAATGATACCTTCTTTCTTGAGAAATGAGTCAAATTCTTTGTTACAGTACTCACGCCCATTATCGCTTCTCAATATTTTTATTTTCTCATTAGTCTGTTTCTCAACTTTCGCTTTAAACTCTGAAAAACATCGGAGTGCTTCACTTTTGTGTTTAATGAAATACACATGTATCATTCGACTAAAGTCATCTATAAACAATATGAAGTACCTGGAACCTGCTAGCGATTCATATTCCATAGGTCCACATATGTCAGTGTGAATTAAATGCAATAACTCTTTGCTTCTTGAACCTTCATTTGTGAACGGTAAACGACACTGTTTACCCTCACAGCAAATTGTGCATGACATCTTGTCAATCTCCACTTTTTCTTGGAGGTTCATACCTTCCACAGCACTTGACATTTTATTTAGGTACTTACTATTTACATGACCCAATCGGCGATGCCAAGTTATCCCTGATGCACTCAAATTAGCCACCACACTGTCAGGTACTATCAACTTGTACACTCCATTATTCAACACAGCTGTGGCCACCAATTCACTGTTTCTGTTGTATACTTTACAGCCATTTGTCGTGAACTGAACTGTATTACCGGACTTTATTAACTGGCTCACTGACAATAGGTTTGTAGTCAATCCTGGAGCGCATAAAACATCCTTGACTCGAATTTCAAATTCACATTCTTCAGTTTTAGTTAAAATGGTCACATCTCCGGAACATATTACTTGCAACCTCTCGCTGTTAGCAACACATATATCCTGCATTTTGTGATATGTAGCATTCTCAATCCATTGTTTATTAGCTGTTAGATGCACGCTCGCGCCTGAATCAATGTACCAGTCATATTTGTTGAATTTTCCATGAAGAAACACCGCACTGAACGCATTACTTTGTTTACGTTGTATTTCTTTCGAATTCGTATTGTTATTATCATTATTTGGACACTGATTCTTGTAATGTCCGGGTTGTTTACACCGGTAGCATTTGACATGACTTTTGGCGCTACCACTGACGTTTGCGTTCCGTTCGTTCGATTGGTATCTCTGCGCGTTGGCCATAGACGATTTATTATTTTTCTTAAGTTGTCCTTTCTGCGTACTGCTTGCGAATGCACCACTAACATTTTCGGATTGACCGCTCTGGCTCACTTCCGCTTCCACCATATCCAAGAGTTTCGTTCTAATGGCGTCTGTTGTGATTTGTATGCCCGAATGCTCAATTGCCATTATCATAGGCCAAAATTTTTCAGTTAGCCCCGCTAATAATATACTGCCGATCCATTCATCACTTATATTAAATCCAGTCCCACTTAACTTTTGTCCTGTTTCGACTATTTGCGTTACATACGACTGCATGGAAACACAATTTTCTAGGCGAATCGATATCAAATTACGAAATAGAGATATTCTTCGCGTAAATCCTGAATCGTCGAATAATGCCTTCAATTTGTTCCAAAGCTCCAACGTAGTCTTTACGTCTTTGATGTGTACATATAACGCACTGTCTATCGTCATAATTAATTTTGCTTTGGTCCTCGCGTCTTCTGCGGCTTCTACTTTTTTCCCGGTTTCTGGGTTGATGCAGTGCAACTTATCCTCCAGGATCAGAAAATTCTCCGCGGCGAAGGTCCACTCGTGGTAGTTTTCCCGCCCTTTTAGCTTGGGAACATTTACTAGGTAGTTCGTTGTCATTCTTGCAAACTTTTATTGCAAATACTGGATAACACTTTGCTAACTATGTTTCACTACTTTTACTTGAGAATTAACTACAACTTTTAATAAAACTTAATAGTTTTGGGTGACTGGGCCCATAACCTATAAATCAAACACGGTTTTTCTGTGAGACAGAGAGAACGAATGGGAACTTTATTTAAGAACGAATCCTAGTACGATCAATACATACAATAGTTCAGTAATCATGCAATAGTTCTCAAATAACACTATAGAGGGCATTACTGGTATTTTGATACAATACTAACATTATTAAACTATCAAAAAAGTTTTAACACCAAAATAAAAAAAATGAAAAAAAATACAATAAAACTAAGTAGCATAAAACTGTTAACGAAATACATTACAATTTACAAACAAATATTGGTTTACTAACCTTAGGAATAATTTGCACCGATTAACGAGTGGAAATAAAATGTAACAAAAAAAATTTGGCAAAGACATTTAGGTAGTTTTTTGTCGTATCGTCGGCACCACGAAGGTGTTAGGATTTATTTGATAGTTTAAAAATGTTCCTATGAACTAGAACTACCAGTGGTTTCATTTATTGTCGTATCGTCGGTACCACCCTGTATTGTCTACTTATCTATGTCTTTCCTCCTTAGAGCATACTATTCGTGCACGACAAGGACGCACACGCCGAGCTGTGGGAGGGGCCGCGCACGGGCTGCACAGTCGCCACTAGATTGTTCGCCGTCGATGAGGCGCGGCCTGTTGAGAACTTTGGCACGTTTCTCAACAAGTGAGTCTGTTAGAAACTTATTTTACACAATGCTTATACTATTGCTTTATTTACTTACATTTTATTTTGCTTTAAATAATAATACGATTTTAAATTCTTGTGGTGAAGATAACCAGTATCTCAACTAAGCCCTTTTTGTGAAATCAGTACACTGATGTTAGTGTTGTGGGCTAAGGGACTGTTCGAAAGAGACACCGCGGCCCTGGAACACAAAGGAAGGAACATGGGTGGGTTTAGTCAGTAGAAGTCTGACACTCCCTTCCGCTCCGCCCAGAATAATTTGATGATCATACAGTTATGTTAATATATATATACATACTTTCTTCTTAGCGTATCAATGGCAAACTTTAATGAGTCGCTCTAGAACTTAGCAATGCGTTTGGTGCTATCGCTGAGTTCCATCAATTGACGGTACTGTTGGTGCACTGCTGCGCTGCGTGTCGCGGGTTCGATCCCCGCACGGAACAAATATTTGTATGGCCTACAGACAGTGTTTTCGGGTCTGGGTATTTGTGTATGTGAGTTTAAATGTTTGTGAACGCACCCACGATACGGGAAAAAACCCTAGTGTGGGTCAACGTTTTTTAAAAAAGAAATTAAAAAATTCTGTAGTGTGCAAACATCAGGGCACACAGGAGTTCACACGACACGATATCATACATAATGATATGTGCCGTTATTTATGAAACAGCTCCACATTTGCGCTAATTTTATTTTAAACATTTGGTCCTAGTTGAAATACTGCATGTTAATACAAATAATATTATGCCTACTGTGTGTTTATTGCTAGATAGCACCACAAGGCTTCTGAATATTCATAGCTACCATATCAATATAAAGCTTAAAACAAAAAATTGCTAATATTACCAAAAACACAATAAACAATACAACCACTCAACATAAAAATACAATAGACTTTCAACCATAAATTTTCCCAGACATAAAGATTTAAATACCTAGTACTTGCTACAGGATGACACAGACTTCCAAGCCAGCAGTTCTCTGGTACCACAATGAGTCTCCAAGTAATCCTGACATCCATATGACAGTCCGAGGAACCCTGAGAGGGGATCATAACCTGAGCCTGGGGGATCCTCAGCGGGCCCTACACTTTATGCGGGTGATCAAGTCTCCAGCGGAAATTGAGCTGATGAAGGAAACTTGCTTTATTGGATCGCAGTCTATTAATATGGCTATGGCTTGTACTAAACCTGGTGAGTGGTTTTGTTTAAATATGATTTTAGTCTTTTATGTCATTGACATAAAGTGCAAATTGTAATATTGACCAGGATTTTTTTAAACTATAACAAGTTATAAATGGAAAATTAAATATTTATTTGCAAAGCTAAATCTTTTTTCTTACGATGAGGCTTTTGTTTTTTATCTGGATATCTGGATATAGAGTTGAAACTTGATATGTAGTTTTAGCAAAAATATTTCTTTACAAACTAGCCATGGTGTCCCAAAAAACTTATATTGCAGCATATAGTGCAAGATGATTAGTACTTACATTTTTTTTTAATTTTAATAACCCTCCTGTCGCATTTTGGTAAAAAAGGATCTATTTTGGAAAACCCTATTCCCGTAAAATATAATTGCAAAATAACCTGTTTTTCAATAACAAAAAGAAAACTTACTCACATTTCCGAACCTAATCACCAAAAATCCCATTGTCCGAGTCCAGGAGTGTCCGAGCACATGGTGAACGCGATCCTAGAGTACACGAGCAAGCAGGGCGGGGCGGAGCACCTGGCCTTCCCGCCCGTCGTGGCGGGCGGAGCGCGCGCCACGCACATACACTATGTCGCCAATAACCAGCTGCTGCGGGACAATGAGATGCTGCTTGTGGACTCAGGTATGTTGACAACTAACCGGGGATCGTGGCGCACATGATCCTCGTTGCAAATGAGGGTAGGGAAAAAGAGAAATCGGGCTGGTTTTTAGTCAGTTGAAGTCTGACAGACGCCCCAGGGCAGAGGACATCCATGAGGATATGACTGCTGCGCAGGCTACGCTGCGTGTTGCCGGTTCGGAGACAAATATTTGTTCCGTGCCCCCGGAACAAAAATTAGTATGGCCTACAGATAGTTGTTGTTCAGAGTCTGGCTGTTTGTGTATGTGATTTTCCAGCACTTTTTCCAAAATACCAACTGGGGGAGATTGGACTTTTAGTAGTAAAGACCTACCTACTCGGGAAAACGCGCCAAAGATGGTGGATCTTGAGTTTAATTTTGTCGCTGTGAGCAAAAGGTGGCAGTTAAAGCTTACCAGATGTGCCTTGTTTTAGTATGGCTTATTCTTTTATTTCAGATAAGCTATTTTTGTTAACGGCAGAAGCATAAGCAAGATATTACTAACTTTCAGAGTCATAATTTTACAGTGAAGCAAAGCACCAACTATACTTATACAACATAATTTTCAGGTAGTCAGCGATGGATGTACAACTCGGACATATCCCGGACGTGGCCGGTGTCCGGCAAGTTCTCCAAGCATCACAAGATACTCTACGAACTGGTTCTTACTGTGCAGGTAATTTATTCGTATACCCATCGACCTTTTTTCGAACTGTGTATCTTTACATAGTATAAAATAAAGTCGCTCCCGCAGTGAGTACGTTTAAATCTTTTAAACCAACGGTTTTTGAATGCAGGTTTCAGTAATAGATAGAGCGATTTAATAGGAAGCTTTATCTATGTATCCCGTCGGGGCTGCGGCTTGTTCGAAAGAGAAACCGCGGCCGCGGCACAAGGGCTAAGAAGGAACATGGGTGGTTTTTAGTCAGTAGAAGTCTGACACTCCCTTCCGCTTTGCCGAAGAGCGGGAGGGGTTATTTGATGATTTCCCAACCCCCAAAAACAAAATGTTTTATCTATGTAGTATATTGCATCCGTGCGACGCCGGGCGGGTTGCTCATTTTGGTAAACTTCATGTAGTGGGTGGTTCCAGTCTACAATAACTATCTAAAAACCACTGAAGAAGTTTTGCATTGACTGCCATCTGACCTCCACAACCCAGTAACACGATACTACTCAATTCACCTTTTTCGGGCTTCTGATCTCTCATAATAACGACTATTAAGATCTACATAATTATTATGACATCCAGTCATCCAGGACCATATTATGATTAACCTGCTTTCCGGGACACTGCGAGGTGTTTTGTTCGAAAAGTGCTGATTATCAGCCTAGTTTGAATAAATGACTTTTGATTTTGATTTTGTTTAAACTTAAACTAAAAGATACAACATTTTTTTCAACAGAACCGTTTGATCGAGATCTTGGGCGAGCAGCGGCCACCGTTAGACAATTTGTTCGACAGCATGTGTCGACTGCTGGGCACACATCTGCAGCAGGAGGGCATCATATCCAAGAACATTGATGGACAAGAACTGCTTGGGGTAAGATTGTATTTGATATGCTTACTAAATTATATAAGCCACTAAATATCTGTTGTCCATGTTAAAAGTTGTAAAACACTATACGCTTTGTAGCAGGGACTGAAAGCGGTTACGGTTAAAGGTTAAGATACCTCAAAAATATACCGGTACCGGTTTAAAATAAAGGTTGAGCTATACCGGTACCTTTATAAAAAAAGGTTGGGCTTAACCGTTATTTAACCCTTACACGATTTCGGTACCGAAATGCATGCGAGACGGCGCGGCGCGCAGTCGTGTCCTTCCGATCGGAAATAAAAACCAATACTGAGTTATAATATAATAATGTGCAACAATCAGCAAGTGAACGACAGACAGAGTGGCGAGGCGGTGCGTCAAAGAAAACCCCTATTTATTCAGGTTTAGGTACCGCTACCGATAGATTTATAACGGTTATGGTACTTCTACCGAAATATACCGGTATGCATTTTCAACCTCAAAATTCCGCTACCGAAAAAAATAACGGTATCAAAATATTTCAGTAACCCTATTTAATGGTATGACGTCATACCGAAATTTAAAGGTACCGTAATTTTTGGGTAATTCAGTCCCTGCTTTGTAGGCAATTTTCTCTTGTTTACACTTCTTGGACCGTAATGCCGATAGATAGTTAAGGATTATGATTAGGAACTATTCATTTGTCCATCATCTATCTGCCTAGCGTTTTTTCTAACTCCCAACCGGGATAGGTTCTCCCTTTATGCTAGGGAATAACCCCAAGGGGATGGTCAGTGGATCGCGATCAGTAGTCTACAAAACAACCCCTACCTCCAAAAAAAAAACTTTACATCTTAATAATATAATTGAATTTACCTGAATTTCACATGAACAGAAAGCGTACCGCCTGTGCCCGCACCACGTGTCGCACTACCTGGGCATAGACGTGCACGACTGCCCGCTCGTGCGCCGCAACGTGCCCGTCAGCACCAACATGATCGTCACTGTAGAACCAGGTGAGTGTCCTATCTTGTAACGTCTGCGTGTACCACAGTTCAGTGTCATGCACCCAGCATATGGGTCGAACAATAATTCGGTTGTGTGCCTCCAACCCGGCTCCGAGTCCTCGTTATACATACAGACTCTGTCATTACTACTGAGAAATTCTTGACGGAAAAATCCATTAACATTTTGCCCGATATGGCAATCGAAGCAAGACCTCATGGCTCAGCAGTGGCGATTGCAACCACTAGAACAACAAGCCTGACAGGCTAACTTTGAGAAAAACCCAAATATTATTTTTAGTCTACTTGCATTTTTTAAATCACATTTCATATCAAAAACTACCTCGGCATAAAAAAAAATCCAGTTTAAAACCAACCTATTCTCTGCAGGAATCTACATCCGACCAGACGACACGACAGTCGCCGAAGAGTTCCGTGGCATCGGCATCAGAATTGAGGACGATGTTCTTGTCACAGACGGCGACCCCGTAGTGCTAACAGACACCTGTATAAAAGAAGTGGACGACATCGAAGCTATTGTTGGCAAACATGCGCAATGAACATGGCTTCAACACTTCAAACGGCTATTAATTTAAAACTATAGGACCAGGCGAGAATTTCTCTGTTATAAAACCTACTTAGAGCTTAAAGAATCTTTTGGCGGTCGAATAATGTTGATAATGTTGTGAAAATAAAAGATGGCTGTATTAGTTCCTATTTTGGCCACGCGCCGAAAGATCCTTGTAGGACTGTAAGCTTTTTGTTAAGAAATGTTGCCATGATATGGCTATTGCCATGTAAAAGGACCATTAGAGTAGAGTTGCCAGGTGTGAAAATGTGTTACCTTGTTTTTGAGAGAGATAGCCTATTGATATGTATTGTATATGCAGTGAGATTTTGAATGGACGTTATTAAAATTAACTAAGCAGATTAAAACACACTCCGGTTAGTCATAATTATGCCAACCAAAGTTTGGATGCCATGTGAAGTTCGGCAGCACATAGTTTGCCCGCCTGGTGCATGAGGCCAATTTTCTCTTATAGGGTCCAGCAGTGAGAATATCATAGGCTGACAATAATAATTATGATAGTGATTTGAGTAAATTGGTTACCTCAAATATTTTTGACCACTGTACACTGTATTGTAGCTATTGTAAAAATACCGCCATTTTCACAAACAAAAGCGCAAAAATAAACTTAAATGTACATTAAAGTAATACTTTGTAAGTATTATTTAGTAGGTAGCGATTGTGCGCGTATTTTTCTTTCCATGTACTGCTCATAAACTGTACAGAGCAATTAATTAACATGTTCCTTTGTAAATAGAAATTGTAAATAAGATAAATAAAAACGTTGAATTGCGTAATCGAGTTGTATTTCTTACCCAAGATCATTTGACTTTCCTTTACTGGTGATAAAAAAAACCTCTTCTAATATTGACAGCCTTTGGCCCCGGCTGTCATTTATATAATAGATCTTTGTCTTACGTTACAGGTCAACGACCATACAGCCACTAGAGGCCTAATAACAAGCGACCAATGTCTGTCAACACATTATTAGTATAAATCAGGGCCGTCTTTACCAGGGGGTGCAAGGGGTGCGGTGCACCCGGGCGCGGAGCGCCCGGGGGCGCCTGTCGAGCGCTGAATTTTTGGATATTTCATTGAACTTAACGCCATTGCACAGTTTTAAATACTTGTTACTTACGACAAATATGTATGCACAAGCAAAAAAAAAATTGTCATCAACAATAATATTTTTTATACTTTTATTTCGCTTTCGGCGCTTGTCATACCGCATTACTACACTACACAAATAATAATTTTATTTAATACAACACGCGCGCAGCAAAATCTCTAATCCAAAGAGAGTGTATGTATATACGTTTGACACGTTGCCGCCCGGTTGCCCGCACTTGAAGCAAAATGATCTCTAAGTCAATAGAGTGTAAGTTCATTTGAAATGGGCGCGCGGCGCGGCACCCTTTCTATTGGTGAAATAATTTTTAAAATCGGTTCAGTAGATCCCGAGATTACCCCTTACAATTTAACAAATATACAAACACACAAACTTTACTTCTTTATAATATTAGTATAGATATGTTCAGTAGTTATATGGTACAATATTTTACTAAAGATTAATATTGTAAGCAAAAATTTGCAAAAATCGGACGTAATTATTTCAGAAGCTACCAAAATGATTAATCTGGTTAAAAAAGATTTGGAGAAATACCGCACCGATAGCGCATTTGAACAGTTGTTATCTGATGCAAAATTAGTTGTTGTTGTTGTTGAGTTGTTGTTGGATGCCACCGAGGAGCTGTTAAATAAACTTGAGCGCCTGCAAAATCTTTGTATCCGGTTTGTGTTTGGTCTGAGGAAATATGACCATGTTTCTCACTTCCGCAAGGAACTCAAGTGGCTCCCTATCCGTCTTCGCCGGAACACTCGGATATTATGTCTTCTTTACAACATCCTTTACAACCCTGCATATCCCAGCTACCTACGCGATCGTTTTTCCTTTACCCGTCCCTCCGATGCTCTGTGTAGATTCCACCTTAGGCATCATCTTAATTTCCCATCCCATAAAACTGAATCCTTTTCTTACTCCTTCTCTCTTCACGCAGTACGTTTGTGGAACTCACTTCCGCCTAAAATTCTAGACTCCAAATCTTTGTATATTTTCAAAAAACAAGTCAGAGAACATTACCTCTCCTCTATACTGTAATATTCTGTATATGTATATGTGTATTGTGTATATATATGTTTTTACATTATAGGTATATATTCATAATACTAGTATTTATTTTTATATTTTGTTCTAAATTCTGATTAAATTTTTCCTGTTAGTCTTTTCTACACACTGTGTCTATATTTCTTATCCAACTTTCCTCTCGCAGGTCTGCTGGAAGAAATTTCTTATGAAATAAGCAGTACCTTTGTGCTCTACAATTATTTTTTATTTTTTATGTTTTGTTTTTTCCTTTTTTTTGTATTTTGTGTGTACATAAATAGATAAATAAATAAATAAATAATGCGAAACAGAATTTAAAGAAACTGCTCGTCCACGTCCCCGAAAAAGACATTTTGATTACGAGGCTGAAGATGAGCCCATTTTAGACCCAACCAACAAATTTAAAGTACGTTTTTATTTTTTTCTACTGGACACTGCTATCTCGAAATTAAATGAGAGATTCGATTTGCTGACGGAACACAATTCAGTTTTTTCACTCTTCCAAAACATTGAATGCTGGAATAAATTAGAGATGCATGAAAAAAAATCTCAGTGTTATCGGCTCCAAGAAAAACTAACATTTAAAAATAGATTTGATATTGTTGCCAATATTTTTTCCCAATGCATCAACAAGTACTCCCACTGATATTTTAAGCTATTTATATTCTAATAATTTAATTTCCTCATTTCCCAATATCTCAACAGCTCTGCGTATATATTTAACACTGCCTATTACAGTAGCAGAAGGTGAAAGATCCTTTTCAAAATTAAAATTAATAAAAAATTATCTTCGTTCAACCATGACCCAAGACAGACCGACAAACTTAGCCATTATAAGTATAGAATCCAAAATTGTTATAAAAATAAATGATTTAATTAAAATCTTTGCCAACTCAAAAGCAAGAAAAATTGAGTTTGTTTGATGTATGTGTATGTACATGTAATAAATATATATTTAGTAATCGAAGTTTTAAGTTTAATTTTGTTTTTTAGAGTAATAAATAAATAAATAATCAAAATTACGTGTATTGTGTTTTCGTGGTTGACTATAGGACCCTTTTCATACTGCAGTGTGTCGTCGGTCGCGTGCCACGCTGCAGTGTAAAAAAAACGAGGGCGCAGGCTGAGTCCCGCACCCCGGCGCAGAATAGACTTAAGACGGCCCTGGTATAAATCTTATACATGTCGTCACTCACAAAGTCGAAGATGTTCGAATTAGTATCGACCACTCCTGTGAGCCGTAAACACTTCCGCACTACACCTTTAAAATTTCGAGAATATAGACATAATATTATTATGGCCCCGTGTACAGTACGTTTGGTGTGATAAAGACAGCCGGACTTCAAGTTTCCTGAAAGACGGTATCACATTTCATCGGTAGGTTTAGTTCCATAATCTATATAAGATTAATTTTCTGACATTAGTTTTGGGAGTCTGGTCATACTTGTATGCATTGCACATTTGTGGAGCGCGCGCGTTGTTGTTGTCGTGTTTTTTATTGCATCTATTTCTTTTGAAAGTTTTTTTTTCGCCATCTCTTTTCCTCGATTTTAAACAAACATAATTAGTGATGTTCCAAATCGTATGACTATTTATTTACGCAAAAAAAATATTGTTAATAATTAAAAACTACAACAGATTCAGCTAATAAATTATTATTGTGAAACTTTAACGATTAATTTTAGATACCTACCCACAGGATCCTGATTTAAAAAATAAATGGGTAATTACAACTAAGCGAGAGAACTGGATCCCATCTACGTAATATTTTCACGTCATTTTACCGAAGATTGTTTTTTGACAGTCCCCATGACTACCATTTTTTACTTTCTTCTCACTTATTTTTACTCATGAAAATATATTATCTCTTATAAATATGCTGTATGTGCGATAACTAAGCACACTACCTTATTTCGGAATTTATAAAATCTGCTAATGCTTGTGACTGTGCACAAGATATTTTGATGAACAAAACATTTCGGTTTGTTTTTCATCTAAAATTGAATAATACCTAAAAAAATACGCTACGTGAGTCCCGAGTTAGCTCACAACTCTATCACATTGCGCGCTGCATTTAATTTAGTTAGTCCTCCCTCACTAAAGACTTCTAATTCGAACATAGCTTAATAACGGAAATAATTTTAAAATATTGTTTTATTTTTGAATGAACCTACATGATTCAATCATATTCATAATAAAGACGGTACTTAAATGCAAGTTATGTTTTATTAAATACAATAAAAAAAATTCGATACTTTCTTGTTTGATTTAAACCTGTCCCATCCCTAGTGAGATGCAATGATCTTGAAAGGGCCAATCAGAACGCAGTACCCCGTTCCCCCGCACCTCAGCGTGTTGACAGAATTTGTTTCGTGCGTTAGATCGAGTATTAGGCGTCTAGTGGCTGTATGGTCGTTGTTACAGGTTGTCAGTTAAGTCAGTGGACTATTGTCTGACAACCAGAGGGTAGCGTACGCAGTACTAACTGGGTTGTGGAGTCAGATAGACAGTCGCGTTACGTAAAATACTGGCATTCAGCTGGAGCTGCATCCGGTAAGACTGGAAGCCGACCCCAAAATAGTTGGTAATGGCTGGACGGTGATATAAATAAAACCACAAGCATGTAGAAAAAAAAACATTTATGTAAAGTACACTTACATTTTGTGGGCTTTTCGGTTTTAAGGCCAAACATTTTTACTAAGAGACGATTTTTTTACCCGAATGGAACAGTGCCTCAAAGAAAGGTAATGTTTCGAAACTCTGGCCACAATACATTTTTTCAACACACTTGCTCATTAAGTGGCTCTAATTTCACCGCAATTAGGCATATAATGACACCTGTAATCAAACTGTGAATTTTTCATTACCATTATTCACAAGTGAATTATAGGTTTTTTTTTTATTTTTTTTGGTTGAGATGCTTTGTTCTTAAAAAGCTTCGATACTAAAAAGATTGTGTTCCTTGCTCATTTCATGTAACTTCGAATTTAAATAGATAATTCCAACTTGTTTAGACGTTTTTAATGAATAAAACTTTTGTTTTCTCTGTAATAAAAAAACTTTGAATTCCCCATTTTGTACGTGGCTGTAACGCTATCAACGAAAAGCGAAAAAAAAAACTTAATCTTTTAGTCTATGGCCGATCGCCATTGTATAAGCGCGTGCAGGAAAAGTGATTAATTTTTCCCGCCATGGCGAAATTTTTTTCACAACTCATTTTAACTGTTGAAAATGATTTTTTTGTGTTATTTTCTTCACAAATGTGTTGAAAAACGTCGTATGATACACGTGTGTATTGATGATTACCGTCCTCGGCTCTCATAAGACCCTCACCTAACGGTTCGGGTCTCAATGGCGCCTCAGCGGTAATCACCAACGTTACACACTTATACCATAATGTACTATTATGACCGAAGTTTGATCCTTACAAGTTTTGGAATATTACGTCATACAGTAAATTCTTATACAGGATCATTGTTATTCTTATTACAACAATATTCTGCCTTATAAAACTAAGCAATACGACGTATTTGTTACCATAAAGAAATATTAAAACATTTGGTCCCCAAATTAACAAAATGAGTTCAAAAACTTAAAGTTAAAGGACATGGGTCTTAAAATTATTACTTATATTACTTAAATAGTGTACTTTTTTATAGAACATTTGTATGAAATTATCATGAAAACTGATAGGTTCACACCTACAACATTGTTATCATTTTGTATAGCTCTCAAATTGCGAAGATATGTTTTGTTATATACCTACTATGTTACATAGATTTTTTGATAATATAAATTCTATATTCCCAATTGATGATAAAATTATGTATTAAACGATATTCTATTACTATATACATTGTCTTTTTGCATTTTTTTACTGCATTACAATAATAATATAACAAAAATATATAAAAATTACATGTATCGATAGGAATGTTTAGAAAAACAGGATTCATTTCAAAATTTCTACTTAAATCTATATTAAAAATAGAGAAGACGTAAGTCTATAGAATCTATGGTCGTAACCAGCACGACTTTCCTAAAAACAACATTAGTTTCTATTATTCGAGGTACAATTCGAATCAAATGCAATTATTTTATTTCAGAATGTTTTAACTATTAGTAAAGGCGTGACAAAGATGAAATAAATAAATGTTAAATTCATTTTTAATCGACGTCAAATATATTTTCATCTGGAATTAACAATATTTACGTTCTCTATACCAAATTCTGTAAAAATATGTATCGGCGTCGACAGTGATTTCTTCATGTATCAAATGTGCATCCTAATTCCTAACCAAAGCAATCGTCGCTCGAAGTCAAACGCATTGTTCGCGTCAACAGAGGGCGCCAATCTGGTTTGCCGAACAAATTAGAATAACGTGAAGACGAAGATGACGTGTTCGCTCGATCACTTTGGTTAGAACACAGGTCACGTAATCACACAATTATTTAATCTTTATTTTTAACTGCTTATAAGGTAGCCATAAAAAATAAGGCACTAATGGCTACCTCCACACTTTAACTTCATTAATTATATTTAATATTCGATAACTACTAAAAATAGGTAGAAAAAAAAACATTTTGTAAATAAAGTACCTATAGTAAACATAATTTTATACTATTACATTTCAAACAACTTTTCTATATCATTCACCCGAACATTCAGGGTGTAAGAGAATAAGCGCAGCATACCTTAGAAAAAAATTGACTGTTCGAATCACTAGGGATGTTACCTGACAAAAAAATATGATTCTGTTTAGTCCGCCAGTTAGATTATCGAAAAATATTGGATACATGTTTTTTGTTTTATCAAATTAAAAATTTATTACTAAGATAAAACGTGTCAAAGATCATGAGCGGGGGCTTGTGACGTCACACGATGACGTCTTAATTTTTTGTTTACAAGAAAAAAATATGTGTTCATATTTTTTGAAAATCAATCTGACGGGCTAATTAGTTTTTTTTGTCATCTACCCTTTATCTTTAGCTTCTCTGTTCCCTGATCATTATAATTTGGATCTATTCAAAGTTCAAGTCGTGGCAAGTTGCGGTCAAATGCAAGCCCATTTAGTGTTAAAAATACACCAAGAGTTTTTTCGACTCTGGTTCCTTAAGTAAATTTTACTAGTTCGAAATCTGGTCTGAATAATAACCTAAGAAGTATTGCGTTTATTCTGTTACACTCAGTTCTTTTAAGTATTTCCTACAATTGTAACATAACACTATTATGTAGTGTCCGAAATCACTATTACATTTTGCAAAAGTAGATATAAACGTTATATTCCATTGTTAAAAATCATTACTAGTTCTTTCACCGATTGTTCTGACGACAGCAACTCAATAGCAAACTGATTTTATAGAAAAAAGATCACTATAATTTTGATAGACTCGTCAGTGACCTTATAATGAATAATATGTATTTTCTGCACAACTAGTACAGTCGCAAGAGCGTCAAGTTTCTAAATCTGACAATTTCTCCAAAACTAAAATATTGATGGTTAAGTTCGAAATTGAATAAGAAAATTTGAGTTTGTGGTAACTTGATGCTATAATGTTCTGAACTGGCGACTGTACATAATGCATGCATATTTGCTGCAATTGGCTACTTAAAAAATCACGAAAATGTTATGTTATTTCAAAGATCTAACAGAAATAACACGATGTGTGAAAAAAGTAATTAAATCGTTAAAGAAATGGAGTAGCTACATGCTTTAGAAGTTTTTGGTGGGGGCACTTTCTATCCTTGTCGCGCGAAACGGCCATTTGTACTACGCGGAATTAAATGTGACGTCATATTACTGTGGCGCTGTCTTTGTCTAGCACGTCATTTAGAACCAGTTATAACTAAGCCATTTTTTGATCGATTTTATTACTTTTCCCACACCTCGTGTTATTTCTGTTAGTTCTTTAAAATAACATTACATTTTCGTGATTTTTTAACAGTAGTCAAATAGCCAATTATATTAATTTATTCACCTACTGAAACTTTCGTTTCCTGTTTAATCACTGCTGAGTTGACTATACCAATAAAGCTGTATTTAAAACATCACCAAAAACGTTTACACCCTTACAAAATCACCACACTCTTCGTTCTTCACTGATCCACTCATCACCATTCACTGATCACCATCACCGCAGCTCACCAGTCATCATCAGGCACTCCTCCCGGGTATTCTCCCGTAAGGCACGCGGTGCAATGACCTCCCACTCCGTCGCTAGGAGTTGATTTCATGTTGTAATGTATTGCTGATACTAGACCTTCTACGCTAAGGTATTCGAGACTGTCGGCGCCTGTAAATAAAATATATTATTGAGATAACTGTTTTCGGATGATTTATAATGATGATGATTTGCAATTTTTTACTAACTTCGAAGCATTACTTTTAATAACAACCACGAAAAAAAAACTTTATGCTAAAAAAAGATCGGACTTCCAAAAAACACGAAAAAAGTAAAAAAAACTACTTTCGGAAGTCACCGACTTTGTTTGTTTCATTGACATTTTTGCCACACTCAACTCCTCTTTTTTTGGAGTCGGTTAAAAGTCGTCAAATAGGCAGTGAAAAGTGGTTCTGACCAAAGTTGTGACAAAATGGTACCCCAGAATATGTTTTTCTGTTACGTGATATTCGTCTAAACTTCTAAAGGGAGGGTTTTAGTTTGTGTTACTCACCAACATGTTCAGCTAGTTGGTAAGCGTCCAACTTGTTGGCGATAAGCTCCTCTCGTGTGGGGATGTTGATACCCATGTAACACGGGTACTTGAGTGGAGGTGACGCTATCCTTATGTGTACCTGCAAATAAACAGACATAAGTTATAGTGCCATACATTTCCAGTATAACATAGCCTACACAAAACTACATGTTTTGTTAAAAACTCTGTGCTGGTACTGAGAAATTCGTGGTAAAAATCCTAATTAAACTGGGCTAGATTTGAAGGATCGCGCGTGTCTAGGTGACGATGGCCTGTTCATTATTGCTTTGAAGGCAGACGGGTTAAATGTGGGTGGGAACACTTGCCGGCAGAGAGTTCCACACTTTGGCTGTGTGTATAATAAACGTGTAGAAGACTTGACTGATTACTGTTTATTAACTTCTCACGCCTTAATAGGTGAATGATTTTCGATGAAAATTGGCACAAACGTTAAGAACTAAGTTTTTACGGAACGTGCTAAGTGCCAGTGAGACAATTCCTCTCACAGGCGAAACCGCTAACAACGAAACTATTCCGGCCACCGTAGACGCGGGCCTGCGGACGGTGAGTGATGGGCTAGCTCGCCGTCCGTCCGTCTTATGACGACGACAGGCCGTGTCGACGGCGCGTTCGTGCAAGGGCCGACGCCCGTCGGGGCTGCGGGTTGTTCGCAAGAGATACCGCGGCCTCGACATGAAGGGCTAACAAGGAACATGGGTGGTTTTTAGTCAGTATAAGTCTGACACTCCCTTTCGCTTTGCCCAAGAGCGGGAGGGGTTATTTGATGATTTTCCAGCCGGAAAAAAAATACTAATACACCAAATTCCTTACCTCAGCAGCCCCAGCATCTCTCAACAGCTTGATAATAGGTCCAATAGTGTTGCCCCTCACGATGGAGTCATCGATGAGTACAATTCTCTTCCCGCGCACATTCTCGGACAGCGCGCCGAACTTCTTGGCCACGCCGAGCTGTCGCAGTCGCGTGGATGGCTGGATGAACGTGCGGCCTACGTAGCGGTTCTTGCACAGGACTTCCATGAACGGGATGCCCGACTGGAAATTGTAACGTTGGTTGATTAAGTTTTTAGAAGGAAGTTAGTGTCATTGAGTAGAATAACTTAGTTCCCTTTAAATTATCTAGCAGCACGCGTAGGATGGCGATTCTATCTCTATTCTACCAAGAAAAAACATTGCCCCACACTACGAATTTCTCCTGTATCGTGGGTGCGTTCACAAACATTTAAACTCGCATACACAAATACCCAGACCCGGAACAACTATCTGCAGGCCATACAAATATTTGTTCCTTGCGCGGATCGAACCCGCGACACGCAACGCAGCAGTCCATTGCTTGAGCCACTGCGCCAACCGTGCCGTTTTTCCATAAAATTCGACAGGATATTTTGCTAAAATCTGTCATTTTGTCGATTCTTCCGTCGACAAAACCCGTTTCTACGGTGACATGCTACGCGTGTAGATAGATATTTTTCTTTTCATTACTGTGATAAGTAATGTAAATTTGGCCCCTTTTTTTAAAGGGCACCTCGCAGTTCAACCTAGCAGGTTGGCTCCTGCTTAACTGGGCAAATTCTGGACTCATTAAAGCAGTCTCATTTTATTTTCAATACCCGTTTTAGCCTCCGTGAGTCACGGTCTCGCTACTGCTGGTAAGTGTACTACATGATGCGTTCTGTGAACAATGGCGGGGCCGTGCTAAAACAGGACGCATTTTAGTGCTTGGATTAAAAATCACTTAATAGTTGAACAAGAATCGTTTCTGTTGGAACTATTTGGTAGCTGTAACTAACCTTCTTCATAATGTTTGATAGGTCTTTTGATTTAGTTTTAATTTGAATTTTGTTTTAATTTGTGTCTGTCACTCTATTGAAAATATCGAAATATATAACTTATAAATATTAATAATGTTACTCATTATTTATTTAGAATACTAGAAATCCACTGAAAACGTTAACCTCCTTCTGGTTATGGGCCCAGAATTCTAGAATTCTAAATTTTGTGATTTATTTTTCGTACGTACTTCGAACATAAAAAATGGAAGATTCTTGCATTGAGGTATAATGTACTACGTACTAGAGGAGACACCTAAACTCGATTTTTTGTACACACGGTAGAGCTAGTGGACTCCAGCTCATTTAGTCTATGCCGAGCGGTTGCTGCGTCGTGACACATTTGAGTGAAGTTTTCTTGTCTATAATATGCCTTCGTGTGCATTTAGATACTGTAGAAATAATTAAAAAAATATAAGTAAAAGTCAAGAAGTGACTTTTCACCAGTAATTATAACTTATTATCTTTAAAACACACATAATTTAATTATACTTTTTGAATTGCAATGTGTCATCGCGGCGGCCATTTTTTACGTGAATGTCAAAGAATAAAACATTTGCATGCACAGACCAGACACTATCGACGTATTCAATGCTTGACCACGAATCCTCTACATGTGAGTCAAAATTGATAGTAGGTTGTATACTATTTGCATACACGGAAAAAATTGAAAGTTTACCAAGGACCTTTTTGGCTCGGTTAACTGCATTTTATTTAATATTGACAAAGACATTATTAAAAAGCTTGAAGTACGTTTGGTAATTAACAACCACGAGAACATTGCTAATTCGTGTTGTTTATTAACAACACTTAACTCAGTAAATTGAAAATGAGATAATCGGTTAATTTTATAGTTTTTAAATTTCATTAAAAATAACTAAGTTCGCTTAGTAAGCTGTAGCAATAGATTTGTGTAAATTTTACCCAATAAACAAAGTGTTAAAAATAATTAAGTAACTGAATCACTATTAATCGACTAACTTTGCTAAATACAACAGAACATCTTGTTAGTTGCTAACCGACAATACTATTTATTAGTATCTGTTAATTTTAGATGTATGATGGTTTATATATAGCTGTGTGTTTATTAAGTGCTTGTTCAGTATTCAATATCAAATCATCTAATACTAACCAAGTGAGATTGTAGATGTTTAAATCTATAATACATCTAATACTAACCAAGTGTGATTGTTGATATTTAAATCTATATGAGTAATAAACAACCACGAGAACATTGCTAACTCGTGTTGTTTACCCAATAAACACAGTTTTAAAAATAGTTAAGTAACTGAATCACTATTAATCGACTAACTTTGCTAAACACAACAGAACATCTTGTTAGTTGTTAACCGACATTACTATTTATTAGTATCTGTTATTTTTGATGTATGATGGTTTATTTTTAGCTGTGTGTTTATTTAGTGCTTGTTCAGTATCCAATATCAAATCATGTAATACTAACCAAGTGAGATTGTTGATGTTTAATTCTATAATACATCTAATAATAACCAAGTGTGATTGTTAATGTTTAAGTATATATGAGTAATAAACAACCACGAGAACATTGCTAATTCGTGTTGTTTACCCAATAAATACAGTGTTAAAAAAATTAAGTAACTGAGTCACTATTAATCGATTTATAGCTGTGTGTTTATAAAGTGATTATTCAGTATCCAATATCAAATCGTCTAATACTAAACAAGTGAGATTGTTGATGTTTAAATCTATAATACATCTAATACTAACCAAGTGTGATTGTTGATGTTTAAATCTATATAAGTAATTAGCTGACGTCACGCGGTTTCACCCGCGTTGTTCCCGTTCCCGTGGGAATACAGGGATAAAAAGTAGCCTATGTCACCCGGGAATAGTGTAGCTTCCCAACGGTGAAAGAACTTTTCAAATCGGTCCAGTAGTTTTTAAGTTTATTAGTTACATACAAAAATACAAATCTTTTCTCTTTCTAATATCATCATCTGCCTAGCCTTTTTCCCAACTATGTTAGGGTCGGCTTCGAGTCCAACCAGATTCAGCTGAATACCAGTATTTTACATGGAGCGACTGCCTATCTGACCTCCACAACCCAGTTAATACTAGGTAATACGATACTCTTTGGTAAGACTGGATGTCAGAATTTCAGGTCACTGACTACCTGTAACGACTGCCAAAGATCTATATATGGCAGCCGGGACCAACAGCTTAACGTGCTTTCCGAGGCACGGAGGAAACTCGGTATGTCGGGCGGTCACCCATCCACAGACCGACCTAGGTGAGCACAGCTTTACCTAAATATCGACCCGAGTGGCAGTTCTTATTAAGCCACGAGCTCCTCTTTCTAATATATTATATAAAAATATAGGTACCTAATAGTAGTATATAGAACCAAACCCAGAACCTCACTAACCCTTTCAAGAAATTCAGTTTGTAGTTTTGTGCGATTTTAATATGATAAACAACCACGAGAACATTGCTAATTCGTGTTGTTTACCCAATAAACACAGTGTTATCAAGCTACATTAAATTACAAATTTAAAAAACCCCCGACATGTGGGTCATAATTTCAAGGTTTTTTTTATAGGGTTTAATGTTGATAATTCTTTTGTGTCGGGGTTTTTTTACAATTTTTTTTTATTTTTTATTTCATGCTATTTGTAGTGACTGCTTTATTTTTTTATTTCAATTTTTTTATTTTTAGTCAGGTTTTTTAACCGTCAAAAAGCTAAATAAAAAATTAAAAAATAATTCGTTAGGTCCTACGTAGCAGTCATCACTCCACTTTCTTCCTCAATCTAGGGCATTTATAAGACAAAAAAATATTTTTCAAGTTTTTAGTTTTCATTTGGTTAGTTATTATTCCTCATTCCCTTTCAATATAGTGTAAATTATTCTACTAGTCAAGCCCTTTCATTTGATACCCATATTGAGGGAGTTGTGAAAAAAAATGTAATTCGCCATTTTGTGGCGGCGGCCATCTTGGATTTGCAATTTATCAAAGTGTATAGTATTCTACTAATCAAGCCCTTTCATTTGATACCCATATTGAGGGAGTTGTGAAAAAAAAAATGTAATCCGCCATTTTGTTGCGGCGGTTATCTTAGACCGATTTTCACCAAACATAGCTAAGAACACTCCCGACTAATTCACCCTTCCAACAAAAAAAAACAGAATCGAAATCGGTTCATCCGTTCGAGCGCTACGATGCCACAAACAGACACACACACACACAGACACGTCAAACTTATAACAACCACTTATTAAATATTACTGGACATTAAGTAACGAGGCTTGTGTCGTGGACACCTGATAGTTGATATACTACCTAAATACCTTTTTTCTTTGTAAATACATAGGTACATATTAAACATATAAACATCCATGACTCGGAAAATGTCCATGCTCATCACACGAACATTTGCTCCGACCGGGATTCGAACCCGGGACCCATAAAACGTAAGGCAGCCTCACTACCGCTGCGCGTTGTGCCATTCGGGTCGTCAATAAAAAAATGATCGGCTGTAGGAAAAAAATGATCTGTAGGTACTTTGCTTAAGGTCGCGAAATTCAAATTTTCTCACGTTTTTTGCAATTTGCAGGCCAGTGTTAGGTTGTATGTTAATGAAATTTTAATTGCGACTGTAAGACGTAAGTAGTTACAGAATTATAATCATGAAAATCATCAATACAACCATCCAAGTTCTTATAGGTGTCAAGAGTGACTTTATCATGAAATACCTACCTACCCATTCTTAAGACTCCCACACAAGACTCCCCAACAGGGGGAAACGGGTAAAATTTAAATCGCTGACCCAAACACACAAACAGGTCAAGCTAAATAAAACCGTTTAATAATAGGTAGGTATTTAAGTAGGTAACTGAATCACTTGATCACTACTAACCGACTAACTTTGCTAAAAACAACAGAATATCTTGATATTTGCTAACCGACAATACTATTTATTAGTATCTGTGTGAAGTTTGTTATTTTTAGAAGTCTAATGGTTTAGTATTAGCTGTGTTTATTTAGTGCTTGTTCAGAGACAACCAAGCCAAATCATCAAATAATAACCAAGTAACCTACTCATCAAGCGATAGCCAATTTACTTGTTTAACCATACATAACTACATTTCGGAAATTCGGACGCCGCTGTGTGCCGCGCGCCGCCGCCAGCGCCGCGCGCGCCGCGCGGCCCACCCCACCGTCAGTTGTGCGTCAGTTGCCGTGCCCGTTAGTTGTGGTCAATGTCATATTCGTGGTTGTGGTCAGCTAAATTAGACTCAGAATCAGTGTTCAAAAGGATTAGGTTATTGTACATTAATGGACGAAGAAGTGCAAAACCTTCTAAAAGCGTGGGAGCTTGAGGAGTACATAAATGTTTTCAAAGGTGAGTTTTCAAGCTGTTTTATTCTGTCTGTTACAAGTGTGGATATGTGGTACCCAAAATAGGTAATATGGGACCACGAGTTCCTTAAACCCTTTTTGTAATTGCATGTAGTGTTAATCCGTGTAGTGTACCTTACCTACCTATCTTTGCTTCTTTCATATTTTGTACAAAACGAATGGAAATAAAGTCGCCATTTAGAGCACCGAATGCTTTGAACGCGGCTGTCGACTGTCTTTCGACTTTATTTCCATCCGTTTTGTACATAGGTTCGAAACGCCGCCGCGCAGGCGACGCCGCAGCTCCGCCGCTTGTATAGGTACCTACCTGAGTATAATAGTATCTCCCGCGGGCCGCGGGCCGCGCCTGAACATGAGGTCTAGTAATCACGTGGTCTGTGCTGTGATAAGGGTGAGGACATAAAGAGGCGGGTTCCTGGTGCAGACAAACCGGTACGAGTAGGTAGGTACCGATCCGTACAGGTAAAATATTCCAATGTTATCATAATTATATATGCGCTCACGCTTAAAGAAACAGGTTGTTACCTGTTTCTATATGTAGGGCATCCTGCACCGATCCGCTCCGTACCGCTCTTTATGTCCTCACCCTTACCAACCAACTATGTCCATCGGCGCCGGCGCCGGCGGCGCGACGGCACGGCATCGGCTGATCCTGTGGCTGATCGGCATGGCAATCCGAATATCCAACGAATAGTATGTAGGTACTATACCTATGACATATTGTTAGGCATAAGCATTGGCGGGGGGGTGCTTATAAGACCCATCAGACTTGGTAGCTCCTCCCGGCTCAGATACCCCTTCCCCCCTTCGGTACGCCCATGCATCTCTTGGTTAGGTACTATAACAATCCAATGTACTTACAATCCGTTCAACGAAAGATAAAGAGACCTCGAGAGTCCAGGAAATAAAATTGCTCTCTTCTCACAAAATAAAAAGTCGGTTTTAATAAAAATTTTAATTTTGTCACTTCGTTATTAGGTATTTGTTGTTGTAGTGGCAATAGAAAAACATAGGTACTCAAAAAATTTCAACTGTCTTCCAATTACGGTTCGTGAGTTATACCTACACCTGCCCGGTGACAAAAAGACAGACAAACAGCTGAGGCTTAGTAGTAGAGGTTTTTAGACTGTGGTAGTAGGGTCCCGTTGGCACCCTTTGATTACGGATTTACCTACATTGGTTTCATGATTATCTAGTTGTTGCCCTGTAAATGTCAATTTCAATATACCTACGAACGACGACACCCCGCCGCCCGCCGCCGCCGTCGCCGCGGCCGTGCCGCCGCGCCGCGGCTGGCCCCGCCCCGCCATGCGCCATAGTGAAACCGAATTGTTTCCATTTTATTGCAGCCGACTGTACCTACCTATTGTTTTTTTGCAGTGAAATCGTTTTTTGTTCGCACGGAAAGAATGACAATACTAATGAATGTCGATCGATTCCTGTGTAAAGATGACTTTTCCCTCCTTAACGAGCTGGAGTGGCCGTGGACGCAAACACATTTAATAAGAAATGAAAAGTGCTTTTATTGCAATTATTCTACCGATAAAAGCTTACCCTACCACATCACGATGCATCAAAATAAATTGAAATATTTGCTGGATTACATTCCTGTGTGGTGTCAAGGCTGTTCTTATATGCTAGCTTACGACCATTTTCCAGACGACGAATGTGAATACTGTAATATAAACTTAATTAAAATAACTACTTAATAAAAACATTGCCAAAGCCATCAAGACTGAACTCGACTAATCATCATGAGGTAGGTACCTACCTACCCTATCTAATACCAAAGTAAACACTTAGGTACCTACCCGCGTGCGTATTAAGGCTTGTATTCACGCCAATGACCTTGTGCATACAAACTACCTCTCTCGGTCGTAGATACGGACTCTAAACGGACGCGTTTTTCATTTATTATAATTAAAATAATACATGTTTTTAAAAAGTAACAAAACCAAATTATTTTCCTTTGTATTTCAAAGCAGTAGATATTTTTTTTATATTATTTTGTTAAAAAATGAAGGAGTAAAATGGTTCCATTCAACGATTTGGAGCTGATTTTGTGGATTTTTTTCTTATTATGTGATACCGATACAAAAATTGTGGCTAAACCAAATTACGTGTCATATCATGTAGATTACTAAAAAAAATTCTCAGATGTAATTTCTCTGTAAGTGCCGGTGAAAAACCGCTTCATCTGCACGCTGTTTTTAAGCTTTTTCGAGAGAGGACCCTTAATACGTAACGTAACGGTAGGTACCAAGAGCCAAAAGGTATCAAAACCAAACGCGTTTGGTTTTCCTTATGGAATGCCCGCGTCGCTCACAAGCCCGACGATCGCGCGCGCACGCCTAATGTGGGGGAGGCCATAACGTGGTGTTTATTTTATTAAACATGTTAATACTTACCTATATTTTAAAGCTTTAATGTTTTCTTTACAGAAAATGCAATTTCATCATTATCACTACATTTACTTGAGGAATCAGACTTAAAGGAACTATTTCCGAAAATTGGTCATCGTGCTATATTTAATAAAAATTTAGAAATACATAAAAAAACAATACACCCCAGCTCCGATTCTGTGGTAAGTCTGTTGTAACTCATGAGTACCTAGGTACCTAGTTATTATGTTTTGTTGTCATTCTTTCTTAGCCCCTCATACTATTTCTTTAAATTTTTAGGCATGTGAAAACTTGCCGAGTATTGATGTGAGCATGTCCGACTTCCTGACATTTCCGCTTGACTCTTATCCATCTCACGAACCAGCTTCAAGCACACCCGCTCATAATTCACCCATAACAATAACAATTCCATCCGAGAACCAGCATGACATTTGCGTATGTACAATTTGCAGTTATTTTTTTATTACTATTGACTAGATAACTGTTACATGCATCCATGCAGGTCCTATTTATGTCTATTTTTTTATTTAAATAATGAGATGAGAGCACAGTCATTTTAAAAATCAATGGATTATTTCTTGCAAAGCTACTGCTCAGGCAGGCTAAACAAAATGTAATTTCTCTACTAGACATTACAATAACGAACTCTGTTTCGACGTCCTAAGATTCATTTCACATTGTTATTTTGACAATTTGTTTGGAATAGCTTGAAATGTAGCCGTGTGTACCTACTTTAATAATTTGTAAGTGTGCGCGCGCAGTGATTGCGCTCATCGTAGGTAGATAGCCTAGCCTATCTATGATTAATAGTTGTTTTTTTAGGGATGCTACTTTCAACAGTGCTTTTGCCCAGCTGCTTTGGCCTGTTATCGGTGCTGTGTGTTGGTATTGAGTTGACATCATAGTAGGACCAAATAAACTAATTTTTTTGATACTTTCCAGGATTTACCACTGCTTTTAAGTAGAAGCTTGGAAGGAAAAGGTCTACTTAAGTTGGACAAAA
This sequence comes from Diarsia brunnea, assembly GCA_949774965.1. NCBI lineage: Eukaryota > Metazoa > Arthropoda > Insecta > Lepidoptera > Noctuidae > Diarsia > Diarsia brunnea. Next base: position 2,480,172 of record OX458998.1, on the reverse strand, counting down.
ATGAACCTTTAGACAATGCGGCAAGACAAAAGCTAGTAAGAATTATAGGGACATATATATTAAGTTCGCACCCGGAAGCAGTGATCAGAACTTCCATGTATGCAAATTGGACACATGAAATTGTAAAAGTATTTCCGCATGAAAAGAGAACAGTGTATTTTCATAGCAAAATTGTGGACTCGTCACGCGGCGTCATCAACAGGCTTGCAGGAAAGTTGCCTGACCAAATACACAACCTAAAAAGGAAATATAGAGAGACTGGTGTGATAGAAAAACGGCGAAGAATATCTGCTGAATCATCTTCATCAAAGACACCGCCTTCCTCACCAGTAATTAGCCTACCAGGGGGTCTAATTAACGATGATCAGGAAGAAACTCTAGAAAAAATTCAATGGCTGAAAAACTCAAGTGAGCCTTGGTCGATCGTCGAACAAAAGTGGACTGACACAACGAACACACGTTTAAACATATCTAAGAACATGCTAATATCTGAATATTTCAATGAATACCCTGCTCTACAGAAACCGACGGGATACCTTTTGGTAAGTAGGTATTTGTAACACACAAACTTCTGACCGCGGTACCCTACCACGGTCAGAAGTTTGTATTACTTAATACCTGTATATTATGACTAGTTTCTAGTAGGAGTAAGCGTGACAAACATCCATCCATACATCTAAACTTCCGCATTTATAATATTAGTGTGAAGTACCTGTAACCAATCATTTTTAACCTTCTTGTTTTTTGTTGTTGTTTACAGCTAGAAAAAGACTTTGAAAATTTATACACCGGGCAGTACTCCGAGCTTTTTGAAAACCTCCCTACATTAAAAGAAAGGCTTAATAATCTAGCGAAAAAAAAGTTGAGCAATAATAATAAGGATAAAAACTTGGCTACCTTAGTCGCTTTGCAAGATTGTGAGTACCTACCTATACCTACTTAAGTACCTACCTACCTATGATAAGTATGTTTAACACTATCTACACTCTCGCGAGCACACCTCCGGGTAGTGTTCATGTGACGCTGCAAGCGGTGGCTGTATGTCCGTATGATTCCATTATCAATTTATCTCCACTTCTCTGGCAATGTCCTATATCCAGCAATGGACCTACTAGTGATGATGATGACCGACTTCTACATGCTTATCCCTACTTCCAAATAAATAAGTACCTAAGTAAAATGAAATGGGTGGGGAGATTCGGACCAATTAATTTCGTAAGTTATTAATATTACGAACCAGCCTTCCGGATCAAACCAACTTTCAACTGGTATATACCTACTGTTAGTAGGATCGTATTAAAATTTTGCTATTCTATATTGTTTCAGCATCTGAAGAAAACGCCAATATTGGAAGTTTGCTGCTCATACCTTCACTTTTATCGGTGACAAGCATTCGTTTGAAGGGAAAACAAAAGAAAGTGTGGCGTCCTTCTAAAACAGAGGTGCGGGAAGGGTTCATTACGCATGTTAGGGATGACTCTGACATAATATCAGTGATAAATATAAGGCGCGAGAAGTTCACCGATTTTGGTCTGACCCTACAACCGTTTGTAATTATTGTGGGCCCATCTCTGGAAGAGATTAAATCGTATTACGTAATAATCGATAAGGTATGGTACATTGTTCCTGATATTATGTCAGCAGTCAATGCTTGTTTCAAAATAATATGGGTAGTCAATGCTCAATACCCCATGGAATGTCATAGCACATGGATGTTCATTCAGCATGCAATTTACAAATTCAAAACATCATTTGATAAATCTTCCACGTCTAGTCATACCTTAATGGGAGAATTGGGCATTCATTAAGTTTTAAGGTGCCTGTCTGTATACGTAAAACTAGCGCCGCCGCATAAAAAATATTGTTCTGTTTGTGACAATGGTTTGTGAAACCTATTATAAGCTTTTTTTAATACCTCTGTAATAGTTTTATTTTGTATAGTTTAGGAAGAGTAGCGAAAACAGAGGTTGGTGGCCAGCAAGTGCAACTTCGCTACTCCTCTTAAACTACACAAAATAAAACTAAAGTATTTTTAGTTATTCGCACCCTCAGTGTATCTACATTAGATACTGGTACGATTGTACAGTTACTAGGAGTAGGATACCTATCTCATAGTGATTAGTTGAATTCAGTTTTGATGGCAATGTTTTTATTTTATTTTTGGATAGATATCTTTTTAAATTAAGGATATTTCAACGCGTTACGCTACTTACACTATGGTTATTTGTTTTTTATGTAAGGACTCAGTGCAATTAAAAGCACTTCAATATCATTTTAATTTTAAACACAACGGATACGAGATAGAACAATACAAATGCTGCGAAGATAATTGTAAGCGGTCATTTCAATTATTGTGTAGTTTTAAAAGACATTTACGAAAATTTCATATACCAGAGGCCAAATCTTTCTCCATAGATATTGTACAAAACAGTGATATTAATGCTGAACAGGTGCAGCCTCTGGATACAGATGTGGAACAAAACAATGAAATCATAGCCCCCTTATCTCTTGCTTCTGTCTCTTCTTGCCCAATACCTGCTGCCAAATCTATCAATAATGTTCTTTCTACATTTATTGCGTCAACTTACGCTAACACATTATTGCCACGAAACGCTGTACAAAATATTGTTGAAGGCTTAGATCAATGTCTTAGGTCGTTAATTCCTGTAATAGAACAAAGTGCAAATAAGGTTTTGGTTAAACAGTCTCATAGTTCTACTATTTCAAAGAGTTTAACTAATGAATTAGAAACATCAATAACTACTTCACTGAGTAACTTTAATACCGAACGTAAACGACTGAACTATTTTAAGAAACAGGGAACCTACATAGAACCTGAATCTGTAGTTGTTGGGCAACGGCTTGATAGAGTTAGAAGTCAAGGAACAACACGTGTACAACCAAGAGAATGCCATGTACAATTTATTCCTTTAAGAGAAGTTCTAAAGAGATTTTTTAGTATAGAGCACATTCTGTCAGAGACCTTACAGTACATGGATAGTTTAAAAGATAAAGTTGAAAAAGAGAATTTTATCCAAGGCTCTTATTGGACAAACAGAGTTAGTTATCACGGTGACAGAATTGTGATTCCTTTATTTCTATATTTCGATGATTATGAGACAGGAAATGTGCTCGGAAGCCACGCTGGTGTGCACAAACTAGGAGCGGTGTATGTCTCAATCCCCTGCTTACCTCCTAGGCGTGCTTCAGCTCTTTCTAATATTTTTCTATTTCTACTATTTCATTCATCAGACCGAATTACATTTGGTAACCATGCAATATTTCGTCCTGTGATAACTGAATTAAATTACTTAAATGAAACCGGTATTGACTTGGATATTCCAACTTTTAAAGGAAATTTATATTTTGAGCTTGGTGTAATTTTAGGTGATAATCTAGGGTTGCATAGTATGTTAGGACTTGTGGAAAGTTTTTCAGCAAATTTTTCATGCAGAGTCTGTAAAGTATCTAAAACTACACAAAAAAAACAATTATATGAAGACAAAAATTTGCTACGCAAAATTGAAACATATTCGGCGGAGTTAGCTTTAAACGATCCAACAACAACTGGTATAAAACAACGATGTGTTTTTCTAGATATTAATGGTTTTGACTTATTTCAACAGGTTGGGGTTGATATTATGCATGATGTACTTGAGGGTGTAGCTAAATATTTACTATGTTTCATGTTATTAGAGTACACTCAAAAGCTACGATTATTTACTTTGACTACACTTAACGAGAAAATAGCATACATGGATTTTGGACCCGATTGCAAGAACAGACCAACCTCAATAGAAAGAGAACATTTAATTCGGGGAGCATTGCGTTGTTCTTCAGGAGAGATGTTAACTCTTTTGCGATTCCTAGGAATAATAGTGGGTGATTTTGTGCCAAGAGATGACACCATTTGGTCGTTGTATGTTAAATTAAGAAAAATTCTAGACATTATTCTGACCGTCAAAGTCTCCGATGGAACAGAAGATTTATTACAAGTGCTTGTAGCTGAATTTAATGAGCATTACATTAAAATAACTAAAGACTCTCTAAAACCAAAGTTTCATAACATGATTCATTATCATTCAGCCATAAAAAAGTTTGGACCTATTTCTTCTTTGTGGTCTATGAGGTTCGAAGGCAAGCATAAACAGTCAAAAATGGCAGCGAACACATCATTTAACCATGTCAATGTTAGTTTATCTTTAGCTATACGTCATCAACTTCAACTTAATGACATTTTTTACAGTGGTGATGTTGGTAACCTTCTTAAATTAGGTCCAAAACAAAACAAAATGCCAGCAGAAGCTTCCTACATTCAAAAAAAGTTAAATTTAGATTCAGTTAAATCGTTGGTATGTTTAAATTGGGCTATGATTTCTACTGTACGTTATAAAAAGGGATGCATACTTGTACATAGTTTAAAAAATGATTTATATAATTACGTTTTCTTGGAAGTTGAAAATGTTTACTTGTACGATTCTGACCGTTTGATTTTCACCGGTTCACTGTTTGAAACTGTCGAATTTGACGAACATTACTTCGCATACCAGCTAAACACCCGAGCTATAGATATGCATTGTACAGTGTTTTTTGAATCGTTACTTTCACCAATTATAAACACTAAAACTCTTTTGCTAAATGGAAAAGAGTATATAGTTTTAAGGAGCCCTTTGTAAAAATAATTTTTGGCATTGCTGTACTCTGCAAATTTCCAATATATTGTCCATCCGTATCCGTATTTTTGTTATAAGTAGGTATACAATTGTTTTTATTAAACTTTCGTGATCAGAACACATTAAAAAACATATAAATGTAAGTACGGGTATTTATCACGATACCTTTATATTATATTTTCCCGACGTTTCAACTGGATTGACTAACCGTGGTCGCGGGTACACTGAAGTAATGAAGATTCCGCAGCAAAGGCGTTTCTTGAACTCCCCTTACTTGATTGTCAGAAATGATCATAAGGGCCGGTTCACAGGTGCCTTCGCTTTGCTGCGGAATCTCCATTACTTCAGTTTACCCGCGACCACGGCTGGTGCTATCCAGTTGAAACGTCGGGACAAAATAATATAAAGGTATCATGATAAATACCTGTACATAATATGGTTAGTAATTAGTATACAACAATCATGATAAACATGTAAAATCCAAAATAATGAATGACGTAGAACAAAAGCTGTTCACATAGATGATATGGAGAATGACCCCTCCCCTTTTCATCGATATGAACAGCTTTTCTTTTACGTCATTATTTTGGATTTTACATGTTTATCATGTACGTTTTTTTTTTCGGTCATATATTTCAACATTTTTGAAGATATAAAATCACTGAATTAAAAATTTTGTCTCAAAATTTAAAATTAATTTTTTTTTTAAATTTAAATTTAAAAATTTAGATTTTCCATAAGTACAGTGATTTTAAATCTTAATTTTTTTTTAAATGTGTTGTCTCATTAAATTGTTACATAAATACATAATAAATATATATCAAAATGTCTAATTACATTTGTTTTCCATACAGTGATTTTAAATCTTAAAAATTTTTTAAATGTGTCGTCTCATTAAATTGTTTCATAATACATACATAATAAATATATTAAAATGTCTTTATTATAGTTGTTTTTAATGCTAGCTGTTAATGTACCTACTCCCAATTGCAGATAGGTATTTAGGTAGCAAAGTTTGTATTAGTTCTTGTACATTTTACATTGGCTTTAAGTAAGCACAACCAACCTACCATGCGTCTATCGTATTTTTGGTGAATTGACTTTGTGGTTATAATTACAAAGTCAATTCGACAATAATACGCTAAGTAGATTGGTTGTGGTTACCTATAGCCAAGGTAAAATGTTGGCTCAAAGTACCGAGAGAGCCGGTTGTGGCTACAAAGTAGGTTGGCTGTGGTTACCTAGTAAACTAGCTCAAGGTACCGAGAAAGTTGGTTCTGGCTACAAAGTAAATTCACTAATACTACAAAGTAGGTTGGCTGTGGTTACCTAGTAAACTAGCTCAAAGTACCGAGAGACTCGGTTGTGGCAACAAAGTAGGTTGGCTGTGGTTACCTAGTAAACTAGCTCAAAGTACCGAGAGACTCGGTTGTGGCTACAAAGTAGGTTGGCTGTGGTTGCCTAGTAAACTAGTTCAAAGTACCGAGAGAGTCGGTTGTAGCAACAAAGTAGGTTGGCTGTGGTTACCTAGTAAACTAGCAAAAAGTACCGAGAGACTCGGTTGTGGCTACAAAGTAGGTTGGCTGTGGTTGCCTAGTAAACTAGCTCAAAGTACCGAGAGAGTCGGTTGTGGCAACAAAGCAGGTTGGCTGCGGTTACCTAGTAAACTAGCTCAAAGTACCGAGAGAGTCGGTTGTGGCAACAAAGTAGGTTGGCTGTGGTTACGTAGTAAACTAGCTCAAAGTACCGAGAAACTCGGTTGTGGCAACAAAGTAGGTTGGCTGTGGTTACCTAGTAAACTAGCTCAAAGTACCGAGAGACTCGGTTGTGGCTACAAAGTAGGTTGGCTGTGGTTGCCTAGTAAACTAGTTCAAAGTACCGAGAGAGTCGGTTGTGGCAACAAAGTAGGTTGGCTGTGGTTACCTAGTAAACTAGCACAAAGTACCGAGAGACTCGGTTGTGGCTACAAAGTAGGTTGGCTGTGGTTGCCTAGTAAACTAGCTCAAAGTACCGAGAGAGTCGGTTGTGGCTACAAAGTAAATTCACTAATATTACAGAGTAGGTTGGCTGTGGTTACCTAGTAAACTATCTCAAAGTACCGAGAGAGTCGGTTGTGGCAACAAAGTAGGTTGGCTGTGGTTACCTAGTAAACTAGCACAAAGTACCGAGAGACTCGGTTGTGGCTACAAAGTAGGTTGGCTGTGGTTGCCTAGTAAACTAGCTCAAAGTACCGAGAGAGTCGGTTGTGGCTACAAAGTAAATTCACTAATAATACAGAGTAGGTTGGCTGTGGTTACCTAGTAAACTATCTCAAAGTACCGAGAGAGTCGGTTGTGGCAACAAAGTAGGTTGGCTGTGGTTACCTAGTAAACTAGCTCAAAGTACCGAGAGAGTCGATTGTGGCTACAAAGTAAATTCACTAATATTACTGAGTAGGTTGGCTGTGGTTACCTAGTAAACTAGCTCAAAGTACCGAGAGAGTCAGTTGTGGCTACAGAGTCAATTCACAAATACTACAGAGGAGGTTGACTGTGGTTAGCTAGTAAATAGGGTTATTGTTTAATAAACAATTTTAACCATTTAATCAGGTTAATATTGATCAAGTAAAGTTAGCAAACTTGACTTGTTTATTTTTAACTATAAACTTTGCAGGCGCTATATTGATCAACCTGCTTAGTAATTTTCTGCCAAGAGTTGGTTATTTTTACACGTAGAATTTTTTCCGTGTATGTATCAAGACAATTAACAAAAACGTTGAAATGTGAAGATTGCATTGATAGTTTGACTATACTATAAACTTCCACATCACACATCTATCATACGTAATTTAATACGGCAAAGTGGTGGAAGTCTTGCCTCGAAATAGGATTTTAATTATATGTCCGTAAACACCCTAAAGCATTTAATTAGGAACGAAGTATTTGCAAAATTTGAATAAACATAATTTGCTGAATCAGCCATCAACATGCAATCACAGAATCCATTTAATTCGAGCCATTAATTTATTATTATTTTGCCTCGAATTAGATAGCTCACAAAAATTAGATTGCATCACGAAGGTGAAACTGATCCAACTGTGGATTACTATAACAAACTGCAGAAACTAACACAAAATAAATTATTTGAGGAAATTACAATCTTGTTACAGTTTAAGTACATTTTATTTATTTTCTGAGTAAGTACACGCATACAATATCAAGTAGGCAGAATAATAACATTATGTCGCATCTGCACGCATTGATAGTAATCTATGAGAACGTGACACCCCCCGTCTGCCCCGCTGTCATCAAATGCGCGCACATTATTTTGTTTGAAATAGCTTCTCTAGTACGTAATACCTCAATGGATTCTTGTTCAAAATTTCTTTCGAAATATATAACTTATAAATATTAATAATGTTACTCATTATTTATTTAGAATACTAGAAATCCACTGAAAACGTTAACCTCCTTCTGGTTATGGGCCCAGAATTCTAGAATTCTAAATTTTGTGATTTATTTTTCGTACGTACTTCGAACATAAAAAATGGAAGATTCTTGTTCAAAATTTCTTTCCAATAAGAATGGAAGTGATACTAGTGTAGTACCCCATATTGCAAATACACAGACTGTAAGTACTCCATCATTTAATAAATTAGAAGGACGTTCGAACTACACAACATGGGCATTTTCAATGGAGATGATGTTGATTGATTGTGGACTTTGGGATTGTGTGAAGCATCCACCTTTAGATAATAGTTCACAAGAAACGCTTCGTCGTGATGACAGAGCTCGCTCTAAAATTGGCTTGTGTTGTCATGAGAGAGTCTTCTCAAAAATAATGGGATCTAAATCTGCATTTGAAGCGTGGAATAACTTAAAAAAATCATACGCAGACAGCGGACTTGTAAGAAAGCTCACATTAATGAAAAAACTAATGAATTCTCGATATACTGACAACATGGAAAGCTATGTAAATGAGATTATGTCAACACATCAACAGTTACAACAGATTAATCAAAAAGTAGATGATTCGTTTCTCGCAATTATACTGCTATGTGGTCTACCAGAGAAATTTAAGCCACTTGTCATGGCATTGGAACATTCCGGCTCTGAACTGACTTCAGATAATGTCATTGCTGCACTCCTGAAAGAAGACAGCCGTGATCTAGCTGCTTGTAGTGACACGCGTGAAGATAGTGCTTTGGTGATGTTACACAAAAAGTTAAATAGAGACACTAAGAACATATTTTGCAATTACTGTCGTAAACCTGGTCATATAAAAGCAAATTGCAGAATACTCAAAGCCAAATCCCAAAAGGAAAAGGCCAATATTTCTGAGGTAACACTTATGGTTGATGATCAGTCAGTAAGTAATACTTATTTTGATAATTCTGAAACTTGTGAAACTTTTGTAAACTCTTTTGTTTGTAAACCTAGTTTTGATAAGGCGTATACTGTAAAGAGTGATGACTGGCTCATAGATTCCGGGGCTACGAGTCACATGACTAATAGACGTGATTGGTTACATGATACTAAACCTATCCAAAAGCGTATTAGAATAGCTAATGATCAAATAATTCTTTCAGATGCCATTGGTACTGTAAAACAAAACACTTCCAATATTACCGATGTTTTGCATGTTCCGAACCTGTCAACGAACCTGCTTTCAGTTAGCTCATTGGTAAACAAAGGAAATGTCGTACTTTTTTCGAAATCTGGAGGTAAAATTATTGATGGTCAAACTTGTAAGGTATTTGGAAAAGTTATAAGAACAGCCTCAAACGTCAACGGTATGTACAAACTTGATTTATCTATTGATCAGGTGAATTTAACAGAAGTTACAGATAACTCAGCTTATTTATGGCATAAACGCCTTGGTCATCTGAACTTCAGATCCATGGAATTACTAAGACTTCACTTAGCTCTTGGTGTTAAGTATCCAAAACCTGATGGATCTATTAAAGATAATTGCATTGCTTGCGTGGAAGGTAAACTTTCAAAGCAACCTTTTAAAATGTCTGATTCAAAATCGTCAAATCTACTGGAAATTATTCATAGTGATGTTTGCGGACCTATGAGTACCCAATCTTTGGGAGGTGCTTCATATTTCGTAACTTTCACAGACGATTTTTCTAGAAAAACATTTACTTATCTAATGAAACAAAAAAAGGAAGTTGTTGAAAAATTTTGCGAATTTAAAAACTTAGTCGAGACCCAAACTGATAAAAAGATCAAAGTTCTACGTTCTGACAACGGTACTGAATATTTGAATTCAGAAATGAAAGAAATATTAAAACAGTCCGGTATAGTTCACCAGACAACAGTACCTTACAATCCAGAACAAAACGGTTTAGCTGAACGGGTCAATAGAACTTTAGTTGAGAAAGCAAGATCTATGCTATCAGAATCTAGCTTACCTAAGACTTACTGGGGAGAAGCCGTCAATACAGCGACTTACTTGAAAAATCGCTCACCGACAAAGGCTATTAGAGGAAAAACTCCTGAAGAAATGTGGACTGGAAGAAAAGTAAATCTTTCACATCTTCGTATTTTTGGATGTAAAGTATATGCTCACATACCTAAAAATCTTCGAAAGAAATTTGATTTTAAGGCCAAACTGTGCATATTTGTAGGTTATTGCACCGAAACGAAAGGATACAGAGTAGTTGATCCTGAACATCCAAAAATTATAATCAAAACGAGAGATGCCAAATTTTTCGAAAATGACTTTCTATATAAATCAAAGTCAACTGAAAAAAACAATATGGTTGATAAAGTTGGAACTCAACTATCAGAATCTGTTCCTATTATATTTCAAGAAAATTCAGAAAATATATCAACTCAAGGAAAAGTCAACAAAAATCTTACTAAACCTGTAATCCAGGAAACTCAAGTTATCAAAATTTTTTCTGAACCTTTAGTACAGGAAACAGAACTCAATGTACCTGAAAATGAAAACACTGAAGAAGAATTTCATGACAGTATAGCAGAGATTCCAGATGATACAAACAATCAAGTTTCTCAACCTGATAGAAGATATCCTTTGAGAAACAGAATAAATAAAAAGTGGTCAGAAGATACAGTTCTATATAAAGCTGCAGAAGATGAAATTCCTTCAACCTATAAGGAAGCTATGAGTTGTGATGATAAAAATAAATGGAATGAAGCTCTTCAAAGCGAATATGACTCACTTATGAATAACGAAACTTGGATTCTTGTAGATAGACCAAAAGATAGGAAAATAGTTCGTTGTAAATGGGTATTCAAGATCAAGAAAAATGGAAACGGAGAAAACGTACGATACAAGGCGCGATTAGTAGCCAAAGGTTTTACACAAACCTACGGCATAGATTATGATGAAACATTCGCACCTGTAGCACGTCTTTCAACAGTCAGATTATTACTTGCTTTTGCAGCCCAATGGAACATTTCAATGGATCAAATGGATGTTGAAACCGCCTTCCTTAACGGAGATCTAAATGAAGAAATATTTATGGAACAACCTGAGGGTTTCACCAAAGAATGCAACAAGGGGAAGGTATGCCAGTTAAAGAAAGCACTTTACGGTCTGAAACAAGCGCCTAGACAGTGGAATGTCAAACTTAACGAAGCAATGATGCAACTAGGAATGAAAAGGTCTGAACATGATCATTGCCTCTATTATAAAGACAAAGGAACTTGCAAATTAATTGTCGCAATCTTTGTTGATGATCTATGCATTCTTAGCAATAGTGCTGACATGAAAGAAAACTTTAAAAAGAATATTCAAAATTTCTTTAAGATCAAGGATTTGGGAAAATTGAAACATTTCTTAGGAATGAGGATAATTAAAGAGGAAAATAGAATAACTATTGATCAAGAAGAATATATTAAAAGGGTACTAGATCATTTTGCTATGACTGATGCAAAACCTGCTAGTACTCCTGCTGATTCAAATCTGAAATTAGTAAATCCTTCAAATGAAGAGAAAGAGGCAGCTCAACATTTGCCTTATCAGAGACTGATTGGATCTTTAATGTATTTGTCTGTCGGAACAAGGCCAGACATTACACATTCTGTAAGTGTGTTAAGTCAGTTTAACAGTAACTTTGGAACAATTCACTGGAATGCAGCAAAAAGAGTTCTACGATACTTAAAAGGGACAATGCATCTTAAACTTCAATTCCAGAAGAAAAATACACTTGCACTTACGGGATATACTGATGCAGATTATGGTGCGTGTCAGATAGACAGAAGATCTTACACTGGATATGTATTTTATTTAAATGGACCTATTTCGTGGGAATCTCGTAAACAGCAAACGGTCGCCTTGTCAACAACTGAAGCCGAATATATGGCAATTAGTGATGCTTCTAAAGAATCTATTTATCTCAAAAACTTATTGATGGAAGTGTTAGGTTTTGACAATGGTGTCTGTATTTACAGTGATAATCAGGGAGCTCAAATGCTTACTAAAAATAACATTCATCACTCGCGAACAAAGCACATTGATGTAAGACATCATTTTATAAGGGATACTGTAGCTAGTGGTATTATCAATATAAAATATGTTCCCACAAATGAAATGAAGGCAGATGTCTTAACTAAGTTTCTACCGAAGCAAAGACATCTGTGTTTAACAAAAGAATTAGGATTAATTTAATATTAATTATAATGGTCTATTATCTATTCAGAAGTAGGGGAAGTGTTGGAACTATTTGGTAGCTGTAACTAACCTTCTTCATAATGTTTGATAGGTCTTTTGATTTAGTTTTAATTTGAATTTTGTTTTAATTTGTGTCTGTCACTCTATTGAAAATATCGAAATATATAACTTATAAATATTAATAATGTTACTCATTATTTATTTAGAATACTAGAAATCCACTGAAAACGTTAACCTCCTTCTGTTTCGATGGAATCAAACCCCGGAGCCCACGACCGAGATACCACCGGAGCAGTCAAAACATAGTAACAAGTAAACAAGTATCATCTATGAAAGTTTTAGTGCAGTTGTTGCGACAGCGACATCTATCGCAACACATGCGAACTAATTTGACAATTCCTATATCGCGCTATCAACTTTATCCGCGACATCTACACTAATATTATAAAGAGGAAAGATTTGTTTGTTTGTTTGTAACGAATAGGCTCCGAAACTAGTGGATCGATTTCAAAAATTCTTTCACCGTTGGGAAGCTACACTATCCGCGGGTGACATAGGCTACTTTTTATCCCTGTATTCCCACGGGAACTGCGCGGGTGAAACCGCGTGAAGTCCGTTAGTTAGCCTATATACATAGAAAATCCCGACTTACATATGTCGGGCAGTTAGCCCACCAGAAACAACACCAGTCTGGTCGGAGGATCCTCCCTTTTCTACGGGGGTTGAGGAACTTTACACCCTGTTCCTCATACCCCCCAAACAGTCTTTACTTTTAGACGAATAACTTTCTACCGTCTGTCGGCTAGAGCAATACAGAAGGAGCATTACCTGTCGTGCATACCCGTGTGCGGCGGCAGTACCGGACTCAGGCACAGAGGACACGATGTCGGCGTCCACGGCCGACTCACGCGCTAACATACGACCGCACTGCATACGAGCTGAGTATACCATTTGACCTAGAAAGGGGAAATTATGTTATTCTATGTTAGGAGAAGTTAAAAATAATCTTCAGGCATCTGACGAGTCTGCGGGATGTTCGAAATAAAAAAAAAAGTGGTTTAAGGTATACAATAATCCCGTCGGGGCGGCGGGTTGTTCGCAAGATATACCGCGGCCTCGACATAAAGGTCTAAGAAGGAACATGGGTGGTTTTTAGTCAGTAGAAGTTTGACTTTCCCTTTCGCTCTGCCCAAGAGCGGGAGGGGTTATTTGATGATTTTCCACCCGCCAAAAAAAAAAAATTACTGTAAGATTAGACTGTAATATAAATTCGACATTCCAACAAAGCGACTAAATTACTTCAACACTGAAGTGGGGCGCGAAGTTTTTTGTAGTAGAAGTGGTGAAGGGCAGGCTTTTTGGAAGACTATTTCTATTGGGAAGACTATTATGGCTTTCAAAAATTGGTGTCTCCACAGGGTATCTCTTAGCTCAATTTGTATAAATGACTTAATCTGTTTTTGTAAAAAAAATAAGGTTTATCATTTTACATACAACAAGTGATTCGACACCAATAAGTAAAAATAATGGCGAAATGTGGGTGTACTATTAGGTACACTTCTGCCTAACCCTTCGGGGATTCCAGGCGTGATGTTATGTTAAGTTTAAAAAAATAAAAGGTGTACATTTGAACAACATTAGGTTACAAACAGATGGAGACGTTATACATTAATATGTTTTGAGACTCTAGCACCCTTGCTAAGTTGACAAGACAACTTGTATTAAAGGTGCTAGGCCCAACCCTTTCATGGGTGCCTCGTAAAGAAAGTTTGTCTAATTTACGTGAACTTATTTTCATTTTAGTGGTCGAAAATGGTTTGTAAATTTTGAAGCGGACAACTTACATAGTCATACATCTCATATCTACTTACTCGTAGAGTTTTCTGGTTTAAACAAATGATTGACCTTGAAGAACTTTAACAACTTTGAAAAATTGAAATCTTTCTTACCTTCAAAGATACTGTCAGCCCGTGCGAAGTAGACGTACTCAAATATACAGAAGGCTTGTTGTTTGTCAGCGGGTCGCTCCACCACGTCCACAGTTCGGATCCCGTGCCGAGACATCTCTACTATCTCGCCTGGGAGTACTTCGCGGACGTAACGGGCGCCTGGAAGAGGAAACAGGATTATAGAACAATTGTGATAATTAACAATTAATATCTCGGCTGTATCTGCCTGAGGAGTAGACAAAGTTGTAAATAGTGGTGTACCCACTAGTACACCCACATTTCCGCAGTTATGTTGAGGTCCCATGTAATAGGGGGCCAGCCTATTGCCATCAACCGGGCACAAAACTAGACTCCGTGGCTGCTTTGAGAAATTTCTGATGGAAAAACCAAAATAGATGTTCCCGACCCGAGAATCGAACACAGGATCTCATGCTAAGCAGTGACGATTGCGAGCACTAAACCAACAAAGCACTGATACTGACCAATAGAGAGAAATCCACACGACTCTGACGACACGACCCAACCTTCGGCTCTGTCTTCCACACCGTTCTTTGCACAACCGTTCAATACAACTGAAAATTAAAATCAATGAAAAAAATTAACATGACGTAAATTCTTTACCTGTATTAATGGAAGAATGTCATAGAAAGATAGAGAAGGAAATGATGGAAGCAAAAGTTGAGTTTAACTGAATTTATCACACTAATATTATAAAGGCGAAAGTTTGTGTGTGAGTGTGCATGTTTGTTACTCTTTCACGCAGAAACTACTGAACGGATTTGGATAAAATTTGGTACACAGATAGTTTATAACCTGGATTAACACATAGGATAGATTTTATCTTCCCGTGGGATAATTTTCGAGTTGTAGCGGGCGAAGCCGCTGGCAACACCTAGTCTGGAATAAATCTGGTTGTTGCAGACAAAAAATCTGGTTGTTTTCTTTTTTTTTAACGTTACCCCACACTAGAAATTTCTCCTGTATCGTGAGTGTATTAACAGACAGTATCTCACATACTCAAATACTCAGACCCGAAACAAATATCTGAAGGCCATACAAATATTTGTTCTGTGCGGGGATCGAACCCGCGACACGTAGCGCAGCCGTCAACTGCTTGAGCCACTGCGCCAACCGTGCCGGCAACAAAACAACAAATAATACTATCATCTTCTTAAGTAAATGGTCCTTAAAAACACGTTAAACCCGTTTAAAATCATGCATTTTATTTATATATCTGTTCTTATCATTCACTTATTAAGATCATATGCAACCGAGAAATCATGAAAGAGATCCCATGAAAATATGAGCTCATGAAGAAAATGCAATGCGATATAATATAGGGCGTAGCGAAGACAACAGTTCAGGCTGGATTTAAATTATCCTGCTGTAGTCACATAACCCCATTCATCACGCCAATTCCCTGAGAGTTAGGCAGAGGCTAACCCGTAGTACACCCACATTTCGCCAGTTATGTCAAGACCCATGGAATATGGGACGAGCTTATTGCCATCGATCGAACACAAATGAATGATGTAATGTATAGTTCGCGTCAAATAACTTTACCCCTCTGAAGTTAGCCATTTGCAAAGATCGCGCAAGTGCAGTCACGTAGAAAATTATTTGAACAAAATGAATACATATTTTTAAAAGATAACATAGTTTTGAACTTGAGTTGAAAGAAAGAAGAAGGAAAACATGTTTAATTATTTATTTGGCACAACAAGTGCACACAACAAAAATAGTCACAAAACAAAAACGACTAATAACAAATAACAATACGTAGAATAATGCAACACTTGTGGCATCGAATGTCTATCGTACGGAGCAAGCGGGACGCAAGCATGCATCGAACGTAAAGGAGCGACAGAGACATAATATCGCGCCGCCATAATGCCCGCCCCCATGACTCGCGCATGCGCAGTTGCAGTTTTGTTCGTAATATTGACTGCTGCGCAGCCACTCGTAGCCAACTTCAGAGGGGCACAGTTATTTGACGCGAGCTGTACCAAGATTTTGTAACAATATTCTGATTTAAAAGAGTGTCCATGGAGTTTCTTGCCCGTTCGGGATCTACGCTAGGGAATGGGCAACTACAGTACTTTCACAAGTTATTATGCCTTGTGACTGTAGCTTTGTTTTGACAATTTTTTTTTCTGACATTCAAAAGTGTCTGTAATGGTTTAATAGAAAGAAATGCTTTGAGTTTGAAATCCATGCTCTGCTACTGCTGTCATCATTCGATGGATAAAAGCTTTTCCCAAGACAGATTTTAGCAGGTTCGGGGTTTTGGCGGAATTGAACCACCTTAGTATCATGCTACGCCCATTAAATAGCCCATGTAATGAGAATAGTTAATAAATGAAATGTGTTCATGCATTACCCTCAGCATGCCGCGCCGATGACTGTTTGTAGACATCTGCAATGTTTAGTTATCACCATGTTATACATCTTATAAGTTACATTATAAAGAGACAGGTCAATGGTACATAATCTTTTCTAGAACGAGGGTCAAGACCTTTATTGTGATGGTAATTAGCTTGACTAAAAAGGTTATATTATTTTATGTTTTATGAGATAATAAAAATGTTTAATTACATGATAATTATTCTCGTCTCACGATGAAGATGTTTGAGATTTTTATTGACAGTCAACCTTGTTACTGATTTACCTCACCTTATGGCTAAGTCACTCTTGCACTATGAAGATCTATTTATCTATAAGATAGTTAAACAAATCTTCAATTGCCTGAGTGTACAAACACAAATTGAATTTAGGAAATTTGTTTTCTGTTGAAGATTACTTACATGCATCCTTAATTTGCAGCATGGAGTAAGAACTATACGTTATTTAGAATTAATTTTCAGACCTTGTAAGGTTCCCATATCGTCGGTCTAATTATAAGAATTCGTAAGTCCATTTAAGCAAATTTTACAGGAGCAACCAAAAACTGATTTTCTAACAAGTTTTGAGATGTTTTTAAAATGGCGTTCAATATTAATTACGTTTAGAGTGGGTGTAGATTGATATTTTACTAATAAATTTTGAATTTTATGGGTAGGGAATAAAAAAATGGCGTAAAAACAGACGGCGCAGAAAAATTTCGTTTTTGGAGATACGAATTCTGATAATTAGTCCGACGATATTACATGCTAATTGGTGCTAACGCAAAAATATAAGCTGTCTTGAAGAACTGAAATCGGTAAGAATGAACCACCCTTGAACCACCCGTGTTAAAACGCGGTCCATCTGATTCTTACCCTGTAAGTAAAACAAGGTACAGTAATAAAATTGATTACTTAAATATTTTAAGACAGTCTCCTGAATTTTGACGAGTACGCAAATCTGCACCTTGTATACCCCAATGACTTGCTATAATTATGTGTTACACACAGTTTAATAATAACTTCATAACTTACATGAGGATCCTAGCGGTAAAATCTTGCCGAGACAAAGCGGTCTGTTTCCGTACGGGTCGCGGACGGCGTAGATCTTGTCCTTCAGCATTATCACTAGGGAGTAACTTAGGGGAGCCAGTCTGTGGAACGAAATCGTTGTTTAATTGTGTATTTGGAACCTGGTCACCTGGTGTTGGTGGGCCAGCGGCAGTGGCCGTGCCTTACATGTTTCTAGATCGTGAATTGGAACCAAGACAGGTACTCTCACTGCCACTGCAGGGCAAAGGGCTCCCTTCCTTTCTTCCACTTATCCTTAGCCAGATCTGTTATTCGCCAATTGAACACATAACATCACGCCAGTAATCTCCGAAGGGTTAGGCAGAGGGGTACCTAATAGTACACCCACATTTCGCCAGTTATGTTTAAGTCCCATGTAATAGGGGCGAGCCTATTGCCATCAACCGGGCACAAATCCAGACTCCGTAGCTGTTACTGATAAATTCCTGATGGAAAAAGTCAATAACACTTTGCCCGACCCGGGAATCGAACACAGGACCTCATGCTCAGCAGTCGCGCTAGGCCAATTGAAATGAAAAAAAATCTTGTGATAGAGTAGAGTTCGTACCGCCATCACTTTCTGGGCCTCGTTTTTCCGCCTTCTGGGTCTGTCGCGTTCACGTTATTCTGAGTAATTTATTAGCACTGATCTCAAAACGGTGAAGGGAAACTTTGGTGGAACACTGGAACCACAGAAATATGTCATCTACTCAGCCGTACCGGGCCCGCGTGGTAAATTAAAGTTCACTTTCACAGATAAAGTGAATTTTAATTATATTACTTATAAAGAGCTGCTGATGTTTATACTAGGTACTTTAAAGATGAAGGTGCTCATACCTCATGAGGTGGTTAATACGCGCTGGCCAGTCGGGTCCATTGGTCTCTCCCTCGGGCGGGTTGAGGCAGAGCGCTTGTGTGATCAGTTCCGAGTCTGAGTGCGTTGACAAACCCACTCCTCGACCTAACACCTGGAATATTACAAGTCATTATAAGAAATAAAAAAAAAATGATCAATTGGGTACTTGACAAAAAAAAACTAATTTTTCGAAAAATATTGGACACATATTTTTTCTTTTTTCACGTAAAAAAAATGAAGGCGATACAGTGCTTCGAAAACTCGTGTGACGTCATATTTCAGTATTTTTTTTACAAGAATGTGACGTTACAAGCCCCCACTCATGATCTTTGACGCGTTTTATCTTCGTCAATTTGTATTAATTTGATAAAACAAAAAACACGTATCCAATATTTTTCGATAATCGAACTGACGGACTAAACAGAATCATATTTTTTTTAGTCAGAAAAGTAGCCAATTTTTGTCTAGATTAGTCACTCTGAAATCTGAATAGATTTCTCATCATAATACATCACATTATAACAGTATTTGGCATAGGGTCTAGGTAACCCTACGTAGTAAACCATTATTTTGCCTAAAACCTATAACGATTTTTTAACAAAATAAATTCAACGTCATTTGGATTCTAATTGAGTAACCAAGGTTATTCCATGAGGCAATAATATTTAGTGTTTATGTATATGGAAAACTTTTAAAAATAAACCCTCAGTTTATAAGTGAATTAAAAATAAGGAAAGTTTGAGGAAAATCCATAACCACAGCAAGGTTTGTTGAGGAAACACATGCATTACATACATTGTGCATTTTGTAAATACCAATATTACAGGTTTATGTAATTTATTAGGTCATATTTTGACTGTATTTTCCTTCTAGAAAGAAGTTAGCTATTAGTTATCAGTTAGCGATTGCCCAACATGGGCTCGGCTTCCAGTTTAACTGAACCAGTTAAATAACGCTTGGTAAGTCTTATACTTAAGCTCGTTATTCCGACTACCCTTATTTTTAACCGACGGGGTGTTATACGTTTGACGTGTCTGTGTATGTGAGATAGCTCCATTATTGTACCAAAACAACCCCCCAAGTCCTTCAAAGTACTCTTTTGTTTCTGGACCCGGTATCAATAAAATGAACGGACAACAAGAAACATAACATCACGCCTTTAATCCCCATAGGGTTAGGCAGAGGTGTACCTAATAGTACACCCACATTTCGCCAGTTTGGTTAAAGCCCCGTGTAATAGGGGGCGAGCCTAAAGGAAATTAGGTTCTGCCCGCGTGGTCAACATTTTTTTTTTTGTTTAAGCGCACTGATTTCTTGAGGCGACCCAGAGAATAAATAAATTCACAGAAAATTCAACCTGCCATTTCCATACATTGTTCCTTGTCTATATACATAACAAAGGGAACGTCTGTGCAAAAAATTCTGCTTTCTAGGTCCAATATATCTACGTATATATTGGACCTAAATAAGCAGATTTTTTTAATCTATCTAGATGGAAAAGTATATTTACCATCTTTCTCAAACTGCTGCAGTTAACGAGTTCCCCGTTGTGCGCGACAGCTAGCGCGCCGTGCGCTGTGTGCACCACAAACGGTTGGCAGTTCACCTCCTCAGATGCTGCTGATGTGGAGTACCTGGTCGAAAGGTTCAGAATATAGGACAGGTACAGGAAATTCAGCTTATACCAGTTTGGTTTCATACAAGTTTTTAGTTACAGAATTTGATTTACGAGTATCTTGTAGAAAAAAATGTAAAACACGAAAGCAGCCTTTATATTCGATAAAACACAGTCAAAACGGTGTGTAGTGGCAAATAATGTTTAGTATAAGTAATTAAGTATTTTATTCTTTGTAAATAGTATTGTCAAAAAACTATTATTTATACTGAAAACGGGATATTTACCATGTTTACTGATTGTTTCGAGTTCCCGATATTTCGGCGCTGTTACAAGCACCATGATCACGGATAAACTGAAGTCATTGCGGGTGGATGTTTATGAGCAGACAAATCGGTCTACCCTCTTTCTTGTTCGTTTTTTATATCCCGTTTTCAGTATAAATAATAGTGCTAGTGACCATGTCAGTTTAAAATCTTGTCAAAAAACTGTTCAACGATCATTGACAATGGTCATTGGCTTACTTGATACCTTTTATCTTTAGCTGGTTAAAAAGCAAATCGACCCAAGTTAATGAGATTGATTTAAAACCATTCTGCCTGGACCGAAAGTCAGTTTTTGTACTGGGTTTTAATATATAATAACTCATTTAATAGTATAGAATAATACTCAATACTTTATTGCATTCCATAATGTGTACATGTAACAGTTGTTATGTTAAGACATAGAATCAATTATGGACCCTGTCGGGCACAGCAAAGTTAATTTTCAATAGGAGAGAGGATGAAGGCGTCTTTTTAATGGAATAACGAAATAAATAATATTAATTTGAAATAGTATCATTAAAATAGTTATATTTATATATTTGGTTTAAAGTTATATTTATGTGTTTTGTATTATATATTGCACGAATTATATTATTAGCAATGATAATAAACAAAATAGTATTTTAGGTATTGCGTAAAAATAGTTTTTATTATTGTTGATTTTTTTTGTTAAGGACGTGAAATCATAAAACTAAAACCCGTGTTCCATCTTATGCCTTTTGCGTTCCAGGGCCGCGGTAACGCTTTCAAATAAATTCCGCAACCCTGGCAGGCACTGCTTCTAGTGGGCCCCGTCTACTTTGCTAAAAAACTCTCTGACCCAGGCCTGGTTCTGGTTGGACGACGAGCCACCCAACGCTCGCCGTCCGAAGGCCAGCCGGGAATCGCCCTGCAACTCCCGACGCCCGGGGCGTTCTTCTGATGATAATATATGTACATACCTAGTGTGTCCAATGCCGAGGTTTCCCTTTAGTTTCTTCATGGCTTCGTCGTTGAATATGTTGTTGATCAGTCCCATGCCTTTGTGCGCGTTGAACGTACGCGCACTTTTGCCCTCTGACGTCACTATACCGGCGGACTCTTGCCCTCTGGAATTAAAGGCATTTTTAAAGAAAATATAAACAAATAAAACGTGATATCTTTTCCAGTAGTTTGGGTCTTTTCCAGTCTTACCGGATGCAGCTGAATACTAGTATTTTACATGGAGTGACCGCTTGCCTGACCTCCACAACCCAGTTAGTACTGGGTAATAGGATACCCGTTAGTAAAACTGGTTGTCGCTTTTGTTTATTTCATTGCTAGTAAGCAAAGAACTCTTTTTTTTATAGGGTGGGAAATATTTAAATGACTCCTCCCGCTCTGGGCAGAGCGGTAGGGAGTGTCAGACATCTACTGACTTAAAACCATCCATGTTCTTTCTTAGCTCTTCGTGTCGAGGCCGCGGTATCTCTTTCGAACAACCCACAGCCCCGACGGTAAGTACAGAACTTTGTGTTTCGCTCGTTAGAATAAAAAGGCCATGTTTAACTAACGGATATTTTTTTAATCAATAAAGCGTCAAAACCACCATTGTCACCATAACATTAGCAATATTATAAAACTGTTGTTTTAATCTTGGTGTACAATAAAGTGTATTCATTATATCATGAGGAATTTAATAAAGTGTGCCCACACACAATCATTCTATTTGAACCTTATTTCTACCACCATACGGTTCATAAATACTACACTACAATTAAGCTAACCAATCACATTTCTAAGAGACCATTGTTTCTACGTCCTTACGCCATAGTTCTTCCCCTAATTCTCAAAACAAATGAGGAAGAAGGATGTGTGGGGCTTACAAGTGCCTTTTGTTTAATAAAACAATGTTTTATTATTTGCTATGTACTCAGTATTCCAAGTAATCTAGATTTTTATGTTTGTGAAGGGATTGTGTTATTTGTTTTATCGGTCAAAATTTGTGTAGTTTATTTTATCTTATCCGGTGCAATTGTTAGGCTTGCCTGAATGCCGAATGTGATATTAGAAAAAAGTTACCTACTTACGGTTTACAACTTACATAATATGTAAGTTCATTTGGTGATTCAAAACCTTATGGCTATTTATTTGGCCGAAGAACTGTTTTAAGATTTCTTTCCAAGGCTTTAAAAAATCTTAGTTTCTAAGATTTTACAAGTTCTGTAAATCAGTAAATTTCGCATAACACAGGGTGGAATAGACTCCGACAAACAAACAGTAACCACTTATTCAGTACATCATATCGGTATTTTTTGTAATCCATTTTTCCGTACCTGACCATACACACACTTTTGTTTGTAAAAAATGCTGATTCTTTTTAAATTACTGATGAAAAAAATCTAGGATACG
This sequence comes from Diarsia brunnea, assembly GCA_949774965.1. NCBI lineage: Eukaryota > Metazoa > Arthropoda > Insecta > Lepidoptera > Noctuidae > Diarsia > Diarsia brunnea. Next base: position 2,457,305 of record OX458998.1, on the reverse strand, counting down.
TTGAGAACGAAGTACTCAATACGTGGTAACCGTGTGTATCGGTGTCCGTTCTTACCCGTGTAGTTTTCGTGCAAACTTATTCTCTCTCACCTGTGCTGTAGGGCGACTAATCCGAGACATATGACCTGCGGGATGTCGACCTGTGTGGGCCAGTCTCCAGTGCTGATCGCGCCGAACACACCGCATTCGTGGGTTAAACCTGCAACAAGGATGAGTAGCGTTAAACATTGATCAAAGGTACGAAAGAATATAGAAACAGGCGTTTCTTTGCGGAAATAAAAAGTTATGCTTAGTTTGAATTTCGAAAAATCTAGAACTAGTAAGAACTTGGATGCTGAATGAATAAGCTCTCGAGGTACTATAGAAGCTCAAAAGACTGTGATAACACCAATATGGATTCGCATATTAAATAAATATTTAAATCGTTAGATTCGCCTTCATCATCTCCAAACGGAAGAGGTATTTTAGATGGAGCTATTGCCAATCTGACCTCCACAACCCAGTTTAGTGCTGGGTATTACGTTACCATTTGGAAAAACTAGTTGACAGACTTTCAGGCCACTGTCTAACGGTTACGACTGTGACTGTCATTACTGTTAGTAAGTGTGACTGTGAGTTTGGTGTTTGATTCACTCTACCGCGTCAAAAACGCATCATAATAGTTTTTTTCTCCCCTTCTCATACGGAAAATCTTGCACCATGCGGGGTGTGAGAGCCCAAGTAACACATCAAAGCACAATAACGGCCGGCTTACGGCATTTCAGTATCGTTTTAGCATTTTGAGTTAGTTATATTTTAGCACTACAAACGTCCATACGGCTACTGTTATGCTTATTTGGGCACAAATTATGTGGCTTTAGGCCATAATTAGGTTCACAAGTAGTCATTTTTTAGCATTACAGGCGCATTATGTTAGCATTTTTGTGACCAATTAAGATGCCAATCACATTAAAAAAGCATAATTACGGTCAATGAAGTTGCCAATCGCATTACAAAAGCATTGGACTAGCATTAGATTGTGCTAAAAGAATGATTGTGGCTTTTAAAGTGTTCACATGTAGAACTTAAATAAACCCTACACCATTGCAAAAACATCTCTAATACCATGGCACAAATGTTATAATACAATTAACGTTGTAGTATAAGTACTATGTCCAGCTATTGCTGGACAGGAGTATGGACGGAGATCGTCAAAATTTAATGAACGACAACATACTTTTTTTGCATCACTAAACAATTTATAATACTGGATGACTTTATGACTGTTTTGTTATTTCATGCCATCAAATATTAAACGCAATGTAGTTTACTGTAAATGTCTATATTAGTTTAATTGAAAATTTTCACGCGCCTTCGATATTTTGTGTTTTTGATATAAAGTTTGATAAAAAGAAATGTACGAAATAACCAAAACAATTGTGTATTCCTAGTTTAGAACGAATTTTGCATTATTAACATAATAGTATTGACTGGGCAGTATTTAATTAAGTTAAATCATTATAATAAAGGTCTATTGCTATTATAAATAGGTCCATTAGATTATATTTTTTGGTTATAAAATATTTACAAAATGGTGTCGGTCTACAGTAGCCCGGTGAACCTTTAGAAAGTCTAATTAATGCCACCAGCATTATAAATACTCACATGTGAACAATTATTAGGCTAGGGGCCAGAGAGAAGACTTTTGGTGAACCATCGTAGTGCCATTGTCTATAAAGTAGTTTTATATGGGTTCACCGGCATGCCAATAGGCTTGATGTAGACTGAAATAGTGCCATTATTTCTTGAACGTAATTTTGGGAATCCTGGAGCAAAACAATAGAACCTATAAAAACTAAGTAGCGGTACATGACGATTATTGTCAAAACCAATTTATTTTTTAATTTATGATAAAGGTCTATTGCTATTATAAATAGGTCCAATATATTATATTTTTTGGTTATAAAATATTTACAAAATGGTGTCGGTCTACAGTAGCCCGGTGAACCTTTAGAAAGTCTAATTAATGCCACCAGCATTATAAATACTCACACGTGAACAATTATTAGGCTAGAGGCCAGAGAGAAGACTTTTGGTGAACCATTTTAGTGCCATTGTCTATAAAGTAGTTTTATATGGGTTCACTGGCATGCCAATAGGCTTGATGTAGACTGAAATAGTGCCATTACTTGAACGCAATTTTGGGAATCCTTGAGCAAAACAATAAAACCCATAAAAACTAAATAGCGGTACATGACGATAATAGTCAAAATCAATTTATTTTTTAATTTAGATTTGAAGGGTAATCAACAATTTCTTTGGCAGGTTATTAAATTTAAAAAATAATAACCTGCCAAAGAAGTTGTTGATTACCCTTTAAATCTATGTAAATAAAAAGCTTAAGTAAGTACTTCACATAACATTTTTTATTGGTACGTATGTAATAGTGGTATGAAAAATAATTAGTATTCATGATGATGCAAACATACTAATGTACATCTTGTTTTGTTGATTTTAATAAAATGTGTTTCTCCCCAATATGACCGACAAATGGCTTTACGAATACAGTAAAGTAACTGCCTCGTTGGTCTAGTGGTCGCATGCGCGACTGCTGTGCATGAGGTCCTGGGTTCGATTCCCGGGTCGGGCAAAGTGTTATTGGCTTTTTCCATCAGGAATTTATCAGTAACAGCCACGGAGTCTGGATTTGTGCCCGGTTGATGGCAATAGGCTCGCCCCCTATTACATAGGACTTAAACATAACTGGCGAAATGTGGGTGGTACTATTAGGTACACCTCTGCCTAACCCTTCGGGGATTACAGGCGTGATGTTATGTTATGTTAAAGTGAATGTATATATGGCTTTACGCATCACAATAGCTCACGTGTATTTGGTTAAAGAGCTGTTAACCGGACAACAGCACTCAGGTGACCTTTAAAAATGCAAGCATTATATTGATTCACGTTTATGCTATTCAAAAGTATTAGGCTTTTACTTAGCACTTGTAAGTCCTACAACACAACAAAGAGCATTCAAAATAGCTCAAAGCTGTTTGATAGATTTACGGTGCATTATAATGGTACAAGTATATGCTATTAAACCGCATTAGGCATTATCTTATGGCCCAAAATGCTATTGTAAACCCTAAGGCACCAAAAACAGCTGAAAGCTGTGTACTGGATTAACTTGGCATTTTAATGGTTCACGTTTATGCTATTAAACAACATTAAGCATTTATTTTACTACTTACAATGCTATTGTTGATCCAAATGCACTGAAAACAGCTAAAAGCTATACTGCTGCATTGTGGTTTGCTGCAGTTAAACTAAAGGCTTAATAAAAGCATTTTGACATGCCACTGTCCAACCGCTATACAATGTAAAGCATGACAATGGTTTTCAAATGCCAATATAAAGCCTTAAGATGTTCGGTGAACTATTATAAGAGTTTATACGGACCTTAAGCACTACATAAGTATACTAGTTGTTTTTTAAAATGCTTTCTGTGTTACTTGGGAGGTCACTCTACTCAGCGTAAACTGACCAATTTCGTGTGACCTTCGTACGGTTAGTTAGATAGATGTGCCCTCATCGTAATAATGGCGCAATTTCATTAGTCGATAGGGCCCGCATGCGGGGTGCGAAATGCGAACCAAAGGGCCCGCATTCGGGGAACCGTTTATAATTATGTATGATATTTACGCCCCGTATGCTGTATACCGAACGAGTTAACGACCAATGAAATTGCGCCATAAGGTCGCTTAGTACGATGCAGGCTAAATCTTAATTCGATCGATCGGTAGATCTTAAATCTTTGATTTGGAACATAAAACACACCTACCATGATATACGAATCCGTTATCTTTTCTTCGTTCATTCTATAAGTTCACAGTAACCCCTCTAATCTTACACGTTTCTATCAAATAACCTTCAGTTAATAATGACCTAGTTCTTTGCGCACCCACATTTAACCGGTAACAGTAATAATTAGAGATAATGCCTTCATTCAGTTAATAATTTAGTCATTGATTTCAGAAATCAATTAAAATATTCTTTAACCCAGATGTTACTGAAACTTTTTTTTAGCTCGGATTCCAGTACTTTTTTAGTATTGTTACCTTGATACATATGGTAAACATGGCAAAATACCAAAAAAAAAACAAGTTTTCAGGAAAGCTCGGAAAATGCGGATCGTTTTAACGATCAGTAGTAATAGGCGGGTAGGTTAACGCTCATATAACTACCACTTTATCGATTGTATCCTATTTTAAATTAAAGATACACAGATATTACGATGAAAAAGGCTTTATTATCTAAATAAAAAAAGTTAATTCACAAAAAAATTTTTTTAGGAGTATGGTAAGTAACAAAACATGTTTTGGGGTTCAAATGAATTTTACTGAAGCTGGTGGAATAATTGCTGCATGGCCTTGGTACGGAACAAACCATAGTACGTATCCCAATCTAGTCGTCGTAGACTTAGAACTTTTGTTTACAGCTGTGTCCTCCATAATACGGTACCATAGCTTCGTCTATGCTGTACATTTCTTCTAAAGGAGCCATATTCAGGAATATTTCGTTCAGGATATTGAAAAGCGGTCTCAGCTTTGGAAAGTCACTTTCAGTAGGTAGTTATCTGAGCATAGTTATCATAACTCATGACTATGAGTCATGATAAATGTAAATGTGTGTGTCTGATGATTTCTCCCAGTACATGTCATCATCATAATCCATAAGACATTCACTGCTGGACAAAGGCCTCCCCAATAGAACGCCATAACGAACAACAGCCTGCCGTTTGCATCCACTGGTTGCCCGCGACTCTCACGATGCCGTCGGTCCACCTGGTGAGAGGCCTACCAACGCTGCGTCTTCCGATTCTTGGTCGCCACTCAAGAACCTTTCTTCCCCATCGGTTGTCGGTTCTTCGAGCGATGTGACCTGCCCATTGCCACTTCAACTTGGATATTCTGAGAGCTATGTCGGTGACCCTGGTTCTTCAGCAAATTTCCTTATTTCGGATTTTATCGCACAAAGAAACTCCGAGCGTAGCTCAGTCCATGGCTAGTTGCGTACATGTATCTTCGAGGAACTACGATATATCCACTGTACAGAAGTATAGTAAGGAAATACTACATTTCACTCGTTGTCACATTACCCACTTTGTTCTCTTGAATCGCGTAAATATTTGTATATTTAACCAATAATTCGATAACAGAGTCATCAAACATACAGTCAAATACATTACATGGGAGTGTTTGGTGGTGACGTCTTGGCCCGTAGTTTTCTTGCAATTGTGGCCGGTCGTGAGCATTATGGTGATTTCTATAAGTATAAATTTGATTTTTTTGGTACGGTTGGATCAACAAAAGGAACGGCTGACGTGTTGCTAATAACTGGACCTGAATTAGATGTAGATGGTTTAGGTTGATGACCTTCCACAATTAGGGGTTCTTCGGTAGTTCGACTTCTGTTTGCTAAAGAAGACAAGGGTACACTGTCCTCGTCACTTTCGGAACACATGTATTCTATCTCAGCAGATGCTCTTATCCGAGAACCTAGATAGAAAAAAAATATAACAACTGACATGAGAAACTAACGTAAAGATTATATGACATCTAAATCAAACCTGGAAGATTGTTCAGACTTAGTAACTCCTCATCACCAGAATTTTCAGCTGTGACATCAGCATTCGCGTTATCAGATGGTAAAATAGTTATATTTCTTGAAAATGAGGCATCATCATCTAATTGTTCCAATTCGTCAACGATTTCATTGAGAGACAATGGTTTGCTATTCCTGGGTCTGATAGTTAGAAATACATCCCCAAATTACGACCGATCGTTAAAACGATCATCAAATATAATATCAATTGTTTTATATAAAAGATATGACAAGATCAAATTGTAATTCATAGTTTTGTTAGACAGGGTATAAATTTATAAAAAACGTGCATAAAATAAATTTCAATCATAACATAATTTGTAAACACTTACCGTTTTGAAGACATAGTGAAAGTAAATTACGCTAATACGAACTAAAACACGAAAGCACTTCAAAATTATGATCATAAGATAGTTTTCTATGCACCAAAACACTGTCAAAGAATCACTGCGTCGATTGGTACACAATAAGCAACAGTTATCCGCTTGTTATTATTTTTAAATTGAGGGTATTCCTCACGTATTTTTTTGATCTTTATAACGATCGGTCGTTATAAATGGGTTAAGGGTTATCGGATTCGGTCATTTTTGTTACGATTTTGGGTGGCGAGGATGTGTAAGCCCAGTGTAAACCAAAACCGAGTAAAACTGGTTTTATGGAGAAAATATCTCGAGCTAAAGCAGTGATACTGTCGATTAATATTGTAAAATATTCGCAATTAAATCATCAATTTGTTTAGGCTTCCAAAGTGTAGAATATGGTTAGCAAAGAATTGCTAAGAATTAAGTGAACTCATTGCCTAAGCTAGCTGCAGCTAGCTTAGGCTGCTGGATCGAGGGTTTGATTAAGAAAGCTGTACTACGCAGGCTACAATTTTTTTTATTGTTTTTTTTTTTTAATATTTAAACATGTGTGAAACTTGTAAAGAATTAATAAATAAAGGGAAAGATATATCAAGAAGATCTTGCCTTGAACTTTAAACTTAAGACGAAAAAAAGGTTCGATTAAATGTCTTTTGCAAATAAATTTTGACGTTCGAAAAGTGCTGATATCAGCCTAATTTGAATAAATGAATTTTGATTTTAATTAAATACATTTCATAAAATAATGTCTTCACGATGATAAAATTGCATCAGTAAATTTTTGGTCCTTCGAGCCGGATCCCAACATTATGTAACCTTTTTACTATTGCACATTCCATACTCAAAACTATGAACACTTTGAGATAAATTTCGGAACTAACGTTTTCGAGTGTTATCAGTCTCCCGATGACGGTCTCATTATCACCGTTGATGAAACTTCAGAGGTCAATATGGCATACGATCAGCTTTGTTTCGATAACGACTACGTGTGATGATAGGCTGCATGATTGGAGATTATTAATGGAGAACCTACGAACAGCACGTGTTTTGGGCCTGTTTGATTAAGTATCCTAAATAACATAATCCCTGGAGGGTTAGGCAGGGGTGCATATTTTGCCCGTTTGTTTTAATTCTCATGGGGGTATATAAATAGGAATGGGGTGTAATAGGAAGATGTGTGTATTATCACATAGGATGTATTACGCTAATACTATAAGATCCTGTATTACAGCCTATTGCCAACGACCGGGCACAACAGACTTCAGACTGCTACTGAGAAATTCCTTAAGGAAAAAAGGAATAATATTATCCCGCACTTGGGAGTCGAACTAAACACCTCATGCTCAGTAATAGCACGTGCCACGACTACACTAACCAAGAAAAATAGAACCAAAAGATACCTGACGACGGTCAAGTAATTTCATTACTTTGCAAAATTATTGTTTGGGTTAGTTAACTAACCCAACTTATTTAAGAACTATGATCGTATAACCACAAAAATGTCGCAATCTTGAAATAGACAAAACATTACAGCGTGTCATGGAACTTTAATTGCGGAGGGTCGTTATAACCCAATTATAACTATGATATCGAGTGTGAAATCAACAATAGAAATAGGCGAAACGCAGGTTTATAAACTAATTATTTTCTATAGGAATAGCTCAACACAAATCATGGAAAATGACATGGAGCAATTTAAAATTAAATCAAGATTAATTTGCAAGACCGCATAGCAAAATCGTGACGGAATATTATCCTACCATGTTTTAGTATGAATGTGAATGGGTACAAAGAGCAGGGGAAAATCAAAAGTCACTTTATTCAAACTAGGCTGATAATCAGCACTTTTCGAACATCAAAATTTACTACTTTACTTATTTTGGGCGCCCACCCTTCGACACTTCCTAGTGTTTTAGCTGGAAAGAAGAAGTGGCGGAACAAACTCCCCAGCAACACATCTGAGACCAAAGAAACGATGTAAAGAATGATATGGCAAGAAAGGAGTTGTCTGATGTAATCACGAGTAATAGAGAAGTATGCAGAAGACGACATGCTGCGACGACCCCAAATAAATTGGTATAAGGGCAGGAGAATAATGAAAGGCATGAGAATGATGAAAATGTGTGGAGACTAACTGCCGTACTCAGAGATATTTAATGATTACTTGAGCCGTCACTAAGTGAAGGTTTGACATACAAAACCTTCACTAAATTGTCAAAATCTTCAATAAGTGATGGCTTAAGTAATCATTAAACGTCTCTGCGTACGGCAGTAAGACATCATCATCTGCCTAACCCTTTTCCCAAATATATTATGTTGGGGTTCTCCTCATTCTCGTGTAGACTACGGGGTCAGTTTTAAATCATAACTATCCTACCAGTACAACATTGATATACTAATACTACCTGTGACAACCATGTACTACATTTTATAATGTCCATGCCAATTTGCAGATGAAAAGCCGTAAATTAAAAATTAATATTAGGTACTGCAAAACGACCGACTTATCAATGAAACAATCTGTTCGACATTGCAACAATGTCAATCATATTAACTCACTACCAGCTAATTCATTTCAGCCATAAGACGTCCACTGCTGGACATAGGCCTCCACAAAAGGGGGGGATTTGCCATAATCGCCACGCTTGGCAGGCGGGTTGGCGATTGCAGTATGGTTGTTAGGAAGGCACAGAGAACGCTGCTGCGCCCATTCTCTGGTTTCCTTAGTCGCCTTTTACGACACCCACGGGAAGATATGGGATGGTGCTATTCTTTACGTCCGATACCATACGGAACCCGCTAATTAATAAGATTTAATGACGACTTTTCAGTCTAGTAGTCAAACGGGAAGACATAATGGCTAGCAGAGATCAAAAGTAAAATAATACTGCCAAGGTCTAACAATAGTAGGTTTTACCGCTATTAAAGTAATAACATCGATAAAGGGTTAAGGTCTTCGCGATAGGATCCCAAATGACATTGACCTTCGGCACGGAATTGCTTAAAATTGACGTATGTTAGAACGTAATGGAACTGTCCATTGTCAACTAATTAGATAATATCAAGGGTATATCTTCACAATATTTACAACTAGCTGATGCCCGCAGCTTCGCCCGCGCGGATGTCTGATAAAGTGACCAATTTTGATCCCGTTCCCGCAACCCACTTCGCCCACGTGGATGTCAAAAATTTGACAAGTTGCAACTTCAAACCTTCCTCGAGAACCACTCTTTCCTTGATGAAAACAGTATGAAAATCGGTGCAGTAGTTTTTGAGTTCATTGCGAACAGACAGACAGACGCGGCGGAGGAGCTTGTTTTATAATATGTAGTGATGGCGCAAGAGAAAAACTTGCCTGCTCCCAACTAAAGGAATTGGTTTGGAGTCGGCTTCCAATCTAACTGGATTCAGCTGAATACCAGTATTTTACATCGAGCGATCTGCTGCCTATCTGATCTCCAGTGATGTCTAAAAATCTTCAATTTAGATTTGTTAACTAGTCTAATCGATACTTCTGATAGATATTAAAAGAGATGCGGATGAAATAATAAATTGTTTTATGTCATTCGTATCTCCCTAAGAAGTCTGTAGCGCATTTGAAGGAACTTTGGCCCATACTGCGAAGGAAAACATCGTGAGGAAATTCGAAGACATGTGACATCTATCAACCCGTACTCGGCCTGATAGAGAGGAGGCCTGTGTCCCAGGAGTGGGAAAATTGTAGTCTGACAATCAGACTATGATTGTGCTATGCTATCAAAACCCTGCACTGAGTTCAGTTCTTTCCAACACTGTTTTTCACTTTCCAAACTAAGTAACGTCATAATAAACAGTACGTCTATATGCAGTATTTTAACTGTCTGTTGTATTTTACTGTCTGTATTGGTTTACTGTTCTTCTTCAATAGAAGAATAGTCTTCAAACAATTACAACTCTGCGAAGATATCGTAAACTCGTAAAGGTAAGAAAATACTCATAAAAAAGTGAATCGCGTTAGTCTTCTATTGCGACAACTTATGGCCAGACACGTTGAGTATAAACTGAATTTTCTTCTTGAGAAAATCAAGTGACGAATGACATTTCTTGTATTAAATTCTGTCGGCAAAAAATGAAGTTACCAATGAGTCATCGTAAGGATAAGGAAAGCTTGGTGATGCTGTATTCGTGTACCACGACGCGTTTGACGAAGTACAGGATAATTCCCAGACCATCGAGGATTTTGAAGCCCGGATACGAATGTGGGTTTGTTTTCATAATGTTTGTTTAGAAACTGTTTTATTTCATTTTATAGTGTACTCACTGATGCCAACGACTTCGCCCGCGTGGATGTCAAAAACTTGACAAATTATATACTGAAACCATCCTCGAGAACCACTCTATCCATTGGTAAAACAGCATGAAAATCGGTGCAGTAGTATTTGAGCTTATCGCGAACAGACAGACAGACGTGGCGGAGCACTTTGTTTTATAATAGTGTAATGAAGTGGGCAGTTTATTGTGGATGATTGACTGAAAAACAGGCAGAGATTATCCCGATAGCCTAACGGGCATAAAGTTATCCAGTAATGGGACTTTATTGTGGAGGTTGGATAGGCATTTGATTTGATTTGAAGCAATGACGTCCTGGTTCTTTTACACTAGTACAAAAAAAACTAACCTGACTGCACTGCCCCCCTTCCGAATCTCTTGCTGTTCACTTTAACTTCACCAGGGTTGGTCCTGGCATCACAACCAGTTGTGCCTTCCACTCCTAGACGCTCCATGGCCGCTTTTGTGTTGCTCAAATCCTCACAACCACCTTGGCAGCATCGGGATGGTCCTTCGGGACCGTTCATGTTTTTTCTGGAAGACCAAGTTTAAATATTAAGCTAGTGTCTTTTCGTCGCTAAAAATATGGGGATAGAACCTCTTTTTCAACAGTTTAAATGCAATTTTGTAGATTTTTACAGGCGGCTGAAGAGGTTGAGTAAAATACCTTTCTTTTCGCAGAATAAGCCGATTTTGAAATAAAATTACTGTTGAATCTTTAAAGACAGGTAAATAAAAACATCTTATTATACTGACATGCCAGTTGGTTGATTCACAAATAAAAACACTAAACAAGTATAGTTACCTAAGGCAGTTTTCAAAATAAAAACTTTCCTTGTTGTTCATCCAAAGTTATAAACAATATAATTAAGTACCTATATTTTATTTTATTCAAACAACTTATAATTCTACTGTCCCCAAACAACAATACATCCAAAAGTTATTTTTATAATCAAAACAAACACAGAGGTCACTAATTGTTCTGCCCGCACAAAATCACACAGCGACGTTGAGAATCAAACTAACTATACTCCCTTTACACTTTAGATTATAAACGACTCGAGCTTACAAACAAGTTTTAATGCCAATAACATTTCAATCACTCGATAAAGAAACTTATACATGCGCTAAATATTTATCGACTAAATGACAAATAATGTCACTGCACAACACTATAAAGATGTTCCAATTTTAAAATGTGACGTCAAGGGAATGTTTTTAAAATATATTTGACGTCAAGCCACATTGGGATTGCGATAATTTGTGCGAGATAATGTTGCCATGCGCGATATTATCAGTAATGAATAAAGATTTGTATTTGCGCAGTTTTTCGTTTGTAGGTCAGGGCCCCTGGTGAGGGAGGAAAACTCTTGAACATACTCGAAGTATCTGCGTCACGTTGTTTCTGCGGACACCACACAACATTCCAGACGGGGAAAGAAAAGACATTAAAAGAAAATATTGAAACCTTCTTCCTATGACTTCCCCAAGCACTCAAATATACGTTCAGCGACCTGTTATATATTTTTTCTAGACGTTATATTTTTGAAAATTTTCACCCGCTTTTAGATTTTGATTTTTTCTCCTGTATATAATTGTGTTATGGCACAAAATAGTAGACATTGCACTTATTAAGTCTTTGACTATATCCCTATGAGTCACAGGGATACAATCAAAGACTTAATTCCTATGTCGAGTTTAAGTCCTATGTCATAGGCATAGGACTTAAACTCGCCAATAAAAGTACCTACACCTTCACCTAACCCTTCGAAGATTACAAGCGCGATGTTACGTTCTTATTCATTGTATCACTTACCATAAAATCAACTTCGCCATATTAGTAAATTATTTGCCAATGTTAATCGATCACTAAACGATCAATGGCCTAGAAAACTGCCCAACGCCTGAGATAAAGTTATCTCATAAAACTATTATGGCAATATCAAGGTTTTTACTGCACCTGCCCAGCCTACCTACTCATGAATACCAACGCGAACTACTAACAGTTATCTAAAGGGAAAAGTGCAACGGTACTGCAATACTGCTACTGCCGGTAGCTTAGGTCTCTGCTCCACCCCCTCCATTAGGTAGTTCAATGTTCTATCTCGCCGATTCTCGCCTCCAAAGTAGGTACAGAAGTATATATTATGATGCGGTCCATCGTCCCACACGCAAACAAGACGTCAATCAAAGTGGTCAACAAGTTATTCGATTGACATCATTTTTGGCGCGTAGTACAGTGCGCAAGAAAAGTATGCCAGTAATTAACATTTTTTTATATATACCGTGTGGTACTGGTTCTATGTTAGGGAGTTGCTTTTGTCGTTTTTATACTTGTTTTTCTTTTCTTTTTTGGAGTAAATCAGCTATGGTTAGCCATTGAGGCGAATCATCTCTCAATTTTTTTTCCTGTATTTCAACATGATGTTAACACTTTCGAGGCTCAGCGAAGTAGCAATCATGCGCTATTAGATGGACTTTTATCGGCCATCAGTTACCAACCTGTTATTCCATGTTATACTAGATTTACCACTGATCATATCTCCAAGCTACATAATTATCAGGATTTAAACGTCAGCTTGATGTAGGGCATAATAAACAAATACGTATCTACAGAACTATCATAACCAGGGGCAGTACGGACATTAGAATTCCTAATCTTTCTGTGTCAATAGACTAAAAAAATACCATTTCGCGACAAACAAAACTGGCCACAACGTGCGTATGAAACGTTATCAAAAAAGAAATAAAAATGATGAAACAATCGAGAAACAAGTACAACAAAACAATAAGATTTATTTTTAACATTAGAGTAATATACTAGTGATGTGTCGTCATTACAAAAGACGCTTGACTCGTAGGGGGTCAGTATATCTAGTGACTTGTACATTTCCACAAGGGGGAGCAATAAACAAGCAACAAGATAAGATTATTGGAAATTAACACAACATTAATAATAATTATGATGATGATAGTGCCTCACTATATTTAGTTGGGTCTGGCTGGCGTAATATAAAAACATTCTGTAGTACATATTTTTGTCACATGGCTTTGCTATCTAGAAAGAGATAAAGTTGACCTATGCAGTTATAGGATCAACAGATTCTTGATTTGTTAAGTTTAAGACTAAAAATAGACATAATTAGTTATTACTTCTTCTGGGCACAGTCGTTCCATCATAGACCTCACCTATCGCTTTCTATCAGGCGTGCTCGAGGTCAAAAACTGGCGATTTTGCAATGAAAAAAAGTTAGGTTGTCCCCACATTTCGACTCGATTTCGATGCGACAAGTCGTATTGTCTATTTTTTTTGGCACTACGAAAACTAGCGAGTTAGAACTACGGCTTTTCGAAATCGAAATCAAAGCGTTTGTGATACGGGGACGGATGATAAACATCGTTATGTTATGAGAGAGTAAATTGATACAGATGACTATAATGACACTGATCATTATTTTATATGAGTTCCGGTCGCGTGATTACTTTAATTACAATGTTAGCTCTGTTCATCAAAATATTGGTATTTTGGAACGCAATACCTACCAAAATCGATCTGAGTGGCTGCATTTACGGGTCTCATTAAAATTAAGAAGTAGCTTTTTGAGTTAAGGCTCATAAAACTACTTCTTAATAATTTATGAGTCTGCACTAGCCTGCAGTAGGCTGCAGGCCTCCCTTTCCTCCTTCCACTTATCCCTGGTTATGTCTGCTTGTGGCCAATTTTTTCTATCTATTCGCCCCGCGCCCCGCTATCTCGTTTAGTTCTGTATTCTTGTAGATCGTTAGGGTCTCGTGCAAAAACAAAATTAGGAAGCGTGACTGTCTGGCTCAGTTTAATGGATCTGACAGCTAATATACAAGTGGGAGCTTGGGAAGCCCATTGCAAACAGATTACAGAATAATTTCACGAATAAAAGTCTGTATTAGTTTGCAGTTTGCACTGAGTAGAATCTAATTGTTATAATTTGTTATTTTTGTTGCGAGAGTTTCTTACTTACTTTTGATAGATGTGCAATGTAACAAGTTTCATTACAATCAATTCGTTCGATAACAGACGACTAACTCTAACATGACCCGCTGTCCGGAAGACGAAGGTCTGATATTTTCTGAACAACTAGAGCAACTGTCACGCTATTACAACAGACAGTACAGCCTACCTAGCTGATTATGAATCGAATACATGTAATAACTATCTTACATAATATCAATAGATTATGATGTAATATTACTACGGTTAGTGGACAGATATTAAGTAATTAATGTTATTCAATAAGAATATTTGCAAAGGTAGTACCTAGGGTACCGGTAGTTTATATAAACGGGAATTGAATTGAATTCCGAAGAAATTTTTGGATTAAGTAGATACAGGTGCTTTTTAACGATTAGAACCTCAGTAGAACAGTACTACAAAATTCACCTGAAATTGCAAAATTAATTAAAAATGGTCATGAGAAGGTTTGATCAACTCGGAACGGAGTTACGGACAGACTGGACGTAGTCAAAACGGTATAGACAGGGTCGTATTGCGGACACCGGACGCTCTCAGATACTTCAGTACATTACCCTGAGCTGCCGCAATTTATCCGTAACTTGAGTAGGTACCTATCAGTGTTCAAGAGTTTGCGTATTTTATTAAAAATTGTAATCGGTCAATGCTTTGTTATTTTCCATAGAAACATAGGTAAGTACTTACTTTATTTTAATTACACAGTTAATTTGACCGATACTGGTTTATAACTATTACAAAGTTATTTATTTAAACTTAATAAGAAAATGTTGAGTGCTATATGAGTAGAGTACGACCAAAGAAACGATGGATGGACTGTGTGAAGGATGATATGGCTAGAATGGAGGTGACTGCTGAGATGACGAGTAATTAAGAAGTATGGAAAAAGAAGAAATGCTGCGGCGACTCCAAATAAATTAGGATAAGGTCAGAAGAATGATGACGAGGTACATACTTATTACTATTTGTTTGAGTTCGAATAGTTTTTAACTCTGCGTGGACATAAACTGAAACGTTGCACTAGTTCGGTCAACCGGACTAACAACCGGAGTACTGCCACTAGACCAAAAGATGTAGTACAAAAACTACCGCGTAAAAGGACCATTCAAATACAAATTATTAAGTCTGCGATAAAAAAAAAACGCTAGTAACACATATAAGTTTATTAGCAAACATGGCATACGCACGCGAACTTATAATGACGTAAGTTTTGAAGCGTAGATGCAGTGCGTATCGCTTTATTATTTGTATTCAAAGACTTGAGGACCTGAAGGCCTTGATTAGTCCGTTCAATCGGTATTATTAAGCAAGATAAGAATTATTTGTTCAAATTTTTATCTAAAATAAAATAATGTACTTGTACATAATTTATTACTTAAATAACAAGCGACCCAATACGATTATTTTTTTCTTTAATAAATTATCCTACAAGTTGTAAGCGGACCCTTCATGAAGCCGTTCAAACAAAGTTTAGTATTTTTGCGCGAACGTTACGTTTACGGTAACGCACTCAAAACATTGTGATGATGATAGATGCATTAAATAGTAAACTCGTCATAGAGAAAAAAATTGTAAGTTTAAAAAAAATAAACCTTTTGAAAAAGTTCGACATTTGACTTCCAATATCTCCGTACTTATCTAGAGGGTAAAAAAATATCGCAATGACGGGGAGAGCCACTGTCTTTCGGCTCCATTATAATTATAATAGTGATTAAAACAGCGTAAAAATCTGTTGCGTAGTTTTGTAGAACAACGCGGAAAGCGAATTTAATTTAAAATAAGTGAGTATATAATAAATATCTTTACTCAATGTTTTAGAAATCTGTCTGAAAGGACCAATTTTTTTTCTTATTTGCAATGGCTGCTATTGTACTATCTGGACTTAATAACAAAGTTGAGTAATATAATTGGATATTTCAGTACCAAGCTGAATGTTAAGAAAAAGTGCAATGCTACAGATTGAAATTGTCTTCAAATCATTAACTCTACCTACTCTTATTTGTGCAATTCATGTGATATGTTACAAGTGTCAATGTCAACAGAAGATGCGAGTTTTTTGTTAGTGTTTTTTTTTTAAATTTCGTAGGCTTAACTTAACTGTATATCAAATTGAATAGGTAAAAGATAAAGAACTAATTAGCTTGATACAACTCTTGTTTGGCTTATTTGAGCAAGAGGTGACATGACAGGTGTCAATATCAAATGAGTTCATAACCCTTGCTTGGGCCAAAGCAACCATTTTACAGCCTCTTAACAAATATGCAAATAGGTTTAAGGCCATCACAATATTTGCATTGCAAATAACAAGATTGGCGTTAATAGTATTATTTTCTTTAATATCTATGCAGCATGAACCTATTGATAGACAGGGCAAGCAATAAGTGGGCCAATAACACCAGTCATTAGCATTATAGTGGCCTATTACTGATAAAAATGATGACATAAATCTTAAGACACAACACAAGAATATGGAAAAAAACTTTTTGGGACGTTTTGTTTTTTTTATTGGCAAGGCAATATAAACTGTTTTATAAAATCATGTAACAAAAGTCCGTTTAAAAAAATACAAGTTTATCATAATTACTTTTTAGATTACGTTGTAACAAGTATTATTATTTTTCACTCGCAAGGGCATTTCAGACAATGATTTTACAATAATCAGCAATTTCTTTGGGTCAAAGTTTTGATTGTTAATATTATTTATTTCAATGATGCAATGCTAGATTTTTATTGCATAAAGACTGATTTTACATTGTTTTTTAAATCAAGGAGTCCGGTTTGTTTGTTATTATAAGATAATCATACAATGTCATGAAAATAAAGATTGCTGGCCTAGCTGGCATAGATAGCATTATAAAAATAATAATTATGGTCATTAATGTGATTATCTTTATTAAATTGCAGTTTTTCTTTACAACATTATTTGTAGATCAAGCAAAACAAACTGTTTTTTTAGGATTTTATTTTTTAAGTGTATTTTTTATTATAGTAATATAACCTACCTACTAAGTAGGTAAGCATAAATTTTATAATTATTTTATTAATTGAATAAAACTAAAACAGCACATACATTCATATAACTTTTTTGTTTTTAATTAAAATACTAATTTAAGTAATGTATGTGCCGAATAAATAGGTACCCATTTAATTCATGAATTGCTAGATTAAAAAAAAACTAGACATTGACGTTTAGAATTTAGCCGACCTTGTAATTTTTATCAAAACAAAAAACACGCTGCTGTCAAGTCAACAAAACCGAAAACGAAATAAAAATTCCGAGGCCATATGACCTAACCTTGCTTTGTAACCACTAGTATTTTCCCAATTGGACGGCAATTGTTGCAAATTAGCCATACTACGGGCACACGTGACAAACTCGAGACAAACCAATAAATTACGTAAAAAAATAAATCGTAAATCCGGACCATGTGGTAATCATCAATTCATCACATTCATGAATTAACATTATCATTATAATCAAGCTAAATTGCGACGAACATTACAAACAAACAAAAGTTTCACAACTTTACAGAATTTAATTCCGTCGTATTATTTTGGAGTAACAGGTACAAACGCACACCTGACCTTATTATTTACATTTTTTTTATAATAAATCACTCACCTGGACGGATTACTTGAGGAGAGAATAGTTCGCGAGAAGTCTCACTGTATTTAATCGTGTATTAACAGCAGCGGAGCGGCAACTTATGTATTGTGGAGGAAGTAATTCTACAGCCCGTCCGTCTGTATTCATTCATTTGTTTGAATTAGTTTGACGTTATGGGTGCGACAAGAATAGAACATCCGAAAGATCAAGTTGCGTTCTGATTTTTAATCAAACAATAAGAACTTCTTGTTTATTATTTTTTTGTCGAAAATCAAGTAGACCACTAGCATAAAATAAACCTACTAACCCGAAACGTCAGAAAACCAGACTATTTATTTACTGTTTCTATTAAAATAAGCAATAAAATTACATCAGGAGATAAACTTATTTTCGTGTCTTTGATGAAATGACGACTTTGACGACGCTAATGTTGTGTTATCTCTTCAAATGTTGTGTTATTTTGTAATCATCTGTTGCTTAGTATGATCGCGAAGTTTTGAAAGAGTTTACACGGCCAGTAACAAAATTAGTTATTAAGTCTATCCTCACAGAGTACATTTTTATATAGGGTATAGAGTCGTCACTCATGTCATTTTGCGGAATGTATGGCGTGTGGCGCCATCTGGTGCTTTGTGCAAGGTACTTTCGCACTAGGCACTTTTAGTACTTGTACGATTTTTAAAAAAATGGCATTGTGATTGTAAATTAAATAAAACGAAATAGATAATACAAAAATCTGTTTTATTTTTTACTTTTCTGCCATTGTCACTTTCGACTTTGAAGATTTTATATTTCCTTATTCAATGCAACCACCTCACGATTATACAAAGTAGTCCTCTTCAATTTACCTGTAACAAATATTTTTAATTTATCATCCAGTCATTTTATTATGTACTTAGAAGACCAAAATTAACTAATCATAATATATTGGTTGTAATATTAAATGCACTTACGTGTTTTGCTGCAGGCACAACATCTTTTCATAGGCATGGTCGACAATTCAATTCACAAAGCAAAACAGTGAGTCCAAATTGTTAGCCACAGGTCAGTCGATGATAGCGGTATAGCCGGATCGTCATTAAAAATTTACAAAACTGAAAAGAATTTAAAGAATCCATTCACTTCAAAAGTAAATACGGATTGGAAAACAAACAGTCAAATGTCAATGTCAATAACACGTTCCATTCCCAGATGAATCACTGTAACTGAAATTTATTTAAATAAATAATTAACATTTTCTGTTATTAGTAGTTATTTTATTATCAATTTTTTGTAAATAAACTACAAAATTTAAAAGTATTTTTTTTGTCTGCTTTTCTTTGAGAAGTTTTTTTTTCTGCCAAAGATAATGGAAATACGTGTCTGCGTCATCTGCGTGAAAAGAAATAAACACATGACAACGATAGTGTGTTGTAGCCATAACAAAAAAAAAACCAGTAATACCAGTGTAATAAAAATATTTATATTTTAATGTTTAAGTAGCGCCATCTATTGATCTGTGCAAAGAAACTTTTTGACGATTCTATCAGGTTCTTTGAAGTTATGACACCATGTCTATCCTTGAACATTTTGTTCTGACGCTTATTGTAACCAGTTTCGGAACGAATCTATAGTTGTCCCTTACTGAGAACAATTTTGATACTTGAAATTTTTTTTAACATTGTCATCACATTATTTAATTTTAAGTTTTATAAAAATAAATATGAGAAATTAAGTGAGTTAGTTGTAGTGAGTATTGTCGTTAAAATATTTGTAAAGCAACAAAATAAAATTATTTCACAAAAGTCAGTTAGTGCTAAAAAAGTTAAAGTTGAGATGAGAATGTTCAGATGAACGTGTGGAATGACAAGAATGGATAAAACAAGAAATGAGTATAAATTGAATATAAATTTTGATGGATGGAGAAGTAGACCAAGGAAACGATGGTAGATTATGTGAGAAATGATATGAAATGAGAAGTAGTAAATGATAGCGTGACGGTTGGCAAGGGAGAATTAAATAAAAACGTGTTACGCCGACCCCAAGTAACATTGGCCCGAGTAGTCCCACTCACTTAAGGGTCCTCTCTCGAAAAAGCTTAAAAACAGCGTGCAGATGAAGCGGTTTTTCACCGGCACTTACAGAGAAATTACATCTGAGAATTTTTTTTAGTAATCTACATAATATGACACGTAATTTGGTTTAGCCACAATTTTTGTATCGGTATCACATAATAAGAAAAAAAATCCACAAAATCACCTCCAAATCGTTGAATGGAACCATTTTACTCCTTCATTTTTTAACAAAATAATATAAAAAAAATATCTACTGCTTTGAAATACAAAGGAAAATAATTTGGTTTGTTACTTTTTAAAAATATGTATTATTTTAATTATAATAAATGAAAAACGCGTCCGTTTAGAGTCCGTATCTACGACCGAGAGAGGTAGCTTGTATGCACAAGGTCATTGGCGTGAATACAAGCCTTAAATGAACATCCTCCGACGAACTCTTGTCACCCTCGGCGTTCTAGTCTAGCTGTATTAGAAACCAATTTGGCTTCTTACGTGACGATGACAGATCGGACGGCATCTCTTTGTTTACAAAGAAGTTGGGTATGCCTTTAAATGCCTTTTATGCCTGTGTGAATGCAACATGTGTCCATTATTTTGTGCAACCCTATCTTCCTAGCCCATTGTGTTGTGCTGGTGTTGCTGCGGCATCTACAGGATACCTTAAGCGTAAAAATATGGGACTACATATATTTATTTTCAAGCCGTTAGGGGTAAATTGAAACCTTCTGACCGAGCAGCCCGAGTGCTCATAGCCTTTTTAAGGAAAATCTGAACGGATAGTTCACGCGTCCCGTGACTCAAGAGTTGGTTTTACCTGGCCAAAGGCTTAGTATTGCTACTTGTCATATTATTATATAATGTGGCTACACCGCCAGTCTCTTTAGCAAATTACCAGTTGACAATTTTGAGGAAGTTTGTTTTAACTCTATGAATAGTTTATATACCTATTTTAAATAAATTATGGAAGTTTGCCACTGTAAAATTAAAAACGAATAAAACTGTTATCTTCATGACTAATAAATAAGAAGTATCAACACCGTTTCATCCTACTATACGACTTGTTATCAAGAGCCGGGCCGGTCGCGTACGCAGCGGAGCACGTGGTGATATTCCTCACATCTCCGAACACAAAAGTTTATAAAAGGCCCCCACTGTGCCGTGGAACAAACGCGCGGTCGATAGTCTTGCAATTTCCACACAGGAGAACTCGCTCTATACAGAAAATGGCTACACCTACACAAGGTAAACTTTTTATTTACATTTTTGTAGTTTTCGTGTTTGAATAGACTGTCAAAGATATAACCCGCCTAAATTTAAAAGGACCGTAGACGAGGATACCAAACTTTTTTCCTCGCAAAGGAATTGCTTTGTTCGGCCTTGAGAGTAAATTAGATGTTGGATCTTTCTATGATACTATTGATACAAGTTTGCTTATCTTTTGGTGACTGGATTACATGTACCTACCTATGTTTTATTTATTTGATAGGAGAGTCCTTGATCTGTAATCTTTATTTTTTAATGCGCTTAACTCTAGTTTAAAGAGCATACGTACACCCAGCTTCCTTTAACGATGAAGTGGCTATGTTTTTACTAAATAAGTAGTACCTACCTAGGTTCTTATCTAATAGTTTTTTGTTTGTAATCTCTATTAATTTTTTTTTTGTAAATTACAAAGAGCAGTCCTACCCACATTCCATGCATAAATAAGACCATGTAATTTGAAAATTAATTACGTTGGTACATTAGCTATAATATGCATTAACCGATAATAATCCAGTTAATTATTCGGCACAGCGCGACATTCAAACAGTTTACAGAAAAATTGCGTCTTCACTAGTTACACACGGCGACACATAGAGTTACCTATACATTTCTAGTATACATGGCCCTCGCTTTGTAAAGAAATCCTGTACAATGAGAGATCTGTATAAACCTCGGGAAATAGGCATACATTGCCTCTCAGGTGACGCTTTGACAAGGACTTCACACACACATAAAATGGGACAATTTTCTTGTCCGCATCCGCATCAAATATACCACAATATCGAGTAAACGCCTACCAACGAAAAGGCACATTACCAGTATTATAATGTACTCTGTGTATTATAATGTACTCTGAGAGGCACATTTCAGTTCTCTGAATCACCGGCTGCATTAAAAATACTGGGCGCGCTGTGTTAAAAAAATCACCAAAATTATCTCAAAATATAAAAGCATATTCTAACTATGGTCTCTTATTTTTCCAGTTGGCGGCTATAAGCTCGGAAAGCTCATCATCCAGGGCAAAACAAAGCAAGTGTTCGACCTGCCAGAGGAACCAAACCACTGCCTATTGCTGAACAAGGACCGCATCACCGCCGGAGATGGCGTCAAAGCACACGACCTTGAAGGAAAAGCGGCTATCTCTAACCAGACCAATGCTAAAGTCTTCGAAATTCTCAAGTCTGCTGGTAAGGAGTTTTGGATCTTTAAATTGGTTTGCGATTATTTGTTACTTCTAAAACTGCCCAAGTAGAGTTGCTAAAATCTGCTAATAGTCCAGTCATCTTAGTAAGTTTACCTCGGAATTTGAGATAGGTACTAATCTTACCTAGTTTTGATTAAGATGACTGGACTACAATGTGCTGGTTTGACTCTAGTTTCTAGCGCGATTGCTACAGCATTACTGTCAGCTACTTTGGAAGGCTGTCTGGTCAGAACGGCCGCTTTTCAGAGTGCGTCAAAAATTACTCAAACGAATAATTTACGGTAGTACGCACTTTTTTTATAGGCGCTAAGTATTTTATACATTCCGATCTTTTAGATTTAGTTTCTCAGTCAGATGTAAATTGAACATGACTCGACAATCCTTTATGTGTGTAGTTTTACTAATGGGGACTAGAGTGTGCTTCTAAAGGCTAAATCCCGTCTAACTCATGTTGCCAAAGTTGCACTGCTAAAAATCAGTAAAAATAAACTGAAAAAAAAAGAAAAATGACGATAATGTCGTAAATTGTAATGACGTTTTCTCAAAATGCTGAACGACGCTCATCATTATTAAGCAAATAATAATCAAAAATCTTCTCCTGTGGTCTGATAACTAGATACCTACCTACTTCAAAGCAAGGGTATTCGAGTGCCCTTCATACATTGCCCCTTCGTCAATTTATCTCGAACTAATGATACAATACACTTCTGTTGGTCTTATCAATGAGATAAACGAATATGGTCAAGTGATGTATTATTGGAGGTCTGACCAAAGATCGGAGATACAAAAATAGCTCTTATTGCCACAGAGACAGATGTTTATATAATTGAGATTTGTTGGAAATTCAATGGCAATAAATCTGAAGATTTATTTGAATGGTCCAAAACGTTTTATTTATTAACAAGAACTCAAGACTTCAGTTGGTTATGTCTGTTGTTTTATTTATTTTTTTATATAAGGAGTCGCTCCCGCTCTTGGGCAGAGCGGAAGGGAGTGTCAGACTTCTACTGACTAAAAACCACCGATGTTCCTTCTTAGCCCTTGTGCCGAGGCCGCGGTATCTCTTTCGAACAACCCGCAGCCCCGACGGGGTGGCACCCCCCTCAGATTCTAGTAAACTAGCCCATGAGATGGAAATCAGTAGAAATTTTGCTTTTCATACTCCTACGCTATTCTTTTCGGATTAATTGCATTGGGGGATCCAAGACAGTTAAATTGTTTCTCTGGGACGTTGTCGAGCTTCATTGTCTTACTGCGGTACTCAGAGATATTTAATGATTACTTAAGCCGTCACTTAGTAAAGGTTTGACATACTTTTGTATGACAAAACTGTCAAAACCTTTACTAAGTGATGGCCTAAGTAATCATTAAAGCTCTCTGAGTGCGGCAGTTATTTCTGCAGGGCTATTGCGTATCTTTTTAAATGTCAGTGGTTATCATAATGTCCATCGATTAACTATCAAATGGTTATGGTTTGTTATAAGTAATAAACTAACCATGGACATTGGACATGTTAGCCACTGACATTTATAAAGTTACGCAATAGCGCTGCAGGTGGCCACTGTTGATTCTGTCTTTCAGGAGTTACAGTGGCTTAGGAACAGGGCGGGATTGTCCCTACAAAGCCTACCCCACGAACGTGTTTACCCCTTCACCGTTTAACCAGCAACAATATTACGTATAAATCGTATTATTACGTTTCTTCTTATTATTGTGACCCCGCGACCCCCGCGCAAACAACAACAGATAATCTGATTATGAAACATTGCCTTCGACAAAGGTCATCTTAATAATATTTATGGACTATTACAATCGTAACGAGCTTGTTTTTTTTTTTAATAATAGAAAACAATTGCTACCTACGTCAGTGGGGCGGCTGGGGGACTTTTGTTTGTGTCAAATGATAAGTTTATTTTAATCTGCGTTGTCATAGCTAACTTGATAAGTTTCATGTTAACTTACTGGCGTGTAAAGAAATATAAAAGCATGCATGCATAACATCGCGCCTGTAATTCCTGAAGGGTTAATAGAGCTGCCCATTTAGTACCCCACATTTAGTACCCCACATTTAGTACCCCACATTTGGTACCCCACATTTAGTACCCCACATTTACTACCCCACATTTAGTACCCCACATTTAGTACCCCACATTTAGTACCCCACATTTAGTACCCCACATTTAGTACCCCACATTTAGTACCCCACATTTAGTACCCCACATTTAGTACCCCACATTTAGTAGGTACCCCACATTTAGTACCCTACATTTAGTACCCCACATTTCGCGAGTTATGTTTAAGTCCCATGTAACAGGGGCGGGCGGGCCTATTGACATCAACCGAGCACATCCAGACTGTGGCTGCTACTGAAAAATTCATGATGGGGACCCTTTTTTTTATTGGGTGGTGGGAAATCATCAAATAACCCCTCCCGCTCTTGGGCAGAGCGAAAGGGAGTGTCACACTTCTACTGACTAAAAACCACCCATGTTTCTTCTTAGCCCTTTATGTCGAGGCCGCGGTATCTTTTGCGAACAACCCGCAGCCCAAACGGGATGATGGGACCCTCAATAACACTTTTCCCCGACCTGGGAACCAAACCCAGGACCTTAGCACAGCACCTGCGCTTGCGAACACTAGACCGATGAGAAAAATAAAGTTCGCTTATAAATTCTACCAACTGTTCCAACTGCTGGGACACAGGCCTCCTACTCTGTTAGAGGGAGGAGGCTATAGTCCAACTGGCGCAGTGTGGCTTCGTAGAATTATATAAGTAAGTACTTCAGAGCATCATCAGCCAGAAGACATGCCGCTGGACAAAGGCCTCCCCCATAGAACGCCACAACGAACGGCAACCTGCCGATTAAGTACTTACTTATCCCTAATTCCTCCAAATTTCCAGGTATCAACACAGCTTTCGTCAAAATCGCGTCGCCAACAGCTTTCGTGTCCGTAAAATGCGACATGATCCCGATTGAATGGGTGACCAGGCGCCTGGCTACGGGCTCCTTCCTCAAGAGAAACCCTGGAGTGCCTGAGGGCTTCAGGTTCACTCCCCCGAAGCAGGAGACCTTCTTCAAGGACGATGCCAACCACGACCCCCAGTGGTCTGAAGAACAGATCGTTTGTGCGAAGTTTAACATTAATGGACTTACTATTGGTGAGTGATCTTTGATAAATTATGAATTTCTAGCTTTGAAGTAGCTTGTCTAAGAATCCAGATCGATTGGCCAGGCCTATCTAGGCCGGAAGAACACAAAATCGGATACTAAGAAAGTAGAAATGGTTCAAAAGTGGTTATGGTAAAAACTTAACTAGATTTCCAACTGGTCGTACGAAGACAGTTGAAGCATTGAAGAGGTGGTTTACCAGGAATATTCGCAAATACCGAGTCTCAAAATAAATATTTCGAGCTTAGACCTAACAGAGTTTAAACATTACTCCTAACCATATAAATATTTTAACCAAAACTCTCACTCTAATTGGTTTTTAATCAATAAGTAAATATCTTATTCACCATACCTCTACGCTATCCTCGTCAGGTCAAGATGAAGTGGACTACATGAGGAGGGCCACAATCCTCGTGTTCGAGATCTTGGAGAAGGCGTGGGCACTCCGCGACTGTGCGCTCATCGACATGAAGA
Organism: Diarsia brunnea; assembly: GCA_949774965.1. Taxonomy (NCBI): domain Eukaryota; kingdom Metazoa; phylum Arthropoda; class Insecta; order Lepidoptera; family Noctuidae; genus Diarsia; species Diarsia brunnea. The sequence goes on along the minus strand of OX458998.1, from coordinate 2,431,214 downwards.
TCGAATTCGGAGTTGACACTGAAGGTTAGAATGTAGTTTTTATTTCAGGTTTACTCCAGATCTATTACGAGCACCGCCGTATGGTGTCGGACGTAAAGAATAGCACCATCCCATATCTTCCCGTGGGTGCCGTAAGAGGCGACTAAGGGACTTACCAGAGAATGGGCAGCAGCATTCTCTGTGCATTCGTAACAACCATACTGCGATCGCCAACCCGCCTGCCAAGCGTAGCGATTATGGCAAATCCCCTCCTTCTGGGAGAGGCCCATGTCCAGCAGTGGACGTCTTATGGCTGAAATGATGATGATTACGAGCACCTCAAGATGTATACCCGTTTTGTCTTACATCATCTGCCTAGCCTTTCCGCAACTATGTTGGGGTCAGCTTCCAGTCTGAATACCAGTATTTTTCATGGAGCGACTGCCTATATGACCTCCACAACCCAGTTAGTACTGGGTAATACTGCCCTTTGGTAAGACTGGTTATCATAGGTATCAGGTCACTGGACTATCTGTAACGACTGCCCAAGGCCTATACATACACCAAGCATTCTGTACATCAAACCAAGCTTTCTGTGCATCAAGTCAACCTTTTTGGGGTCAAAAATCACATTTTACGGGAAAACTCAATGTAGCAGTGTTAAAACATTGTGCTAGTGGATGCTTTGAATAGTAAACGGGTTATGGAGGTCATTTAAGTAAAGTTATAACCTGAAAAACTAGTGTTTACAAAAACAGCTGTGAAAAATTTGGAACTTTGACCCCCAATATCTCCGTAACTAGGAGGTTCCCAGGTATGGTCTAGAACAAAAAAATGATCGCAGTGGTGGGGAGGACAAATGCCCTTCGTTTGCGTTAAGGGTACTTTTACACCCTATATAATATATCCGTCCGTCCGTTTTCTCTAACAAAATGCTCGGCTCAAAATGTCGGAACTTGTTTCCTGTTATTAGTTGGTAAGTCAAACTCAAAATCATAAAGACAGGGTACCATGATATAGCAGTATTATTATTCTAAAGTAGGAAAGAGATGGCGCTAGCGTCTTCTATCACAGAACAGATAAAAGAGATTATCTGTTCTGTGGTCTTCTATAGCTCCGTCTCTTTCCCACACTGGAGGGACAATAAAACAGACGACATGATGGTAACCTTCCCGTTAGGTATTTGAAAACTTTTAGTCAGGTAGACCTTTACCAATTTTCTTCCAAAGCAGTGGCGTTGAAGTACCTGATGCTTTTTGAAGAATGTAAAATAAATGATGATTTCTCATTGTACAGGCAACATTCTGTTGGCTGATGTCATCGACTCCGACTCCTGGAGGCTGTGGCCATCTGGAGACAAGAGACTTATGGTGGACAAACAGGTAAGACTAGCTCATGAAGATAACTGCGGTACTCAGAGATATTTAATGATCACTTAAGCCGTCACTTAGTAAAGATTTGACATACTTTTGTATGACAAAACTTTTACTAAGTGATGGCCTGAGTAATCAATAAATATCTCTGAGTACCGCAGTAAGTGAAGAAAGTTCTACTTCCAAGTACCTACATCGTATCGTTGTCTACTACCGGACTTCGTCTTCTCCCAAAATGTACCACCCCTACCTACGCTAATCTTGTTAGTAAATATTTGTGAAATTGTCACTGGAAATTATCTTAAACAACCAAGGTCGTTACCTTTTTTTGGGGCGGGTGGGAAATCATCAAATAACCCCTCCCGCTCTTGGGCAGAGCGAAAGGGAGTCGCATACTTCTTGTCCTCTTCTTGTCTTCTTGACCTTGGTTCCGATTCTCTTAATTTTTTTAAAGTTAAATGTACAGTATGCTCAGCTGACGGAGTTTGGATTCATGGATGAGGACAATAGGCTCACCCCTTTCTCTAACACTGTGCAGATTACACGCGTGATGTTATGTTGTGAATTAATGACAGCATTATTATTATTATTATTTTTTAATGTTGCCCCACACTAGGAATTTCTCCTGTATCGTGGGTGCGTTCACAAACATATAAACTCACATACACAAATACCCAGACCCGAAACAACTATCTGTAGGCCATACAAATATTTGTTCCGTGCGGGGATCGAACCCGCGACACGCAGCGCAGCAGTCGAATCGCTCAGCCACTGCGCCAACCGTGCCATCAAACACGTTACACGCGTGATGTTATGTTGTGAATTAATGACAGCATTATCAGTCTTTACCCTTCCTCATCGTGATCAACCACCATCATCCACTGGCTCATCACTTCCTACCTTTGGTCCCCAGGTGTACAGAAACCTGGCAACAGTAACTGCAGCTGACCTGGACGTGGTGAAGCGTAACTTCGACTGGGTGAAGAACCAGCTGGACTTCTTGAAGCCCAATGTGCACCACAAAGTAGTCGTATTCATGGGCTCGCCCGCCGATCAGGAACATTGCCAGAAGATTGCTAAAGGTAAATTATTATCTCGAACATACTGTTATATATTATAGAGATGATTGGAAGCAGTGGGACAACCCACTGCTTCCAATCATCTCTCCATTCGGGTTTCTCCAGCCAATCTCGCACAAAAACTAAGCAAGAACATACATATTATTTTAAACTAGCAACTTCTTGGCTACTCTTTCTTGATCTATCCTGCCAGAAACCCCAACATTTTACTGGGATACGAAATAGCGTAAAAAAATTAGTCGATGAATTGATCCACTTTTGCGTGAAAAATCACTCACTTGCAATAAAGTTCATATTGCATTGCACTAAAACTTCAAACAATCTTTTTAGCAATCATTTTCGTCAGTCATTGCGAAATCAACTTTATTAACAACACAATAAAGTTAACATTTCCTTAATTGGCAAAAAAGCAAGAATCTTTAGAAGGCTTTCACCCCCTACTTCGTCCACAGCGGCCCGCGACCTCGGCCTAAGCGTAGACCTTCGCGTGACATCAGCCCACAAGGCCACAGAGGAGACGCTCCGCATCATGCAGCAGTACGAGGACACTCACGGAGCCCTGGTCTTCATCGCCGTCGCTGGCCGGTCCAACGGGCTCGGCCCTGTGCTGTCAGGAAACACGTCCTACCCTGTGATCAACTGCCCGCCGCCTAGCGATAAAATGGTTCAGGTAAACATCTATTTTTTGAGTGACTGAAAGTTTTTGGGCACTGTGTGCAAATTTTGATAGCTTTTTTTTTATGGTGGGTGAAAAATCATCAAATAACCCCTCCCGCTCTTGGGCAGAGCGAAAGGGAGTGTCAGACTTCTACTGACTAAAAACCACCCATGTTCCTTCTTAGCCCTTCATGTCGAGGCCGCGGTATCTCTTGCGAACATCCCGCAGCCCCGACGGGCAAATTTTGATAGCTAGCTTCAAAATATTCGAGGCTTTGAGAAGAGTATATTTGTAGTAATATGGCTTGAGTGTATTAAATGCCTCCTCAGGAAGTCAGGATGTGTGGTATAGTCAGTGTCCTGCGTTGCGTGACCCTACTTTTTTTACCTCTTGTTTTTTATAAAACTGGTCAGGTAAAGCAAGATATACTGTTTTGAGTGGTGGAGCTCAGAAGTAGACTGCATAACCGTAAATAGAATTTTCGCTTTAGTCTTCTCTAGCCTTTAAAAATCTGCGAAAATGTTTTTCTTTTTGTGTTGGATTACTCTAAAACTCAATACCTACTAGTTTTATAGTTTTCGGCCATTAAATTTTTTCTAGTTAATAACCGATTGGTGGTGAACTTTACTAATAACGTCCTATCTTTCCAGGACATCTGGTCATCCCTCTCCGTGCCATCCGGCCTGGGTTGCGCCACGGTCATTTACCCCGACAGCGCCGCTCTCATGGCCGCACAGATCATCGGCCTACAGGACTACATCGTGTGGGCCCGCCTTAGGGTCAAGCAGCTACATATGGCCGCTGCCCTTAGGAAAGCCGACCAGAAACTCAAGAACCAAGTCTAAACATCACCTATTACAGTGATACAAGGATTTATTGGCGCTTATATACATTGACAGAGCGGCGTCGAAATAGTTTCGTAAAGGAATACAAGATGGCGGCAATAGTTCGGATTTTGTCCACGCGCCAAAAGATCTTTGTACAACTATAGAAGCTCGAATATTATTATTTTTTTGTTACTTTTTGTGCAGTATTTTTGGATGGGAAGTTTATATTTCGTTTTAATGCAGTCGTTCGATATGCTGTTTTGTGTACAATGTATAGAAAGCAAATGCTGCCGTTACATTCCGTAAAATTGTGTTATGTGTATTTTTCACAATAAAACATGAAATATTTATTTGATTTTTATTTTACCTTATGTACAGTCATTGCCCTGCATTACTTGGCTCTTTTTCAATTTTACAAAGCTCTCTCTAACAATTGTGTTATTGGGGAACAGTAGGCCTGTTGGATAGTAGCGTGTAAAGAAAAATAAAAGCACTCGTGCATAACATCATGCCTGTAATCCGAATCCCTGAAGGGTTAGGTAGAGGGGGACCCATCTAGTAGAACCACCCACATTTCGCCTATCGCCATTAGCCGGGCCTATTGCCACAAATACAGACTTCGTGGCTGTTAGGTACTGATAAATTACTGATTGACAACAATTTAAAATGTTTTTTTTTTGTTATAATAAATGTTCTTTCTTTTTCTTTTTAAATGGATTAAACAAAAATGTCAAAGACAAAGATGTTACTTTGATAATAAAAACATACTTCAGTTTTATTTGTTTGTATAAATAAAATCTCAATAACGCTGGTCGACCGGATTTAACTCAGGACAGGACTCCTTACTCAGAAGTCACGTTAGCGCGACCACAAGATTGCAAGCATAAGCTAACGTAACCAATGACGAAATGTTACGAAATCATTTTGTTAAAATATCTGATCCAGTGATCTAGTAGGCCGCCTCGCCTGCCCAATAATCTTATCATCAGTGGTGTGTGTTGTTTTGCAACTAAGTCCTTTTTTGCAACACTGTAAGATTGCAATCTTTTCTGACCTTGGCAATACTGCAATTTAAATGTCAATGTCAGGTTTCCTGCAAAAGTGTCGGGCTAGTGCGTATTGTGGTGTTTTAAAAATAAGAAAATCTTACAGACCTATTCATACGGGCAAAATGGCAGATAAATCCACAGATTATTCTATTGCCAATGGGTTTGAGAGTAAAACACCGTTCCTGATCGGTGTGGCGGGCGGCACAGCTAGCGGGAAGGTAAGCTTAACCTAATGTTTTGGTATACCATTATCGATTTTCCCATTTCAGACATAACTTACGTAACTAAGAAATACACTGCGTAATTTCTTATGTGAAATATTGAAAATTCCAGGGTTTTATATTGCTTTAAACCGTTTTGATTCACTACATCGTATGTATAACCTCCATAGAGCAACCTCATTGTAGTGTATGATGAAAAAATACTTTTATTGACCATGAAAACATTGTTATCGGTATTGGGCCTAACACAATAGAGTAGTCTGATAGCTTATTATAGTACTGCTTAGTAACAACACAGAGGGCTTATGCAGAGGTATAGTAGGTACTGGGTTTAAAATACCAGTTACAACATATTTCGCCAGTTATGTTTAAATCCCATGCATTAGAGGACGAGCATATTGGACTACAACTGAGAAGAGGTCAATAATAATTTACCCATCCAATGAATCAGACCTAGGTTCTCATTTTCAGCCATAGCACTTTGTGACCACTTGTCAAATGTCAGTCAGTCTTACCCTGTTGTACTCAATACTCTTTGAATAAGCAAACTATCTAAATAGATAAAATTTAATTGTTTCCCTTGGTAAGGGACAGGATGGGTATGTGACGCAGGATGAAATTCATGGAACCAAAATATTGTAAATGCTGGTAGATGGCATACATCTATCTTTATATAAAACAGCTTGCCTGGAAAAATTATATAATTAAATATTACTTCCCTCTTTATTTAGTTACATGTTGTTAACAATTTCATGCTTAAATTTTTTGCAGGGAACCCTAATCCATTTTCTGAAATTAAAATAGCATAGGTAGCCTAGTCCCATAATAATATTATTTAACTATTAGCACTATTTAATGTCAAACCTTTGAAGGATGTAGATTTGATTCTAGCTCTTTTTCCCCAGTCGACAGTATGCCAGCGTATCATGGAAAAGCTGGGCCAGCAACACAAAGAGCAGACAGAACGCCGTGTGGTCTGCATCAGCCAGGACTCCTTCTACAGAACCCTCACCCAATCAGAGAGGCTCCGCGCTGAACGGGGACAGTTCAACTTTGATCACCCTGATGCTTTCGATGATAAGAAATTGCTGGCAATTCTAAAGGATATCCTGGCTGGCAAGAAAGTGGAAGTTCCTGAGTATGATTATATCACAAATTCTATCAGGTAAGTGAATAAAATTTGCTGGATCAATTTGGCTAAATCTTGCCAAGGAAGGGAATGCCTTTTTACATGACAGCCCATAAAAAAAGAGTGTTATGTTTTTTTTTCATGAAATAGTCACTCAAGGAACATTTATGACCCGTCGGGGCTGCAAGTCCCGTCGGGGCTGCGGGTCCCGTCGGGGCTGCGGGTTGTTCGCAAGAGATACCGCGGCATCGGCATGAAGGGCTAAGAAGGAACATGGGTGGTTTTTAGTCAGTAGAAGTCTGACACTCCCTTTCGCTCTGCCCAAGAGCGGGAGGGGTTATTTGATGATTTCCCACCCCCAAAAAAAAAAAAGGAACATTATGAATTGAGAAGGTTATTTTGGTGATTTTAATCATTATTATTCAGTCACATTTGATACAGTCGTGAATCCAATTTTATTTAACATACAACCTGACATTGACTGGCAAATTGTAAAAAACGTAAGAAAATTCGAATTTCGCGGGCTACCTTGTCGCATCAACCTTAATTTCTATTATTTGTTGTTGTTACAAAGACCTTAGTACTAGAAAGCTGTAATTTGGTATGAATATACAAATGAGTAACGCCGACAAAGTCGTAAAATAAAATTTTGAAAATATATCGTTTTAGGTACACATTAATGAGGGGATGATATTTTTTTTCTCGCTAAGTCCATTCTGTGGGATGTCGTTGGGTAGCTCTTAAAAAAATATTGTGAGCTTGCTCAAACACTTCTTCGATTAAGGGATTCGTTTGTGAAATATTAAGCTTTAAAGTGCATTTTTTTGCTAGACTCAAGTGTGGCTACCGAAACCACATAATTTTACGGATTGTGTTTGGGCGTGTGAAAAAATGTATGGTATATCATGGAGTGTTAGAAGATACTTGACCTGAGTCTGCAACACCTTACCTACCATGGGTGTTTAAATACCCAGATAGAGTATCTAAATATCCATTGTATGATATATCAATGGGATACTGACAACTTTACACACCTACTAGCCAAAGCTTACAGGCTTCTCAATATCCTTATAATATTGCCAACTTTTATTACAAATTGTAAAAAAATATACTTAATAGGAATGTTTAAATATTCGCTAGTCAGAGTCAGGTATCAGCTGACGTCAAAACACAGAAGCTTCGCGTCATTCAGTACAATGACCCTTTCGCGAGACAAGAATAGAATGAATAACTTCTGGATATAAATTGTAGTGTGATTTTCCCATATTTCCACTGATTTATTTATTGATCTACCTACACTAATTCATGGATTCAATCGGTACTATGCGGGAATCCATGATAGAAATATGGAAATACTAGTAAAATGTATTTATAAAACTTGAGAGGTGTCAAGGAACACCCGGATGGAACGAAGTTATTGTTATTATTTTTTATTATGAAAAAAAAAAAAAATGTTGAAATGAAAATATCTGGCTTGCTTTCTATAAGCGAGAGAGAGAGACAGACAGAGAAATATGCGACGCCGCACAGCTTACAATAGCTTACTATAGCAAAAAGTGTCGTGACAACTTTTCGTAAGATTTTTTTCCGTCTAGCCCCCTTTCACAACGCGCGATAAGGAACTTCGTTCCAAAAATCTCACCTTCTCATTTTCACTACTATGTTGGGGTCAGCTTCCAGTATAACCGGATGCAGCTGTATACTAGTATTCCACATGGAAAGACTGCCTATCTGTCATCTGACCGTCACAACCCAGTTAATAATACGATACCCCTTGATAAGACTGGTTGTCAGACTTTCGGGGCACTGACTACATGTAACGACTGCCAAAAAATCTATGTATGGCAGCCGGGACCAATGGCTTAACGTGCTTTCCGAGGCACGGAGGAAACTGATATGCGATGGTCCGTCACCCATCCACGGGCCAACCTAAGCAAAACGCACCTTTTGCACGCGCAGATATTTTTATTTAAAGAAATGTGTTAACTATTGTTCTATCCCACCAGCCCACACCGCTCGCACACCATCTACCCGGCTGACGTGGTGCTGATCGAGGGTATCCTGGTGTTCTACTTCCCCGAGGTGCGCGAACTGTTCCACATGAAGCTCTTCGTTGACACTGACTCCGATACCAGGCTGGCTAGGAGAGGTATGTCTTCTTTATTAGTGTACTAAAACAAACATAGTTGGCCTCGGTCAAAAGGCTGCCGAACATGTCTATCGCCCTGACACAGTGAGGTGAGGTCGCGGCAGGCCACGAAGGAGATGGCGGGAGGAACTGGACTGGTTACGTCACAACTGGAAGGAGAACGCGTGGGTTCATTCCAAAGAGTGGGGGGAGGCCTTTGTTTGATTTGGTTTTTTTTGCCACCAACTTCAGAATCAGATTTTTGCTTCTAAAGTTTATTTTTCACTTTTTTATGTTTTATTTTGTTGAAGTCGGTTTTATTTTTTATTAAAAAGTTTTTATGTTTCACTTTTTAGTGGTTCACATGTGTTTACCCTTTTAAAGCGTACCGGCGGCGTGATTTTATGCTATGAACTGTTGTAAAGACAGGCATGAGATTTCAGCAATCCCAGTCGAATTGCTATAATTTATTGAGGAGTTGCCGTTGCCTATCTCCGATGTTCTTCATCAGATCTTCACCAAATTAAAATGGAACCACTCCGAGAAAGTACTCTTCCAAAATGGGACCACCTGGGAGGTATACCCTTTCCACCCAAATCGGTCCAGCCATCTTCGAGTAATCGGGGAAAATATCTAAAAAAAAAAAAAGATCCGACGAAATGATAACTTCCTCCTTTTTAAAGTAGGTTAAATATCGCATGGGTTTTGTTGGAGATTTTTTACCCCCTCCCATGTAACGCGCCGTAACCTTTTTCTGTACCCCTCCTCCCACTGCACCATTCTTGAGACACATACATACATTGTTAATACACGTACTTCATAGTTTGTATTATATTCTAGTGCCCCGTGACATCATGGAGCGTGGCCGTGATTTGGAGCAGGTACTCAACCAGTACATGAACTTCGTGAAGCCAGCCTTCGAGGAGTTCTGCTTACCGGTGAGTTATACTCATTCAGTTATCAAAGTGAATATAGAAATGTCCTGCTGATAGGTCTATACCCAGCCCCGTTGGGGCTGCGGGTTGTTCAAAAGAGATACCGCGACCTCGACACAAAGGGCTAAGAAGGAACATGGGTGGTTTTTAAACAGTAGAAGTCTGACACTCCCTACCGCTTTGCCCAGAGCGGGAGGAGTCATTTGATGATTTCTCACCCTCCAAAAAATAAAAAAAACCTGTACCCAGCAGTGGGTGAATCCGTGCTGATATGATGATGAAAATGTCTTTGTTTGTGCTGGTTTTTCATAACGGTGTGAGGTTCCATGAAAGCACAGTTAAACCAGATACAGTCTGCGCTTCGATATCTTAATGTTGCCGAATTCCACGATTCATAATAATTCTTGACAGAGGCAAAGCTTTAAAATTGACTTCCGTCGCCCTATAGAATATACCACCCGTCATTGCGCGTTTGTATGACGTTTCTAGAACTCACAAGCTCACTGTATCCGGTTGCAGACCGTCATCTACAATTCCGGTCTTTACAAGGTCACTTGAAAAATTTAATGTACCTATATCTTTGTAATCATAAACACATAAAACTGACTAATTTTCAGTTTTTACAGTCGGGTGTTTTAGTGTTTTTTATTTTCAGCTTTTTAATTCGGTAACGTGATAGATTTCGCGGACGATTGTTTTTCATACGAAATAAGTTTTATTTCGAACCAGCACCTTGTTTATTTTATACAAACTAATGTGTCTAATGCCCATTTTCTTCATAAAAATAAATTAAAGAATAAATAGAATACGGTGATGGACTTTCGATCGACAAAAATGAAACGATATGTCGATTTAGGCGTAATGTTTTTTATGTAATGTGTACTGAATGACACATACGAAGTACATGCAATGTTGTAATCGATTCTTGTTTGTTGTTATTGGAAGCGACTCTCAGCACAATGAATGAATGAGTTGTTATAACATAACTGAGGGTATGTTTCACATAACATTAACAACAAAAATCGAAGGAATTGTCAAATCTTTTTTTTTGTAGCACCATACGAGGTTTTGAGTATACAATCCCTTATTTTCTCTCTTCACAAAGGTTCACATACATAGTTATATAAATATAATTGAATATAATATTAACAAAATTTATGATATATGTTCCTTTGTGAGAGACTTGCGTCCATACTAGGATACCCTGATGTGTGAGGGATCCCCAGGCTCTCAACTCGAATACAATTATTATTAAGTTATTAGTTAGTATGAATGTGGATATAACAGTAGAGGTAGACCAAAGAAACGATTTATGCACTGTGTTAAGAATGATATGGGAAGAAATGAGGTCTCTCATAAGATGACGAGAAACAGAGAAATATGGAAGAAGAAGACATGCTGCGCCGACCCCAAATGAATTGGGATAATTGTCTTATTGTCAAGCCTATGTTGTCCCCCCCATACCTAAGTACTAGTGCTGTAACCAGGGACTGAAAGCGGTTACGGTTAAAGGTTAAGATATTTCAAAAATATACCGGTACCTTTATAAATAAAAGTTGGGCTAAACCGTTATTTAACCCTTATACGATTTCGGTACAGAAATGCATGCGAGACGGGGCGCGGCACGCGTGTGCGCATTGGAAAACGTTAGAACTTGTGTATTTTGTACATTTTGTTTGCTTTTACTTATATCTTTGTTGTGTGTGTGAGTGGCGAGGCGGTGCGTCAATGAAAACCCCTATTTATCAAGGTTTAGGTACTGCTACCGTTACATTTATAAGGGTTACGGTACTTCTACCGAAATATACCGGTATGCATTTCCAATCTCAAAATTCCGCTACCGATAAAAATAACGGTATCGAAATTTCGGTAACCCTTATTTAACGGTATGACGTCTTACCGAAATTTAAAGCTACCGTAATTTTTGGGTAATTCAGTTCCTGGCTGTAAGTAACGCCTGTAACATGGTAATATTGTGAAATCTAATCATTTTAAAATAGTAACCATGGAGATTCCTGCAGGGGCTACCAACGCGAACCGTTCCCGAAATGTGAAATAAAATATTTTGATTTTAAATCATTGTTTGCAGACCAAAAAGTTTGCTGATGTCATCATTCCAAGGGGAGCCGACAATCTGGGTGAGACATTTTATACAATTGTACTTATTATAGTTTTAGATTTAATGTAATAATATTTTATTAATAAACTTAAGACTACTGCAAATTATAAATATAACCTTTTAAAGAACCAATAACGAAATAAAAGTTATTGTAGTGACCGCGTTTGATAAAACATTTTGCAATATATTATTTTTACTTAATATATGACATCAAAATGGAAATTCAGTTTTTCGTTGTTATATCTTCGTTATGTTTGTGCCCGACTGATGGCAATAGGTTCGCCCCCTTTTAAATGGGACTTAAAACATAACAATATGGAATGTAGATGTACTATTGCATCCTTCGGGAAACAGTCGTGATGTTATGTAGATCCGTTACTTACGTTTTAAATACCGTATCATATTGCGCCGATTTTCTTATTCTAAGTGATATTTGAAAGCCAAGGTAAGTGACACAAGGTCATAGCCACTGCAACGAGGTCGTATACTGCCACATTCTGTATTCGAACTTTTTAAAAAAGATGCAAAAAAAAAAGTTTGCAGCGGCTATGCTCTTATGTAGCTGCAAAAAGCGACCGTTTTCTCTCTCGTTTAAAGTCCGTTTTTGCATTGTTGCAGTGGCTATTGACCTTATCGTGCATCATATTTGGGATATCATGTATAAGAAGAGGACTTCGCCTCCGAAGATTGTGAATGGGTGCAATGGACATCCGGAAGTGGATGAGACGACCGGAAGACGGATGTCGGGAAGTTCAGAAGATACGCTGAGCCGATAGTGTTAGTTTGTACACGGTGTGTGACTTTGTGATCTACTCGCTATGGTTTTCTGTTCAAGATTTAAGGTATGTTTTTTTATCGTTTAACAGAAATTAAGTTGTAATTTTATGTTATACTTTATTATTCGATTCCAAAATACACAGTTTTTTTCCATACTGAATGAATACAATCAATTTAGGCATAAAGTGCCATAGAGTAAAAAAAATATTACTCATTATGACCATAGAGGTCTTCAGTAGTTCCTCTAGTAGCATAATAATATCGTACCAAAGATTCACTGAGTTTTGCAATAAACTGTGTAATTAATTTTCAGTTTTATAACGACGATACAAGGTTCAATTAAATGCTAAGTAATTTAACCTTGTATTTAGATCACGGGGTCACACATAAGTTCTATCTTCGCGGGAATGTCACGTCCCAGTACCTCATACACTTGGTGTTGTAAACATAAATCCGGTTTTGTTGCTTATAGCACATTAGCGGCAGAATAAGTCTAGTGTGACAACAAATAAGGTTGCATATTCTACTAGCATGTCTGTTCTTAAAGACCATTTTGCAATGTATGTGTTTCCGAACCCACAGTTAGATATTGCAATCTCGCAGTTTCTCTAATCCCGCGGGATATCGTATTAAAACATGTTTGTTTGGTGGATCCCGGAAGCCAATAAGTAGAGTAGGATCTGGTTTAGTGGGATTGCAATCCTACCCTCGGTTTCAAGGTAATTTTGTAGTCAAACGAGCATTCTTTTGATTACAAAATTATATCAAAATCCATGTTTTGCAGTCGTACGACTGTCGTGGAATACTAAAGAGTATCCCACGACAGTCTTACGACTAAAAATCATGGTTTTTGTATTAAGTCGTGGTAACAGAAAGTAATGAGAAAATCGGTAAACTTCACTGACGTTAAAATACATATAATTTGAATAAAACTGTCTGTCTTCGACACAGTCTAAACTGAACCTTATACAAATACAGAATAAAGGCTTCTATTGTTGCTTATGTGCTATAAGTGAAGTATTTCTCCAATATCTATATGTATAAGTAATATGTAGTTAAGGTCCATTCTTGTTTATTATAAGGCTGACGCTTTTCAAAGCATATAGTTTAAGTATATTTGTATAGTGTGTTTACTCCGCTTATGGGGATATAGAAATATTTTCGTGTTAAAATTAATAATAATAGTTAGGTAGTTGACAAAAAAAATCTAATTACTCCGTCAGATAGATTTCCAAAAAATATAGGACACATATTTTTTCTTTTTCACGTAAACAAAAAATGAAGATGATACAGTCTTTCAAAAACTCGTGTGACGTCACATCGCAGTACGTTTTTTACTACGTAATGACGTCACAAGCCCCCACTCATGATCTTTGACACGTTTTATTTTCGTCAATTTTTATTAATTTGTTTAAACAAAAAACACGTATCCAATATTATTCGATAATCTGACTGACGGACTAAACAGAATCATATTTGTTTACTCAGGAAACATCCCTATTATAAAGCGGTTATTTGTGGTGACATCCTAAGTATTACAAAACACGTTACTTCTGCCAAATATTAAACCTAAAGCAAGAGTGAACAGGGCCTCTAAAATTTCCACTTAACAGATTATAATATGAATTGCGTAAAATGGACCTTTCATAATAGTAACGGATGGCCGGTGGGGCCAGAAAGTTCTGGAGTGGCGACCGCGAACCGGAAGACGTTGCGTTGGAAGGCCTCCCACTAGGTGGACCGATGACCTGGTGGATCCGCTGGATGCGAGACGCACGGGACCGGTCAATGTGGCGACACCTGGGGGAGGCCTGTGTCCAGCAGTGGACGTCTTTTGGCTGAAATGATGAATGATAATAGTAACTTCGTCTGGGACAATAGGAAAATAGATCATAATAGGAAAGTAATATCTATTTCGTTAAAATTCTTAAAATGTTCACAGACGTGTAGAGGGACGAGGTGGTATGGAAATATAAGGCGTCCTTTCTGTACGACGTGTATTGAACGACTGTTCTTACAGACATGAGTATGCTTAATCTAAGTACTAAACATTACACACTACAGACGCATTTACCACATATTATGAAAAGTCCATTTTACGCTTTTTTACGCAATTCATATTATGATCTGCTAATGTGACCATTTTAGACCCCCAGACATCTCCTGGGCACGCTCGTTCCATCATAGATCTTATCCTTTCCATCAACGTGGTCAAATTCAAGAGCAGGCCAGTTATATATAAAAAAACTTTAAAGCAGTTTGTTCTACGATGTAGCTTCCAATGCAATTTTATTTTAAGTATGTACTTATTATCAATAACAAGGAAAGATTTAGGGTTTAGGGTTTTTCATATCGTGATTATATTGATTAGGTATACTAACCGCAACAACATATATGTGACATGTGACAGCAGATTAACCTATTTTTCAGAGGCTAGATCAATAACGTCAATTATTTATCAGTAGATACATACTTTTACATATATTATACAATAATATAAAATATTTCTATATCTCCATAAAATATCCGTTTTTAGTCCAATTTGCTTCACAGGGTTACACTGTATACTTTGTTACAATTGCCCCAACAATTGACGCCAATACCTAATACAAAATTATTGGAATACCAATATTTGTGACTGCAACAAACATTCATTTTTTATTAGTAGTATTAAAGTATACAAGGTGCCGTTTTGCAATTGCGCCAAACTCAAGGAGGTTACTATACTAATGATTCTCAACCTGAATCAATAATAAAATGGGCTGGTTTTTCTTTTCATAGAAACTGAAATCGGTAAGTGTGAATCACCGCGTTAAGATATAACCCGTCTGAGTCTCGCCCTGTAGCCGCGCTGACATACACAAACAAACAAACGCAAACGTTTATTCCATGCTATGGGGATTATTCTGAAACACTGATAAAATTGTAACACTTAAAAAACAGTGTAAAATTATTATTGACCTGGCACAGTAATTTATATTGATTATTTGTGTATTTTGTGACAACCTCCTGAAATTTGACGCTGATGCAAAATTACACCTTGTATAACGTTTTGATTAATTTTCACATATATTTAGTAGTTAAGATGTGTACTAAATAATATCAGGGTTAGCTGTTAATTGTGATCAGTATTTAAAAATACGCCATCAATAATAGAGAGTAATTCATTAAGATATTTCATTCAATTTTTCTCGGTCGCAAGTGTTAAAATTGTAAAGAATGCATTTGTATCAAAACTGCCTGATTTGGATAAGTGCGCAATGTAATAGTATATTTCGAATATTTTGGAACTTTTTGTTTCTCTGTTCAAGGGAGCCCTAAGCATCATCATCATCATCATCATTGGCCTGCCTTTTTCCAACTAATGTATGTTGGGGTTGGCGTCCAATCCAGTCTAATCGGATTGAGATGAATTTCCCTATTTAACATGAACCGACTGACCTCCATAACCCAGTTAGTACTGGGTTATACGATACCTTTAGGTACAACTGCAAAAGATCAGATACATATGGCAGTTAGGACCAACAGCTTAACGTGCTTTTCGAGACATGGAGGAAACTCGGTATGTAATGGGTGACATAAATAGTCGCAATAGAAGATCTTAGATTAACCAAAATATTCGTAAAGTAACGGAAGCGCGCTTATGCATTTCTCTTACTGAAAACTATTTTGCGCACAATATATACGTAGTACATATTTTTTTTATTATATAGACAATTTTACTTTACCTGTATTTTATGACTTATATCTAATATGTGTGTTAAAAAGATATTTTCCTTGTAAAATGTTCACTGTCTCAATTAATGTTTATATGTTATGCACTTATGTATTTTGCTCTGTGCAATATTTTTCTTTTAAAGTGTAAGTGACACTATTGTCTGTTTTCACTGGCATTAACCTAAATGTTTGCTTAAATAAAATCGCACAGTTTGATTTTAAACGATGGGGTCAGCGCCTAGATTTTAAATTCCAACGAAGCAGAGAAATAAAACTTAAGCATTCATTTAAATGACGCTTAGTCTTAGTAAAAACAGGCACTGTATATTAGGATTACAAGTTACTATTGCCTTTTTTTTGTAGACATTAACATTATGATTCTTTTTTTCCTTAAAACGAATATAATTCGAATCAACTTCAGATATTTGTAATTTAGTGTTGATGCTATTTGTAATCAACACTTTTTTCTCAAAATTTGTTCACATGCACGTAATAAAGCTAAATATTGTATTTATGTATAATTTACAGACTGATTAAAAAAAAATTGGTAAAGACTCATACATCAAATACGATCATGTAGAAAATGGTAGAATTTACATTGTATTCAATTGTTCACAACTAAATATTATCCGTGGGCCGTCTGTTTCTCCAATTATTCACTAAGTAGTTTGATTTTGATATTAAGCCCTTTTTCACACCCTCCGGCTGCCGGGTACCCGATGCCGAAGACTCAGCGATCAGTATAGCTATTCAAAACAATCGAATCGAATATGTTATATTTCTATCTCGCTCGCTCTTGTAATGCCAAAAAGAGATAGACATACGACGTGTTCGATTCGGTTTCGATTTAATTGTTTGTGAATAGCTATGTAGGCGGGCTACCATGACTTAAAGTAGGATTGTTTTTATCTTATTGAATGTAGAAAAGAGATGATCCTGTATAACTCTATCGCTTTCCCACACTTTAATAAGATTCACCGACGAGAAATGGCCCAAAGCCAAGCAGAAATGATAAATTATGTTTATCATTTCATGAAATAATATTATGTCACTGGCAGTTTTAGAATTGTTACGGTCTTTCCGATTCTATGAGTACACGGTGAAAGCCATTGACAAGCTTAGAATATTAAAGGTCATGAGAATATCCTCTTTAGTAGGGACTAGCGACCGCTGAAGTGTCTCATTGCTCTGTGGTCCTATTATTTGGGCTTTCACACGTACCGGCTTACCCTAAACTTGGCAAAGATCCGAAGGTGTGAAAAAGGGCTTATTATCTCTTTATAATCTTCTTCATTACTAAAATGTCTAACTTCTGGTTCTAAATAACTAGCAATACAATCACTTAGTGATACTAAGATAGAGGTAACATAAATCAAAAATATATTTACTTGGTCCCAAAATCTGTATAGAAATTAAATATGAAAGAAACAGGGCGTGGCCAATTCCAATGATTAAATGTGATAAAATGTAGTGGAAAACGTAAAAAGAATATGTAAAATTGTACGTCGTTATATTGGCTTTAAGTTAAACGTTGATTTTTGCGACTACCAACCGAGGTATAATAGTTATCATCATGTAATATGTTGAAGAAGTTATTGTGTATATAGAGCGTGGGAGGAATACCGAGTCGCCGAAGCGAAAACGGTTACCACATATTCAGTACATCATTCTGAGACACAAACAAAAATCAAAATGTATGAAAACAGCTGTTTTTTTTAAATACAATGAAAAATTTCTATGTGGAGGCCACATAGAAATTATTCATCGGGTCAGAATGATAAAAAAAAATTAAAAATACATGTAACACATGCCCAATAAGAGAGCACACGAGTGTCATCATCTACCTAGCCTTTTCCCAACTATGTTAGGGTCGGCTTCCAGTCTAACCGGATGCAGCTGAATACCAGTATTTTACATGGAGCGACTGCCTATCTGACCTCCACAACCCAGTTAATAGGTAATACGATACTCTTTGGTAAGACTGGATGTCAGAATTTCAGGTCACTGACTAACTGTAACGACTGCCAAAGACCTATATATGGCAGCCGGGACCAACAGCTTAACGTGCTTTCCGAGGCACGGAGGAAACTCGGTATGTCGGGCGGTCACCCATCCCACAGACCGACCTAAGCAAACACAGCTTTACCTAAAGATCGACCCGAGTGGCAGTTCTTATTAAGCCACGAGCTCCTCCGAGCTCCACGAGCTGAGAGCACACGAGTGTATTGTCACAAATTGATCCTAACCCTAAACTAGGCCTGAACCTGTATTGTATTTTAGGGGTCAGCGTCCTGATAATCTACTAAATATGTGGGTAACCGTTTTCACGTCGGTGTTAAAATATGACTGAAAATTTACTGTTTTTGGAAGCAATTCCGAATCAGCTGTCATCACATTTTTAAAGAACAGAAAATCCAGTTGTTGCGAACTAAAAACTATCCATATTCATCGGTGTGTTTACCCCCTAATTTATACATTTACTTTGTAACTAGAGCTGCAAAAGCTAGCGTTTTGTTGAAGAAAAATATATTAGTTGTAAAATAACAAACCTAGGTAACTTAGTAAAATATTATTATTGTTTAAAATTTTATGTTTCGACAAATTAACTTGTTTGTTTTTCCGATTATTGCTGACTGAAACTTTTTGAATGGTTTTCTGTTTAACTAAACGTTTTAAAGACTTAATAGGACCTCCATCATGAAACAAATAAATGTAATTGAACGAAAATCTTATGCTGCAGAAGATGAACTGTGAAAGGGATATTGACAGACAAAACTGTTAATAGTGACGCCATGATGGTACGGGTGTTTTGCGTGCGTGTATGATTTTAACATAAAGAGTGTACCACGAGCAGTGCGATGACACAACGCAACGACGACCGCGACGCCACAACGTCGGTGTAGGATATATCCACATATACTATAGATATACCTAGATAGCGCAAGAGCACCTAATACGCGTGCCACTTCGCGTGGATTAAGTATTTAATACTTAACGTGGCAACTGTCGCAGCAAGCTAATTTGTTTACACCAACAGCATACCACCGTTACCACTCAGGGGGTCTAAAATGGCCATTTGAGCAGATCAAAATATGAATTGCGTTAAAAAGCGTAAAATGGACCTTTCATAATAGTAACTACGTTTGTGACCATTTAGGAAAATAGATCATAATAGGAAAATAATATGAACTGCGTTAATATTTGTAAACTATTTTTAACGCAATTCATATTTTATTATGATCTGCTAAAATCGCCATTTTAGACCCCCAGTAACACCGAAATCATGATAACGTTTAACAGTATGATCGTCAATGTCCCACTCACGCCTTGTGAGTGTAACTAAATACCGTATATTTGTAATATCATCCACAATAACAAAACAAGGTGAACATAATCTTCAAAATAGTTAATATGACTTAAAATTAGGCATCGTCTGTCTTTATTTCCTAGTTTACTTTCCTTTAGGAGTACCTATTATGTTGTATGCACAATTGCACGTTATAATATAATTATTATATTATTAATATGTAGCGCTTCAGCATTTTACGTAGCATTTATATACTGTTGACGCATTAGTTTGTATAGTTCAATCGATGTGTGTGATGTCCTCTATATTTATTCTGGATGTTGTCGTTGTTTTGCATAAAACGGCCTACTTCTTAGCGTGTCTATGACTAAAGATATATCTAAAGGAGGTAGGGCCACTTTTGAAAATAGCATAAAAATCTGGCTATGTGATCTCCTTTGGCGCCTTCAGTAGCATCTATCAGTTCCTGTAACGTGCAGACACCAGGCCACGATATGAAGTGCCCTATTATTTGTGTTATAAGTTATATTACTACATTCACAATTTCACACTCTCGGGCAGAGATATTTATTTATCTCCACGAGTTTATAATCACTTGCCTGATAATATAATTACTCTTATGACATAATTACGTTGTACAAATGTTGTATAGTTTTTTGGACTTTCAAAAACGGAAAAAAAAAATTATTATATCTGTCATCATCGCGATCCCATTGCAAGAAAGAGATAGCGCTATTCGTTCTGCATAGCCTCATTTCTTTCATGCACTCGAATAGCGATGATTACAAATAAGTACGTGTATGTCCTATCTCTGAAGAAAATCTACTAATGACAAAACTTTCAAGAACTGACACTAGCTTTTATGGTATTTTTCAAGCTGTTTTATGCATAACACAAACGTATATTTCAATAAAATAATTAATTATGTAATCAGCACAAACGATGTATCTGTTTAATGTTTATTACATATCTATTTGTATAATTTCCATTTTAAACAATGTATAATTGAAGCCTTTTATGTATATTTTAAAGGAATAAAGTGTTGCAAACTTGAATCTGCGTTTCATTTTAGTACAATTAACAACCTTTACATTATTTAATAAAAATCGAATTAGTCCGTCAGATTGGTTTCCAAAAAGTATTGGACACATATTTTTTCTTTTTCACGTAAACAAAAAATGAAGACGATACAGTGCTTCGAAACTTGTGTGACGTCACATTGCAGTATATTTTACCAGAAAGTGACATCACAAGGCACAACTCATGATCTTTGACAGATTTTATCTTCGTCATTTTTTTATTAATTTGATCAAACAAAAAACTCGTATCCAATATTTTTCAATAATCTAACTAATAATAATCTAACTAATATAATAATAATAATAATCTAACTAACGGACTAAACAACATCATATTTTTTTTAGTCAGGAAACATTCCTGTTAACAGGGGAGAACGGTAGAAGAATACTTGTTGCGCCGACCCCAAGAAACATGGGACAAGGGCAGAAAGGTGATGAATATATTTTCAGGTTATGTTAGACTTCTTGGGGTCGGCGCAACAAGTATTCTTCTACCGTTCTCCCCTGTTAACTGCCAGGCTGTTGTTTCTTTTCTTTTCATGATAAATTGTATGATCTTTCTATACTTTTACCATATCTTCTCTAACAGCTATTGAACCTTTTCTTGCGTATTTTTACAAGCTTACACGGCGTTTACACCTGGTATACCATTTCTTTGGAACTATTGTTTTATTCAAAAATGTAGGCTATCTCATCCTGTCATGATACTTCTATCATAGTCTATGTTCTAACCATAGAGATTGAGACTCAAGACTCATAGATTATAGAGCAGATGTAGGCATCAGTTTTATTAGTCGAATAAAAAGTCATAAAACTATTATAACAAAAAATAGCCCTGAAAGATCCTCTTTCTAAAAAAATATATATTATGAATAATTGAATGAACATCATCCTTTTGCCTTCATCTTAACTTATTTGGGGTCGGCGCAGCATATTATCTTCTTCCATACCTACTTCTCTATAACTCGTCATCTCATCAGACACCTCCTTTCTTGCCATATCATCGTATACACAGTCCATCCATAGTTTGGTATTCCTCTAATCAATACATTCTAAGATATCATTTAGAAACAGTTTAGTTTTTGCTAGGTTATAAGCCAGTACTCACCATACGTACCAAAAATCCATAATATTAAGGAGGTTGCGCTAACGAAGCCCACGAAATTGAATTGTTCTTACTTTTTTTACAAGAACTGTTAGGTTATAGGTTATGATTGCAATATGATTCGCAACCGTAACAAGCTTTGATTAAAAACACCAATACAATCCTCTAAGTTCGTTACCTAAATTGGAATTTGGCTACCCTAGAGCTTCCACCTTGAATGAAACGACCAGCCTCTGTCGGTATGCTAAGATTCATACTAGTACAGTACTAGCACATCAAGTTACCGAAACTGTCAAATTTTAACAATCGACCTTGAACCTAATGCTTTAGCGATAAAGTTCAAAATCTAATAAATTAATCTGACAGATTATAGTACCTTGATATACTGGCGTCCGTACATCACACGGTCCCGAGAATATTAACAAAGTAACTAACCTGTAACTTGTGTTCTTCGATTTCCAGTGGCAATAGACCTGATAGTCCAGCACATATCGGACTACCTGAAGCGGAGCCCTGCAGACAAGAACATTGCACTGGAGCTCGGCCTTTCCTCATCATCGGTGCCCGGCAGTCCGCAGCGCGGTGGTAAAGGAGGCCGGCCGCATTAGATTTGTTAGGTAAGTAAGGGACCGTTCACACCGACCGGCTCGAAGAGGAGAGCAGATTTCACGTTTAAAACAGTTTTGAATCATTGTAATAAGATTTATTTTTACATGTCACTACGCTCAAGAACATGTTCTGCGATTTCGGCGGTCTCTCCAGCCCTGAACTCATAGCGCTAGATGGCGCGTTTCTTCCGGTCTGCTCCGACTTTCGGTATCTCGGTTCACTCGTGCAAAGCGACGGCGAAATAGACCGTAGTGTTAAGCACAGAATTAACACGGGATGGATGAAATGGCGGCAGGTCACGGGAACAATCTGCGACTCCCGCTTTCCCCTTAAACTAAAGGGGAAGATTTATAAAACAATGGTTAGACCTGCTGTCTTGTATGGATCAGAATGTTGGGCCACAAAAGGGATGAATGAAAGGCATTTGCATGTGGCTGAGATGAGAATGCTTAGGGGGATATGCGGTGTTACGCGAATGGATAAAATAAGGAATGAGTACATAAGAGGAAGTCTTAAAGTGGCGCCGGTGACTGAAAAGTTGTGTGGAAATCGGTTGTCGTGGTATGGGCATGTGATGCGGAGGAATGAGGAAAATGTTGTGAGGAAGGTTTTAAATATGAATGTGGAAGGATACACGAGTAGAGGAAGACCAAAGAAACGATGGATGGACTGTGTTAAAAATGATATGGTAAAAAGGAGGTGTCTCATGAGATGACGAGAAACAGAGAAGTATGGAAGAGAAAGACATGCTGCGCCGACCCCAAATGAATTGGGATAAGGGCAAGAGAATGATGACTACGCTCAAGAACAAAAGAAGTGACATGTAAAAATAAAACTTATTACAATGATTCAAAACTGTGTTTTAAACGTGATAAAAAATCTGCTCTCCTCTCCGAGCCGGTCGGTGTAAGCGGACCCTAAGGGTCTGATATACTGCTGGAGTAAGTAACTAATTGGCCTCCGTTGTAAGTCAAAGGTCACCCACAGGAACTGAAAGCGGTTACGGTTAAAAGTTAAGATACCTCAAAATATACCGGTACCGGTTTAAAATAAAGGTTGAGCACTTAAGGTTGAGGTTGGGTACTTTTATAAATAAAGGTTGGGCTAAACCGTTATTTAACCCTTTCACGATTTCGGTACCGAAATGCATGCAAGACGGGGCGCGGCGCGCAGTCGTGTCCTTCCGATCGGAAATAAAAACAAATACTGAGTTATAATATTATTATAATAATGTGCAACAATCGACAAGTGAACGACATACAGAGTGGCGAGGCGGTGCGTCAAAGAAAACCCTTATTTATTCAGGTTTAGGTACCGCTACCGATACATTTATAACGGTTATGGTACTTCTACCAAAATATACCGGTATGGATTTCAAACCTCAAAATTCTGCTACCGAAAAAAATAACGGTATCGAAATATTTCGGTAACCCTTATTTAACGGTAAGACGTCATACCGAAATTCAAAGGTACCGTAATTTTTGGGTAATTCAGTCCCTTGTCACCCACACCATCTTGTTTTCCCACTAAATTGGCAGGGAAGCGTGGACCCTGTCCTTTCCCAACTACATTGTGGTTGACTTCCAGTCCAACCAGATGCAGCTGAATACTAGTTTTTTACACGGAGCGACTGCATAGCTAACCCCCACAACCCACTTGGTAAGACGACCACCTGTAATGCTGAGATGATTGGAGTTGTACGGGTAAAGTAAATAACAAGTCGGGTTGGCTGCCAATAGTATAATGAATTAGAAATAAGTAAAACGATGCAAAAACTAGGTAAGCCTGTCATATGATACCTATTATAAATGAGAATACATGTAATAATATGGTTAATAATCTAAAGGAGGCTATACACTTCAACGCCTGTCAAAGATTTACAAATGGCAGCAGTGACAGCAGCTTAACGTGCGAGTAACTGAGGAACTCAATATGTAATGGATGGTCACCCATGCACGACCATTTCCTAGACAAACGCGGCTTAACCTCGAAGATCGACCTGTTATTATTCAGTAAGACAAAGAATATATTTTTTTATTCCAGGATATGTTTTGAAGCGATGGCAATAATAGGAGACGTCGAAGGCAATCGACCAGCATCGCAACTGCACGGACTTCGCTGGCAGCGTCACAACACCACGCGTAGGCTTCGCAATGTGGCGGGAAAATGATTAAGGTTACCTTTTTTAACCAAAAACTAATATTTAACTCAACACCAGTGCATCAATGACTTATTTCAGCGTCTTTTTGGACGTACAACGTCGGATACGCAAACTTCCAAAAGGTCATTGTGTACTTAGAAAGTTAGAATTTAATGTTAACGACGAATAGTGCTGGCACCGCTAGGAGCTGTGCTCACTCCCTAAGGGACAGGTCGTGAAGGTACACTTGTATTGAAAATTATCGGAAAGTAGGTAAGCTTAAATAAAATATTTATACTAAATGAAATGGGCTCGTGAGTAGACCTGACCTATAGTGGTGTGCCTTGCTGAAGAAGGACGGTAGGGGGTGTTCATTAAATACGTGAGGCGTTTAGGGGGTGGAGAGCGTCGAACCGAATCTCACGAGAGAGTGAGACGGGTTCTCGGTAAATATCACGTAATTTTTCGCAAGAAACAGTGTTAAATTGTGATAAACTGTGTTTAGGTAAACAAATGTGACTCGAGTAAAATATAATTAAATTTTAATATGTAAATGTTTTTGTAAATTTAAAAATTCAAGCAATCTAGAACCGATGAACATATTTACATTCTTCAACGTAGATACAAATCTCACAATATCTCACCAAAGAGGGGTCGAAAAATCATCAAAATTGTTTCACGTAATTAATGGACTCCCCCTTTTCGATGTAAATTACTTATTTAACTTAATAACACGTAGGCATAGTTGTCTTTAATATCTCAGTACCGTAGCAACTTTCGAAGTTTCTTAAATTCTCTTCGCATCTCTAGAAACTGCGTTTAAAGCACAAAATATTTTTTATAGAATCGTGTTCCGCCTTTCAGAGTAAACTTTCCCGCCATTTTACTACTGCGCCATATTGAAAAAAAAAAAACAAAACAGTTGCTCTTTATTATCTATAGAAACGTAACGTAAGTAAATAATTTTCTAAACGAAATTTTAAATAAGTAAATCTCACCAGAGAGCCATATAACATATCTAAGAGATTAAAAATATGATATACACTTCCTTTACTAAGCTATACTAGTCAAATGATTTGTTTAAACTAAAGATATGCTCAATGGCATTAGTACTTATTTGGTCTGTTAAACGTTTTGATGTGTTATTTTTTGTCATCCTATTAAATTGTTAAATAAGCTAAATTATTAAATTAGTACCTACCAAAGCTTGAAAAGGATTGTTTGAAATTATGATGTTTTCGAAAAACGAATGATAGAAGGGCGTTTACAAAAAAAAAAGTGAGGAATATAAAATTTAAAAAGTTTGCTTGCAATGAGGTCTTTGTCAATATGTTGATCTTTAAAAATTAAAATGACTGAAGGCTTTTTGAAAAGTTAGTTCGAGAGTTTTACAGCGGTAAATTCTTTCAGATAAATAAAAAGGTGTAGCGGAAGACATGTATCTACCAGATAAGTTTCCAGGCACCTTTCTGGTGAAGGCCAAAGGCCATCTTCCTCTGTGAACGTCCTAACCAGTGTGTTACTAGTCAGATATTACCGGATAATGTAAGGAATGAACGAGGCTGTTAAAAATTTGATTGTGTCGTATTAAATCGCGATATTCGCTATATTCGTTGTTGATTTTATTTATTTGTAGTTTGTAATTAGATTTAAGCTGTAGCTTGTAGGCTTGAGGGTCTGTTCCTCATTGTATTGTACATGAAATGCTCGCTTCAGGATGGTAGGTGACGGTTAAGACTTAGTTGTCATTGAATAATAAGCCTTATTATTAGTGTGTTACAGCGCAAATAAAATACACGTAAATAATAAGCAATAAATGTAAACCTTTATTTAACCATCAGTGACATATGACTGCCGTTTGGAGGTCTAGTATAATTAATATCTACTTGAAAGCTCGTACAACATTGCACTTTGTGTCACTGATAATATAGTTTATTATTCTCTGCGCTGAGCCTTAGGCAACCAGACTGTTATAGTGAAGTATAGCCAATCTCATGGGCTTAGTACTTATAAGACAGCTACCCATTGTGCCTGATGGCTTCTTCATCTACGGTAGTCTGGAAACTCAGTCACACACCATACCTGCACTTTTATATAAGTAAGTTGCAAAGAAAGGACGATTATAACCGATACCATCTCGATAATAGAGTTGTAAATGGCATAGCAAGACATGATTCAAATAGTTTCGATTTTTACCTAGGGTGATTATATCTCTTACTAGTTCTAAGCAGCAGAATAGCAATATGAACACATCTTTCATTTTTTTAAGGATTTGTAATGTTTTTAAGGTTGAAATTACACGAGCAGTGTACACGGATCAGCGTTTTCGAATATATCTATCTCATTCTATCACGTTAAGGGGTCATTTGGAAGACCGAGAAGTCCGGTCGCAAGCAACCGCATCGGAAGCAATTGGACCTCTCGCTTTAGAGTTGCAATTCTTTATTTTTTTTTTTAAAAAACGTTGCCCCACACTAGGATTTTCTCCTGTATCGTGGTATCGTGGGTGCGTTCACAAACATATAAAGTCGCCTACACAAATACTCAGACCCGAAACAACTATCTGCAAGCCATACAGATATTTGTTCCGTGCGGGGATCGAATCCGCGACACGCAGCGGAGCAATCCAATCGCTTAGCCACTGCGCCAACCGTGCCGTCAAAACAGAACGAGAAAAAGGTATAAGAAAAGGCTGATCCGTGCTTGTAAGTCATTTCACCCTAAAACATAGCCCGGAGACGCCTCGACGGTCGCTGGTAGGGGCGGTATTTATTGTCAATACTTTCCATACAACTCAAGCTTGTCATAGTTTACGTATAACATAACGCCAGCTGTAATCCCCGAAGAGTTAGGCAGAGGTGTACCTAATTAGTGTGCTAGATAAGTTTCCCGCGTTGTGTGTTTGACTCCTCGTTGGTCTAGTGGTCGCAAGCACGACTGCTGAGCATGAGGTCCTGGGTTCGATTCCCGGGTCGGGCAAAGTGTTATTGGCTTTTTCCATCAGGAGTTTATTTATTTATTTATTTATTAATATAGGTTTACCAACAGCTTCTGTGTACAACATATCATAAAGTATATAGGTTTTTTAGTCTCAAACTTACACAGTCGCCAATAACTGGTTAACCAGCATTCATAAAAATAAGTGATAACATAATATAAAACATACATCAAAAATTAAAACGAAATAAAGGTCTTGAAAACTGTATCGCTATAAATTTACCAACTAATTACGACTAAAATCTAAAAAGAGACATAAAATTATAAAAAAAAAAGTGTATGCTAAAACAAACAAAAAAAAACAAAAAACAAATATATAAAAATGAGATCGAAACTCAGATCTACATAAAACTAATAATATAAAGCTATTATTAATAAAAATAAAGGAAGAAGTACCATAATAAAATGAAATAAAAATAAAAAACTAGAGGAATCCATCATACTAAACTAACTTAACATAACACTATGTTGCGATTTTCGGGAATCAAGTAATTGGGTTTTAAAGATTTTGGTGGAATGATAGTAAATGTCAATATCTGGTGAGGATTTAATAAGGGAATTCATCTCTCTACTCAGTCTGTTTAGTGGCGAGTTTACCCCAATATTAGTATTTGATCCTTGAGTATTGAACAAGTTGGTCAAAGGATATCTAGGTATTTTGTAAGGTACTTTTAGTCCAATACGCTCTACAAGATTACTGCAGTCTAATTTATTGTTTACTAATTTGTACAAAAACATGAGATCTTGTGTTTGTCGACGGTCACGCAGACTATTCATTTTAAACGAATGAAGACGTTTATCAGTTTATCAGTAACAGCCACGGAGTCTGGATTTGTGCCCGGTTGATGGCAATAGGCTCGCCACCTATTACACCGGACTTAACATAACTGGCGAAATGTGGGTGTACTATTAGGTACACCTCTGCCTAACCCTTCGGGGATTACAGGCGTGATGTTATGTTGAGTGTGTTATGTTTACCACAAATTTTGTTAATACTGGCACTAAACTGCCGTCTCTAGCGGTTGCCGACGGGGCGATTCCGTGATCCACTATATTTAATGCCTTGTGTATAATAATATGTTGATTATTTTTAATTAAAAAAATGCTGATTTGTTACTATTAATTAATGCAAATTAAGTTAAGATCATTTTGTAGGTCTCGTTTTGATATAATCGCAGATATATTAACTATTTAAACCTTATTTACTCATTATAATTTTAAGAATATTAAAAGACATAATTTCAAGAGATTTTTTCTTTTTTATATGATCTGCAATCATGTCAAAAGCGGCCATGTTGTTTGTTCCTTATTTATTTGTTTCATTGAATTAGCTTTTCCCATTTAAATGTTAATTATGACATAATGATCGCCTATTAGCATATTACCAAAGAAATTGTTTACATGTTATAGTTATGTGTTTTGTTTAATATTTATTGCTTTAAATTATTATATTTAAAACTGAATTTCAAATAGACCGATTGTTAAACTGCTGGCAAGTTCGTAATGTTTATAAAAACACATCAAGGTACCTGAAACTGTAAAATTTTCCCCATCCAACCTTGAACTTAATGCTTTAGCGATAAAGTTGAAAATCTATTAAAGAAATCTGACAGATAAGTTACTACACTTGCTGTGCTAGCTTCTGTACAGAAAGCCGCTCGCCACCTTGAGGTGAACTTGTTCGTACGAAGTCCTCAATAGAATAAGAGGCCAGCCTATACTGGTTGTGTTACCACTGATGATTTTAGGATGTTTTGTCAAAAAATCCCTTTTAATAATAAGTTCCTATGTTAGTTGTTAAAGCAATAATGTTAACTTGCCTTATTAATTGTAATTATATTCTGATTAGTTCCTTGTACTTGTTGCTTATACGAATACATTTTACAAGGAGAAATGTGAGTAACTCTGTATATTTTAAGTAGCTATAATTTTCGTCTCGAAAATAGAATGAACTTTAATTTGGCACAGCCAGGCGAGTAAATGCGATTGGCCGTAAACCGCTCGACTTAGCTCTAATGGGGTAGTTGACAAAAAAAAATCTAATTAGTTTTTTAGATTTCCAAAAACTATTGGACACATAATTTTTCTTTTTCACGTAAACAAAAAATGGAGACGCTGCAGTGCTTAGAAAAGTTGTGTGACGTCACCAGCCCCCACTCATGATTTTTGACACGTTTTATTTTCGTCAATGTTTATTAATTTGATAAAACAAAAAACACGTATCCAATATTTTTCGATAATCTTACAGACGGACTAAACAGAACCATATTTTTTTTAGTCAGGAAACATCCCTACAGGCCCACAATGCCAGCGCATCAATTTACCCGAAACTGTCCAATTTCCCAATGCCAAACTTGAACTCAATGCTTTACCAATAAAGAAAATATTAAAGAAATTTGACAGACTGTATATTTATAATTATAGTAGCTTGACGTGCGTCTGTGCCTAATTGCGTCAGGTCAGCTATTTATGATTTCTTGCCAGCAGTTGACTAAAAATTCGCTTTTGTGGATGCACTCTTCTGTAAATAAGCATTATTCTATTCCGTTCTACATTCTAACGTTTTGTATTCCGACGCTATAGTTCGTTGTTTACACACAAACTGTACAAAATATATTATTTTTAAAATAAAATCAATGTAGTTTTATTTGTGTTGTTCAACTCTGACTTAGTCTTAGGCCCGATTTCCACCAAAGCGGAGACGAGCAGAGCGGAGAGGAGATGTGCCAAATTCGACCAACAGGAAAGGCGAAAGACCAGATGTAGTTTGGCTATTTGACTACTCTTAAAAAATCATGAAAATGTTGTTGTTGTTGCCTTGTGGCATTAACTCCGCCTATGTACCACTTTTGTGCCGGCACACACTAAGGCCAGGCAAACGCTAAGGATTTTGGTAATGTACAATACTATAGTTTATGTAACTGCCTCGTTGGTCGCAAGCGCGACTGTCGAGCATGTGGTCCTGTGTTCGATTGCCAGGTCGAGCTATGTGTTATCGGGCCCATCAGGAAATTCTCCTACGGGGTCTGGATCTGTATTCTGTACCTGGTTGATGGAAATATACTCACCCTCTATTACATGGCACTTGAACATAACTGGCGAAATGTGGTTGTACTTTTTAGTTACAACACTGCCTAACCCTGCGGCGATTACAGGCGTGATGTGTTGTGTATGTGTGAAATATGAAGTCTGGTGTGTTGTTTAAAACGAGGGCAAATGAAGGTAATTACATGGTAAGTAATAAAACACCAAAAATAAAATTTGATCCATATAATACACAATAAAATAATAATTATTGCAATAATATAATAGAAAACAAGTTAATCGTTGTTTATTAAATAGATTTATTTAAATATAGTCTCGCCTTAACTAACGCGATTGCACGTAGGGTGGCGCGCGGACTAGAGGGCGCTAGTGTCGTTTGCTCAGTGACATCGCATACCTACTAATTCGGAAATTTATTTTAGGAAAAATAAGATTAAAATATATGCTTGAAGAAAGAAGAGTGAACATTTGAATAATAATGTCAGTGTCAAAAGAGACATACTTTTTTTTTTTTTTGGGGTGTGGGAAATCATCAAATAACCCCTCCCGCTCTTGGGCAGAGCGAAAGGGAGTGTCAGACTTCTACTGACTAAAAACCACCCATGTTCCTTCTTAGCCCTTTATGTCGAGGCCGCGGTATCTCTTGCGAACAACCCGCAGCCCCGACGGGTGTTAGCAATCCCTTTGGTGTCTCTTTAGTCAGTGTCTAAAGAGACAGATACTTTAAGAATAGTTTAAAGACTGGTATTACAGGCATACCACGTCACTGATCATTGAACTACTGGCGCCCAGCGTGGGACGCGCGGTGCTAATCACAAACGTTGCTTCAAAATGCCATAAAACAGATAGTTCTTGTATCAAGCGATGGCTATAAATATTAAATATGTTCCTAAAAATATGTCACGCCAAATTGATGCTTGTGTATGTTTACTTTAAAGTTGAATATGGCTCATATTTGTAATATTTTAAATTAATTGAATAAAAATAAAGGTAAATTGTAAAAAATATTTGAACAAAAACTATCCAACGCACGTTTGCTTATAGTACATTCTTGTACGAAGCGATGTTCAGCCAACTAAACTGACTGAAACTATTTAGTCA
Source organism: Diarsia brunnea (assembly GCA_949774965.1). Classification (NCBI taxonomy): domain Eukaryota; kingdom Metazoa; phylum Arthropoda; class Insecta; order Lepidoptera; family Noctuidae; genus Diarsia; species Diarsia brunnea. The sequence goes on along the minus strand of OX458998.1, from coordinate 2,399,840 downwards.
TTTATACCAAGCTTTCCAAAATCTAAACGTCAGATTTAGTTGACCGAATGTCTGTAGTTGAATGAATCGACTAATAAGTCAACTATTCGACTAATGTCAAGATAGTCGAGTTACAACACTCGTACACCCGAAGCGAACAAAAAAATATATCCGATTTTAATTCTATACATTTGGTCAAAATATTAAAAAAGAAATGTACAATTAAATACTACAATTATATTTATATATAAGCTGTAAACACTATGACGCTCTATTTGTTACAAATCAAAGTACAATATAATTTATCAGGGCGCGTTCACTGGCTGGAAAAAACACCCAAACATTGTATACATATTTTTTGTTCAAGTATACTAAAAGATTAAATAACTTCAATGCCTGAATCAAATACAAAAAACAAGCACGAGAAGGTATAACCGGAAGTATTATTAAACTATTATTTGTACTTATATCGGAAACTATGGTACAACAGAGAGTAAGATCTCGTTCAAAGCAAATATTTAACGGCTTTTTCAATCAGTAAAAATATATTTTTCCGCAACTTACCAGTGTACGCACCCATGTATCTATATTACAAATAAAAACTTGCGCTATCTGTATTGCATTATCCGTCACTTAACAATAAAATATACACGATATTTACAATTATATAGAAATCGTCATCTATTACTATTGATTGTCAAATAGGAATACAACCCCCAAACTCTACAGTGCAATCTTTGGGCTATTTACTGTGGTGCTTTAGAACAGTTTAAACGTTTTTGTGAAAGCCAAAATATTGTCAAATTGGTATCTATACTAATGTTATAAACAGGTCTAATTTGTAATGAATGATCCAATTCTAAACATTTTTCACTGATGGAAAGAGACATTTATACCTCGCATTAATATGCAAGACAGAATATATTTGTTCTAAAGCACAACAGTAAATAGTCCTTCCAAAACTCAATTTATTCCCCACTCAATACGTAAAGTACATATTGTCAAAGCTACTCTGCTCGGATTCGTTACAAATAATTATGAGGTTTTGCTTCATTCGTGCACACAATTATAAAATATTTTGTATTGAAATAAAGAAAATATTCTACATAACGTCAAAGTCGAAACTAGCAAGTTTACAAGGGAATGAAAGGTTGCATAATTATACCTAGGTAATTAATGGTACAATATCATTATAATTTGTATTTACTTCAAATTACATAGAGACTGCTTGGATCTACGGGTCCCTGGGCAAATGGCAAAACCGCCATAAAAAGAAATACGTGGTGTTAGAACTTGAATGACGTTATATTAATATTTTTTTATAAAAATGGAAGGAAGGTTGGAGTTCATTGTAGGTGGCATTCTCGTAGCTAGTACCCAATCTTAATAATAATATTTTGAAATATGTATAAAATGACATTAGCAGGTTTTCAACCAATGACGATGTTTGGAAACTACTTCATTCAAATTAAAACTTATTGTTTAAAAATACACAAAAAAAGCTCCAAAATAAACTCCACTTCCTGCATATTTTCATCCAAAAAGTTTATTATTGATTAATCTACTTAACAAATATAATTCTGTGCACCAATAAAGCAACACCTGTATAGCCCGCGAACGTTAATTTTAATATGTATACAAGGTGTTTAATGTTTATAGTCTGTGATTCACAAATGGTGTCCTCAATTTCACACAGAAATTACCAATTGTACTTCTGATATAAAAATTTTTAAATATCGAAAGAAAATTTGGTATTTCATTTGTTTTATAGGCGTACTCTATTCCTGTGCCCAAAGGACAAAATCTTGAAAATTGTGCCCGTTTTCACTATGACACAAAATTAATGGTGTAATTTGTTGCACTAAAAGAATATTTTGTCTGGCTCTGTTAGTATTTCAAATCTCAGCGCTTGAATCAATCTTGAAAGTCCAACAGAGCTTTTGAAACATATATTAAAAGCAGGCATAGATGTTTTTTCTGATCTAATAAAGTACGCCTTATAACCCAGTTTATTACCCGACTACGATGAAGCCCGAATTAGTGCAATATCACACAATGAATAGATCAGTTCATGACTGATCGCACTTGAAATGATGTGCAATGTCCTTAGGTTCTAGTGTAGATAAAAACTAGTATGGCTCATTTCCGACCTAAATTAACGATTTATTATTAACTTGAGAACCTTCTCTGATTGGTCTGTTAAGTTGGTAACAGACATATCGAGGAAAATATTTGCTCATGATCTTCACATGAAGGCGAATTTTGCGCGAGTCTTACGCAAAGGAGAATGGGCGATTTGTACCCAGTGCTCTATTGTTGTATATTATAAAATAAAGTTATTACCTATCAAATGACATTTATTACATACCGTGCTGCATGGTTTTCAATACAATTTCAACAGATAAATCACAAATATTTATCATATTTAGCGATTGTCTGTCATATATAATGACATACAAGCGCTACCATGCTGCACTCTAGAGTGTTACTAGAGCTCACACTAAAATGCACATTCTCCTTTAACATTCTTTGGTAATGAAAACCAGAAACCCACCGACCAATCAAAGAGCAGCCTCAATGGCACCGTAGTCAGGTCATTCGCGATCACAGAATCAACTAGTATATCCCGAAATATATCACTATGACGTCACAACTCCGTACTAAATGTTCCTTTAAAACTACTAAACGCGCTTTGTTCCAAAATAGTCATATTTAACGTGTACTATGAACATGTGCCTTTCAGTTATTTTACCTCTGAAATGAAACTTATATCAACGACAATAAAGGTCATTGTAGTGTAAAATCAGAGTTAGAATATCAATGAAAGGGCTGTAAATTATCTATTATCACGCGAAAAGCTTTTGTAACACTTTTTTTTCTTAATACTGCACGGCCTTTGACTATTTACATGAAGGTATACAAGGTCACATTAAATTAGCTAGCGAAACTCCACAGACGCGATGGGTATTATAATATAAACACGATAAAATATTTAAAAAAAAGTTCTTTGTGTTTTATTTGGGGGCCCAGACCGCGAGTATTGTATGAGGTAAGAAAACCCCGTTTCTTTATTTTTTATCAATACACATTGTGTCTGTAAAGTTTGCACAAAAAAAAACTTAATACATTTTTTTATTGATCCCTCTAATCGTTATATCTGTATTTTTTTAAGATATCGATGCCCCCTCGTATCGGCGAAGTGTCACTAGCAAATTAAACCTGACCCTGTAGTTTCATGCACGCGACTGATTCGAAATCTCGACCAAGACTTCAAAATTTCTTTAATATTCGTCGGGAAGTAAATCACATTGAGAGGTAACTTGTTTATTCGTTATGCTCACGGTTTTATATGGACTATAATTTTTTGTAGGTGTCGATCAGAAACTCAGTCTCACATCAGGCACTTTGAATATAATTGTTTAGTAGGCAGTATAGCAACTTCATGAAGAAATATACAACATTAGTTTTTGCACCCTAAACCTCTTAAAATCTCATCATTATGAACTACGAAGCTGCTCAGAGAACAACTGTTTTTTTTTTTTTGAAGAAAAACAAAATAAAGATTTTTTATTAAAAAAATATGATTTACAAATATCAGTGTAGTCCTGGCTCTTGTACCACAAGTATCACAAGAGCCAGACCACAATTTGCAGAGAATAAAATAAAAGAAGCAATAGACAAAAAATATAATATGTTCTTGGGACCGAAGAGTTGGTACAGTAATTAAAGCTGTATTTAACTAAGCATAAAATGAAGAGGTTTAGGTGTAATTATTAATAACTAAGTTAATATTTGAAAAGCTGAAACTTCATTACTTAAATCTGTCTATTATGCCAACTTTGTACAAATCTGGGGTCATAAGAAGTTAAGAACAGCGATTTCGCCTTGTCGATAATCTCAATCGCGTGCAAGAAAACCGTACCCCAAGCAGTAATAAAATACAAAGCAATCGTGCCGTCTTCTTCTAATGTTTTATATTATTTATTTATATCGACATAATAATAATAGCGTTAGTATGTTGAACAACAATGGTTGCGAGGATCTTTCGCTTACTTTTAGATCGACTGCTTTTCTTACAAATGTTTGTGTTGCTTATAAAAGAAGTGTTCTAATTTTGTGACGGGGTGGCGTTGAGCAAATGGTGGAGTTTTTGTTTTATCCGGCAAACAAATAGTCCATCTTCCACTCAGCGTCTAATAAGACATCATGAAGTGCAGATTAATTATTTAACGATGGTAAATGACTGGTTCTGGTTGGTTGTCATATCGTGCAACTCAATTACGAAACAAACTTTGGGCTGCGGGTTGTTCGCAGATACCGCGGCCTCGACATGAAGGGCTAAAAAAGAACATGGGTGGTTTTTAGTCAGTAGAAGTCTGACACTCCTTTTCGCTCTGCCCAAGAGCGGGAGGGGTTATTTGATAATTTCCCACCTCAAAAAAAAAAAAAAAAAGATCGTATTCTGAAAGAATTTGATGAAGTTATAATACATTGCATGTTTTATTTAGTAAAAAGTGCAATCAATGTTGATAATTATTGCCAAAAGGAAAAAGATTGGAAATTTAAGTGTGCTACGCGATTACAATTTTTTTTTTTTGGAGTGTGGGAAAATGACTCCTTCCGCTCTGGGCAGAGCGGTAGAGTGTTCGACTTCTACTGACTAAAAACCACCCATGTTCCTTCCCTTTGTGTCGAGGCCACGGTATCTCTTTCGAATAACCCGAGCCCCGAACGGTACGCGATTACCTTGCTGACATAATAATTTGTTTCACTCTATTGTTTTACTAATGATAATTTGTTTTACTCTATTGTTTTACTAATGATAATTTGTTTTACTCTATTTTGTTCCAGTCCATACCCATAGCCAAATCATTTTCCTGCACAACTTAACAATGGTTTTTTGTCGAATAATGAAGCACTGTTACTAACACGCCTGAAACTAGAATAAAAAAAATTGTCTATAAACGAAGTAAGCTCCATAATTTCCCTATGTTTTTTGAACAGCTAGCTGATCCAAGTTTCGGTGTAAGCAGTGATGGTAGTGCTGGCTGGCACAGTGCGGGGTGCGCTAGTCGGCGGGGCGCGGCGGGGGCGCGCGGGGCGGCAGGGGGGACGCGGGCATGCTCCAACTTTCGCTGTTCCCCCATCTGTGGGTAGTACGATGAATTTAGTGACTGGAAAATGTCATTATGACTAAAAATGAGAAAATATCGAGTTTGTTTACGTACTTGTGACACGTAAAGTTTTTTTTAATAATTATTGTCGTTGCTTTATATAAATTAGTATTTTGATGTATAGGATAGCAGTTATGTAGGAAACAGTGGACTTATTACTGTTTCGGTGTGGTACTAAATACACGGTAACCATTTGTGCGTCGGTGTCCCTTTCACCTTATATTCACAGAAGTTGGAGTATTTTAAATTGCCTGATAATAAATGGATATTTAATGGGTGCTAAGCGTTTGACAGCACACAAGATATTTTTAAATTGATGATGCTGCCACCAGAGAAGGATTATATAGGGTGTAAAAGTACCCTTAACGCAAACGAAGGGCATTTGTTCTCCCCACCACTGCGATCATTTTTTTGTTCTAGACCATACCTGGGAACCTCCTAGTTACGGAGATATTGGGGGTCAAAGTTCCAAATTTTTCACAGCTGTTTTTGTAAATACTATTATTCCAGGTTTTAACTTTACTTAAATTATCTCAATGACCCGTTTACTATTCAAAGCATCCACTAGCACAATGTTTTAACATTGTTGCACAATGTTGCTACATTGAGTTTTACCGTAAAATGTAAAAAATTTTGCGTAGGGGTACTTGGTTTGATGTACAGAATGCTTGGTTGTCGTATGCGTGAAGGGTTCGTTTACACCCTGTATAAGCGGAGCTTTGGACAACGGCACGTTCTTGTTTAACTTTTTTGCGGCCCACTTGCACCACAACTAATTAAACGCCTATCGACGCTAAATTATCTCTGCCATCTTCATAAGACTGACAGACAATCGAACGAAGTACGGTGTTCAAAAACTGTCGTTTAATATTTTGATTTAAAGAATGTCCATTGAGTTTTTTGCCATTAGGGTATTTCACCAAAAAAATCGAATTAGTCCTTCTGATAGATTGCCAAAAAAGAATGGACACATTTTTTTTCTTTTTTTACGTAAACAAAAGATGAAGACTATAAAGTGCATCGAAAAGTCGTGTCAAGTCGTGTGACGTCACAAGGTTAGTACTTTTTTTACCCACAAAGTGACGTCACAAGCCCCCACTCATGATCTTTGACACGTTTTATTTTCGTCAATTTTGTATTAATTTGATAAAACAAAAAACACGTACCTATCTAATATTTTTGATAATCTAACAGACGGACGAATTAGATTTTTTTTTGTGAAATACCCTATTGCATTCTTCTCCATAGATATAAAGATCTACACTTTGGAATGGGCAGCTACATTACTTTCACAGGTGACTGTGCATGAAGCTTAGCTTTTTTTGTTTTCCTGACATTCAAAAGTGCCTGTAATAGCATAAATAAATGCTTTGAGTTTGTCAAAATTCCTACAAATAATTATGACACTGACAGCGCTTGAACTTCGCTTAGTCTACGTTCATGCATTCAGTTTCTTTCAATTTGTCTCATCGTTCTGTTTCCTTTTTTAATTTTTCTGTGTTCAGAAATCTATACAAGATAAACTCAATTCCTCAGATGTATAGTTCTTTGAACAATTTTTTTTTTAATAATTTATTTATTTAATACTAGATACAATAAAGAAATACTTAACTAAAAACTAGCTTAAATGAGTAGCACAAACATAAATTCAATGGGACATCTGTTTCTGATAGACTATTGAAGATGACTGAGATAGAAATATGTTTGGCGTCAATGGCATTTAATAAGTTGTGATGCAAGTCCACCATAGATCGTGTCCAACACAAGAGAGCTTCAAATAGTAAGATGGAACGCTCACCTATGCTGCAGATGATGTTGGTGAGGGTTGTCTCTCCGCGCTGCAAGGTGATGCCACTTGACGTACCCGCTGAGCCGGCGCTTCACCAGCCCGGCGAGCGAGTGTAGCCAGCCTGCGACCGAGCACCATCGACACGCGAACAACACCCGCCAACTACACGCCGTCTGCCCGCTCCGTTGTACCGACTCTTTGCTTGTGAGCTCTACTTTGACTGTGAGGCTAGTCCCGAATTTTCAAACGAACTTTTAGATCGTTATTCTAGAACGATGACGTTTGAATCTCGATTCAAATATAGAAACCAGACGATACGATACAAACGATACCAGATCATGATTTTGTACGAAATCAGTGAAATTAAAAGGCCAAAATAAATTAGTTAATTAAATTCCACATACGTGATGCGTCTGTGAAGTGATGTTGCCCAAAAAAAAGACACAAAAATTTTGTTTTTACATGTTGAAATATCGATTTCCATCACGTCTGCGGAGCTACCTAACTTAATTCTACCGAGTATACTGACTTAAACTTAAATCTTCGGTCTTAGTCATCGTTCTAGAAAACGGGTTTTAGATGTTCTGAACGTCTACCTACCGGTATGGTTTTATTACTTTTGACTTCAAGTGTTGTTGCGTTTGAGAATTCATCGTTTTTAATCAGTGTTAAGTGCAATTTTGCAAGTAATTCTGTTGATTTATCTGTCTGTCTAAGATGTGAGCAAGATTTTACAAAAAGACGGTATTTTTGTAACACAGAATTTGTTACTCTGCAATTTGTTACTGTTTAGTATTACCAGCCGTAAGCCATTAAAGGTTCTTTTGAATAACAAATAATATACCCCAGAAATACAGGTCACTTCTTAAACAGACAGTGGTGTATGAACCAAAGAGTCGGTACTAAATGCCTGCTAATGTTACTGACAGCGAAGCTACCATGAGAATGAGAGATGAAGAACAGCTGTCTCGCTCACACCTCGCCAGTAAAAGCCACGTTATATACTAACCAAAGTGGATAGCTTACAGAGGAGAGTCATAATCAGTCTAGTCTTTCCCCAATGTTCAAAAAGGCTTCAAGACCAAAACAGATGAAGTTGACCGCCAGTATTTTAAATGGAGCGACTGTCTGTCTGACATCTTGGTAAAACTGATGGTTAATTAGTTTTATTTCAAGTTAGTAGTTGCTTGAAATAATAAAATATGTCACATACAGATGTTTTGTTTTTTTTTTTTCATTTCTTTCGCGATTTATTAATTGTTAGCAACCCCTTTTTTTGGCAGGTGGAAAATCATCAAATAACCCCTCCCGCTCTTGGGCAGAGCGAAAGGGAGTGTCAAACTTCTACTGACTAAAAACCATCCATGTTCCTTCTTAGCCCTTTATGTCGAGGCCGCAGTATCTCTTGCTAACAACCCGCAGCCCCGACGGGTGTTAGCAACCCCTTCAGCAAAATTTAGTGCAGTCCATTTTCTCAGAGTGCGTATATAGAACTGTCATAATTAACCTTATTATCATATTCAAAACTGTTGAAATTTTATTCGGCTTTGACAATTGGCTGAAAACTATAACTTCAACAAAAGATAACACTGTAAACCATCCACCTCAAAAAAATCGTTGCAAAAAATATCTCCACTAAAAATTCAACCCGCAAATACTTTAGCAACGCTTCCCAAAGCGATACGTACCGTTGACAAGTGTAGCCCTTATTAGCTAGGTGTTAGGGTCGTGTTTAGTGTAGCGAGGCATGTGACAGAGCTACTATGGGCAGGCGATGTGTGGGACGCGGAAGGACAGCGGCAAAGCACAGACACATTCGAGGGAACTTTTCACGGCTCATTTACATGGAGAGAATTTCTCGCCTGCTTACTAGTCAATCCTTTTTTTTGGTGGGTGGACAATCATCAAATGACTCCTCCCGCGTTGGAAGGGAGTGTCTAGAACTCTGAAAACCACCCATGTTCCTTCTTAGACCTTTGTGTTCCGGGGCCGCGGGATTTGATTTACGTCAATCCTTGATCAACGATTATCGCTCTTGCTTCTACACGAGGCGAAAAACTGTCTCCATGTGAATGAGCTTTTGTTTAAGCTAATTGGTTAACAGTTTTAACGTTCTACTGTTCTGCTGAATCGAAATATTTTTTCGTTTTAGCAGAACAGTCTAAAGTGCTAAAACTGCATTGATAGCTAATTGATCCTAAATATCTAAGATCATGATTTTACAACTGCATTTGAGGATAAAGTAAGAATTATTTAAAAAAATATCGATTATTTTCAGTACAGTTTGATAAGACGGTTCAAAACTATAAAACTAGACTTTATTTTGCACAGATAATAATATTTCCCGAAAAAAAAACGGTTGTACAATCAGTCGAAAAATTCTCTCAACGTGTTATAACATTTGACATACATCAACAAGTCGTAAGAAACATTTGGGAGAACAAACAATTTTAAAAGCGGCAAAATTAACACGCACTAAACATGTTTCCGAGACCTGACAAAGCATGCACAATGCGACAAGTTTTCTAATCTTGGTACGGCGACTCATATACGCGACTTTTCCAATCTTAGTATAAAAAATCCAATTTAAAATGATCTCGCTTTTTAAAGATCTCTCGTGAACTCGACACATGGTAAATATCCCGTTTTCAGTATTAATGATAATTAAGAATTTCTAATTTTTTATAACTCGTATTTACATAACGTAAGCGTCGTGCGTTCGTGCTAAGTCGGTTGGTCTCCCGATCCATGTCTCGTAAGTATGTGTTAATATTGCTAAACATACAATGAGTGGGTTAGATAATAAAGTAGATAATATGCGGCTAAAACTCTATTAATAACTAGAGTTTAGATTTGATGTAAACATTAATTTTAGCACATTTAATTAAAACGTCGACACATTTTTTTGATATCGAGTTTTTTAGATAGAGGTGTATGAGAAATTGATACAATTTATTCATATTAGGGCAATTTAGAAACTATATAATATTATATACTTATGGGTACAACTCTGTCAGGCCCTTCGGGATTACAGGCGTGATGTTATGTTTTAGTTAATCATTTTATTCTATTGAAACTGATATAACAGAATTTTATTCACTACAAAACTTGTAGTAGATAATTTAGCTTCAAGTTATAATAAAAAGATACTAAAGATTTATATTTATCAATCTATCTGGGAGCCTCTATCTACAAAACTCGAGAATAATTTCCAAAAAGGTTTTTCCGTCAACAAGCCTTCTGTTCGGCTGTGCGAAAGCATATAACCAAAGCACAGAGGACGCATCAAAAGCATAATATATACCATAACTTCATGGTTTTATATAATCCTCCGGTATTTACATAATGGAAGGGTAGAAACAGACTGTATGAGAATGAGATGATTTGTGAAATCATTGCAATCGAGTGTATTTCAACTGTAATCAGCTGAAGATAGAGTTTAAATGAATTCGGTACATTTTTGTACTTTTTGCGTTTTTGAGCCTCATGCGGCATAAAAAGATTTAGAACTTTTTATATATCAATATTTGCGTAGTGACTTGATTGGAGTCCAAATAAACTAAAGCCAAGTGAAATGTCGTAAAGACAAGAATAACAATTTTATTTGTTAGTTATTCTGTCTTCATCAAGTTCCAGTGAAACCGGCACGGACAGATATTTCAGTATTTTGTCAAAGTTCGGTGTCCGAAACTGTGTCTCCAATTTGTCCGCACCGGTTCAACCAAACAAGGCCCACGATGGAAAAACACAAGCAGGGTTTTTAAGAAAATAAATAAAGATTGATTTTCATAACGTTTTTTATTTACTTCGATAGTCATAGAGCATCTATATTGCAATAATTTCACGCGTCTATACACACAATGCGTGCGGAGAGAGTGCGCGCGCGCGGGGCAGCGAACAACACGCGTTTTAACTCATAGAAGTCATAGGCTGGCTGTACTCCTTCGTTACAAATTGTCATTGTCAATCATAAGTATTGTTACCCCAAGTTTACACCCCAACACACGTTGTGATACTTGTTTTGTAACAAAAACATGTTCAAAACATTGTTTCCAACATGTTCAAAACATTGTTTCCAACATGTTCGAAACACTGTTTCCAACATGTTCAAAACATTGTTTCCTACATGTTCAAAACATTGTTTCCAAGATGTTAAAAACATTGTTACCAACATATTCAAAATATTGTTTCCAACATGTTCAAAACATGGTTTCACAATAAACGGTAACAGTAGACATAGTTAACGAGAGTACATGTTTTATACTTTGGTGTAAAAGAGGGGTAATATTGAAGTCTGTCTAACAGATTATACCATAATGTATACAAAGAAATTGGCCACGCGATAAGATACGCCACAATGACCGGCAAAAGACTAAAACTTTGTAGCCATTACGCTAAATATTCGTAAAATATCGTGTGTCAATTTATTTTGTTACTAAATTGCCTTGTGGAAAGGTAAAATCCTATGAATCTCACAAATGCAATCTAGTAATAAAATCCCTGTTACAAAAATGAGTAAATTAGATATTTTAAAATAAACCTATATTTATTCAAGAACAAGAAACTGTAAAATAAACTCAATATATTACAAAAACATGTTACTTATTGTAACCTATTAGACATACCCAGGGTTTCTATCATCACATAATGATCATACAAGGTGGTTCAAATTTGAATGTTGTAAAAATATATCTGTTTACTGATCAATTAAGTCCATTATCCCTTGATTTATAATCGATAAAAAGGCTGGGTACGTTCATATAGCTTTTACTTTTGTCTTGACCTACTCGAACTAAAAACTAGCTTTTCCACGAGTATGACACAGTGAAAAGCAATGCTTTCATTGACGTATTGTTAAGTTGGGCTTTGAACTTTGCTCAATTTTTTACGTACAAAAACAAAAATGTTTCTTAGAAAAAACTCTCCTACAGAATCAATTTAAAAGACTGACATTTTACTAATCCATTTTTTTGTATTTTTTGTTATCTATCAATTCAATACAACACGTATTATCAGTGTGATCTCAGCGAGTTTTTAGCCCAAGTACTAGTTTAACCTCAAATCCCTCTTTGTTGCGTTATAAAGTACTTACCCTGGTCGTCGTGATGATGTTTGATCGGCGCGGGCGCAGGTGCCTCCCCGCGGTACCCGTTACGTAACTCCGCGCGAGTCAAGCTCTGACTACGACCTTCTGATAGCCTGCGACATGTTTATTGTGGGGTTAGATGCTGAAGTTTTTTTTAACATGATACCAAGGGGTGAGGAGCTCGTGGCTTAATGAGGAGGTCGTGGCTTAATAAGAACTGCCACTCGGGCCGATCTTTAGGTAAAGCTGTGCTTGCCTAGGTCGGTCTGTGGATGGGTGACCGCCCAACATACTGAGTTTCCTCCGTGCCTCGGAAATCACGTTAAGCTGTTGGTCCCGGCTGCTATATATAGATCTTTGGCAGTCGTTACAGGTAGTCAGTGACCTGAAATTCTGACATCCAGTCTTACCAAAGAGTATCGTATTACCGAGTAGGTATTAACTGGGTTGTGGAGGTCAGATAGGCAGTCGCTCCATGTAAAATACTGGTGCTCAGCTGCATCCGGTTAGACGGTAGCCGACCCCAACATAGTTGGGAAAAGGCTAGGCAGATGATGACCAAGGGGTGACGTGTTACCCAGTATTAACTAGTCTGGTCTGGAGGTCTGATAGGCAGTCGCTCCATGTAAAATACTGGTATTCAGCTGCCTCCGGTTAGACTGGTAGCCGACCCCAACATAGTTGGGAAAAAGTTCGGCAAATGATACCAAAAGTTACTTAACCAAAGTGTCTATATAGGGTGTAAAAGTACCCTTAACGCAAACGAAAGGCACTTGTTCTCCCCACCACTGCGATCATTTCTTTGTTCTAGACCATACCTGGGAACCTCCTAGTTACGGAGATATTGGGGGTCAAAGTTCCAAATTTTTTACAGCTGTTTTTGTAAATACTAGTTTTTCAGGTTTTAACTTTACTTAAATTACCTCCATGACCCGTTTATTACTCAAAGCATCCACTAGCACAATGTTTTAAGATTGCTACTTTGAGTTTTACCGTAAAATGTGATTTTTGACCCGAAAAAAAAAATCGTTACCCAACAAAAATTTTTGCGTAGGGGTACTTAGTTTGATGTACAGAATGCTTGGTTGACGGATGCGTGAAGGGTTCATTTACACCCTGTATATTATAGGCCCCCATCTAAACAAAGAGCTATGGCAAAATGTAACTTACCTATCGTTGAGTAATAAAGGCGACGGTGGGTGCAACCGCTCATGTAGCGCGGGGGGATCCAAATCCGTAGTGCTCCCGTTTGCTGAAAAAATCAGTAAACTATTAGTTACATCTAACTATACCTACTAACTACGTAATCAACACATAGTTTTGTTAGTGTAAAAACAAAGTCGTACTATTTATTTATTTAATCTTCATGTATGTAAGAGATAGATAGGTAGGGTAAGGTACATAGACGGCCTTCTTGCCACAAGGCATTCTCTAACAGTCAAATAGGACTGCGTTGTGATAAAGTACAAAAAATTAAAAAGGAAAATATAATTTTGTTAAAATAAATTAATAAACGTAATAACTTTACAAGGAAATAAGTATATTTGATTCTAGTAACCCAATCGCAAAGGATACAATCACATGAAACTTTCACATGGAGAAGAATGGGCTAGAAATCCCACAGTTAGGGTGCCTTTACACCGAAGTTGAGCGAAGCTGCGGAGCGGAGAAACAGAAATATTAACCAATACGATTGCACACTGGAACAGAGGGCAGATTTTATGCAATCCTATTGGTCAATATTTCTGTTTCTTCGCTCCGCAGCCTCGCTCCGCAGCCTCGCTCCGCTTCAGTGGATGGGAAGCCACTCTTTTAAAATGTTTGTAACGTAAGTTACCTTCATGTCCTAACATAGTGTGTTGTCGACTAGTCCGTGGCGGCGGCTCGGGTGACCGCCCTGTACTGTGCTCTCTACTTAAACTGAAACAACAATATCACATTGCTTTTATTATTAGTCACAATAGCACACGATGGACAAGTTTTAACCTTAAAAACATTTTTTTTTTGTAAGGTGTGCTGCTCTATTAGGTTGGATTACTGCTGAACCGGGCAATCCTGACGTGACCAACTAATTTAAGACCAGACAGAAAAATTTGGAACTTTGACCTTCAACATCTCCGTAACTAGAAGGTTTCCAGGTATGGCCCATAACAAAAAAAAAGCAATGTCGGGGAGAACAAATGCCTTTCGGCTTCAATAAGTGTATTTTTAGATCCTTTAAACATGCATAAATTCACTCCTTTTTCCCATGGTAAGCAGAAACTAAAAATCTTTCAATCAATCAAATCAAAAGTCATTTATTCAAACTAGGCTGATAATCAGCACTTTTCGAACGTCAAAATTTACTTTACTTTACTTATTTACAAGTGACAGTCCCCCAAAACGCCCACCCTTCGACACTTCTTAGTGTTTTTGCTGGAAAGAAGAAGTGCGGAACAAACTCCCCAGCAACACATCTGTCTGTTTGGTTTAAAGAACCAGACTCGATACAATAGTAAGGTGTAAGTTAATATTACGATTGACTACAATCAATAATAAAAAAGTATATAATAATAAAACATAAAAAGACGTAACATATCAGTAAACTAATTTTGGAGAAAGAACATAAATTACTTTACATCCCCAATCTCTAAATCCTTACAAACTCCTTTTGCCTCGTCCACATTCATACATCTGGTCATACACGCACGCCGGTTACGAGTACTACGCACCTGTCCTTTCTGAAGAACCTCACCAATAAGGTCAGCCTTTATGAAGCAGGCTTTATTACGAATTTCTCTAAAACTCTTCGGAAGGCGATAGAAAACTTTTGGTCATTTAAACATACCTTCTATGTCTAGGCGTGGCATGCAGGTCAACACGTGATCTTCTCTGCTGGTTCTGATGGTAAAACCTCTGCAGTACTATTGGACTAGTGTTTCCGGAACTCTGCGAAGAAATACCACATAATAGTTGACAGAAACATTACATTTTCAACTATATGAGTATGTACACTAAGTCGATTGTACTTTAGTTACAGAACGGATAAAAAAAACATGGTAATTCATACCAGTATGTTCTATTGTATGATTGTGAGTAACATTCCATTTTCAACTTTATGTATGTGTACACTAATTCGATTTTATTTTAGTTACAGAAGAAAAAAATATGGTAAGTCATACAAGTATCAATTGTATGATTGTGAATCCTAAGTCAATGACAAAAATATTGTCCATTATAAAATGTAAACTAAGTTAATTTTTAGTTACATTACTTACCAAATATTATGGTAACTAATATAAATATTAAATGTTCGTGAAACCTACTTTAGAGTGACAAAAAAAGTAGTGAACTCTGAACTAAATGAATGAGTACGATCAGTTAATTTTAGTCACAGAACAGGCCAAAAATGATGGAAACTCGTTCAAATATCGACTGTATGAACGTGATTTCAGATCATAAAAAAATGTTAAAAAGGTCATATCACAATTCCTGAATTCCTAATTAAATCTACTATGAACATGTTAGCTAATTAGAGTGAAGAAAGGTTTTGTAGAGGTCTATTATGTATATGTTTTGATTATTTACGACGATTAATTAATATTGAGACGCTACCATTCATTAGCTAGGGCGATGACACACGGTGCAAAATCACTACGTCGCCATTGTCGTCAGAGATAACACGTCAGTTTCTGAAAGATCACCTCTGATCTGTGGTAAAATCGATCAAATGTGACATGTTTGTGAACTAGTTTTTGAGCTATGAGGGGGTCAAAAGTTCCCGTCGATCGTCCGAGATATCAGCAACATGGAAAGGGCCCGCAAGGGCCAACGCCCATCGGGGCTGCGGTTTGTTCGACAGAGATACCGCGGCCTCGACACAAAGAGCTAAGAAGGAATATAAGTGGTTTTTAGTCAGTAGAAGTCTGGCACTTCCTACCGCTCTGCCCAGAGCTGGAGGCGTCATTTGAAGATATCCCACCGTCCAACAAAAAAAAAGGGGGGGGGGCGCACTGACTGTCCGGAGAGCGCTTTCAAATTAATTTCCCTTTCAGAAACTGACGGTTACAAACGCATTACGACGCCGCAGTACTACCATCACAACATACATGTACGATATCCGGCGGCTCCAATTCCGGTGACCTAATGAGGACAGGCGCGGTCGTCTGGATGTATGCCGCGAACCTCTGCTTGGTCTGAGGTGTTACGGAGAAGCTTATGTCCAGCACTGGACGACGGTAGCCTGAGGTGGGCTTTTTGGTGGCCTAAAGCGAGTCTTTTAGGTCATTAGTTACTCTATTGGTTCAGAATCTTAGATATTTTTGTTTGAAGCAGTTATCTGCGCTAGAATCATGAAGTTTAAGTTGAATTTTAGACTGAAAATTTTGGTTTCAATGTAATTTGAACTTTGTCGCGTTTCGCATTAAGTTGTAAGTTCCAAAAACATAATATTTTCTAAGATTCTGAGTTCACGTTCGTCGGTAGGAATGTCGTAGTGTAGTGCGACTTACCGCAGGCGAGGCTCTCCAGCGATTGTCTGCAGACACGCGACGTGCGGGCGGCGGGGGAGGGGAGGCACACGCGTCTATGGTTCTGTGGAAGGGATACATGTACATTTTAGAATCTAAGCGAAGTTTACATAGTGTCTTGATCTTAGTAACGAGGAGGGTCGCAGTACTGCCAAAAGTTCACCTGGTTATACGTAATGTAATCTAAGTACGTGTATAATGGATGATTCTACCCGCCCGTTTTTTTTTTGTTATAGACCATCCCTGGAAACTTTCTAGTTTCAGAGACATTGGAGATCAAAGGTTCGGCCCAATTTTCAAAGTGTTTTTAGATGACATTCTGGGGGGATGAGGAACAGGGTGTAAAGTTCCTCATCCCCCATAGAAAAGGGAGGATCCTCCGACCAGACGGGTGTTGTGTCTGGTGGGCTAACTGCCCAACAACTGTAAGTCGGGATTTTCTATATACGCTAATGTCGCGGATAACATTGATAGCGCGATGCAGGATTTGTCATTTTAGTTCTCATGTGTTGCGATAGATGTCGTTGTCGCCTCAGACACATTTTTTTATTTTTTTTTACATTGAGTCCTGCCTGATTTTCCATCCGAAAAAGAAACAATCATTTTTGTGTAAAGTTTACTACGAGTTAGTTTGATGTACAGAATGCCTACTTGTCGCCCACCATGCTCTGGAAGGAAAGTGGTGTTCAGATTACTTTGTATTTATTGGTTCAGCTTCTATGATGAAGGCTCGAATTGAAATGAAGCATGATGAATGCATGGTTGAAGATTTCGGGTCGGTTTGTAAATACTCCCGTGTCTAAGCTACGTAAATGAAGAGATCTAAGTAAGTGTATTATTTTTGTATTGTTAGCTAGCCTATAATAAAACCCAATGAAACAAACTAAAAATTACGTGAGGATTTGTAATTGGCTTGCTGGTGACTATGGTTTCTTTTTTTTTATTAGCTGTAAGTCCTCCATGTACTAAATAAATATTAGTGTGTTTACCTTCTTCTCGGATATGGTGAGTGGTTGCACATGTCAGTTTCTAAACTGGTGGGCTGGGAACTGCTGCCTCCTGCGTTCGCGTTGCTACTTGTGGCCCACCAAGCTCTGGAACGAAAGTGGTGTACAGATTACTTTGTATTTATTACAAGCTTTTTTACGGAAGCTTCTTTCGAAAGAGATATCGCGGCTTCGACCGACACAAGGGGCTAAGAAGGAACATGGGTGGTGTTTAGTCAGTAGAAGTCTGACACCCCCTACAACTCTGCCCAGAGCGGGAAGAGTCATTTGATGATTTCCCAATCTCCAAAAAAAGGCTTGGATTGAAATTAAGTACGAGTGGTGTATACTTTTACAGTACTTGACAATTTATTTAAAAATACATATAATTTTTCAAAATTTGCCCCACACTCTAGAACCTTCTCCTGTATGGGTACATTTAAACTCACTAACAGCGAGAACCGGAATAACTACATATAGATCATCAAGTATTTGTTCCGTGCGGGGACAGAACCAGCCAAACGCGAAAATACTTAAAACTTCCTTCCTAAAAGTTTTCCAATTATGTCAGCTAAAAGACCCCTTACGAACAGTAAGTCGTGGTTTCCAACCCAGGCAGGAGCATTACTTTGTGTAATTTATTTCATCACCGCTGCTCTCAAAATGGTGAAGGAAAACATAGTGAGGAAACCGGCATGTCTTAGAATCAAAAAATTCGAAGACATGTGACATCTGCCAACCTGCACTGGGCCCGCGTGGTGGATTATAGCCCATCCCGCTCCTAGAGAGGAGGCCTGAGTCCCTGCAGTGGGAACACTAAAGGCTGATGATGATGATGATGACGATGACATACGACAGATATGTCGTCTGTGTAGCCGACATAATTGTCGTCTGTGTCACTCATATCAAGCTATATAATCGCATACTTGATGTATTGTATTTTAATACTTAAAAACATTACAATAAGGATCAAAATCCGGGTTCGAGACTAAATATTCTTTTAGGAGTACGTTTTCTAAAGAAAAGGATGATAGACACATGAATGGACATGATGGATGGATGGATGTGGTCCATGTGATCTAATTATAAGTTTTACCACCTAAGTTTACATGTGGAATGCAATAAAGTATTGAATATTGAATCGTAGCAGCTGGAGCACAACAGTTTCGTAAAATAATGTAGTTTTCAATAAATCTATGTAGAACTAATTATTATGAAGTTACCTCGTCGGCGTGGGCGTAACCTGTTCCATCCAATGCTGCGAGCTGGTCACAAAGTTCCTCACAGGCTGCGGGGTCACCGGGGTCTCCACCCCATTGCTGGGCGGGGTCACGGGCTGGGCCAGTGACGTCACGGCACCCAACTTGGACGCGCCCGACTGACCGAAGATGGACAGCGACGCGTACCAAGCGCCCACGGAGATGGAACTACGCGCGGATTTCACAACGAATGGATGTTCTAGGAGTTTGGCGTATTTTGGGCGCTGTCTGTAGTTTTTTGTTAGGCTGAAAAAGACGGTTTTTTTATTAATTTTAAACGATTTTAAGATTTTATCCTAATTTTTAACTTTGAGTGTAAATAGCAGTGCTAGTCTAGTCCTGTGACCGTCCGACTGTCAGGTCCCGAATTCGCATCTCTATTTTTACAGATTCATGTACGTATTGGATTATTATCACTTGCTTCGGTGAAGGAAAACATCGTGAGGGAACCAGCATGCCCCCGTCGGGGTTGCGGGTTGTTCTAAAGAGATACCGCGACCTCGGCGCAAGGGCTAAGAAGGAACATGGGTAGTTTTTAGTCAGTAGAAGTCTGACACGCCCTTTCGCTCTGCCAGCGAGGGATTATTGAGATTATTGGAGGGGTTATTTGATGATTCCCCCCCCCCCCAAAATAAATAAAAGGTTCCAGCATGCCTCAGAGATATTTCTCGACGGCATGTAAAGCAAAGTCAGCAGCCCATGAGCGGCCTAAACCATCTGACAACAGCATAGCTATTCACAAACAATCGAATCGAACATTTCGTATGTCTATCTCATTCGCTCTTGTAGTGCTAAATAAAGATAGACATACGACATGATATACGATTCGGCCTCGATTCGATCGCTTGTGAATAGCTATGCAGGTTAGGCGCCATATTTTTTTTTTAAAACGTTGCCCCACACTAGGAATTTCTCCTGTATCGTGGGTGCTTCACAAACATTTAACTCACATACACAACCAAACACCCAGACCCGAAACAATTATCTGTAGATCATTCAAATATTTGTTCCGCGCGGGGATCGAACTTGCGACACACAGCGCAGCAGTCCAATTGCACAGCCACTGCGCCAACCGTGTCGCCAAATACATGATGAAGAAAGAATTAAATATGTTTAGTAGCAACTTACCACTGTGACACAAATAATTTAAACTCAGGCGAGAAGTCAGTCGTGTCTGGAAGCCGCGGAGGTTCGTCCGCTATTACCTAGAGAACGAAACGTTTATATTAGTTTGTAGCTTACTTGCGTCTAAAGAGACCTTCATCAGCTTTGACCTTTAGGGGAAATATCTTTAAAGGTCAACTTGCTGACACTGTATTTTAAAATAGTTTAAACAAGCTGATATGGAGAAAAGTGGAAATTATGTTTTTTTTCCTACTCCTCCGCTATTATTTTCTGATTAATTTCGTTGCGAGATCCAAGACAGTTAAATCGTTTCTCTGGGACTTCGTCGGCCTTCATTGTCTCGGCACTTTTCTTGTGGTCGCCACTGTTGATTCTGGCTTACAGGAGTTTGGGAATAGTGTGGCGAGCTTGTCCCTTTTTTTTTGCGTTTAAAGAGATCTTCCTCAGCTTTGACCTTTAGGGGAAATATCTTTAAAGGTCAACTTGCTGACACTGTATTTTAAAATAGTTTAGACAAGCACAAACGGTACAAAAGACTTTCTTGTAGAACTTTTAGTCGCAAGTACTACTGCTGAGATCCTAAATTTGATTTCCGATCAGGCGGTGTCCCAATGACACTGCCTAACTAAGAAATAAAACCCTTGTTTAAATTAGGGATTTCTCAGAAGTATCTGGAACCATAGATTTGTGCCCATTTGATGGCAAAATGCGCTTGTATTATACACCTCTGTCTCACCGTGCGGGGATAACAAATGTGATATTATATAGTAAGGTTTTTCTTAGCCTGTCATGTGTCCCACTGGTACAGGCTAACCTAACCTAACCTCTTGTATAAAGAAGAAGAGGGCAAGTAATATGAGAAGGGGGGGTTAGATATTGCTGGGCACTGACTGTACCTTTACTACATCGCCGTCAAGGTGGCTCAGCAAAGGAAGATGTGATCTTGTTTGCGGGGGCCAACATGGTCAAATATCACACAAGATAGAGAATAAGGTATACATTGGCTACTTTCCTGACTAAAACAAATATGATTCTCGTCAGTTAGATTATCGAAAAATATTGGATACATGTTTTTTAGTTTTTATCAAATTAATCAAAATTGACGAAGATAAAACGCGTCAAAGATCATGAGTGGGGGCTTGTGACGTCACTTTTCAATAAAAAAAATGTTCTCAAATGTGGCGTCACACGAGTCTATGAAGCACTGTATCGTCTTCACTTTTCGTTTAGGTGAAAAAAAAAATGTGTCCAATATTTTTTGGAAATCTATCTGACAGATTAATTAGATTTTTTGTCAAGTACACCATCCTACAAAAATAGTAGTTACTCACCCTAGTGAGCACCTCGAAGTCGTTCTGGCAGTCCCTGTAGGGGAAGACGCCGGTGGCCAGTTCCACCAGCGAGATGCCGAGCGACCACACGTCCGCGCGGATGTCGTAGTCCGGCCGCGTCGGGTCCGGCGGGTCTATCCGCTCCGGCTGGAATAAACAAGAACGAGGTTAAGCCGCGCAACTAGGTTGGTCCGTGGATGGGTTAGAAAGCAGTCATTAAAGGTAGGCAAATGGCCCGTAAATCTGATAACCAGTCTTGCAAAGGGGTATCGTACCCAGAAATCCCAGTACCTAATAACTGGGTTATGGAAGTTAGATAAAATCAAAAATCAAAATCAAAAGTCATTTATTCAAACTAGGCTGATAATCAGCACTTTTCGAACGTCAAAATTTACTTTACTTATTTACAAGTGACAGTCCCCCAAAACGCTCACCCTTCGATACTTCCTAGTGTTTTTGATGGAAAGAAGAAGTGGCGGAACAAACTCCCCAGCAACACATCTGTCTGATGATAGACAGACGCTTCATGTAAAATACTGTTATTTAGCTAAATCTGGTAAGACTTGAAGCCAACATTCAGAAAAATGCTAGGCCGATGACGATGCCCCATATCACTTTGACCAGCCAGGTCTAAATTTTAAACGTTTTTTTTTAAGTATGGAAAAGTATTGAGCGACTCCTCCTGCTCTGGGCGAAATAGAAGGGAGTGTCAGACTCTTACTGACTAAAATCTATCCGTGTTCCTCTTAATGCCATTTGCGTTCTAGGGCCGCTGTGACTTTTTCGAACCAATTCCGCAACATGTTTTATACGTTGGGCTTTCGACGTGTCAAAATATTGTCTCACATTAAATTTTCAGACGATAGGTATCTGTGATATCACCTCTGCCTAACGTTTATTAGCAATACTTACCGCCATATACGCAGCACAGCCAGCGCTCCGCGTCTTGGCCTTCGAGTCCACCAGGCGGCCGCTGATGCCGAAGTCACATAACTTCACGTTCCCGCGCTCGTCGAGGAGTATGTTGCTTGGTTTCACATCTCGATGGATCACGCCGTGCGTGTCTTTCAGGTATGATAGCGCGTTCACTGTCTGTAGGATAAGAGTTTGAGATGTTAGGCAGGTTTTTGACCAGTCAAATCACTACGAGAGATTTGGGGCTCTGAAAATTGAGCTAAAGCTTGCGCTTAGTTTTCACTCTGTTATTAGACGAATTCATACGCAAGTACGCGCACGTCGACCAATCAAACTATACAAAACCAGTTCATACGGATCTCTCATTGGACAGGAAAGCTATGCAAAGCGCGCCCACGTTATACTGGAAATAAATTAATGGATGTGCCGCCGTGTGACGTGTGCACATTCAAATTAAGTAAAATTTTATGCAATAACATTTAGTTTTAATAGTGCTAAAACGAGATCAATGTTTTGATGCGGTGCCCTTACAAAGACATGCAGAAGGTTGATGGATCATTTTTGGGGGTTCTTGTCATGAATTTCGTAATTATATTATAACACTCACCGCCACGGTGACCTTCCCCAGAATAGCCTCAGGAATGGGCGCCCCCAGCCTTTTCAGCAGCTTATCGAAGCAGGAAGCCATCAGCTCCATGCAGATCCACACGTCTGCGTCCGTCACAAAGCAGCCCAGACACCTGACAATGTACGGACAGTCGTGGGACCGGACTACCACGTCCAAGTCCATTAGGATGCGTTTGGTTTCTTCTGAGTTGCCGGAGCGACGCATTTGCTGTTCGCAGGGAGATACATAATTAGTTTAAATTGCAGCAATGTTTTAGCAAGAAAGTGAGATAAGTATAAGAGAAATAGAAATGAAAAGTTAAGAAATATATTAAATAAATATGAGAACAACAATTTTCTGATAGTTCAATGCAGGCTATAGACATCAATCTAACTGCTAAGTAAGGGTTGCCTCCCTGCCGTCGGGGCTGCGGGTTGTTTGCAAGAGATACCGCGGCCTCGACATGAAGGGCTAAGAAGGAACATGGGTGGTTTTTAGTCAGTAGAAGTCTGACACTCCCTTTCGCTCTGCCCAAGAGCGGGAGGGGTTATTTGATGATTTTCCACCCGGAAAAAAAAAGGGTTGCCTCCCTGCCTGGTTTTAAATAACAGACAGATAAATGTTGCTCGGGAGTTTGTTGCATACCACACATCTTCGGCCGAAAGTCGGGCGTTATTAGAGGCCACCTTAGCTAATTAAGCCTACAAGTGCTGATACTTTGTCTTGAATAGATAATTTAGATTTTTTGTCTTTTATATTATCATAAAATAATGTTTTTGGGTCAATGGGCCGATCAAGTTGTGCAGAACAAAAACTAACTTTAACAGCTATGACAGTGCTGGAAGGCCTGTGAAACATCTTGACGACTTGGCCGCAGGTGCCACTGCCAAGCTCTCCCAGCTGTTGCAGGTCATCTATGTGGGATCTGTATTCCACGCCGTCGACGTTCAACTTGCCGCTAACCTGTGCGGGGCAAAAGGCGTAAAGTTTTATTTTGTCATGGGATTAGTAATCAGGGCTGCCAATTTGGGACTAATTGCGACCCATGGCAAAAGGAATATATTATTTTTTTATTTTAAGTTTGCATGGTCTATACAAACTTAAAAACAACCCTAAAATCTGGTTAGTCTCAGATCTTAATATCTGATTAAAATAATATTCACCTATACTGTATTTTCATTAAGAATCAGTAGGTAATATGGTAATGCTAAGCAAGTCAACATTCATTAAAAAATCTTTAGCATTCTCTAGGCTTTTGCCCAGCAGTGGGACAATATAGACTGATAAAAAAAAAAAAAAAATCTCTAGAGATTTATGACATGATTCCGTACCATCGTAGAAGGGGAGCCCTGTCAACTTTTTTATTTATTTTAATTATTTGTTGATATAACGACAACAAAAATACACATACTGTGAAAATTTATTTTTACGGATCATGAGATACAGCTTGCTGACAGATAAATAAACGACAACGGAAGCTTAGTAATAGCGTCCTGATAACCTTCGAAATTTTAACTGTCTAGCTATCACGGTTCATGAGATACAGTGGAAGCTTAGTAATAGGTTCCCGTTGATCACCCTTCCAGTAAAGAACCCTAAAAGTGAGTTGTTTACCTTGTAAACCTCTCGCATTCTGTATTCAGTCTCAGTAGCTTGTGGTGATCTCGGTGGGAATGCTGGTATCTCTCTGGCTGAGAACATTGGTGCTGGAACAAAAATAATTTATGAACAGATGGACTGAAAAGCATTAAAAAAACTTTTTTGCAAAAAAAAACCGACTTCAAAAACACAATAAAGTGAAAAACACAAAAACGAAAAACACAAAAAAGTGAAAAATAAACTTCACAAGGAAAAGCAGCTCCTGATTTGGTGATCCTGATTTGACAATGGGACCACCTCGGGAGTATACCTATTCGAACACAAAAATAATTTTGAAAATCGGTTGATTAATGACGGAGATATGCGATAACAAACATACAAAAAAAAAACATACAGACGAATTGATAACCTCCTCCTTTTCGGAAGTCGGTAAAAAAATGCAGTAATTTTAATGTTAGGACACATAGTTGTTGTTGTCAAGATGTGACATTGTCCTCAGGCCTCAAGTGGAGGCTGATCTGATGGATAAAAATAAAATCATGCATTTACTATGCATGCCTCACACTGTCTGGACACACCATAATATTATCTAAGTAACTTCAGATTTCACACATCTGATAATATTCAGATTAGCGCTCGAATGCTCAGCATTTAACGTTTCCACAGCAGGAACACAGGCCTCCATTTTATGAGAAGCAGTGGGTTCTAATACACCAAGTGGGCCTGGCTGTTTTAGGTCTATACTCAGACAGAAACTCATTACCCTAATTTGATTTGGCTCATCCAATGATAATTGCAGTAACAAGCAGAAAGTGAGAGTGAAATCATTGATGTAGAATATTTGGCAAGGATTGAATCAACAAATCACATCCAACCATGTTTGCGATGTGGCACAATCATTAGTGGCAAGCTGACGTGATGGACGTCCAGGTTGAGGTATTACTAATCTCTAGTCAATTCTGTAAGAGGGTTCATGAGTGAATTCTGTTGTACAATAAAGGTCTTTTTTTATGGTGGGTGGAAAATTGTGTAAAAAGTGGCAGAGCGGAAGGGAGTGTCAGACTTCTACTGACTAAAAACCACCCATGTTCTTTCTTAGCCCTACATGTCGAGGCCGCAGTATCGCTTGCGAACAACCCGCAGCCCCGACGGGCTACAATAAAGGCCTTGATTTTTATTTTGTTCATAATCAATCTAGTGCATATAGATGCACTAGATTGATTATGACCTAATCTTATCCTTAATTCTTAAACTCAGTACTTGTACACCAGGACAATAAATATAAAATTTATGGCAGGAAATCTTATATTATCTTAAAGATAAAATATCATCATTTGACCATAAATTATGAACTTGATTCATCATTTGCTTAGTCTTTTAAAAATTAAGTTGGCATTGGGTTCCAGTCTAACCAGATGCAGCTGAGTATTTGATATGGAGGGACTGCTTAGATGATCCCCACAACCCAGTTAATAAGACTAGTTCTCAGATTTTCAGGTCCCTGACTACTTGTGAAAACTATCTAAGATCTATAAATGACTGCCGAGACCAATAGCTTAACTTGCTTTGCAATGCAGTGAGCAAACTCAGTCTGCAATGGTTGGTCACCCATCCACAGGTAAGTGCAGCTTCACCTGAAGTTCAGTCCTGAGTTCCACTAAAATCATGAACTCCATTCATCTATAGTATCCCTCTTGTCTCTATCCACCGACCAGCACTGGGCAAGCATAGGGGAATATCATCAAACATTTTATAGGTTGATGATGTTTGTTATTCTTTCAATAAGTTTTGATTAGGGAAATTGGGACATCATAGAACAGTCTTGACTTAGTGTGTTGATTACTAGTATTATCATCATCTTAGATATCCATGCATGATGTGCTATGCAGTCTTGAAATGCCAAGTCTATGGTCATTCCATTTTCAAAATCACAATTTATGCTGGAGCAAAATACTGACAAGCAATTTGTGATATTAAAATAAAGAAATTATGGTGTTTAGTGCTTTGGCCAGTACAAAAACTACTTTATGAAACGTTTCTCAGTCATCCTAGGGTTCTACAAATTATCAAATAATAATGCCAAGATGGAGAAGATCAAGTGTTAACCAGATTCATTTATCATATACTTATTAATGCTGCCTTCATACACACATTACAATAAACATTGATTTTGAAAGATGTAAGTACAATATGAGATTGTATAGGTTAAAACAAAAACAGAAAAACAATGTATGGGTTCATGTCTCAGAAACGACCACCCACCACTCACTCAATGCCAATTTATGCAAATAATTTGTACACAATGTGCAGCTCAGGCCGCAGGGAAGCTGCCTGCATGCATTATAATAACACTTTAATTTGTCAGTGAACACTGCATAACCTTTAGGCTTATTGATAACAGAGTCTCACTTTCTATAGACAAATCTAAGGCCCAATTTCAATGTTCTAACAACAAACAAACATTAAATATAGATGTATCGCCTAGATTATGAGCTGGAGAGGCAAAATAACAACCAAAAATAATAGCACAGCATCAATAAGGCGACTGAAACGTAAAGATAAAGTGTTACGGGGATGGTTATAAATGATAAATTTATCAACTCCACAAAGTGCACGTGCCGTCAATAGCAATATCTTCAAGATACTTACGGGGCCTTGGCCTGGTCCTTCCGCTCCCCGGCCTGGGAGCCCCAATTCCACCTTGGTTGCTGAAACCACCTTCTCTTCGAATACGCATTTCATTTTCGAATCGTTCCTGTAAACCTTTCAGTTTCCCCTCAATCGAACTATTTGACATTATAGCAACTAAAATAGTCCACTGATAACATTTAAGTACTTATTACAAAACAAATATACTAATTTTTATTTACACAAAATTACAATGAAAAGCGCAGCAGTCCAAGGATTTCCTTCAATTTCCTTCGCCAACCATTTCCATTCGTTCATTTTTAATCTTTATAATTTTTTTTCCGTTCATTCATACGGTCTAAACATTCTTTTTGAAACCTGACTAAATAAAAAGTTTGCATATCTCTTTCGCACTTGGACCTATTTCCGTAAGATGTGTGTTTTTGAAGGAGAGTTTCAATTGGTCGGGTTTGCGTTCAAGTTGTCAAAAAGATTTCGTGTCGGCAATTTTCGACGAAATAACGTTAGATTTCTATTATTATAACAAAACTCAATAGCTATTAGTAAATAATAATTTGTTGTTTTTTTGCCATTTTCACAGATCGGCAAGTGTTAATATAAAAATGTATTATTTCGAAACAATTTCTGAACGTGGCTTCTCGTTGTGTCATTCACATTGCTCAAAAGACACCGATTCAAGTCGATTAAATTATTATAAAAATACGAAATTCATTTCGCGTTTCTCGTCTTTTTGCCTTTACTTTCCGAAAAAGAGAAAACGAGAAAATTTTAGAATACTCAAGAAATAGTGACCTTCCAAAATATAATATCGAAAGATATTAACAATTAGGATAGGAAAATACACTGTGGGATTTAATACGCAAGCATAATGAAGGAAGTGAAAAAGTGTCAGAAACTTGTTTCTCTAAAATGAAATGACGTGAAAATACTATTCCATAAACATTTTATTGCGAAATGTGTTTGTTATTGTGCGTTTGATAGTGAACGATCATGATGCAATCAACGTCGGAAGGATGTATGAACATCGCCGAACTAGCAAATCAGCTGAGGCGAGAGAAGATATTTATCAACTCTGAGAGGCAGCTGTTGCAGAAACTCAATGAGGATGTGGAGAAGCGGGCTCTGGAGCTGCTGCAGGTGGCTTGGGTCTGCTCGCAACAGCGCCAGAACCTTACTAATTTGATCACGTCAAGATGTGAAGCTGACTCCATAGCATTTTGTCAAAGAGCCAGTCTCCTTGAAAGAGCGATTTTTGTAGATGCTTTCAAAGTCTTGAAGTACAAGGTAAGTGTTGAAACACTTCTAAAATTATTCAACTTGTCTCAATATGTTGTGTCTATACCAAAGTACATTGTCATTTGTAAACATAAATACTCTAGTCAAACAAAATGTTGTATTACACATCTCTATCTTCTCTTTTGTGGTAAATATTGAAGGTTTGTACAAAACAATTATTATCAAAGTAATTACTTTGTAGGTGTTTTTACCAGCATTATAACGCAATATGACCTACATGTCCACCCACTTTTTACAACTATCATTATTGATTGAGTAATTACTCAGAAATCCTTGTAATTGGTTTCATTACAATTTAGCATGACTTTTTGAAAGAGTTCAGCATTAATGCAAACAAATAAAATGATAAGTTTCCATTTTTCTCATATAAGAATAATAATTGGTATTCTGAAGTTACTGCCTACCTCCATGGGAAAAGGGCTTAGTTTATGTGTTTATAATTATTAGATCAATCAATTAATTAAATGAACTTTGTGAGTATACAGAGTGTAAACGAACCCTTCACGCATCCGTCAACCAAGCATTCTGTACATCAAACTCAGTACCCCTACGCAAAATTTTTTGCTGGGAAATGACTTTTTTTTTTGGGGTCATAAATCACATTTTACGGTAAAACTCAAAGTAGCACTCTTACAACATTGTGCTAGTGGATGTTTTGAATAGTAAACGGGTCATGGAGGTAATTTAAGTAAAGTTAAAACCTGAAATACTAGTATTTACAAAAACAGCTGTGAAAAATTTGGAACTTTGACCCCCAATATCTCCGTAACTAGGAGGTTCCCAGGGATGGTCTAAAACAAAAAAATGGTCGCAGTGGTGGGGAGAACAAATGCCCTTCGTTTGCGTTAAGGGTACTTTTACACCCTTTAGAGTAATGCAATCAACCAAATTACAATAACATCGAAATTCATTGATAATTCAAAGATTCTTGACGTAAACATAAATTATTCACTATGTACAATATTTTATATATATATACAACGCATTATCTTACTCCAACTGTCATGTCTGAACTTAATGAGTAAAAGAATAAACCATTGTTCATGGTTTTCTTTTTCTCTATGGATTTATACAGTTACCAAGGTTAGGTTCGGAATAACCCTTGAAGGCTCTACAGTACACTAATCATCAATTATCATTGTCATTCTCTTGCTGTTATTCTTATTTATTTGGGGTGGTCTTCTTCTTCCAAGGCTCTACACTCAATAAAACAAAATGCAAGGAATGAAAAGAGAGATTTATTCCATGGTAAAGAACGGAATAAACAATTTGTATTGTTCAAATATCAAAATCTGATTCCGTATTTAAATGTTTTAAAGTAATAAAATTGTATGTACAAATTAACTAGTCTCGTAATAGTTTTATTTTTGTTGTGAATCCACGTTTAGGCAGCATAGCGGGATTTAGCGGATCTACATTCCGACATGCTAAAGATTCCTATAACTTAATAAAAATCGTCTTTATATTATTAACTGATTTAGCAATGGTGATATTAGCATTTAAATATAATTAATAAGTAAATTGACACTAATATCGTCTTTTTTTAAATCTTAATAAAATACTCAATACAGCTGCTGATGACTGTACAATGACCTAAAACAAAACTGAAAGTTAGTCATATAATTTTTGTATCATAAAATATCTACAAGGATGAGCAATGCGTGCAATATGATATGACATATTTACACCTGCCAACCTTTATTATGAATCGTATCTATAGGCATATTGTAGTTTAAGATACCCTCATAAAAATTATAATAATGACAATACTATTTTGGATAGAATTTAACTTAGACCGGTCTAGATTCCTAGTTTTATGGCTGAATCCCAGGATTTCTTGGGTCAGCAGTAAATTTCCTGAGTGATATTAAAAGACTAATATTTGCACATAGATTTTTCCACTTGAATGTCTCTAATTTCCAGGAATACAAAGCCAGAATAAAAGTATCCTCTCGTCGGGGCTGCGGGTTGTTCGAAAGAGATACCGCGGCCTCGGCACAAGGGCTAAGAAGGAACAGGGGTGGTTTTTAGACAGTAGAAGTCTGACACTCCCTACCGCTAGTCAGTAGAAGTCTGACACTCCCTACCGCTTTGCCCAGAGCGGGAGGAGTCATTTGATGATTACCTACCCCTCAAAAAAATAAAAAAGGATAAAAGTATCCTATCTTCTTCTTCTTTGCGTGTTGATGGCAATCTAAATTGTGTCAGCACAGAACTGAGCTACTCGTTTCGGTGTAACTCTGCAAGGCATCTAAATCTATGCATCCATCAAGAAGTAACTAAATACTACACAGACTTAAAAATACATAACTGGCTATCACATCTTTACAACTATTCGGTCAAAAAACAATAGGGTAGTTAACTAAAAAAATCTAATTAGTCCGTCAGATAGATTTCCAAAAAATATTGGACACGTATTTTTTCTTTACTCACGTAAACAAACAATGAAAACGATACAGTGCTTTGAAAACTCGTGTGACGTCATATTCTTAGACATTAGTATGACATTTTTTACAGGTAACTGACGTCACGACCTTTGACGCGTTTTATCTTCGTCAATTTTTAATGATTTGATAAAACAAAAAATACGTATCCAATATTTTTCGATAATCTAACAGACGGACTAATTAGAATCATATTTTTTTTAGTCAGTAAACATCCATATTGTTCAACCATATCATCATATAATTGACAAACAATTTTCCAATCACAGACCAGTGAAAGTGGATCAGGAAACAGACAATAACATCCATGTGGCATGTGGGTGTACTTATCTCATTGTCATAATAACTTGTTGTCCCTAGTCACACATAGTGAACGAAAAACAATAGTGTGCATTACCATGTACTATAGTTACAAGCCTTTGTCTGTGCTCAGTGCTCACATATGACGAGTTGACGTAGTAACTGCGTCGGTGAATGGATTTGAGTGGTACGGCTGTAGAATAAAGAAGATATAGACACGAAACTTCTGTTGAAAAGAGTGATAAACAAGTGCGAGTCTATAAAAATCGCCAAAGACTACACTCCCATAAAATGTGATGTACAGATTGTTCAAATTCGCTGTCAGATGTAGAACATTGACAAAAAGGCGAGGCAACAAGCTTGAAGGGAAATAATTTATTCTTAAAGTTACCATGACCTGTGAGAAATTGGGCCTCCAGCCATGTCCAGGCCAGCTGCTCACGAACGGATGGAAAGAACTGGTGGAGGTGTCTGCCTTTGATGGAATTATCCCACCTACATTGCCATTCAGACAAAAGTTCCTCCCAGACGTCAGTCTGTGGTTTAAGTAATCTAGCTATTTTAGCACGGTCACGTTGCGTTAATGAGCTGCAGGCCGTCGTCCGCGTAACCGGTCAATGAACAGCCGCATGGAAGTGGAATCGCGAGGAAGTCATCGAAGCCTACGTTCCATACATACGGACCCATAACCGAACCCTGAGGGCATCCCATGGTAAGGGACTTTGACACAGAATGATGTCCGAGTAATGTCCGAGAATGATGTTTGAGTTTCGCGGAACCATTTAAGAAGTACGAGTAAACAAGATTGTATATTTTTTTAGGGCAACCACGAATTTTCAGTTTAAGGAGTAGCATCGGCCACCATGCGTTATCAAAAGCCCCAGAAGTATCCAGAAAGATCCCAATTACGTACTTATGTTCGGAGGTATTGACAATTTTCCTGACAGAAAGTGCCGCGTCTACGGTAGATTTTCCCACGGTAAAACCGAATTGGTTGTTGTGAAATTTCGGTCCGTCTGGTAGTAAACGTGGAACGATAAGGCGCTCCAGGAGTTTCCCCAAAGTCGTCCGGTGGCTTGTCGCCACTTTTCGTTATTTATTACTGTGATTTCCCTGGACTAATATTACTATGTACATAGAACACATACTTTGAAAGGCCGATAGGCCCGCCCCCAATGACGTGGGACGTAATAACGTCATCTGCGATATTCCTATCAGATCCACTGAAAAATACAGTCGGAATGCGGAAATTCTGCTGAACCTACTATTCCCTTAAAACCTTTTCAAATTATGCAGATTGTTTATTAGGATTGCTGTTAAACCCACCACCTGAGCTAAAAATTGTTTTTTTACGTTACTAGATAAAAACGAGTCTACATATCCAATGGCTTTTTCATTGAACCGTTTTTGTTGCACAGCTCAATTATGTCTCAAAGAAATGGTTAGTCAATAACGCAGTTTATTTTACCCACCAGCTGTTGTCAGCGGCTTCGCCCGCTACAACTCGAATATTATCCCAAGGGAAAATAAAATCGGGATAAAAACTATCCTATGTGTTAATCCAGGTTATAAACTATCTGTGTATTATACCAAATTTTATCCAAGTCACCGGGAGAGGTGACTGCTAATAATAGAGAAAGAGTAATAGAGAAGTATGGAAGAAGAACACATGCTGCGCTGACCTCAAATACATTAGGATAAGAGCAGAACAATGATGATGATAATGAGTCAACGGATGCAGGAAAAGGATAGATATTTTCCGCTCCCTGGACCGGATACCTGCAAACTTCTCCAGTAGGAACTGAGCCAAGAACGGTTATTCTTGGCGTTCCTAGCTGCATCTGAAATTACGCAGTTCTCATCCCTAAATTGTTGGCCCCTTTACATAAAGCTTTTGATCTTTTGATGATGCAAAATTACCTGAATAAGTAGTAAACGAAATCGGTTTGTGACTAAGCTTCAATACGGACAATGCATAGTTTAAACCAAGGAAATCGCCACCATTACGAATATGTAAAGGAAAAGAACGAACACAATGGAACATAAAACATTACTGATTGTTGCCTCAGAAAGTGAATTAGTCATCATCATGAATTTCATTGAAATTCAGCAAGTTTTCTTGATGATGCTGTTTGCATCTTTATGCAATCTTTATTTAAATTATATTTACCAAGACGACCAAGACTATATTGCGCTTGACCCTTGATCACGCCTGACGGAAAGCGATGGATGATTTCTATGGTGGGTCGAGCTTACCCAGAAGATGCCTGTTCACTTTTGCTTTGAAAGCAGACTGTCGTTCAACAATACGAATCTTACATTGTCTGTCAGTTATTCTTTTTCGACAAATTCTCAATACTCAATACTTTATTGCATTCCACATGTAAACTTAGGTGGTAAAACTTATAATTAGATCACATGGACCCTGTCGGGCACAGCAAAAACAAGTGAGTTAGGAGAGAGGAAGCATTATTCTTATCACAAATACCATCCTTGAGCCACTTACCATAATCACGACTTACTGCGAGACTCAGAGATATTTATTGATTACTTAAGCCATCACTTAGTAAAGGTATTCTTTTGTATGACAAACAGGCCACATCGCTCAAAGAACCGACAACCGATGGGGAAGGAAGGTTCTCGAGTGGCGACCACGAACCGGAAAACGCAGCGTTGATAGGCCTCCCACAAGGTGGACCGACGACATCGTGAGAGTCCCGGGAAACCGGTGGATGCAAACGGCAGGCTGCCGTTCTTTATGGCGTTCTATGGGGGAGGCCTTTGTCCAGCTGTGGACGTCTTATGGCTGATGATGACACTGTCAAAACGTAACCTTTTGACCAAGCCTCTGGCCAAGCACGCAAGTTCAACAACCCTTCCAGTAACGTGCTAACTAACCTACATTTATGAACAATACTTGCGTACGACTGAACAATCCCTTTCTTGACCTATAACAGGAAGTACTATGTTCACTGCTATAGTGTATTATGACTTGTAAGATTTATGAGCGTTGCAAAGCTATATTCAATGTGTGTTTGCTTACAGCTCATGTTTCTCAGTAGAGCTAAAACACTATACAAACTCGATTTTAAAATTCGAGGGTAGATCTTATAG
This sequence comes from Diarsia brunnea, assembly GCA_949774965.1. Lineage (NCBI taxonomy): Eukaryota > Metazoa > Arthropoda > Insecta > Lepidoptera > Noctuidae > Diarsia > Diarsia brunnea. The sequence continues at coordinate 2,365,679 of OX458998.1, read as the reverse complement.
TTTTTTCATTGGCTAAGGCACAGAAGTACAGAACACATATTATTTTCCTCAGCTGAGCAGCCTGATGAGCTTTGTATGACTGCAAACTAACTCTTAAAATGCTAGTAGAATTTAATGGTCTCTGAACTCTCATTTGTCAGCTGGACCTATACCACTCAAATGTGAATATAATCCTGTCAGCTCATCATCATTCTCTTACTCTTATCCCAATTCATTTGGGGTCGGCGCAGCATGTCTTCTTCCATACTTCTCTATTACTCCTCATCTCTTAAGACATCTCCTTTCTTGCCCGTTTCTTTGGTGTTCTTCTACTCTTATACCGAGTTATCCGTCATCCTGTCCGCAATAAACATGATTTTACTCCTCAAGATCGTCACGCAATTCTCTTGTTTAGGAGGATAGCAAAAGTACTAGGCCATGTAGGATTATTTAGTCATTTGATCATGATCATAATTTTTAGGTGTGTACTTTATACTGCTCGACGCACAATGTTATGTACTTATTCGCATGGATTCTAAACAATTCACTTGACCTACGACTACAGGAAGTATTAGTATTACGTGGCAGCTCGCAACGACTTACCAGACTTACTAAATAGGTCTCTAGTATTTATTATGCCTGGACTTTGTTCCAAATCACTATGTGGACAAGAACTTGGTCTTTCTGATTTAAGCCTTCATTACCCGTTTCACTCAGCTAAGCACCACCTAAATTCATGTCTTAATATATTGCAGTGTTGGAATTTCAATATCGGCACTAAGTCGACCGTTGGAAATCCTATAGTACACTATTCTGTGACTAGGCGGCATTCATCCACATATATCTTGCCTAGTTTTAGTGAATATGAGTATGAACTTCCATTTATGGGGCTTTGTTCTGTGAACAAGTCTGCCCATCATTCTGTCTTTTAGCTCTCGTGTAGTTTTTGAAAACGCAAGAGTACTCCTCGTGAAGCTCCAATTCGCCCGTTCCGACAATTATTCAATTCTAAAATCTCCCGTGTTTCACGAGGGATATGACGAATGTCAAGTATTGACAAAGCGCAGCCGAAGTGCAGTGCACTTCCGACGGAGCGTCAATAAAAATATTACCCCGGGGACAGATTCGCAGAACGGGAGGGACGTCGTAATTGGGGCATGCGCTCTGACTGCCGCACTCAGAGAGCTTTAATGATTACTTAGGCCATCACTTAGTAAAGGTTTTGACAGTTTTGTCATACATTATTATGTCAAACCTTTACTTAGTAACGGCTTAAGTAATCATTAAATATCTCTGAGTACCGCAGTGAGTCTGTGACCTACCGCCTCCGCTTCGTTATTATCGTAGGTCAGGAGCAAACAGGGAACTGCTGCTGTCATCATTACGTATAGCTACTTTGTAATAACAATAGTTATGCAATTATGCATTGTATTGTAATAGGGAATTATTCATTACTGTGACTCTGAGGTCAATAGAAATGCGTGTGAAAACAATAGAATGCTTTGAAGGGTTATATCCGAAAGTAGGTCAGAAATATTGCAAAATATACGAGACGTTTGGAAGGAGACTAGAGTCCTTTTATCCAGCAACAAAAAAAGCATGTCTACTTGCAAATAACATTTTGCTGAGTTTCTGACCATAAGGTTACTTTTAATTATTACTCATCAACAGACTATAATTATAATTTCGACCAAAAGAGGTGCACTGCTGGCGTCTGCTGGACATAGCCTTCCTCCAAGCTAACTGCGAGGCTTGTTCCGCCACATCTTCCGCTCCCCTGTCAAACACTGAACTAGTAAAGGCCGTTTTGAGTCTGAATAAACTTTGACATTTAAAGAGTGCGAGAATGATTTCAACTTAGTTTGAATTCATGACTAGATTTTAGACGAAAAAGAAATGTGTTAAGCCGATCGTAGAACTAATGGGGCAAGGGAAGGCAGGTGATAATTTTGATTTCGTACCGACCAATATTTACCCAACTCTCCTTCAACAGGAAGCGACAGCGTTGGGCGAGCTCCTAGGATGGCTCCGCGAGTCCCCACAACTGGTGTCCCTCTGTCTACTCCTGGGCGAAGACCACATCCCGCCCAGTCTACCATCAGCTCTTGTCTCGGGGCTGTACGGAAGCTGTCGGTCTGCTTCCGACAGGACCAGGTTTCTGGCTGTCGTGAGGTCATTGATCAAACATCAGATGGCCATTTCTGGTGATCCTAGGAAGTAAGTAGAAATACCCACCTACATTAACTATCATGCTGTGTAGAGTTTTCGGCGGAATTTAAATTAAAGACACAGCACACTCAACAATTGACTGTCAAAGATTTCTGCAAAGTACCGCCTGAAAATCTCGTTCTCAAAAATAAGTTTGTCTAAATTAATTCATTCTTTATTTAGGTATGTAATTTTGTTATGTACTGCACTGTAATGGCTCTGCAATCACTTTTACAGGTTGCAGGTAGGTAGGTTTTAACGAAAAACAATGAGTCAAATACGGATAACTTGTCGAAAACTGGCTGTATTTACCTTAAAAAGATAACCTAACAAATCAATAGTCACCAAAGAGGACGTCACTTAAAAATAATGATGAATCTGTCTTGTTTTCCCTAACCTAGTCTCCAAGTAATTGAACTCACGATAATTTATAATGCGGGGCAATAATAAGGCTATTTTTAATCCAAGCAACGCAACGTAACCAAGGGATCGAATATTCGAATGAAAACCACGTTGCACAAGCTAGTGAGCAAGGATAAAAAATACTTACAAAAATCTGGCTCACAATATCAATAAAATACGTTTTCTTCCAGCAAACCTCGAAGTTATGTTTTTTTAATGGGACAAGCTCGCCACGCTTTTCCTAAACCACTGCAATTCCTGAAAGCCAGAATCAACAGTGGCGAAATCCCAGAAAAACAATTTAACTGTCAAGGGTGCCACAATATTATCAGAAACTAGCTGATGCCCGCGGCCTTGCCCGCGCCAAATTATATACTAAAACCTTCCTCGAGAACCATCCTATCCGTTAGGGAAAACTGCAGGAAAATCGGCCTAGTAGTTTTAAGTTTATCGCGAATAGACAGACAGACAGACGCGGCGGAGGACTTTATTTTATAATATGTAGTGAATCAAATCAAATCAAAAGTCATTTATTCAAACTAGGCTGATAATCAGCACTTTTCGAACCTCAAAATTTACTTTACTTTACTTATTTACAAGTAACAGTCCCCCAAAACGCCCACCCTTCGACACTTCCTAGTGAAGATTAGCGGAGGAGTGGGAAAGACATAATTTCCACTTCCCTCCATATCAGCAGGAAATTACGTATGTTAATTTAGTAATCTAATCCCACATAAATTCCCCAGGTTATTCCGCACAGGTAAATGCGCCCTGTCGTCCTTGTACGCGGTATACCGCGACGGCCACACTCCGGCGCGCCAGTTCCTCATCGCAGCGTTACAGAACCCCGTGATGGCTGTTCTTCATGAGGACGAGTTCTTCCTCGATATTGACCCTGATAAGGCTATGGAGAGGTGAGTTGAAGGATATTTTTTTAGGTTTTAAGGAGGTTATTTTAAACGGGACACATGGGGTCTCGGCAGACCACGAAGGATGGCGTGACGTAGAGAATGTCTTCCTTGAGAATTGAAAGCAAGATTGAATTGGAGCACAGAATCCCGATTCTGTACTACTTCCTTCCAATTCTCCGTTGGAGAGAAAAGCCTTTACCCAGCAGTGGGACAATATGGACTATTATAAATAAAGAATTTAAAATGGGATTACGGGTCTATGCAGATCTGGAGGAAGATGTGTTGCTCGTCATTTTGCACGTTATAAACTGCCGGAGTCATTGAGTAACTTGGACGTAGTTCTGTTGAACGTGAAACAGAGTCCCCTAAATACGTATCGCTTTCATTAACCATGTTTTCTGCTTCAGAAACTAAAAAATCTTACTACTATTATAAATGCGAAAGTTTGTGTGGATGAATGTATGGATGTTTGTTCTCTTTCACACTAAAACAACTGAGCCGATAAAATTTTACACACGGGTAATTTTATAATCTGTATTAACACATTTTTACTGTCTGTCGGTTTGTTCCGGCTAATCTCCGAAATGGCTGGACTGATTTTGACGGGACTTTTACTGGTGGAAAGCAATTATTTTTTTATAATTATATCACGCAAACGAAAGTCGCGCTCAACAGCTAGTGTTAAAATAAACGATTCTTTCGAGCCACATCCCTCACACACATCTACACAGGCTCAAATGTGTTTCGGATTTATAAACCTCTGGTAAGCATCATCTAGACCACAGTATAAATATGGACAGTAGCGAAACTAAGCCTAGTTGATGCGATAACTACCTACGCTCCATTGAAGCCATAGGGTTGTCCCTTTTATGCACGGTTGCTGAAGTCCCTAGATAACTTCTCAACATAACATTTTTATTCTGTTGCCATGTTGTGATCAATCAATCGAATTAAAAAAAGCTAGCTTACAATACAATCTAAATAGGTTATCTTATGGCGTCGGTTAATCTCAACAAAAGACATTTATGTAGTTTAAACACGGAAAACAGTTTAGTACACAACAACTTGTAGAACTATAGATCTTTAACTTTGTCATAACGGCGCACGCGGCTAAACCTTTTACAAGTCTTGGCGGGAGCGAGCCGCGGTTGGACGATACTCGACAACGTTTCGTGCGCTCGTTGGAGTGGGCGCTCGCTATCCACGGCTGCGGCACAGGTTGCGCGCGGGCAATGCTCATGAAAAAAAAAGGAAATCAAACAAACAAAAGTCACCGACTTCAGAAGCTGTTTTTTTTTAACCCAGATACTGCGACGGGACTTTTAAAAGGCCCAAAAAAATAACTAAATCTACCTGCATTTTTCATTATTTTTTAATTACTTGACATACATAATCATAGTGCTAACTTACTAAGTACCTGTCAACCTTTTATTTGATGCAGTTACGTTCCCAACTGGACACACATTTTCATGTATATTGAGTGTTTTTGAAGATCTTGGAGTTTTTTTTTTACAATGGCTGCACAAAGGTAAGCGTGTATGTTATTTATATGCAGAATCTGATGGAATTCGCTTTGATATTTATATGATAGTTATTTCATCAAAATATAACTTCATTTGTTTGGTTCGAAACGCAAAATAAATGTTTTTTTTTTACGTTTGAAATTGATGGCCTTTTAAAAGTCCTGTCGTAATATAGGGGTTTATTATATGATAATTTCTATTTTAGCACAAGATTAGTAAAAGCGCTCAATCTCATCGAAAATGTTGATAACTTAGAGCGAGATGACGAAGACCCTTTGTTGCCGAACCAAATAACCATTTTCCCACCTGAGATTGCCAACGCGGATGTTACTGACTGAGTCAGGAGATGAAGAGTTCGTAACATTACAAAATCTTCCAGGTAGGTAAAGTTTTTATGAATTTATTTCATTTACATGTCAGTGAACCCACGAGTAGGTGTGTTACGTGTTTTGTATTATAACAATATGTATATTATTTTCTTGCAGGCTCTCAGCTAAGAGCTCCTGCTGAGTGAGGTAACGTTCTCTCAGAGTTCTGACGAGGAAGATGACGTGCCTTTGTCGAGCTTGCGTAAGAAAAGACGCACAATTGGCACGATCGGTGAAGATAGCAAAGTGTCTGTGCCTTCTACGTCTGTTTCTTCTACTCCAGGCGCGTTCACTCTTCTGGGTTTGGTCAGCCGACCGTACGTAAATCTAGTTTACCTGAGCACATTCTAGTTTGTAAGTGGAATGACAACAGTGTTGTTACTGTTGGATCAAATGCTGAGACTGTAGAGCCTTTGCATAAAGTCAAGAGATTTTCACAAGAACATAAGAAATATGTGCATATTGATCAACCCTTTGTTATAAATAAATATAATGAAAATATGGGAGGGGTAGATCGGTCGGATCAGAACATAGGTTTGTATAGAACTTCTATTTGTTGCAAGAAATTGTACTTTTCTCTTTTCTGTCATAGCCTAGATATGGCTGTACATAATGCATGGCAACTATATAAGCGGGATGGCGGAGAATATGATCACCTTACTTTTCGCAGATCACTGGCAAAGGGTTTGCTCGAAACCTACAAAAAGAGCGATAAGAGAGGACCCTGTCCTACACCCAGGTCTCATTGAGAATCATCTAGATATGATGGGTTTGATCACTTAGTTCAATAAAGTGCGTCTCAACTCAGAAAACTTTGCAAATTTGCAAATCAAAAATCTTTTTTATTTGTTACAAGTGTAAAATTCATTTACACCCAAAGAACTGTTTTATGGTATATCGCAGTCAAACTCAGTACCGAGGGCATTTGTATGTGTGTGTATTTCTATTGTTATAATATAACCGTAATTTTGTGTTTTTTACTATCTAAATTGATTAAATACTGATTCTATAATATTTTGTTTCATTACTAGACCGCCATACATGTATACGACCCCCATATTACGACGGGCCTTTTAAAAGGCCACCATTTTCTGGCTTTTCCAGATAACTTGAATTTTTTTCATTATTTTTCCTAGTTATAATGAGCCACATAAAGAAACATATCCAAAAATCACGGTTATCGGAGGCTAAAAATAGTTTCAGTAACATCTGGGTTAAAGAGTTGTTTTCATTTTTCCATTTTTAGTTGTAATATCCTATACTAATAGTTACGATGCATTTAACATTCAACCAAGAAACCTAACCCTTAACCTTCAAGATTCTCTTATAATTGCTTTTAACTCCTAACCGTTGAGGAGTTGTACCTTCCACAATCAGCTCACCTAGATAACCTGAAAGAATACAACCCCATAAGATTTTATTTAAGAATTATCCTCCAACTCCTAACCGTTAAGGAGTTATTCCTTCCATCATCAGCTCATCAACATGAGGTAATGACTGCCAGATGTAAATACTTAAATAGCATTAGAAAAAATACGAAACACGTAATACGTGCCTATAAAATTTGAGGGTTGCCCTCGATTTCGTTAAGATTCCATCATCAGATCCAGACATGGTAACAGTGGGACCATCTCGGGAGTATACTTTTTCGATTAAATTTTTTTTTTTCAAATCGGTTCATAAATGAGGGAGTTATGCGGAAACAAATATGATACAAAAACAAAACCAAACCGACGAATTCAGAACCTCCCTCTTTTTGGAAGTCGATTAAAAATACTTTCTTCTGCTGATGAAGCCGAGTTGACACAGCCGTATACCGCGCAATACGTTCGTTGCATTTAAAAAAATATCGGGAGATATGAACTTATACGTGACCAACTGACCACTCGTCTCGGCGCGGCACGCACAACTGAGCGCACTGCGAAGACTTGCCGAAGTGCCCGTCGATGCGCATGTTTGTGTGAGTGTGCGGTTTCGAGCGTTTGTAGGTAGTTTCCGTACTGTCCATATTTATATTGTGTCTAGACTTTATATAGTCCCGAAACTGTTACATGTGGCTTGCACCGGGTGATCCTTCGACTTCAATAATTGGTCAGCCGAGTTTAAACTCTAAAACAAGGTGCTTGAGTTGAAAATCGGTCAGTCTATCAAACATTACAATTGTTTTCAAAACAAAAGGTGTGAAGTGTTGTTTATAATGTAAATATTTACGGAGTAGTGCGAGATCAGACGTGTCGATCATTGTCTTTTCAGTTTAAACTCGTTTTTATATGATATCTGGGCACGTGCATCACATAAGTACCTACGAGGAAAATTGTAGAATGAAATGAAATGTCGCTGCACACTCTATGGATCTTTTTGTGTCCGAAATAAAATAAATTATTATTATTTTATTATTATAGTAGACCTACACTGCCTTGTTGGTCTTGTGGTCGCAAGTGTTACTGTGGAGAATTAGGTCCTAGGTTCGATTCTTCGTGCGAAGTGTTTGGGTTTTACTTTTAGGAATTTCTTATGCCATTTCACATTTTTCGTCCATTTGATGGAATTTGGTGTTATTGGGTTTTTTCATGAGGAATTTCTCAGTAGCAGCCACTGAATGTGGATTTGGAGCCCAGTTGATGGCAATAGCCCCCTATTACATGGGACTTATACGTAAAAAATAAAATTCCAATTAGTCCGTCTGTAAGATTATCGTAAAATATTGGAAACGTATTTTTTATTTTATCAAATCAACAAAAAATTACGAAGATAAAACGCGTCAAAGATTTGAGTGGGGTGTGGTGACGTCAATCACCGGTAAAAAATGTCATACTAATGTCTTAGAATATGACGTCACACGAGTTTTCAAAGCACTGTATCGTCTTCATTGTTTGTTTACGTGAAAAAAGAAAAAATACGTGTCCAATATTTTTTGGAAATCTATCTGACGTACTAATTAGATTTTTTTTAGTTTACTACCCTATTGGCGAAATGTGGGTGTACAACACTAAGGCATTACCCAAACCCTAAGCCTAACTCTTCTGAGATTACAGGCGTGATGTTATGTTACGGTGAAGGAATAAATCATAATCCCTTTTAATAATTTCATTGGCGCCATCTTTTCAATACAGCCCATTGTACTTTCCACCTGCATTTAATATTTAAAGACATTTGCTCAGATCGATATTAGTTCCCAAGACATAAGTACTTGATAGTCTAGTTTAGTCTAGCCATCTGTTTCTGCGACCTTCATCGATCTATACTTTGTAAATAAATAATGGACTTGTCCGTTCTTTGAGCTAATTCTAGGAAAGATCGATGGCTAATGGACTCTGTTTTCATGTGCATCGATGTTTACGACAAAGTCATTTGGAAATTACCAACATATTTTTATATAACATTTTGAATTCATTATTTTATCATACCTTATGCTAAAAGCTGAGGATCAGCGCGAGGTCTTTGCCAAGCAGTGGGATTTGGAAGTTACAATGGTATCTATAATATGTCCCATAATTGTTTAGGTTGGCTTTCTGTCGACACGGGTGTAACGGACACGGAATATGCATTTTACATGGAGGACCATGTCTGTCCTACACCTCCGCATTCCAGTTATGGGTTAATATTCGCACAATGGCCCAATCAGGAGGCTAAGCGCGGATAAAAGCCCAGTTAAACTATGGGTTAATATTGATAACTTGGTTGTAAGACTTTCGGGATTCACACTTCCATATCCCATCTTCGATGACGAGTACCTAGAACACTGTCACAGATTTACAAATGGCCATCGGGACCAGCTATTGGGTCGACTATATAGAGCTCTTGGCTAAATATAAACAGCCGTTCGTATCAATTTTCAGGTTAAGACTTGCATGTCAGGTCGGTCTTTGGATGGGTGACCCATTAGTTACGGGTCCCGGCTGTCATTTGTAGATATTTGATTGTCCTTACAGGTAGGCAGTGGTCCGAATGTCTGACAACCAGTCTTATCAAAGAGTATCTTAATAGGGAGTGAGTATTATTATTTTTTCTAACTGGGATGTGGAGGCCAGATAGGCAGTACCTAGTTCCATGTAAAATACAGGTTTTCAGCTGCATTCGGTTTTGATTGAACGCCGATGCCAACATTGTTGGGAAAATGCTGGGCACATGATAATTGGGTCGACTAGACTTTTTTATTTTTGGGGGTAGGAAATCATCAAATAACCCCTCCCGCTCTTGGGCAGAGCGAAAGGGAGTGTCAGACTTCTAATGACTAAAAACCACCCACGTTCCTTCTTAGCCCTTCATGGCGAGGCCGCGGTATCTCTTGCGAACAACCCGCAGCCCCGACGGGGGTCGACTAGACCTTCGATCAGAATGCACAAGGACACAATAATAATATAACAATAACCGCGAATAAGTAAAATGTCGAAGACATATTTTAGTGAAGCGGAATTTGGCAAATCATAACACGTGCCATATTTTGGGCAAGTTTCCTAAAAATATATTATCTAGACTAGACGCGTCTAGACGTTATAATATATTTATGTTACTTAATGGGCTATTAAAAGTCGAGGGATTAATGGCTAACAAAATAACAGCCACAAGGATCGATCTTTAACGTTAAGCAAGAAGTCGGTTTGGGGATGGGTGGGTGGGGGTTACCCATTACGTACCGAGACCACTTTGTGTCTTAGAAAGCACGTTTTCACAGGCTGGAAAGGTTGAATGTGAACCGAAAGTGTAAGAACCCATCTTGGCATCTTACCAAAGAGATTTTACCCAGTACTAACTGGGTTGTGGAGTTCAGATAGGCAGTCGCTGTATTTAAGATACTGGTATTCAGCTGCTTCCGGATAGACTGAAAGCCGACCCTAACTTCGTTGGAAAAATTCTACCGAAAAAACGTTCCCGTGGGATAATTTTGGTCGGAAATTATCCCACGGGAACGTTTTAAATATTGCCTAAGAATAAAGCTTCCCATTAGTGATAGTTTTTAAAATCGGTTCATTACATTTGTTTTATTTTATTCTATTTGGGAAACTTACAGCTAGCTAACACAAACAATGTATTTGAACAATATGCATTAGAAAGCCAGCAGCAGTTTCCAGGAATTACTCACAAACTTTACGTCGTAATAATATTAGTGTAGACGAATGGCCTTCGGAGAGCTTGACTTTAACAATGAACTGCATTTCAAAGGTCCTTGGCCTATTTCAAAGCATCTATTGTTGTTTGCGAGGTGATCGATCACCACGCATGCGCGGTTCTGCACTGAGTTTCAGGATAAGTTATTCTAAGTTTGCAATTGCATATCAATGTAGAAGGACGAACTTTGTCCTTTAAGGTTGCACTAGTCGACGACGGCTCGAACTCGTTGCCGGGCGTGGCTAATATGCATGTTATTTGGGTAATGTTTTTAATTTATCTAGTTTTTCTCTATTAATTTACATATTTATTTATTTAGTGAACTATACGACGATTTATAACGAAAATGAGCGCGTGAAATTTCATAAATTGACCTTTGAGCGTATAGATATTATGGAAAAAAACTTTTTGGCAAAAAATAAAACCGATTTCAAAAACACCAAAAAGTGAAAAATAAACTTCTGGAGAAAAATCAGATAAAAATACATACACACGAACATAGAACCTCCTCCTTTTTTGAAGTCGGTTAAAAACTACTGGATGTGTCCACTTAAAACAATTTATTTGAACTTTTGAATAAATTATCTACCCCTGTATGGTTTCACTTTTTCCATTTTCATACTACATAAGTTATTTATTTACGCTGAAAGATGAGTTCAAATAAGTGTTAAAATATGGAAGTTTCGACGCTAATAACTTCTAAACCAACGATTTTTTCCAATTCTGCTTCCATACAGGGCTAGATAATGACAAGACCAGTTGATACAATTTTTAGTTTTGAATCTTCACCGTGAAACGGTGAAACAGACGAGTAATCACGATACTACGTTTGTATGGAAGAATGACCGGCTAGTTCAACTTTAATACTGTCCTCGAACTAGATAGGTACTCAGTTGACATTGAAGTTACGAGGACGGATTAGGTAAATACGAAAAATTATAGACTTCTGTCGATATTAAATTCCATTCTTTTTAAATATTCAACGAGTTTCTGGAACTTAGTTGTCTTTGAATTGATTGTATAGTGGAAGGTTGAAAGGCTGGAGGCTGAAATGTTGATATGCTGCTACATATACTGCTGCTGCTAATACGCTTTTTCGCTTGCAACAATAACTGAAGAAGTTCTTTAGGTCATCTAGAAAAAAAAAACTGGTGCCGAATCTAAAACTGGGTTTTTTTGGAATTGTCTTTGACTCAAGATGTTATGCGTACTTTTGAAGATAATTTGGGAAGTATTTCATCAATATAACCGCTTTCAGCTGTGAGGTTCATCCTTGTTGTTGTTTTTGACAGCTCTTGAACGAAGTTTAGCTCTCAAATCAAAATGTGCTATTTCACATAGGCCTACATGGTCACTTATATAAACTATAAACTCATATAAAACGATGAGAAAAGCTGCGCGGCTCGCATTGGTCATTCCTTATAAGAACCGGCCAGAAACTCCATGGTTACTCTTTGCAGACCTCGTTAAATTCCCTTGCTGTAATGTTCATATAAGTACCCTAAAACGAAGATGTTTAAGTTTAAATCCTCCACAGGTTCTCCCCAGCGGACCGTGCTAAGAAGTTCGGTCAGCCGAACAGCCAGGAGTACGCGGCTAAAGTGGCTCGCTACCGCAAGTGGACCATCCAGTCGCTGTACAACCTGACCAGCAAGTTCATCGTCTCGCTCAGAGAACACTGGCCCAACTTCCCCGCAACTATTGCCTGGATTGTACAGCAGATTGTACACTTGTTGAAGCAACATTCCAGGTAAGTTTACAAAAGTAATTTTTTATACAATGTTTTTTTTGTTTTGATATCTAGGAGACCATAATTATCAAAGAATCAACTGGCATATATGAATCATTTTTATTTTTTTTGTGTTTTGTTTGGAATGTAAAACACCCTTATTTTTATTTGGGTTGGGAAATCATCAAAAAACTCCTCCCGCTTGAGGGCAGAGTGGAAGGGAGTGTCAGACTTCTACTGACTAAAAAACCACCCATGTTCCTTCTTAGCCCTTTGTGTCGAGGTCGCGGTATCTCTTTCGATCAACCCGCAGCCCCGACAGAAACGGGACCCTTGTAACATTATATTCCGTCTCCAGAACATCAGACCGCGAGCTCCACGCGATATGCACAGATCTGGTGCTGAACCACTTCATATGCCCGGGGATCGTGAACCCTGAAGCGCATGGCGTGGTGGAGGTGCCGGTGTCCTACATCGCGCGCTTTAACCTCATCCAGATTGCGCAGATCATCCAGATGCTGTGCCTCGCCAAGTACCAGGAGGTAAGATCAAAATAAAAGGCATTAATTCATATTAGTCAAAAAATCAGCACTTTTTGAACGTCAAAATTTACAAGAGACTGTCCCCCAAAATGCACGCCATAAGACTTGTGTTTTAGCTGGGACGAAAACGTGGCGGAACAAACACCCCAGCAACACATCTGTCTGTTAGGTTAGAAGAACCAGATTCTATTCAATAGTGTATGTAAGATTAGTGTCTGACCCACTTCATAATTATGCAAGCCTATGACCTAATTCTTGATCAGGTCTGATCAACGACCATACAGCCACTAGACGCCTAATACTTGATCTAATGCACGTAACAAATTCTGTCAACTTGCTGAGGTGCGGGGGAACGGGGTACTGCGTTCAGATTGGCCCTTTCAAGTTCATTCCATTTCACTAGGGATGGGACAGGTTTAAATCAAACAAGAAAGTATCGATATTTTTTTATTGTATTTAATAAAACATAACTTGCATTTAAGTACCTTCTTTATTCTGAATATGATTGAATCATGTAGGTACATTCAAAAATAATTAAAACAATATTTTAACATTATTTCCGTAATTATTCCAAGCTATGTTCGAAGTCTTTGGTGAGGGAGGACTAACTTAATTGAATGCAGCGCGCAATGTGATAGAGTTGTGATCTAACTCGGGATTCTCGGGACTCACGTGGCTTATTTTTTAGGTATTATTACAATTACTTACCCATTTATTTTTTAAATCAGGATCGTTTGGGTATCTAAAATTAATCGTTAAAGTTTCTTAATAATAATTTATTAGCTGTCATCTGTTGTAATTTTTAATTATTAACAATATATTTTTTGCTTAAATAAATTTAGTTATAGGTTTTTGTTACTTTATCGATAACAGAGGTAGTCATACGATTTGGAACATCACTAATTATGTTTGCTTAAAATCGAGGAAAAGAGATGGCGAAAAAAATACTTTCAAAAGAAAGAGACGCAATCATAAAAGATATCAACTATGACCAGTATACGATGAACTCCGAAAAATAATGTCAGAAAATTAATCTTATTTAGATTATGGAACTATTAACTTACCGATGAAATGTGATACCGTCTTTCAGGAAACTTGAAGTTCGGCTTTCTTTATCACACCAACGTACTGTACCCGGGGCCATATTATGTCTATTTTCTCGAATTTTCAAAGGTGTAGTGCGGAAGTGTTTACGGCTCACAGAAGTGGTCGATACTAATTCGAATTTATTCGAACTTTGTGAGTGACGACATGCATAAGATTTTTACCCTAATGTGTTGACATTTGTCGCCTGTTATTAGGCGTCTAGTGGCTGTATGGTCGTTGGGTCTGATGCTTGGAGGTATGTCTATCCTCAGAAGTAGAAAATTTTGGGCTGAATGGTGATAATGATCACTGCCTCGTTTGTCTAGTGGTCACAAGAGCGCGACTGCTGAGCATGAGGTTCTAGGTTCGATTCCCAAGTGTTATTAGGTTTCTCCATTAGGACTATTATTTATACTGAAAACGGGATATTTACCATGTTTACTGATTGTTTCGAGTTCCCGATATACCCCGATAGTTCCCGATAGTTTTGTGTGTCGCGAACAGAATCGTGTAGTGAGTGACAATGGTAGTGGTACCGAACGCAAAAAACGAACAAGAAAGAGGGTAGACCGATTTGTCTGCTCATAAACATCCACTCGCAATGACTTCAGTTTATCCGTGATCATGGTGCTTGTAACAGCGCCGAAATATCGGGAACTCGAAACAATCAGTAAACATGGTAAATATCCCGTTTTCAGTATAAATAATAGTGCTAGTGACCATGTCAGTTTAAAATCTCCATTAGGATTTTAACAGAAGCAAACACGGAATCTGGACTTGTTCCCGATTGATAGCAATAGACTAGTTCCCATAAATAGGTACAGGTACTCCTAAAATTCTCTTAAAATATTTTTTCTCTATACAGGTGGACGCAAAAGTCCGCGACGTGTACCTAAAGTTCGAGCGCTCTTGCGTGTGGACACTCATAGATAACGTAGTGAGCGAGGCGTGGTCTTGTGCGGCCACGCCCGCAGCGCCGCACGCGCACGCAGAGACACCGCGCATCGCCACGGACGCGCATCTACAGACGTACGTCTCGCTGTTCACGCCGCACGATGCGCAGCTGCTGGTGAGTGGGACGTCATAATAAGTTTCCAATCCCTATACGCTAGTGACGTCACATAATTCTAGATCTCGCAAGTCATCGATTGACCACTCTGGGACGAACCTCACATAGCCGTGCGGAAGGTGGGGCACGGCCTTTCAAAAAACAAAATAAAAGGAAACCTACCATAACATGATTTAGATTGATTGAATATATATATATTTTGATATTTTTTGATTGATTGATTGATTGGTTGATTTTTGATTTTTTTTGATTGAGTGATTGATTGGTTGATTTTTTTTTTTTAAATTTTATCAGTGTGGGGTAATTTTGGAACACTATAATTATGTAAGAAACTAAACAAGGAATCATCATTCTCTTGCCCTTATCCCAATTCATTTGTAGTCGGCGCAGCGTGTCTTCTTCTTCCATACTATTCTATAACTCGTCGTCTCATCAGTTACCTTCTATCTTTCCACATCATTCTTTAAACAATTCCATCCATCATTTCTTTGGTCTTCCTCTTCGTTTATACCCAAAACTTTCCTCACGACATTCACTCCTCTGGATCACATACCATACCATGACAACCGATCACCACTAAACATAAGGAATATTGCGTAAAAACACCACCTCCTTTTTTCCTGGTCACATAAATTGTGACTTTTCTTAGTATCTTGAGCAATTTTCGTAGTTTAATTTCTTAACCGCCTTTAAAACATAATTTGCTGTTACAGATATCGTTCTTGAAGCGCATTTCGTCGAAACTGAACAACAACACGCCGAGTGTGACGTCCACTAACGAACAGTCGTCGAGTGGAGCCGTCCCTGATGCCGCAGCTTTAAGGTAACCGAACTTTTTAATGATGCAACGTCTTCCTGTATGTCATGGATATTTGGGACAACAAAGCAGCGGACCAATCAGCGACAAGACGTCATCTTGTAATAATCGTAGAGAAATTAACTGGTATTACTAAGCACCCGCAGTCTGTCCGTCCGTCCGTCCGCCTGTCAGCGGCCTGTATCTGTCCTGTATGTAGGCAGTTGAAATTTTCACAGAATGTGTATTTCTGTTGCCGCTATAACAATAAATGTTAATGCCCCACGGGGAATCTGAAATAATAAGAAATTCGTGTTCTGGGTCACGGTAACGTGAAATATTCGTGGATATCGCAATAATAATATTGTTTTATTAGGGAAAACATAGGATCCATTTTTGTTAGTAAATGACTAATACACTAGGATTAGTAACAAATTTTATAGAATACACATTCAGGGAGTCATGTACTTACGAGGCATTTCATGAAGACAATGATTCCGCAAGAGATGCCTCGGCACAGGAGCTCTCGTGTCCTCAGCCACGACTTTCAGGATGCTATTGTCACTCCCTCGAATCCTCCCACAAAGACACATATACACACACAGACACACACACACATACACACACAGACACACACACACATACACACAAAACACACACACCAGGGATGTTACGGAGCTTCGACTCCGGTTTCGTTAAGTCGGAACTTCCGATTATTATTACACCTTTGGTTCCGACTTCGGCTCCGACACTTTTAAATCGAAGGTTTTAATCGGAGGTCGACGCATAACATAGCGGCGGCGGCGGCCTGTGTGGACTGTT
This sequence comes from Diarsia brunnea, assembly GCA_949774965.1. Classification (NCBI taxonomy): domain Eukaryota; kingdom Metazoa; phylum Arthropoda; class Insecta; order Lepidoptera; family Noctuidae; genus Diarsia; species Diarsia brunnea. Next base: position 2,349,135 of record OX458998.1, on the reverse strand, counting down.
ATGAACAGGTTCATAAATGTCGCGGGGGGAATCCCCCCGACTCCCACTGCGTGCACTCTATCGTCAAATTTTTTTTTCACTTGTTGTTAATTTGTTACGCACCACCACCACTTCTGACCCTGCCTCCGACTCCGATAAAGCAAATTTAAAAACTCCGACTCCGCCTTCGGTTCCGATAAAACTACCTCCGTTACATCCCTGACACACACACACACACACACACATTTTCACAGAGTTTAATATCATCACCTCCGTGTATGTTAAAGATAGCTACTCTTTACCTTAACATACTCCAACTTAACATAATCCAGAACTATCAACTATAAAAATTCCAAATATTCTCCAGCAGCAGTGAAACAAGCAGTGAAAGCTCGAGCAGCGGAGAAGCGTGTGCTCACCGGCTGGCTGGCTTGCTGCAGACCATGGAACCCAACTACAGGAGTCGTCTGCACGATCTACTGCGCAAGATGCCAGACCTCACCAAGTACAGGTAACTTTAAGATTATACTACATGACCCGTATATAATCATTATCATCATTTCAACGGAAAGACGTATATTGCTGGACATAGGGCTCTCCTAAATTTTGCCACATTAACCGGTCCCGTCTGTCTCGCATTCAGCGGATGCCCACAACCTTTACCATTATCAGAAGCAATGAAAAAAAACAGTCAAAAAAGAAAAAAGACAACTTTGTGCCTATTCAAGCCAGGGTGCTTACTCTCGAATATAATTCCGATAGATCGACATTGGGATTATCAGTAAAACGTCAGGAATTGGCTCTGAGCACTTGGCACTGAGTCTAGCCAATCCCTGACGTTTAACTCAACCAACTGACGTTCGACCAATGTCGATCTATCGGAATTATATTCCAGAGTAAGCACCCTGTTCTACTGCATATGTAATGCTATTGCTTCGTCGTCGTTGGGGTCTTTGTCTGTTCCTTTATCCCATTTTATTTGAGTTCCGTATTTCTCATGGAAATAGCGACATAACCAGATATACGTATAAAAAGCTCGGCAGAGATATCTATGACATTTGTAGGAACTAAAAATCCTGCTTCGCACCATTTTATCGGCGTGATACGGACATTATGCAAGAACCAACTAATAAGTGTTGGGCAGTAGTCAATCTGACACAACACCCGTCTGGTAGGAGGACCTCCCTATGCATTGGGGTATGAGAATCTCTACCATCCTGTTCCTTATGCCCCTAAATGGATAATAAAATACTAGGATTAAGAATAAAATACTTGGATTTATGAATAGTAACAACCCCCCTTTTATTCATTTAACCTTCAAAGCAAGAATGAAAAAGCATCTTTTGGAAACGCTTGTTACACCTCATCCATTGCTTTCCACCAGTCGTGACAAAGGTCAAGAGCAAATCCATAAACCAAAAAAAAAATATATTCTAGCAAGTTGCTATGTAAACAGCTGATGTTAACCTTTCTACACTCCCACAGACAAACCACCCCCCCAGAATCAAAAGACCCCTCCCCCGTGGAGAACGGTCACTACAAGAAGAGCATCCTGGCCAAGGTGCAACGTCCTCGCCTCCCTCGCAGCGCCAGCTCCAACTCCTCGCTGGCCTCAGCTGCTGAGGACAAGCCGGTGAACGGCAGCAGCAGGGAGGATGGCTGTGCGGAGCATATGGACGTGCTGGTCATCAAGCTGGCTAATGTTGAGGAGCATGATTATGTGGGTGAGTGATGCGGGTAATGGTTTAAATATTAATATTGGAACTGACGTGTTATTTAGCTTAATATAACAAGAAATACCTGTTTGTTGTTGTAAAATTGATGCATGACTAAAATCTGAGAAGCTCGCTAAAATCAAACAAGGTAAAATAGAAAACTTTTTGAAAGAAAAAACGTCTTCGGAAGTTGGGGCAAAAAGGTCAATAAAACTAAAAAAAGTCGCTCAAGTTTTTTTTTTTCGTTACAATTTTCGTAGACCAATTATTCATAAAAATATCTACAGCGTCTTTCTGACAAAACGACAAAAGGATCACGCAGCTCTGAATCCAAACTCCTCATTAACATGATTTCTGATGACTTCTTAATTTTTTCCTCAGGTCTAGTTCCTGAATCGAAAGTTCTAGAATGTTACTACGGTGGCTCAGAAGCTGGTGATGCTGACGATACTGGATCAGCACTCGCTGTAGCGGGCCCCGGCGCACCCGTACAGAAGAGGACCAGGTATTACATGATTTTGAACTTTAAAATTCTAGCCATAGAGATCTGAGTCGGGGCCTTATGGAGTTTAGGCTGGATAGGATCAGTTCCACAGAGCTTGCTCCGGGTAATAAAAACCGGCTGAGTGAACCGTTCATACAAAATATTTGATGTCTCTGGGCTGTGAAGAGAAGCACCAAAAACGTCATGGTTCCGTATAAAAAAGAAAGCCTGAAAAGAAATACCTTCAGCCCTTAAACCAATTCGTTTGACGAATGTCTATGCAGTTAAGGTTAACACTGGCGCTGGCCCGATTCGATCTCAAGGCTGATGCGACAAGGTAGCCCGCGAAATTCGAATTTCCTTACGTTTCTTGCAATTTGCCGGTCAGTGTCAAGTCGTATGTTAAATATAATAGGATTCGCGGCAATAACAAATGTCTATTTACGGAGTAATAATGATTAAAATCACCAATACAACCGTCTCAGGATCAAGATACTTATATGAACTGAGACGGTTATATTGGATTAAAGATTAAACGATATGTTGCTTTGACAGATATTTTAGTATGAACCCTTTAAACACCGCAAGCTAGCCCTAAAGATAGTATATTTTGTCAGGTTCTCAGTGTCACATGACGAGGTGTCGCTGGGCAATACGTCAGATAACTTGGAGGCGGTGTCGGAAGCTGCTTCTAACCACAGCGTCACGTCAAGTCTGGAGCTTGAGACTGAAGACCAGAATGATAACTTGTCTGATATGGTGAGTTCTACTTCAGCTAATAGGGATGTTTCCTGACTAAAAAAGTATGATTCTAATTAGTCCGCCTGTTAGATTATCGAAAAATATTGGAAACGTATTTTTTTGTTTTATCAAATCAATAAAAAATGACTAAGATAAAACGCGTCAAAGATTTGAGTGGGGGGTTGTGACGTCACTCACCGTTAAAAAATGTCATACTAATGTCTTAGAATATGACGTCACACGAGTTTTCAAAGTACTGTATCGTCTTCATTGTTTGTTTACGTGAAAAAAGAAAAAAATATGAGTCCAATATTTTTTGGAAAACTAATTATTTAGAATTTTTTGTTAACTACCCTATTGTGATTTTTGTTATTAGTTTTCAAGGTCCTTGTAATGATCAATATAAAGAGGTAACCGAATTGGATAATTATATATGTCGCAGATTCAATAGGATTAGCGTCCACGTGCTCGATATTGGTGTCTGCCATGTTGTTATTTTATCAATCAGTGTGCACAACCGGCACAGGCGCTGTCTCGTGAGCATGAAGGTTAGAAACATAGACGAAACGCACTACTGACAGATACAACTGACACTGACATCTACGACATTGACAAATCCGAAGTCGTCTATGATGTTCGCGCGGAGTTCCTATGAATTAATTAAATAGCCATTCAAATAAGTGTCTTTTGTGCATTATTATCTCTAACATATATATTTACTAGAGACTAAGAGATTCTTCTCGTATGTTTATTGTCGCGGAATTTGTTTGAGCCGATCATGTTTGTCAGCGTAAGTAAGTTCGTAAGTGAAGAAGTTCAGCGTGGTGTAAATAATAGCGTGACGGTTGACATGGTGAGAATCGAAGAAAAACACGTGTTGGGACAGGGGTAGGAATATGACGATGAGTTTTTTTTTTTTGCCTTGCCACACACTAGGAATTTCTCCTGTATCGTGGGTGCGTTCACTAACATATAAACTCACATACACAAATACCCAGACCCGAAACAATTATCTGTAGATCATACAAATATTTGTTCCGTGCGGGGATCGAACCCGCGACACGCAGCGCAGCAGTCCAATTACTCAGCCACTGCACCAACCGTGTCGTCAAGTTCAACGCAGTGTACAGTAGCGTCGTCCAAGACGAATGACGATCTTGTAAATAGTTATTGCAAGAACATGAAAGTTATTTCTTGCCATCCTTCATAATGTGTAATTGGCATTCTTTTACGCAGGTATCAGCCAACGTCAGTGGTCGTGGCAGCCCAAACATCTCAGGTCGCGAGACTCCCTCGTCGCAAGTAACAGACGGCGACGCAGTGGACGCCGCCGTGCGCAGGATACCGCTCAACGCGCCCGTGTCGCACGCACACAACGCGGGGAACAAACTACTCAAACAGACTAGGAACGATATCGAGGATAAGTTCTGCAAGTTTGAGATCAAGGCAAGTCTTAGATGAGCAATGTCGATAAGGTTGAGAATCGATACTTCCCAAAAATAGATCACTGCCCTGGGGGTTTTTGAGCACTTTTTCTTTCACTAAGTTTGCTCTTGTATTTTGGGTGCGTTTATAAATATATACACGTTACGTGTCGGGATATGAACACAACGTTTTTTAATGGAGAAGTCTGATTAACTGCGGTGCTCAGAGAGCTTTAATGATTACTTAGGCCATCACTTAGTAAAGGTTTTGACAGTTTTGTCATACAAAAGTATGTCAAACATTTACTAAGTGACGGCTTAAGTAATCATTAAATATCTCTGAGCACCGCAGTTAATCAATTTCCTTAATTATCATATAACAATTTAAGCTTGCTTCATTTTTTGATCGAGTGACTGAAAATTAGTAAAAGTTTAATATTGTAATTTTTTTTTGTTTAGAAGCTGCTGGAAGGCGACGAGACAATCAGCATAATGTCGGACACGTGGAGCACCGACGTGCTGGCGTCCGACTCCGAGACCATCGGCGACTCCTGCGACCAGACGCAAGTCGCAGCCAGCCAGGGTATGCTCATTAGCTTTTGCCCGCGGCTTCGCCCGCTTGAAAATGACGATTTTTCAAAAACCCTCGTGAGGGTTGAATTTTGAAAAATCCTTTCTTAGTGGATATCTACGCCTGACTCAACATCTAAATAAACTAATTTACCTGTTATATCGCTTACATCATCATCTTCTTGCCCCGATCAATTTAGGATCGGCTCAACTCGTTTTCTATGTTATTTCACGTACGTTGTAAATAAATACATATTGTTTCCTGTAGGCACGAGTACCAGCAACACGAACGCGCCGGATGTGTCGGAGACAGCGAGCGAGTCCGCCTGGAGCATGGACGTACTCGCGTCCGACAGCGACCGGAACACTGAGGTATTGTACTGCCAAACAACGCCTAACATTATTATTTTTCACAAAAAAAAACCCTCACTAGGAATTTTCCTGTATCGTGGGTGCGTTTACAAACATTTAAACTCACATACACATACAGCAGACCTGGAATAACTACCTGGCCATACAAATATTTGTTCCGTGCGGGAATGGAATCCACGACACGCAGCGCAGCAGCCAATCGTTCAGCCACTCCGTTAATCGTACCGATTTACACGTTTACTCTCGTTTCGACGGATAAGCTTACACCATAGTATTGGACTCCCAAGAAAAGCGCTTCGACAGTCAGCCCTGTTTTCGGAAATAGGAATATACTATAATAAAACCTATTGTAGAGAAGATAGAAGTACTTCTCTATTCTTTTCAACTTGTGTAGGTTCACTTGAGATACTCGTGCCACTTCAGACACTCGAAGATTACCGCTGGTGGCGCCCCAACTTACAAGCAGTAAGTCGTGGGTTCGACTCAGGCAAGCTCATTTTGTGTAATTTATTTCATCACCACTGCTCTCAAAACGGTGAAAGATAACATCATGAGACAACAAATAAAGAGAGACATGTGACTAGTCTACCAACCCGCACCGCCCGCAGTTCCCTCTCTTACTGCGGTACTCAGAGATATTTAATGATTATTTAAGCTGTCACTTAGTAAAGATTTGACATACTTTTGTATGACAAAACTGTCAAAACCTTTACTAAGTGATGGCCTAAGTAATCATTAAAGCTCTCTGAGTGCGGCAGTTAGTCCTAACAGCCAGAACATTAAGGGCTGATTAATTATACTTACGCTATACCTTTTCTGATTTCGCAGTACAAGTAGTAGGCCTTTGCTTGCAGAATTACTGTCAGCAAACCGTGTTGTAGAACGCTGTTCTAAAACAATAGTTTAACTAACTTAGTTCGTATGAACAGGTGGACACCGACGACTGCGTGTCTGTAGCGGCGCGGTCTGACACATCATGGCCGCGGCGACCTTCGCAGCAAGATGACCCGCCCTTCAGGAATAATAACCACCAGGTATGGAACATAAGACATATCAAGTTAATAGAAAGCACGTGTAGAAGGTGGTCAGATTCGATGGTACAAATAAAATATGGTTCCACTATATCGGATTTATTTAGGTCAGAGTAACTTTCTCACTTGACGGTTACAAAACGACAGCGCTCAAATACCCGACGCATCGACTTTTAAACAGTTCTACAAAAACCTAAATATTACAATTCAATAAATCGTGTAATATTAAATAACTGCTAAGTAACAAAATTATTGATCTACTATCATTCAAATCTTAACCAATAATAATTTAATATTCACCGGAAGCTGACGAGCGGAAGGTCGGTAAAGAAAAGTATTATTATTATTTAACATTACTAAAAATCACCAAAAAATTACTTTATAATTAAATACAACTTAATAAATCAAATCACAATAATTGACGTTCATTACTATCATCGGTAATATAATTAACTAGAGCTGGTATAAACTAAGCAGTAACAGAAGTTTGTAACACACGTTAGGGCGTGGACTCGGCTGCCATTTGAAAATCTTTGACAGTAGTTAAGACAATCAATCTTACTTAGGGGTATCATATTATCTCGTGCTAACTGAATTGTGGTGGTTAGATAAGCAGTTGCTCCATGTAAAATACTGGTTGTCAGCTGCATGCGGTTAGACTGGAAGCCGACACCGCATCATATTTAGGAAAACGCTAGGCAGATGATGACCTAATACGTTAAAGAGTAGATTTTAACTTAATTACTATTTTCAGAATGGAAACGTAAAGCGACCAGAAGTGGGCAGTCCTCGACACACGTCACGACCACACTTAACTAACAGGTAATATAAAATAAACAGGTATTCATTTTTAACCGACTTCAAAAAAGGAGGAGGTTCTATGTTCGTGTGTATGTATTTTTTTTTTTTTTATGTATGTTACCTGATTTCTCCTCCATTTGTGAACCGATTCTCAAAATTCTTTTTTTATTTGAAAGAGTATACTCCTGAGGTGGTCCCATTTAAATTTGGTGAAGATCTGATCCTGATCTTCGGAGATATACAATAGAACTCTTCAAAAATAGACGGCAAATCGGTAGTGATTGCTGCAATCGCTTGGATGTTTATTGTTTACGCAACATCTTAACTTACCATCACGCCTGTATGCTCTGACGGGGTACGCAGATGTGTACAGGACGCCCAGATTTCGAGAGTTAGGTATGTTAAGTTTCATTTTATTGTGGATAAGCCTATTACCGTGACATGTATTGTTAACAACGTAAAATTAATGAATATCAAATATTTGTAAAGGATATTACAACTAAAAATGGAAAAATAAAAAAACTTTTTTGCAAAAAATAAAACCGACTTCAAAAACACAAAAAAGTGAAAAATAACTTTAGCTTCTGAAGTCGGTGACAAAAAAACTGAATAAAACAAACAAAAGTCACCGATTATTTTTCACTTTTTTGTGTTTTTGAAGTTGGTTTCTTTCATTTCTCTCTCTCTTCTCTCTGATTAGTAAAAAAATAGCCTAACTCCTGGATCTAGAACTAGCGGTGATTAACCTTTCGTATACGAACGTAGATCCACGCGAGACACAATAGCTTTTTAATTGTGTCTAATTACACGGCATTCGAAAGGTTAATTCAAGTACCTACCACCATATACAGTATGGTGCCGACGATACGACAATAAATGAAACCACTGGTAGTTCTAGTTCATAGGAACATTATTAAACTATCAAATAAATCTTAACACCGTCATGGTGCCGACGATACGACACTAATCTACCTAAATATCTTTGCCAAATTCGTTTGTTACATTTTATTTCCACGCGTTAATCGGCGCAAAGTATTCCTAAGGTTAGTAAACCAATATTTGTTTGTAAATTGTAATGTATTTCGTTTACAGTTTTATGCTACTTAGTTTTATTGATTTTTTTCCCAAATTTTTATTTTGGTGTTAAGATTTATTTGATAGTTTAATAATGTTCCTATGAACTAGAACTACCAGTGGTTTCATTTATTGTCGTATTGTCGGCACCACCCTGTATGTATGAGCGTTTACGGAGAAGTGATTTTACACGCATTTCTTTGAAATGAAGCATTTCTTGTGGGTGAGTCGTGGTGGTACTCACGTGAGGGCACGCTTCACGCCTCGCGTCTTCGTTACCGACATCCTACATTGTCATATGTTTGTGTTAGCGCGTGTGACGTCACGGGCCGCTGCCCGTACCGCCTCACCGTAAAGGTTATTAACGCGCCGCATCTATCCTACCGTAAATGAGCCCTTAGCATGGAATTCCGCATTTTTGATCGGTGACAATACTGGTAATCCCGTCGCTACAAGGGTTGTCCTTGACTTTTGTACAATAGCTTTAATATTGTAACAATTCTAAGTAATTTATGTGAAGTATCATTCTAATCCAGTTGTGTGTCCCACAGGTCAGGTTGCGGCTACCTGACGGCCACAGCCGCTCTGTCTCGCGGCGGAGAGCTGGACCTACCACACGCGCCGCCTAACCACCAACAATATAACATCGAGAACAGGAAGAGCATACTGGTTAACGGATATCCGGTCAGTGTGACTTTAACAACTAGTAACTCAATGATTTATTTTGAATTTTCAAGAAATATGCAACTCTTTAACATAACATTTATTTATTCTCAGGTAACTTAATATAAACCTTACAGACTAACATACATAAATAAATAAATGATAGTATAAAACAAAGTCGCTTTCTCTGTCCCTATATCCCTATGTATGCTTAAATCTTTAAAACTACGCAACGGATTTTCAAGCGGGTTTTTTTAATAGATAGAGTGATTCAAGAGGAAGGTTTTAGTATATAATTTGACCGACATCCGCGTGTGAAGCCGCGGCGTTAGTAAATATATCCCTAAAACTAACTTAGTACTTAACACACTTGTGTACGGTAATTTCGTAAATTGGATTTTCAAAAATATTTAAAAAAGTGGCCTTATTGCCGCTCCTTTACCAAATATAACCGTCTTCTTATAAACAATTATATTTTTGAATGAACTTTGACTTCCAAAAGTACCTTTTAATGGCCCAATCGAAATCATGCTGATTGACATAAAATCATGTTATATATCTCAGTCTGGTTACATGGATTGTTTTACATTTAAATTGCAGAATTGGTTTGAATTACAGATTAACAAGAAAAATTCTATAAATTTTGCCAAGCTAAATAAATCCTTTAACCATAAAGTTTCCTGCCGGTTCTTCTCCATACGAAACGACTATCCCGAACGGCGCACCTTTTCTCGACGTTTTTTAAGTCCCCGTGGAAATTTTATTTCCTAGAATTGTATTACAATATAGATGGTCTGTTTTTTTTACACTTGCTCACACATCTCGCTAAAACTAGCATGCAAAATTGAATAATACATGAAATCTAATATATATTAATAACGATTGGTATAGTCTTGTGTGAAATAAAACATTCTGATTTTGAACTCCCGTGTTTCCATCTTGTAGGTTCGTGTGACGAATCCTGATATTCAGGATCAAAACAACAAGAGTAGCGGTCAAAATGTAACTATTTATTATTTAGTCAAAAATATATGTATAAAATGAAATTAATTAATGGTTGCGGGTTGCAATTAGAATGGATTTGAGTTTGTAAGTGTTCGGCTGAGATTAAAGCGAAGCGCCAGGATATCCCGCCAAAGTAAAATTTTCTTACGTGTTTGAGCTGCCCTGGCGCTTCCACGATGAACGTCGCTTAGCACGTACTTTACTTTATCACAAGCGAACAACTGACTATACAGGGTGGTACCGACAATACGACAATAAATGAAACCACTGGTAGTTCTAGTCCATAGGAACATTATTAAACTATCAAAAAAGTTTGAACACCAAAATAAAAAAAATGAAAAAAAAAACAATAAAACTAAGTAGCATAAAACTGTTAACGAAATACGTTACAATTTACAAACAAAATATTGGTTTACTAACCTTAAGAATAATTTGCACCGATTAACGAGTGGAAATAAAATGTAACAAAAGAATTTGGCAAAGACATTTAGGTAGGTTGTTGTCGTATCGTCGGCACCACGAAGGTGTTAGGATTTATTTGATAGTTTAAAAATGTTCCTATCAACTATAACTACCAGTGGTTTAATTTATTGTCGTATTGTCGGAACCACCCTGTATACTTTAAATGAAAGATAGAGTCGGGGAACAGTTTATGTGATGTGCTAAGTAAAGTTTATCGATCTCGGCCTTTTGCCCATTTGACGAACAATATGCGACATCTAAATAAATTCCTAAATATAGCAAGTTATTTTTGGATTTTTAGCCTTTGACTCAGCTCCGAAAGTTGAAAGTCAGACGACACGGTTGGTGCAGCGATTGAGTTGGCTGCTGTGCTGCGTGTCACGGGTTCGATCCCCACACGGAACAAATATGTTTATGATCTACAGGCTGTGTCTGGCTACTCACGATACAGGAGAAATTCCTAGTGTGAAAAAAGCAAAGATTTTTTGAAATAAAATTCTTTTTAAAATACACTCTGCCATTTAGTCATTCATTTAGGTGTCGCCTAATCATTAGGCATTAGAATGTTTATCAATAGTTGTTAATGTGTGCAGGTGATGACATGCTACGCTACGTCGGCACCGGAAAGTCCGAGTACGTCGACTCCTGCGCCGCTGCCCAACGACGTGTTCGACTATGTGCCGCAGAACAAGTTCGTTGCTTTACTTTTTATAACTGATTTAGTACTTCATCCGCAAAAATTGTAACGTACGTAACGTACAAACTTAATAACATTTTTTTTCTTTTATAATATTGGTATAGACTTAGGGCCTATTTCACCATGTCCGGATAGCTACTACTTACTAAATAAATGGAAAAGAATTGGCATGCAATTATCTGCCAAGTAAGTTTACGGTGGTTTGGTGCGTTCTCATTTCTGGGACACCATGAAGGCCCAATGCGATGAACGAATTGGTGCATGTCAAAAATGTCTTGAATATGCCAATTTTACTATCACATGCATCTACATATTATATCCATGTCCTGTGTTTTTTTCAATGATATAAGAACAGTGGTAACAAACAGATTTAGGAAAGTTATAAGCCTGTCTTACTCACGAGTGCCTCTGGTCTCAGTATCATTATACTCACGAAAAATACCCTTGGAAACTGTTATATATTAGTAATTGCAGTAAACACATTCATTCATATGTCTCAGTAAATACACTATTCCCCATTAATTTACTCAATAAAACTTTTCTCCCAGCAGTGGCGCCCAAACGGAGTCAACACTCGACGCGAACAGCCAATCAGACGCCACCAGCCAATGGGTGGACGACAGCTTCCCCGCCCCGCACCACTCCCCCGACCGTCCCTACCCCTCCACCTCCAAATACGACCTCCCATCCACGTCCAAACCTTACGATGACAACGACATGATGGATCGATCACTGAACTCAAGCGAGAGTTCCTACAACGCAATGTATGGGAGCCGATTCGATTCTGGAATCGATACTGAACAACCTGAATCGAGATCTACAATAACAGATCTTATGACTCGAATGAGTTCCGCCACAATATCAGGCTCAACTAACCTTGTCAACAATTTAACATCTCGAATAGTGACGCGAACGAGTATCGTATCGATTTCTTCGTCGAAAATCGAGAAGAAGCGAGAGGGGGCGAGTAATATGTCGTTGAGTACGTTGTCGGTGAATTCTGCGGAGACGTCGGTAAGCGATAAGAGTTCGTCACAGGATGTTAACTCGGAGATCGTGACCGAGCGACGCGTCAGTCCGCCGCCCGTGAAGAATGTGTCTACTGGCGCTATACCGAAGAGTATCAGCTTTGATGCTACGGCTGAGAAGTCGCAGAGGTAAGTGGCTACTAATAATTAATACTACGTCGTAAGTTTCGTCCCTTATCACAGTTCTCTTTAGGCCTACGTTTACAAGACGCGGTGCTAAAACGACAGTACAAGACGGAATCAGGCCGTCACTTAGTCAAGATTTTGACACTTTAGTGTATTGAATAAAATTGTATAACTAGGCTGTATCCTACTTGTCGTTTGCCTGTTTTATTTTTATATTGTAACGCCAGTTGGCACTACTGTTTTTGTTCTGTTATGTTGTTCGTCGTAAAACTTTTCTTGTGCAATGTGTGGTTTAGATAAATGAAACGTTTATTAAGTTCAAACCCAAAGAAGTCTTGTTTGTTAACCTAATCTCAATAGGTTATGGGCCCAGCACGCTTCCACTGCGCTAGTAAAGGTTTTGTATGTCAAACCTTTACTAAGGGACGGCTTAAGTAATCATTAAATATCTCGTGAGTATGGCAGTAACTGCGGTACTCAGAGATATTTAATAATTACTTAATCCATCACTTAGTAAAGATTTGACATACTTTTGTACGACAAAACTGTCAAAACCCTTACTAAGTGATGGCCTAAGTAATCATTAAAGCTCTCTGAGTGCGGCAGTAAGTGTTTACCGTCCCACTCTCTTTTTAGAATCGCAACTGCCGCGAGATTTGACAAATTTAGATCTTTAGGCCCTTTTCCATAATGATTTATGGTATTTTGTATAAAAAGATGCATGTCATATTTCTAAAGTATACTTTTCCTTAAACAGGCGCCGCATCGGCGAGGACGGGCTAGCAGGCAACCTGGACGAGCTGAAGAACAACATGAAGCGCTCCGGCGGGAACCTGCTGCACAAGATCAAGATGTTCCGCCAGAAGGGACGCTCACATACTCATGCTGGACATAATGGTGAGTTTATAGCTCCTTTTTAGCCGACTACGGTAAAGTAAAGGAAGGATTGTGATTTTAGCTATCTATGTATGTTTGGAACAGTCTTTACTCAGGTCTTTGACAGTCGTTAAGTAGTCAATAGGCCCAAAATCTGACAACCAGTTTTACCATGGAGTATTACCCAGTATTAACTGGGTTGTGGAAATCAGACAGGTTCCATGTAAAATACTGGTATTCAGCTGCATCCGGTTAGACTGGGAGCCGACCCCAGCATAGTTGGTAAAAGGCTCGGCAGATGATGATGTATGCTTGGAACAGTAATTAGTTCCACCTTAGCGGTTAACTACTGAATGAGGTGTCAATCGATTTGTTACCGTTACCCAAGTGATTATGTCTACAAATTATGTATCATTGATTGATAATATATCGAAAAAATCGAGTGTCTCTGATTATTGTTTTTATATCCTACCGACTGCATTCTAAATTGCATCCGAATTAAAAGTTAAATTTCACGTTTCATCATTTCAGCCATAAAACGTCCACTGCTGGACATAGGCCTCCCCCAGAAGGGGGGGGGGGGAATTTCACGTTTAACTTAACAACACGCCTGTAATCCCCGAAGAGTAAGGCAGAGGTGTACCTAATAGTACACCCACATTTAGCCACTTTGTAATAGGGGGCGAGCCTATTGCCATCAACCGGGCACAAAAAGAATTTCATGTTTAATGTTCATAAATACCATTTTCCAGCAACCAGATCCACTAATTCTTCATGAAAATTGCTCTTCATCAAGTTTTACTTTTTGCATGTCCAGACGTAAAACTACCGGAAGAAGAGATACGCAGCGACGACGGCAGCCGCGCCGAGTTGCCGGCCGGCGAGACTTCGGAGGAGATCCTCGCGAAGTACCGCCGCAAGTGCTCCACCGAGTCCAGCAGTTCCAAACACAAGCGCTCGCAGAGACGAGTGTCCGATGTAGCTGACACTGAGCTGGACAGGTAGGCAATATGACTTCATCCTTTTCTATCGCAGCATAAGCTTCTCATAAAAACTGTGCCATAACACTCTGTTCTTTGCATTCCCTATCTGAGCCATCTTTTGAACCGACTGGCGAAGCCCAAACGGAGTGTTCTTAAGGAAGTTGATCCACTTAGCTGAGGACGTCTCCCGTCGGGGCTGCGGGTCCCGTCGGGGCTGCGGGTCCCGTCGGGGCTGCGGGTCCCGTCGGGGCTGCGGGTCCCGTCGGGGCTGCGGGTTGTTCGCAAGAGATACCGCGGCCTCGACATAAAGGGCTAAGAAGGAACATGGGTGGTTTTTAATCAGTAGAAGTCTGACACTCCCTTTCGCTCTGCCCAAGAGCGGGAGGGGTTATTCGATGATTTTGTACCCGCCAAAAAATAAAGCTGAGGACGTCCCACACTTTGCTTACCGATACGCAGTCCTCATTTCAGTCGATTCCCCATTGCTACTAGTGTTTCTCGGAATAATTTGAATATTGAATAATAAATTGAAGAAGTTTTTCAAACGCTGTTTCACTCAACCTAGGAGCCTAGCAGGGATAGAAATGATGACTATAAATATTTGAAGTTAGTTAATTAAATACAATTTTTTTTACCACATTAGGTGCGAAGGTGTGGTGGATCTGAATGATCCGGAGGTGTTCAACAGCATGAAGCGTAAGTTACGAGTAGTGCTGTCTAACCCTGATCTACATTGCGCCGAGTATGTGCCAAATGTAAGTGTATTTTTGTCTCAGTTGCTATCATAATAGTAGATTAATATTGTGTTGGTTATGGGAATACAGTTAGTTCGTTTTGTTACGTATGTTTAAACGTTACTGATTTTTTTAATAGTAAAAGCTTCAGTAACGTTTTTTTTTTCCTGTGTTTAGTTATACCATATACGTGTCTTATCTTTTCATTTGTAATTTGCAAAATTTGTGATGAAAACACAAAGAGAATTTATCTCTTTGTGCCAAAAAGAAATATGTGCTTTTTCAAAATTGCAAATAAAACAACGACACTTTGCCATTAGCATTGACCGAGATGTCCAATGTGATAAAAGTTCTAAAAGAATACTTATATTGTATTATCGACTTTTCAACTTGCTCGGTGTCGAGTAGAATTCATTAGGATGTTACCTATTGTCAGTCAAACGGGCATAAACATTTTTTAATTGAACATTCAGCGTTGCACGAGCACCTCCCTGGTGGAGTGGGTGCGCTTGGCCGGGTCGTGCGCCAGCGCGGAGAGCGGCGCGGCGCACGCGGCCGAGCTGGCGCGCGCGCTCGGCAGCGGCGCGGGGCTGGCCGCACGCCTGGCCGCCGCGCTGCGGGCCGACCTGGCTGCAAGACGGCCCTACGCCGCCTACCTGGCCAGCTGTAGAGCTGCGCTGGCGCATACTGACCATGCGCTTACCAAGTACGTGTGCATAATTATTTAAAATTAGTAGTTAAGTGTAAGTATTTATATTAATAATTTATATTTTCCAACCCCTGAACTAGAATGAAAACTTAAACGATTTATTAATGTAGTTTTGGATTATGATTCGCTTTAGTGTGTACGGGAAACTTGTTTTTAAAACCACAATGCGTCTGTTCTCAAAGGTGTTTATTAGCGGCTACCTCCACAATACTAACGCGGCTACTCGTTCAGGAATACAACACGGAGTTAGCGACCCAACAAGATTTTATCTACTGAACCCATACTTTTATCGTAACATTTGTATAATAATAAGTAACGTTCTTCCAGACAAATCAAGCTAGTCCGCGCGGAGTGGTGCTGGTGCTGTCGCGCGGCGGGCGCGGCGCGGGTGCTGGAGCAGCTGGAGCGCGGCAGTGCGCTGCGACGTCTGGCCAGGCACCACCACGCGCACAACAAACACGCCATGCATAACGGTTACCTTCTTTGTTGTCTTCAAAAGGCTTTTGCCAGTGAAATCCATGAATATATCCCAACAATCGGAGAAAAATTGAGAAACTGCTCTGCTTTTTTCGAGCGGTGGAGAATCATCAAATTACTCCTCCCGCTCTGGGCAGCGGTAGGGAGTGTCAAACTTCTACTGACTAAAACCACCTACGTTCCTTCTTAGCCCTTTGTGTCGAGGCCGCGGTATCTCTTTCGACTCAAGTACAAAATCAGACTTTAACACCACCCTAACCTACTTGCAAAAGAACTTCTAGATGACTCCAAGAATGTTAATTGACTAAACCGTCACACATTCTTCCACCCAACTGAGCCCTTAATAAAGTAGCCACAATGTCGATTTTGGCACTTAAAATATAATCCACACAACAAATCTAATAAAAGACTACAAAGACTGATTGTTGATGTAGGAGGCACCGTTTCCTCTTAAAAGACCTGTCCGGAGCACAACCTACATTTAACATACATACACCTCTGATTTGGGAATTTTGTGCGTATTGTATAATAGGGATGTTTACTGACTAAAAAAAAATATGATTCTAATTAGTCCGTCTGTTAGATTATCGAAAATTATTGGATACGTATTTCTTGTTTTATCAAATCAATAAAAATTGACGAAGAAAAAACGCGTCAAATATTTGTGTGGGGGTCGTGACGTCACTCTCCGGTAAAAACTGTCATACTAATGCCTTAGAATATGACGTCACACGAGTTTTCAAGAAATCTATCTGACGGACTGATTAGATTTTTTTTTGTTAACTACCCTATTATTATTGGATTTTTCGATCGGGATTTTCTCAGTAGCACTAATTTCATTCTATATTTTGCAAAACGCAATAAGTTAACCATTGTTTTAAATGCTAAAGATACGGTCGTCCGAACATTTGCTCGACGCGTTCGCCATACAGAGAATCGGTGTAGTCTGCTCGTTAACGTAACCTTGTATAAGCGGCGTGGTATTTTCGAGGTATAAAGAACATAAATAAAGCTTTTAATAAAATTTACGACCGCACCCGAAGAGAGCCGATCGTGGACTAGTTCACTTCGGCTTAGGAAAGACCGTTTTGGGACCACGTTTGAGGCGTCATTTTAACATGCCGTCCGCCCAGTCCTTACGCAGTAATATATAAGTCAATGAAGTTAACAGACAATTTATTGTTTAACTTATCTGCATACAACAGGGGGAGAGCTGATGGATGAGAAAGCAACAAGACTGACTGCCAGCATAAAGGCCATTACCGCTGAAGTGAAGGCAGACCCCTCGTGGGAAGGTGAGTTACTTGAAATATATATCTATTTAGGAAACCTAAAGATATTTACCTTCATGAATCGCCAACAACCCATTGAAACGAGAAATATGCAATTTGGACGGGTTGAAATAGAGGCTCAGTGCTATCCTTATAGCTCATTTACACTCTCGCGCGAGTGACGAGACAAGCCGCGAGGCGAGGCACGAGTCGAGTGTGTGAATGGTGTGTTTGTGACTCGCCTCGCAGCTCGTCCCGCTCCTCGCAGCGCTCACGTCGGGAGCGGTTTTTTAGGCACGAGTCAAAGCCCGACGAGCGTCGTGTTTACACTCGCGCTGTCACATCAGTAGGTTACTGACGTTCGACCTCGTAGGTTGATAACTCACAGGGTTCTATTGCAATGCATAGATACCATCCACCATCTTCTTCGGCGACGTATTTTTATCTTTTTTTTTTTTAAATAAGTCACGTAGTTGTAAAAACTAAGAAGGGAAAGAGTTGCTACTGCTAATAATTCAACGTCTTCCATCATTGCTGGCTTAAAGCGAACTGAACGCCTCGCGAGACTCCGCGAGAGTGTGAACAGACACACAATATCTCGCAAAAATCAAACGAGCTACAAGGCGAGGTGCGATACGAGCCACGAGGCGAGAGTGTAAATGAGCTATTAGATTCCGTGTCAACATTCATCTTGTTCTGGTTGTAGTCATTTTTAAGCGGAAAGGTATTCAATGACTCGAAAATTTGACAACGATAACGTTTTATCGTACTCCCCAGTACTAACTGGGTTGTGGAGCTCAGATAGGCAGTTGTGCCATGAAAAATATTGGTATTAGCTGGAGCTGCGTTTGGACTGGAAGTCGATCCTAACATGGTTAGGAAAAGGCTAGCCAGATGATGATGATGAACGAAAAAGTCGGTAGTTTTTATGAAAACTGGTTCGATAACTTAAACCAACCTTATGCTAATAAATACTAAGTATATTGTAGATCACAATGTTTTGTGTTGCCACATCCAGGAGCCACGGCGTCTCTGCTGGAGAGCGCGGAGGTGACGGTGGAGCGCGCGGCCTTCGCCAGGTTGTACCTGCACGTACTGTTCCCTAATGGAGACGGCGATATCGCACGGGATCAGTGAGTTACGAATATGTACTTGTTTTTTTAACAGCGATAGCCTAGTGGTGTGAACATCGGGCTACCAAGATAAAGGTCTCGGTTCGAACCCAGGACACGCACCTCTAATTATTCGGATACATGCATATTGGATATCGTATAAAGTCCAGTAGCAAGGAGGCGAAATAAAGCACAGTACTACTTTTGTTATTGTTCGCTGTATTTTTCTTAACCGACACTTTTAAATAAAGTTCAACTGCCATCCAACTTTATAACTCAATCGACAAAACAATGACCTAAGAAACTTTTAACATTCAACCAAAAAACAACTGTCATGAAATTGACAAAGATAAAATATAACACTTTTGATCAATTGAGCAACTAATATAAATGCAAAATAATATACCAATCGCTTGCTTCGGCTAAGTAAAACATTGTGTGGAAACCAGCATGACTTTTTTTTTTTTTTGGCGGGTGGAAAATCATCAAATAACTCCTCTCTTGGGCAGAGCGAAAGGGAGTGTCAGACTTTTACTGACTAAAAACCACCCATGTTCCTTCTTAGCCCTTCATGTCGAGGCCGTGGTATCTCTTGCGAACCCGCAGCCCCGACGGGGAAACCAGCATGCCTGAGAGATATTTCTAGACGGCATGTAAAACCAAGTCAGAGGTCTCTGGTTGGTATGAAAACTCAGACATTAACTACACAATAATGAAAAACTTCTGTTTTTGTAAAATAATCTTATAAAATAATAAATAATAATAATAAAAATAAACTTATAAAATAATAAATATTAATGATTTAGAAATAAGTAGTACCTTTGTACTCACAGGTTTTATTATTGTATTTTTCCTGTGCTATTTACTGTGTGTACATAAATAGTAAAATAAATAAACTTACTTGCATTTTTAGAAGAGTCATGTTATTGCCTCATTGTTCTAGTGATCGCAAGCGCGACTGATAAGCATGAGGTACTGGGTTTGATTGCCAGGCCAAACTGTTTATTGGGTTTTTCCCTCTTAAATATTAGTAGTAGCCATAGAGTATGGTGTGGTGCCTGGTTGATGGCATTAAGATTGTCCCCCTATTACTGACGAAAAGAGGGTGCACAAAAAAAAAATTCTGTTAAGCAAAAGAAATATGTAAGTTCTCTATCTTTTTTGTAGTGTTACCATATTGACTGTTTCCCGCACTTACAGAGTGCTGAGCGAGCACATCCGTCGCGTGTCGTCCGTGACGTCAGCGCGCGCCGTGGGCATCGGCGCGTCCCACCGCTGGGCCGCGCCCTACCCGCGCGCGCAGCGACATCTGCGGCATCTGCCGGTCTACCGCACGCCCAGGGATAAGGTAGGCTAAGGGGACTATACCATGTAAACCATGTTTTAGAATGCCTCAAATTATATGAACCACTGTTGTAAAAAAAAAACAGAAATATGTACGATTTTCTTCAGAATGTCGTCGCTGCGCCCGACAAGTTCGAAATGTGATTTTTGGAAGGTTTTGGGACAAAATCAAAAGTCATTTATTCAAACTAGGCTGATAATCAGTACTTTTCGAACGTCAAAATTTACTTTACTTATTTACAAGTGACAGCACCGAAAAACGTGTTATTTAATAGATAAACGGAAAAATTATTAGCACTAATAGTTCGAATATTACAAAAAAGAATTGTTAACACATCGAGAATGAAATGGTGACTATGTTTAGTGCGGTTTTCGAAAAATATAAAATGCGCATATGGAATTTAACTATAAGAGACATTTTTTATAGATAATTTTATGAGGAATAATTTTTATAATGACCTCTATTGACCTCCAAGCAATAGGTTGCGAAATATTTGCAAAAAACTGATTTTCGTGACCTTTTGACCTTTGTAACTTTTTAGCCGGCACGATATCGATGTCGATTTTTCACAAATTCATAATATCACCGAAATAAATGTGTACAAAAATTCAGCCCTCTAGGATTTTTTCCCCAGATGAAACCTAAAATGACTGGTCTACTAGCAATGTAAGTTTAAAATTAATCTAACAGCTATTTACTTTCTCACAGCTGTCCTGCATAATGCGCTGCGTGACGTCAATAATGGCGGTGCTAGGTCTAACGGAGGGCACCAATCCTTCTGCCGACGACCTCACGCCCGTACTCGTCTACGTCATACTCAAGGTAACAATATACAGAATATTTACAAAAGGATTGGGATAAGAGAAAGATAATTATGATGATTTACAAGAGAAAATGTATTAGCGATAGCAATGACTACATAAAATATTCCAGAACCAAGTTAAATTACAAATGAATGACTTTACTGTCTTGTTCTTATTTAATAAAAAAAAACATCAGCGCTGTGACATTTTCAAATGTTACAGCACCATGCTGAGATAGGATGATTTTGGCCTCGTACAGAACCAATTTAGTTGAGAGTATTTCTTATATCAATTTAATTTGTTGTGCTCTTTCTATTTAATTTTGTTTTATCATTTGCAAGTCTAATAAATACTTTTTCTTTGTTTCTTTCTTTCTGCAGAGCAGTTCTTTAAAAACAAGTCTAAGACGTCTCACGGCCTTCTGGGCCTTTCTTAGCCTAGCTTTTAATAATAAATTTATTACCCCAGGTCAACCCACCATCACTCTTATCAACGATCGAGCTAGTGAACGCTCTGGGAGGCTCCGCCCTGCAAGGCGAAGCCCTGTACTGGTGGACCCAGTTCTGCGCCGCCGTGGCGTACATCAAGACCATGGACTACCCGCGACCTGACAACAACGATACCTAGCGTATACAGACGCGCCTGGTGAGTTTAACAATTACTTGCGTATGCGTTTTTTACGTTTTAGGGAAGGGGGGGGTTGGGGGGGGGAAATCATCAAATGACTGTTCCCGCTCTGAGCAGAGTGGTAGGGAATGTCAGACTACTACTGACTAAAAACCACCCATGTTCCTTTTTAGCCCTTTTTGTGGAGGCCGCGGTATTTTTTTCGAACAACCCGCAGCCCCGATGGGATTTCATCTACATAAAATATAACAATTTACTGATCAAAATGTCCATTCTAAAACGGCTTTTCTTTTTCAGATTTCAGCGCGTGTTCATAATACAAAATTGGAAATCATTCCCCGCCAGCGCTGCCACACAGTTTAAACAACGATATAACATTATCAAAAACTGTGCAGCTATATCTAGCGAACTTATACGAAATCATGCTATCTTAATACAGACATTTAGAATTACGCGTCGAATATTCTTGTAGTGAAATCGATTTAGTGCAAATATCTCATATATTTACTCCATTACTAAATTTAAATTTATTCAATTTATTTTATCGAAAACTAAAAGATGTAAAGTTAGGGAAATTATTGTTTATGAAATTGACTATCAAATTGAATAGTCTTTACAATCAAATTCCAACTTTTGAATACCTCAATGGTCTAGTGGCCCCAAGCGCGACTGCTGAGCATGAGGTCGTGGGTTCAATTCCCGGATCTAGCAAAGTGTTATTGAGTTTTCTATGAGGAATCTCTCAGTAGCAGCCGCAGAGTCTGGATTTGTGCCCGGTTGATGGCAATAGGCTCGCCTAAAACATGGGACTTAAATATCATTGGCAAAATCTGGTTGTACTATTAGATATGCTACTACAGTACCCGGCGATAAATATTGCACATCGGAACCTTTGGAAAGAGACAATCGGCTAATTTCGGCTTCGTAGAGCGTTATCTCTGTCGCACGAAATACAAACAGTCCTATCTATTAGGAGCTGTTAAAACAATTATGATTCGCTTCTTTTGATAATTCTTTTTATTCTTTGTATAAAATACAATTCTTTCTAAAGGTCGATGTGCAATATTTATCGCCGGGTACTGTACTTAACTTGTCGTGGGTTTTAGGCGTAATGTTATGATATCAAATTACAACAGTAATTCTTTAACAGTTGTATTAAATAGCTGTAACACGACAAATAGTTTCAATTTAATTTCCCTAACTATGTAATAAGAAAAATAAATATTTCATGTAAATGTTTCATAAATTCATTAGAATTAATTCCTCTTTAGTATATTTCATAATGGTTGATGGCACAGCTTTCAATTAAAAATAAAACAATCATTACATTTGCATATAGATGTGATATTTCGTAGTTTAAAGAAAAATGCTTCGCTTATAAAGTGACTGGCAATCGGAAAAAAAAATACATACACACGAATAGAGAACCTTCTCCTTTTTTGAAATCGGTTAAAAATACATAGCGTGTATCATAGAGCAATCAAAATCATCAGAAACATACATTTTAACGCATTTTGTATAATGTATATTATGTCATTGCATTTTAGTAGATACACTGTACACATATTATAAATATCGATTAAAAAACTAGCATCAATGTAATATATTTCTAGCTTGAAATTATCATTTAAACATTTAGACCCAGATCTATAGGACGAATTCAGTCTTACCTCAGTCCTGTTTCAACCTAAAATAAACCTTAAAGTATGAAGTTAATGTGCATTTTCCTACAAGCTGCTGTAATCAAACGTGTCACTCGAATAAGAACATTAACTGTATATACAAATAAGGTTAATTTTCGGGTGAATCGCGACTGCGGTAAGTCTATCCATTCGACCGTAAAGATGGCTCTTGGTATTGTAGAACGTTGTTTCTCTCACTCAGTGTATGACTTTCTCTATCAAAGGTCGATTTAGCATATTTAAACTCAGTTTCGTCGGCTCGGCAACACATCAAACTATACATTTCCAGTATAACATGACCTGGCTTTGTATAGATTTCCCGTACTACGAGAGATCCGCAAAAACTGGTTTTGTATACCTTGATTGGTCGTCCTACGTACCTACAAACATATTACACTCTTGTCATAACTTCATGTAGATACAAAAAAAATTGTGCCCGATTTCACTAACATAAAAAAATCTACATTAATGCCTAAGTACTATTGCATTGTTAGATTCAACTCTGGCGGCTCAGTCAAAAGTTGAAAATTCAACAGTTTTTTGAAATTATCTTTAGGCTGGTGTCGATAACGGGCGTAAGATTATCAATATAGAGATAAGGATCCAAGTTAACTAATAGGATAGTTAACAAAAGAAATCTAATTAGTCCCTCCAGATAGATTTCCAAAAAATATTGGAAACGTATTTTTTATTTTTTCACGTAAACAAACAATGAAGACGATACAGAGTTTTGAAAACTCGTGTGACGTCATATTCTAAGACATTAATATGCCATTTTTTACCGGTGAGTGACATCACAAACCCCCACTCAAAACTTTGACGCGTTTTATCTTCGTCAATTTTTATTCATTTAATAAAACAAAAAATACGTATCCAATATTTTTCGATAATCTAACAGACGGACTAATTAGAATCATATTTTTTTTAGTCAGGGAACATCCCTATTATGTAGTACATAGATGATATTCGTAGGGTCTAAAGTGTGCACTTGCGATCATATGGTCTTAGTACTCCTTACCCTGCCAGGCTATACGGTAGGATATTATATTCCCTGGATATTGACATGTTTTAGGTCAGTGAATCTAAATTGGGTACTTGACAAAAAAAGCTAATTAGTCCGTCAGATAGATTTTCAATAAATATTGGACACATATTTTTTCTTTTTTCACGGAAACAAAAAATAAAGACGATACTGTGCTTCCAAAACGCTAATTTCAGTACATTTTTGTATTGAAAAGTGACGTCACAAACCCCCACTCATGATTGGCGCGTTTTATCGTCGTCAATTTTTATTAATTTGATAAAACAAAAAACACGTATCCAATATTTTTCGATAATCTAACTGACGGACTAAACAGAATCATATTTTTTAGTCAGGAAAGTACCCAATTGTCAAATTGTGTTTGGTTTTCAATCATTTCTAGTCTTCTAGGTATCAGCCGTGTAGAAGGTAAAAATAATAATAGGTATAAGTGTAAAAGAATCGTTCGAGACCCTTTTTCCAAAAAAATATGAAGTTATCGCTTTGTTCACATTTGAAAAATCTCACTCACATACTGAAAATTATATCTATGGTACCATGTATGTACTCAACCAAAATGCGATGTGCATCTAACGATTGTCCTATTCGTGTGTAGAAAGTCAGAATACTTGAGTACTCGTACGTTGTTTCCGTCTTTTTAAATGGAATTAATTCAATGGCTTTTATCTAGAAGACATAATCTCAACTACTTTGAAATGTAAAAAAACATAATCATAGAATATATAAATGTTTATACTCGGAAAGGTGTAGCCTTTAGGAGTATCGTTGGATTGGCCTAAAGTATTTGTTGATTAAAATTGTTGTCCTAATTATTATTTTAAGCCTATAGATTTCTTAATTCTGGAACCAATCTACAGGTGACATTATTAAGATCAAAATGGCTCCTAACAGATTATTATTTGAAATTGTGACATCTATAAGCACTTGAATGTTTATTTTAAGCTCTCTGTGCTGCAAATGCCGATATTGTTCACAAATACATATATTTGTAGGGGCGATACTTTGCTTAAAAATAATTCAAATTTGAAAACGGAAAGTGTTTAAAGACATATTCCAGCACTTTATTGCCACGACAATTGAGGATGTGTCGTTTCCCTATATGCGCGAAAATGCGTTCACAATATCCTCGCTTGCAGTACATAAGCTCGTATATAGGTAAAGTTAGTATGTATGTTTTATTTCCATGTACCTGTTTACAAACGGCAGGACTGCTGCCGGTCCCCTTGCGCACTGTTACCTAATACGACGACATCTCGATTGGTCTGTGATTTTAGAGTTGGATAATATTCGAAAATGTGTATTTTTGAAAATGATGTAGGTCTCTAAAGGTGTGATAAGTAATATAAACAATTGATATCGAAAATAAGAGGCCGATTTTAATAAAATAATTTATTGGAAAGTGTACATTTAGTAGAATAGTCTGTGTAACTTAGTTAGGTTCAAATAGTAATTATTATCTAAGCGGTTCAACTCGCTTGTTATGTAAACTATGTACCATTATTAATCATTGAGGAAACCCCGTAATCAAAATATCATCAATTCTATATCTATCCTCGCATAATCCAGATATATTTTCTCATAACTAGAGTAGTCGTAAGTTAAGTTTTAATCGTTGTCTAAGCACCGGTTTACTTCGCACCCCGATTTAAAAGACACTATTTTTGAACTAACCTAGCGTGTAACGGAATCTAATAATTAATAAAAAAACAGTAGGACGTAATCTTGTAGTTGTTCCATGTATCTGGGATCCATGCTTCATTGTAACGTCGGCGTCGGTTCTAAATATTCAGATGGCTTATGTTAAAAAACTTTCGATGTATTATTTTTGCAAACAACCAAAACATTTAAAACTACTAGGTAACCATACAAGTCTTGGTAAACCAAGTTCGAATGTCTGACTTTTATTTTTTACACATACGTACGTCTTCTGATTGTTTAAAACTGGCGGAATTAGAGAATCTTCAAATAGAACTTGCAAGTTACGAAGGTACGTGAAATCTCACTCCGGGGTGAATATATACATCTTACATTCTTGATCCAAGACTATTCTAAAATATCGAATAGGTCTCGCAACTATTTCCACGTATCCTCATATCTTGTTCACATATAAATTACTGGCATTTAGCTTTCTAATCTCTTGTAGTCAGCAGACGTATAGGGTTTGTACTAACAGCTGCCCGACTACTTCATGTAAACATGTACCTAATGTAATCAGAACAATGAAATTATATTTAGCAATAATATTTACTGTCTTTTATTTTATGCACTTGTTGAGGTGGGGGAAGCACGTGTGAACAACATCATCTCTCAGCCCTTGTCCCATTCTACTTGGGGTCTGTTGTAATGGCTAATAGCCATTGTGTCAGATATGACAAATAGAGAAAAGATGATTGACAGCCCGCCATAAGCGGCTGCTTTTTTTATGATCATGAAGAGAACATGAGCACATTAAGATTTGTACCAAGCTTTTAAATACATTTACTTCCATTTATTTTTTTTACTCCATCATGAGTTTCATTAAATAAAAAAAACAGGGTCGGGGCAACAAGATTTCCATTTACTCTTGTCAGACGACACGGCAGCCTAAACCCTATAGTGTGTTTGATCGCTCTTTTTTAGCAGTTTATCTTCGTCTTCGACAGATGGCGTTATTCATTTGATGTCATTTTCTGAACCGCGGTGTTATTAAATAAACATATGTTTCATGAATAGTCAACAAATAAAGATTTACCAATTACACAGTATAAAAATACAATTTTTTTTAAACTAAATTAAAATTAGATAAAACCCACGACATAATTTTGTTTGTACCGTGTGGGAATCGAACCTGCGACACGCAGTGCTACTGTTAATCGTCCAGCCACTGCACCAAACATGTCTTTATATAGATGTGGTGTGTTGTTAGCCCTATGTGTCGAGGTCGCGGTATTTCTTTCGAACAACCCGCAGCCCCGACGGGCGTCGGTCCTTGAGGGCCCCTTTAATGTTGCTGACATCCCTTTGAGACGCGCGTGGAACACGAACGCGCCTCCATCGTCATAGGACTGACGAACGATTACCTAGCCCGTTACTCACCGTTCACAGGCCCGCGCCTACGGTGGCCGGAAGCCATCACGTGGCCCCCGATGCCCGGAGCGTCTCCCGCGGCGGCTGGGAAGAGGGGTTGTGTCCCTCTTACGTTCACCTCTTTCGCTAGCATTACTGCTTCGCAGGAGGTGACGGCGTTCCATTTCAGATTCGATGTCCCAGATTCGGTACAGGTACCTCTCGAAACAGCCTCTAATCCCCCCTTTTTTGTGGTTCGCAGACGACGGCAGCAACAATTAAGGGGCCCCAAAGGACCCCTTAATTGTTGCTGACATATCTTTGAGGCGAGCGTGGAACACGAACGCGCCAACGACAGTACCTGTCGCCTATAATGTACCTGTTTCAAATTTCTTCAAGATCCGTTCGGCCGTTCTGACGTGGTTGATTAACAAACACCCATCCATCTAAACTTTAGTATTAGACATAGTCAGTACTTTGTATTACCCTCTTCTTATTTTCTACAGCGGCAGTAAGTTAACGCAGGGCATAACGTACTTTTATCTAAGCGACGCATTTTAGTTTCCGACAAGCACGCGAACGAAGTCGCCGGCACAGCTATTAATAATATAATAACCCAAGATTCGATGTTGTACACACACAGTAACGAGTGATTGTTACAAATACACAAGTTTTGTATTAGTGAGGGGAGGGGAGGGAGCGTCTTTACAATCGTACGGTACGGTTACACACGCCACGAGGCATGCACGAGGCTCCAACGAGATGTGACGCTTCGGGAAAAAAAATACAAGATAGGGGGCGGAACTTCTTCACCTACATTCGTGAATGAGATAAGCACGGCGCAAACTAACATTAGTAGTAGACACGTGCCGTGATGAGTACCCGATATAATTTCTAACTGCCTTTGGTTACCCTCGAATTGACGACCTGTGAAATAGGGATTATGTTTCCTGACTAAAAAAAATGAGATTCTAATTAGTACGTCTGTTAGATTATCGAAAAATATTGGATACGTATTTTTTGTTTTATCAAATCAATAAAAATTTACGAAGATAAAACGCGTCAAAGATTTGATTGGGGGTTTGTGACGTCATTCACCGGTATAAAATGTCATACTAATGTCTTAGAATATGACTTCACACGAGTTTTCAAAGCACTGTATCGTCTTCATTGTTTACGTGAAAAACGAAATTATGTGTCCACTTTTTGGAAATCTATCTGACGGACTTATTTGTTTTTTTTTTTGTTAACTACCCTATTGGCACCTACTGCTAAACTCAAGCCAATGCTACGCAAACTATATTGTCAATAAGATTGAAAATGTCCATAAGCTGTGAATAATTATACACCAATCTTCCAAATATCCAAGAGCAAACGGCTCGATAAAAAGCATGAATAACTGCACCGTCTTGAATGGCTAAAACAAGTTTGGCGGCTATGCGCACCGGAAGTAGAGACGCGCATGCAATGCGCATATTGATCGAGCGTACTACGTGCGGCAGAAGCTACCTGCTTGCTCCGTTACCAAGCGTAGCGTTTGTAACAGAAATGTAGTGGATTTCATGTTTAGTAGCCGCGCCCTTTGACTTCCCAACTATCGCGCATGAGTCACACCATGTGGTATTAGAATTTTCATGTGTATTCGTCGTTTTGGTATAGCGGACTGAAAAACGTAACTCCTCGCAGTATTTGTGTATGTGTGGTGTGTATTTAGATAGGGTTTTGTTTCAGTAATAAAAAATACGTATTGGCGCACATAATTTATTATGTACTTGGATTTACATTTTTTTATAATGTACACTTATAAACAACACAGCTTTGCAGCAGCAGGTCACTGGAACAAAAAACATGTCGTTAGCAATTGTCGTATTTTTCTTACTTTGTTTACAATAAAGAATATTATCAGTCGGTTTGTAACGTCATGGCATTCAGCAGTAGCAAATAATAGTAATTACATCATTTGGAAACACGTGTTAAACGGCGAAAAAATAAGGTTATCTTTTTGAGAATATTTTAGGGGGCAACCCTACTGCTGTATGAGAGTTTGAATTTACAAATTAGCACATGCTAATAATCTTATAGTTTTCGGACCACTAATAATTAAGTTGTCGTAGTTACCTTATCACAGTGTAAGTCACGCTTACGAACGTGGCCTTTCCTTCTTTTCTTTGTACAAGGCAAGAAGGGAGACGTTGGCCACCTTCACGACCTGAACAACAAAAAACACTTATCAGCACATGAAGAAAAAAGACATTATTCAGAAATAATCAAGATATTTCATGCTAGTGAAGAAACCACGTAAAGGTGCATGAACAGTTAAGTGAATTTTTTAATAACTACATCCAGTGTTTACATCAGGTGCTAGTAATGTACAAGCAGTGCCAAATATTCAGATTAAAAATTTTGTTGTAATTTACTGACGGAACGATTTTCACCAGTTACAGGAATCCACCATGAAATGATACTTTTGGCATTTAGACATACAAGTGAAGCATGTGTTTGGACCACAATCAACCTGCAGAAGTAACCTACATAAAAATGGAATGCTTACCTTAAACCTGACTCCAGGAATGTCACCAACGGCGTGACCCTTACGACCGAATCCTGCTACTAGGACTTCGTCGTTCTCTTCAATGTGGTTGAGACAACCATCCCGGGGGACGAATGCTGTTACTTTCTTGCCATTTTTGATCAGCTGTACTCGCACACACTTGCGGATGGCAGAGTTAGGCTGCTTGGCTTCAACGCCCCTGTAGAAGAAATGGAATGGTCAAACAAATGTTTTAAAGATTATTGGATGGATCTATTGAAGCATGGTCATCGACTGCTTACTGTTACAATACACATGAGTAAACTGAAAATGGTGCTATGCCCTGCCATAGAGTTCAATAAGTCAATGTTTCATGAATAATAACTGAATAAAAACCAAATTGACAGAAATCTATATACTTGATTTACAATCAATCTGGTTTGTTTGCCTGTAGCAGGAAACAAGTGTCATAAAATTTAAATACCTAGTAAGCATGGGGACAAATTACAACATCCTACTTCAGGGAAGTTTCAACATTCCTAACTCTGCCATACAAAGATCTAGAATGTACTGTAAACATACTTTTAGATGCCACAACTAAAAAAAATCAATAAAGGCCGCACACTCACGTAAAGTAACGGCGCAAGAGCGTAAACACCATGACTATACATGTGTATAACCTCATTCATAGTTCAATGACCCATGTGGTATTTACACATCTCATGTTTCATGCATTTTGTTTTTATAAAAGCATTTTAGCGGTAAAACAGAAGAAAAGAGTAATGAGGTGGAAAGTTTTTGAATTTGCATTTACAATCATGCTAAAACATTACAACTAGGTTAGGCTTCGAGCGTTACTAGGTAGAGCATAGTACAACTTTATGAACACTGTTAGTACAGTATTTCTTCAATTCTCAGGTCTTGATATTGCTTCGTTTCTTCAGGAGCGATGCGACGCTGCCACTCGCAGTATTATCCTGTGATTGTAGTAGGAACACATTCACGGGTATAATACTGCGTGCGGAAGCGTCGATATCCCACTGCCGCGTCCATCTTCTCGACTTCATTAAACAAACATGCAAGTGCGCCAAGTTCAGTGAACACTTAGGCATTCCGTGACACAAACATCCACAGACTCACCACGAACAGGCTTATACTGTTACAGAGACGTACTTACACTTTCTCCAGGACGATGCCCTTAGCGTGAGATGCACCACCGAAGGGATTGGCCTTCCACCTTGTGCCCATGTGGGCTTTCTTGTAATCTTTATCAGCCCATCGCTGCTCTCTGCGGTGGTTCACGTGCTTTCGCGCCGTGCGAATACCACGGGGCTTACCTGAAATATTGACGGAGCCGGTTATCACTTGTGTTTACGACGCACGACACAGAAATCGATACACCATGGTTTTAACTGGTTCACCCGAAAGGGAAAACTTTTATTGCACCTCATGATTAACGCGGTGACTGAGAGATGGAAATGGATTAGTTTTAGACCACGAGAAAAACATGTCTGCGCCATGGCCGACACCTATGCGTGCACGTATAATTTACAACTTTTTAGGTAAATTAAGTTTTAAAAATTCACTCCTTTAAGGCATGCGTATTTATTACACTGATACACACAATTTTAAAACAAAAATAATAAATAAATTATAACAAAACTGCACAAAACTATTCCTTACCCATTTGGATAGCACGACACCAATCGGCTACGGATGGGAAAAGAAATTATCAAGCCAGCCAGCCAACCACCGGCTTCAACTCATCACTGTTGCCAACTTAAGAACACCAACTTGGGGTTGCCATTCACCGTTGGATGGTCAATCAATATGACTTTTTTATTTTTATGAACCGAAAAAAAACTATGAGTGCTTGTAATTATTTATTTACTCAAAAAGATTTAATTTTTTGTAATTATTAATCACATTCATTACCTTTTTATTTAAGTTTATTTTAAAACAAATTAATTCCAATCGCAAATAAATAAATGTAAAATCATTCATTCAATTTACTGTCACCATGAGTCATCGATGACACTGACAGTTTAGTGATAACTCTTTATTGTTTATGGATCAATCAAAGCGACTGACTGTTTCTATCAGTTTTCTAGAATCTTATCTTATTCGTTCTTCAAAATATTACAAAGAAATAACTGTTCCATTTGCTGTGACTGTGTGACAAAACAACTACAATGACAGTGAATTTGGCAAGAAAGGATGGTGGTCCAGGTTACGTTGGTATACAGTTCTGCCAGGAATGTAACAACATGTTGTATCCACGCGAAGACAAAAACAACAAAGTACTCCTATATGCCTGCAGGAATTGTGATTACAAGCAACTGGCCGACTCAAACTGCGTGTATGTAAACAAAATTATGCACGAAGTCGACGAATTAACTCATATTAACCCTGATGTAGTGAGTGACCCTACTCTGCCTCGGACGAAAGATCACATGTGTCCTAATTGTAATCACAGAGAGGCAGTATTCTTCCAGGGACAGACAAGACGTGCTGAAGAGGAGATGAGACTGTACTATGTGTGCACTAGTTGTAAACACAGGTGGACTGAGTAAAACTTCTGTATTCTAAGATTTAAATTAAGTGTAATAAAATGGGTCTTTGTAAATTTTTGTCTTTTCTTCTCACCTTGCATCCTTTTCCAGTAAATCATAGTATTCACTTTAGTCTTCTGTGTAACCAATTGGGTTCATAAATAAAACCAGCCATAGTTTTGTACACTTTATTAACTAAAAATATTGCCAAGCATATCTGTTCTAAATAACAGTTAACAATTCACAGCCTTTTATTAATAATTAAACATTGAGTTTTCTACCCAACTTAAGTCAGACATACATTCTATTTCATAAAAACATTTTTGACTTAATATTATTTATGTACTTGTTTTATATTAATTAATTTTATGTAAGATGCAGGTTGAAACTTGTTGAAACTAGAATCGTTAGTTTGTCACCACTAGAAAGTTAAGATAAAGCAATGCATGCCAGTCAGAACAAGAGGCAGGAACATAACCTGCTAACACCTAGCCTTGCCTAGAGAAAATTAGTTTTACTCCAAAAAATTGACAATTATTATGAAGTAAAAATCAAACAGACATGAGCAGTTCTGAATTTAAAGGGCAATTCATGACTACTACTAAATTTTTTAATGAGTAGCATGAAATGGAGAGGTTTGAAAAACACCCACCCTCAGCATTAGGTGGCAGGTTGAAGGAGTTAATTGCTGTCTAACGCAGCAGAGGAGGGTGTGATAAGAGCTCAGTGATTCGCCTGCTGATGAGCGTCAATACCACTGACCATGCAGCTGGCCTTAGGTTCCACTAAATAGTAGGTCTAAAGAATTTCAAGCACAATATGTGTGCATGTAGATATTAATTAGTGGCTTTCTAACCACAAGGTACTGAAAATAAAATACTGGGCAAATGTCAGTCTGTGTATTTCTTTGCAGAAACAGGCTTAACATTGATTTTCTTCCTAATAATATCTGGTGATGACAAAGCAAATTAAGTTCAGAGTGGGTAAAATGGAGAGAAGCTGATGCACTAATTTGGCACATTACTGAGTACTAGAGTGCTTTTTATTTCGGAGATTTATTGCAACCAGTAATTACCGCAAATAAGAGAGAGTGCCTGCATTCATGGGCGTACCCACGGTGGGGCAGGGTGGGTAGGTACAGTACTTCTGCTCCAGCCTTTTAAAAATTCTGGGTACACACATGCCCTGCCCGCAGTCATCGACGCGGAATTTTCTTTAGCTGACAACATTTTACACTTGCAATACGTTTGTTGTAGTGTCGAGTCCACCCGAAGCAAAATGGGATGGACACAAAGCTTCTGAACTGCTATTCAGCTTAAGCCAACTCTACGTCGATCAGTGTGCCCAGTCTCTAAAGTTCGAATGTATTGATAAAAAAAGGTTCAATCACATTGAGAATTTCCTCCTTTTTTAAGTCTGCCAAAGAGGTGTTTAGTAGGTTTGGGTCAGTTTTGCACTAGAAAGAAAATGAAACATTCTGTAAGTATCTAATAACTATTTAGCTTAAAAATCTACTACTTAAATATCTAAAAACAGCCTCCCTGCTCCAAAAAGTCAGGGTCATTAGAAGCCTAGAAATAGATTTACCCATTCTGACTACATTAAGCGACACCGAACACCAGCGAATTGTTGCATTTTTAATTACAACGCTCGATTCAGTGTAAAAAGTTGAAAATACAACAGCACCTTTCATTAGGGCAATCTTTTGTTTAAGTGTCGCTTAATGTTGGAGAAAACGGACATGTTTACCAACAAATAATGTAGGGTAGGACTAGTGTAAAGGTCTGTGCCCTAGAAGCATGTGTGCAATAAACTTCAAAGTCTAAAATCAAGCATATGCTAGGTAAGGGTAGAATTTCGAAATTGGTAGGTACTTATTTATTAAATGTAACGAGTTAACAACAGTTTAAAAAGTGTATTAATAAGTCAAATTTTAGTTAGGTAATTATTATCTGAATTTGTAATTTTTTTATTTGCATATTATTTTCATTTTAATCTAGTATTTTTACGTTTATAACAACTTGACACTTGGGGTTGTTTGTTACATTCCTTTCCTTATAAAATTACAATAATCAGCAGATTCATTCAGCTGCAAAAAATGTGTATATGGCCGCGTCCTAGCCAAAGCGAACGTCCGAAGACAAATTCGTCGCTCATTTCGTTCGGTGAATCGGAACGATTCGGAACTGGTGGCGTGGTCGCGCCAACAGAGGAGACCGATCGCTTTGGTTATGATGCGGCCCCAGAGGGTTTACATCGCCCCGCTTACCTCTGGTATGTAGGTACTTGAACTTGAGTTGGGAAAACACGTGTGCATTATTCTATCCTTGTTTATGTTTCCTTTCCGTGACTAGCGTACTGCTCTAGGCATTTCTTTACTTTTTTTCTTAGTTGAGACACGCGTTTCACTTGAGTGAGCGTAAAATATCACGTCGGTTAAATAGTTTTCGGCCTGATAGCAGTAGGCCTTTTTTGTAAATTTAAAAATATACTACCCTCGTTAAAACAATCTTGAATTAATCTAATTCAATTTTCACGGGCCTTCTTGACAACACTAAATCTAAATACAAAATATTTCTCTCATGTATACTTAAAACTACATTCAATTATTATGTTTAATTTTCACACGTCCCTGCCTGCCACCCATTCAGAAAATGCTTAGAAGAAATTCGCCAAGGTTTCCGCCAAAACCACAATTGGTTTTGAATTCATATCATTTTGAGATTCGGAACATTTTTTTCTGATTGGATTGCAGGATTAAATGCAGCTTGATTTCAAAGTAGCGTAAGTAGGTTTCTATTAAAAAAAAACAACTTGTCGGAATTTTAAATCTAACTGATTCAAAATTTGAATATGAAAATTAAATACGCTACCATGATTCAAGTTTTTGCCCAATCAATGGCCACACATAGAAATTACAGAAATGAAATATCAATCACACAATTCATGAAATATTTCTAAATACAGTCGTACAAAGCATTATACATTACAACAGGAAAAACTTAACAAGTGTACATTATAATTTTATCATCAACCTCCAGGAAGACGGGTTTTTTGAAAATTAAAAGGAAGAACAATGAATTATCTAATTACTATTTTTGTAGCGCCACCACAAAAACTGTTGTGCCTTTTTGTGAAAAGCATTGGGTTTTTCACTATGAGCGATCTTCTAATGAACATCTATATTTTCAAATAACGTCATTGCAAAAAAAAACTTTAAGACGGATAATTTTATCTAATATGATAAGGATGCACGAAGGGGTGGTGGTGGCGCCACAGCCACTGTGTACTACAGCCTCTCACCTGAAGCCGTTGTCGTCCACGACGGAGTAATAGAGGAAGATTTAAAGATTATTCTACTTTATCTAACTGCATTGAAGCTTTAGCTCATTACCTACTAACAAGTAATGAGATCATGAAAGCAAGAGCAGCAATTTGCTCTCTCGTGGACGGCGCGCTTTATTTTAAAGGAACAGACAGCTCTAATGGTTTTTTAAATTACTATTCTGTGTACAATATGAATAAATAAATACGTAGGTAAATAGTTTCATTTAATTGCATAATCGTATTTCGAGTTTTATTATATTGACTTTTTAAGCACCCACAAAATCTATTAAGACTACGTTATAATATCTACGTTTTACTTGATGCTGATTTTAAATTAAGTATGTAAAATGATTGCACCTATAAAAGGGGCCTCTAACTAAACGACTAGTTTTATTTCATAATGGTCTGCTAGCATTCGTCATTTCATGTTGTCATGGTTATAATTTAAGTCATCATCATCATCAGCCTATAATGTTCCCACTGCAGGGACTCAGGCCTCCTCTTTAGGAGAGGGATGGGCTATAATCCACCACGCGGGCCCAGTGCGGATTGGTAGATGTCACATGTCTTCGAATTTTGTGGTTCTAAGACATGCCGGTTTCCTCACGATGTTTTCCTTCACCGTTTCGAGAGCAGTGGTGATGAAATAAATTACAAAAAGTAATGCGCCTGACTGGGTTCGAACTCACGACTTACTGTTCGTAAGTCGGGGCCGCCACCACTGGGCCATAACTGCTCATTAAATACATGTATGATACTTATTTAAATATTGACTTTTCGCAATGGAGCCTAAACAAGGCTCGTGTCATAATGTAAGCTTAAGCTATCATCGCGTTCATGTTCGGCGAAGCCGAGCACGTCATCGCGACGTGCCAACAGAGGGCGCCTTCAGTTTGAGCGGCAAATGATGGCAACGATCGGATTCATTATGACATGGCCTCGTAAATACTTTTGAAAATTAACGTAATTTTATATCAAATTAGCTTAAACGATTTATAAAGTATCTTATTTGAGATTGAGCGCAATTTCTTGCTCTCAAGCTCACAAGTTTGACGGGCATACAGTAATCGTAATCCTATAGGTATTCCACAAATGTATCAAATAACGTAGGGTTTGTATATTTCGAACATAAATTTATTAATAAAGTTACTCCCTAAACTTTTATGTGCGTATTAACTGTATTGCTTCTATGTTCTAATAAACTTTATCAAATTCAAGCTCGGGCAAAACAACCATTTCTCTAGTATAGATTTAAGCTTCCAAGATAGATAGATTAAAATATTTTATATTAAAGTAGGTACAGATTCACCAACTTATCTGCCCTCTCATCTGCCTAGCATTTTCCCAGCTATGTTGGGGTCGGCTTCCAGTCTAACCGGATGGAGCTGAATACCAGTATTTTACCAAGTTTTCTAAGGGCAGGGTTATGGGCTGTAACTTGTGTCAAAAATCAATTCCTTTTTTGACAGGTCAAATTGGTTGGTGGCGCTGTATATGAAATCGTAGAGTTCGTAGAATCGTAGAACTTTTAAATATATAAAAAAAAACAATTGATGAAGTTCAAAAGAATAACACGATAGGTAGTTATGTATTAGTAATGTGTCTTGCCTCATTGATTAAAATCTTAACCACATTAACACTTAGGTAAAACAACATAGTTTGCCTATTATGACAGCGCGATGGTCACGGTTAAATAAGTTAATAACTTTGCAATATATGGTGTGATCGCGACCCATAAACTGGCACACCAGCACGACAAGGTTAGGACACTGAGGCTTGCTTGAAGAGAACTTTAAAATTACTAGGCCTTTATTAGACCGCAAGATTGCGTTGGTTGATAACCAACTTGGCACAAGAACTAACAGCAAATAGGTCATAGTGTAATAAAGAAAATACGAAAGCAGCTTTTGGAACCTTTTTGGACTAAATGTCAACGGTGAAAGTTTGAAATTCCGAAAATGGAAATCAAATCCGCTCTTCATTACGCGTTCGGCTTAGCGAGGAAAGCTAAATCCGATAACATGGTCAATTTTGCTAAATCATTTCATGCTTCCACCGTCGAAATATTGAAGACCTATGACTGTAATGATGATATTCGACACTATTGTAATTCGGAACATCGTTTTTTCAGCTTTAAGCGGACGGCGGCACTAATCGAAGACGGATTATTGGTGTTCCCTTAATGCAGTATCGATGGTTAACGAAATACATTTATCTGTTTAATTGCGACTAACGTCGCGTTCGCACAGGCGAAACATTCACATAAAAAACATGTTACAATATACAATAGGAATTCTCTCTCCCCTCTTTTTCTATCAATGTATATATTCTCTTCTTTCATTCTTTTATCTCTATCAGACAACATAATTATGTAAAGTAAACCCGCCTGTGTGAACGCTTTTTTGATCGCTGGGCTAGAAATCGCAGTGGAATCTACAAATTTTCGACGTCTTAAATCAGTAGTACTTAGTGGCTTAACTAAATACCGACTGATTACTGAAATAATTAATTGACATCTTTCACAAGAAAATAGCATGGGGTTTTAGGTTACGAAACTTAGAAGATTCCACTGTAAAATATACCTACTCGTCGAGTTTCTAAGCTTTTGGTGAGGAATATCGTTAATGTTTCAAATTTTGCAATGGGTACCTATGTAATTTGCAACGCTACGAGTCGAAGTGTCGAAGGCTCTTCAACACCTGTTATATCGGTATTCCTCCAAAAACTTGCAAACCTCGACCTTAAAACCTGTAACAAATCTCATCAATGTAAAAACGTGGCGTCAATCTTAAGCCTCCTGCCACGTATGGAAAGCCGCCGTCAGTGTTGCGGGGGCGTGGGTATGTCTGGGAAGTTCTCGGGCAGTGGGGGCAGAACATTGGCTTCGAAATGTCCAGAATGGTTGCCTGGGGGTGAGTAGTTGGCCACGACGATTATCTTGCCGTCCCGGGAGCGAGCTTTGCCGACGCCGAAGAATGTTGTAGCTACCCACACCATTTGTGTGAAGTGACCTGGAGATGAGACACTTTTTAAATCAAATGAGTCTGATGAATAGTAATATTCCTACTTGATATTAATTTCTGCTTTAGTATTAGACCATAGCCTAAAGGGTTAGGGGGGGCCCGCATACTGGGCTCTGCTTAATATAATATTATGCCGAACGAAGTTTGCTCTTCAGCTAAGCCGAATAAAAGCCGAATATATGGAAGAATAAAATGGATGAAAATACGCCTAGTGACCATTCATCCTGACGGTCACCGAATATAATTTTATAGAGTAAATGCTTCGGGAATGCGTTGTTGATCAAGATTCTAACCAATTCAATGTGCCGAGCCGAATCCGTGTCCATACATAGATACCTACATCAATTTTGTCATTAATGTTCTGCTTACCCGCGTTAACATTGGCGTGAAGAACATCAGGCTCTTTAAAATAACTGTACTGGCGTACTGCTGCATACCAATAGGAAGACACTTCTTGACCTGCAGTCAGAAAATTAACAGTTTATTGGAGTACCTGTACTTTCGAAGTAGGTACAGAAGTACTCTTACTCGAATAAGTCAGTCTTACTAGAACAGATAGCCATACAAGAAATCAAGTAAAACACGTATTCAAGTCAAACAAGTCATACAAGAATTCAATTCATATAAGAAGTCAGGATACTTCTTAATGGCGACGTACCTGTGACGTCAGGCTGTATAGCGCTGACAGGCCGCTGGTACAGGTTCTGACCAACATCACGGTCATTCCTGTAGTGGAACTTGTTGGTGTGAGCCAGGTGATTCGCCCACGCCTGCGCGTAGTCACATAGCTGGGAAATAGATAGTGTCTTGTTTAAAAACTTACATAATCCTTAGCAAAACCTAAATTATTGTTGAGGCACTGTTTTTCTGCTTTAACAGTTCAATTCATTTAGGTGTCGCTGTTATTACTAAAACAAATTAATTGTCACACTTTAATTTCAATCGCACTCATTTCACTCACCCGTTTATATTATACTGGTAATTGGCGCCCAACATGGGGCAATTCTAGATGTAAATTATGAAAGTAAAAATTAAGTCACATGCATTGTAATATTAAATATCGAAACATCTGTGCTATTTTAAATCATTGAGCTAGTAACATTCATCTGACAAACAAATTGCATGTCATGTTACAAGTGGCGCCCACCGTGGGACCATCTAAGAACGCGATAAAAGTGAATATTTAATTACTAAACATTCAACATGAATACTAAGTTACCTCTGGCGCCATATAAAGTTGCGGGGAGCCATGCCGCTGGCGATACACGTTATGCCAACACAAGCATTCCGTGATGAAGTCGCTATCCTGCCACGCAGTTCTGACTTCGCTCCACTGCACTATCATACTCACTGGCCTAGACAGTAGCACCTGAAAGGTATTTAAAGCAATACTACTTAGTAATACATCACAGAGTATTAAAATATTGACTTAACGACTGCTGTAAGCTCAGATCATTGTTTC
This sequence comes from Diarsia brunnea, assembly GCA_949774965.1. NCBI lineage: Eukaryota > Metazoa > Arthropoda > Insecta > Lepidoptera > Noctuidae > Diarsia > Diarsia brunnea. Next base: position 2,309,363 of record OX458998.1, on the reverse strand, counting down.
ATGAATCATGGACCCATTCAGTATTTCGTACTTTTCATCATGAAGAAGTTCGTGTTTAAATCAAAAAACAAATAATTGGCACTTTCCGCTCATCAGATTCCCCAAAACGTTATTCCTTTGCCACTTCCTAAGTTCCTAGTGATTTAACTGGGGAGATGTTACGGAATAAACTCCCCAGCAAAAATATGCACGTTGAGCAATCTTTCGAAAACCCTATAAGTTATACGTACCCACATTCTAGAAAATTCGTGACCTATTTGGGCCTGGGCCAAATACTTGTGGCCTGTCCAAAACTTGATTTTGTGTACCTACTGCGGGCCACGTATAAAATGTTATGCAATATAGAAGGTGCTCGAAGTTCTACGGTCTAGAGAAGCCTGCCGCGCCATTTTCTACGCTTCACTTGTTTTCATTATTTTACTCTACCATTTCATTGCGATTTCATTTTTCGAATATAATGCATAATTCTAGAATTTTGGTATAATGGGACTCATCTATTACAAGACTTGGACTTGACAGCTTCATGTAAAAGCAACCTTAATGAGAAGCATTGCTTTATTAATATAACTTTTGAACTGACATTATCATTAACACTGCAAGCGGGATATATAAATTTATCATGTGTACTGTTACAACAAAGCCAAAAAATCGGTAACTTGAAACAAACCATACACACAACTGACACAACAACACAACATGGTAAATATCCCGTTTTCAGAAGCTCTACCGTTGTCAAAGTGTAACACTGTACCATCCAAGACTGAGTGTTCAAAGTGATAATCAGCTGTAATACCCACTTAAAACCGTTTGCATTTTAAAGATTTCCTATTCCGTAAATAATAAGCATCCATTATTCATTTATAATTTCGTCTAACATTTCAGACAACAAAATGGAGGGTAGTACATAATTGATGCTGCAGGTAAGTATGTACATTCAATTACATTGTTTCTAATGGCTCATCAATCATGCTGAAGCACCTGATGTTGTCCGTTGTACCTTATTTATTTTTGCTGATGATTGATGGATTTTTATTATGTCTGTGATAATACAGTCCTGCTTTTAAATCATGTTTATTTATATTTGTAGAACGACCTAAATGCTTACTATGCTTAGTCCCCAATACCAATTTTATACTTATAAAAATACACCAAAATAATGCGGTCAGTTATGTCATATTATAGCAAATCGTTAAAAATTTAAATTCAACTTACGAAAATATGTTTTGTAGAATGTATGTCTATTATGTCGTAGGTATCACCGTGAAGTTTTCAGCCGGTTCCATTGTATTATTGAATACGTTCAATCAAACTGAGCACCTGCTTCTGACATTTCAAGTAAATATTCTGAATTTGCAATACTGCAAAGTAACTGCCTCTCATGAAGCGTTCATAAGAGCAACATTGTTGTGAGCTAAATCTTCACACACCAAACCCCTGACTAGTACTAACTAGACTAGTAGTAATTTTGCCTCAGTCATACTTATTCAGCCCCTAACCTAATCTATGTATGTATCAAACACACTTTAGCTCCATAATTAGCATGCTTCGTGTAGGCCATAAAGCGTCTTAAATACCATTGTATTATGGGGCCCATCAGTCAAATAAATGCAAATATGCAGCTTTGAATAAATTGGCCCCGTGTGACTGCGAACACGCGATTGGTGGGTGTAACAAGGCCGCTAAATAACTTTTTAATTGGCCGTTATTTTTCGCTTCTCTGTGGCAGGTTAAGATTTTTAAAGTGTTTTTAATGAGGCACAGGTTGGCTGCTTTGAGTGGGTTTTGCCAGATTAAAAAACATTTTAATTACAAAAATCTCTAGGGCTGAAATAAACCTCGTTGGACTTGAATGTTAATTGAATTTTTTTACGTAGCTTTGTGCAATGTTGATGTTTTAATTTTCAAATTACTTTACGACCCTTTTTTATCTAAATACTTTTACAGAAACAAGTGCAGAAAAACCGAAGCCAAAATGAAATTTAAAAGAAAATACTTATTAAGTTGGCGAATTTTAAACCATACAGAGGTCGGGGGTACTCAGACTGGTCAAAGCCGCAAAGGGAGCAAACTCTTTAAGACGAGTGGCCGCTGTTCTCATTACTCTAAAAGCCTGTAGTCTCACAGGCTTTACTCATGGCCACTACAGCTGTGTATATAGGTACCAGGTCTAGACTTTTATTTTTCCAATACGGAGCTTCATTTTTATGTGATAATATGTTATGATCATGAGCGATATTTTCGTATCTTACTTATAAAGCAAATAGAAAACAAATTACTATGCAAGTAGGTAGAGACTGTTAACTAACATCCATCCGTGAATTAAATTGGTACATGCAGGCGATCCATTAACGTAAATCAAATTCAAATATTTTAGTAATAATAGTAGTAGTAATTTTAATAAAGTAAGTTATTGCTTATCATAATGGTTTATAAAAAAAGCAGCTCGTTTTGATCCTAGTAGAGGCGGAATTCATTGTTATGGAGCCGAAAACTGTAGTGACAAATTGCCACGTGTGATGAAAATAAAAAAGCTTTAAAAATAGAACGAATTGTATTTTTGTCATTGGTTAGGGAACAATGTTTTTTTTTTCAGCTCTTTGCTTTCACGGGTTGACTGTGAAGCAAATATGAAACCCTGTTTCCACACCAAGTAGAGCGGACTTCTTTAACCTCGCAACAGAAAACTGCTTACCTACATGTGTTTCATCAACAAAGAGTGTAGCGGAATACCTCAGCGGGCAAACAGAGGAGAAATGAGCTTGCTCCGTCTTCTTGTTTCATTTCTCTTATAATTTTGCGGTGATAATCAGACGAATAAACTTCTTGGCGGAAACGCAATCAATATAAATCCTTAATTTCTTTCTCATCCGATCTTTTTTAATCTGGGTTTATCGGAACCTTTCTTATACTATAGGCACAGGAACCGTTTGAGGTGGGGCCAAAATCAGCACTAGACTAACACCGCCATCTTGTTTTATCACAGAAATGTCAATTTTAGTTTTAGTTTAGTTTTAGTTTTAACTGCCAAAATATCCTTAGCTCATCATAGAATGTACAAATAATTCTACAAAATCAACCCAATTCTTGATAACACACTACCAGTACTTAACTTACTAAACCAGAAACTTTAACACTTCAGTACTTTACTAAACCCGCGTATTCATTCCTGCTCACGGAGGCAGACTAATAACTCCTCACGGTTCCACGTTCTAGGACTTTAAAGTTTCACGCCTCGCTGGCATGCCTCGTTTGAACCTCGCTGCCTGGCCTCGTCTCTGAATGGGCTAAATTACTCATAGGCTGTGAGAAGTTCGTCACCTGAATCTTGTTATAATTTAAATGTCTTTAGTAGAACGTGGCCCTGTTAATTGGAGCGCGATTTCGCGATATGGTTAGGAGCTATGGCAAATATGTCGAGTCGTGGACAAAAAGTTATATTTGATAGAACGAAAAAGGTTAAAGTTGTATTATTTGCTAGCAAGTGTCAGAGAGTCAGAACCAGTCTTACCAAGGGGTATCGTATTACCCAGTATTAACTGGGTTGTAGAGGTCAGTTAAGGCAGTTGCTCCGTGTAAAATAATGGTATTCAGCTACATCCGGTGAACAGGAAGCCGACCCCAACATAGCTGAGAAAAAGGCTAGGCATATGATTGGCTAGCAAGAGTATAGAGCAAAAAAAAAAAATAAAGCTGAACGAAATCCTTAAACACGATTTCTCCGTTTGACTGATTAGATGACAGCTAGAGAAGTATCTTGGAGCAGACGATATTCTGCACCGACTCCTCATAAATACGATGAAGGTCATAAGAATGATAATTCTCCGCTTAACCACGACTTGCACGCTCAAGAAAGCGATACGTCACACGTCTTAACTATAATGCGACAGCATCTGCGTGGAAATATGAAAAAAAGTTTTATAGAGCAAGCCTTCAGACACCGCGACACGATGGAACTCTACGTAAACGGCGCAGCTTTATTTTTAAATTCTGTGTAAGATTTGGCCTAAAGCACTAAACCAATCTGAATATTTCGATAGGTACTTTCGAAATATTCAGATTGGTTCTTAAAAGAAAGAAGAAAGTAGGTAATAGCATTTTGCAGCCTGAAAAAATAAGTAAGGTACTTTTATGCAATCGTACCTAATCAATCGTTGACAAACATCAACGCTCAGTCGCTATCAGTTTCGAGAGACCAACGCAAGCCCAACAATAACACAAAATGAAGGTAGCTACCCACCCACCGTTTTACTGTTAAAGAAATAGGTACTTAGACAAAAATAACTATTCTAGAAACTTCAGACACAAGACACATTGCCAGAAGATTCGAATTTAAATGTCCTGAATGTATTAAAGCCAAAACAAAGCTGTCTGTTACATAAGAGAAGGTCACGACCACATGGCAAGGTGCCAGCAAACTGTGCGCCCCTATTTGAACACAGTCCATAGACAATCTCCATATTTTTCAATAAAAGTTACGCAAGCACGATGAATGCCAAAAAGTCCTCTACGCAGAGAAACGGTCGAATTTGTATTTGTATTTATAGTGAAATACCCACTTATTTAGGTAAATTATGTATTTTAGGATTGTTTTTAATTTTCAAAGACTTGAGCACTGCACAAATGTGTAACTTTCAAAATGGGTCGAAAGAACAAAATAATGCATGAACCATTTCAACAGCTTACAGCTAGCACCGCAAATTGCAAACTTCACATAATTACAATCACAATTACAAAGATTTTGAAGGAAATTGATCCGTTTTTACCCGACTGCAAGGGAAGGGTAATGTTTTTCGCGACTATCTTTGTTTGTAATATTCTTTATTTCAATAGATTAAAAAAATGTTAGACAGTTGTTAAAATGTCAAATACAAGGTAGGTATTTATAACTGGGTATGTTTCGCAAACTCCCCGCAGTTGCCTTAAAAACTGAGCCACGAGTGTGCAAAGAAAATAACACCGCATTTTAATAAATTCACCCCCGGCCCACAAAGATAAATATTTAGACAAAAACTTAGTTGAAGCCCACAGTTATGATAAAGAGGTCGTTATAAATTAGGTAGACCCCTGTGGGTAGACCCTACCGGCTATTTCATGGCGAGATAGCTTACGGTTTTGGTCACAAATCCTTTAATAAATTGGGACTTAAATGCAGAGATGAGATGGATTTCTAATGGGGTTATAGTTTCGTGAGGTTAGCTACAATTTAATTCTTTTTCAATTTAAATAGGTAAGTATTATACATATAATTACGCATGTGACTAAAAAAGTGATGGCTATAAATATTGATGGATGGAGAGAGAGAGGAAGGCCAATGAAAATATGGATGGATTGTGTGAATGTGAATGATATTGAATGAGAAAGGAGTAAATGCCACCTTGACGTCTAACAGGGAATAATGGAAGAGAAAAACGTGTTGCGCCGACCCCAAATAGAATGGGATAAGGGCAGGAAGATGATGATGATTATAATAGTACATTATGGTATAAGTGTGTAACGTTGGTGATTACCGCTGAGGCGCCTTTGAGACCCGAGCCGTTAGGTGAGGGTCTTAAGAGAGCCGAGGACGGTAATCATCAATACACACGTGTATCGTGTATCATACGACGTTTTTCAACACACTTGTGAAGAAAATAACACAAAAAAATCATTTTTAACATGTTTTCAACAGTTAAAATGACGCATCTAACAATGGCGATCGGCCATAGACTAAAAGGATGAGGTTTCTTTTTTTTCTTTTTGCGGATAGTGTTTTAGCCACGTAAAAAATGAGGATTTCAAAGTTTTTTTAATAAAGAGAAAACAAAAGTTTTATTTATTGAAAACGTATACACAAGTTGAAATTATCTATTTAAATTAATAAATTATCCTGAGCGCGCATCTAACAATGGCGATCGGCTATAGACTAAAAGATTAAGTTTTTTTTTTGGCTTTCCGCGGATAGTGTTGCAGTCACGTACAAAATGGGGAATTCAAAGTTTTTTTTATTACAGAGAAAACAAAAGTTTTATTTATTAAAAACGTATGTATAAGTTGAAATTATCTATTTAAATTCGAAGTTGCATGAAATGAGCAAGGAATAGGTACATTAATTTATTTGTAGTATTGAACACAATCTTTTTAGTATCGAAACTTTTTTAAGAACAGAGCAACTCAACCAAAAAATTAAAAAAAAAACCTATAACTCACTTGTGAATAATGGTAATGAAAAATTCACAGTTTGATTACAGGTGTCATTATATGCCTAATTGCGGTGAAATTAGAACCACTTTATGAGCAAGTGTGTTGAAAATATAATTATAAATTTTCCTAATCAACCTTGAACCTAGAAGTATTATAGCTGTTGCGATAATGTTGATAATTTTTTGACAGATTTTAGTACCTTGATGAGCTGGCGTCTGTATACCAAGTCTCATCAATTTATAGACATTTTCTTGAGAGTCCAAACAGTACAGAGCTGCGTTATTCACCAATGTAGTTCTGATAGAAATGCTATTACTATAGTATTTAAAAACCTAAATGTCAGTTAAAATACATACTCTGTATGTACCTCTGCCTAACTTGTTTTATGTCACGTGTTAGAAAGCTTTTCATGAATGAGAGAACCTGTTTGACGAATTTGTTTTGTGAAAAGACAAACACAACCTTTTTCAACTGTCTCAATGTTACGGTGGGTACCTATATTGAGAAACGCTTGATTGCCGCGTGTCCCGGTGTCCTTCTCGCGTCATCAATTTGTGCCAATCTGTCATGTATACATGTACTGAAATCTATCTATCGCTGTTCGAAGACCACGGTCGGCTGTTTTCAAATGACTGTATACAACGAAAAAGATTTAACTGTGGTATTTGAAAGCAGATTTTTTATTTTTATCATATAAAATTAATTTCAATTTAGAATTTACATGTCATTACAAATTGCCCGTATTGTAGGATGGCACCTTCACCGTGTGAATACCTATTTTAAAGTCGGATAGTGATGATGATGATGCAAAGCCAATACTATGATTATGATCTACTTGTATCCTTTCTAATACCTGTGTCGACCTAAAATTTCACTGTAACGCAATAAAATGTATTATTTTTGTACCTGAACCGTACTCCAAACAACTGGGTACCTACAACAATCTTATTTTTGTTGTTTTGAATCTTCTATTTCCACAAAGTTAATAAGGAGTGCTCAGGTCAAGGACGAAAAAATAGGGAAGTTTGGGCCATCGCCAATTCCGAAAAGTTATTTCATTTCAAATTAGGAGATTTATTGAACGTTTCGAGGAAATGATTCGTTTCAATGAAAAAGTATTTCCAAGATAGAAAACCAAGAAGTTTCGAGAACAGTCTTCCACTCCGATTAGATATTTTACAGAATTTTCTATTGAATTCCGAAGGATTTCAAGTGAGAGTCAAAATGGCTGCTGTACCATGGCGAATCAAATTATACTACTTACCACAAAAATGTACCTAATATGTACTATTCTGTACCTAGCTCTAAAAAAATCTGTACCTTCTTCAGAACGGGGTTATTTCAAAATTAAGATACACCAGCCATATTGATATCAAAATGTCGGGTGTTCTGTAATAATTCATTATTAAACAATTACTCACAAAGTATAATTACACCAAAAAAATGTACCTATAAAGTAAGCTGGATAGTTCCTTAGAAATACTACAACCGTGTCTTGTGTTTATGTAAACACAATAATAACATAACATCACGCCGCATTTCAATATTTCGTGATAATTATCGTGTTACATGACTGGCGAAATGTGGGTGTACTATTAGGTACACCTTTACCTAACCCTCTTTTTTTTTTGGGCGGGTGGTTAATCATCAAATAGCTTGATGTTATGTTAAGTTATAAACACAAGATACGGTTGTAGTATTTCTCAGGAACTATCCGACTGATCAATTGGATTTTTGTTTTTACTTGAGGTACTTTATAGGTACATTTTTTTGGTGTAATTATACTTTGTGAGTAGGTAAGTGTTTAATAATGAAATATTACAGCAACTAACACCCGCCATTTTGATATCAATATGGCTTGTGTATCTTAATTTTGAAATAACTCCGTTCTGAAGGAGGTACAGATTTTTTAGAGCTAGGTACAGAATAGTACATTTTAGGTACATTTTTGTGGTAAGTAGTATAATTTGATTCGCTATGGTACACCCGCCATTTTGACTCTCACGATTTCAAAGGAAATAGCAATAGGTTTCCTACGGTAGCTTCATATTATGGTTAATAAATAGCTCGACAAGGTAAAAACCGCAATGAACGTTGATGAAATATATTATTGTAATAGGTAACACATGATGCGAGTAGGTATGCTACAATTTTAACAAGATTACCTACTGAGAACTTTGTAATATTTATTTAATTCTTGACTTCTTAAGAGAATATTTTAAGTCCAAGTTTAACTCGTAAAACTACTAGAAACTTTATGGAATGTTCGGAATTATCCAAAGTTTTCTTCTAACCATCTCTTTATAACTCAATGAACTAAAGTTATTCATCCCAACAAACGCGACAGCAACGGTCGAATTTACAGACAGTACGTATGATATCTAGATATATATATTTAGGTACCTACACCTGAATTTAGGGTGAGGGGAGGGTTGATGCGACGACGTCTGCCCTCGGTAAGGGGAACTGTTCCAACACAACCCCCTTAGATGTTCCCTACCTACCACAATTTAATTGCAGATTTTTTGTACACTACTTGTAGGTAGCAGAAATATTTAAAAGTCGGAATATTTGAATGTTTTTGACACACGCCAGCACACCAAGTAACCCGTGTTGAATCTAAGGTAGGTAGGTACTTGAGGCCCGTCGGGGCTGCGGGTTGTTCGCAAGAGATACCGCGGCCTCGACTTGAAGGGCTAAGAAGGAACATGTGTGGTTTTTAGTCAGTAGAAGTCTAACACTCCCTTTCGCTCTGCCGAAAAGCGGGAAGGGTTATTCGATGATTTTCCACCCGCCAAAAAAGGTATGCGACTTGAGCGATAAAGTTGAACATCTATTGAAACAAATTAGACAGACTGATGTAGCTCGACTGGCGTCTGTAACTCTGTACCAAGAATTAATTATCATCACTATCACTACATCACTACATTTTATAAAACAAAGTCCTCCGCCGCATCTGTCTGTCTGTTCGCGATAAACTCAAAAACTACTGCACCGTGCACATTTTCATGCGGTTTTCATCAATGGATAGAGTGTTTCTCGAGGAAGGTTTTTCGTTTATTAGTTGATCGACATTCACCGGGGCGAAGTAGCGGGTATCAACTAATATAAAATAAATACTACAATAGCTATTTAAATGGATGTGTAGCGAGCCTTATTGCTCCATTTTACGAGGTAATTTATTGTTAGCGTAAGACCTGTCATTATTTGCCTTGTAATCTACAAAGTGTGGTTGTAAATAAAACGAAACTTCATTTCCTGTAGAAAGCGATGATTAAGGGCTTTGTTTTCGGTAGGTACATATCCCTATATACTTACATAATGTTTTTCTTGTAAGTTATTTACGAAATGACGAAGGTAAACATAGTTTACATCACGCTACCACAATCTGTCTTTTGATCCTTATTAGATTTTCAACTTTGTCGTTTAACTATTAGGTTCAGAACAAAGACATTCAAATATTGAGTCCTAAGGAAAAATTCGCACGAAACACGAATTTTAAAAAAGTTGCTCCAGCTTTGGCTGTGAAATCCTAAAAAAAAAACTAGATACCCGTACCCCAGCAGTACCCTTAAAACTTCAAAAGCTCCACACAAGCTTCTGGTTTGACAAGACAAATCCGAAAAACCCCTTCTACCCGGCAAAGGACCCTTAAATCAAGATCTAAGAGATACTTTGCCGCTGAAATTGGTGACAAAGTACCGAATTTTCATGCAATCCCTACGACCGACGACGCGGGCGGCTAACGAGGAGGTCGGTAAAGAAAATGTTTTCTTTTTCTTTGACCCTTTTGAGGTTCTCGACAATTACGGGTACGGGTCTAACATGATTTACGTTTTCTTTCTTTTCCGTGTAGTTGGTGCCTAAGCCAGTCAAAGTATTTTTCAATACACTTCCTCGAAAACTAGCTCTTATTGCACCATGATTAGGTTCGACATGCAACGTATTTCGCACACGTGGGTTTTTTTAATTTTCTGCAACCAAGGGCGGGAAAGAACATTACCACAGAGAAAACTATACCATAAACTAAGTCCCAATCGATTAAAACATAGGAAATTTTAAAAAAAATAACTAAATAACTATAAACACAAAATAATTTTTGAATATTATTTTGTGTTTATAGAAGAATACTTTAACTAAACGTGATTATTTTAAACAATTATTTACTTTTAATGAACACAATAAAATGTTTACTTGTTCAGTAAACATTTTTTTGTGTTCATTAATTAAAAAATATTTGAATTTTATATTTTTCCTGTGAGGCTGTTTAGCGGCTTTTTTTTTTGGCGGGTGGAAAATCATCAAATAACCCCTCCCGCTCTTGGGCAGAGCGAAAAGGAGTGTCAGACTTCTACTGACTAAAAACCACCCATGTTACTTCTTATCCCTTCATGTCGAGGCCGTGGTATCTGTTGCGAACAACCCGCAGCCCCGACGGAGCGCCTTCAGGCGGCGTCCTAATTGGTAACGGTCGTACAATCAAACGATGCGTTCCCGTCGCACGACGAGATTAAACACACTAGTTTCTTCAGTGTGTCCTAATCGAGTTGGCCAGTGATCGTGCGACCACAGCGAAATGCTTGAAAACGATCGAAAACGAAAGTGTATTGAAAAACATCGTTTGATACACGCGGGAATATGTTATTGCATTTCTCGACCCCATGAACACCTCGCCGTACGGCTCGGTTATGCATCGAATGCAATAACAAACTTTCCGCACTTGTATCAAAATGTACTATTAAATGCCGCCCATGGGAAACATCTCTCAGGCATGGTGGATTCATGATTTGTGAATTGACCTCTTCTTACACAATAAACATAAAAAGTATTAAGAGGTGCGACGGGTATAAAGTAGAAAACCGTAATTCTGTCAACAGTGCCTAAAAGGGTACGTATTTGAATATCGAAGATTAAAATACCTACGCTTAAAATATCGATGTTCAAAACATCGAAAATGGAAATATCGAACGACCATAAAACCGAAACATAAAATATCGAAAGTTTATATTATCGAATGGTTAAATAACCTACGTCCAATACATCTAAAATCTAAATATCTACAAAAGTTACATCGAAATACAGATTATCGAATGTCCTAAATATCGAAGTACAAACTATCGAACGTCCTAAATATCGATGGGTACATATATTATTTGAACATCGAAAATTAATTTTTGATGTAATTAGTATGAGAGGAAAAAGGTTGCTTCTGCAACGTCTCCGGCGCTACGGGAAGTGCAACCCCTTCGCTCTTGCGTAACAAAGGATAGGCACCCATGTTCACCTCCGCAGCTTCGGCTTGCTGGTCGCCGCTTCGCGCCTCCGGATTTTTATATACACTCTAGGGGTAACAGCCAAAAGACTACGTAAATTCGGGGTACCCTAATTCGGTTTTGGAACAATTTCGATCTATTTTATCCATGAAAGTCAGTGTCCAGTGTACAAGCATAGGTCAATCGCGAAGGTATTATTTAGGTCTTTAAATTAAAATATATTTTTGAAAGTCAATATGTTATGCTACTAAAGTTAGTGACAGAAACGTATCGCTGCAAAATCGACTCCACGTAGTCTTGTATGCCCTACCCCTAGAGTGTAATTTAGAATCGCGTAGGCGCGGAGGGGCGCGGCACTCGCAAGCTGAGGAGCAGGTGGTTTTAACGCCCACCGCCACAGCTGAGGCTAGCCGGCGAAGCCGGCCAACAAGCCGAAGCTGCGGTGGTGAGCGTTTAGATCATCTGCGACGTTAAGCTCGCGTGGGACTGCCGGAGCCCTGCAGCGCCGGAGCCGTGACAGAAACCATGCTTGCTTGCATGTTGCATGTATGCTGCAAGCTTGTTTGCTAGATGGTAATCAGTTACTAGGTGGGTTACAAAAAAAAAACAAGGAAAACCTCATGTAATGTAGGTACTTTAATTATTTTTACATAATAAAAACCCAAAATAAAACACATTTGTACGCAAATGTACAATATAACCACTGCGATCATTTTTTTTTCTAGACCATACCTGGAAACCCCCTAGTTAAGGAGATATTGGGGGTCAAAGTTACAAATTTTTCCCCACAAAAAAAACGTTTCCTAGCAAAAATTTTTGCGTAGGGGTACTTAGTTTGATGTACAGAATGCTTGGTTAACGGCTGTGTGATGGGTTGATTTACACCCTGTATAAATTTTTTTCGGTATTTTAACTAGTAGGTATTTTGAACGTAGATATTATGAACTTAGGCATAATGTCATTCGATATTTTGAATCATTCGAAATTTTAATCATTCGGAATTTTAATTTTCGATGTTTTAAGCGTAGGTATAACAATTTTCGACATTTTGATACAATCGATATTTAAATTTTCGATGTTTTGAACATCGATATTTTAAGCGTAGGTATTTTAATCTTCGATATTCAAATACGTACCCGCCTAAAATACTAGCCAGCATTGTCATTCAAGATGACCAACGCCTTTTGATTCTCTGACCACAAATTAGGCCACCCCTCTCGGCCCTCTCGTTCACGTGACGAGTCGACAAACCGCTTAGGGAAGTCCGGGGAGACTCGATGAGCACTCAGGTTTGGTAATGTGTTTTAGTTGCGTCTATTTCCCGGTTCCGTTCTCGTAACGAGGTTTTTATGTAGCAGGCTTGTGAGACTGGAACCCTAATATTCCGCTAAGGAAATTAGTTTCCCGAGTTTGTGCTGAGTCAGAGATTGATGGCTTGGTGGTGATATGCAGTTTTTGTAAGGTTCATTCTTGAGCCCGTAATCTACTTACATTTTAATTCAAAGACCAAGTTCATATTGCATTTTACTTTTACATGAATATTTATTAGTGTTAATTTTTCCGTCAATCCATGTTTAAAGATATCGGACTCGGTAATCACCAAACCTCAACAATAAAGTGAAGACTTTTTTACAAAATTTTGAAGGAATTGAGTTCCATTACTTTTTTTTAACACTGGATACCGATATTTCAAAGAATTAGCTCCTACAATCATCAATCAGTCAGCATACAAAAACCCATTAATTTATTAAATGATAAATGACTACCTACTTCCTTTATTGGGCCTTAACGACATTGTTGAAGTTAATTAGAATAATAATTAGGTAGGTAGCCACGCTTCGTGAAATGTTTACAAAAATGAAGCCTCCAACTACCTACTATCGATATCAAATTGCTCAAAGACTCTCTCCCTCTCCAGGTGAGAGAGCGCCTTTACACATTCACCTGTAATGTATCCAAGATTGAAATTTTTACAGGAGAATGCTCCCGGTGAGCGAAAACACTTTCAACCACGTTGAGACGGTTTTGAAGCATCCATTGCTTCATAGGTTGCAAAAATCATCTCTGCTCAGCGTGAGTAAATAAATCTGTATTGTTCATCATCATTCTCTTGCCCTTATCTCAATTCATTTGGGGTCCACGAAGCATGTCTTATTCTTCCATACTATCTATTACGTGTCATCTCATTAGAAGCCTAACGCAATGAATGTTGTTGAACTGTCAAAATTAAAACAGCAATGGTCTTGTCAGTTGGCTAGTAAGTGTAGGTAATTTACTCAATTTCGCGGGTGCTGGTAAACCTATTAAAAAATGGGAAATAATAAATCGAGCAACAGATTTTTTTAATGGCCACGTGATCAAACTTCTAATTTTATGACTAAGCCACGGGAAAATAAGGTAGCCTCTAAAAAGCTAATTCGTCTTTTTACAATGCCAACTAAATATCTTACAGAAAGCGTCAAATAAAGATCATCAATTATCGTAACTTGTACTTATTACATAGACACCTAATTTACTAACGCAGCCACGGAATTTATATCTCATAACCATTTTACATTTTATAGCTTTAACATTAGTTAATTAGCACCCTAGTGGGCGGCATGGGCACCGGGCCGTAGGCCGACGAAGGAGGCCGGCGGAGGCCCGGCACTTCGGGGACAGAAGATATTAGTGTTATTTAATATGCGAGCGAAGCGAGCGCGCGTCACTTCGCCGTTGTCGGGTAAAAAATAACCACCATACTGAGTTATATTTAGAGTGGCTCAGATAGAACTTAACTAGTGGCTAAGATAGGAATACTTAGATGCTCGTTAATTGTGGCTTACTTAGTAATTTAGAAGGCAATGTAGATTTTTAGAGGCGAAAAATGCTATTAAAAAGAAGCCGGTTTAATTAGCACCCTTAAAAAATAGGTGCTCGTACAAAAATCCCGAATTTCATTATTTATGTATTTAGGCCGCCAAACAAAACACTTTTCAAAATAACGGATTTAAAAGGTACATTAAAATCCACAAACTTCCTTGACCTTTGGGATCTGAAATCGTACCTACTCCAAATGTCGACGTAATCCAATTTTCCAACTTCTGGGAAAGGTTTCACCTTTTTGTCACATCATAGGTCATTTTCATGGTTGGAAGCGGCTCAGTGAGCACGATCGGGCCCTTCACGCAAAAACTTCCGCGTCAGGTCAAGGGCGCGTTCTATTTCCCGAGATCATACTATCATGCATATTATATGACGAAAACAATGTGATGCTTAATTTAATGCTTTATGTAGCACTGTGCAGATTGTAGCACTTTTGTAATTTTTAAAAATTGATGAAATTCAAGATGACGGTGACCGGCGTCAGTTGCGAATAAGGTTACACGTCAAAAATCCATTAACAATGTAAAAAAATTGTATCATTATACCTAGTATTCCCTTGCCAAACCTCCAAACAGTTTAAAAACTTTGGAGATGTGACCGTGACGTAACCGACCGTCGTGAATGTTCCAGAATTTAATCTTTTTTCAGAAAACTTTTAAATTGAATTTCAACGAGATCGTTCAACTTTTGATAAAGAAGGCTTGCATCTTCGTCTCTCCGAGCATACTTCGTCAAAGTTTAATCAAGAAATTGTTAACCCAACACTACTGCTTCAATAATCTTATCAACAAATAAAGGGTGTAAAAGTACCCTTAACGCAAACGAAGGGCACTTGTTCTCCCCACCACTGCGATCATTTTTTTGTTCTAGACCATACCTGGGAACCTCCTAGTTACGGAGATATTGGTGGTCAAAGTTCCAAATTTTTCACAGCTGTTTTTGTAAATACTAGTATTTCAGGTTTAAACTTTACTTAAATTACCTCCATAACCCGTTTACTATTCAAAGCATCCAGTAGCACAATGTTTTAAGAGTGCTACTTTGAGTTTTACCGTAAAATGTGATTTTTGACCCCAAAAAAAAAAGTCATTTCCCAGCAAAAATTTTTGCGTAGGGGTACTTAGTTTGATGTACAGAATGCTTGGTTGACGGATGCGTGAAGGGTTCGTTTACACCCTGTATGTGTAGGTATCGCTTTATTGCATCGTTAGTCAGCTACAAACTACAAAACTAATATTTGAGCTGTTTGCAGACCGACATTATAATATGTTAAAACTTCAAATCAAATCCAATATTTATTAGCAGAATGCTGAGCTAGGAAGTGGCTAAGGGTTTATAAACGTTTTTAGAGGGTAGACATTTGAAATTTTCTCAACAAAAAAAGTGAAATCATTCTAATTCGAACAAATTAATTTTGCTTTCAACTACTTTTAATTCTTACGAAGCATTTTTATTTTAATTCAGATTCGATAATGGATTCCGAAAAAAAGACAATCCATTTTGTCCTCAATGACATGCACGAATATATTATCTCCATATAACCTAGAGACGTTGAATCAATCGTAAAATAAAAAAGTAAAAACTTACCCTTTGCAAAAGTTTGGGCCTGTTATCGAGAGGCTCTTCAACTATATTCTTATTCTGTTCGTTGTCGTTTCTGTAGGCATACCTGTTAACAAAAAAATGCTGTAGATCCTATCATCATTTAAATTAACGTTCGGACACCGATTTAAAAACACATCAAGCTTCCCGAAACTGTCAAATTATCCCAATCAGCCTTTTTTTTTTTTTTTTTTGGGTGTGGGAAATCATCAAATAACCCCTCCCGCTCTTGGGCAGAGCGAAAGGGAGTGTCAGACTTCTACTGACTAAAAACCACCCATGTTCCTTCTTCGCCCTTCATGTCGAGGCCTCGGTATCCCTTGCGGACATTTTCAACTATATCGGTAAAGTATTAGGATCAGCCTTGAACCTAATACTTTACCGATATAGTTGAAAATTATTGAAGCAATTTGACCAATTGTAGTAGCTTGATGTGTAGCTGGCGTCTGGACTTCTGGACATAGTGGTTGAGAGGTCCGGAAAGGCAGATCATAATGTAAAATTGACACCAAAACTGTACACTTCTTTAAGTGCCATTCAACTCAAAACGGTCGTAGGTGTGTTGGTGGTCTTGTGTCTAACAGTAGGTACCTGCCTACGAGCCTACCTATCAAGATGCATATGGAAGTCATTGTCATGAGGGTGCTGTGGAAAAGCATAATTGTAAAATTGCCGGTGGTTGTATTGGAATAATCAGGGCGCCCAAAAAGGGCCACTGTAGCAATATTATATAAAAAAAAATATATATATATTTTGTAAAATAATTTAAAATAATGACCTAATTCTTTAAATGGTCACAGATGTAGTTAATAATATTAATTTGTTATGATGATGATGTTATGATTCTGCTAAAGTAGCCTTTTAAGGCCCTCTGATGGTAACCTGCTAATTATAGTGACGCGCGAAAATATCCATCAGTGACACTGTAGGTTAGTCCGACATAAGACCACGACGTTGGTTTAAATTACAAGTTAGTAGGTGATAGTTGACCTGACTGGAAAGTATACCACCATAGTACCCCCCCCCCCCCCTTCTCATAAATCAGGACCCAAAGACATTATTTTCTAATAAGACCTCAACATAGCTTAACAGCTCCGGGGTAACGTAAAATCCCCATCGTATAGCGGCTACTAAGTAATCATATGAATAATGTAGCACCGAATACAGAGCTAAATTCTGCTAACCGTTGTTTGATGAGAAACCGAAGCTTTGTTAGTTTTTCTCTGGATGTAGTGGGAGTATGTCATGCCTTGTTGGTACATATAGCCTCCTTGATGGTACTGCAGTCTGAACCACAAAATTATGTAAAGACATGGATTCGAATCTTACGCAAGCACTTACTTTGTGTAATTTATTTCATTACAACTGCTCCCAAACCGTTAAAGAAAATAACGTAAGGTAACTGGCCTAGAAAATGTCCTAGGAACCAAAAGTTCGAAGACAAATGTAACCATCCGCACTAGCCCACAACAAAGTGAACTATGGCCCACCCGCAGTGAGGAGGCCCGTTTTCCAGTAATGAGAACATTAAAGGCTGATGCTGGACTACTATAGACGAATAGCAAAAATGTATTTTTCTTCAGCCCGCAGCAATTGGCTGCCTTCCTCGTACAGTCGAGTGTCATCCATATGTATGCGCACTTAGTCTTTAATTACTGACGCGAACTGTGAGTGGAAGAGGTCAAGCACTAAAGCAGTTACGGGTTTATGCGAATCTCAAAACGAATGCGGATAGGTTTTTCGTTTTACTTTAGCGGTATTTTTCATGAAACAATTTTCAATGTTTTTAACTTGTAAAATTTAAAAAATCATAGTATTCCGAAACTGAAATTTTAATACAATTTGTGTTTAAAAATCCCGACAAAAAATATTTCATATTTAAAATTTTTTCGGTTAAAAATCTCTGTAAGTTTAAAAATCCGGATAAATGACAAGGCCTTAGAAATTCCGGACATAGAGCAACAATCCCGGCCATTTACAGACAAATCCGAACGGATGTAAACTCTAAGCACCATAGGAAATGATCATTATAAGCAAGTTATAGGTAAATCCTCTCTCGAACATTCTTTCGCAAATACCGTATCAAGATAGGTTCGCGTGCTCTTCTTGGCATATCGAGGAAGTTATAAGGGAGCATTCCATTGTAGTACTTATCTCCCCATTCCACCTTCCACCCACGTCGAACCTTGGCAGGTATTGGAGTCAAACACGCGATGTGCAAGGTATATTGCTAAATTGTATACTATTTGCGAAATGGCTGACGCCTGAAAATGAGGCAAATTTTTCTTCCGTGTCAAACAAACATTGTAAAACAAGCGTGTGCGATATTTAAACAGAGTGACTAATCTTAAACAGAGTGAGTATCATGTACCGTAGCAGGCTTTCTGTATTTACTGCCTGTTTAGGGAAAAGCGTGAATTTATGTTATGTATATAATAATATTAAAATACAAACAAAAGTGTCAAATTAATAGCCAAAGTCCGGGCCAACTCCATAGATTGCCATGGACATCATCATTTTATTTATTGGCGCCCAACTTGACACGGTAAAGATTTGCTATTTGTATTGGCGCCCAATGTGGGATTACAAAATTAATACATTGATATTGGCGCCCATCACTTCAAAACAAATTGAAGCCCAAAAAATGTAGAGCCCGTCGTGTGTCTATTTTTTTTACAATAAACCTGTCTCCAGGCAGTGTTACAACTATCCTTCATTGAAAATAATAATAAACGTCATTTCATCATTCCATTTTGGCAACATGGTGCTGAAACAATACTTACTTGGTTTCCCAGTATCTTAGCCTAACATTGAGCGAAAAAATATCATCTTACTTGTCAGGTTGCATCATTGCTGGTGACACCTTCTTTCTGAGATTCGCGAGCGCCGTCAGCTCCTCTCGTTTTCTAGAGGGAGGCGGCGCGCCGCACAACGTCAACATCGGCGTCGGCGTTGGCTGTTGGGTGCGAGATAATAATCTGAAACAAAAAAAAAACATTCATTATAGTCTAACACGTTGGATTATAGACCACAAGTGCTACGGCTGCTCTCGATTCCCAGGTCAATCTAGTGCTGTACTTATGGTTTCTCCTATCAGCCATATTGTCTCAGTAGTCGCCCAAACTCTGGACCTGTAGATGGTCGAAGGTAATAGGTTCAAATGGGTGTACCACAAAACAATACACCTTTGCGTAATCCTTTGGGAAATTAGGGCATTTATTTGGTACCTAATTTTTTTTAAATATACAGTTATTGTACAGAATGCTTGAAAATAGCTTCTCAATCATGTGAATTGAAACGAATGCACTTGAAGCGAATAAACTTTAAAGCTTTTATTCGCTGCACAATGCGGTAAGCCGTTCTGTTATCTCCCAGCGAATAGAACTTTTCAATTTCCGGTTCCCGTCAACCCTGGGAACTTATCTAGGTTTGTGGAAGATTGGTACCCTCGGCTTTGCCGAGTTAATAAATCTAGCAATAACATTTTTATTTGAGTTTTCTAACAGTTCCATATATTGTAGTGGAATGAACACTACAAGAAACGATTTATTATCCTACCTACTCACTAATATTGAGAAAGTGAGTTTGTTTGTTTATAAGGCCTTAACGTCCGAAGGGATTTCGATTACGGACAGACCTAGGTTAGGATTAGGATACTAGGTACTTATCCTTATTTAAACGTTTCCGTTGGATAATTTTCGACTACAGAACTGGCGAAACTACTGCGGTCAAAGAACCTGATATTTTCCGCTATTTTACTTTTACGTCCCAAAGGAAGGAAACCACGGAGTTCAATCGGAGGTCGTTGACAGTTATTAGATTTGAAACAAAATTAGATTGTAGCCGCGATGACCCCTAAATTGATAGATTGGATTACTATTCAGCGTTCCAGATCCAGTGAGTTATGCTTAAGATCTATTACTAAAACTTACTTGTCTCCGTAAATTACTGTTCATAATACATTGAGAACTGCACTAAATATTGTAAATAGTAGGTACACGTTAATTAATAGAAATGTTATTGTTAAATTGGAGAGAGGGTTCCTATTATTGATACTTTACCAAAACATTTAGAGGGTTGTTCATAAACGTTGATTAAAGTAAAGAGTAGTTTAAAAGTAAAATGTAGATATTGTTTACAATAAACGTTAATTTTTCACCGACTTCCAAAAAGGAGGAGGTTCTCTATTCGTGTGTAGGTATGTATTTTTATTTTTATCACTTAGCTAAAAAAATTCTGTCAAAAGTTGAATAAAAATGCAGTAAGAAATAGTACACGCGATTATAAAGTACCGCAGGGACTTACTCATACTTGAAAAATCTCCTTTATTTTTACTAAATTAACCGGGAAATTGTTTCTTTCACGATAGGGTAGAAACAAAGCTTGCAGAAACAATGGGTTAGCTAATGACGCCGACAGTCCAACACTGGTTATTCAAAGCTCAGTGATACAAAGCATCACAAAGATTCCTCTGTTAACTAGTTAACTGACATTCGAACTGAAAAATTTCGATCTTCATTCAATTTTAAAACATTTCTTGAAGCACGTATTTGGTCTGTAGTTCTGTACTTACCTGTCATGTTTCTAGAATTTTAATTTACTCACATGTCGTCTCCTAGCCGAATTTAATTTGATTGCTTGATCTCAATAATACACCTTTAACTCGCAAGTCAAAAGCCAACCTTGATCACAAAAAAATAAACAAAAATACCTTTTAGAGGCCGGCGTCCTTTTCGACAATAACGTGTAGTCATAGAGATTTGAGCTCGAAGGGTTGTTGTTGAGGGGAGGCGGGTAATACGAGTCTTCATCTTTATAATTATTGTTGACCAGCGCCGATTTTAGCGGTAATAACTCAACAGTGTCGTTGGAACGTTGTTCGCGTTGTGTTGTCATAGCGGGACTGGCATCGTGTGGCCAGGCCGGCTGCTTGCAGCCTACTGAAAGATGTGGCCTTGAAAATGGTGCAGCGTAGGGCTGGGTAAAGGGTGTTATCTGTTATTATCGAGGAAGCTGCATGATGAAGATGCCTGAGGTACTGTCATAGCATATACCTAGCGCATTACTGGTAGCTGTTAGGCTCCACCATCCCAATGCTGGGCAAAGGACTCCCCGTGACTTCTAGTTATTTTGATCTAGACACAATGTTAACAACTCTACCCAACCAGATGCTCGTTGTTTTGGTCTTCAAAAAGGTTTACCTTTGCGAGCCGCAGTTGGGTTCAGCTAATTTTACACTGCTACCAGACCTTCATACCTCTGTAATAAGTTAAGATTTCATAATCCCTCTGGTCGGCTGTGCTTTTACACTGAGCCGAGACTCTTACTTTTACTTTTTCATACATTACGGTCGTAATCTCACGCCTTTTTCAAATGCAGTACCAATAGGAGGGTAGGTAGAAACTAGAAAACCCCACCTGCTACGATCCTTACCCTGTTGCTTTGTCTGCATCCATACATCTGGTGATACACGTACGCGTAATATATTTCAAATATATTACGCAGACAGGCATTGGCACATCACTATCGTTCAAGGGGAGGTGCCAGGCAGTTCCGGAGCGAATCCCGGGCCGCGCATGCGTGAAGCATAGCGCGTTCTGTCATCTGCAGTCATCCCCGTCCCTGTTATTCCAGACATTGCGAATTGCGACTTTCTACCTAACCACAGACATATGCCTTAAATAGGACATAATAATATTTCTAGTAAATACATTCTGTTGATTATTATTTATACTGAAAACGGGATATTTACCATGTTTACTGATTGTTTCGAGTTCCCGATATTTCGGCGCTGTTACAAGCACCATGATCACGGATAAACTGAAGTAATTGCGGGTAATGTTTGTTTGCTTTGTTTGCTTGTGCGAGAACTCGAAACAATCAGTAAACATGGTAAATATCCCGTTTTCTGTTGATTACTTAGAATCTTTTTACGACAAAATAATTACGTCCAACAACTTGACCGATCTTATTCCTTAATTATAATTAAGATAGTTTTTTTCCGGGATAATCAAAATTGAGCAAAACGATAATGACTTAATTTTTATTGTATTGTAAAGAAGACATCTACATATCATGTGATTTTATTGTTTCATTTGTAGTAGAATTACATAAGCCGAGCTACGAGTTATAGGTTTACGAAAAGCGTTAAGATACAGTTCGCCCATTACAACTTAGAAAACTGCAACATAGGGAACTAAATTAAAAATTTTGGAATTTGAAAAAAACTTGTTTTCTTCTGTATTGTATCGGTCGTTACTCGTTTGCAAGTTTGTAACCGACTTCAGATAAAGGTTTTTTTTTTAATGTCGGTTTTTTTTACTCTACTTGGTGTGTTTATACTTGGTGTATATTATAAGATGACATTAATTTGCAAACACTCATTGTTATTTGAAATGTTGAAGGCAAAAAAAAACCGATCGAATTGAGAACCTCCTCCTTTTTGGGAAGTCGGTTAATGAAAATGAATCAGCCCAAGTTCAAGTGACATTTCAATCTCTAATGAAAATATTTTGTGACTTAAGGCTTGTATTCACGCCAATGACCTTGTGCATACAAACTACCTCTCTCGGTCGTAGATACGGACTCTAAACGGACGCGTTTTTCATTTATTATAATTAAAATAATACATGTTTTTAAAAAGTAACAAAACCAAATTATTTTCCTTTGTATTTCAAAGCAGTAGATATTTTTTTTATATTATTTTGTTAAAAAATGAAGGAGTAAAATGGTTCCATTCAACGATTTGGAGGTGATTTTGTGGATTTTTTTTCTTATTATGTGATACCGATACAAAAATTGTGGTTAAACCAAATTACGTGTCATATCATGTAGATTACTAAAAAAATTTCTCAGATGTAATTTCTCTGTAAGTGCCGGTGAAAAACCGCTTCATCTGCACGCTGTTTTTAAGCTTTTTCGAGAGAGGACCCTTAAGACAATTTATTTTGAGGTTGTATCACACTGTGGTATCACACAGAAGAATGATAGGTAGAGGGTCCATGACCATTGTTGATATTACGTTCATCCACAGAATAGCACCCACTGATACTCATCGACTTCCGATTACGATGTTTTGCTGGCTACTAGTAATACATCGTACCTACGTACTTACTACTTCAGTTTAATGAATATAGGAGCTTAGAAGCATTGCAAAAAGATATTGTGTAAATAAATAACAGTGCCAATGTCTTCGTGTTCTCGTTTGAACTGAACAATTTTTTAATGATGAGAAAACCTGCTGCGCTTAGGCCATCGGCATCGGCATCGCGTGAAAGTATGCCTGAGAGAGAAAAGACTAGGTACCGGATGCTTGTACCGGGCCGGATGGATTCATTGTTTTTTCTGAGATCCTTTTTTTTGTGTTCGTCCTTTTTTTACGTTCGGACATCATTATGTAAATTTCGAATTTAAAAAATTGGAAAGACCAAAAATTTGTTAAATAAAAACCTCAACCACTTTTTTGTTCTTTGTCTATGGATTGAAAATAACAAATGTTTTGACAGTCGTATTTCCGCCTGATGCCGTCAACTTTATTGTGCTATCATTTTTTTTATCAATCTTCATCGTCTGTGGAATCGTTGCTCAAACAATTTTGTGTTTATGAGTAATAGAGAATCATTTTGTTAGCGTTTATAATCATTGGTCTTTGATGTTATTTGTGAATTAGTTCCCCGTTCCTGTCTTCCTGTTTCCACCATTTTCCAGAGCCGGCTTTTATAACTGGTAAGTGCATAAAAAAAAGCGAATATTTTAGAATTTATCTGACCACTTCACCTTTTATAATTATTTTGTTAATATTTTCAAACAACGGTTCAGGAATTCTTTTGAATTATGGTGCAATGTGCAGATAACAGTTGATTACAAACTCAAACAGGAAAACTGCTTACTTATTCGAAGTCTGATGATATCATTCTGTAAAAAATCTTATTTAGTTTGTATTTGGAATGGAATGTCGGATTCTGTAACAGTATACAGTACCTACGTTTATTAGACTGCCGTGCTTATCATAGAACAGTTCTCGTTTCCATATTTTAAACCTTACAGATGTACCTACACAATTTTATTTAATTAAAAAATAAAACAATAACATAAAAACAGCCCCCACCACCACTAGAACAAAATGTAATAAAAAAAAGGTTATAAAATAATTTTAAAAAGAATATTGGTCAAGTCATCAAGTGTGAGTCGGACTCTCATTCAAAAAGTTCTGTACCACACCCTTTAATTTTTAACTTTATTATTTGTTAATACTCTCCTCTTTGTCAGAATCATTCATGCATTCATTTCTTATTTACAGAATCCCTAGCCATGGATGCATCTCCAAATTCTTCAAGTTCCAATGATGAACCTAAATCTCAGGTAAATTAACACATTTTGAATCTTTAGTATGTACTTGAAATTGTTATGAACACCATTACAGTATGATAGAATGAAATTCCTATGTTTTTAGTGTGAACTGATTATAATATCATCAATACTTTTGGTGGAAGGGTGGGCGTTTTGGGGGACTGTCACTTGTAAATAAGTAAAGTAAATTTTGACATTCGAAAAGTGCTGATTATCAGCCTAGTTTGAATAAATGAGTTTTGATTTTGATTTTTGGTGTATTGTAGGTATTCTTAAGTGGTAAACTTATAATTAGATCTTATAATATACTCTTTTGTGATTTTGTTTTTGGAAAGCTCCAAACCAATCATTTGAGGTTAAACAAAATACCCTTATAATGCCTTACATACCTGATATTTAAATTAGATATTTGTTTATTCAGATTCCAATTGGACATGTATCTGGTGCATTTCAATGCCAGACAAATTATGCAACCAAGCTTTGTGTCCATGATGTATTGGCCAAGCTGAAAGTTGATGGAGATTACGATATTGGAGGCACTTACGCAGACACAGACCCCGAGTTCTGGTTCTTCTACACAACATCCGTATGCCATGGAGGGAATCACGTATTTAACTTATTTGTGTGCCATAGAAAAACAGGATCATTCGCTATTGATATTTCTAACTCAAGTGAACTGACACAAAAAATATCACCAGAGGATGATGTTCCCCACTTGATTCTACCAGAAACTATGACTAAATACATGTTCAAGTCAACAAAACCAAACAAAAACTATTTCATAAAAACTTACTGTTTCAAGAACTTAACTCGCTTTAACCATTCGTCCACTTTGCACATACCAATAAAAATAACAGTGAATCCAAAATTTGCCCTGAACAGGAATATGGTTAAATCAATAAAACTGAAACATGATTTGAGTGAACTGCTTAAAAAACAAGAAACAACAGACTTTGTCTTAGAATCAGCGAGTAAAAAGAAGTTCCCTACACACAAAATACTTTTGGCTGCACACAGCCCTGTACTTAGACGTATGCTTAAGGATTCAGAACTTACTTGTATGTCTGTTGACATTAGTGATTACGACATAGAACTGTTTTTACAATTCATTTACACGGGCACAATAAAAGATGTGATGAAGCAAGACTGCCTAAAGCTGTTGGAGATAGCGGATAAGTTCCAACTGGCCCAACTATTCACGTTAACCCAGCATGTGATTGGTGATCAGATCACTGTGAACAATGCCGTAGAAATGGCAGTGATTGCTAAGAAGTATAAGCTGGAAGATTTACAGAAAC
Source organism: Diarsia brunnea (assembly GCA_949774965.1). NCBI lineage: Eukaryota > Metazoa > Arthropoda > Insecta > Lepidoptera > Noctuidae > Diarsia > Diarsia brunnea. The sequence goes on along the minus strand of OX458998.1, from coordinate 2,283,796 downwards.
GAGTATTTGCCTATATTGCAAAAAACCCAGAAGTTATGGAGACTGAAGCATGGAATGACCTCAACGATGTAGAGTTAACTAAGTTCTTATTTAGGTACACTCGTTCGATGAAACACTAAGGTTGTCAGGAACAGAAGCATCCTGAAGCACAGTACAATTTGATATTATATGTAGGTGTGTTTCAAAACTCTTAGCCATGATCTATAAAACATTACTTAGCACATACTGCATAAACTTTATTACTACCACTATAGTTTTGCGCAACAGTCAAACAACAGTGCAAAATAGATACAGGAGCATGATACTCTAATTATAATGCTAAATAATATGGATAGATCTTCAGCTCAATAGAATTGTCCCATGATTTCATACCAATTGTACATACATCTCATTTAATCTTTAAGAGGCAATTTATGCCAGTTACATTAAAATGTGAGTCTGTTTGTGTCTATTTAACATATTATTAAGACTAAATGGTAGGTATAGATAGGTCATCTATTTAAAAGTTTCGGAACCCTCCACTTAATTTCTTTAACAAAAAATAAATGAAATGTGAAACCAGTCTGAACCAAATTTTGAACTAATTTATCCGTTCTTGTGCTATTTGTCAGAAAGGTACTTTGAAAAACTTCTTATGTTGCAGCTAAATCTGCTGTTGTCTAATTTATTTGTTGGCATGGCATTGATATGAATCTTCCATAGAATTCTTCTATCTATCGAAGAGAGAAATCTTATAAATAAGGTGTAAACCCTTCACGAAGCGGAGAACCAAGCATTCTGGACATCAGACAAATCATTATTCGAAAATTATTGCTCGAAATCAACAATGTTTTTGGGGTAAAAACTCGTTCTTTACATTAGGTAGGGCACACTGTCATCATCATCTGCCTAGATTTTTCTCAACTATTTTGGTGCTGAGTTCAATCTAACAGGATGCAGCTCAATACCATTATTTTACATCGAGCAATTACCTCCACAACCCACAACAAATAGGTACTTTTCAGGTACCTCGGTTCACAGAAAGCGCCTCTGGAGAAGAAACTATTCATATCGTTTATTGCCCGTGGTCCACCCGCCTAGTTCACCTGGGTCACTGGGTGTCCTATGGGCAATTATTTTTGCCCGTGGTCTGTGAACAGAGATCTCTGCCAACAGTGCTTCCTATGTACCGAAATGTCTACGGACAATGTTTTAAATCAACTAAGTTTTCGGCGAAACGTGCTGCCTTGAGGTTTCTAACAGCTGTGCTTTCTGTATTAAATAATCATATCGTTCAAGCGTGTTTCTGTCTTAGGTTCCACGCTCGACAAACTTTTATTTAACTTTGTACACCCATTATATCAACATAGTTTGTCAGTACGCGCACACGATGCTAATACATGGTTCAAGAAATCTTTAATTATGAGATTGTGAGTGCTCCACTATATTGCTAAGTACCTACAGGAAACCTAGGCTAGTTAGAATGTAATATTTTAAGGAAAGATGATTTTGGACATGTTTAAGGTCTGTGATAGTAGTGCGAGCATAATTTGGAAATGCGTGAAAACAGAATTAATGTACCTACACAACTTTTAGGTGGTGTGACCATGTCTGTATCCTAAAATAACGAAACAAATTAATTTATGATGTAAAAACTTTTATACTTAGTTTTTTTAATGATTATATTTTTGTTTGAAAAAATGTATATATTGTGTTATTTTCGGTGTATTAAAAATACCAAATTTAAATAAAAATGGTGATTTTATTGATTTATCTTATTTGCCCCCTTCGGGGTTGCCACCGGGATGGTGACTGGTACTAACTAGTGGAAAGAAGTGGACAACACATGAATTCGCCTCTTTCCCATATGGGTAGGCAGAGGACACGTCTGTGGAGCGACTCGTGGTTCAGGGCAAAACCGAGGGCACAAGGGCGCGCGGTAGGTCACCAATGCGCTTGACCGACCAAATCAAAACCACTAAATGGTCCACTCCACGAATGCACGAGGCAAGCAACTACTAGAGGAATGGCGTCGAATTGTGAAGCTTGCCACCACCCCTGTCATGACACTCATGACGAACACTCTGCCAAGAGTGTGACGAAAGAGAAGAGGCAGAAACTACAGTATGGTAGCTGTTACGAATTACGATCCATATCGAAACAGATAACTGGTCCTTACATTTTCCTCCGTTAGTCTCGTGGTCACAAGTGCAACTACTGTGCTTTGTATTCTGGGTTCTATTCCCAGGCCCGGCATTGTTTTTGAGATTTTGGTGTTTGGCCGTATAACCCGTTTTTAGGGTTCCGTATCCGAAGGGTAGGTACCTAACCAACGGGACGCTATTACTAAGCCACCGCCGTCAATCCGTCTGTCTGTCACCGGGCTGTATCTCGTTATAGGTACCTAGATAGTTGATTTTTTTCTGGATGCGTAGGTACCTATCTATTTTCCCGTTATAACAACATCATCATCTGCCTAGCCTTTTCCCAACAATGTTGGGGTCGGCTTCCAGTCTAACTGGTTGCAGCTGAATACCAGTATTTTACATGGAGCGACTGCCTATCTGACCTCCACAACCCAGTTAATAATAATAATATAATAATATTATTATTTCCGACAGTTTCCGAGGCACGGAGGAAACTCGGTATGTCGGGCGGTCACTCATCCACAGACCGACCTAGGCAAGCACAGCTTTACCTAAAGATCGACCCGAGTGGCAGTTCTTATTAAGCCACGAGCTGCCGTTATAACAACAAATACCTAATAAAAATGATAGTGGATCCCCTACTACAATAATAGTACGGATTCGAACTCGCGCATTTAGTAACATGTGCGAGTCCAACTCGCACTCGGACGGTTTTTTTTGCTATTTGCTGGTCATTGTCAGGTTGTACATTTAATACAAGCATTTAATAACAAGTAGGCCAGTTAGAAATAGTTTTGTATAGTCGAAACAAATACATAACATTAAAGTTGTGATGCCACTGTATTACTACAAGAAGAGTGAATGCTAATAAATGTAAACAGAGCATGTTAGTATTATTTCTTACTATCTGCAAAATACCCACGTTTCAAGTACGGCAGAAAAAAAAGTTTGATAATGAACGATTGAATGAATGGAAACTGAAGTTTACATAAAACCATAGACAACTTGTCTATATTTTTTGTGACAACCATACACAATTGAAATTTCTCTCTCCCTCATCCCAAGGTACCCTCCCGTCAAGCGTGGCTAATCAAGGCACGAAAAGGTGAGGTTTGTCATCATTTTAAAGCATTTAATTCTGTTTATTTCGCGTGTATCCGTCCGTAAATACAGTGAATTTGCTATTCTGTGTCGAAATTTCGTAGTGGACTTCCGTAAAGTTGTGAAAAAACAGGTGAAAACATCGGAATGCTTAGAATTTTGCTGTAACAGTGTGGACTCCGAAGCGTTGGATTTTTTATGTCCGAAACTCGGAACGGAAACGGTTTTGGCTTATCAAAAAGTTTTAATTTTAGGAAAATGAGCAGCTCGGAGGAGGTATCATGGATTTCATGGTTTTGCGGGCTTCGGGGAAACGAGTTCTTTTGCGAGGTATGTCATTTAATTAAGTCACATAAGGTGGAGATCGCTTTAGATATTGATCCAACATGTAACTGTTTAAGGTGGACGAGGATTACATTAACGATAAATTCAACTTGACGGGGCTAAATGAGCAGGTGCCACACTACAGACAAGCACTGGACATGATTCTGGACCTCGAGCCTGGTGAGTACATGAACCTCTTGATTATGACGCCTTGTGAGGTCATTTTACTGTCACTGAACTTATTTCGGCAAACACAAAAGTCAAACAGTGAAGAAAAAAAAACAAACAAATTTTTTGGTTCAGACTTAGTGCTCAATTCTAGGTCATAAAGTTTTGCTAAGTTAACCTCTAATCCTCTACACACAAATCTGAGATCTTTGTACCGTACTTGTTAGAAACTGATCATACTTACAAAAACATAACCTTAATTGGAATTGGAATCTGTGTCAGACGAGATAACATGAATATGCAAATTGTTTCAGGCTAATGAGTCCTGTTATCTTTCTTTCTAATGTTGTAGTGTAAAGTGCGTCTGTCTGTCTATATAGTACTATTTCATAGCTTATAACCGTAAGAAACATTTATCTAGGAAGAGGCGCAATATTTGAAGTGACTGGATTCAGAAAACTATGTGAAACTACTTGCTTAATGGGTAACTGAGACAGTGTCTGAGAAACCAGCTTAGTGCGAACTGGGTGTGGTTACATGTTACAAGAGCTCTGATTTGCCTGCTGATAGGTAGCATATTTCCGTCTCCAGTAAAAGTGAGACCTGAAGTGATGATCACACAGATTCAAACTACATTTCTTCCTCCAAATACAATTATTGACCTATTTTTTTTTCAGGGCTTCTTATAATAGTGTTGAGTCATTTGTATGTTTAGAGTTAGTCATAATGTGATAACTTGTTTGTTTTGTAGACGATGACCTTGATGACAACCCAAACCAGTCTGATCTGGTGGAGCAGGCCTCCGAGATCCTCTATGGACTGATACATGCTCGCTACATTTTAACTAATAGGTAAGACCTGCCATCCATTAGCTCCAGATCTAACCTGAAAAGACATTACGAGTATTACAATTACAACAGACTATTCATCAAGATATTACAAAACGTAACATAACATCACACCTGTGATCCCCGAAGGGTTAGGCAGAGGTGTACCCAATAGTACACCCACATTTCGCCAGTTATGATTAAGTCCCATCTAATAAGGGGCGAGGCTATTGCCCTCATTCATCATTTCAGCCTAAAGATGTCCACTGCTGGACATAGGCCTCCGCCAGGTGTAGCCACATTGACCGGTCCCATGCATCTGGCATCCAGCAGGTCCCCGCAACCTTCACCAGGTCATCGGTCCACCTAGTGGGAGGCCTTCCAATGCAACTTTTTCTGATATAATTATGATTGCCATCAATCTGGCACAAATCCAGACACCGTGGCTGCGACTGCGAAATTCGTGATGGTATAACCCCATTAACATCTAATAAAAATACTAGTTATTAATTTTATGTAAATGAAGGTACATTTGTACCAGGCGGGAGGAAACGCCCGGATGCCACCATTGCGAGGATCGGCCGGAGGACACGGTGGAGCACACTGTGGAGGTGTGTCCCGCTTGGGCGGAGCCCCGCCGTGTTCTCGTAGCGGCGATCGGCGGCGGCGACCTCTCGCGTCCGGCCCTGGTGCAAGCCATGGTCCGGGGCGAGGAGGAATGGGACGCCGTCGCCTCCTTCTGCGAAGCAGTGATGCTAGCGAAGGAGGTGGCGGAACGTGAGAGGGAGAGAACCTCTCGTCCCAGCCGCCGCGGGAGGCGCTCCGGGCGTCGGGGGCCACGTGATGGCTTCCGGCCACCGTAGACGCGGGCCTGTGGACGGTGAGTGATGGGTAAGCTCGCCGTCCGTCCGTCTTATGACGACGACAGGCCGTGTCGACGGCGCGTTCGTGTTCCACGCGCGCCTCCAAAGAGATGTCAGCAACATGGAAGGGGCCCGCAAGGGCCGACGCCTGTCGAGGCTGCGGGTTGTCCGCAAGGGATACCGAGGCCTCGACATGAAGGGCGAAGAAGGAACATGGGTGGTTTTTAGTCAGTAGAAATCTGACACTCCCTTTCGCTCTGCCCAAGAGCGGGAGGGGTTATTTGATGATTTCCCACCCCCCAAAAAAAAAAAAAAAAAGGTACTTTGTACAGATAATTAGTTAACAACTGATAGATATAATAGTGTAATTTTTGCTCAAAATTAATGAACATAAGGCAATGACATGGTTATGATGAACATAGGACTTAACCTTTTGAACGCCAGAGCGTAATCGCATTGGAGCCCCTCCCACGCCAAGGGACATATACCTACAAAATAATTATTTTATTAGACACTAGTTTCTATTAAACAGCAGTTAAAAAGTTTTAAAAAACAACTTTTTTTGTCGCCTGTAGCCGACGGTGGCGTGTTGGGCACGTTTTCATTTGTCGGCTATATCCGACCGTGGCGATCAAAAGGTTAAACATAACTGGCAAAATGTGGGTGCACTCTTATGTACAGTCGCCTACAAAAATACATGGACAATTCAGAAATAAAATCGTGTGAAGCGAGAAATGACCCCACCTAACGTAAACCACTTATCGACTATAAACATTCACAGGAAAATAGACACTAAAGTACCCATGCAATTTTGTAGGTGAGTGTTGTACACCTCTGCTTAACTCTTCTCGTCATTATTCAATAATGCACTAGTACATTACAGGATTCCGTTAATGTTAACTTTTATGCTTATTTAGCATGACTAGCAAAAATATCAATATCTTTTATATACCTAGTTGGTTGACTATACTTAAAAGGTTTCTTAGTGGCATACTATCCCGTAGTTAAATGTTAGTTGCATGTCAGGAAACAAAAAGTCTATTTGTCTATGGGACAGGTAGATAGTTTCAAGTTTTAACCTCAGTAAATTTTCACATCTGGACCTGGTGAATTTTGTAATAGTATGACTTCCGACATACTAAGTTCAATAGAATATAATTATATCAGCTAAAATACGTATAATTTTAATTCAAAACATCACGCAATGCGTTATTCTATTTTTGACTTAGACAAGCTTATTTACGCTATGAATGTTCTATACATACCTTTCAAAATTAATGGAAAAAATCCATTTGTTTATCTAATACTAACACTGTCTCGCGGCTTCACCCGCTGTTGCTCTATTTGTTCACATCCTTAGAAGTAGCGTGATTTTGAAGTGATAACATAACCTTCTTTCTTTGTGCTCTCAAATGATGAAGTATTGGTCTATAAAAACAAAAAATAACTTCAAATCTAACTAATAGTTTCAGATATAAACGTTTAAACAAACTCTCCATCTTTATTATTATAGTATATATCACAACAACACGCAATAATACGTTTTATTACATTTTTGCAGAGGCATCGGACAAATGTTAGAGAAATTCCAGGCGGGTGACTTCGGTCATTGTCCCCGCGTGTATTGTGAATGCCAACCTATGCTTCCACTTGGTAAGTATTTCATACACATTATTTACTAATACACTGATGACGCAAACAATATTGTTGACCAATCGGCTGCCGTGCTACGTCTTACCAGAGGGTATCGTAATACCCATTACCAAATTTACTGGGTTGTGGAGGTCGGATAGGCAGTCGTTCCATATAAAATACTGGGATTCAGCTCCATCCGGAGGCTAGAAGCCGACTCCAACATGGTAAGGAAAAGGTTGGGCAGATGTTGATGGCTACGTGTCGCGGGTTCGTTTACCACACGTAGAACATTCTGTTTGATTGTGGTGATGTAAGTGGTGATTGTGTAAGTTTGCCGTAAAGCACGCTAGTCTGATACCATTCTATCAACTTACAAAATCAAAGCATTTACTTCAATAAGACTATTCTATTACAGACACTTGAATGTCAGTAAAATAAAGAAAGCAAGCTACAGGTATAATAACTTGTGAAAGTACTGTAGTTAGGCCTTCCAAACGTAGATTTCTATAATAGAGAAGAATAGGCAACTCCATGGACGCTCTTTTAGAAAGAAAAAAAATGTATTTGTGCGCAGAAACATGACGAGCATACAATGAGACACAACATCTGGCTTCAAATCAAAAGTGAACAGGCATGTTTTGGGTACGGTAGTTCCATAATAGACCACATCCATCGCTTTTCATTAAGCGTGATCGAGGTCAAGAGCAAACCCATTTCGGAATAAATAAAAAACCGGCCAAGTGCGAGTCGGACTCGGGCACCGAGGGTTCCGTATAACCAAAGTTTAAAATTATTAAAAATATTTGTATTATAATTATGTAACTAAAAACTTACAATTTTCTCTATTTTTCCTTTATCTGTGCTATAAGAAGTTGCTTCGTTCGAGATTCTGAGTTCACGGGAAGTACTCTGTAGGTTTTGATTCCTCTGCGAGTGTCGAAAAAACGGCATAAACGCCTGTATCTTTTGATTGGGTTGGCTTGGAAGTTTGATTTTTTCACATCTTTAAGGGACAGTAGACCTGAGTATTTGATAAATTTCAGCTTGATACCTCCACGCGTTCTTGAGAAAAAGGGTCTTGACAGACAGACAGATGGACGGACAACAAAGTGATCCTATAAGGGTTCCGTTTTTTCCTTTCGAGGTACGGAACCCTAAAAATGCTCACAATATCTTGGTTACATCATTCATGTTGAGATTATACATTTATGTGAGAACGATGCCGATGTAGAAAGACGTGCTAGTTACGACGCACAATATAGAAGATTACGCATTACTCACAAAATATACTACTTATTGTAAACAAACGTAACCTATTGGTCAACATATGCTACACAATGCTGTCACATAGCTCCCCTCTAATTGGCTCGTAATGATATACTGCTAGTTTAGTACTTATCAACGTAATTCATATACTGCGGTACTCAGAGATATTTAATGATTACTTAAGCCGTCACATAGTAAAGATTTGACATACTTTTGTATGACAAAACCGTCGAAACCTTTACTAAGTGATGGCCTACGTAATCATTAAAGCTCTCTTAGATAATCTTAAACTGATAGTTGGCATTAAAATTACGCGGGTTTTATTGCGAAAAAGGTTGAAGATGATTTTACACAGACAGGTTATTGTTCCCGACTCTCCATGTTAGTGTTAATAACCTCGGGTGAACAGAATGTGTTAAGAATTAGAAACATTGCCAAATTCTATAATAATGTATAACGGGCTGGTGTCCGTAACTACACGTCCAAAGCACGTATTTTGCGTACGGAATTCTATAATAAACACATGGACATAATAATTACCAACCTAAAATTCTGTTTTCTTCTGTTTAAATTACTGTCAAAACCTGTTTCATCTCAGAGCAATTTCATTAGATATATCTACCTCATCTCAAACGCAAAGCATTTATTTCAATTAAACCTTTACAGGCACTTTAAATCTCATAAACTTCTCTGAACTTCTTTTAAACATAATTCATTTAGTTTTGAAGTGTTGAAGATGAACAACCAATTTACAACAGTAAATATCATTTACAACAAAAATTACAATGGCCAGCCCTCCTGAATAATGCCTCAATATTCTAGATTTCTAGAACAATCAGTATTTTTCATATAATCAGGGTCTCCTTTAGACACGCCTGTCACGGCGTCAGCGCGACGGCAATAGTTTCTTCAAATATATACCTCACATGCCATCTTAATCAATTCTTCATTTCAGTTTTTAATTAAGCTACTTGCATACACGCATGTTGGCAAATGAGTGTTTCGCCGCTAGAATACACGCGCGCGACTCTTGTGCATGAACTTATCGGAGATCATAAAATACAGACAATGAATCGGTGCTAAGGTTACTGGTTAGATGTATGAAAGGTATGCTGTATGCATGCTAATTATGCAATACATTGGCGATAATATGACACTTCGAGCCGTTCTACCTTGGGACAACCCAGTATGCTTCCTCAGGACTCGGGATCCTATTACTAAACCTCCGGTCTTCGTCCCTCTGTCAGCGTACTGTATCTCATGATCCATAATAGATAGACAATTGAAATTATCAAACAAATTAATTAATAAATAAATTGGGCGAGTCCGACTCGCACTTGGCCGGTTTTATATTTTATTTATGTACAAGAGAACCAACAACTATAACTGAAGGATAATAAAATAATCTAAATAAAATCGATAATAGTCTATTTAAATCCTCGCTTACAATGAATGTCATTTGGTCTCAAACAATTGAGAACATGGTGCTGTAGGAAAAACCTCTAAAATGTTATATCGCACACACCTTTAAAGTTCAGTATGCTATGACTTCTTTGGACGTTTCTACAAAAACTATTTTAAAACTACATATTTATTTACGTTTGGAAGCCAAATCACGAACACAGTTAGCAGTCGAAGAGACGTCATCATTACCGATGAAAGAATGTTACGGCTGCGAAGATGATGCTTTGTTATCGATGAATCCTCTGGTCCCAGGTCTATCAGACGTGCCCGGCGAGGCGATGGTGAAGCTGTACTGTCCCCGCTGCATGGACGTGTACACGCCCAAGTCGTCGCGGCACCATCACACGGACGGCGCCTACTTCGGCACGGGCTTCCCGCATATGGTGTTCATGGTGCACCCCGAGTACAGACCCAAGCGACCCGCCTCGCAGTTCGTGCCTAGGTATGTTGGAAACTTCTCATTTTATATCCTATCAGCTAGGGTCGTGCGAAAAAGTTGGGTATTTCACCAAAACACTAACGACACATACTTTTTCTTTTATCACGTAAACAAAAGATGAAGACGATACAGTACTTCGAAAAGTCGTGTCAAGTCTTGTGACGTCACAGATATAGTACTTTTTACCCAGAAAGTGACGTTTTATTTTCGTAATTTTTTATTAATTTGAAAAAACACGTATCCAATATTTTTCGATAATTTAACAGACGGACTAATTAGATTTTTTTTGGTGAAATACCCTATTTTGGCCATTTGATTTCGGCTATTTTTCAGAGGTGAAGAACTTATTAAGTAAAATGTATAGAATTTTATAGTATTTTTGCATTAGGGAGAAGAATGGGATTATTCTATTAGATATGAGTCACTCAATTTACTAGCCGTAAGCACTAGACAGAAATGTCAAATATCTCATTCTCATTTGGCTGAAACGAGCTTATCATGGAAAAGGAATGTGGTTTTATAGTTAACTAATCATCAATATAAAAAGTAACATCTAAAACATTGTATTTGTAGTTAGTTGCACAAGTAGTTGTCATTTCATATCCTCTTTTGTACCCGCTTTGTTTGTTTGATTCATACTTACCTTGGTAACATTCACATCACCAGGTTGTACGGCTTCAAGATCCACCCGCTCGCATACCAGATCCAACAGCAGGCGGCGGCTAACTTCAAGGCGCCGCTGCGGAGTCTCTCGTATAACAACGGTAAACGCTAGGGCTGCGCCGCGCGCGACCGAGCGCCCACTCCCGCACACTGATACAGACGCTCCACCAGTGTACATACGACGACACCGCGCTACGGAACGCACATCCAGTGCCTTCCCTAACGCCGTATACTCATCTAGTTTCACGCTGCGAGCACAACTTACAGCACATATAAGAACCGAGCTATTTAACTATTTTATATTGGTTGTGATACAGAGCTTTACTCTTGATCCATAAAATTAAAAACAAATCGTGAAAGATTTCCGCAACAAATGGTTCTTATATGATACGGTCTTTTGTCTCGCACGTTGATGTTTTGTGTTCCTTCTGTTTCTAAATCTAACTTTCACGCTTATAATAAGCTTCAGTCTGAAGTGTTACTAGCGGAAGTTTGGCTTACATCGGTAGCTATGTGTCATATCATCGTGTGTAGCGGCGTGGTGTGCGCGTACAGTCGTACACACGAACACGGAGCCAATCTGTATCAATAACACGTCCAACAGGTGTACATGTGGACTTAACAAACTCGTCTGCTATAACAGTTGGGTCTGCTAGCGCTGTTTAACATACCAACCGAAGCAGAGGCGTTTCTAAACATTGAACTCACAAGGGGCTATTCTGTTTGTCGTGGGATGTTGTTCTGACTATTAATATTATGATAATTACTACCCTGTGGCCAATTAGTGATAACTTAACACTCTATTGTAACTGCAGCAGTTCGCTCACGGCACAGTCTTGTTATGGACACTCGCGGGTGATCGTAGTCTAAGCGAGGACACGTATTTAGTTTAATGAGACTTGTGTGTCTATAAAATCATAAGTATTGTAGTAAGTAAATGCAGTTGATGAGTCGTAGTAATTTGTACTGTAGCTTGCATTTGAATATGAAGTAAGGGGTTCATGTATTTTTATTTTTATATCCGATAAAAAACCATTAGGATGTAGGAGATCATTACATGGACGCGTATTTTTTTCATGAGAGATATATTCTATTTCGTTCTTGTGTACCGGTTCCAGTAATTATCAATAAACGATAAGACAACTATTGGCCTTTTTTCTTGCTTCTCCTGCATGTTAACCACGTCGAATCCTCGCTGACCGCATACGAATGGATTTAAAGATTCCAAATTAGATCTCGTGGACATAGCACTGACGATGAGACGTAGCGTTGACGTCGACTAGTGCTCGCGACGGACGCAATAGTACAGTTGAAATGAGTACCACTTTAGCTAGTTACGTACATGATCGCTATTACCGTAGTGCAGCGCTATCACATGGACTGTTCACATACTGTGGGCTGCCGCCGGCTCCCTAATGAGTAATGAGCTTGTGATATGTCGTGCAGACGCTTTAGGCTTGTTGCATTGCCTGCTACGCTTGTTTACGATTGCAAATACATAGCTAGGCGTTGAGCCGCTTCCTAGCGAGCCCATCGCGATGTGAATGACCCATCCGCATCACGATACTCGATAAATTAACAAGAGCCTTTGTCGCACTACACCCGATCGTAATAACGTCGTGGACTAACATTTTAACAGAAGAAAATGTTTGTTTGCCGCAGAAATGAAGACTTCCAGTAACATTCCAAAATGATTATTTAGCCAACGTGTGCGTCGCTCGCAGGGCACGTGACAGGGCATAGCCCCGCCGGACGGGCACCTGCGCCGCCGCCCCACTTGTACAAGCTATCTATCTACTATGAGTAACATACATAATGATAATATTTATTATTTAAACTATTAATTTTATTACTTCCCATATAACGATACAGTTATGTTTTTAATTCAATAAAGTTTATTTTTACGTTTTCTGTATAATATGTTTTTCATTTATTTTGTGTGTAAAAATAGATTTGACATGATGTTGTATAATAAAAAAAACTTTTTTTATGAATATAGGTATATCATTTTATTTGATTTTGTTGATTATTAATAATTTAACTTAAGACATTATAAAACGATGAACAAAGTATTGAATACATAACAAACTCATATATTCCAAACAGATACATATTATGTGACTAGGCCTCACTGTACATTTGTATTTAAAATGTACAAAGTAGCAAGTTTTGAACTTGTGACCAAGTTGGGACATATAATACATTAGTAACAAACTAAACCGGATGGAAGGGACACAGACACAAACAGTTACCATTACTCATCAGTTTTATAAAAAAACAGCTGTTTTGCTACAAAAGTACAATAACTCTTTTTTTTCTTTTTTTAAAATCGTGAAAATATCTTTTGAATTTAGAATGAACTAAATAGATATGGTCTTGGTCTCCCTGCCATCCTCTATTCACAGTATACCGATATCACTTGAGGCATTATCAAAAGTTCACTTACATGCTAAAATATAAAAATTACAAAAATAAGTTTAATAAAATGAGTTGGAAACACAAATGCAGGGTGAACTGTATCACTTACAAGTTACCTATGACTTGACTGACTACTAGAAGTTTCCTCCTACCTGATTATTACAAGTTATGTTTGAACACAAACTAGAAATATCTTACTAAATGACACAGGTTGGAGAATTTGCTCCTCACACAATCAAATGCTTAATTTTAAGTCACATTTACAAAGCTTATTCAGTCATAAAAGTACACACTTGCTTGAGCAATTGATGGTTCGTTATTTCATTAAAAGAACTACTATGAAGTATTTCTTTATTCTCTTTTATAAATTTCAATGCTTCTGTTTTGAGAAATTCGGAGTCATGCAAATCTGCAATGATTAGAATATCCAAAGCATTATCTATGGTCATCTGCTCAGATAGAGCAAATTCAGAGAGCTCCCACAGACCTTTCAAGTTATATCTATCTGCTAACATCAGTAAATTACCAAAGTTGACCATATCCATCTCTTTGACAGTTCCTGTGTAAATGTATTCTAGCATATATTTCAGATCTTCCCCGCTTACATCAATAAGTTTGACGTAGCTATTCTGGCTTTCCGCTGTCTCCCCTTTTAACATTGCCTTGAAGACTTCACTGTGCGCAACAAGTATGACTTTGTGGATGTTAAACTTGGCTCCATCAGCAGATTCAATAACAAAATCAGAGCCAATAGGGTCAGCTAAGAGAGCACTGCAGTCATGGTTTAGTTTGATGTTATCAATGACTTCTAGACTAATTCCTTCAGCATCGGCAAAAGGGAATGAAACTGCTATATACAACTTCTTGTTTTTTAAACAGAGTATGTCTAGTTCTGTAAAATTATATGTGGTGAGATAAGTGTGAGAATACTCAATGAGTTGATTGAACTGGAACTCTGTGAGATATTGTTCCAGGTACACTGTGTCCGACTTCTTATCAACCTTGAACTTGTTGCCGCAGCTCAGAGCAAGACTGAAGGAGCTCATTCCGTGGTTACAAATAAATAGATGAAGTAGGAATGTGTTACCTACTTGTTCCGTTTTGAAAGAGAACCAGTAGTCCGCCACATCCTGCATATAGGTGCCACCAATGTCGTAGAAGTTCGGCCGGTATAACTTTTGGTATACGTTCTCCAGACACAGCCATTTTACTTCACGAGTCTGGCATGCACGGTGCCCATACACCACGTCAGGAGCCTAGAGATGCAAATTGCGCAAGGTATTAGTCATCTTCATGTTTGTTAACAAAACGTAGAAAATAGGTATTATTAAAATTAACTCACCGTGATGTTTAGTCTGTTAACGACATTATCTCCTACGGGTGGCTCGTACATGATGTACTTATTTATAAACAATTAACAATAAAATTACCATAAAAATATAGAGCGAAAATACTGTGATCGAATTTAGTCAAAGAAAAAGCGTCGAATTTATGTTGTCGAAAAACAACTGTCATTGGCACTCACTGACTGCCATTAGATAATAGGGATGTGAAAAAATAATCGATTAAAATAAAATAAAAATCGGTTTTTATTAGCGATTTTAATATTGCAAATAATCGATTTATTTTTTCATAAACATGATCGATTTTTCATCTGCCACCCCCATTAAGTCTGGACTTCTAGAAGCCGGATTGCGAATTACTATTAAGAATTAGGTCGATCAGTATTACATAAATGCCTCCTGTACGTCTACGCTGAAATCGCTTCTATAACAGTGCTTTTGTTGCGACAAGGTAGCCCGCGAATTTCGAATTTTCTTACGTTTTTTACAATTTTCCGGTCAGTGTCAGATTGTAGGTATGTGAAATAAAATAGGATTTACGACCGTGACAAATGTGACTTTACTGAGTAATAATGATTAAAATCACCAACAGAACCGTCTCAGTTCATTTAAGTCTCTTGAGTGACTATTTTATGAAAAAGTTATTCGAATTTCGCGAGCTACCTTGTCACATTCACCTTAATTATGAGTCCGTTATACAAAAACGTAACTAAAAACCGTAGTGTTTCGATACACCGGACAAAACAAACCGCGGTGTTCACAAATGCACCACGAAACAAAAAAAAATCAAACTCGTAAGGATTTCAAGTTTTTTTATTTGATAGTTTAGTTATGTTAATTTTTTTTGATTATTCTAAAAATTTGATTTGTGTGAATTATTTAAAAAAAAACGATTGTTTTCTTGAGAAATAACGACTATTTATTAATCGATTTTTCTTGCCAAAGAAAAAACCGATTAATTAAAAATCGATTTTTTATGTACAATGTCACATCCCTATTAGATAATGATTTTATCGGTTTCGTCAAAAAACAGCCCATAGACATTTAGACATGTAAATTTTTGCAGAAATGATCCTGGTTTTCGTAAAGATTGTAAACAACAATCAGAAGGTCAAAATTTTATTTCCGTGAACAGGCAATATTTTGTATTGTTTTATAAAGTACTCGTTAGAAGTGGTGAGGTTTGTGTAAACCGTGCATTATTCGTGTAGATGAAACAGATGGTATTTAGAAGTGGCAACTTTTTAATAAAATGTCACCTTGACAGTTTGACAGTGCATGGAACTCGATTGTTTTTAGAATTTTTCATTTCATTATTCCGTAATTTTATTTTGGATATCTTCCTAATGCTATGACAATTATTGAGGCTCTAAGCCTCTATCAGAATGGTTCTAAATGCCGCTGTGCAGATGTTGAGGTGAGTAAGAATACATTACATTGTAACCTAGTTTATAATTTCGAAATTCTGTAATTTTCTTCAAGGAGGTCAATGGTCACTAATATTTCTATTTTCATAGTGATAATTAAATTGCTTTTACAGCACAGAAGCGTACAAGATTCTCAAGACGCTACAAAGCTTGAGGAAATTGGTTGACCCTGTAAAAGTTCGTCATTGAATGACACATGCAGTTTTCTTGTTAATAGGAGAATGTAAATAGAAATTCCACTGTATTTATTATAGGGAGGCAGATGAGCTGAAGCAGAAAATATCAAAATTCAAGAGTGGGACATCTATGCTCCAAGAAAGGGGTCTTTGGGCATCACAACAACAGCTGCAAAAGGTTTGAACACTAAAATAAATATCTTTACGCCCTTATCCGTTCTTATCTGCTCATTATACCTTTTACAATAACAAACAATCGTTTTAAAAGGGTCTTTTGTTATATTTTACTAACAAGGATTGTATTAGTATTATTTTTTTCTGTGAAAAAGAACCTTTACATGTCCAAGTAAAATGAAAAAATAAAGAATACTTTCTAATCCTTTTTGAATTGTCATAAAAAATGTTATATCATTATTTTGGGATTAGCATTATTTTAATTGAATTTATTTATCATGAATTTCTACTAAATAATGCCTGATTCCATGACTTATCTTGAGGTATTATGTTTACAGGTGTATCAAAAAGTATTAGTTTTAGATTTAGACTATGCATTGGACAAGAAAGTGGAACAAGACTTGTGGAATGTGGGCTTTAAGCAGCAGATCGAAGCCCTGCAGGCCATCTCTAAGGATAGAAAGGTAAGGAAGAGAAAAAAGTTATCTAGTTTATGATATGTATATGGGTAAGGCCATAGATTTTGCTACTTAGTAACATACAGTAACATAGACACTTCTATGTTACGGTAACTTAGAAGTAACGCGTAATGTTTGTAAGGCTAATTGCATAACACGCTATTTTTAGCTTTGACGAATAAATAAGCTAAACTAACTGTACAGTTCGCCAACTGTGAGAAATAGACAAAAAAGTTAAATGCACTAGGATAAGACTGAAAAATGTTTAAAACTATCAACAGTTTAGAATTATTACACAACCATGAAATCGGGCCAAGTTTACCAAATATCAGGAAAATAATACTACAATATAAGTGAAGTAACAAAAATATTTAATGTCAATAGAGTTTCTCAAAAAATCTTCTAGCATAAACAAAAATATGTTTTAAACCTATAAAATAAACTACACAATGAGATCAATAGTGTTTACAAAAATTTGACCAACAATTTTTTATACTCATTCTCTAAAAGTTTTTACACAATCATAGTAACACACGCGTTATCTTCTTAATTTTTCGCGATATTTTTTCTGCTTTTCAGCTGCAGTCATCTGTGACAATGTTTTATCGTTAATTAAATAAGTATAGGGATAGTATGGGTTATGGGGACTAATTCATTCACACAGTCATGTTTAATTAATACACTGGCTAAGGGTAACACTACCGGCCTCGCAACACATTATTTTGTAGGTATGGGTATCTTTTTTTAACGCTATGCGTCATCGTTTGCTGGAAAGAGCGTTTCGCGCCATTCGCGCGAATGTCGAAAAGTGCAGACGGGTGCGTGTAGTTTACTTTTTATTTATGCAGACACGCTAATTCTGGATACAAATATAAACATTAAAAAAGTAAAAACAGGCTTAAAAAAATACGTGGTAAACAGTTAGATTTGGTTAAATGTTTAGAAAGAAATAACACCGATTTCCATAAGAGCGCGTACCTACGCCGTACGGCATTTCTAACAAATTTTCAAGTCCTTGTTTTTCCACATGACTGAACCGATTTGAATGAGACTTCATATCCATAAGCAGGATACATCATAGGTCTAAAAAGGTAGTAGAAAACATTTTCGACATCGAAGTGAATTTTAAAGTGTAAGTAGTTAACCCATTTATCACAAACAATTGATAAAAAGATCAAAAAAATACTTGGATAATACATGTGTATGAAATTTAGAACACAGATAGTTTATAACCTGGATTAACACATAGGATACTTCTTATCCCGGTAGTATGATCCCGTGGGACAATAGGGTAGGTAACTAAAAAAATCTAATTAATCCGTCAGATAGATTTCCAAAAAATTTTGGACACGTATTTTTTCTCTTTTCACGTAAACAAACAATGAAGACGATATAGTGTTTTGAAAACTCGTGTGACGTCATATTCTAAGACATTAGTATGACATTTTTTACCGGTGAGTGACGTCACAACCCCCCACTCAAATCTTTGACGCGTTTTATCTTCGTAAATTTTTATTGATTTGATAAAACAAAAACTACGTATCCAATATTTTTTGATAATCTAACAGACGGACTAATTAGAATCATATTTTTTTTAGTTAGTAAACATCCCTATTATCGAACTTCACGCGGGCGAAGCCGCTGGCACAAGCTAGTGTATAAAATAAGCAATATCAACTGCCATACTAATGTCTGATGGATGGATGTCTTAAGGAAATCCAATCTTTAAAAAGTGCTGAGCCCTGCTGGTCACAATTTACTATGCTGGTCATGGGTAGCTTATCTGCAACAATGAATAATTTTACCAAGTTTTTTTGTTTTGTTTCAGAATCCTCTTCGTAGTGAAGGGCAAGCAATGCTGTCATGGGTGCTCCAGGCTGCTGCAGGATTCTACCTGTGTTTACTGCATCAAATCTGCACTACATTCAAATTGGACTTACCATTTAGGTATGCACGAAAAATGAGATTGAAATTGCGTAAATTTTGATGTTTTTTTTATGGAAGGCAGTTTGTACAAAACTTGTGATCTGTACTGCGACTACAGTTCATCTGAGATATTATCCTCTTGCTGAAAGGAACAGTTTGATTGTTTGTCTGTATGTACGACACATTGCAGTATTAAAATTTCAATCTCATTGTAGCTCTTTGCTTTGAAACCACAACCTTGTGCATAAGAGTCTAGGCTTTAACCACTGGGCCATGATGACTCTGTTGAGGTGATAACTTGCAATGCACGCATTTTAGCATATCCTCTTTTATGATACCCAGACGGCGCGCCTCTCTGCTAGGCCTAGTGGAGGGCTGGGGCGCCGGCGAGACTGCCGTGGGGGCTCGCCTGCCGCCCCCGGCCTCCGCGCGCTACATCTGTCAACACTGCCTCGTGCATCTCGGTGACCTGGCCAGGTACAGGCAGCAGTTACGCGTCGCACATACGTTTTACAGGTACGGTTTTTTTTGTCTAGCTTTTCGTATTTCGTGTCTGGTTAGTTGATATTTATTTATTCCTAAATAGAAAACTGGTCTGTAGAGCTAATTAAGTTGTGTTTTATTGTACCATCTGAAAGTATCGTGTATTTCACAGTTTACTTACATTTAAAATGGTTACCATTTCTTCAGTACATCCTTCTGAACCGGCAAATATAGAATTTTTCGCTGGTTATTAAAATAACAGCTGTTTCCAACAAAACTGTTAAAATGATGATGAGATGAAACAGGTGATTTCGTAGATTGTTTCTCTGGGATTTTGTCCAGAATCATTGTCTCGGCATTTTTCTGGCTGTGGCCACTGTTGATTTTGGCTTTCAGGCTTGTCCCTATAACAAAAGTCGTAGGATACTTCCCAATCTATAAAAGACTGCCCAGTATACAATGTTTCACTCTCAAAATATTGCAAGCCAGTTAATCTTGTGCGGCACACAGCTGTCTGTGTATTTAATTTAATTTTTGAGACTTCTATCAATTGTTGTGTTCTTCTACTTAGAAAACAAGTCATAAGAAGCTATAATTTGTAAGCTAATTGACTTCTCTCTTATTGTGAAGACTTTGCACGCCATATTATGGCTGGATATGCTGAAAGAAATTTACTGTAACATCTTATGTACCATTTTTTATTATTATTCCTTTATTTATTTACTTACATATTATTTACATTTTTAAATATTTTTATTCAAAATAATATTTAAAAAAAAAAACATTTTAAAATATTACTAGCCATTTGTGTCCCACTCCAGGGCAAAGGCATCATTTCCCTCTTTCCACAACAATAAACGGTCACGCGGCAGGCCCAGAAAAAGCTGGCTGACGATTTGGACTCTTTTCGCAGAGATTGGCAATTGGAGGATAAGTACCATATTTTAGCCAATAAATATTTGAATTTGATTCCAGACACGCGCTGGTGGTATCGGCGCACTCGGGGCAGCCGTACAACCAGCTGGCGCTGGTGGCGTGGCGGCGCGGGCGGCGGCTGGGCGCGCTGTACTGGCACGTGCGCTCGCTGCTCGTGCGCGCGCCCTTCCCGCCCGCGCCCGCCAACCTGGCGCGCACGCTGCGGGCGGCGGCCGCACTGCCCAGGTAGCTATAGCACCTCCGATAGATAAACATCGGTGATATGTTCACATGAAATATTTGGGTCATCTCAAAACTTATCAGTGGGTCCGCGAACTATTCTGGGCGTTCAACGCATGTCTTTAATATATTGTTTTTTCCATCATTATTTGCAAAATTGGCATGCTCTTGCCATCGATCACGCCTGATGGAAAGCGATCGATGAAGTTCATGATGGAACGAGCATGCCCAGAAGATGCCTGATCACTCTTGCTTTGAAGGCAGAGGGAACACAGAATTTTCCCATTTATAAGGTCCAACATTGTAAATTCCTTTGACTGCTAAACACAATCTTTCCTTTATTTCATTTTTTTTTGGGTGGGTGGGAATCATCAAATAACCCCTCTCGCTCTTGGGCAGAGCGGAAGGGAGACAGACTTCTACTGACTAAAAACCACCCAAGGGGGTGTCAGACTTCTACTGACTAAAAACCACCCATGTTCCTTCTTAAACCTTGCGCCGAGGCCGCGGTATCTCTTTCGAACAACCCGCAGCCCCGACGGAAAGAGAGCCCTTGACCCAAATTATAACCAAAACTTTTATTTCTCTGTTTAATATGATTGTATTAGTTTGTTATTTTTGTATTATCTTATTGTGTGTATTTTACTTATGGGCCTTAGTTGCCTGAAATATAATGATTATTATTATTATTAAACTTCAATCTTTCTATATTTTCTGCTTTACCCATCATTCCATGCATTATACTAATGACAACTGTCATAATTCTATCCAGCAGTGACCCAAAAGACCTGCCAGTGATCCCAGGTTTGAACGACAGCAGTGCTCCCGCGGCGGTGACGCTGAGCGGTCGTCTGGATGCGCACGCCTACGTCACAGAGCTCATCAGAGCTATGCACTACATACACACGGTTGAAGAGTGAGTTATACTAATGATTTTATTTACTGAAATCTCTTTGAAAGAAAGAGCTACAAACTGTTGGCGTTGGTTAACAATCATCATAAATCTTAGCGCGAAACAGGAATCAATTTCTGACTAATAACACGTTAGAGCAGCGAGCGGTGGCCCAGTAGTGGCGGCCCCGACTTACGAACAGTCGACCGGTCGTGGGATCGAACCCAGGCAGGCAAATTACTTTGTGTAGTTTATTTCATTACCGCTGCTCTCAAAACTGTGAAGGAAAACACCGTGAGGAAACCGACATGTCTTAGATCCAAAATTTCGAAAACATGTGACATCTACCAATCCGCACTGCGCCCGCGTGGTAGACTATAGCCCATTCCCTCTCAAAGAGAGGAGGCCTGAGTCCCAGCAGTGGGAACATTAAAAGGCTGTTGATGATGATGTGCACGTTGAAATTAAATTAGCTAGCTAGACTCCTTAAGACGTAATAGGATGGGGTCAATGACCGCAGATCATACCTAACAAGTTTCGTTACCTAATTCCATTGGACCCTGTATTTATTACCATTTAAAAAAAATGAGTACTCTAAAATTTAACTTATTTTTTGTGCTATAGATAGTTCATAACACGATCCAAATAAACGCGCTTCAATAAGGTATCCCTGTTTTAGATTGGACGCGGCGGCTGCGCTGGTGAATTCTCTTAACTCCTCGCTAACGTCTCTCATCGCGACCGACAGCTTCGAGTCTATGACTCTAATAAAGGTTTGTGGTTATGTATCGGCGGCGTAGCATGTCTTCTTCTTTCACACTCTCTTTTACTCAAAATCTCAGCAGTCACCCACTTTCTAGCCATATCATCGTTCACACAATTCATCCATCATTTCTTTGGTCTTCCTCTGATCTTATAACCATCCACATTCATACTCATAATTTTCCTCACTACATTTTCGTCATTCCTCCGCATCACATGGGCATACTACGATTCCTAAATAAGCGTTGTTGAATTTGATTTTCTGTTAAGCATTCAAGTTCATTAAAACTGGCATTAGAGGTAAATATGCAGAGTAAATATTATGTTCGTTTCTCCCCTAAATAATGATCTCACTCAGATACTCAGATCCAGCCTGTCCCTTTGCTGCCTTCCCCAGTGACGCCCTAAACCGTAACCCTAAAGTTACGCGATGTCACTTAGTTTATAAATTTTTCCCCTCATAGGATGACCAGCGGGATGTCATTAAAAAATAAATGTGCTTGTTTTGTTCCCTCAGATGGCGTGCGTAATGGTCTGGCTAGTCCACTCCACGACTGAAGACCTTACAGTAGACGACAACGCGATGACTGAGGGCGAAGCCCAAGCGGCTCAGCTGGCCGGCTCGCTAGCCACCGGGACCTTGCTGGCGTTGCTGCTGCCGAACTACACGGTGGACGCGCCCATGCAGCGGTCACTGCCCGCCTGTGAGTGGATTTTACATTGCTGTATATAATAAATTAAATTCAAAAATCTTTAACTGAAATTAGGCAGATAATCAGCATTTTTTGAACAAATTATCATATCTTTGGATTCTTTGGTTCTTGCCACGCCTACAGAATGTACGATTTCGACAATATCGTCAATATTATGTGGTTTTTTTTGGCCTGTGTTTCTTCATAGGGATCCACGCATTGTAATGGGCAACTACAGTACTTTCATTTCACAGTTAATATGCCTTGTAATTGGGATTGTAACTTCATTTTATTGTAACTGGCCTACTTATCTTTTTGATTTTGAAATACCTGAGTGACAAAAGACAGGGACCCTGAAGGTGTGGCAGAGGAAAGAGAGGGCCAGTTGCCTGCAGTGGGTGATTCCGGGCTGAACTGACGTTTTGATGACACCCTGATTAAAACACAACTTTATTACTCTCTATATTCTTATAATAATAATATAGCCTTTTATTCAGATCAGTGTAACAATGAAAAGAAAAATACATTAAATAACTTAAATCTTAATCTATTCTTTTATTTGAATTTTAGTAGGCAAAGGCCTCCTCCAATCTTTTCCACTCATATCTTTCTTGAGCCACCCTGTTCCATGTAACGCCTGCCACTTGTCTTATGTCATCGAAAGAGGTAGACCACAAAAAAGATGGGAATCTGTTTTGTGGTCTACCTCGTTTCCTTTTATCTTCTCTATGATATATTTTCCATATTCTTAACACATAAATAATAGTATAATTTTGTTGCAGTAAAGGTATGGATGGCGTGGGCGGCGTGGCACTCCAAGATCCTGTCGAGTGTGTCGTGGAGCTCGCTGGCGGCCTTGTGGCCCGCCATCGCGCACACACTCAACTTGCTCGCGCCTGCCGCTGCCGCACTCACTGACAAATGTGAGTATTCAGAGAATTCAAGTTTTTTTTCATGAAACTAGTTCGTATTTCGTAGGAAAAGATACGATTATGTCGTGTCAAGTGGTTGCGATTAGACCACTTACAATGGTGAGCCAGTGACAACACACGTGAACATGGTGTTTGACGACACGGTTGGCGCAGTGCTGAGCGATTGGACTTTTTTTTTTTTTTTAATGGGACAAGCCCGCCACACTATTCCCAAACCACTGTAACTCCTGTTAGCCAGAATCAACAGTGGCGACCACAAGAAAAGCGCCGAGATAATGAAGCTCGACGAAGTCCCAGGGAAACGATTTAACTGTCTTGGATCCCGCAACGAAATTAATCAGAAAAGAATAGCGGAGGAGTAGGAAAAACATAATTTCCACTTGAGCGATTGGACTGCTGCGCTACGTGTTCAATCCCCGCACGGAACAAATAGTTTTATGGCATACAAATAGTTGTTTTGAGTCGGGATATTTCAACGCACCCACGATACAGGAAAAAATCCTAGTGTGGGGCAAGGTTAAAAAAAATTGGTTGCCTGTAAAGTCGGTATACGGGCGAAAGTTTTACGTGACAACGAAAATAGAAGCGCAAGACATGAACCGGTGTGTATGCCTATCTCTCTCACTCTCTCTCTCTCGCTCTGGACGCGTGCCTCTCACTCGCTCTCATTGTGAGCGCATAACGTGAGCGGAGCGTAACGCAGTTTCTTGAAGTGTCACCCGGCAAACCAATTTATAAGACGTTGTCACGTCAAAAAAATAATCACATAATGGTTGTATGCCGACGCCATTCATCTTTCTCTTGCCCTTATCCCAATTCATTTGGGTCAGCGCAGCATGTGTTCTTGAAAATGTATTTTAATTATTTAGGGTAGAATTAATTATCTCAAGTCTGGTGACCAGAAAATAAAACATGGTAATCTAATCCTGTAGTGTCGACCGCGAACCGGTAGATGTTCCGTTGCGCGGCCTCCCACTAGCTAAGTGAACCGTACACCTGGTCACATATATTATAATACTTCATACAGATACCCAATCCCATACAAAGAAATGACACCTCCCTAAGTCAGGTTATTGCTCGAGTTATATTCTTTCCTCCATTATTTCAACAGATGGCAGCACTAGCGTCTCACTAATTGCCACAGACTAGAGTTTTCGTCATCTAGGAGATCACCTCAATACTAGGTTGTTTCCACAGAACAGATAAAAGGGGTTAGAAAGGAAATAGTTCCTGATTTGTATTAGAACGGGTGTCGCCGCTTGTCTCCCACTCTCTATATCCACTACAAGCAAGCGGCTAATACGTACGCGCATTACGCACACAAATAAACCGCACTTAGATAAATCGCGAGTTTGCTACCACTGGTTTTCACACTAGCGCAAACACTGCGTATGACGTACACTCACACACGCTTTAATTTCTCATACATGTTACGGCGACCAAAAGGTCGATAATTTATGTCGATAAAATTACTTTAGTTTTGTAACTTTAAGTTTTGCAATATTTTGCTTTAATTTCGGAACGGGATAGAAAGAATGAAAAGGTATTTATTTGTCTCACACAGATACAAAATTAAAGATTAAAAAAGTAAAATCAAAAGTAAACATACGAGAAGCACTTAAAAATAAGACATACATTCAATTAATTACTACATTTAGTTAGTAGGTATCTATTCAATTCAACCGGTTGCCTCTAGCCATAGTGTTCTTGTATCTGGATCTGTTGGAAACCTAAAAACAAAACTTTGTTGTGTTATGTTTCCATTATAAATGGCTAACCTCAAAACAAATTTTAGACGAAAACCAAAATTAATAACCCACAATAAACAATAATTGACAGTAATAAACAAAGTTATTTAATCATATTCATAATAATATCATTTGAATACATTCACACATACTAAATATCGACATTGTTTACAACTTGGTACAACACAATCGAAACGCATAGATTTTGCAGAACTCAAGCTTTGGCTCGTCGTACGCGACGTTCGCAGCGAACGAAATACATCGCGCAATCGCCCACGCAGTACAAGATGGTACCCACGTATTGCAAGCAATGTACATAATTTTTTAACTGCTTGCGACGGTATCATTTTTTCTATCAACTACATAATACTATTGTAATAATTACAAATATTACTTGTATTTTAAGGTATTTGGACTTACCGGTGATAAGAAATCCCTTCTCGAGGCACACTACACACCCAGGCTTCTTTTCCGACACATTATAATAGCGCAAGATGGCATAATTCTTTTTTTTCGCGGAGCTTCGTACGCTGTCACAATATGAGCGCGATTGTTGGCCGGTAAATCAAATTTTGTCGACATTTGAGCGTTTGCTCATATGTGCGGCGCGCCTGCCCCGCCCACAAGGCCCTTCTAGCCTCTTTTATCTGTTCTGTGGTTGTTTCGATAATAAGTGGCATTGCATTTACTAGATGGCGCTGTTTTTATATAGATTCTCAACATGCATCGCCGTGCGTTCAAGAACGAATAGGTACTAGCAATACAACAAAATGTGTCTCGAGTTGGCGGAACATTTCCTTTGTGTGAGTGAGTTAGCAATATTCACGCTGCGGTGAATGCCTCTTCATGTGTTTTTGAGTATTTCAATGCTTAAGGTAGATACACCAGGGTAGCCCGCGAAATTCAAATTTTCTTACGTTTTTTTGGAACTTGCAGGCCAGTGCCAAGTTGTATGTTGAAGAGAATACCGTTCGCGGCTGTAAGACGTATGTAGTTACTGATTATAATCATCATAATCATACATACAACCCTCCTGTTCATGAACATTCAAATTTTCTTCCGTTTTTTGGAATTTGCAGGCCAGTCCTAGGTTGTAGGTATGTTGATGAAAATATCGTTCGAGACTGTAAAACATAGTACGTACGTTTTACAGTCGCGAACGATATTTTCAACTTCATACAACCTACCACTGGCCTGCAAATTGCAAAAAATGTAAGAAAATTTGAATTTCGCGGGCTACCCTCAAGGACATGAAATGATAGGTAAGCACTAGGAATATGAGGATGGAAGATGGAATAGAAAGCAGGAGTACCTACATAAATAAATAAAACACGAACAATTTTTTTAAAATAATTATTTTAATATTTCAATCAAGTGCTTAAATACTTATCAAAACTAATAGCACAGAATAGATGATGTACAGTATAAAATCAGCTGATGGAAACGCGCCATAATAATATAACGCACCGCGAGCGTCGAGGTCAATGCCTGCAATCGGTCAGCGAGCGACGCGCGGCCTTGCTTCCGTGTTTATATCGGCTGCTTTTGTGGTTTTTTTTTATTTTGCTTAGATTTTTTTCTAACCGTGACAGCTTCCGAAAAAAATGTTTTGGTTTTGTTTCATTTATGTTTTTTGATATCGGTTCGTAATCGTAACACGTGATAAAATTTCGCTAGCTACCAAATTAAATTTGATCCTATACAATATGAGTTTGGCAGTCGTTACAGGTAGTCAGTGGCCCAAAAAGTCAGACAACCAGTCTTACCAAGTGGTATCGTATTATCGTATCGTCAAACGATTTCTTTCTTAATTTACAGTAATCATAGATTTTCACCTCAAATAATTTTCTAATTAAAAAAACAATGTGGTTAAAATCATGGTAATCATTGGGAAGATTTATTTGAAATGTTTTCACTAAATCACACAACAAATTGATTTTGTGAATTACGTTAATGCTATCATTAAATAAATCAAGTATTTTTTTTACTAAATCATATAAAAAATCACTTGGAGATTTAAAACTTGGTGTGATCAAATTAGAATAAGTTTTATTAATCAACAATAATTGTTTTTTATCAGTTAAATCAACTTCATTATTAATCAAAATACTTTTGCATGCATTACAATCAAAATGTTCTACACACACTGTGCCTAACCAGCCAGCAAAATACACAATAGAACAAGTTTCTAATGTAATTTCGGATGGCGTCCCACCCGAAATTACATTAGGAACTTGAGCATTTTCTTTATCCGAGCCCTCAAGTTGGAGATCAGTTACAACACTTGAGGGCTCGGCGTTCGATGGGCCAGCAATTGCTACTGCATCTTCCAATGATGTTGTTGATGATTGTGCATTTTGCTGCTGATTCTCGACGTGTGTAGACAAAAAGGTGTCTTGATCTGATTCACAATAAATTAGTATTATCCAATTTAATCAAATTATTCAAGAGATTGAACCGGAACATAGCCCTTAAGTTTCTAGATGTCGGGTTCCGATTACAACCGCCTCTTATTCTAAAAAGACCAAATAAATTTTCAAGAACATCCTGATTTAACCGGTAAGTCATAATAAATCTGACCTCAGTGCCTTCAGAAAATTCTTCAGCGGAGAGCTGAAGTACAGCATTAATAGTTTATAGTACTCCATCGAAGCAGGGAGGACGCGTGAAGTTTGATTCATTATTTTAAATAATCTTTTTTTTTTAATCACTTAAGTTCTCCAAACCCCTTATTAATGTTTTATTGACGTAAGAATTTCTATTTTTCGTAATTGCACATTTAAATGGATTTTTATCAAATTTATTTTTTGAATTTAGCGAATCAAACAAATTATTGATATTTTTTATAAAATCAGCCGTATGTTTTGCAGTATCACTCTTTAGCTCTCCACTTGCTATTACAGTCTCAATTGCTGCTGCTACTGAATTGCTAAAAATTTGGGTGGCAAATTTAACTTTAATTTTTTGAAAATTATTAGGTTTTAAGTGCACTGGGGTCAGTTTTCGTAATGATTTGCTTTGATTATTTTTATCGATATTATAAACATTGATTACATCATTGAATGAATTGTTATCAAGCAAATTGTTTCTAATATTCTTAATCAAATTTATTCAATTTTCGATGTACCTCCATCGAAAATTGAATAAATTTTATGATCATCAATAAAAAAGAAAGGATCATCTTTGGTAACCCTAAGGATTTTATTGCTTTCTGGTTTGTTTTAGCTTGAGCACATATTATTACTTTTGGCAACAAACCACTTTCAAATAATTTGTTTATAATTTGTTTTATAATTGAAACTAATTTTTCAGCATTAACATTTTTGTGTGATAAGAAATATGCCACAGGCATTTTCCAATTGGCATAAATGCCTCTGGCAACAAACACCAAAGCATATTTTGCTTCCTTAGGGGAACGCTCACCATCACCAAAATCTTCAAACCCTTCAATCAAATCATATTTTTTTGAATATTCCAAATCAGCCATTATACTCATTTCATCTAAGCAAACACCACGTGCCCTATAATTTATTGGTTGATCACAAAACTTTTTTTTTTATATTTTGAAAAACATCCTCACTAACACCTGTCTAACTGGATGTTTGGAGCCAGCGTTGAATTGTACTTGGTGATGCTAGCACTATGCCTGTATTTATTAAATGGTTATAGGCAGCAGGGGACTTATAATATAGTGACATGCAAAAGTTTTTTTCTGCTTCACTCCACTGTCTTTTAGTTTTTTTTAATTGCATAACTGTCAAAATTTTTGAAGCATTGCTTTTGAAGTGATGTTTTTCTAAATTTATTATAGTATTAGTATTGCTAAACGTTTTTTTTTTCAGTCTATTATATTTGTTTCTTAGTGTTTTGATGATCTGGCAGGACATTTGAAGGCTCATTTTTAACCTCTTATACTTTGGAGTATCAGTTGATTGCCTTTTCTTTGGTGTATCAAAACATAGAGGTTGACACGATTCCAAGGGTTCTTCGACGTTTGGACTGTTACAAGTCAGTTGCCTCTTGTTAACTTGGGTGGGAGTCAAAACTTTCAGCAGAGGTGCAATTTCTTGAGCTAAAAAAAACAGGTTTATAGGTAAGCTAAACTCTGTTACAAATTATTGGCGAGCTGTAAGAACAGCTTGTTATGCTTGCTTAGCATTCTTAAAAACTTTCACACAGTACAAATGAGGGTAGCTCGGTAGTGTAACGTTACATTTAACAGGGGGAGCCAATTATCTTTCGATAACGGAATGTGTGCACGTCTGTGGGATGCAGTGTAGCGGTGTTTTGGTTAAAGTATTAAGTATTTATGAGAAACGACTACGACGAATAACTGTTTACCTTTTCCCTTTTTCTCTTAAACTGTGCTCTCCTCCTAGGTAGGAAAGTGCTTGTTGTGGCCTTACATTTATCAGGCTCCCCCTGTTAAATGTAACGTTACAGTAGGTACAATTGTGATTATCTCAAAAAATACCTTGTGATGTTGATGGATGTGGTGAATCTGGAGTCATGACTGACAATTGTTCAACTTTGTGGTTTTGAGGCACTGCTATTTTTAATAGTCTTTTCCTTTTGCCAGTTTTATTCTGAATATACTTATCCTCAAAATGTGTAATACACAGGTATCTGTTCCGCAGTTCCTGATGATTAAGGTGAGCTATTGTCATGTTTCCTAAAATCACAAACAATATGTTATGGCCACATTTTAAATATAAATGGTTGAGCTACTATTTTTCAGTTATCAACATTTAAAAAAACTATTGGGAGGTGCAGTGCACGCGCTCTAACGTGTGTTACAAAAAGTCGAGTTGAGGTGGCTCCTCTAGTACGTAGTACATTATACGGATTATACCTCAATGCTCATAGGTTAATTAGTTTGTCCAATAAATAGTTAAAACTGACAATCTGTGTATGTGCGAGTTCACGCGACCTTTAATACTGTGTCATAATTGCTATTTGATTTATAGTTTTAGTACCTATCTCAAAAGTAAGTACATAATATTTAAGTAGTGAATACACTTACCACAATTGCTCAACCAAACTGCCAGAATTCTCGCGTGTCCAGTTGGAAACCGAAACATTGAAAAATCTTTCGATGTATTGTTGCAGTTTAAATATGAGCACTTGGTGGGAGGCATATTGAGTGCACTTGTCTTCGTAAAATCCTACTTAAATCAAAATCCGTTTCACCGTCCAGTATCCTGGGTCCATGTCTAGTAGGGAGGTGTCCTTTCCAAAATCCGTAATTCAAAGCCAGGTTGGTTAGATGAGAACAAAAACGCATTCGAAGAAGATAAAAGAAACGAGCAAACAATAATATGTCAACAACTGCAATTGAGAGTCAGACGTGACGGAAAAAGATTTGACATTGACACTGACAGACAGAGTACCTACTTGTAGAACGTTTCGTGTTACGTAGTTCCGGGTTCAGTAAAATGAGAAAAATATGTAATTATTTACCTTAGAAATGTTAAAAGATTTGTTATATTTCTATAAACAGTAATACATATGTTTTTCAATGGTTAAATTTAATTAAAATGAAACAACTAAACGTAAATTAGTAACGATTGTGGTTATATTGTATGTGACAAATTAAGTAAAACGCCATCTATTGCAAACCGCTAAAATGATTTACAATGGCAGAAAATGATTTACAGATGGCTGACTTGACAACTTTAGCAAACTATGGGTGCGAATAGAAGTAAAATTCCTCCTTTATCTTTTTTGTTGAAATGACTTGATATATGAGTGTAAATAGATAAATTAGCGTTAAACAAGGAACTTTTCATTTTTGCTAATCTTATTTCGGCCGAAATCTACCGTATAACGCATTTTAGTGATTGTTAATTTCATTTAAATTAGCGTTAAAAAAGGAACTTTTCATTTTTGCTAATCTTATTTCGGCCGAAATCTACCGTATAACGCATTTTAGTGATTGTTAATTTCATTACTGGTACCTATGCTGCCATCTATTGTTTTTTTTCAAGACTAATTATAATTTGTTCGAGTTGAGACCCCATGACCTGGTGAAGGTTGCGGGGACCCGCTGGATGCGAGACGCACGGGACCGGTCCATGTGGTGACAATGGGGAGGCCTATGTCCAGCAGTGGACGTCGTTTGGCTGAAGTGATGATGATGAATCTAATCCTGCTGCAGCTTAAGCCTAACACTTTTGTAACTTTCCCTTAATCTTTGTAGATGACAGCGTACCGTTGCCCGAAGACGAGGAGCTAGCAGGGTTCTTACCGCTGGAGAGCGCTCTGACGGGTCTGCGGTTCCCTAACCACGCCGCCTGGGACACGTATGGGGGCAGGGTGCCCGACCTGGATGAGGAGAATGACGATAATGATGCTGAGTGAGTACGCCTACCCCGTCTACTGAAAAAAAGAAAGAAAACATTTATTTAGCACATGCCACAAGTGAACAAAACAAAAAAAAATATAAAAAATATAACAGAAAAAAAAAACACTAAAGTACTCATCATCATCTGCCTAGCCTTTTCCCAACTATGTTGGGGTCGGCTTCCAGTTTAACTGGATGCAACCGAACCCTGAAACCCATTTTTTTTATTCAGAAATCATCCCGCTTTGGGCAGAGCTGAAAGGAGTGTCGGAATAGGGATGTTTCCTGACTAAAGAAATATGATTCTGTTTAGTCCGTCAGTTAGATTATCGATAAATATTGGATATATTTTTTTTTTGTTTTATCAAATTAATAAAAATTGACGAAGATAAAACGCATCAAAGATCAGTGAGTGGCTTGTGACGTAACTGGCTGGTAAAAATGGACTGCAATGTGACGCCACAAGAGTTTTCAAAGCACTGTATCGTCAAATTTTGTGTTTACGAGAAAAAATATTTGTCTAATATTTTTTGGAAATCTATCTGACGGACTTATTATATTTTTTTTGTCAACGACCCTATAGCATACTTAGTCTTTTACTTGGTTAGCCTTCTAGTGTACATTACTTTTCAAAAGGTTATATTTATCACGTGTGTGATGTTCCTAGCCCCATATCAGAGGTGTCGGTAACATGTTTGAGCGGCGAGCCGGAGTTGGAACAGCGAGTGCGCGCGCATCGACTGATACTGCTCGGCAAGAAACTGTCGCAGCTGCGGCCCGAACATCTCTCTTATACGTGAGTATTAACATTATTATTAATAGCTAACCAATGGTGTTTTTCGTATTACCAAAATACGAAAATTACGTGTACCAAATTTCATTTAAATCGGATCATAGGTTTTGACGTGAAAGCGCGACCGACAGACAGACTTACTTTCGCATTTATAATATTAGTAAGGATTTTCAGCGAGGAAGACGGCAAAGTAACGTTTACGGCATCATCTGTGGGAGGTGAGCAGTTGTCCCGCGCGCTGGCAGCTCTGCGCGCCGCGGCGGGCGAAGCGCGGGACGGCTCGGGGGGCGGAGCGCCGGAGCCCGAGGACGACAGCGACGACGAGCCGACACAGCCGCCGCCACCCATTGTGATCTCCGAAGCTGACTTTAGAGAGAAAGGTATGCAAACTATGGCACTACCGCTGTTTTTATTATTGATCTGATATACAGGGTGGTGCCACGGTGGTGATATACAGGGTGGTGTAGGTATTAAACTATCAAATAAATCTTAACACCAAAATAAAAAAGTTGAAAAAAAAACAATAAAACTAAGTAGCATAAAACTGTAACCGAAATACATTACAATTAAAAAACAAAAATTGGTTAACTAACCTTAGGAATAATTTGCACCGATTAACGTGTGGAAATAAAATGTAACAAACGAATTTGGCAAAGATATTTAGGTAGGTTATTGTGGTATCGTCGGCACTACGACGGTGTTAGGATTTATTTGATAGTTTAAAAATGTTCCTATGAACTAGAACTACCAGTGGTTTCATTTGTTGTATTGTCTGCACCACCCTGTATCTATATAAATATTGTTTCGCTTTCGGTTGCCTCAATCAGATCCAACTTTAAATCAAGATAAATAAAACTGGGTGTAACATACGCCCTTAAACTGTTGAGTGAGGTAGTGTCCACACATTTCAACCAGGAACAATAGACTTGAGAAATGATTATATTTTATTAAATTAGATTATACTTTATTGATAAGTCAGTCCTAACTTAATGTAACGTATGTACTATTTGTGCCACAATAATGTAAACGAAACGAAGGAGCCTGGAACTCACGACACAGGGAATCCTAGTGTGAGTTTCAGGAATCAACACAACGACTGTAATTTTTTAAACAATAAATTATTCTTTATTCTTTAGAAAGGAAACCGAATGCCGTCTTTTACGTATTTTCTGATCAACTCGAGTTGTTTCTGCATCGACAAGGATGGCAAACTGTTGTACTTCAGTGACCAAATCTGGGCCAAGCAACAATCGCTAATAGTCGTTTGTATTATTTTGTGACCAGTTCGCGAGAAACGCGTGGGTATCCTGAAGCCTCAAGGTTCTCTGGAGAGAGCGCGCGAGGAGCGAGCGCTCGCCACACAAGAAGATCAAGTCATTGTAAGTCTACCTTCACACTCTTCTTCTGCCCTTCTAATTTATGGATTCCGTACCCGAAGGTAGCCAACGGGCCAACGTAACCCTATTACTAAGTTCCGCTGTTCTTCCGTCTGGCAGCGGGCTGTATCTCATGATCCGTAGTGGGTAGTCAGTATAACAACAATGAATAAAAAGAGGCATCTCTTATTACGATGGTAGGTACGGAACTTTTTGTGAGCGAGTTCGACTTGCGCTTGGCCGGGTTTTTTCCTCCAGTTTTTCGGCTAGTATAAACACAATGTTTGCTAAAGAGCGATGTATCGAAGCATTCTCAATATAAAGTTTCCGATCGAATGCGCAACACCCTCTATACGGTCATCTTAGGCATCGCCAACGTTGACTATTAAATCTGCGAGTACAATTTGGATTTTTTTTAGTATTTAGACATTTTCAGTGAACGTTAGGCTGGTAATATACCAATGATACGTATTTTCAGGAGGTAGAGCTGCTTGAAGATAAGAGTGAGGACAAGAAGGAGACTCGTAAACCACGCGTCAATATTGCTATGGCCGCCATCATGAGGAAACAAGAGGAAACCAACAAACAGGTACAGATTTTACATCTACATATTATTATTAATGTGCCTATTAGACCCCTTCTGCCTTGTTTAATATTACTATACTTAATGTAACCCTTATACAAAAGCAGTGATGATCTTGTAACTGGCAAAAAAAATCTTTGCACATAAAAAAATCAAATAATCTAACCCACGTGCCTCTTTGCGCCTGCGGTTCGTTCGTAACCACTATTTCAATAATTAAATTACCTTTCTTACGCAGGTGAAATTCGTAACACCACCGCCAACACCGGACTCGACAGCAGACACAGCTGAATCCAAAGAGGAGAAACCCAAAGTGATTCAGCCAAAAGCCATCAAGTCCTTAGCCAACCTGCCTACAGGCAGGAAGACAGGCGGGATCCTCTCCCTCAAGGACAAATCCGCAGGGTACCCACACTTGGTCCTCGCTCCAGAACCAGAACCTCCCAAAAAGGTGGAAAAGGACGAGAAAAAGGATGTTAAACCAAGTCAGTCGAGTCAAAACTCGCAGACTTACCAACAGAAGAGACAGGATCATCCTCCATCTCCTAACTGGAACCCAATACAAAACACATACCCTGACGCTCCTAGAATGAATTTCCAGAAAAACTATGGGATACAAAACACAGGGTTAAGCTACAACCC
Source organism: Diarsia brunnea (assembly GCA_949774965.1). NCBI lineage: Eukaryota > Metazoa > Arthropoda > Insecta > Lepidoptera > Noctuidae > Diarsia > Diarsia brunnea. Next base: position 2,248,597 of record OX458998.1, on the reverse strand, counting down.
TAGCTACCCAGCGGCTAATGTCAACAACCAAGGCATAAGGCTACCTGTAGTCAACCCCAAAGAAATTGATGTAAGAACGGCAGCGTTGCAGAAGCAGAATTCTCGTCAAGAACTGTTCCAAGATGGACAGAAGTTCAACCAAAACTACCAAATGTCTGGAGATAAGAAGAGCTTCTTGAATGACCTGCCTCCCCGGTTCGCTAACCAGTATAGATACTGGCAGAATGCTCAAGAAAACCAGTTCAACGATAATAAGTTTAGAGATGACAGCTTTAAACCGAATAATACGCTGTTTAACGCGCAACAGCCACCCCGAAATTGGAACGCCCCACCTCAGCAACCGCCCGAAGGTTACCAGCAACCAATGTGGTGGAAACCAGACCAGCCGAGCAACTTTAACCCCAATTTCCAACAACCTATACAGCCCAACTATTATTCGCAGCAAATGAATACAAATTTACCTAACCCTTATCAAAATGTGTCGTATAATCAGTTGCAGAACAATATACCACAGCCAAAACAAGAGAATTTTAGTCAGCCGGGATACCTCCAATCAGCTATTGGTCAGCCGCAGTTACAAACATTACAGAACATGGTAACATCACCAAACTTCAACTCCTCATTAAATAGTTTTTCTTACGCTCCTCCAGTTAGCTATGACTCGTCGATGTACCCTCAATTTAACAACAAAATGTCCTATCAGCCGTTACAAATGAAGGTAGTCGATAAGCCTATGAACTACCAGGGTAACAAAGATCTTATGGATATGAACGCGTTGAACTTTGGAGGTAACGCGTTAGATATGCAACAGAGGAATCTGAATATGAATTTCAATGAGCCGATCAGTAATGATGTTGGGAATATGAAGAGTATGGATCAAGTTGGGGTGAGTTATATAATATTTCTATACAATTTCTCACGGTGTTTTTCTTTAATGATAATTATGGGCGGTTAAACTCTGACACCAAATTAGGCACTAACCTGACGATTTGTGTCTGTAGTCAATCGTAATATTAACTTACACCATAGTATTGTATCGAGTCTGGTTCTTCTAACCAAACAGACAGATGTGTTGCTGGGGAGTTAGTTCCGCACTTCTTCTTTCCAGCAAAAACACTAGGAAGTGTCGAAGGGTGGGCGTTTTGGGGGACTGTCACTTGTAAATAAGTAAAGTAAATTTTGACGTTCGAAAAGTGCTGATTATCAGCCTAGTTTTAATAAATGACTTTTGATTTTGATAAAAAAATTAAATATTTTTGTGTAAAACATTCTACATATTTCGCCTGTGTACCGATTCCTGTAGGGAGTATATTTAAATCTCATGTTCTTGTAAACCCACACTGTTCTATAATTGTCTTAATTCGTGTGTAGAGTGGCGAGGGCGTCAGCAGTGCAGCGCCGGGCAGTACGTACTCGCTGTTCAGCGGAGCACCCGACACCAGCGCCTGGGGCTCCGCCACGCACAGGCAGCCGCCGGTAACTATTGTCTTATTTTCTTTATCAAAATACATGTACAAGATGACAGGTATACATCTAAGTATTGTTATTTTACACTTTCACTCTAAACCACATTTATTTGAGGCACAGAAAAGCTTTTCTAGATTCATTCTCTGGATCAATGCATTTGCACTGATGTAACTCGATGCTCTCGTAACTTCGCTGACGGCATCTTCACTACGACTTTGATGGCTCCTATCTCGAATACGTGACACCCTTGAATATTTTGTCTCAGACAAAACAAGATTTTCTAGTAATGCAAACGGGGATGAATTTTCTCTAAAGGTTTGTATGGAAATTTGTCGTTTTTTGTCAACATACACATAGGACTTGTTTGAACCTAAATAAACGTATCATGTTCTTTTCAGTCGCTATGGTCGGGGCCGGGCCCCTCTCCGCTGGAGCGTCTACTAGAGCAGCAGAAGCAGATGAAGCCCCCGCAATGACCCCCCGGGGGGCAAGCGACGCAGCCACCCTCGCCGCTAGCGGTTGTCAGCACCGTCCTCGAATACACCACTAACTTCTGTCACCTGTCCCACCGAAGTGAGTGAATCTAGCGAAAAACGAGTTGATAGTTAGACAGAGTTCCCGCAGGCGGTGTCTCTTTTATTATTTTACACGGGACCTACTGTATTTTGTACGTTTTTTCGAGCGGCAAAATTTACGAAAAAACAAGATCTTCCTTTTCGAGAGTGGGATGGGTGACTCAATAATTGACGATTTTAACATTCTGACTAAGACCACTGCATGGTCTTGCATTTGCTCAGTTTTATTTAGAAAAAAATATGAACTAGAAACGAAATTCGCTTTCTTACTTAATAAAATATATCGCTCTTATTTTGGACTGTCATTTTGATGAGTCGGACCGACCGGGAATATTTTGAATTGTCATAAAAAATCTTGTTCCTATTACTTTTTAAAAGACAGTAAAAAGGAATTTAGTTTTTGAGTCTAACGTTGCGCCTTCCAATGCAAAGTCGTATTTAAATTCTCTTTGATAATAATAATAAAATACTGTTGTATAAAATTGTATAAATGTAAAACAGATGTATAAACGTTGATGGCAACGACAATTGTGGCACGTAAACTAGTTTTTTCGTTCAAGTACTCGTTGTTAGGTGAAGTTTTTGAAAAACTGTACCACTAAATACAAAAAAACATAAGGGTTACCTTGCATAATACAAAAATTTACTTAGCTTAAATCACAAACCATTCGTAAAGGAAGATTGAAAACACCAATAGTGCAGGGACTGTATCAATTTAATGTCAGCAAGTGTTTCTGAACTGGTTTAATTCTGAGCAAACTAATAAAATATTGACTGGCTGTGACACGTGGAACTGTAGAGAAATAGTATATTTGCTCAGAATTAATGTTTACCGAAGTTTCGTTTAATAAACTTTATGGCGGCTTGAAACATGCGCTGCGCTGCGCACAATTTTAGGTATCAGCACGGCGTGACTGTATTATGCGGCTGCAGACACTTGCAGCTAACTTCCCAGCCGCCATAAAGTTTGAACAGCACTCTGTACTATACTACTGACTGACTTGGACCCCGGACTCTGACAGAAACTTCAGTGTAATATCTGTCTGTCTCTGTGTGTATTAGTCCGTAACGATAACGGTATGGCCAAACCTTGACTCGCTACGGTAACCAATAGGTCGAATTCACTTGGTCATATTAGTTCTTGAACGAAAATTCTAATGTGTGCCGATTGTCGGGTGTTTGTTAAAAATAATTCTTATTCTTGTACACTTGCATATTTTTGTATTATACCTGTAGTATGTCGAGATGCGTGAAAGGATACAAAAAGATGACTACGTTTGTAAATGTCGAACTGCATAAACAATGATATTTTGATATTTTAACGACTTATTTCTGTATTTTTTATTTTAATTTTATTTTGTTTGTGAATGTGATAACGTTGTACGGATTGTAGATTCAAAGATGCACGATTTGTTAAACTTTTTCTATTTTATTTTTCGTTTTTTTAGTAGGTACTATAATAACTTGTAAGGTTTACACAACATTGTTCTTTAATTGTAAAATACGAATATTTTTAAAAGAATGACTGGAGTTTTTATTTAATTTTTTTTTCCATGAAAGAGAACTAATTAGAACCTTGCTAGGTGCAAGTTCTAATTTACTGCGAATACTTATAAACATGTGTCGTTTTATAAGTATTCGCAGTAAACTTACGGTCAGATCACACAGAACGGGAAAATCCTCGCGCAATTTACTGACTCGATTGCAAATAAGACCATATTAGAATTGACCATTATAAAAAAGAGTTGAAGATAAGTCGTTATTCTAAATCCAAACAATAATGCTGTTTAATGTTTTCGTTTATTTTTTATCTGTTAAGTTTGTGGGTAGTTCGACATTTACAAAGGCATTATTTTAAGCATGATTTTGTTGTGATTTTAAGTGAAAGTAAATTGAAGTAATCTTTGTGAAACAATATTTTGTAATAAAGATATTTTTGTTATTGCAGTTCTTGTTGTTTCTTTAATAATACCAATATGTATTTCCAATTATAGAGATGTACGAACACATTTGCCCTGTGCAACACTCCTAAAATCTCCACACTGGATGCACTGATTCACCACCAATGATTTACCTGGAAGAGAATTCAATAAATTCCTTTTCATTTAATAGGGTCCCATAGTACTTCGATCAAACATTGAAATTGATATTGCATGATGCTGTTCTGACGCAGAATACGTCTCTTCACCCAGTGGAAGTGGCTTAAAAGTAAAAGCTTTAAGTGGCTCCTCAATCTAAACGTCTGATTTGAGGAGTCACCTGGAACTCGTTAAGTAAAACATGAATATTTTTGAAAATTTTGCATCATTTAGCAGCAATTGTGCATATTACTGTCTAAAAATTTAACTTCTGTAGCGCTAAAATGAAAGAAAATACAATACTTTTAGTATGGCTTCTCAATCTACTCCATCAAGAGGTGTATTTCTGCCCATCGGGGCTGCGGGTTGTTCGCAAGAGATACCGCGGCCTCGACACGAAGGGCCAAGAAGGAGCATTTTTAGTCAGTAGAAGACTTACATTCCCTTTCGCTCTGCCCAAGAGCGGGAGGGGTTATTTGATGATGACCCGCCAAAAAAAAAAGAGGTGCATTTCTATTGGATGTGAGCGATCAATTAATATATTCAACATAATGATCATTTAGCCGGTGTTGTGTTTGTTTTTGCAGTATAGGAATAAACTAGTAAAACAGAGTAAATTTTGTAGATTAATGCATTTTCTTTGGCTCCTCAATCCTGACGTTCTAATTATATAGGGTGGTGCCGACAATACGACAATAAATGAACCCACTGGTAGTTCTAGTTCATAGGAATATTTTTAAACTATCAAATAAATCCTAACACCGCGCACCGTCGTGGTGCCGACGATACGACAATAAACTACCTAAATGTCTTTGCCAAATTTGTTTGTTACATTTTATTTCCATTTAATTGATTTTTTTCCCAAATTTTTATTTTGGTGTTAAGATTTATTTAATAGTTTAATAATGTTCCTATGAACTAGAACTACCAGTGGTTTCATTTATTGTCGTATTATCGGCACCACCCTGTATATGTTTGACTGTAGCCACCTGAGATCTCAACGGAATCTAAAGCCAGAGATACTAACATTTAGCAGAAATGTCTGCTAAATATATCATCTGCACAGTTCAGCAATGTATATATTTTGGATTCTGAAAATACAATACTTAACTATTTTCTTGTAAATTCAGTGTGAAGGGTGACCATATTATACTCGTATTAATGAAACCAGGATAAGTAATTTATTAAATTTATATTTTTATAACAGGTTATATCAGAATCTATCGTACCTACGATTTGGTTATTTAGCAATAAATTTCGCTGTTAGTTATAAAATGAATGAACATTGGCTGATCAGTGCTTATACGAATTTTAGAATCGTAATCATCGTAACAGAACATCTCATCTTTCGGTGTAAGATGGTGACATTTGTAGTGACCTGTGCCAGTTTCGATAATTGGAGGAATAAATACTATAGTACCTATTAATTTATATGATTTATTCGAAAGCATTACAAATTCTGGTATTTCTCTCACTCGAAACTTTTCATAACCATTCAGTTCATTACTGTAGTATCAAAATACAGCACGCCAATTTGGGTTCTCATTTTATGCATATCACCACAGAACAGATAAAAGAGATTAGAAAGGAAATAGTTCCTGATTTGTATTAGAACGCCTGTCGCCGCTTGTCTCCCACTCTCTATATCCACTACAAGCAAGAGGCTAATACGTACGCGCATAACGCACACAAATAAACCGCACTCACTTAGATCGCGAGCTTGCTACTGGTTGTCACACTAGCGCAAACACTGCGTATGACGTACACTCACCACGCTTTAATTTCTCATACATGTTACGGCGACCAAAAGGTCGATAATTTATGTCGATAAAATTACTTTAGTTTTGTAACTTTAAGTTTTGCAAATTATTTTGCTTTAATTTCGGAACGGGATAGAAAGAATGAAAAGGTATTTATTTGTCTCACACAGATACAAAATTAAAGATTAAAAAAGTAAAATCAAAAGTAAACATACGAAAAACACTTAAAAATAAGACATACATTCAATTAATTACTACATTTAGTTAGTAGGTATCTATTCAATTCTACCGGTTGCCTCTAGCCATAGTGTTCTTGCATTTGGATCTGTTGGAAACCTAAAAACAAAACTTTGTTGTGTTATGTTTCCATTATAAATGACTAACCTCAAAACAAATTTTAGACGAAAACCAAAATTAATAACCCACAATAAACAATAATTGACAGTAATAAACGAAGTTATTTAATCATATTCATAATAATATAATTTGAATACATTCACACATACTAAATATCGACATTGTTTACAACTTGGTACAACACAATCGAAACGCATAGATTTTGCAGAACTCAAGCTTTGGCTCGTCGTACGCGACGTTCGCAGTGAACGAAATACATCGCGCAATCGCCCACGCAGTACAAGATGGTACCCACGTATTGCAAGCAATGTACGTCATTTTTTAACTGCTTGCGACAGTATCATTTTTTCTACCAACTACATAATACTATTGTAATAATTACAAATATTACTTGTATTCTAGGGTATTTGGACTTACCGGTGATAAGAAATCCCTTCTCGAGGCACACTACACACCCTGGCTTCTTTTCCGACACATTATAATAGCGCAAGATGGCATAATTCTTTTTTTTCGCGGAGCTTCGTACGCTGTCAGTGTGAGCGCGATTGTTGGCCGGTAAATCAAATTTTGTCGACATTTGAGCGTTTGCGACATATGAGCGGCGCGCCTGCCCCGCCCACAAGGCCCTTCTAACCTCTTTTATCTGTTCTGTGCATATCACCGCCAGTAGAATCAGAATCTGATAGAAGTTTAATATTTTGTGAGATTAAATCTTCTGAGTATTTCTTGAAAACGTCTGCCTTGAATAAAAGCCATGCTCAACAAATTAATGACCGAATCAAAACAACAAATAAACAAATCGTAGGTACGATAGATATAACCTGTTATGAAAATATAAATTTAATAAATTACTTGTCTTATCCTGGTTTAATTAATACGAGTATAATATGGTCACCCTTCACACTGAATTTACAAAGAAAATAGTTAAGTATTGTTTTTTCAGAATCCAAAATATATACATTGGTGAACTGTGCAGATATATTTAGCAGACATTTCTGCTATACGTTAGTATCTCTGACTTTAGATTCCGTTGAGATCTCAGGTGGCTACAGTCAAACATATATAATTAGAACGTCAGGATTGAGGAGCCAAAGAAAAAATGCATTCATCTACAAAATTTACTATTTTATTCCTATACTGCAAGAACAAACACAACACCTGCTAAATGATCATTATGTCGAATTTATGAATTGATCGCTCACATATCCAATATAAATTCACTTTTTTTTATGGTGGGTGGAAAATCATCAAATGAGGGGTCCCGCTCTTGGGCAGAGCGAAAGGGAGTGTCAGACTTCTACTGACTAAAAACCACCCATGTTCCTTCTTAGCCCTTCATGTCGAGGCCGCGGTATCTGCGAACAACCCGCAACCCCGACTGGCATATAAATTCACCTCTTGAGTGTAGATTGAGGAGCCATACTAAAAGTATTGTATTTTCGTTCATTTTAGCACTACAAAAGTTAAATTTTTAGACGGTAATATGCACAATTGCTGCTAAATGATGCTAAATTTTCAAAAATATTCATCTATTACTTAACGAGTTCCAGGTGGCTCCTCAATTCAGACGTTTAGATTGAGGAGCCACTTTTGCATTAAATATAACTAGTGATATGTTTTGCTGCTAAATCTAGGATTCGTGCTGCAAAATCAGCTACATTGCTGCTAAATAATGGCGAGATCAGATTTTTAAAATTTGATGTGGCTCCTCAATCATATTACATTTTTTTTTTTCAAAAAAGTAACTATCATGAACCCTTTTGGGCACAGCAAAAGACGTCAATACTAAAAGGTTTAATAAATAAAAGCACAATATAATCAGTCAATAATTTAATTTTTATTCCTTAATAGTCATTCTAAACAAAATTATCAGATGAAATACATTTCTAATGTGTAAAAAAGCGTACTAATTTTCTAATTGCATTATACATAAATTATTTACAATATCACTAATAAATATTTGAGTAAAACAAATAGGATTTGAGACAAAAACAATACTATTATGTCCTCTCCATTCTATAACAAGTTTAACTAGAAACAGTTCTAATATAACTTTAAAAATTGCATTACAGAATCTCTTTACAGGCTAATTAAAGGTTGTTGGTTTAAGAATTTAATTATAAAGCAAATAATTCTAGTTATCCGAGTTAATAAATAACAATCGTGCGAACACAATACGCTAAGATATGTACAACGAATTGACAAACAATAGTGCAAACTGGACCGTATTTTATGGTCATCGCGCACTCTTCTCTACATGGCACTTCTCATTTTACATATTGGTTATTTTGCATTACAGTCGACGGTAAAGTGAGGGATAAACAGCCCGTGGGTCTAGTAGGAGTTTTAAATAACTACTCCATCGCGTTTAACTTCTCTTCGTACTGAAATTGAAGCAGCAAAGATGGGAAAGACAGTTATTCCACGCAATTAATTGATTAAACGCGTTCAAGTAGGTTTTGTCAGTCATAAAAACGTACTAGGCCAAAGTGCGCGATAAGCCTAAACCTAAGATATTACCACTCAGGGTGTGGTGATTCGTGTTATACAATTCAAACAGTGCTTGTGACTTTTTCACCCTCGATTACATTCTGAAAACCAAAGCTTCACGCATACTCGTCATTGGAAATAAATACATTATCTAATACACATAATTAGGATATTAACCTGTATCAACAATCGGGAATAACCTAATGACATGCAATTATAACAAAAACAATAAGTTCTTGAATTAAAACTAAAGTAATCTAAAGTAAGAACCTTAAAAAACCATTCACAACTTTTCATAACCGTTTCATAAGGGTTACCCGCCGGGTGTTGTCAAAAACAACTGTTGACAATACCTGGGTTAACTCATACCATAGAGCACGGAGACGCTTTGGCGGCTGCTAGAGGCTGTCAACAGTTTCTTTACAAATCAAGCCTGTTTTCTCGCTCTACGTAAAAAAATTACGACTTTGAATGACAGAAGTATAGCGCCTAAAGCACTGGTGCTTCAAATTTTGTTAGTACCTACTGTTTCTATACTACGCCAGCGATTCCGTGGTCTATGACTCATACCATAGAGAAAACCGTCTAAAAATAGACCTCAAGAGCACAATAAAAAAACATTACCCTTCCCTTGCAGTCGGGTAAAAAGGTATACCTTTTTATACAACATGTGAGCGTATGGTAAAATCATGTCAGTCGTATAAAATAGTGTGCGAAATTCAAATTCGTTTACGTTTGACTAGTCATTGGCTGGCGAGGCGCCCGGTAACCAGACCTTTGTACTGGTATTGGCACATGGTCGTTATAGTTATACAAGGATATTTTGGCGCGTGGACAAAATTGGAACTAACGTTCTGTAGGTTAATTGTTTTTAATAAATTTCACACGGTGAGAGCAAATCTAACGATGTATATCTTTGCAACATACTCATTGAAGGAATTAAACAACTTCAATTAAAAGACTTTAATCGCAGTTTGATGCATTTTAAATCGTAAGATTTTTGAACCCAAAGAGAGGCCCTTTAGAAATACCTTGCCCGGTACACTAGTATAAGAATAGAAGGATCACATTTTAATTTAAGGTACCACAACGATACTTACATTTATTCAATATTACGAAAAAATTACTTTTACATAGATCATCTTTTCAATATATATATTCCTTCCAAATCTATAAAATAAAGGTTGTGCAATTTTCAGTCATTTATAAAAAATCTTTGGACCGAATTTTTTGATCATATACAGGGAAGAAGGGACACATACGCACAAACGGTTACTGAACCGACATAGAAATTTAAAATAAAAATTTAATAAAAAAAGTCTGCAGTTTCCAACAAAAGTGCTATAACTACGCGGTCAAAATAATATAGAAAAGCAGTTTTTTTTAATTACCACTGAACAATTTATACGTAAAGAGTTCAGAATGATAATCATACGTTGTAACGGTTGGTACCTCCCACCCTGTATAGAGTGAAGACAACTAAAAAGTAAAAGTCTAATCATTCTTCTTTATAAATCCCTTGCCATATTTAGGCAAATCCCTTCAGAGCTTAAATTCGCTTTCTATTATTCTGCATATACATTTATCCTTTACAGACACCCACATTGACTTTCAAAAGTTCTAGCACAATCTACACAGCTGTTTCGGTCTCTATTGCTTTACAATATTCGAGCCAATTTATCAATAATTGAACTAAACGACGTATAAATTGAATGTCTAAATTAGTATTACGCTATTGGAATTTCAACTCTGTGCTGAGTTGCGTTTAAAATCGCACAATGCAATCAGGCATTACGGAAACATATTCATAACTATTTGAAAAATCGGCCTTACTGTATTCTGTTATAGGCGTTATTAAGAGCAATAAAACAGCGATATATACCGTGTTAGAGCTTGGTAGATCTAGAACTACTCGCCGACACGCGATCAAGGCCTCAGGGTCAATCACTAGAAGCTAGGAAACGGGAGACAATGGATACAAAGACTTGCGTGATATACAAGTTTCTGGTATAAAAGCAAGGCTGTTGTGTTAGTTGCTTTGTTCAGCAATGGAAGGTTTCACGATGGAATGTTCCTTTTTACTACCACTATGGTAAAGTCAAGTTATTTACACAATGCTTTGATATTCTCAGTTTTAAGGGGGTAACAACTGATATTGTTACCCGTAATAAGCAACTATATCAGATTTTTATACAAATAAGAAGAAGGGTGCATTTGAAATCCACCGTCTCCCGATTCAAAGCTGACTCGTTACATTTACAATGTTAATAAAAAGAGATATGTGAACAAATTGGTATGATAATAATAATCGTCAGTCCTCCCATTGAGCCGACTGATCTAGTTCAGGTATACGTCACATTTACAACACAACCAATTCTTTTTAATTTATTATTATTATAATGTCATGAATTTAGATAATTTATTTAGAAGATATAAAACTACCATGGAAGTTTTAATTTTAAAAGCAGGCAACACTCGAGACATCTGACAAACTGTTTGTAATGCTTTATGTTCGATTTTCAAATTTACACTATATTAATATAGGGTAGGCTATTGAGGTAAACCACATTTCTTGACTACATTCACTACTCCGGATATAGGTTTTCTTTTGAAGGTAATTTATCCTTCATGAGATAATCTCAAATATAACTTTATAGCACATTCAACGTTAATAGGACCACACTCAAATATTCCAAAGACATCTAATTACTTTTTTATTGTTTATGGATTTTTTGGTTGTATGTCATAATAGTTTCTACTTGGTTCGAAGATTAACATCTATCTATGAGGGAACAACAGTCTATGGTCACCTATTTGCGGGGTAAACTCTACCGAAACTTATTGAGCAGTATTTTATAGGAAGTTCGCGAAATAGTCCATATTTCAACAGGCAGAGTAGTATTATAGTCCATGAAACGTGTATATCAAATTCAATCACTTGGATCGACTGCTAAACGCAAGGTCATGTCAATAAGTGTCTACGCAGGAAGATAATATACCTTATGTATATGGCGTTAGGGTTTGTATTGTCTCACGTCTGTCGCTCGACGCCGAAGTTGTAGGTGTATTCGCGGTCAAGATCGAACCGCGAACGCCCCTTTATCACTGGCAATTGTGTCTGAAAAGAAAAGATTTCAATGAATACTGGAAGTGCTTTTATTAAAGATAATATTTTTAAACTGGTTATTTGTGTGATTTTGTGTTTTGAGTCACACAATCCCTAATACTAGAGAAACTTTATTGGTATAACTGCAGCGCGTCGGGGCGTCGGGGCTGCGGGTTGTTCGCAAGAGATACCGCGGCCTTGACATAAAAGGCAAAGAAGGAACATGGGTGGTTTTTAGTCAGTGGAAGTCTGACACTCCCTTTCGGTCAGGGGTTATTTGATGATTATCCACCCGCTAAAAATAAAAAAGGGTAGACGACTTTTATGCAATAATGCGTAAAAAAGCAGCTTCTCTGACGTGTCCGATTTGAGGGAGCACCAACAAAACCCTAAAAATGATATCTGAGAGGCCAGATTTCGCAGTGCATGCAGCTCATGTGACGTAGTGACACTACTGGTTCTTGCCATGAGATTTGATGTAGGTAATTACTAACGTAGTTTTAAGAAATTTGTTACTAACAATTATGGACAAGCTTGGTCTAAAATAAAAGTATATAAAGTAAATTCCATCGAGTTAGGCAAAGTAATACTTTTTGTAAATTCATGCCCTATAGCCTACTACTTTCCTAAAACACACAATAGTTAATATTGTTGTGTTTTGTGCCATAGAGAAATACATCGGGGCACGCGGCTTGTTATAATAATTTTATTTAATAAATCCGTGTTGAGGAAAAATTCCCACATTTCCTGTTATAATAATTAAGGACATCATGTAGCGCTAAATTAATTATTTCAACTTTATTAACCAGTGACAGTATTTTCGAATGAAGTTAAATATTCATGTTCTGCGTAAAAATATTCGTTTGCAATTCGTACATAAAAGAAACGGTGATTTACCAGCTCTTGAAATTAAAGCGATTTCAGACTAAAATCGGCAAAAAAATACTTATATAAAAAATACAAGGCCAAATGTTAGCCAGCGATTTTCTGCCATGTAATGGTTATGACTAAATTAATGATTACTTATTTTATCATATTTAGATAACAATACCTTTCTTGGGGGTGGGAAATCATCAAATAACCCCTCCTGCTCTTGGGCAGAGCGAAAGGGAGTGTCAGACTTCTACTGACTGAAAACCATCCATATTCCTTCTTAGCCCTTGCGCCGAGGCCGCGGTATCTATTTCTAACAACCTGAAGCCCCGACGGGACTCGCAGCCCCGCAATACCCTGATTATCTGAACTAAAGTTTTTCTCGATTTTCGTTACCTAATTACATTTGATATAGATAGCTTTTGCTCGCGGTTTCGGTTCCGTTTACAACGGAAATTTTTAATATAGCCAATAACACTCGGGGATCTAGCTCACCAGCAGGGAACCTCTTTTTTTTAAATCGCATCAGCTGTTCGACAGATTATCCTTTACGTCCAAAATTACAAACAACATAGGTTAATAACTTACCAAACTATCACTAGGCAGTCCTCTCAACTTGGGGTTCAATAAAAATGGCACTCCTTCCATCCCATTATATCCTCCTAAAGTCTGATACACGGTGTTCCTTGGTAGGGGCGCAGGCCCCTTCTTCCGGCCATGAGCGACCGGCGACGTGGGTCCCGCCGGGCTGCCGTGCGGGATCGGGGACTTCGCAGACGGGGGCCGGGGCGCCGGCCTCACCGGCTTGATGTTATAGGCGGGGCTCAGGGCTTCGTAGTCATGGTCAGTGGTGAACTCTTCAATGTTGGGGTAGGTCGTCGGGGACTGCTTGAGATTCAGGTTATTTAGTTCTGACACGAGCGGTGACAGTTTTGGGGGACGATCCGGTGCTCGTATCCTGAAAATTAATGTAGCATTGTTTTAGCAAGTAAGAGAGGGAGAGGTTAATTCACAAAAGCCGCACGACTCTCTCTTCTGAGTTAAGCAAAACGGGCCGAGGTCGGTCCGTAGATGGGATAGTTTATATTGGAAAGTGGTAATTTTGTCCAATGCATGAGAAATTCCAATAGGTACAGAGCTTGTTTAATAATAAGGCTAATATGTCGTGTGTATGTGTTATTGATTAATCTTTGATACAATGGGTAATGTTGACATATTACATGTGGCAGTTTCCGGTTACAGGGCTCATCATTCATCATCATTTCAGCCAAAAGACGTCCACTGCTGAACATAGGCCTCCCCCTAATGTCGCCACATTGACCGGTCCCGTGCGTCTCGCATCCAGCGGGTACCCGCAACCTTCACCAGGTCATCGATCCACCTAGTGGGAGGCCTTCCAACGCAACGTCTTCCGGTTCGCGGTCGCCACTCCAGAACTTTCCGGCTCCATCGGCCATCCGTTCTGCGAGCAATGTGCCCTGCCACTGCCACTTAAGTTTTCTTTAGCAATTCTTCGGGCTATGTCGGTAACCTAGGTTCTCATGTGGATGTCCTCATTTCTGATTCGATCACGCAAGGAATCTCCGAGCATAGCCCTCTCCATTGCCTTTTGGGTGACTTTGAGCTTTACAGGGCTCACTTTGAAACAATGTTTGTAGAGTGTGGCCATTCTTATGATGAATCAAACATAACAGATCGCAAACTTCAATTGGTACAGGCTGATAAATATATAAGTAACCATAATAAAATGAAGTTTTTTGTGCTTAAATTGCATTACTAGAGGGACCGTGTTGGTAAACATTTGACAAATTTTTATCCTTCTCTGTCAACCGTCACGCTATCATTGACTTTTTCCTTCATAGCTTACAAAATTTATCCATCGTTTCCTGGCCCCTATTGTATTGAGTTGACAGATGACATCACGTGACATCTCTAAAGCTAATGTCAACTCCATACAATGTGATCTTTCCGTTGGCGTTAACGCTTACAGAAAAGGGATTTTGTCTAGGGGGCCAGGTTCTTCCTTTCTCTCCAACCAACAAGTTAAAGAAAAAAGCCTTCTACAGCTAGAGATAATATATTGTAAGGAAAACTGCATGGTGTGAAGACAGCCGAACTGACAAAATCAACAGTCAGATCGAACAGAACGACTTTAGTTAGAGACAGCTCTGCGGAAAGTCGCATCATTTACGTATCATCTAAAAAGAATATTCTTTTGTGTAAGAAGAGCAAAAATCAATAATCGTTGTGATAAAGTTTTAGTTTTTTCATTGAACATTGTTTTATTTGCTTTTAATATCATATGTAGCAATGAATGAAGAACCACACAAAGAACTAAAAGTAAGGAACAATTTGTAATAAATTCCTCCCATGACCAGCGCGTATATTGTATTTGTATCCTACACAAGTAAACAAACAACAACAGACAACAACAACAACAACAACAGTGCGAGTTAATTTGTCTTGTTCACTGAAGGATTTATCAATTTAGTTTCTTTGTTCAAGTTGTGCAAGTACGGCAGGAATTCATGTTTAACTGTATTTAAACTATGTTATGTCGTGATGAAAGGCCATGTTTTTATTTGGGCCATTTGATATTGGCTTTTAGAACGCTCTTGAATAATCAAAGTTTTCTGCTTTTGTGTACTAATAAATAACTGTACTGCAGAAAGTTGAGTGGCAGTGATAAGATACGATTTTTATTCTGTAGTTTAGTAATTGCTAGAAATTAGAACTGTTTACCTAAGTGGTAACTAAACTAAACTTTAACTTGACTTTAGATACAGGTTTCGAAAAGTTGGGCAAAGTTTTTGAATGGTTAAGTAACAAGGCAAGAAATCTATTAGTGCTTAGGTTACTTAGCTAGTTCGTATCGATTACTGAATTCCTTACAAAGTGGACGAAAGTGGACATCTTATTTCAATTAAGTCTAGGCTCTAAGTATTCCGATTCCAGATTATGACACTGACTGCATGCGTAGTATGGCGATTCTATCTCTATTCTACCAAGAATAGACAAAGCTTTTTCCATACAATTTGACATTAAATTTTGCTACAATCTGTCATTTTGTCGATTCTTCCGTCGACAAAACCCGTTTCTACGGTGGCATGCTAGGCGGGCAGGTCTTGATCGAGGTGTAAGTGTCCTGTGTATAGCGGCTGCCGGTTTTTCGAAAGATATACCGCGGCTTCAGCAAAAAGGGCTAAGAAGGAACCTGGGTGGTTTTTAGTCACTAGAAGTCTGACACTCCTTACCGCTGTGCCCAGACCGGGAGGAGTCATTTGATTTCTCAACCTCCAAAAAAAAAGTGTGCTGATAGAAAAAAAATCCTGACAGCGATCACTTTTCATGGAATCGGGTCATAAACGGCTCGGATGATGACAGGAGATAGGTATTTGAGTTCGTAACCTAGCAACGCCCTGTTTATTCGTTTGTCAATCATCGTGGTACTGTCGCTCAGCGGCAGAAAATATGTTTTGATAAATTACCAGTGCGTGCTAGATACTATCTAAATTTGCCATACGAAAGAGATAGGTATTTTTGTATACGTAGGTGTCTATTTTGTTTGCCATTATGTAACGTTACAAATTCATTAAAAACTACAAGTTTACAATTTTTATGAAATAAATTGCCCGGGGAAGTGTTGTTAAATATGTAATGAAATGTTGTTCAGCCAGTGCCCTGTAATACCTACCCGCTCTTTACAAAGAAGAGGGGGAAAATAATTAAGTTACAGAACACTGTACTGTTGGAAAAACTCAATAATACTTTGCCCGAACTGGGATTCGAACCCAGAACCTCATCTCCTCAAGGACCTCAGTACTCGCGTTTGCGACCACTGGACAAACGGGGTAGTAAAAGGGTTAAGTAATTTGTGCAAAAATGTTACATCCAGTGACTGGTGAAGTTTTCAATTTCAATAACGATATTTGGAAAAGGCCAACCCAAGTAACACATCAAAGCACTATAACGGCCGGCTTACGGCATTTCGGTATCGTTTTAGCATTTTGAGTTGGTTATATTTTAGCATTACAAACGTCCATACGGCTACTGTAATGCTTATTTGGGCACAAATTCTGCGGCTTTAGGCCATAAATAGGTTCACAAGTAGTCATTTTTTAGCATTACAGGCGCATTATGTTAGCATTTTTGTGACCAATTAAGATGGCGATCGCATTAAAAAAGCATAATTACGGTCAATGAAGTTGCCAATCGCATTACAAAAGCATTAGACTAGTATTAGATTGTGCTAAAAGAATGATTGTGGCTTTTAAAGTGTTCACATGTAGAACTTAAATAAACCCTACACCATTGCAAAAACATCTCTAATACTATGGCACAAATGTTATAATACAATTAACGTTGTAGTATAAGTACTATGTCCAGCAATATAGTATGGACGGGGACCGTCAAAACGTAATGAACGACAACATACTTTTTTTTGCTTCACTAAACAATGTATAATACTGGATGACTTTATGACTGTTTTGTTATTTCATGCCATCAAATATTAAACGCAATGTAGTTTACTATAAATGTCTATATGAGTTTAATTGAAAATTTTCACGCGCCTTCGATATTTTGTGTTTTTGATACAAAGTTTTGATATATAGAAATGTACGAAATAACCAAAACAATTGTGTATTCCTAGTCTAGAACGAATTTTGCATAATTAACATAATAGTATTGGCTGGGCAGTATTTAATTAAGTTATATCATTATAATAAAGGTCTATTGCTATTATAAATAGGTCCATTAGATTATATTTTTTGGTTATAAAATATTTACAAAATGGTGTCGGTCTACAGTAGCCCGGTGAACCTTTAGAAAGTCTAATTAATGCCACCAGCATTATAAATAGTCACATGTGAACAATTATTAGGCTAGGGGCCAGAGAGAAGACTTTTGGTGAACCATCGTAGTGCCATTGTCTATAAAGTAGTTTTATATGGGTTCACCGGCATGCCAATAGGCTTGATGTAGACTGAAATAGTGCCATTACTTGAACGTAATTTTGGGAATGTTTGAGCAAAACAATAGAACCCATAAAAACTAAGTAGCGGTACATGACGATAATTGTCAAAACCAATTTATTTTTTAATTTATGATAAAGGTCTATTGCTATTATAAATAGGTCCGTTAGATTATATTTTTTGGTTATAAAATATTTACAAAATGGTGTCGGTCTACAGTAGCCCGGTGAACCTTTAGAAAGGCTAATTAATGCCACCAGCATTATAAATACTCACATGTGAACAATTATTAGGCTAGAGGCCAGAGAGAAGACTTTTGGTGAACCATCGTAGTGCCATTGTCTATAAAGTAGTTTTATATGGGTTCACTGGCATGCCAGCAGGCTTGATGTAGACTGAAATAGTGCCATTACTTGAACGCAATTTTGGGAATCCTTGAGCAAAACAATAAAACCCATAAAAACTAAATAGCGGTACATGACGATAATTGTCAAAATCAATTTATTTTTTCATTTAGATTTAAAGGGTAATCAACAATTTCTTTGGCAGGTTATTAAATTTAAAAAATAATAACCTGCCAAAGAAATTGTTGATTACCCTTTAAATCTATGTAAATAAAAAGCTTAAGTAAGTACTTCACATAACATTTTTTATTGGTACGTATGTAATAGTGGTATGAAATATAATTAGTAGGTATTCATGATGATGCAAACATACTAATGTACATCTTGTTTTGTTGATTTTAATAAAATGTGTTTCTCCCCAATATGACCGACAAATGGCTTTACGAATACAGTAAAGTGACTGCCTCGTTGGTCTAGTGGTCGCAAGCGCGACTGCTGTGCATGAGGTCCTGGGTTCGATTCCCGGGTCTGCCAAACTGTTGTTGGCTTTTTCCATCAATAATTTATCAGTAACAGCCACGGAGTCTGGATTTGTGCCCGGTTGATGGCTATAGGCTCACCCCCTATTACATGGGAATTAAACATAACTGGCGAAATGTGGGTAGTACACCTCTGCCTAACCCTTCGGGGATTACAGGCGTGATGTTATGTTATGTTAAAGTGAATGTATATATGGCTTTACGCATCACATAGCTCACGTGTATTTGGTTAAAGAGCTGTTAACCGGACAACAGCACTCAGGTGACCTTTAAAAATGCAAGCATTATATTGATTCACGTTTATGCTATTCACCAGTATTAGGCTTTTACTTAGCACTTGTAAGTCCCACAACACAACAAAGAGCACTCAAAATAGCTCAAAGCCGTTTAATAAATTTACGGTGCATTATAATGGTACAAGTATATGCTATTAAACAACATTAGGCATTATCTTACGGCCCAAAATGCTATTGTAAACCCAAAGGCACCAAAAACAGCTGAAAGCTGTGTACTGGATTAACTTGGCATTTTAATGGTTCACGTTTATGCTATTAAACAGCATTAAGCATTTATTTTACTACTTAAAATGCTATTGTTGATCCAAATGCACTGAAAACAGCTAAAAGCTGTACAGCTGCATTGTGGTTTGCTGTAGTTAAACTAAAGGCTTAATAAAAGCATTTTGACATGCCACTGTCCAACCGCTATACAGTGTAAAGCATGACAATGGTTTTCAAATGCCAATATAAAGCCTTAAGATGTTCGGTGAACTATTATAAGAGTTTATACGGACCTTAAGCTCTACATAAGTATACTAGTTGTTTTTAAAAATGCTTTCTGTGTTACTTGGGAATGTTATGATCGCATCATACAAGTATCAAAAATCAGTCAGCTTTCTCCGATCACTGGCTACATAAAGGTTGTGTCTGCTTACCTCCTATTAGCTTCAGGCGTGATGTTAGTGAGCACGTTCTCGTACTCGTTGTGCGTCGGCGACGTGTCGGTGCTGCCGCCGCTCACTTTGTAACACACCATCTTGCCGTTTATCTCTCTGGGGACGAACAGAGGCACTTTTTGTTATTTGGCATTTTTAATTATTATATATTATTATCTACAGAAAAATAATAATAATAATAGATGAGAATGCTAAGGGGGATGTGTAGTCTGACGTGAATGGATAATATAGGGTGTAAAAGTATCCTTAACGCAAACGAAGGGAGGTCTCCCCACCACTGCGATAATTTTTTTGTTCTAGACCATACCTGGGAACCTCCTAGTTACGGAGATATTGGGGGTCAAAGTTTCAAATTTTTCACAACTGTTTTTGTAAATACTAGTTTTTCAGGTGATAACTTTACTTAAATTACCTCCATGACCTGTTTACTATTCAAAGCATCCAATAGCACAATGTTTTAAAAGTACTACATTGAGTTTTACCGTAAAATGGGATATTTGACCCAAAAAAAAAAGTCGTTTCCCAGCAAAAAATTTTGCGTAGGGGTACTACTTAGTTTGATGTACAGAATGCTTGGTTGACGGCTGTGTGATGGGTTGATTTACACCCTGTATAGCCAGATTTCCTGCCCAGGTTCACTTGATGCGTACCGTCCGATACATCAATACATCATTGACAAGAGGATAAGCATTGGATCTGTGTCTTACTGTTAGAAGCTTAGCTAATCCGGGCTCAGGTGCACCCGATATCCGAAATCGTAATTGGATCCGATTAGTTAAAATCCTGTTAAGCAGCTCACGTCTATGTTAACAATACCAAAGCTTATGTTTCGTTGGTTTACGTTCTAGGGATTGATTACTAGTAAAGTAGTGATTACTACAACTACTAGAAATGTGAAAATTTTTGTTGCTCAATCACGTCAAAACGGATGAACGGAACTTGATTAAAATTTGACACAGAGGTAGATTATAGTCTAGAGTAGCAGAGGCTACTTTTTAGGGTTTCGTGCTCAAAGGGTAACAGACAGGAAGCTGTTACTGTACCTCCGCTGTCTGTCCTTCCGTTCTTCTGTCTGTCAAAGGGCATGGTCTCATGATTCGTAATAGGTAAGACAGTTGAAATTTTCACATAATGTGTATTTCTGTTGCTGTTCATAGAGAGTTCTTTGAGGGTTGTAAGCATCACTAGGGCCAGTGCCTGCCTGGGTTGCGGAATTTGTTCGAAAGAGTTACCGCGGCCCTGGAACGCAAAGGGCATAAGAAGAAACACGGGTGGGTTTTAGTCAGTAAGAGCTGCGCTCAGAGTGCGAGGAGTAATTTGATGATTTCCCACATATTTTTTTACTAGCCTATTTTATCCCACTGCTGGGCAAAGACCTCCCCCATTCCTTTCCAACTCTCCCGATGGTCTTGTCTGGCCAATCAGTAAGGAATGAGACCAAATCGTCAAGCCAGCGTTTCTTGGGCCTGCCTCGGTGACGAAGATTTCCCATAGATAAAAAAACAAAAATGGTGTTGATCCTACTCACCCAGCCAGCAAAAACCCCTGCGGCGCCTGCCTCATCTTGGAGCACACGATGACGTCAGTGACGGGCGGGTGCGAGCGTGCAGCCGCGGGCCGGGACACGCGCGTGCACAGGCGCCGCTTGCCCGCGCGTCCCGCCACGCTGTAGCCTGGCGGGGCGGCTTCCCGCTCTCCTACTATCACCACGCCATCCATGACGTAGCCTGGTACTCCTGTGGGTGAAAAGATGAGGGGAAAGCTGATGAAAGATGCTTTAAAGCTTGTTTAGTGATATAGACAGGGTGCTTTTGGATTCGTGAATGATTTTGTTGCTGTGGGCAATATGGTCCTCCTTATTAGCCAATGTTGGACAACACTGCAGGATACAATGCCTTACCCAGTTTCCCGATCTACCAAGATTTAGTTATTCTACGAGCCACATGGCCAAGCGAAACGCTCGTTAGGTCAGCGATTCCGATGAAAACAAATGGAAGAAATTGGTTAGAGCCTGCGAGAAGTCGCCGCAACGGGAAACGGATCAGGACAGAGACGTGAAAAGGTATGCTTAGGTATATATTATATTAGAATATATACTTTATATACTACTCGTATATACTTTCGCTGCTTTCTCGGCCCGATTTATCTATACAGTTCTCTATATTATTGCGGTTAGGAACATTTTGAAAAGGCTCAAGTTAAGTAGAAGTTACTAGAGTGGAAAGTAATTGATTAACTTCGCGTGTGTAGATTCGTGGGTTCCTTTCATATATTCGGATAGTATAGGACTAAAATAATGCTAAAAATAGCCAGTGTGTAAAATAGTCTAAAATAGGCATCAAATTATTCAGACGGGTTGCAAATACTTTACCTATTCTTAACTTTAATTTGCCAATGATTCACGCAAGGCGGCTGATATATTATCATATCCTAATAAATAAAAAATGGTGACAATATTTAAATATATTTATTTTTGCGGTAATACCCAGTAACTCACTGATATAGTAGAAACCTATGACATCACGAATGATAACTTTATCTTTTAAAAAATATTTATTCGCACACATCTTGAAGTACAATAAACACATTCTAAATACGGTTAGTTCTAGAATTTGACGACCAAGTGTATTAATACGGCTGCGGCAAAACCAAAGGAGGGTTTTGATTTTAGCAGGCTTTGTTCCTGTCTTCGCTAGAATAGAATAGCACATCATCATTTCAGCCGAAAGACGTCCACTGCTGGACATAAATCACCCCCAAGTGTCGTCATATTGACCAGTCCCGTGCGTCTTGCATCCAGTGGATCCCCGCAACCTCCACCAGGTGATCGGCCCACCTAGTGGGAGGCCTTCCAACGCAACGTCTTCCGGTTCGCAGTCGCCACTTCAGAACTTTTTAGCCAAATCGGCCATCCGTTCTATAAGTAATATGCCCTGCCCACTGCTACTTAAGTTTGGCAATGCTTTGGGCTATGTCGGTTCTCTTCTTCGATCACGCAAGGGAATTCCTAGCATATAGCCCTCTTCATTGCCTTTTGGGTGACTTTAAACCTTCTGATGAGACCCTTATGACCGTTCACGTTTCGGTTCCGTATGCTCATGCAGTGGCAAAATTAAATAGTAGCCTTAATAGTTATTTAGCAGTGATTGCGACACTAACTAACTACACAGTTACCCACGCAAATATCTTTTCGATGTGATTGTCATTTCAGTCACACTGAAAGCCTACCCTTAATATATTGTCTATATTACTGTACGGGTAAGGTACATTTAAATGATATACTGTTAAATGATAGAAAAGTGTATTGATAGAACACCCAAAAACTGATAAAATGATCGACTCACGGCTGATGAGTCTTTATGATATTAGCCCAACAACGGGCTAAGCAACTACTGATCTTTTACGTAAAATTGCATATTTTTTCCATTCGCTGCGCGTCGATGTCAGCATAAAATTGAAACAATTGATATTGTACGGGTTTGCTCGTACATGATAGTATTTAACGATGATAGTCCTAAAAATAAAATCTACCAAGGAACCTCTCCATAACCAGAAACGACGATAGATAACACGATGAAACAAGATGTTGGGAAATAGTGCAGCCAAAGACCGTGGGAAGATACAAAGATAAATATGTCAGCACAATCATCTAATCAGTGCCAGCATACTATTACGATGACTCCTGACTCCGTAACTACAATGTGAACTTGATGACGTAACCTAGTCTATCTCCATTTACGCTTTTGTACGAGATAAAAAGACTTTGTGGAAACGATAACGGTAAAGCAATAAAGATTTAAATCGAGAGATGTGCCCTCAGCGTACTTAGGACGCCCGAAAAGGTTTAGACTGGGGAGAGTGAGCTCGCCGTTTTTTTGGAATATGAAACAATAAATAGGACTTCAGTTTGATCAAGCGAAACTATTTAAGGTAATTGTCAAGGATCAGGAATGAGGAGTCTCATGAGATGACGAGTAATAGAGAAGTATGGAAGAAGAAGACATGCTGCGCCGACCTCAAATAAATGACATCATGGAATAAGGGCAACATGATGATGATTGTACGGAATCGCACATTACTTTTCATACAAACGCGCCGTGCATTCTGTGCACTCAGCATTTTGTACCTATTACTTAGCTAATTTGTGTAAGTACATTAAATCAATAAATCAGTGTTCAACGGACATTCGCTGTGGTCGGTTTTATTTCATCATCCCTATAGAATCGCCCCGGTATCATCA
Organism: Diarsia brunnea; assembly: GCA_949774965.1. Lineage (NCBI taxonomy): Eukaryota > Metazoa > Arthropoda > Insecta > Lepidoptera > Noctuidae > Diarsia > Diarsia brunnea. The sequence goes on along the minus strand of OX458998.1, from coordinate 2,224,840 downwards.
CTAAGTGCAGGGATCCCCTACAATTTATAATGATGATGTCAAGGATCAGAAAATATGCTAGGAAATAATGCAACTAAAACCCGTGGGAAAATACAAAGATACGAATATGTCAGTACAATCATCTTACAATGCCAGTGGCATATAATTACGCTGACTCTTTAGGCGATACTATGTGAACTTGATGACATAAGCTAGTCTATTTGCGGTATGTACTAAGTTACAAGACTTCTTTGGGTATAGATAATGTAGTCGAAGTTAAGAAGTAACAAGAGGTGTTAAAGGTCAACATTATCGTCGCTGATATGCGAAGATGACGTGACGTTGACTTCGCATGGGTATTCCTATAATTCTTGTCGGTCGTGACTTTGTTAGCACTAATTGAGTAGGGCATTTATTTTGTCAAGATTATAAAGGATATCTGGAAATGGCGCCGATGTCTGATTTCTTTTCTGATTGATTCCCACTCAACTTTTCAGTCACCGCCCAACCATGAAAGACGATTACTGTAATCAATTGTCATGGTATATTATGTGCAGTTGAATGTCTGTATTTTACTTGGAACGACCACCATAACCCAAATACTGGATGTAAAGTCTTGGTAAAAAACTTGAAATTAAAACGACGTCACTTAAGTTTTGGATATTGAGGACAAAATCTGTAAGTACAGGTACGGTCACAAGTGTCTTCGACATTTTCTGGGTCAACGACCTAAAAGATTAATATCAAAAGTGAGAAAGAGAGGCGAGGCAGGCGTTCCGAAACCGGAAACTTTTATAATCCACGTTAACACCCATTTCCCGGAGTACAATGAACGCGTATGAAAAATCCATTTTTCTAAGGAAAGGCACGCCATATTAACAACAATGAGGCAGTGACCCAGTATCGGTGTTAGCAGTAAACAGATTTAAGCGTGTCTTTGGGCACAGTAGACGTACAGTATTTCAACTTGGAACGAAAGGTTGAAATGGGCTCACACAAACATGTGAAAGCAAAGCGTTTACATGAATTCTAAGCATGCTTCAAGTAACAGGTTATTCGTGTAAGAGGTTGCTGCATCGAGACAATTGGATTTTATAGTCCAACAAGTGTGTGTGTCAAAAAAATATATACAACCGAATTGAGATCCTCCTCCTTTTTGACAAGTCGGTTAAAAATAACAACTCCTTTTTGGGTAAGGGAAAAACCTCTGACTGGAGAGAACAGAACGTATCTCAGGGACGATTATCGCTGGAACTGCTGGAAGAAAACCGAGTTTTATCTATGGGACCGAACCCCAGTTCCGAATGAAGAGCGTATTTGATTTACTGTTACCTTTATACCATGCCTGGGGGCTGGTCCCCTGTCTTCGGTCGTCATTCGTGGCCCAGTTACGACCATTGAGTAATAAATCGAACAACAGTTTTGGCCTTCGCATCAAGTTTAATGAAAGTGAATGAGTGCGACCGTTCCTATATTTGGCGCAATTAGATTGGCTTTGATTATTTGTGACAGCCTATTGGTTAAATTGTTTCCGGCGCAAATTGTTTGCTTTTTTTCTTTTCAAATAAATAGATGTTTATAAATTTGTTGAAAATATATGTTTGCTGTACAATCATGTAAAAACATATATTTTTATCTTGTTTGATTGGGGTTTGCAACTAGTGAGTAACGATTCAAATTCTGTCTCTTCTATCAGTTGAAATCTTTTCCTCTGTCAGACAACATTTTATGGGAATATTTCTTCACTGAGATAACGAACGCACACTCGCACAGTAAGCAAGACTATCAAAACGATGCAGCGTACACCACGTAAATACCACACCCACAGTCGACACTTGAATTAAAACTATCTTTTTTTTATAACCGCACGTAAAAGGGCCTTGCCCTCATAGATAAAGAGCTCTATCACCATAGAGGGCTTTCATAATTCAGTTATCATATTGACCCATTTATCTCGTCGCCCAGTATTTATCGTGTTGAGTAACTGTAGTAAGACAATACTTCGTTCTGTCATCAGCGCACCGTATATCGATTCTGTAATCGATTTACTGACTATTGGGTGTACGATTACGAGTGCACAATCGATAGGAAGCCTTTCTTGGTGCTATGTGACACTGGCTGGTTCGAATGACTGAATAAAGTATCTATAAGTTCGGGTAACAGTTCAGTAATTTTGGCTATTTATAACTGTTTAACCGCAAACAGTGTCCCGATATCGTTACAAATTAATTAAACAACGAGGACATGTTGTGATTCGTCACTGGAAGTACTTTTTTCGCGATGCGTCACGTTATCCTTTAAGCACGTCAGTGATATTTGAGGTCATATCTATTTCTGGAGTACGCACTTGTCCTTACTCCAGTTTAAAGAATTTATAAAGAGTTTTAAAGTCAAAGGGATCGTCGTCTGGTGGTTTAGGAGGCACAGACTCCACAAAAGCGGAGACGTGATGTGCGGGCACCAGCCAATCACTCTGTCGTCTCTCCTGTGATTGGTCAAATGTTGCACCGCTTCGCTCTTCTCCGCTTCAGTAGAGTCCGGGGCTTAAGTGGGCGGTATGCGAGAACCATCTCAATTAATCATAAGCCTCTAGGATTATTATCACTCCACATTTTAACGTCCGTTCGTAAGCTTACTGCTGTAGGCGAAGAAGCATTAACTTTTAATGAGATTATCACCAGTTAAGCTCGTTCGGAATGGGCGTGAAAGTGTTTAATTTTACGGTCTTAGCTCGCTTCGAGTCAAGGTTATTATAGTGTAGACTATTAAATGTGTTACACTGAGTTTATGTCTGTTACTATGACGACAGTTTGTGGAGGCCTTCATGCCTTGAGGCTCCAAACACACGTGTTACGTGTATCAATGAGCTATCGAGTCGCGAAAATATACAACATCTTACGATGCAGAGCACACCATGGAAAATACTGGGTCTATCCATGTCCAACATTGGCGTAGGCTATTAAGAATTTCACGACATGATACCATATCGATACTCGATGCCGTAGCGTGACATGATGCGTCAGCTTATGCAACTGCAATAGGGTATTTCACCTCTCAGGTTTTTACCTCTTTTATCTGTTCTGTGGGGTATTTCACCAAAAAAATCTAATTAGTCCGTCTGTCAGATTAGATATCGAAAAATATTGGATACTTACGTGTTTTTTGTTTTATCAAAATTGACGAAAATTAAACGTGTCAAAGATCATGAGTGAGGGCTTGTGACTTTCTGGGTAAAAAACGTACGAATCTGTGACGTCCCACGACTTGACACGACTTTTCGAAGCACTGTATCGTCTTCATCTTTTGTTTACGTGAAAAAAGACAAAAATATGTGTCCATTATTTTTTGGAAATCTATCTGACGGACTAATTAGAATTTTTTGGTGAAATACCGTATTTATAAATTTACAAAAGGTGCATAACAAAGGATCTTACCTTCCGATTTAGACAAACAAATGTAATGGCTGGGCTTCTTCCCGAACAGTCCATTCTGGCGCAGTAGTCCTGCATCAGCGTCTTCATCATAGGTCCTGCTGACAGGCCAGTAGCCCAGGGGGCACTTGGCAGCGCTTTCCACAATCTGGAGAGACAGCAGGGGTCTCTCGTCCGGCAACGCACCGCCAAGGCTCAGCACTTTAGACATCTTCGGGCTATGTCATCACTCAGTCTTGTCAGCAGACGGTATGTAATAATAGTTTAGTATCTGAAACAATATTTTTCAAATAAGAACTGTATTCGGGAAATCGTTTACCATTGACTCATATAGGGTGTAAAAGTACCCTTAACGCAAATGAAGGGCACTTGTTCTCCCCACCACTGCGATCATTTTTTTGTTCTACACCATACCTGGGAAGCTCCTAGTTACGGAGATATAGGGGGTCAGAGTTCCAAATTTTTCATAGCTGTTTTTGTAAATAGTAAATATAGTATAGTTTTTCAGGTTATAAGTTTACTTAAATTACCTCCATGACCCGTTTTAACAGTTTTTTCGTAGTTTTTTAACAGTTTTAATGTTTTAACAGTGCTACATTGAGTTTTACCGTGAAATGTGATTTTTGACCAAAAAAAAAAGTCGTTTCCCAGCAAAAATTTTTGCGTGGGGGTACTTAGTTTGATGTACAGAATGTTTGGTTGACGGCTGTGTAATGGGTTGATTTACACCCTGTATAATACGTCACGTTGTCACGTTATTCGGTTTAGGTACTAAAATTGTTTTCCACATGGTAACAGTTGTTATTACGGGGAAAAAATAGAAACCGAAACCGATAACCTTTCAGTACCAATAACCTTGTTTTAACATTTGAGAGGCAAATTTTGCATCTCGGGTAATTAGTAATTACGTTACTCGTGTTTACTGACTATTTTGATAACGGGTTTACGGGTGACGGTTCATTCTGATAATCAGTTTTTAATATTACCGTGCCCGTCTTGCTGAGAGAGGGAATGGATACACCATGTGTGCCCAGTGCGGGTTGGTGAAAGTGACAGCTTAAAATTTCTAGTTCAAGAAACATGCAGTTTTGTTCGTTGTGCGAGCTATCGACATGAAAAATATTAAAGTATGTCACGTCAAAGAACGTACAACGTCAACAAAAGGTGCACGGTTCAGGTTGATCGTTTCCTATGGTACTTGTGAGACAAACCTCTCAATATATCAGTAAGTAGTGTGCAACTGGAAGGGACCGTCTGCAAGAACCGACAAGAAACTCCATGGTAACTCTTTTAAAACTATTTGGTTTTACAATATTATGAGGTTACAGCATTAGTACTTAGGTATGAGGAGGCATGTGCTTGCATGGTTCTAAAACAACGACCGCCTCCACCGTTCCCAGACAACCAAAGATACATTCTCCACGTCTCTACTCATATTCAATTATAGATAGCAACTAGGCTAGCCGCCCGGCTAGACGTTTTAGGACACAAAGGGATCGCAGACAAGGTGGATCCAACAGGCAAGGGTCACAGACCTCCACTTGAACCAATCTAAACGAGGTCTACGCCCTATCCTAGGTCGAATAGGAGCCAGACATAAGTTAAACTAGATTACAGTATTGATGCGATGAAAACTGATTTATTGAACAGATTGAACTCGAAACTCAACTTGAACAGGCTGTTTGAATTGTCACGAAGGCGATAAGTTGGTCAGAATGTTGAAGCTTACGGACACTTTTAAATCATGTCAGTTTTAACAAAATCCTGTAAAGTTAAGAAAAAATGCATAATGAAGCCACGATAGGGACAAGAATTGCTAACATAAGCCGATTATTGTAAATCATAAATCCTCTTTGAACTGGGTGAGCGTATTGCCACTTATCGGCTTATATCCAGTGAACAAGGCCCGGGCTCTATTTTGCTCTAAATAGGCTACATATACGTAAATTTGACGGCACGGTTGGCGCACTGGCTGAGCGATTGGACTGCTGCGCTGCGTGTCGCGGGTTCGATCCCCGCACGGAACAAATATTTGCATGGCCTACAGATAGTAGTTTCGGGCCTGGGTGTGTTTGTGTATGTGAATTTATATGTTTGTAAACGCACCCACGATACAGGAGAAATTCCTAGTGTGAGGCAATGTTTTTATATAAAAAAAAAAATCTAGATGGACTCCAAACAGTGAACCAACATCGATTATAATCTGCTTTGCATAGTAGAATGTACAGTCTGTACCCATCATTATCTGACCCCTCGTATAAAGAAGAAGAGGGCAAAATGGTGTGAGAAGAGTGGTCAGGTTATGCTGGGTAAAGACTGTACTAAACGTACTAGATGGAGCATTTCAACGTAACATACTTATTTAATCAATGTATTTATTAGTGTAAGAACTATGTATTTCATGTTGTTTGCTGATAATCCTATCACTAATTATACATATTGTTTGTTTGATGTAGAGCATAATCTTTATTTAAACATAACGTGTAAGTACTTGATATAAAAGATAATGTTAATTTTTACTGTTTTTAGAAAATAATTTTAGTTTATTATTACTTAATTTTAGTTTGCCACAACAAGCGAAACCGTCGCTTATAAATTGTACCTAAATTATTATGTTTTTCCTCATAGAAGTGAATAATTGTATTCTTTTTGAGCGAAATAAATTTCTGAAACCGTAAAGATAATGTTAATTAGTATATAATTGGATCTAACCTCCTCGGAAATACAGGTGAAGAGAATCCAGATTTGTGCCTGGATGCAGACAAATGACAATATGCCAAGCCCATATTAATATAAGTACACTACTTATATTAATATGTATTATGCCTTTGCAAAGTATAAGCGTAATGTTTTATGCATTCTCTGGCTATGGCTTGAACCAGTAACTATTGTATAATATGAAACAGCTTCTGATGAAAACCCCACGAAAGACGATTGAACCAATGCTGCGAGGCAAATGCTAAGGAAATATGTTGATTTAAAGGAATAACCGCACCTAAATAATTCGAAATAATCCCAAACCATTAATCGCCAATAATGCTCTGAAATTCGATTCGATACTACGTAATGAGCACGCGGCGTACCTAATGAAGCTTGCTTCATTTATATAACCAGATCTAACAGCCATAACAGGTACGAATAGTAAATTGGCAAGAACGACCTACGAGGCTACGATGATACAAGGCCGCCATTATAAAGTGATTAGCGAACAAAAAGCTATGTAATCTCAGGTTTTAAGCTACGGCTATCAAGAGGCGAACAGTTATGTGGATAAAAACGTCCACTAGGGGCATTGACTAGGACTATGACTTTATGAGAGCTGTGGACAAGCAATCTTTTAGATTGCTGTAATTACCGCGCTTGGGAGGTTTTGTCGGAGTAACGATGTAAATCCAATCTTTCATATCTCCTTTTATTTTTTTATCCTGTGTTAATCTTAATACCCTTACTCTGTTTTTTTTTTTGGCGGGTGGAAAATTATCAAATAACCCCTCCCGCTCTTGGGCAGAGCGAAAGGGAGTGTCAGACTTCTACTGACTAAAAAAACCACCCATGTTCCTTCTTAGCCCTTCATGTCGAGGCCGCGGTATCTCTTGAGAACAACCCGCAGCCCCGACGGGTACCCTTACTCCCTTAGACTAGAAGACAGTGGTCTACCACACGGAGTTCCTCTTGCTCGTAAGCAGGGGATGTGTGACGCATTTATAGTCCTGGCAGAAATCTCTCACCTGGGCTTCAATCAGAACTTTTGAATCGAGACTTCGAGATAAATGAATGAGCTCTGTACATAAAATATCTGAAAAATCTGAATGAAATGTACAGAAAGCTTCGAAATAATAGATAACAGACTGATAAATACAAATAAGACGTCATGATACTTAACTATTCCGAAACACGTTTTTGAGAATTTACAGTTGTTGCTTAAAAACCTGATAAAAATACTACGACGTCTTCACTCGCCGGAGCGGCACAGCTTTGCTACTGGAACCTTAACCTTGATGCTGTGTATAGCTGATTGTTCTGCTCCGGTAAAAACAGATAGTCGCATAATTTTTCGATTAAAGTCAAGCATTGTGCGTGTGCGATAGGATAGTTTCATTACGGTAACAAATACATATTGTGTTTCACTACTAGAACTTGGAGCTATCAGGAAAATCTATCAAATTGAAAAACGTACTATGTCCTTTCGGGCTTACTGTTGGTAGGGACCCCAAATTAGAACAAGTTAGCAGAGATTAGCTTGCTAAGAAACCATTTGACTCTAAGGAACCCACCCTCTTCATCACTCTTCAATACGTTTCCCTATTACTAATGCCCTACGTCAAATCTTAATGATGAATTGGAAAGTGCGGGACGTAGGAAAAAACCACTTATTTTGTCGACAGCAAAACCCGTTTTAGAAAACTTGTTACGCCAGATACTGATTGATGTGTGACGAACTGACGATCAATGAATTGATTCGGATTCTAGCTTTTCTCAGAACCTAGTAGAAGTGTGATTTATTTAAATTCTGAAGAGAAGTTACGTCATAGCCAATACGGAACCTGCATAATGTTATCATTAGTGATTCATTGGAGACTGAGGACATTTTCAATGAACTTGCTCACTTACTTGGTGATAGACTTGTGCTTTGTGTCCGTGGAAATTATAATGATTTTGTTTAATCACATGGGTTCTTTAACTTTTGTTTTTATGCTCTTTCTTGTAAGATTTTTGTTTCAAGATTTCTGTAAATTTCTTCATGTTTCTTTGACAACTTATTTCCGTCGTCAACTTCATTAGCTATTCAATAGAACTTGACTTGACTTGCTAAACACGCACACTATTCTAGTATTTTGCCTTTATGAGTCACAGATATTTGCTGTCTTTTCGGCATAAGCATGCTGCGTGCTCGGTTATTTTATTTATAAATAACCATTTACGTCCATTCCATACGAATGGCAGTCGTGACTCGTGACCAACATTTTAGTGTGAGTTCCTCAGATGTTTTGGAAAACCGTACTCGTTGTAACTGGGTGCCATCGACACCAAAAGGAAGTAAATGCGAAATTCAGGGTCAAGCATGCAGCGGTCATTACTTGGCTAGATAAGTTTACGGTTAAATTGTGATTTTGGGTAAGGTCACTTGGTTACTATTAACTGGTGAAGGGTATCAGGTGCTTAGGTAATTATAAACAAATGCGCAGTTTTACAGTACCTTCAAAAGAACAGACTTGAGCTAGGTAAAGAGGCAATAATTTTAGGAAGGCTGGTCAAAGCTGATTGTAGATACCGAGTCTATGCTTAGTAGTAGAAATGGTTAGAATAGATTAGAGTAGAATATTCTTGATTATGTACTACACCATACAAGTAAAATTCACAAAAGTAAACATTTCACATAGGATGACACAATGGGCGGTCTTATCGTTATCAGCGATCATAAAGCGCCATTAGATTTACAGTTTACATTCCCCATTGACTTAATTTTAAGTTAATGTTATATTTACTTATGCTTGTCGAAATTTCATCTTCTAGTTGTATTTTAAATTCAACTATCGTTTGAATTTACATCGCGTTTTCGCGTGTTAGTGCTTCTAAGAAAAGCCTAGGGGTGAGGCGCCTTACTTAAACCCTAGCATGTCGATATTGATAGAATATTAATATACAAGTACTGCTTGCGAAGTAGGAATAATTGATTAGAAAGCCGACTATCGATTTTTGACACAAAATTGTGGTTGCATGATAAACTCGCCAGTTATTTTTAAATTCGCACAACCAATCAAAGATTATCTACGAAGCAATTTACTAATGAACTGATAATTATAATTTAACACATTATTGAAGCTATAACTAGAGCCCTGTCGAGGCTGCGGGTTGTTCGCAAGGGATACCGCGGCCTCGACATGAAGGGCGAAGAAGGAACATGGGTGGTTTTTAGTCAGTAGAAGTCTGACACTCTCTTTCGCTCTGCCCAAGAGCGGTAGGGGTTATTTGATGATTTCCCACGGGTATAATTTAGACGGCCACCAAAAATATTTTTAAGACTCTAAGCCTAGGCACCAAATAAAATTTTTGGTTCCTAAAATGGATCAACGGTCACCAAATTCTATCCAACTCAAAGATTAATATTACTACCAATTTTTAGGGGCGGCATGGGCACCGGGCCGTAGGCCGACGAAGGAGGCCGGCGGAGGCCCGGCACTTCGGGGACAGAAGATATTAGTGTTATTTAATATGCGAGCGAAGCGAGCGCGCGTTGAAAAAGCTTTTGCTTTAGGCGACGTACGTTAATTACCAAATTAGAACTCATGGTATTACATAATTGGTAACAGCTAAGTAGTGACAATATATAATATTTAGTCTAAAGTGTATTTTTAAGGCGTCCATATATTTTTATGACAGACAATAATAGGAAAAAATGGATTTATTTCATAATATTTTAGGAAACGTTATTTGGTGACCATTAATCCATTTTGGTAACCGTTTAGAATTTTTTTGGTTGCGAAATAGGTTTTTGGGCGGTGTTTAAACACAAGCCATTTCCCACCCCCAAAAAAAAAAAAAAAAAAGCTATAACTAGAGTTGATAATTATTTCCCGAATAGGTATGTTGCCATAAGTAGTTCATTTCGAATTAAAACGGACATTAATATTCTTAACAGTTTTTACAGGAAAAAATTCTAAAAAAGATATTTTAATGCCCTGTACCTATTCAAATTCTTGGTGCAATAGGTATTATTATGATATAACGTTATTGACCTACTTAGTAAACAAACACTGAATAATTGATTCATGTAACATAATATGTTATGTTCACCACTGAAGCTCAAGTAAGGCCTTTGTGCTTCCCGTCGGGGCTGCGGATTGTTCGTAAGAGATTGAGAGCCTCGGCACAAAGGGCTAAGGAATATGGGTGGTTTTTAGTCAGTAGCAGTCTGACACTCCCTTCCGGACTGCCCAGAGCGGGAGGAGTCATTTGATGATTTCCCACCCTCCAAAAAAAAAAAGCCATTATGCCAATAGAGAAGATAAAACATTGGGAGAGATGGTACGAAATGGGGGAGGCCTTTGCCCAGCAGTGGGACAATATAGGCATAAATATGTGAAAAATAACTGTACCTCACATAAAGTTCGGTTTGCATTACAACTTCAAATATTGTAATGCTTATTTTTTAATTATACTAGGGCTGTCCTAAAGCTCGTAGGGTCGACGATATCGTCAAAGTCGCGGTAAACAGGTAAAGAAAGGCCTTACCCAGCTGTTTACCGCGACTGGTGCTGTGCGTCCCTTACGGTAAGGGGAGACCAGAAGGTATGATAGAAAAAAGGGGAGACCCATACTGGAATTAACATTGAGAAGGCTGAGGCACAGATTTTATACCACAATACTTTTATTGGGTTGTTTGTTTTCTCTAATTCTATATTATTCTATATCTTCTGTTTTATCTAATTACCTCTGCAAGTCATTCTGTAACTACAAACACAGATATTCAAGAAAAAACAACAGCACACTTTATTATCTGTGGCCTCATTACATTTCACAATCATATTACCACTCCAAGTGAACCACAGTCAGCACCTGGCCAGTCTATGTAGCATGTTAATTGTTAACTAACCCAGATATCAGACCCACTTATAACTGTACTGGTTGGCCACACTGTGAAGAACAGATGAATCATTTGTTTTTTATTTTATTTGAAGAACAAGTTTTATGTCAGCCTCTTTGGTTTCTAGGAATAGAGTATTTATGTTTTTTTTTAATTCTTAAGGCAGTGGTTGACTAAGGACCTTTGCAGCTGCTGTATGCAGTGGGTGTTTATCTCCTACTAATAATTATGCTGATTTTATATTGTTGTTATTGGTGTCTTACTTCTAGAAAGAGGCTAGTATAGGTGGTAGTGAGGAGAATAATATTATTAGAGCTTGTCATTGAAAATTAATTTTAAGTTTCATCTAAAACACAGTCTTCAATTTCTATAAAAAGAATATTTTTGACTGTGTTATAAAACCAAACTGAACCTTATTATTTTAAATATTTATATTTAGCTGCATTTGGATCTACTTCTAATTAACCCTAACATACTTGGTACACTGCCAAGATGATAGTAGATGCATAGAGTTAGTTTTTTTATAGTTAGTTTAAAAAGGTTGCATTGGCAATGGCATTATGGCCCATAATGGTAGAAGCCAGAGATGTCCAGCTGTGGACTGCGATAGGCTGAAATTATTGAGACCTAGCACAATTGTTAACAAATCCTTCAAAGCACTATTGTATGATCAATTGATGTAATTGGATAACATACATGAGAATATAGTGTATCTTAGTACTCATCCTGCCAAGGCTATAGCAGAGCCGCTGGATGAACGATTTGTTTAACTTCTGACAAGGTAGCTTTACTATCATTACCAGCTGTGTGAAAAATTGATGATCTTAAAAATATAGTCATGTGGGTTTCAGTTTTAAACCCATTGTTTTGGGCTATGTAGTTATTCAATATTTTTATAGTAGATTAGGAGTCACCACTCCAGTCCCACTGTCTGCTCTCCTTTCCTCTATTCATTGTATTATATTTCCAATATTTGTTATTTGTTTAAATAATAGAATAACCCAGCTTATATTCAAACCCAACTAATTATTATTATTAGCTTCCCAACTAATTTCTTCACTTTTGCTGGGAAAGATCTTTTGATAAAAAAATAAACAGTGTCTTTGAACTGTAAATTCTTCTTATCTTATATCTGTTGCATGTAGTTAAATAAGTATACATATTTTTAAAAGGTCAATATTAGCCTGCTAATTACTATCAAGCTATTAATTAACTAAGAAAACATTATTTGAAGCCTTATCCCAATTATGTTGGGGTCAGTTTCCAGTGTAACTGGATGTAGCTGAACAACAGTCTCAGGAAATATACAGTAAACAAGGCAAGTCAGTTAACATAACAACTGAAATATTTTGACAATCTAAATATTGATGCAATGTTGATAAAGGGACTTTCCTGTGAGCCACTAAAACTGAGTGACTCAGGTTATGGTTTAGGAAGCAGTGAAAAATTGTTTGTTTTTTTAATTAAAGTTGCTAATACTGTACACAAAAATGTGGAAAGATTTTTCTAGAGATAAGTGTAGAGATAATGTAAGTACTGTTTGTGTTGTTTCCAAGAATGCTTAGATAAGGTTTTTTTTTTTCGTATACTAGTGACAATGAAACATAGATGTAATAATTGTTATTTAACCACACAACTGTGAGAAAATTCATTGACTAAACAATTAAAGTACAGTGGCAAAGATTGTAAGAAAAAAAGCAGCTAGACAAAGAATGTTGCAGTTGCAGGAATTTATCAAACAACACTTACTTGATGTGAATGTTTCACGAAAACAGAAATATTAATCAAACACGTTTGAAGACGTAAAACAATGAAACACAGAAACTTCGGGCTTGTCGATTGGGAATCCCACAAAAAACGATTGATCACAAGAAAATTCACAGAAGCACTGGCACTCGTAAATAATAAACTCAAAATAGGAATTTCAAGACGATTGAATGAAAACTGGTTACGCGATACGACCGACTTGGCAGTATTCCATATGATCGAGTGACGGAGAGTACGCGCGCACCGCCGTCGGTGCAGCTCTATTCACTAATAATTAAAAGCAATTGGCAGGCGCCCGGGCGACCAACACGAACAATGACCCCCGCCAGATGATTCAATCCATATTCAACTCATATTGAAGCCAGCAGTTAAGATAAACTCACCGTCATGACATCACGAGAAACGTCTCGCCTCCTTTTCTTGCATAGCCGATTACAGTACCAAACAATGAAGCCACTACAACAAAACAAAATCAAAATACAATAAAATAAAAGTTTAACTAACATAGATCTTCAAGTCCGACTTCGTCACTACTGAACTCCGTTTAAATGTCTCTTTTTTCTTCGAATTAATTTATTATACTTTGTATATTTATTGTCAAAAAATAATTGACAACAAAAAACCCTTCACTCATCACGGTATCGGCGAAGTAACTGTATTGCCATATCGAAGACGATTTTTCTACTTGAACAAAACCGTACACCAAATAAAATAATATTCTGTTTTATCTTTCGTTTGCAGTATTTTATCAAAACACATAAAAAACCAAGGAAAAATTCATGTAATATTCAGATTGAGATACTACGCAACACGTAGACTGTCTATTGCGTTATTTTTTGTCATGTTAATGAAAATATAATAAAAACGTATTTTATAAAAGTTACTATTCTATTTAAACAATTTAACTAGATCGTTTGTTTAATATTAATAATGAAAAACAACAATGATTAAGGTTCTGTTGTGAAATTAGTAAAACACTCGATGGAATTAAGTACTATGGCAACTTTGCAACCAGAGTTCACCAAATTACTCTATGGTCATATAAAAGTACAAGGTAAAGTCCATTTCACGAAAGAAGTCCCGCAGACGCAGCGCTGTATGTCGCGCGACATAATGTTGTTTCACAACTTTTGGCATCGTAAATAAACCTTATAACGCACTAATCCAATAATAAACTCACAAAATATCTACCACAACAAACGCACCTTGATAACATCGACAAACGACAACATGGCCGATCTGTTAAATTTAGTTCCACAATTGTCCGCGGGACTTCTTTCGTGAAATGGACTTTACAAGGTTGTACCTGTACCAGGGTCGTAGAATGTTTGTTGTGGGTTCGTTTCCCAATTCCCACACGAACCATTATTTTGTGAATGGCATGCTACTGTTACTCTGTGGACCCGCTGAGAATTGAGGTTCCCATTTCCAAGCACGGCTGTTTGTTTACATAAAAAAAAAAACATTTTCTAGTGTCGTTTCAATAGTTTTCTTGCGAGTTGCGACTTTATTTGTAGCGGCATTTTTGTTTGAAGCGAGCTCCAAGGCGGATAACAATATATGTAATGGTCAGGCCCTTAAAACTATCATCAATACCTACACTGCTAGGTTTAGGCCTCTTTTTGCTAGTGCCAAGCTCCCGCTCTTTTGCCAGCCGCACCGTCAGGATATTCTCACAATGGCAACAATGTCGTCTCCCCATCTCGCCGCTGAACGCCATTATAATACACCAGTATTATAATGTACTCTGTGCGAAACACTTAATCTTTCCATTACTTTGACGCCACTCGGTCACAGCTTAGTACCTTCGGTGACAAGCTCCCAGCCATTTATGGGCCAATCAAAGATCGTGTGCCCCCAACCCGCCTCTATACGTAGCTTTAGATTACTTGCGCTCACGCGGCATACAAATAACAATGGATAATTTAAACAAAAAAAAAACACTCCTTAATGGCCATAATTTTATTGTATTACAGCAATACATAACATTATCTATACGGACTACATGTAATACAAGGCATTCACAGTTATCAAAATATCACTAGTGTATTACTTCGCAAGGCCGAAGTGAAACGTGGTACGCCAAACTAATATCTCTGCAACTGACACTGATGCAGAATGGAAAACAAAATTCATTAGTTAACAAAATATTCCTTTTATAAATAAATAACAACCTATCAAAGTTTTATATTAATAGTTAGTCCTTTTACAGTTACGTCTGGCTGCAGCTTCTTTAGTTCACCTAACTATGGCCATTTTCATTTTGAAAAAAGTAACAGTAAAAAGACCATGTCGAAAATTCGGCTAAACATTTCAATTCAATCTCGAAAAATATATAGAAATGATGCTAGAAGTTAAAATATTGATGTCAATAAATTAATGAAATTGTAATTGTGAATTGTAATTATATTACAACTATACGAAGCTATGGACATAGACAAAAGCTAAATCAGGAAATTCATTAACGATTTTCTTTTATTTACATATAAAAGCTGCTATAGTCTGTGGATTAAGGATTTTGCTATAGCAATAGCGGTAGCTAAAAGACAAAAATGTATGAGCTAATAGGGCAGACACTACATGGTGGAACTAACTAAAATGTGGGTCATTTCTTCTAACTGGCAACTCCAAGGTGTTGCCATCGACTAAAATTGGCAGTGTCTCCCCTATTACGAAAGTATCATCGAATATCTCTTCCTTTAAAATATTCTTCACTGGTAATCCTTATATTTCCGACCCATGACGTTATTTCCCGTGATATTAAGCTATGTTTACTCCAGCACTTTGAATGGTAGCGGTGTGGTGTCGGTGGTCCCTGCAGATGAACTGAAGTAGGGTGATACATCTGACAGGTAGTTTCGCGGCAGTAAGCCAATGAGAAGCGCTATCTTGGCGGCTATCGGGGCCTTCTCTTCGTCGTCGATTATCGTGTCTTGGTCTGGCATCACCTGGAATGACAATGAGGGTATTAAAAACATTTGGTAATCTATGAGGCAATAAGTTCGTCCTTTTTTTTTTATTTGGTGTGTGGGATCATCAAATGACTCCTCCCGCTCTGGGCGGTACAGAACGGAGTGTCAGACTTCTAATGACTAAAAATCACCCATGTTGTCTTTCGAACAACGCCATAAGTTCACCTTAAGGCCCGACTCCATTGCCAATCAACCGGCGACAAATCCAAATTTTGGGCTGTTACTAAAAACTCTGTTTTATTTACAGAATCTGTATTTTGAAATGAAAATGGAGAATACTATGTAAAGACAAGATAGGGTGCTTGTCAAGAAAATATGGTATGCTTGGTTACAGCTTTTTGAGAAAGTTTTGGTATACTGAACACTTCTGTCTACTATTATAGGTTTGATAGTATAAGAAAATTTACCTTGTCAACAATGTGCTTCTGTATCAAACCATCTGAGCCGACATAGAACGTGGAGAACCCGTCATACCATCTGCAAGACAAAATAAAATTAAATGGATGCCAATGACAATAGGCTCCTCACAATGTTTTCCTTCATTGCGTTGAGAGCAGTGGTAATGAAATAACCATAATTATTACACAAAGTTGTGTGCCTTTTTGTAGCCTGTCATGCGTCCCACTGCTGGGCAAAGGCCTCTCTTTTCTCCAAACCTCGCTACCTTGTGCGATATCTGGTCGCATTCGCCCCGCAAACAACATCCAGATCGTCACACCACCTTTCCCTCTCATATAATAGTAAAATAATAGATTACACATAATAGGGATGTTTACCGACTAAAAAAAATATGAATCTAATTAGTCCGCCTGTTAGATTATCGAAAAATATTGGATACATATTTTTTGTTTTATCAAATCAATAAAAATTGACGAAGATAAAACGCGTCAAATATTTGAGTGGGGGGTTGTGACGTCACTCACCGGTAAAAAATGTCATACTAATGTCTTACAATATGACGTCACACGAGTTTTCAAAGCACTGTATCGTCTTCATTGTTTGTTTACGTGAAAAAAGAAAAAATATGTGTCCAATATTTTTTGGAAATCTATCTGACGGACTAATTAGATTTTTTTTGTTAACTACCCTATTAATGTGATTTGCTTCTCTGGGTTCGAACTCCTGGTTCATACCAAACAATACAAGCGTTTTCGACGTTACTGTTCCCATCTTTCTTAAGAGTTATATAAATTATGCATAAGTTTTTTAGGTCGATTTTTGTTTTGCAGTTACTATATATTTTAGATGTTAAAGCTGCCATAAAAAAATGGTTATACTCACACTTCCTGGTCTTTGAACACCTCCTTCAGTTTCCACAGTTTGTACTTCCAGAACATGAAGAATACTTTGAGCCCCGAAATGCCCTTGATGCGCCATCTCATCCTGCCGACAAATTACTTGTTAAACTTGTGTTACTAACTAAGGGAAAAAACAAACTAAAACTATTGGAAAACGAATATTAATGTGACAAGGTAACCAAAAGATAGGTACTAGTATTACACATACATACAATGCAAGGGCGCCACTCAATTCATTTTTGAAAATATTAGTAAAAAGTATCTATCAGTCAGCGTTAAACGAACTTGCCAAGCATTAGCCCAGCACTAACTGAGTTTTAATATGCAGTCGCTCTACGTAACATACTGATACTTGGCTGCATCCGGTAGCACTGGAAGCCGGTGGAAAAACGGCAAGGCAGATGACGATGTTGAAAGGAACTTACTTGATAGAAGAATCTTCAGGATGGGCGGTGATCTTCATGACATCCAACTTGACGTAGGCGAACTTCAAGTGTCCCACCGTACGCAGCAGTGCCACCTGCTTCACGTAGTGGAACAGACCTCTGTGGAATACCAAATGTGATTCACGTCAGACTATGATTTTAACCCAACATCACAATTGCCGGAATAGTTCAGGGGTGCGACAATTACATCAATGAGTGAGGAGAACTGAGTTATTAATTTTGTCATATTTATATTACTCATATTTTATCATTTTCGCTCCACGGACCCCCAAAGAAGAAAACTGTGGCGTGTAATGAGAGCATAGGGATTAATTTACATGAAAATGTTTACATTAAGAACATGTAGTTCTCTTTACTTTATGCACTTTGTAAAGAACTTTTACGTAGTTATTATTAGTTGAGTAGTTATTAAATTACCGTCTTTGTACAAACGTATTATTATCATGCATATGCTCGTTTATATAACAAACAATGCATCGATCGAAGGCCGAGTGTGAAGCCTTAACGCGCAACATAAATCATCGTCTTTGTTGTTTACAATAGTTGTAACTTCACAGACTTACAGTACCATAAATTATTCTTACCACAAAATTATACTTTGGGTGTATGAGGTGTTTCGAAAACATTAGTATATTTTTTTACACAGTACAGTCATGAGCAATAACATGAAGTAACATGTATACACGTAGCGACTTTTAAAAATGATTTCTTCTTATATACATACCCACACAATTATGAAATAAGTTCTTTTATCAAAGTTACATTAGTTATTTCACTCTTAAATCTTCCTGACCTCGTTTACGGACACGCGGGGCGTCGCGCGGTACGTTGTGCTTTTTTAATTCGAACACTTGGCGATGTATGAAAACGTTTACGATTTCAAACGTCGATTTTACGTAAGCGATTTTTCGCTCGTTAGTTTAAAATGCAGCTTTCGTTGCGGTGGACCCGCCTCTCAGTAAATGGATAAAAAAGCGTCTCCGTAAACGAACCTTAAGTGTTTACTCAAAAAAACTTGTATATAAAAGAAAAAGAAACTTACACAGATGTAGTGCCTCTGATGTTATTTACAAACACCATGTTTGGATGGTAGATGGAGTAGTCCAAAGGTTTCACAAACAAGTTCGGCATCTAAAAGAAACATTAATTTATAAGATGAAGATGTACTTTCATCAACCAATATGTATATTTTATTGGTGTGTAATAAGTATCCAATTCACATTCATAGATTCACATGAAATTACTGTTATTTGATTTGCTGAATTTACTCAGACTAAAGATGTATAGCGCGGGGAAATAAAATCATATCGAGTAGGCTGTGGTTTCTCTACTCTGTGGTTGCAACGCCTCGCAGCCAACGTGCGAGCGGCGCAGGAGTGAGCAGAGTGCCCCGCGACCGTCATCTCGAACGGACGTATTCAGATCCTCCGCGGCTCTGCCGCGATGCCATCTTTTTTATAATTTTTGCCCGAAATTGTTAACATCCAATAAAGAAGTTTTTTGAAGTAAAATGACATTAAACTGGCGCCCAAACTAGTGGCCGAATCGCTACGACCGTTACAAAGAGATCGAGTGCGTGACCGCGGGTAAAGTACCTACCTACTCACCGCCTTACCGTTGTCATCACCAACCCGTGAAGATGCCGACAACGAGGAAAGGAGAAGCCCTCCGTCAACAACGCGGAGTAGATGAAGGTAACATCACGCTCACTGAAGAGGAGAGCGTCACCGAGCGTGGCCACGCGGACGACGCCGCGAGCGCCGGCTCGAGGTCGACACTACAACCAGCTCTCCAGATCCCCTCTAATTTCTTATCCACGCTGATCGAGACGATAACGCGTGCGCAAGTGGAAGCCAACAGAAGCCTCATCAATACGCTGATGACGTCCAGCGGCGACTTCAGGGCCTCCACCCCAGTCGGGGCATCTCCATCATCAAACGCGACCAGCGGAGGTACCGCTGTCGCAGCCGCGCCGTGCAGTGACGCCAACTTCACGAAGTGCACGGCGAGATACGACGGGTCGTCTCAGGATACCGAGGTCCTGGAAGCATTCCTGGACGCCGTCGAGATTTACAAGGAGTGTGCAGCGGTAAGCGACGAGCATGCTTTACGTGGGTTACCGATGCTGCTGGAGGGCGATGCCGCCGTCTGGTGGCGCGGCGTGAAAGCGTCAGTACCTACGTGGGCGGATGCGATCGCGCGGCTTCGCGCGACATACGGCGTGGCGCAGCCCGCGCACCTAACGTTGCGGGAGATCTTCGCCAAGGAACAAGGAGAAGAACGTGCAGAAACATTCCTGTGTAAAGTGCGCGCATTAATAGCTAAGTTGCCATACTCGCTTGAAGAGACGGTGCAGGTTGACATTTGCTATGGTTTATTACACCGCCGCGTAGTGAAGAGAGTGCCGCGAGATAGTGTCCGTAGGTTAGACGACTTATTGTATAAGGCTAGGATCGCGGAGGATACCTACAAGGCATCAAAGGCAAATGTTGATAACAATAACAGTAATTCGACCCCGCAAACCAAAACACCGGCGGTGACTACCATCGACCGCGTTCTCACGAATTCGAGTTCCCCTACCACGAGTGCGAATGCGTCGCGTTGCAACAACAGAAATAGACCCCGTTGTAGTTACTGTAAGCTTTTTGGGCATGTTAGCGACGAGTGTCGTAATCGCGAAAAGGCTACCACTAGTAAGAATAATAGCAATACTACACCTAAAGAATTACGTCGTTATGGTTGTGGAAAGCAGGGAGTCGTGAGGTCGAAATGTGATGTTTGCGCGAAAACAGCGTCGAAACCCGACGACAAAACATCTTTCAATAAGGTTGATATAGATTTTTGTACGTATAATGTCGATGATGTAGAGAATAATAGTTACGCTAGTACGAGTGATACTGATTCGTGCGTTCATATTACGAATATGAGTACGCGCGACAATCACCCGATGGTAAATATTAGTGTTATGGGCCGTAACGGCGTGGCGATTATAGATACCGGAGCCACGCATAGCATTGCGAGCCCCCTTTTGCACCGAGTTCTAGTAAACTCAGGAGTTCAGTTTACCGAAACAAAACGTTTCGTGCGCCTGGCTGATGGCACGCAAGGGTGGAGAGACCTGTTGTCGGCCGAGGCAGATATTATTATTAAAGGTCGTAGGGTAACGTGCCAGTTCTTAGTATTGCCTGGTAGTAATATTAGAACACTTATAGGTATAGATTTCTTAGCGCGGGCCGGCATGGTGATAGACGTCGCCCGACGCACATGGTCGTTCTCGGACAGTCCGGGACATTGTCATGATTTTGTTTATACGTACAGTCTCGACTCCGACGACGCAGGTTTATTGCACACATCTTCCAATGAGTTGTTGCTGCGGTCGGACGAAGGTTGCAAGTTAACCCCCGAGCAGCAGTGTACCCTGAACGCGTTCATTAAAGACCACGCGCCGCAATTTGCGCGCGACGGACCGGCGACGGAGTCCGCCGCACATCGTATAAAAGTGAGTCCACAACAAGAACCTATTGCTTGCCCACCATACAGGATGTCACAAATTAAGAAAGAAGCCTTGCAGAAGGAGCTTGATAAGCTGCTGCGGGACGACATCATTGAAGAATGCGAGTCACCTTGGGCCTCCAATGTCGTACTCGTGGGTAAGAAGGACGGTAGTTTAAGGTTATGTATAGATTACCGGAAGCTTAATGCGGTAACGGAGCCAGACCGGTACCCTCTCCCGCGTATCGAGGACATACTGCACGCCGCCAAAACCAGTGAGTATATGACGACTCTTGATCTTCGCTCAGGTTACTACCAGGTGAGCGTCTGCCGAGAGGACCAAGACAAGACAGCGTTCACAACACCAATCGGCACCTTTAGATTTAAGCGAATGCCGATGGGGTTGCGTAATTCCGGAGCCACTTTCCAAAGGATGATGGACCGTTTCCGTTCCAACCTGAAGGAAGTGGAACTCCTGGCATACCTGGATGATCTGATCTTGCTGTCGCCAGGCCCCTTTGAAAAGCACCTGGCTGACCTGGAGGCAGTCTTCGAGCGACTGGCCATGTTCAAGTTAAGGGTGAATAGGGACAAGAGTGTCTTTGCAAGGGAGTCTGTCAAGTTCCTAGGACACGTCATCGTTCCAGGTGGAATCCAGGTGGATCCAGACAAGACAGCGGCTATTGGAAACATGGCCGCCCCTCAAAACGTAAAACACTTAAAGTGCTTCTTACAGACGTCGAGTTGGTACCGACGTTTTATTAATAATTACGCGGAAACCGCGAGACCCCTCACTAACCTCCTGAAGAAGTCGAGTGCTTGGCGATGGGACGCCGAGCAACAGGAGGCGTTTGAGCGCATCAAGGCTCTGCTCGTTTCCGCGCCCATTCTTCGTCAGGCTGACGAAGCGAAACCCTTTGTCCTTTGCACTGATAACAGCGCTTATTGCCTTGGGGCTGTTCTTATGCAGGGGGAGGGACATGACGAGAGGCCGATTGAGTACGCAAGTCGACTCCTCACTAGCGCCGAGAGGAACTACTCCACGACTGAGCGAGAGGCTCTCGCTGTTGTGTGGGCACTCGGTAAGTTCCGCGGGTATGTAGAAACCGCGAAGGTCACCGTTAGGACAGACCACCAGCCTTTGAGGTGGCTGATGAGTCAAAGATCACCTAGCGGTAGACTGGCCAGATGGGCCCTAACGTTACAAGAGTTCGATCTCAGCATTGAGTACACACCCGGTCGCTCAAACGCAGTTGCAGATACTTTGTCGCGACCAGTTTGTTCAGCCGACCAGAACGAGTGTGACCTATGTATGACAGTAATCGATATACCAAAGAGGAACAGCGGCGATATCCGCAGTAATCAGCTATTGGACCCAGAGGTTCGAAAGATTATTGAGGATATGGAGTCTGACGAACCCTCTAGGGGGAGACCTTGGTCTGACCGTGGGTACACCATTTCTGACGGTATCTTATACAGGTACAGCTTGGAGTCTGACGATGGCGAGGACTGTTGTCTAGTTGTACCTGAACACGAACGCAGGCAGGTTATGGCTGACTTCCATGATGCGCCGACAGCTGGCCATTTCGGCGTGGAGCGCACGTTAAGCCGCGTTCGTGGTAGGTATTATTGGCCTGGCATGCGCACATTCATCACGAACTACATAAGGGAGTGCGTGCCTTGCCAGAGGTATAAAGCCGACAATCGCAAGCCAGCCGGATTGCTACAAACCCCTGCTGTGGCGAGACGATTCGAGGTAGTTTCCGTGGACTTGTTCGGTCCACTCGTAGAGACGCCTAGGAAGAACAGGTGGGTGCTGATCGTTGAGGATGTCTGCTCGCGCTGGGTGGAATTGTTTCCGTTGGAGAATGCCACTGGCGTTGAATGCGCTCAGACCCTCGCAAATGAAGTTTTCCTGAGGTATGGAGTGCCACGCCGCCTTATCAGCGACAACGGCGTGCAATTCGTGAGTGAGGTCATGCAACAGGTATGTCACGTTCTGGGGATTAGCCAGGCACTCACGCCTTATTATCATCCCGAAGCCAACCCGATAGAGAGGAAGAACCGCGACCTTAAACCTCAACTAGCCATACTCGTAGGCCACGAACATACCACCTGGGACATACACCTTGCTGCAATCAGGTTTGCTATGAACTCCGCGATTACCAGTAGCACAGGGTATTCGCCGGCGTACCTCACCTTCGGGAGAGAGTTACGAGCTCCTTCCGACTCCGCATTGGACATGAGGGCTATTGTAGAACACGACAATTTCGTGCCCAACATTACGCCTTACCTAAAGAAAATGGCTGCGACCCTAGACGAGGCTAGGGACATTCACGAGAAGGCGCAGGCCGTCCAGTAAGAGAATGCTGACCAAAAGAGGAGGCCGCCACCAGAGTACAAGGTAGGCGACCTAGTTTTATTAAAAACGCAGGGACCTAATGACGCAGGCCGCGGACAGACCGCGAAGTTTATCCCACGTCGTGACGGCCCATATAAGATAGGGAAAATTATTAGCCCGACCACTTATGGTCTGGAAAACATACAGACCGGGGCAAACGTAGGAAAATATCACGTTTCGCACCTCACGCCTTTCGCGGGTCAAGTAGAGCCTCCTGTTCGCGAAAAACGCAAACGTGGTAGACCGCGCAGGTATTTAAACTAGCCCAACTGCGAGGACACTTGGTTAGGCTAGAGGGGGAGGATATAGCGCGGGGAAATAAAATCATATCGAGTAGGCTGTGGTTTCTCTACTCTGTGGTTGCAACGCCTCGCAGCCAACGTGCGAGCGGCGCAGGAGTGAGCAGAGTGCCCCGCGACCGTCATCTCGAACGGACGTATTCAGATCCTCCGCGGCTCTGCCGCGATGCCATCTTTTTTATAATTTTTGCCCGAAATTGTTAACATCCAATAAAGAAGTTTTTTGAAGTAAAATGACATTAAAGATGTTATTTAATCATATCTTATGAATTTGTTGCCTAATCGCATAATTTTGAAATTCAACAATAATAGTAGCATTATTTATGTTCCAGAGATTTGTTTTCTCACTAAATGAAGCACCAGTTTTGAAACCCACTTCATATCTCTTTCTTTGTGTTTTGGCATCTCGTAGGTCATTGGATGTAAGGCCTCCAGCCAGGGCATTAAAACTTTAAACCAAGTGACAGCGTAGTAAGGGCACCACCTGTAGGGTACGAACTACGAACCTTGGCTTAGGGCCTCTCTGGGTAGGGTAACACAGGGAAAGGCAAAAATAATCAGATCCATCTAAATGAGATCATTATTTAGAGACTGATTTAAAACTCTCTCTAAGGCTCAGCATGGTCCCGTCGGGGCTGCGGGTTGTTCGAAAGAGATACCGCGGCCTCGGCGCAAGGGCTAAGAAGGAACATGGGTGGTTTTTAGCCAGTAGAAGTCTGACACTCCCTTTCGCTTTGCCCAAGAGCGGGAGGGGTTATTTTATGATTTTCCACCCGCCAAAAAAATAAAGGCTCAGCATGGCAGGCTGGCTCAAGCAATGGTTCATTTGTCTTTGATAGCTGTTTATATACTAACCGTCTGTGAAAGCGTATGGAACACTTTCATGAGCTGTTCCTCATTTGGCTTGCCTTCGCGGTTCGTCTCTACTATGGGTGCTTTAAGAGGGTTAGTAGAGGAGACTGTACCGCGGCAGAAAGCAACGGCATCGCGTTCGAACTCCGAGAGGCAAGTTGGCTCTATGTCCTGAAAAAATCAAAAAGGTAATATTTTACTTTATTTTAAACTAGCTGATGCCCGCGGCTTCGCCCGTATGGATGTCGGTCAAATTATATACTAAAACCTTCTTCGAGAACCACTCTATCCATTGGTTAAAACAGCATGAAAATCGGTGTAGTGTTTTTTGAGTTTATCGCGAACAGACAGGCAGAGGACTTCGTTTTATAATTTGTAGTGATTTATAATTTTTATAAGTTTATTTTCGGGCAGACAGGAAAGATGACCGGTATGTTGATGGATGATGGGAGAGGGCAGAAATTGCCTGATTTTATTGTATAGCGCCGTGGTGTCTGCAGTATACGTCCGTCGCGCATTTGGCGTACGAATATAGATGATGGGAGATGGCAGAAATTGCCTGATTGAATTGTATAGCGCCGTGGTGTCTGCAGTATACGTCCATCGCGCATTTTGCGTACGAATAGTATTACGTAATATTTTTTGATAATCATTTACCGATGCGGAACCTGTTTCTGGCAGTTAGAAAAAGCTTTAAGTAAACATGGCCTATACCGTTCCCACTGCTGGGACACAGGCCTCCTCTCTATGTGAGGGACTAGGCTGTATTCCAAAGCGCGGGTCCAGTGCGAGTTGGTGATGGCGGTTTGGTGATGGAAGTCCATGCAATAACAGCGGATAGGTTTATTCGTTCGACGACGAGACGCGTACGGCGACGTTTTCGCTGGTACATAAAAATGCATGAATGAGTATGATCACTCCAATGTTCAACAAGTAAAAGTATTTCTAAAGTGGTTTTAATAGGTGTGTAAAAAATGAAAAAGCCATACTCACATTACTATAATTAGTTAAATCTATATCACTGATGTTGGTGTATGGAACATCAAATGCAAACGGAGGCATTTGCCTCTCGATGTAATCATCAGATGTAATTCTCAAGGTCTTCAACTGCACATCATCACCATAATCATTGTCATTTCGGTTTGTTCTGCAGGTAGGTTTATAATAGTTATATTTAGCTTCCTGTTGTGAGAGACGGCTGTTCACTGCCTCCTCTTGGATGTAAATATCGTTGATGTTGCTCTCCGTCGTACATTTTGGTGATGGTTGACAACTGGATATGCGTCGATTTAGGAACTGTGAAATAAAAGTTAAGTTATGATATCAGTCGAAGGCATGACTTTATCCCGTTGGGGCTGCGGGTTGTTCGTAAGAGACACCACGAAACTTACTTCAGACACTAGCAAATAGACATGTCTCTCAAAAGCTAATCATAGTTATTATAATCTGTAAGTAAATTATTAAATAAATAAGTTCAGTGAAGTGTTTTGGACTGCAATTCTCATCTATAACTTAACAGTAATAGAAATATAAAATAGTCAGCTAGCTTTATATAAGATCTCTTTAGAATAGTTTAGATTTGTGAAGAATGACAATGGTTTCCAAATGTACAGTTTCCATTAGAGGGCTATTGTTGAGTTGTATTGTTATTTTATATTATTGAAATAGCATTCCTTTGTTGTCATTTTCATTGAATAACATAATCTAGCATCAGATAGTAGCATTATCTGTGGTAATATAATGTTAATAAATACTATAAGTTCATAAGTGCACAGATAAGAGACAACAGCACTTCCTGTTCTAACCTCAAATACGTTGTATTTATAATTATTACTGTACAATGGTTCACACAACGTAACAACAATAATGATGCTGGTATGATGCCAAGACAAATGCAATACCAGTTTGTAAACAAATAATTTTCAACCCAGTAATGCATATCATTTTGCAATGTTATTTATTAAAATTGACACCTTATCAGATAAAAACATGATCATTTACATGGCAAAGTTTGGATTTTTTGTAGGGAGTATGAGACCTTGCATGGCTAATATTATTTATGTCAGAAAGTCTATGTCAGCACCACGTGAATAGGTAACAGTTCTATTCCGCATACTCTAATTAGTTCAATGTCAAGGAGGAAAATACAGTTGGCGATATAAATAATTACCCATTTTTCAAATATTACGTAACAAGCTCCACCATTCCTGTACCAAAGGAAATAAGGAAAATATTTAATAACACATAAAACAACTTATTATACTCACTTCTTCCAGAAATTGTGTCCGCAGAGGAATTTTTCTACACAAGCGGCTTGAGTGACTTTTGGTAGAAACGATGCCGTTTATAGGCAATATTCGTTGAGAAAACGTACGTAAACAAATAGACATTTTACTACAGTACGCTGATCACTCCGAATAGCTGGAATTTTCGATTATGTCGTAGAAAAGTCCCGACATAGCGCAAAGAGATTGACAGCTGTGTTTATTTTTAATTTTGGAACATCTGTTTTAGCACCGACTAGATTGATTCAGCTTCTGTAATAACTAATCATTCCTAATAATTTTATGAAATACTTTTATATTTTTTATAAAAGTACGTACAAGCTGTTTAAAGAAAGAAAATGAAATTAATACCTAGTCTTAAAGTTTAAAATAATTTTATATGTTCACGTTCCAAAAAGAAAAATATCACCTGTTTTGTTCTCTTTGATTCCCGTCATAGTGTAAAAATGTCAGATGTTTGACGGCAGGACGGCTTGTGTGTGAATGTGATTTTATGTGATCGATTCACAGATTCACTTGACAATTGAATTTCTGAACGAGAATTTTGCGTTGCAATTCACGAATTTTGAAAAAAATTGCTTTATAAATAAATATAGAGGCTAATTTATCATAAAGTCTGTTCATCCACCAAACTGCTACAAGTAATGAATCTCCAAAGAGCATTTCAGCGAGTGTCCGGTGTTCTATTAAACGCCAATGTAAGCTCTGTACGTATGCAAGATTTCGTCATATTATTTGTTTTAAAAATAAAGAGATTCTTGATGATTTACAGCTGTTAAATCTTAGTTATTTGCTCTTACGATATTGCGAGATCATAGTGCAGGTGTCTAGAGACAATAGGCAAGGAAAACCATCGTAAATCCACAAATAAATTGATTGTAACACTTGTCTATATTTTTGCCATTGTATTCGAATTATTTCTACTTTTATAACCTAAATTGAATTACAGGTCCTGTTACTCTGACTTAAACGACCTTCTTTCTGTTTCCAGTCAGCACCATGTTGTTATTCAGTCCGTCTAAAGCATACGAAAGAGGATGCAGAGGCACACAGAGCCAAAGTGATGGCTAAAGGTTTGCCAGAGAAGAAGGCTCTGCCAGGAGTCAAGAGCATAATACTCGTTGCATCTGGAAAGGGAGGGGTCGGGAAGACCACTACTGCTGGTTTGTAACAAACATCACCTGCTGAACTTATAAATGCTATATATTAATTTTGACACTAGAGTAACGACTAAGCTATTATCTGAGAAACCTATGAGCTTTGACATAAATAATCAAAATCTTTTGACATTGTTGTCCTACAATAATCTGATAAAGAATAATAATAATTATCACTGTTCTAAATAAGTTTTCGTTGAGATGCTGTAGTCTTACTTCCTATTGGTCCACTTAATAAAATAAATATATAAAGTAACACCATTTCACTAGGAAACAGGCTCAC
This sequence comes from Diarsia brunnea, assembly GCA_949774965.1. Lineage (NCBI taxonomy): Eukaryota > Metazoa > Arthropoda > Insecta > Lepidoptera > Noctuidae > Diarsia > Diarsia brunnea. The sequence goes on along the minus strand of OX458998.1, from coordinate 2,196,593 downwards.
AGCTCACTAACTTATTTTTCCATAATTCCAGTGAATCTCGCATGTGCTATGAAGGTGATAGAACCTGACAAGGAGATCGGTCTGCTGGATGCAGATGTGTTCGGACCCTCTGTGCCCATCATGATGAACATTAACGGGGAGCCCATGTTGAATGACGACAACCTGATTGAACCTCTGCTAAACTATGGAGTAAAATGGTATGGCTTCTAAAACCAAAGTCGTCTTTATTTTTTAACTTCATTTGAAATCATTAGCCGCCTAGTTTTACTCACCACTGTGTATACAGGGTCTAAACGCACCTTTCATGAAGCTGTCAAGGAAGCATTCTGTACATCAAACTAAATAACCCTATGCAAAAGAAAAAGCAGTGATGGGGACAACAAGTACCTTCTGACTTTGTTAACCTTTTGACCACCACGGACGTCTATGGACGTCAAATAGAAACGTGGTCACGACGCCATGGACGGCATGGCATGTCGAACATAAGAAGGAATTTGTCGCGTGGCGTAGAGAACACAGATTGTCGTTATTGACGTGGCGGTCAAAAGGTTAAGGGTACTTTTACACCCTTTATAATAGGCCTCCCCCTTTTTGTGTTATTCATGCTTGGTCTATGCGAGTTTCAACAGAGAAATAAATCATCATCATTCTCCTGCCGTTATCCTATTTATTTGGGGTTCTTCTTCCATACTTCTCTATTACTCTGATGAGCTTGGATGATTCCACGCAGTCCTCCTTTCTAGCAAAATTTCTTTCTAAATTTATGTACATATCAACAGCTTTCATTATTATAGTTATTACTCTTATCACACACCAAAATCAAAAGTCATTTATTCAACTTAGACTGATAATCAGCACTTTTCAAACATCAAAATTTATTTACAAGAGACACTCCCCCAAAACACCCACTGCTACCCTATCATTGTTAGAATAAATAGCTTAAATAATCCTATTCATCACTTTCATAAAACCAATGGAAACAAAGAATTTTGCATTTGTTCCAATCACAATCAATTTGTGTAGCATTGGAAGACCTCCAATTAGGTAAACATCCATTCACCTAATGCTGCTTGGTGAAAGTTGCGGGGATTCGCTGGATTTGACACGAGACGCGAGACACGAGAGAGTACTTGTGGTAGACCTGTGTTCAGGTGGATGTCTTTTGACTGAAATGATGATGACTATCAGTTTTTAAAATTTTAATTCTCAATGTTCCAGTATGTCAATGGGGCTGCTAGTCTCAGGAGAAAATGCAGTAGTTTGGCGCGGACTGATGGTGATGCAGGCACTGGAGAGACTCACGAGGCAAGTGGCATGGGGCCCGTTGGACTGCCTCATCGTTGACACACCACCCGGAACTGGGGATACGCATCTGTCGCTAGCACAGAACTTGCCTATAGATGGTAAGTGTTAATTGGCATTTGGGTGTTTCAGTAGGAAACAATCTGGTGAAGTTGTCTAAAGATAGACATGCAGCAGGATATTATGTCCATAAGGAAGCGCCAGATAAAGACTGCTGGTAGTCTGGGACCATCATGTCATCAACATAGGCGGACAAAATGTATGTAGAGCCATCGCGCGGACTACCTCTACCAAATGAAAAAGAACCTCGTCAATCGGCCCAGTAATCATTATCGAAAATGCCGTGAAATACATAACCTCCTCATTTTTAGAAGTCATACAAAGATTCTGGATTCTACAAATAATAACATAATTATTTCTATTACAGGGGCACTAGTAGTAACAACCCCCCAATCAGCAGCTCTCCAAGTCACAAGACGAGGAGTCAACATGTTCGAGAAGCTAAAAGTTCCTATCGTGGGCTTGGTGGAGAACATGTCCCACGCAATCTGTTACAAATGTGGCACCAAGAACTTCGTCTTCGGCAACGATACCAAGCAGACTGCTGATCAAATGGGACTGGAGATCATCGAAAGCTTTGAAGTCGACCACAACATGTCCGAATGCATAAATAGTGGGAAACCAGCCATCTACGCCCTCCCCGATAGCAGGCACGCGGAGAAATACAGACAGCTGGCCAACAAAGTGTTCAAGTATATAGAAGATAAGGATAAGATTAAAGAACAGGCGAAGGCGAAAGAATAGAAGCACAATGTACCCGTGATAATTATGTTCCAGTAGATGTTTGTTGATATTATACGTAATACTATTAAATGTTTTATAAAATTTAGTCTGTGTACTTTTCTGACTCTAGGCTCGTTGTGATAAATGCGAAAGATTGAATAGAATTAGCCATTTAGTAATTAGTTGTACAATTTAGAGAATTGTAATAAACAATTATATATAATTATAATAAGTTTATAAAAATAAAACATTTTTATTATATAAAAATTTATTCGGAACAATCTTTTCAGGAATCTTTATCATCTATGGCCAAACTGAAACTTAAGAAAAATAAATAAAAAAAATAATAATACAAAAATATGTGTCTTTTAAATACTTTTGATAAATCAAATATTTATTTATGTTTTTATGACTACATTTTAAGATAAAGGAAGATGAAGAACAAACCTTCGAATTGTGATACCAAAGTTTCACTTATGGCTACTGGAATATTAAAATTCATAAAAAAAGCATTTTGCTTTTACATTCAAAGATCTGTCGTCGGTTATTCAGTCAGTAAGTACAAAATAGATAATATTTTTATATAAATATTTACATTACTTTTAATCACAACAATAATTAGAAAAAAACGGAATGAAAAATGTACGTTATATCAAATGAAGCGGGAGTACGTTCAGTCTGAATACATACACTTACACGCGACAGGGCCTCGCTGAGAAAACATCACTTCTGGGCGGGCAGGCTGACAGTTTACTATTTTGGCACGCGTGAACGCAGCATTGCCTGTTCGATGCAAACATGAGCTGGATACGCGCACTTAATTTTTGGTTTACGTCGCTAAAACCGATTTGTAAATCAACTCGAATACTTAAAGTGAGTCATTGTGATGCTTTGAGTTGGAACTTCCACAATATTTCCACTTGTTTTGATGGAATACAGTAACATACTGTTATCTAACGTCATACTTGCGACACAAATAGTTTTGTAAAAAAAACCTAAATGGCTATACCGATTTTTGATGCTTTGTTCACATCAGCTGAGGAGTAAGATAAGCAACTTTTAAACTTATACGCCCCATACGTTTTCGCGTTCTTTAAAATTATACGAATCACATCACTTAACATTGTAAAGTTGCAACTATAGTCGCTTTGTATGTGGCAAGACGTAACCTTTATATGTTTGCACTTTCATCTTGTTTCGCAGTTTCGAGCTTTGCAAGCAATGCTACATCCATTCGTAAAGCTACATAATTCACAACACTATCTGTTAAACAGTGCTAGGTAAATACTATCTAATATAAAAATTGACAAAATAGAAATCATGGTCCGTGTTCATACTATCGGCTTACCAAAACGCGGTTAGGGTCAATAACCTGATCGATTTAATTTATTCACCTTATTTTATTGATCGACCAAATACGTGCACTTTTTATTTATATAAAATTTTGTGTATGACACCAATCATTGTTATGGGCAATTTGCATAAAAAGTTAACAAAATTCAAATATATACAAAATATTTTTAGGCCTTTAATCCTTATTACTTAATTTCGCGACAAGCATTTTAAAGAAATCTACAACGAATAACGAAGTTTTATATGGCTTTTATAATTGTCATCAACATCTCGATATTTGCAGTTTCATTTCGCATCAACTCCCCGCATTTCACAAAACATAGTTCATTTTAATATATATCTAGATATAAAGCAAACTGCCCACAACACGGACGGAGAACCTAGACAAACCTCCATACTGTCACTGATAACAAATAAGAAAAAGTCAAGTTGATGACCTCTTGAAAGTCGTTATAGAAATACATTGTCATTTGTCCAGGCTCTCGAAATTACAGGATATGGAAGTAAGCTCAATGTTCACAATCGTTGCCGACTAGTCAGATTGTCACAAAAACACCAAATTGTATGAAAAAAAAATTCTTTCCGTTCGCACCATAACATCTTATGATTAAAATATCAAGTGTCTTTCACTGTGCGTACATTGTACACACGGGGTGGGTTCTACCACTTCTTCTTGTGTTCGTCCATACTGACGCCGCCGGGCCCAAGGTATACGATCATTAGAAGACCGCCGATCACAGATAAGGTCTGGAAAAGGAGAATAATTAATGTTAGTTGATACTCAGGTTGTCGATTGGTAAATAGTTTTGAATTGTTATAGCTGTTGCCTTGATAGCCTAGAAAAGCCGGCCAAGTGCGAGTCAAACTCTCGCATGAAGGGTTGCGGCACTTCCCGTCGGGGCTGCGGGTTGTTCGAAAGAGATACCGCGGCCCTGGCGCAAGGGCTAAGAAGGAACATGGGTGGTTTTTAGTCAGTAGAAGTCTGACACTCCCTTCCGCTCTGCCCAAGAGCGGGAGGGGTTATTTGATGATTTCCCTCCCCACAAAAAAAAGGGTTGCGGCACTTGCGGCCCCTTTAATTTTTAATTTATTTTTATTAATAACAGAAAAACGCATTCTATGAAAATTCCCCGCTGACAGACAGACGGACAGTAGAGGTTCAGCAACAAGGTATCGTTGGTTACTCTTCGGGCAAGCAACCCTAAAAAGACTTATTCATAGAGACAGCATAAGTTTAGCATAACCAGCCTTTAATGTTCCTGCTCCTGGGACACAGGCCTCCTCTCTATGTAAGGGACTGAGACTTTAATTCACCACGCGGGCCCAATGCGGGTTGCTAGATTCATAATTCTTTCAATTCTGTGTTTTAGGACATGCCGTGGTGGGTTGTGGAGCTCAGATAGGCAGTCGCTCCATTTAAAATACTCGTATTCAGCTGCATCCGGTAAGACAGGTTATCGACCGAGATCGAGTAATTGCGAAAATGGTTGGACACTGATTGATTTTGTTCACCTCTTCTTCTGATCGTGTGGGCAGTATGGTCTAACGACCCCACACACCCTAGTGTCACAATTTATAAACCGCCTCAAGGGCCTCTGAAACGGTTTGACGACCGCCGTTTGGTGGCCGGGACCACCAGCTTATACGTGCCCTTTTTGTCAGACAATCCGATGATTCAATCCTGCAGTGTCCTAACCAAACTGGAAACAACTTTACAAAGTATGCTTTCCCTGGGAATCGAACCCACGAACACCGGGTCACAAGGCAAACGCCTAAACCACTCGACCACGGAGGCAGTTACTTTATTTTAAAGTAGTTTACCTGGAAGAAGTCATATTTGAGGAAGTCCCTAAGGGGCTTGTAGGAGGGTACAGCCCACCACGCGTTGTGGTACAGGTTGAGCAGTGACAGGACCACAACCAGCATGAGGGCTGACAGCTTGGTGCGGTAGCCCACGGTCACCAGGACCATCAGGATGCTGCCCAGCAGGTCTTGCACGATCTGGAATGGTAGATAATTTAGAATATATAAAAGGCAAAGCTGACTGACTGAGCATCAACGCACAGGCCTTAGAAATAGAAGCTTAAAATTTCGCACACGTATTCCTCTTATGACGTAGTCATCCACTAAGAAAGGATTTTTCAAAATTCAACCCCCAAGGGGATGTAAAAGAGGGGCAAAGTTTGTATGGAAAATCGTCATTTTTTATATTTTCGACACAGGTTACCCTTCAGTTACGGAACCCTAAAATAGTAATCATCGACACGACAAATAAGACGTTTTAATAAAGTATAACTGTGGCTTCTCAGCAATGCTAATGCGTGCTAAAACCCATTTTCACAAACACAAGGCAACACTTAAATGACCATCTAAATAAAAACACTTTGTTGTATTTTCTACTTTCGGCGCTGAGCTGAGTGCTGAAAATACAACCGCGCGCTTGGTGAAGACAGATAAGTATTAGAATTACAAATTCCTGGCCTTCACCTTTTTTTTTCAAGTCTGGTATCAAATAAGCCTAGTTAATAAGCAGTCTGGCTTTCAACCTTGACTTACGTAAATTCCAGTAAAAAAAAAACCAGTTGTCAAAAATTGAGAGTGAATCGAAGAATATGTAAATACAATTCTACCTTTACATATTATATGTTAATCGGTCAACTATTTATTTTCCGCAACATCGCTCGGTGATTATGACGTCATATACACGAATATAGCTTGATTATGTGATCCGAAGTGTCCATTGAATTTGTCACATAGCATCACTCCTGTTAGCCCCCAAAGGGTTAGGCATGCAGTGGCGTAAGTACACCCACATTTTGCCCGCATATTTGAAGTCCCACGTAATAGGGGCGAGCCTATTGCTAACGGAGAAAAGGGTTCGTGCTACTACTGAGATTATAAAGAGTGTAAAAGTCCCCTTTACGTAAAAAACTAAATTTCAATAATTTTTACGTTGAAAAATAAGCGGTGGTACCACACAATGTAGGTACCATTATTAGGTACTTTGCAGGTGACAGGGCTTTTTATCTTTGACCCGTATTACTTGACCGCCGAAGCCGAAAGGTACGGGGTTTTTTTTTTTGTTCTAGGCCATACCTGGGAGCCCCCTAGTTACGGAGATATTGTAGGTCAAAGTTCCAAATAATGAATTTGATGATTTTCCACCCGTAAAAAACGGGTAAAATGTAAAGGTCGAGAAAGATCGATTTGATTATAATCTAATAAGTAAAGGGAGTTAAAAATATTGAACTTCACGTAAATTGCTTTAAAAGTCAATGAAAGTTACTCGTATATTGTCGTCGCATCGCGTCCTTTCGTGGGACGTAAGCATAACTGGTTTAACGTAGGTTTTCTATGTGGTACCTTACTCTCACTTGCCAGAGAGGTATTTCTTGACGGAATGTAAAGCCAAGTCGGATGCCCATGTTCTGCATAAAAACTCCACGGCACCAGAGGAACTCTAACCACTCGATAAATAAAGAATGAATATGATACACCTCTGCCTGTACCCTCGGGGATTGAAGATGACGTGACTATGTATGTTGAAATATGTAGTAATCGACTCGAGTTATATAAATACTAAAGACGTATGTTTTTGCTACTTTGAAAACAGGTATTTCTATTTTTGTAGCGGAATCTTTGGCCAGATAACACAATGCCCCATTTACAGAAAATTCAGACATGTATTTTAGATTATTATGTTAAAAGTAAACGTTTTGTTGGTGTTAGTACGCGTTAAGAATAATACTGTTTTACGTACTAAATATGTTCTATGTACAACATTGCCGATAAGATACATAAGTAAACATCAATGGTATTGGAGCTTTGTCTTCAATAGATTACTTTTATAACGGCATGTTACGGCACAGCCGAGCATCAAAAAATAACATAACATCACGCCTGCAATCCCCGAAGGGCTAGGTATAGGTGTACATGCTAGTATACTCACATTTTCCCAGATATGTTTAAGTAATAGGGGCCGAGCTTATTGTCATCAGCCCGGCACAAATTCACAATCCGAAATTAAAAATATGTTCGGGAAAAAGCCGGTGGACTTAGCTTTAATAGGGTAGTTAACTAAAAAAATCTAATTAGTCCGTCAGGTAGATTTCCAAAAAATATTGGACACGTATTTTTTCTTTTTTCACGTAAATAAACAATGAAGACGATACAGTGCTTTGAAAACTCGTGTGACGTCATTTTCTAAGACATTAGTATGACTTTTTTACCGGTGAGTGACGTCACAACCCCCCACTCAAATCTTTGACGCGTTTTATCTTCGTCAATTTTTATTGATTTGATAAAATAAAAAATACGTATCCAATATTTTTCGATAATCTAACAGACGGACTAATTAGGATCATGTTTTGTTTAGTCAGAAAACATCCCTATTATGTTGAAACGACCCGAATGTGGTTAAGCTAGGGTAAATATTAATCAGCACGACTAATCGAAGAAGAATATATGTATATATATGTAGTGGTGTGTGTGTGTGTATATAGTGGAGATGTAAGTGGCGTGTTTGACCAGATGTATGAATGTGGACGAGGCAAAAGGAGTATGTAAGGATCGTAGCAAGTGGCGTTCTGTGGTTTCTGCCTACCCCCATGGGAAAAGGGCGTGAGTTTATGTATGTGTATGTGTGTATGAAAGTGGACCAGACAAAAGGAGTATGTGAGGATTGAGCAGACGGTGTTCTGTGGTTTCGACGTTGCCCCACACTAGGAATTTCTCCTGTATCGTGGGTGCGTTCACAAACATATAAAGTCACATACACAAATACCCAGACCCGAAACAACTATCTGCAGGCCATACAAATATTTGTTCCGTGCGGGGATCGAACCCGCGACACGCAGCGCAGCAGTCCAATCGCTAGCCACTGCGCCAACCCTGCCGTCAAAATTACTAACCTGCAAGAAGGAGTATTCGAATCTCAGCAGTGTGATGAACATGAAAGCCAGGAGTATTCTGCCGGCGAGCTGTAAGTAGGTCTTAGGCTTGTTCTCGCCCAGAGATGGTACGCCAGCAAAGAGGCTTCGCCCCTCGGCCCGAGCCTCCGCTATGACCAGCAGTAGGGCTCCGATGAGCGCCAGGTTACGGAGCAAGAACTGCATGTCCCATAATATACTGTAGGCGAAGGTCTGAAAGAAAATGTTGTAAATTAGAAAGGTATAGACGATATTATGAATGAAGAGATCTTCATAGCGCTAGTGAATGAAGAAATTCGTAGTAATCCATACTTAGATGTTCTTCTTGAAGAAGTCTTTTTTATTTTATTCATTTTATCATTTCTGTACACACAAGAGAGAACATAAAGATAGATCGTAACAAATCGTAGAGCACCAAGGTACAGCTTATATACAAACCAAAATATTATTTTGCTAGCAAGCCTTCAAAAGAAAACATGAATAGTGTGCGAGAACAGGAAGAGAACATAAGTATGAATGGTTTAAGTTCTTAAGCTAAATATTAAATTTTAAGTACTTATAAGTACTATTATAAGTTTAGTTAAATATAAGTACACTTATGTTATAAATCCCGAAGTATCTATTGTAGGTCTCTATGTCTGTTATCTTTTCTTTTTTTGACGTTCGAAAAGTGCTGATTATCAGCCTAGTTTGAATAAATGAGTTTTGATTTTGATTTTGATTTGATTTTCAATTTTCGACCTAAACGGCGAAGTCGTGGGCAACAGACAGTATTACAAATCCTGTAAGATAAGACTTACTTATCGTTATTTTTATCAAATTCAATTCTAAATCTCAACCACTGAGACGGGATGTCATGTCATTCCTAAAATAATTATTGCCTTGCAATATAACACTATCGGACTGGGGTATAATTTGGGGGCCCAAGTGATGCCATTATTATTTTTTATAAGAATACCTGCGCTGTAATATTTTTTTAACCGACTTCAAAAAAGAGGAGCACTTTTTTTTTGATGTTACATGCATGCTAAGTTACACCTTTTGGTCTCATACAGGAACTGTATCAGTATGTATGTTTTTTGTTGGTTTTATTTAACTTTGTATTATTGTTCTGTCTTATGCAAGTCCAATTAATACTTTATCTTTCTTTCTATCTCATCTAATTCCAAGTCAAGAACACAAAAGTTTACAGAAACGCTTACTCATCATGAGATATCCATTAAATAAAAAATAATGCAATATCAGAATGAATATCCTTCCAAAAAACTTTTTTAACTTTTTTTTTTTCCTTTGTAAACAGGAAACGCGCCGTACGGTCGATAGTAACACTTTGACCTTGGTGGTCTAGCGTAGCATAGATTTTCAATAGAATAAGAGACCACTTCAGGGAGTCACCACATTTATCGACGCGGAAACGGCATTAATGACATTTGTCGCATTTAGTTCAGCGAGGTATCGATTCGATATCGACTCCTCCGAACCGAATGATATCTTTTCTACATTTATTGTAAGGAAATAAAGCTCTTTCTGAACGGCTGTAATCGAGTACGCGTTGATAACTGTAGTTGCTCCCTTTTTTTCTTTTGGGCAGGTGGAAAATCATCAAATAACCCCTCCCGCTCTTGGGCAGAGCGAAAGGGAGTGTCAGACTTTTACTGTCCAAAAACCACCCATGTTCCTTCTTAGCCCTTTGTGTCGAGGCCGCGGTATCTCTTTCGAACAACCCACAACCCCAAACTTCGTATCCAGCGGGTCCCCGCAACCTTCACCAGGTCATCGGTCCACCTAGTGGGAGGCCTTCCAACGCAACGTCTACTGTACCAACAGATAAAATAACCAACCGTGGGCTTTAAATGGGAACTAAAAAAAATATTGGTCACTAGCTGTTCCCGGCATGCGTTGCAATGCCCTTTTTCCTACCTACTACCTGCCTGTGTACCAACTACCTACCTACCTACTACCTCCTACCCTACCTACCTACTACCCTACCTACCTACTACCCTACCTACCTACTACCCTACCTACCTACTACCCTACCTACCTACTACCCGACCTACTACCCTATCTACCTACTACCCGACCTACCTACTACCCAACCTACTTACTACCCTACCTACTACTCTACCGACTACCCTACCTACTCTACTATCCTACTTACTACCCTACCTACTACTCTACCTACTACCCTGCCTACCTACCTACCACTTTCTCACCTTCTAAACCTTCCTTGGACTTTCACGAATAATTCAACACTATAATTAGCCAAATCGGTCCAGCCGTTCTCGAGTTTTAATCAGACTAACGAACAACAATTCATTTTTATTTATATAGATATAGCTGTACCCCGCGTGCGTTGCAATGCCCTTTTACCTACCTATTACCTACCTACCTACATACTACTAATTTCTCACCTTCTCTGGACTGCCACAAATGTTTCAAAACCAAAATTAGACAAATCGGTCTAGCCGTTCTCTAGTTTTAGCGCGACTAACTAACAGCAATTAATTTTTATATCATACGCAATCACCATTTGAAAAATCATTTTTCTATTGGGAAAGAAACAGTAATTATTTGTGATTATTGTGATAATGTCGTATGGTCTGTTTGAAGTTGTCATTCGTTGACTGAACAACTGAACGTCACTCAATTGTTTTGCCTTCCCGGAACCTCTCCACTAACACTTGAACTTTATAGTACGGTATTAAAGCTCAAATTGATTTGACGTTTTAGTTAGAAAACGTTTGTATGGGAAAAAGAAAAGGGCTGTTTTTAGGGCTTTTCCGGCCATTATTCGAATTTTTCTCGCCGTAAAAACCATCCTTGAACTTCAACGAACATTTAAAAAAAAAAATCAGCCAAATCGGTCAAGCCGTTTTCATGCCAAGTCGTGACAACGAAAAACGGGTTTCATTTTTATATATATAGATTGTGTCTTAATGGTATAATGACCCTGAATTGAGGCGACCGTGACGCTGCTACTACGATTCACAATAAAACGTACATTGATGATATTTTGACATACGTGTACTGTGTGTAATTGAAATAGCTTCAGAATAAATCGTACACGTCACATTCCATGAAACTGTATCTAGAATTCTAGTAATCAATTTCAACAACACAGCTCAATTAGGTTTTACATTAATATATCATTAATCAACAGAGGCCACCTACAGCTAAATTTTACCCTATTTTTTTGGACGGTGGGAATTCAATGACTCCTCCCGCTCTGGGCAGAGCGGTAGGGAGTGTCAGACTTTTGCTGACCAAAAACCATCCATGTTCCTTCTTAGCCCTTTGTGTCGAGGCCGCGGTACCTCTTTCGAACAACCCACAACCCCAAACTTATCAGTTGTGATTAATTTCCTCACCTGTAGAACAACAATGAAGAACAGTACTCCACACGCGATGTCCACCTTGAGCCTGCCGAGCACCATCACACAGCCGCCCAGCTGTCCAACTAAGTTTATTATCTGTAAACAATACAATCAACATTCAAATATTTGACAATAAACAGATTGTTATATTATTGGAGAGAGCAATGCATTGAATGCTGATGCCCGATAAGTAAATGAGTACTCGTCAATGGTTGAAATTATTTACTATGGCCACTTTAAAAACCTCTGCTTGACCATAATCAGCCTAGAATGTTCTCACTACTAGGACACAGGTCACACAGGCCTCTACTGTGAGGTAACGGACTGTAATTTTTAGTTCTAGGACATGACGGTTGGCTCTCCATGTAAAATTTACTGCGAAACCGCAAGAAGTAGATTTCTCCAAGAGGACTTTCTAAGCTTCCCAAGGCAAGTTTAAAACAACTGGACACACCAAACAGTATCTAAAAGTAGAATAAAGTACAATGGATCCAGTATTTTCCAAACATTTCTACCTATAAATAGAACGGTCTGTCTCACCTAATGATAACACGAATGCATCATAACATGTCCATCATTTTGTCAGCTACGTAAAACCGTCAAGTTTGTTAGAGTAAGAAAGTTTAAAATATCGCGGGTTACCCTGGTTCTTCCACCAGTTTAGCATAATCAGCCTATAATGTTCCAGTTGGAGTCAGACATGACTCCAGTCCAGCTCTTCTCTCTATGAGAAGGAATGGGTTATCCACCACGCGGGCTCAGTGCGGGTTGGTAGATGTCACGTCTTCGATTTTTTTTAGTTCTAGGACATGCCGGTTTCCTCACGATGTATACCTTCACCGTTTGAGAGCATAATAAAGAGAGTTTACAGTATAATATTAATACGGTTTATTTCTAACAGCCTTCAAAATGGTCCAGTGCATAGAAACCGACGGACTAATTAAAAAGCTACGCACGAAAGTAGTTGAAACGAAAGTGGTGCGCCAAAACAGCGTGTAATTGTGAATGTGTGTTAGGCTCCAGCACCGAAAACAGACACGGGCGAAATTATACCGGTACAGTTTTGTTGTTCATTCAGATAATAGAATTCATCTCTGTTACCTACACAGTTACACTGATCTTCAAAAAAACTATAGTTCTTTTTCCCGGTAGTACTTTTCCATCGTATAAATTTTCGCCACTGATAGCTAGTTTAATATATTATAGATAAGGATGTAATCGTTCATTTGCTATTTTTAACCGACTTCCCAAAAAGGAGGAGGTTCTCAATTCGATTGGTTTGTTTTTATGTAAGTATGTAGACCGATTGCGCTGAGATTTATGATCCGATTTACGTGATTCTTTTATAGTTTTATACGGAATAGTTGCCATTTGGTCTCATAGAAATTTAACATAGTTTGGCCAAGTACTTTTCATTTTATGAACATTTTTTAAATTTATAAACATCTAACTAAGTAATATAGGTACAACCTGGCACTGACGTAAATTGGAATTGCGCGGGCCACCATGGCGCCACACACTTAGGTAAGCGTGGTGATCAATGCTCAGGCCTCCTCTTTATGAGAAGAGAGTTTGGGGTATGCACTGCAGTGACTCAATAATAGACAGGTATTATTTATTGAAACAAACTACAATATTATCGTGCTCCTGAATGGCGTTAGTAAAAAAAAGTAAAACAACCATAGATTGTATAATGAAAACTTAAAGCTGATAAGAGTGTGTCGCTGGTCTTGCATTTAGCATGTGCAGAAATCATGATTATGCAAATGAAAATGCTTGCTTGGGTATTGAATGAAATAGATCGTTATTTCGATAGGTGTTTCATCATAATAACTGTCAATTTAAATCAAGGGTGCTTAATTTAGATCGACACATCTGGCGGTTTTATAGATAACATAACATGACGCTCGTAATGCCCGAAGATTTAGGCGGAGGTGTACCTAATAGTACAACCATATTTCGCCAGTTATGTTTAAGTCCCATGTAATACCCCGGGGGCGAGCCTTTTGCCATCAACCGGGTACAAATCCAGAATACATGGCTGCTACTGGGAAATTCTTTATGGAAAAAACCACTAACACTTGGACCGACCGCGACCCCAGAATCAAACCAAGGACCCCATGCTCAGCAGTCGCGCTAGCGCACACTAGACCAACGAGGATGAGCCCAAATTTAAATCTCCAAATTTTGATTCTCTGGACCTATACTTCCAAATTGGTTAGTCATGAAGACATCAAATCACACTAATATTATAAAGGCGAAAGTTTGTGAGTGTGTATGTTTGTTACTCTTTCACGCAAAAACTACTGAACGGATTTGGATAAAATTTGGCACACAGATAGTTTATAACCTGGATTATAACATAGGATATTTTTATTCCGATTTTATGTTCCCGTGGGATAATTTTCGAGTTGTAGCGGGCGAAGCCGCTGGCAACAGCTAGTGAAACTATAACAATACTCCCATATAAAGCGACTTTGGTAGATATCTCAATTTATATTGTTAATCGATTGCCTCCATAACAACTCGCAACAATAGGCTCTTTTAAGGGGATCACAGCAGTGGATGACTTTGACGATTTGACCTCTGTACTGGCTTTTGTTTATTTTTCGGCCCCTACCGGCAAACGAGTGTACTACAGAAAAACGTAACAAAGAACAGAAATGTGTCGCAGAGTGGTCATCGTATTTGCCTAACATATTTTGTTTCTCTTGGAGTACCTACATCATAATGTATGAATAAAATATTTAATAATAAATTATACACTTTGACTAATGAAGTAATAACCTAGCTTTCATTAGTTATTTCACTGAGCACAGGTACTCCTACGATACATTCTTAAGGTCTGATAAAGACCAGGTAACTGCTTATCGCTTCTCAGTCACGGAAATAGTCAGAATGCTCCAGCTTTCAGCTAACTGAGCACGAATGCTACTACTTGATACATTTTGAAGGTCTGACGATGACCACCTAAGTGCTTATCGGTTCTCAGTGACTGATGTAGTTAGAATGACCTAGCTTTCAAATTTTATCTGTCTGAGCACGGATGCTACTACTTAATACATTTTGAAGGTCTGATGATGACCAGCTAAGTGCTTATCGGTTCTCAGTGACGGATGTAGTTAGAATGACCTAGCTTTCAAATTTTATCTATCTGAGCACGTATTCTACTACATCATACATAATGAAGGTCTGATGATGACCAGCTAAGTGCTAATTGGTTCTCAGTGACGGATATAGCTAGAATGACCTAGCTTTCAAATTTTATCGATCTGAGCACGAATACTACTACATGATACATTTTGAAGGTCTGATGATGATCAGCTAAGTGCTTATCGGTTCTCAGTGACGGATGTAGTTAGAATGACTTAGCTTTCAGATTTTATCTTATTGAGCACGGATGCTACTACATGATACATTTTGAAGGTCTGATGATGATCAGCTAAGTGCTTATCGGTTCTCAGTGACGGATGTAGATAGAATGACTTAGCTTTCAGATTTTATCTTATTAAGCACGGATATGCTACTACATGATACATTTTGAAGGTCTGATGATGATCAGCTAAGTGCTTATCGGTTCTCAGTGACGGATGTAGTTAGAATGACCTAGCTTTCAGATTTTATCTTATTGAGCACGGATGCTACTACATGATACATTTTGAAGGTCTGATGACGACCAGCTAAGTGCTTATCGGTTCACAGTGACGGATATAGCTAGAATGACCACCATCAGGTAAATGGCACCATCAGTCTCAAAGGCCTCTTCGAGCTCTTTCAAATGAGTCCACACACGACGGTTCTACGTGGTGCCATCAATGAGATCCTATAATTACCTTCGGAGTCTACCATCAGGTAGCTAGTATCATCAGTCTCCAAGGCCTCCTCGAGCTCTTTCAAATGAGTCCAAACACGATGGTTCTACTCAGTGCCGTCAATGATATCCTATACCCACCTTCGGAGTCCACCATTAGGTACGAGACATCATCAGTAATCCAGATCTCCATCTTCCATCAAACGAAATTCTCAAGACAAAATAATTAAAACGAAAAAACAATTAACACCATTAAAACAATAACATACATTACATAACATCGCGCCTGAAATCCCCAAAGGGTTAGGCAGAGGTGTACCTAATACCGTGATGTTATGTTATGTATGTTATTATTTTAATGATTTTAATTGTTTTATCGCTTTTAGCGATAAAACAATTGTAGCAAAAAACAATTGTAGTCGTTCTTGTACCACGGATGCTACTACATGATACATTTTGAAGGTCTGATGATAACCAGCTAAGTGCTTATCGGTTCTCAGTGACGAAGGTAGTTAGCATGACCTAGCTTTAAAATTTTATCGATTTGAGCACGGATGCTACTACATAATACATTCTAAAGGTCTGATGATGACCAGCTAAGTGCTAATTGGTTCTCAGTGACGGATATAGCTAGAATGACCTAGCTTTCAGATTTTATCTTATTGAGCACGGATGCTACTACATGATACATTTTGAAGGTATGATGATGATCAGCTAAGTGCTTATCGGTTTTCATTGACGGATGTAGTTAGAATGACTTAGCTTTCAGATTTTATCTTATTGAGCACGGATGCTACTACATGATACATTTTGAAGGTCTGATGATGACCAGCTAAGTGCTTATCGGTTCACAGTGACGGATGTAGATAGAATGACTTAGCTTTCAGATTTTATCATTCTAGCTATATCAGCTAGAATGACCACCATCAGGTAAATGGCACTATCAGTCTCCAAGGCCTCCTCGAGCTCTTTCAAATGAGTCCAAACACGATGGTTCTACGCAGCGCTGTCAATGAGATCCTGTACCCACCTTCGAAGTCCACCGTCAAGTAAATGGCATCATCAGTCTCTAAGGCCTCCTCGAGGTCTTTCAAATGAGTCCAAATACGACGATTCTACGCAGTGCCGTCAATGAGATCATTTACTTACCTTTGGAGTCCACCATCAGGTAAATGACATTATCAGTCTCCAAGGCGTCCTCGAGGTCTCAACACCATTAAAATAATAAGATACATAACATAACATCACGCCTACTATTAGGTACACCTCTGCTTAACCCTTCGGGGATTACAGGCGTTATGTTATGTAATGTATGTTATTATTTTAATGGTGTTAATTGTTTTATCGCTTTTAATTATTTTGTCTTGAGAATTTCGTTTGATGGAAGATGAAGATCTGGATGACTGATGATGTCTCGCACCTGATGGTAAACTCCGAAGGTGGGTATAGGATCTCATTGACGGCACTGAGTAGAACCATCGTGTTTGGACTCATTTGAAAGAGCTCGAGGGGGCCTTGCAGACTGATGATACCAGCTACCTGATGGTAGACTCCGAAGGTGGGTATAGGATCTCATTGACGGCACTGAGTAGAACCGTCGTGTGTGGACTCATTTGAAAGAGCTCGAAGAGGCCTTGGAGACTGATGGTGCCATTTACCTGATGGTGGTCATTCTAGCTATATCCATCACTGAGAACCAATTAGCACTTAGCTGGTCATCATCAGACCTTCAAAATGTATCATGTAGTAGCATCCGTGCTCAATAAGATAAAAGCAGAAAGCTGTAGCATCATAACTGTATCCGTCACTGAGAACCGATAAGCACTTAGCTGATCATCATCAGACCTTCAAAATGTATCATGTAGTAGCATCCGTGCTCAGATCGATAAAATTTGAAAGCTAGGTCATTCTAGCTATATCCGTCACTGAGAACCGATAAGCACTTAGCTGATCATCATCAGACCTTCAAAATGTATCATGTAGTAGCATCCGTGCTCAGATCGAAAAAAATTTAAAGCTATGTCATTCTAGCTATATCCGTCACTGAGAACCAATTAGCACTTAGTTGGTCATCATCAGACCTTCAAAATGTATCATGTAGTAGCATCCGTGCTCAGATCGATAAAATTTGAAAGCTAGGTCATTCTAGCTATATCCGTCACTGAGAACCGATAAGCACTTAGCTGATCATCATCAGACCTTCAAAATGTATCATGTAGTAGCATCCGTGCTCAGATCGATAAAATTTGAAAGCTAGGTCATTCTAGCTATATCCGTCACTGAGAACCAATTAGCACTTAGCTAGTCATCATCAGACCTTCAAAATGTATCATGTAGTAGCATCCGTGCTCAGATCGATAAAATTTGAAAGCTAGGTCATTCTAGCTATATCCATCACTGAGAACCAATTAGCACTTAGCTGGTCATCATCAGACCTTCAAAATGTATCATGTAGTAGCATCCGTGCTCAATAAGATAAAAGCAGAAAGCTGTGGCATCATAACTGTATCCGTCACTGAGAACCAATTAGCACTTAGCTAGTCATCATCAGACCTTCAAAATGTATCATGTAGTAGCATCCGTGCTCAGATCGATAAAATTTGAAAGCTAGGTCATTCTAGCTATATCCGTCACTGAGAACCAATTAGCACTTAGCTGGTCATCATCAGACCTTCAGAATGTATTATGTAGTAGCATCCGTGCTCAGATCGATAAAATTTTAAAGCTAGGTCATGCTAACTACGTTCGTCACTGAGAACCGATAAGCACTTAGCTGGTTATCATCAGACCTTCAAAATGTAGTAGCATCCGTGCTACAAGAACGACTACAATTGTTCTTTGCTACAATTGTTTTATCGCTAAAAGCGATAAAACAATTAAAATCATTAAAATAATAACATACATAACATAACATCACGCCTACTATTAGGTACACCTCTGCCTAACCCTTTGGGGATTACAGGCGCGATGTTCTGTAATGTATGTTATTGTTTTAATGGTGTTAATTGTTTTATCGTTTTAATTATTTTGTCTTGAGAATTTCGTTTGATGGAAGATGAAGATCTGGATGACTGATGATGTCTCGTACCTGATGGTGGACTCCGAAGGTGGGTATAGGATCTCATTGACGGCACCACGTAGAACCGTCGTGTCCACACACGACTCATTCGAAAGAGCTCGAAGAGGCCTTGGAGACTGATGGTGCCATTTACCTGATGATGGTCATTCTAGCTATATCCGTCACTGTGAACCGATAAGCACTTAGCTGGTCATCATCAGACCTTCAAAATATATCATGTAGTAGCATCCGTGCTCAATAAGATAAAATCTGAAAGCTAGGTCATTCTAACTACATCCGTCACTGAAAACCGATAAGAACTTAGGTGATCATCATCAGACCTTCAAAATGTATCATGTAGTAGCATCCGTGCTCAGATCGATAAAATTTGAAAGCTAGGTCATTCTAGCTATATCCGTCACTGAGAACCAATTAGCACTTAGCTGGTCATCACCAGACCTTCAAAATGTATCATGTAGTACCATCCGTGCTCAATAAGATAAAATCTGAAAGCTAGGTCATTCTAACTACATCCGTCACTAAGAACCGATAAGCACTTAGCTGATCATCATCAGACCTTCAAAATATATTATGTAGTAGCATCCGTGCTCAATGAGATAAAAGCTGAAAGTTGGAGCATTCTGACTATTTCCGTGACTGAGAACCGATAAGCAGTTACCTGGTCTTCATCAGACCTTCAAAATGTATCATGTAGTATGAGAGACCATCATTAGGTACGAGACATCATCAGTCATCTAGATCTCCATCTTCCATCAAACGAAAATCTCAAGACAAAATAGTTAGATAACATAACATCACGCCTGTAATCCCCGAAGGGTTAGGCAGAGGTGTACCTAACAGTACACCCACATTTCGCCAGTTATGTTTAAGTCCCATATAATAGGGGCGAGCCTATTGCCATCAACCGGGCACAAATCCAGACTCCGTGGCTGTTACTTATAATTTCCTGATGGAAAAACCCAATAACACTTTGCCCGACCCGGGAATCGAACCCAGGACCTCATGCTCAGCATCGTGCTTACGACCACTAGACCAACGAGGCAGTCCAAAATTAAAATAATATCATAGATATATCTATATACCAAAATATCTACTAAGAAACGTGGGTAATTTACCAATAGTTTTGGAGAGCTCGGCCACGCGTCACTTAACGTTTATTAGGCATAGTCAGCTTAGTCTATGATAGGTGCAAACAACAAAACGAAATTACAAACTACTTTAAATATATTTACAAACTTATTTTCTGTTCTTATTTTACGAAATATTGATAACTATACAATTTACAATATGTTTTAATTCAGAAAACATTAAAAACGTGAACTTTTGAATTTTATTTGTGAAGTAATGACATGCGTGCAGTCCACCCGTGACAACAGTCATCGAGACACTGGCGCAGCGCGTTCCGAGTATGCGCGACGGGTCTCGCGCCGCATTTGCCTCAAAATGTCGGGAATTAATTTATTATTTTAAAATTTTATTACAAATCAGAGAAAATAAACAATACGGATTGATAAATACATCACTACGTATTTTTGGGTATAAAATTCATACCGAACTATTCAGCCGTTACAGAGACAAAATTCGATTTAGGTTAAGACATACTACGATTTTTTATTAAATAATGTGAAGGTTTATTAAAATTTTAAACAATACGAATTATTTGTGATGACTTTAAGTATAACATATATTTTTTATATGGAAATCGTACGGAAGGATTCCTCAACAAATTTCTTTAAACATACGTCTTTTTTGGGATTTTAGCAACGCAACGGCCTTAATGAGCCTAATTGACAAATAAGGAAAATAAATACAAGTAAATTGATTATGTGTAGGATGTCGATAATCAATTTACTTATTTAAGTGGTAAAATACGTGTATATTTTAGATGAGGATACAATATTTTCTGGTCATGTTTTATTTATATTTCACTCGTATTTTTTTCGTAGATCCGTCTCGAATGTCTGACGACATTCGAGACGGATCTACGAAAAGACAAGATTTTGCAAAGAAAGAATAAAGGAGATTTAGAACCCGTCGGAGCTGCGGGTTGTTCGAAAGAGAAACCACGGCCTCGACACAAAGGGCTAAGAAGGATCATGGGTGGTTTTTAGTCAGTAGAAGTCTGACATTCCCTACCGCTCTGCCCAAAGCGGGGGGAGTCGTTTGATGATTTCAAACCCTCCAAAACGAAATTTAGAATACAGAAGGCATTCTCCTTACACAAGCAATGGGATACAGACATCAGAAACTGGATATATAATTTAAGTTATAGATATAACAGGACGTATAAGTCTAGGAATAAACAAACGGGAAACATTAACACTACAGTTGCTCGTTACATTTTAAAAACACGTTTCACAAGGGTTAAAAAAACATATATTAATTGTTGGTTGTTAAGGTTAAAAATGCCCATACTGACTAACTCCATAACGTTATATTTAATCAATCTGCTAATAGCGCCTATTACTCGTCAGGCAGTCGTAACGACCTGTCTCTGGAGACGGGAGCGGCCATTACAAGTCCCAAAAGCCTGTGGCCGGCTGATAACGAAAATACTTAATTATATTTGTCAGTACTTAAAGATTTAATTAACAGCAACCCATTACTCAGACATAAAATGGCTATACGAGTTGACTTCCTCGGGAGCCTTCTTCCGCGGAAATGCTTCCTCAATTTTGTACAATATTTCAACCAAAAAATTCGAAGACGTGTGACATGATGACATCTACCGACCCGGAGTGGGCCCGATAGTGGATTATAGCCCATCCCTCCCCTAGAGAGGATATTAGGCGTAATATGACCACCATAGAACCACACTGGGTTTTGTCGACGGAAAAATCGACATAATGACAGATTGTAGAAAGATTTCAATTTTGGTTATAGAATAGAGATAGAGTCGCCATGCTCCTGGATAACAAGATGTCCCGGAAATAGACAATCAGACTTCCTCAAGTTTAACTACACGTAACGGTTAATTAAAGGTATAATTATGCAAAAATGTATTGTAATGTGTATCAATGAAAAACAAAACCTACAGTCATTTTAGCCTCTCTGAACAATGTAGATAGTAAATAAACAATTAATTATTTACATGTGGTGCTTCCAAACACGTGCCGCGTTACAAACAATAAATAAAACAGGTGCGGTGCCAAACTAACAATTTATTATTATTGTTGTTGTTTAACTTACGAACGCATGCTGCAATTATAAACATATGTGAGTTAAATACCGGTCTGTTCAATATTTAATTTTGAGTGCGCATTACATTAAAAAGTGTAACTGCCGCACTCAGAGAGCTTTAATGATTACTTAGGCCATCACTTAGTAAAGGTTTTGACAGTTTTTTCATACAAAAGTATGTCAAATCTTTACTAAGTGACGGCTTATGTAATCATTAAATAACTCTGAGTACCGCAGTAAGTGAGCTTCACGAAACCGTCAACCAAGTTAATGCAATCATCAACCGGGCACATATCCGTGGTAGATTCCATGGCTGCTGGTGAGAAATTCCTGATGGGATAACCCAATAACACTTTGTCCGATCTGGAAATCGTACCCAGGACCTCTCATGCACAGCAGTCGTGTTTGCTACCACTAGACCAACGCGGCAGTGCAAATAAATATTTAGAGAGAAGACTCCTTTTTTTTTGGGGTTGGGAAATCATAAAATAACCCCTCCCGCTCTGCAGGGCTATTGCGTATCTTTTTAAATGTCAGTGGGTATCATAGTGTCCATCGATGAACTGTCAAATGGTTCCATTTTGTACCAAACCCTAACCATTTGACAGTTAATCGATGGACACTATAATAGCCACTGACATTTAAAAAGATATGCAATAGCCCTGCAGGGCAGAGCGACAGGGAGAGACTTCTACTGACTAAAAACCCCCATGTTCCTTCTTGGCCCTCTGTGTCGAGGCCGCGGTATCTCTTTCGAACAACCCGCAGCCCCGACGGGCGTGAGAAGACTCCTATGACGATTAAAACTGTAGCTAAAAGGCCTTAAAGCAATACTCCAGTTTCTTTCACTTATATGAACAGTATTAGTCGAAAGACAAAGTTCATAAAAAAATACCCACAGCATGCATAAAGGAACTATACGTACATAACATCGTAACAAAAAGTTTAGGTAAAACCGAAAAGATAATAAATGTCTTGTGCTTACTTAGAAAAAAAAATGTTTGGAACGAATGATAAGCAATTACAGTTAAATTGTCTTTTGTTACGGAACTAGGTTTACCAGATTTTTAGGCCTTCCCCCAGTATCATTTAATCAGAAATGAGATGTTATTTAATCAGAAATTATGTGTTATTTGGGATTCAGAGTTCTTAGTCATACGCTTCGCTTTTTAAGCGCTAGAAAATGTAGATGATTCTATAAGTATATATCTACATAATCATGTTTTTCAGATTGTCCTAATACGTCATCTAAGGCGCTTTGCACATGGAGCAACTATAGCAGCAACTGGCAACTAGCTGTTTACATATATTTCAATTGGACTGCACACACATAGCAACTCGAGTTTCGAGTTCCGGTGATCGTCAACAGTTTTCAGTTGCTGTAATCGATGACTAAGTTAGTTCCTAATTGCAGAAAATATGTAAACAGCTAGTTGTCAGTTGCTCCATGTGCAAAGCGCCTAAGACATTAGTAAATAATATGACATTGGGAAATAATCCGCTTATTAAAGAAGAATAATTAGCGCTAATTCGTCTGACACATACGGCTTCTGCGAAGCTTTAATTTATGCTGTCGGTAAACCTCGAAATATCATACTTAAATAATTACTAACAGCTGATTATACAGAAGCCAGTTTTATTTCGAGTAATATTTTGAAATTCAGATAGACGTCATAAAAGTAAATAACTAACTTTTTTTTATATATGAGATGGGCCTTATCTTGACCTCAATCTTGTCCTAAGGGCAGAGATGAGGTCGACGATGGAACGAGCTAACCTAGAAGAAGCCTATTTACTCGGGAATGAAATAGATAGGGGTTATATGAACTCGGGAAAACCGACACAGACAGGGAGTTCCACTCTTTGGCTGTGCGCATAATGTTCTTCTTAGCGTGTCGATGGCAATCTAATTGGGCTACTAGTTTGGCGCTTTCGTTAGCGTCCATCAGTTCCTGTAGTGAACAACCAGCAGGACAGGCAGGGCACGATATTAAGTGCCCCATTGTTTGAGGAACAGCACCACATTTACACTCCAGTGTAGAGTCATTTATGTATCTCCACCTCAGCAAGTTTTCTTTGCTGCGACCGACCTGAGTTCGGAGTCTGTTTAAAGACTTCCAGGTCAGCCACGGCAACAATAAAAGATGTAGCTAAGCGCTTCGTACGAATGTGTGGAACATCGACTAGGTATGGTATAACTAATTTGATCTAATCCGATCCAGCCTGACACTTGCTAGTTGCTACCCAGCCCTAGCAACGCCATAAGCTAAGGTTCATACAAAGGAGGAGCCCTTAGCGTGTATTGCTTAGTTTATAATAAGTGATTGGTCCTGTAATAAGACATCCACAGGTCTTTCAGGTTAAACAGACAACCTTCTAGGTTCATCATTCTCTGGCCCACCAACCCCAAATGAATTGGGATAAGGGCCAGAGAATGATGAACCTAGAAGGTTGTATGCATGTCTTCTTCTTCCATACTTTTCTGTTTCTCGTCATTTCATGAGACACCTCCTCTTTTTAACCGACTTCAAAAAAGGAGGAGGTTATATGTTCGTGTGTATGTATTTTTTTTTTTTTTTTTTTTTTATGTATGTTACCTGATTTCTCCTCCATTTGTGAACCGATTCTCAAAATTCTTTTTTTATTTGAAAGAGTATACTCCTGAGGTGGTCCCATTTAAATTTGGTGAAGATCTGATCCTGATCTTCGGAGATATACAATAGAACTCTTCAAAAATAGACGGCAAATCTGTCGTGATTGCTGCAATCGCTTGGATGTTTATTGTTTATACAACATCATGACGTAACATCACGCCTGTATGATCTGAGGGGGTACGCAGATGTGTACACCCAGATTTGGACAGTAAGATATTATGTAATGTTCCATTTATTGGGGATAAATAAAACCTATTATTTGTTTGGGAACAACTAAAAATGGAAAAAAAAAAACTTTTTTGCAAAAAATAAAACCGACTTCAAAAACACAAAAAAGTGAAAAATAAACTTCACAAGAAAAAGCAGCTTCTGAAGTCGGTGGCAAAGAAAACCAAATCAAACAAACAAAATGTCACCGACTTCAGAAGCTGCTTTTTCTTGTGAAGTTTATTTTTCACTTTTTTGTGTTTTTCACTTTTTTGTTATTTTGAAGTCGGTTTTATTTTTTGCAAAAAAGTTTTTGCCATACTATTCTTAACACAGTCCTTCCATCGTTTCTTGTTTGGTCTTCCTATACTTTTATACCCATCCACATTCATATCCAAAACCTTACACACGATATTTTCCTCATTCCTCTGCATCACATACCCATACCACGACAACCGGTTTCCACACAACTTTTTAGTCACCGGCGCCACTTTCAGACTTCCTCTTATATACTAATTTCTAGATTAATGAAAAACAAAATGAAACTCACAACAAACATTGTGGCGAGGAACTTGCCGCAGCCCCACGACATGTCCATGTAGTCGCGCTGCTCTGACCACTGGAACCACATGCGGAGTCCATCCTCGAGGAATGTGGAGATGAGGCACAGTCGCGCCACCGTCGGCAGCACATTCTTGCCTTTGCGGATCACCTGGGAAAGGGATAAAGGGTTAATGGGCTTGTATAGTATTAGAACGATGTATTTGAGAAAAGCTAATGCTGTGGTAAAATTTTAGCTGCTAGTGTCACGTCACCTGAACTAGTAAAGACTTTTCAAAAATTTGTTTATTAATTTATTTGCGCATTAACTAATTAGTATAACCAACAAAGCATTCCTTGTGTA
This sequence comes from Diarsia brunnea, assembly GCA_949774965.1. Taxonomy (NCBI): domain Eukaryota; kingdom Metazoa; phylum Arthropoda; class Insecta; order Lepidoptera; family Noctuidae; genus Diarsia; species Diarsia brunnea. Next base: position 2,171,018 of record OX458998.1, on the reverse strand, counting down.
ATATGTGCTTAAAGGTATAAAATGAGTTACTAATCAAAAGCTCTCATCGAAACCATGAAGACCTTCGATCTGGTAGGAGGCATCCATTCATCATTCAACAAAAACCGACCATGTGCGTATCAGGTCAGACCATGAGGAACAGTATACGTCATTATTATAATAATTGCAATTCTTGTCGATATTTTTTTTTTTTTTTTTTTTTTATAATAATATTCCACAACTATCACACAACGCCATCTAGTCCCAAGCTAAGCAGAGCTTGTGTTTTGGGTACTAGACAACTGATAAACATACTTATATATTTCTAAATACATACATATTATAGATAAATTACACCCAGACACAGAACAAATGATCGTGCTCATCACACAAACATTTGTCCTGGGTGGGAATCGAACCCACGACCTCCGGCATAGCAGTTAGGGTCACTAACCACTAGACCAACAGGCCAGTCAAAAATCAGATATTGTGCAAATAATGTCCGGATGGCTGTGTCACATCACTCACATCAGTCACATCCGAACCGAGGGTCAGATGGACATAACGAAAGTATAAGGTTTATCTTTGCCATATGGCTAGGAAATCCAACGAAATATTATGTCTGCAGCGCATGAACATAGACCTTTAAGATTTAGTAGATGACATTATGCGATTGGAACAGCACAATAGCGTCTGCTTCTGCCCATCCTCATTAGTCTGTGACATCAATAAGTCGTGACGAGTATAACGGAGAGACATTGACTTTCGTCCTAATCGTTTTAAGGGCAGAGAGCCAAGAATTGTTTTGAGACGCGATGACTTGCTAGTTACGGAAATGGAAGAAATAATGCACAGCTGAATGTTCTACTTACATACTTAAATTAAACGTCCATTTTTGGCAGAAGCTATAAAATCCAACGAAACCTGGCCTAGTGATGTCATCTGTCCCGTATAACGCACAAGGCTACACTCGCATAAATTAACATTTTTGATGTTAATTTACAACAGATGTAAATACACTTTTCATCCACGTGGATGCAATCAATAAAATAAATTTAGTCGTTATTGTCTTGTTTCGTGTCCGTAGCATGCGAGAAGCATGAAGAGACGGGCGTTCGGGTATTGTCGAGAGAGACCCAGACATTGGCATATTGGCGGTTCTGGGAGATTGGTCGGAGAAAAATGCAAATAAAGTTTTGACGTGACAACGTCTTATAAATTGGTTTGCCGGGTGACACTTCAAGAAACTGCGTTACGCTCCGCTCACGTTATGCGCTCACAATGAGAGCGAGTGAGAGGCACGCGTCCAGAGCGAGAGCGAGAGAGAGAGAGTGAGAGAGATAGGCATACACACCGGTTCATGTCTTGCGCTTCTATTTTCGTTGTCACGTAAAACTTTCGCCCGTATACCGACTTTACAGGCAACCAATTTTTTTTTTTTTGCTTTTTTTTTAAAAAACGTTTCCCCACACTAGGAATTTCTCCTGTATCGTGGGTGCGTTTACAAACATTTAAACTCACATTCACAGGCACCCAGACCCGAAACAACTATCTGTAGGCCATACAAATATTTGTTCTGTGCGGGGATCGAACCCACGACACGTAACGCAGCAGTCCAATCGCTCAGTCACTGCGCCAACCGTGTCGTCAGAGTGGAAAGCTATAGAGGAGACTTTTGCCCAGAAATTGGACAGTGCAGGTTGACGATAATAAAAATCAAGAACATAATACGCTACCTAAACACACACGAAGAAGCCAAGTACTAGCACCCTGGTATTAGTTACCGGCTAGCTAATCCTACTAACATTATACATGCGAAAGTTTGTGAGGATGGATGAATGTTTGTTTGTTACAACAGATAACAGATGTTACTCTTTCACGCAAAAACTACTGACCAGATTTCGAAGAACTTTTGCACACAGATAGTTTATTATAACCTTGATTTCGTGGGACAATTACCGAACTCCACGCGGGCGAAGCCGCGGGCATAAGCTAGTTCTTACATAATTATGTACGTTTTACTGCCGCACTCAGAGAGCTTACTTAGGCCATCACTTAGTAAAGGTTTTGACAGTTTTGTCATACAAAAATATGTCAAATCGTTACTAAGTGAAGGCTTAAGTAATCATTAAATATCTCTGAGTACCGCAGTTAGAAGCACGTATTAGCAAATTACCTGAGTTTTCAATTACAATGAGTGCAAGAATTCGTCACCGACACGCGATTACGGAAGGTTCAACAAAGTTATAGACCCACTCTTCATTAATTCGAATAAATGGCATTATAAACGCGCATTCGAACGACCGAAACGTGGCAGGATGGCAGTCATTTTGGTATTACTATCGTTGTGAAAAGCAAATTATGTAAAAGACTTCCCACATGCCTCATGAGCGCTTCTTAACGCGACGATTTTTTTTACTATATTATTATTAGATATGATATTAAACTCTCAGGCATGAGCCTAGCGTAGAGAATCCAGGCCTAGTTAAACTTTTTCTTTTTCTCCTCTGTAAATATTATTTCAGGGCAAAGTGCATGCTTCTTCTAATTTAAGGTGGAAGTGCCAGGGTAGACCGAGCAATTCATATTTTTCTACGTGTATCCGGTATTGACAGCCCGACACTGACATATTTTCTTAGTCATTTGAATCCCATTGAATGACTATTTCAAGAAAAAGTCATTTCAAATTGATTGCTAATTGCAAAAAACTTATGAATATTTCATTTTTGCGGGCTACCCAGGTGGTTCCCCAAACAAAAACCTCCTTCTAGAATAAAATATAAATATTAACAAGAAGTGATAGGCACGCGATTTGCTTTTGAACTTTTTTTTGCTACTTCTAACAACATAGCCTTTGAAAGCAAAAGTGTTCACATACTAATGAAATAACAAGCGGTTCAACGCACTTTCACCTTTCTATCGTGACTAAAAACTAGTTTCTAATATAATGCCTTCGTCATTATTATGAAACATCTGTTTAGTCAAATATGCTGTAACCGTAAAAAGTTTCGCACGATAAATCTGTAATTACGTATTACGGATAAAACGTGCGAAGGTTTTTGCGGTTTTTTCTTAGCACTCATCAGCTCCCTAGCATTTTCCCAACTATATTGGGGTCGGCTTCCAGTTTAACTGGATGCAGCTGAATACAAGCATTTTACATGGAGCAGGTGCCTATCTGACCTCCACAACCCAGTTAGTATTGGGTAATAAAATAAATACCGTTTAGTAAGACTGTTTGTCAGATTTCCAGGTCACTATCTACCTGATACGACTGTCCTGTCAAAAATCTACAAATGACACAGGTACTGAACCAACGGCTTAACGTGATTTCCGAAGAAATGCACTGACAAAACTCGGTATTTTTTATTTATTTATTTTTTATACATGCACGGAATCCACGGACCAAGTGAGGCTAGCGCGGCAAACCTAGAGATCGACCTGAGCGGCTGTTATTATTTAGCCACGAGCTCCTCACTTTCCCTATCAATAAATGCCTATTTATTATTGTACTGTTGCGATTTCGTTCATCGTTCGCACTAATACATATGTATATATAGGTGTAACATTAAACCGTGCATAATTTAATCCTTTAAGGAAAAGTATTTGATAATCAGTTACCTTATACAAGGGTTCAATGTCCAATTGTGCATATTACACCAATCCAACCAGACAGATTCTTTCTATCTTTTCTTTTCCTTTTTAAAAAAAAAACGTTGCCCCACACTAGGACTTTTTCCTGTATCGTGGGTGCGTTCACAAACATTTAAACTCACATACACAAATACCCAGACCCGAAACAACTATCTGTAGGTCATACAAATATTTGTTCCGTGCGGGAATCGAACCTAATCGATCAAATCGATCGGATCTAATAAAATAAAAACTTTGCAAGTCATTGCCCTCGAATTTTCTAAACTAGACTAAACTCGTAAACAAAGCTCGAAAAACCTATTGGTATGTAAATAATAAACATTTTCCTATCTAAATGTTTATTATTTACATCACAATTTACATTACAATCTTTTTTCAGATTTATCAATAACAAAAAACATACATGCATATGTTTAATACTTGGTTGCCCCACAAACTAGTAATTAATAAGATTGCAATTTGGCAGTCACCATGAGTAATCTCTTTTTTAATCAATTAAAAACATAATTATGAATTGTACAAGTTTAAACTTGTCTATACATAAGTAAAAATAACAATAATGATGACTTTACCATAATAAATTAAATGAAGTATTCAATAAATTCTTGTACACAAAATATGCCCTTTGGACGTAAAGTTGCAGTCACCAGTCTGATATAAAACACTATAACCAATTTCTTGATTTAACCAATTTATATAGTCAACTAAAGCGTTAAACTAACTCTCATGCATAACCATATCCATATCTGCATTTCCATGTAAACTTGATTTTGAGAAAACGTTACAAATGTTCTTACAGATAAAAATTACTCAGCTTATCAATATTTAATGTACTTTTTTTATATTACTCCATCTCTGATGAAAATTATTGTATGATAATATGTAAGATAAGATACAGCACATTAGCTTTACATAATTCTTTTAATTCATTTATCTTGCAATGTGTAAAATTAACCAATCAACTTCATTCTTATATTATCTTTCACTGCCATGTGCTAAGAACATATATATGAGTAAATAAAAAAGGGGTGACCACTTCTTTTAAGCATGTAGATGGAATAACAATTAACATAATACTGAAAACGGGACAATAACACGGGTTGGGCAAAGATGTGCTATAGGGTGGTAGGAACACCAATGCTCTAGCTATTTGTATATCATACGTGGTAACCATTTGTATGTGTTAGTGTACCCTCCACCCTGTATAGTAACAAGACAAAAAAGGTTGTTTCTCAGCAATAATTTTTGCGTAGAGGTACTTAGTTTGATACCATACAAAATGCTTGTTTGATGGCTACATGATGTCGAGGCTGCGGGCTGTCCGCAAGGGAAACCGCGGCCTCGACATGAAGGGCGAAGAAGGAACATGGGTGGTTTTTAGTCAGTAGAAGTCTGACACTCCCTTTCGCTCTGCCCAAGAGCGGGAGGGGTTATTTGATGATTTCCCACCCCAAAAAAAAAAAAAAAAAAAAAAAGAATGGCTACATGAAGGGTATGTTTACATCTTGTATGTACAGTTTGCCAAGACTTGCCATTAAAGGGGCACAAAAATAATAAGTAGGTTCTAAAATTCAGCAATGCAAACACTCATTGCTGATATTAGAAGAAGCTGTCACAGCCTAGAATAATTAGGAATAAGGATCTAAGGTAGACTGCGGCAAACATGGCCAGAAATCACAAAAGTTAGAGAGGATTGGAAGGAGAAAGGGGAGGCTTTTGCCCAGCATTGGGACATTTGAAAGGCTAACAAAAAAAGGGCCTGAGAATGATGATTTTAACTACTGGAAAAGTTAATCTTAAAGAAATTATTCAAAACGATCTGCCAGTTTCCACAATTTTTTTAAAAGTAAGTGTAAGATCATGCAGGAAATCATGAATACATGTGAAATAAGTGAAAGGTGCTAAAAGTAAAAGTAATTTATGTCAAGTACAAGTCTGGGTGACAATTGCAAAAATTAACTACAAAAAAATAGATATATTTAATATAGTACAAGAACATCAAGCAGTATATATTTTCATTGAACACAACATACCTTCTATAATATCTCCAAATAACAACCAACAAAAATGCAACATCACATGAGCTTGTATGAAATAATATAATTTGATTGTGATCGACCTTAGTCTTTTGAATAAATGATAAAAACATTATTTTAATTAAAAACAGTCTGGTGACTCTAACTACAAATCCAAAGTGCATATCTTGCATACTAGTTAGGCAACAAAATGAATGAAAATGCTTGCTCAGTTATAGATATCAATCTTACTACAATAAGATAAGAGTAGGAGACTTATTAGATATAATGCAGATTCAGCTAAAAAACACAATTCCGTGAAACATTTATAATATCAAAAATATGTGTAAAACTGTAAGTTGCAGGCTGTTTAAAAAGATAAAGTATGTTTTGCAATAATACTATATACACGTTGTTCATGCCCCATAACAAAACTATAGTGTTACTGATTTGTTATCTATAGTTGCAGAAATAAAGTCATATTGGACATTATTTTTTATGAAATGAAATAACGCAGTATTACTATTAATACATGATGCATTGTCTCTAATAGCTATGTAATTCGATTATTTACGATATTTATGAGTTAGTGCTGTATACATAGTGATTTCACTTTCGTTTTTTGAGGTACCTTATTTTCCAATAAAAAATAGTCAAGTAGGCCATAAAGTAACTATGGTCATATTTGGAATTAGAATTACTATACGCTGGTATGTAACATCTTGAATTTAACTCATGAAATCAAAAGATAAGTAGGTTGAAGGGTGAGACATCTGTAAGACTACAAACACACAATGCTGTTGCAGTTTTGTCAGTGAACATTACTGACGCATCTAGATACGATATTTTTTCTTAACTTCGCAACCACGCAGCTTCATAGCAACACCATTTATATTTTCTTACATATGTATTTCAACTCATTCAAGAAGCGCCAACAAGAAAATAAGTTCGGTGACGTGACAATCCTATCCAAAGTACGTTTTCAATTTACCAATTTCAAACTAACCTAACAGCTTTCACAAAGAAAATTTCTATATGACGCTTACCTGATCTGCAAAGTCCTCGGCTGTAGACACATATTCGGTCGGAATTTGCATTTTTCAAAGCCGTTTCACAAGCACATTCACTAAAAAATGAAATTTCACTGCCCGTCGAAACCGTCACGTCAGACCTTCGCCGTCGAATGACGTGTGGACAGTTGGAATACACTTCCTGTCCAACAAAATCAGTTTTATCTAATTATCTATTGTTTATTGAATTTATATATAATAGTTACTGTTAAATTAATTCACAATTTATTTTAACTACGACTTTGAAAAAGTTACTTCTAATTTAAGTTGCTATTCATTAAAGAAATGGAGAACGACCCGGATGTTTTTATTTGGAAGCTCGTTTGCTGAGCGATAAACGTCAAACTGATAGGAACGTTTCGTATCTTCACCCAAAGAACATTTTATTGTTTTTGTCGATTTATTTTTATAGAAATCTACAAACTAAAATGTTTTCACAATTAATTATTCTGTTCTAATTTAACTTGAATAAAATGTTTTCAAGCTTACTTGCTTTTTTTCTTTGCTTTTGCAAGCTTGTTTGGAAACAGCCCTAACTAAACGGAACAAGTGTCATCAATCAAGTTCAGCAGATTTCCAACAACATTGTGTTGTGAATTATTTGTTTGTAGGTTTACTGTAAAAAATAAAGGAGTAAGTGTGGTCTTTACCGGTAATTCCAACGAAATAGTAAACATTGAATATTAGTAGCGGCTCCAATAATCGATTCATAAATAAGTACATTTTAATTTTAGTAATCTTTGAACTGGATAACCTAATTTTCAGAAGATGTTGGAAGTCACTTGTAATGACCGTCTTGGGAAGAAAGTGAGAGTGAAATGTAACCCTGATGACACAGTTGGTGACCTCAAGAAATTAATAGCAGCACAAACCGGCACCCGATACGACAAAATAGTTCTAAAGAAGTGGTACACAGTTTTCAAGGACCACATCAAATTGTCTGACTGTATCCTTTTCTAATGATTTGAAATCTATCTCATGGCCTAGTCGAAATCTATCCTTGATATCTTGACTTACTATGGAAGATGGTATTTAATATTCTTCTAACCTTGAAATAAACTTTATGAATATTAGCTAACTTTTAACCACAGGTTTATCTATTTGAAATCAAAATCAGTATGTTTAGTGTAGTTTATTCATCCCTCATCCATATAGTCACCAATAGTCCTCATCTATATATGTATCCCTTTAATCATAATATAGATTATCGTTTAAATAGTTTTTATTTCCAGCAACTGTGTTGAAACAAGAAATGTTTCCTTAACTTCCACACAGATGAAATTCACGATGGGATGAACCTGGAGCTGTATTACCAATAAGAACAGCTGATAATGGAGTCTGAAGCCAGTTAAAATAATAATGTTATTGTACTCTCTTAAATATAAGTAAACTGTAAGACAAAATTTTAATGTTTTATTTATCTTTTGATATGATCAACAAGTTGAAAATGGCTTGTAATTTTTTATTTTACTGTTTCTAAAAAAGAAGGCTATTTCACTGGTGAAAAATATACTTAAAGATTGACTCTAGCTCTATGCTAGGTATACCCTTTTTTTTTGGGGGCCTGGGAAATCGTCAAATAACCCCTCCCGTTCTTGTAGAGCGGAACAGGAGTGTCGGACTTCTACTGACTAAAAACAACCCATGTTCCTTCTTAGCCCTTGTGCCGAGGCCGTGGTATCTCTTTCGAACAACCCGCAGCCCCGACGGGATGCTAGGTAGACCCTAACTTACATAATTTGATTATATAATGGTTCACGGATTTGTATGATAACAGGCTAGGCTGCCAGTTGTTGCTCCGACTTTCGGTATCTCGGTTCACTCGTGCAAAGCGATGGCGAAATAGATCGTACTGTAAAGTACAGAATTAGCACTAAATAGATGAGTCATGGGAACAACATGCGACTCCCGAATTTCCCTTAAATTCGAGGGGAAGATTTATAAGACCATGGTAGGCCTGCTGTCGTGTATGGATCAGAATGTTGGGCCACAAAAAGGATAAATAAAAGGCAATTGCATGTGGCTGAGATGAGAATGCTATGGGGGATGTGTGGTGTGAAGTGAATGGATGAAATAAGGAATGAGTACTTAGAAGGAAGTCCGAAAGCGCCGGTGAATGAAAACTAAACGATTGTCGTGGTATGCACATGTGATGCGAAGGAATGAAGGAAAAGTTGTGAGGAAAATGTTGAGTATGAATGTAGAATAGATGGTTCGAGTAGAGGAAGACCAAAGAAACGATGGATGGACTGTGTTAAGCATGATATGGCTAAAAAGGAGGTGACTGCTGAGATGACGAGAAATAGGGAAGTATGGAAGAAGAAGACATGTTGCGCCGAACCCAAATAAATTGGGATAAGGGCAGGAGAATGATGATGAAAATGATGCTCTCCCTCATTTACTTACCCAAAGGGCAGGGTATTGAAAAACCTTTACATGACCACACTTTTCGAACTTTTGAATTTAAGATTGCCATAATACAAATTGAAATCATTTTTAGTTTTGTTAATGTAAGTTCTTTTATTAAAAATCTCTGATGCCTCGTTTTAGCAATATTTGCAAATATTTTATAGCTCGCATAATAATTACAATGATTTTCACAAAATGGCAAGAATATAATGACCTCGTTGCAATTTTCATTCAGTATTTCCGTTATATTTATTTTTTCGTATGTTCATTCATCAGTCCGTCGTTTACAGTTCATTCATTGGCGGCCATTGTGGTTTACCTTGTTTTGTCAAAATCAGAAAAACGAAATCATAAAATAATTCCGTTTTAGTGAATAAACATAGCTTCCTATATTTTCCTTGTATGTTGGCGGTGCTATTAGCATTATAAATAATTATTTACATGATAAGTATAGTGTTTAAAGTAGTATAATGTCAGAAGTTGAAGGTGTGTATCGTGCCAATATTCCAGTGATTAGCATTTAGACATGTCCACTAATGTTTGTTGATTTTCAGAGTTCAACCAGCAAAAGCCCGCAAAGACGGGCAAGCAACATAACGTATTACCAATATGGGGTAATGAACAGACTATGAACCTGAACCCACTAATCTTAGCAAATATACAGGGCTCTAGCTACTTCAAAGGTAGGTAAGCAAACACACCAACGCACAGGAGCTTGGACTTCGTTTGTTCCACTTTATTTTACTTTCATTTGGTACCGTTATTTTTCTGTTACTGTTTCTGACTCTCAAACTATAAATCAAACATCTCTTGTAACTCTTTGTGCGGCTGACTTACGTTTTCCCGCTATTTTTAATTTGGTTATCTAGCATCATAAATATGAAAAGCTATTAATGGTTACCTGCAGCATAATAAAAAACTAAATGCTGAAAAAGTTTTATCAGAAACAACAAGCGCTAAAGCCTGTAGTTACCACATAAACTAAACATAAAAAACTTAAGCAGAAACAGCAACACAAAGGACAAATGAAAACATTTTTTCTTTGTTCCACATCTCATTGACTACCATTATCTGCAGTGCACCTATTCAAGCTGAAGACATACCATGAGGTGGTTGACGAGATCTACTACCAGGTGAAGCATTTGGAGCCCTGGGAGAGAGGGAGCCGCAAGACTGCCGGCCAGACGGGCATGTGTGGCGGCGTGAGTATGTTCAACCGTGTCATACTTTGTGTACATGTTTGTTGTTTAAAAAATTACATTATGACCTGCGAAAATTGGTGGCCAAGATTGAGGTCAAGAGTAGGCCCATTTCGGATATAAAAAAACCTGATAGGTACAATACCAACAGCTCTAACATAATTATATATTATAAAAGTGTCTATGGTGTTCTCTTTGAACTTTGTGAAGCAAAGTTGTTTAGACTAGGCCCATGAGAGCACACTTAAGCTCGTAATCACTCTACAAAGTTGAAACAATCAAGTTAGGAATGCCTAAATCAACCAGATAGCAACCCCTTTATTTGTTTATTGAATCAACAGTTTCTGGCTGTGTTACCATGACATCAAAGCCAACATCAATACTCACTCAACAAACTACAATACTTGAATAAAACTTATTGTTGAGGCTGATTCATTCATTTCAAGTTAAGCTAAACTCAAGTATCCTTGTCCAGTTGTCCCTATAGGAAAACAAGTAATAACAATTAATTTGTATGTTAACAACAATCTTATAATAGGTAACCATCAAAACAATTCCATTCATCATTTTATATTTAATTTGCCAAATATGAAACAAAGCAATTGTTTGTCTACAGGTACGTGGTGTAGGTGCCGGTGGCATCGTCTCCACAGCATTCTGCCTGCTATACAAACTGTATACTCTGCGCCTCACACGCAAGCAGGTCAATGGCCTACTGCAACATTCTGACTCGCCTTACATCAGAGCACTTGGTAGGTATGAGTACAACAGTTTTACTTAGATATGTCTAGCAAGCATGTTCTATGTGGAACTTAAACATAATTGGTGAAATTCGGGTGTACCATGGTTTACCGAGATTATTTCAAAGAATGGAGGCATGAAGTTGTGTTTCTAGCAAAAAATTGTATGGGCACATCTTCAATGTGTAGACTTTCAATGTGATTTGTAATGTTTATTCATTATCAAACTGCCAAATAGTGTTATCTCACTGACTAAATGGAAACAACACCAATTAAATTCTTCATGCTTATATTATTCTCTAATTCTTGATGACATGTAACAAAAATAATGCGTAAATAAAAGCAAACTTTTGAATATTCAATATTTGCTAGCGATCGATGCAATTCCAACAGTGCTATATTATCAAAGCATTCATTGAGTTGCCACTCACTGTTACCAAAATGGATATAAATGTCCTTTTTATAAGATTCACATTAAAGTTGATAACCACTATCATAAGCTGGTTCTAGCAAAAATTATAATTTTTGTTTCCTCTTGCTCCAGGATTCATGTACATCCGCTACACACAGCCACCAGCAGATCTCTTTGACTGGTACGCGGATTACTTAGACGATGAGGAGGATGTGGATCCTCGCGCGGGCGGTGGGGGCTCCACGACCATGGGCGCTCTGGTGAGACAGATGCTCATCAAGTTGGACTGGTTCAGCACACTCTTCCCCAGAATACCGGTGCCTATACAAAAGCAGATTGAACAGAAGTAGGTAACTTGTTACTCTTTATACAGATCATTCTTTTGGTGTTGTTTTTTTTTGAAGATGGATTGAGTACTCAATGTGTATTTATTTAGATTTACAGTTTGTTATTTCATAATATTTCACTGTAATGATTCTAGCAAGCCTGTGCAGTCTACTGTCGACATTCCCGCCAAAATGCAGTGTGGTGTTTTAAAACAGGAACTTGTTCCAAACTTTCACTGTTACATGAATATTAAATAACTTTCGTGATCGTAATTTTTATTTGAGAATGCACAATTAATCACGATATTTGCTACAATTACTGAATGTTTTTTTTATGGACAATTTTTTTAAACCATATGATAATACTAGGCTAGGAGAGCACAACAGGCAGTCAGCAGCTAATAAGCCGGCGGCCTTACGCGCGAGCGGAGGCAACACTAATGGCGGGAACAGTGCGGCCTCCGGGCCCGGGCCGGGTCCTGGTGCTGGCGGAAACGCAAACGCCTACAACCCTAGGATGGACGTAGACCGGAGGGAGCACGACGATAGAGATAGACGGGACTATGGAGAAGCCGAGAGGTAGATATTTTAATCTTCTTTAATAAAAAATAACATAAGCCTGAAATCTTCCACTTCTCAAGCTCTTACTGACATGGAGAGTCGTAATCATCCACGTGGGCCCAGTGCAGATACTTGAATTCTCCTATTCTGCATTACATTCTAGAAAGATTTCATCGTAAGATTCTGACTGAATGGCTTAAATTAATTGACCCTTTTGTTATTCCAGGTACTCAAAAGACAGAACGAGGCGTGACGAGCGGGATGTTAGAGATCGCGACAGAGACCGTGAGAGAGGAGACAGAGATAGAGAGCGAGTTGACCGAGGGGAACGCGGTGACCGAGTGGACCGCGCTGACCGAGTGGACCGCGGTGACCGTATGGACCGTGCTGACAGAGTAGATCGCGGTGACCGTATGGACCGTGCTGACAGAGTAGATCGCGGTGACCGTATGGACCGAGTGGACCGCGGCGACCGAATGGACCGCGGCGACCGAATGGACCGGGCTGACAGAGTGGAGAGAGCGGATCGCGGTGACCGAGACCGTCGCGATCGTGACCGCCGCGACCGGCACCGCGAGAAGTCGCGATCTCGCGATCGACAGCGCAACCGATCACGGTCCAAAGACCGCCGCTTTAAATAATGTTCAGTAAAAAAAAAGATGGTTACAATATTGTGTCTTTACAAATGAATAATAATGATGTTCAGGATTGTGTTGTTTTGTTTAAGTAGACCTTTATTTTTTCCCAATTCTAACATTTATCTCGTTCATAACATATCATGGTGCCTGTAATTCCAGCAGGGTTAGACAGAGGTACTAGATCTACTATTCGTTAGTTTTAAACGAATCTATATCCTTGCCGTCTATCAGTAACAAATCAAAACTCCCCTGCGAAAGAAATTTTAATGATGCAATCTAATAAGCCAAAAACTACTTCCAAAAACTTACGACCACTATCACCAACGAAGACTACCACTAGTCCGTTTTAACGAAACGCTCAAGAACAGATCCTTACAGGGTCAAACTCAATTAGCTAGGAAAATCTGCGAAGACATTGAAATCGATCGATATATCTAACTAAATAAGGTAAAACACTATCACATTTTTTTGATGTTATTTCGTGGGGTCAACAATCAACGTGGCCGTGCGGGATTTTCAATTAGGGGTAATAATGTTATAACGTAAGCTGCGATGACTCAATTTAATTAAAAGTTAATCAATGCACATCAAATTGAAATTAGCTCCAGGTATTACATATTATGTTATAGTCTGTTCATAAAAATCTCTTTGGTTCATAATCATAGCTGAGAAAAGGGCAAACAGTTAGTAACTGAGTTTTTCAAGGACTATGTGTGAATGTGGTAAGTGAAAGGATTGGATGCACTTGCGTGCAGTATATGAACTGCAGTAATTGAAGGCACTGTTACGTCAGACAAAGAAATAGACTCGTCTTTGAAAAGATATTAGGTACCTTTTTGTCGATTCAATGGTGTTATTACCCCATTCTTACTTATCTTATCGACTCATTATCGTTATCAATTGCATAACTTTCGTAATCTTCGATATTATAATTTATGATTGAGTAATAAATGGTCTCCCTCGTGCTAAAAAGCTAATGATACAAACTTGCACACACGACTTCGCTTGTAAGTCGGAGTTTACGCCAAGAAGGGAATGAACTGCCTGAATGATAACCCTCCTTTTAAGCTTCGCCGCAGTCGGGTAAATAGAAAGAAAAAAGTATTTTAATGTACCACAAACAGGTCATGCTTTACTTTTTTTTGCGTTACTTCGTGTAACTCGTTCAGTCAAAAAGCAAGAAAAGGTAACAGACTGATAGGCAGGGAGAGTTACTTTTACATTTTTAATATAGACTTTAAAAATAAAAACAGTTTGTTTAATTTTGTTTATTCCATTGTAAAAATAAAACTGCTTGAAAAGCAGAGCCAGATATTTGAATGATTGAGGACAAAAGGCCAGCTTTAAGCTAACAATAAATACACATTCAATGGAAAATTATTTAGATCTAATATACAGTTGTGCCGACAGTTGCCTCAGCTTACGCTGCTGCACCTTTCACGGCCTCTTGCTGTTCAAACTTGGGGTACTTCTGTTCCACATTAGCCCAAGAGATCTTGCTGTTAGATAAATCTCTCACAACAGTTGGTACATCAGTCAATGGCAGTCTCACTTGCCCCATGCTATCCCTTTCCCTCAATGTCACAGAATGGGGCTCCTTGATAGTGTCAAAATCGACAGTTACGGCGTAAGGCACACCCAGCTCGTCAGTTCTGGCGTATCGGCGACCAATGGAGCCAGAGGAGTCATCAACTTTGTGAGAGACATCCGCATCTATTAGTCCCTGGGACAGTTCCCGGACGAATGGCTGGAACTCAGCGTTGCCGCTCAGCGGCAAGACAGCGCACTTCATAGGCGCGACTGTAGCTGGTAATGAGAAGTAAGTCCTCTGTTCATCACCCTCCCTCATTTTGAAGTTATGTTCCAAGATAGAATACAGGATCCTGCCAACACCAAATGAAGGCTCAATGACACTTGGGATAATTTCCTCAACATGGACTGTTTTTTGAGTCTTCTTCACACTGACAAGTTTTGGTGTGAGTTTGAATTCCCCACTGGGTGTGGAGAGGGTGTATTCTCCATCAGTATCTAACTTTGATTGCATTTCATCCAAAGCTGCAGAGTCCAATGCTGCTAGTCCATCATTGATGAGTTTGGCATCTTTCTTGAACTCCTTTCCAATGGCTGCTTTGTTAGGCACAGGTTCAACAACCTCTACCTGTTTGGGAGCTGGCAGTTTCTTCTCAGCTGCTAGTCTGATGCCAGTTGCCTTGGAGTGCTGGGTCAAGTCATAAGCTGACCTGTCAGCACATCCTACACATTCTACCCAGCCATAGCTGGTGAGGCACTCAGCATCCCAGCAGTCACAAGCATAGTGAGCCATCTCATTACCCATGTGCTGCCTAAACCTCAGCTTCTTAGAGTCTATGCCAACAGCTAACATGTAC
Source organism: Diarsia brunnea (assembly GCA_949774965.1). Classification (NCBI taxonomy): domain Eukaryota; kingdom Metazoa; phylum Arthropoda; class Insecta; order Lepidoptera; family Noctuidae; genus Diarsia; species Diarsia brunnea. The sequence continues at coordinate 2,155,628 of OX458998.1, read as the reverse complement.
AAGTGGATTCTGGCCATGAAGTAGCCCAGGGTCTCATTGTTAACAATACCCTTAGAGACAGCATCACCTATGGTCATGATCTCAGCAAGTCTTCCTTGCTCCTGGCTATCAGCTGAGTAGAAAAGCATATTGGTGTCCTTCAAAGATTCAAACTTAGGATGGTCCTTAGTGTCACAGAAGTGTTCAATTTCACACATTGTGAATTCCCTAACTCTGAGAAGGCCAGAGCGAGGTGAGATTTCATTTCTGAAAGAGTTGCCTATTTGTGCAGCAGCAAATGGAAGGCGGCCCTGGTTGAACTCTAGAAGACGTTTAAAGTTGACAAAGATGCCCTGAGCAGTTTCAGGTCTCAGGAAACCTTTCACTAACCCACTGGGACCAATCTGGGTGTTGAACATGAGATTGAATTCAATTGGTGGAGTAAGGTCATTGCCACTGATGGGTGACTTCATCTGGAACCTCTCCATCAATGCCGACATCTGGTCAGCTGTCATACCATCAAGCTTTACAAGAATGTCTTCAATTTCAGCTTTGAGTTCCGCAGTTGTGTTTTTCTCACTCTTTATCTTCTCAAGATGAGCTTTGATCAAGTGATCTAATCTGAAGCATTCTCCAGATTTGATATCTTTTGTCATAAGGTCAGCAAATCGTTCCACATGCCCAGATGCTTTAAGTACAGGCTCAGGTGTAAGAATTGAACAGTCTACCTCCAACATCTGTTCTTGTAGAATGAAGTATTTCCTCCACAGCTGGATCATATTGCTTTTAAGAGCACATCCCATAGGGCCAAAATCAAACTGGCCAGTAATACCACCATATATAGCAAATGACTGGTCATAGAAGAATCTTCTTTTGATGAGGTCTTCCATTTTTGCGCGATCAAAAAGTTCTTCCGTTGGAGCGAGGCTGAGTTCTTTATCCTCCAAAACTTTCTTCCTGGCTTTGAGTTCAGCAACGGCTTTCTTTACGTCAATTTCAGGAGCCTTTTCTACTTTGAGTTTTCTGACTAAATCACCCTGTTCTTTGACGAGGGCCCGCAGCGGTGCGAGAATTTCTTCAATTTTAGGATCAGCCATAATTATTTCTCTTTGTGGATTTGGTATCTTGATCTTCCTGTGATTCTTATTGCTGCCCCAATGGTTATGAGATAGTCTGAATTGACTGCAGACGATTGGGAGTTGTTTACTAAACACACTACACTTATATACTAATGCTACAACGTTTCTCATTTAACTAAGCGCAAGTTTCTATCGGTTAATATTAATCCATCTGGCAGCCGGTAATTATTGGCTTTTTGATCGCGTGGAATGACGAAACCACGATAGGTTTCAAGAAATTGACAATCTTTCTAATAGAACTGAGGTTGTGGCAAAAATCAGCATAAGAGCGAGATAAGTACATACAGTTACTACAAGTGAAAAAAAGTACGGCTACAGACAAATGCTTAACTATCGTTCTTGGTACGAAACGCCATTGAATTGTGACAAGAGAAGAGAATCAAGAGAATGTGAAATTGTGAATGGAAATGTCTGATGTCATTGTGACATTTGTGACAAATGGGCCGCCACATAAATTCTGCGTTCATTGCAATGAAATTGAAAAAAAATATTGTAATATTTTGAAAATGCCATCGGTGTACAATTTGTGTGTAAATGGGATTTTTAAATACTGTAATAAATAAGAGAGCTCTTTTTTAATAACTATTAAATTTAATCATAAAATAACAAAGAAGGAAAATAAATCGATGGAAAAGTTATTGATGTCTGGCTGGCTATCATCCAACAAAAGAAAAAAACTCATGAAACTTCCATGGATGCTAGCAACACTGTGACTTACCATCTCTTTCTAACTTTAAATCACTGCGTAAATGATTGCGAGATGAAGCGTGATAGGAATAGTTTTAATTATTTGTTTTCTTTTTCGAATAATTTCAGATTTGACAGCACAAAGGAGTCGGCCATTTTATTGCTGGTTGGTGAACGGGGGGTGAAGCTGTGGCTAAGCGCCCAGTGTAGCATTGTTGTATTTTTATTGAGTTATTTTTCTAAACATCCGTTTTAACAACGTACAAAACAGTATACGTATTTAGTGTAAGTTTAGGTGTATTTATGTACTGAGTTGACTCGGAAGAGCAATGGACGATCCGAATAGGATGATGGCGCACAGCGGTGGGCTCATGGGGCCGCAGGGATACGGGTTGCCTGGTGGCGAGGGAGCCCCGGCCTCGGGCGAGGGTGAAGCACGCAAGCAGGATATTGGAGAAATATTGCAGCAGATCATGAATATCACAGATCAGAGTCTTGATGAAGCGCAAGCGAGAAAACACACACTCAACTGTCACAGAATGAAGCCTGCCCTATTTTCAGTGTTGTGTGAAATCAAAGAGAAAACAGGTAAGCGAGCTGACGTATTTATATTAGTGGCTACTGAATTTACGGTGCTTGAAGAATTTGTGTTATGCGTTTCATTACTACGGCGAGTCGTAGTCTACGTTTCTCTCTAGCTTTGTTTCTTGAATGTTTTTAGTTTTCTTCGTGATCGAATGAAGAGTTAGTTATTTATTATGTTTACAATAATAAAATACAAATTCAACATGTCAATTAGAAAACTAATACTTAGTTTAGTTGTAATGTAGGACTAAATAAATAACACAACATATTAATCAAGGCTCTGCTTTGAATAATAATATGACGATTGAATCCTCTTTGCAACAAATAGCTCTGAATTATTCAGTGAATAACTTGAATAAAATTCATGGAAATGTTGATAAAGGTCTATTAGTGTTTTCCACAACTTAAACCTTAGAAATTAATGTAATTAATTGAATAGAATTTGACTACACGAGTAAACATACTTGTGTAGTCAAATTCAAGACCTTTTAGGACATATTGTATACAATGCTTTAGCAATATGCCAAAAGAATGTCAGAGGGTTATCTCTATAAAATAGAAGTGTCTGTTTCTACTATCAAAATAACAGTTTTTCTGAATGCATTTGAAAATATGGGCACCTCTATCAAGAACCCCATTTTTTAGTGTCTGTTTGTTCTGGGTAATCTCAGAAAAGGCTGGACCGATCTTGACGGAATTTTTATTGGCAAATAGCTGACGTTATAAGGAGTAACTGAGGCTTTACTTTTATTTTAGAATAAGAATTAGGGATGTAAAAAATGGAAACACATTCTCAAAAATTTTCAGCCTAGAGCTCTAGTTACAAATGTCTGTTGTAACTTTCTGATGCCTTGCATGTGATAGGCAAGTGATCCACTCCTAGGACTAAGGGTTCATTTAACATCAGTTAAAAAACTAATACTAAAACAGATCATACTATTCAGAAAACAAGAGTGTATTCACTCATCCTGATCAATTCTTTGAGTTTAACCTATTTAACATAGAGTCTACAAGAACACCTTAATCTGTTGACAGTACTGTCCCTCCGCAACACGCAAGAGGAAGAGCCTCCAGATCCTCAGCTGATGCGTCTGGACAACATGCTGATAGCCGAAGGTGTAGCTGGGCCCGAGAAGGGCGGAGGAGCTGGTGCTGCCGCCTCGGCCTCTGCCGCCGCTGGTGAATGGGGTAATTGCTTTGAAGTCTCTAAAACATAATTATATATTTTTATTGGCATCGTCACTTTACCTAGTAACACTAGAGGACTTGATGTCAAAGATAATTGCCTTTAAAACTGTATTGGTTTCTTTTAGATGCTTTCAAACATAGTTAAGCATCAGATTATCCATTTTTTCATTTATCATAATTTGATCATACTGTTCCCACTGCTGGGCTACATTCTTCTCCTCTCTGCGAAGGTAAGGAGGTAATCCACCATCCAGACCAGGCTGAGTCCCATCGGGGCTGTTGGTTGTTCGAAAGAGATACCGCAGCCTTGACATAAAGGGCTAAGAAGGAACATGGGTGGTTTTTAATCAGTAGAAGTCTGACACTCCCTTCCGCTCTGCCCAGAGCGGGAGAGGAGGGGGTTATTTCATTTAATTTTCTTGAAAAAGAAGTTATAGGAAACAAAAATGTTAGTAATCTTGCAACATTAAAAATAAACAATACCTTCACTTCGGTTACAAATGGTAGGATTCCAAGATATATTGTAAACAAGAAAACTCATAAATTACTTCAATAGCTCTTAAATCTCATGAATGTAAAAATATACAGACATTGTATGTAAAACATTGATGTTTTATGGTATAAATACAAACTGTAATTAATTGGTAGGTATTTAAGAATGAGCTTCTCTACTGAGTCTCTTTGGGGTTGGGAAACCTCCTGCCCTTATTCCAATTTATTTGAGGTTGGCACACCATGTCTTCTACCATACTTCTCTATTATCAACATCCTATTGAAACACCTCCTTTCTTAGTTGTCATACACAGCTGCTGCAGTTGCTTTACACAGTCTATCCATCCTCATTTGCCTGCATCACATGCCCATGTCAAGACAACCACCTAACACCACATATACCAATGAAAGATCTGTATCAATTTCAATTGAGGCCAAAAACTGGACATCAGGTAACAAGAAGCTACTAGCATCCAACCAACTATCGATTATTTTGGTGGTCAAGAAACCTAAAACCACTGTAGGATCTTCATCAGTAAATGAGAGATACCTTTTTTATTTTTTTGCGGGTGGAAAATCATCAAATAACCCCTCGCGCTCTTGGGCAGAGCGAAAGGGAGACAGACTTCTATTCACTAAAAACCATCCATGTTCCTTCTTAGCCCTTAATGTCGAGGCCGCGGTATCTCTTGCGAACAACCCGCAGCAATGAGATTTATTAACAAGTTGAACACTGTCTGTTCACTGCCGCCTCTCACTCTCTCGCCATTACTTAGTGCTACACAAAAAACATCGTCCATCATCAGCCACACCCTGAAGTCGCCCACTGCTGGGTATAGGCCTCTCTGTTCTTGTGCCAATCTCCACAGTCCTGAGCCAGACTCTACTAACAACTATGTAACAACTGCGCAAATATGCCGCCGTCGGCTCTCGGCGACGAGAAAGAAACAACTTGCTTCAATTTGCTAGCTTTACTCACTTTTCGCTAATCATCATCAGTGGCGGGACACCACCTAATTATTAAACACTACCTTCAACTTTCTCCCCATTTTTCAACTATAATCCTGTATCATCCAATCAGATAACGCGATCGAGCACTCGGACTACCGCGCGAAGTTGGCACAGATCCGCCAGATCTACCACCAGGAGCTGGACAAGTATGAGAACGCCTGCAACGAGTTCACTACGCACGTCATGAACTTGCTGCGTGAGCAGAGCCGTACCAGACCTATTACACCTAAGGTAGGCATCGTCTACTAGCTTATACCCGCGGTTTCGTCCGCGTGGAGTTAGGTGATTGTCCCACAGGGATCGTACTACCGCGATAAAAAGTACCCTACGAGAAAATCGGGGTTATTTTTGCTTGAAAGAATAGCAAAACGTAAACTAGACATACAAAAATCCTCACAAAATTTTCGCAATTATAATATTAGTAGGGTCTACAGTTTTGTCGTATCAGAACTCTAGATTTCACCACGAAAACTAGAAAAGTGTGGCTCATCTGACCTAGTGTAGACTAGCACTCACGTCCAGTTAGAATTTCAACCCTTATTTGAAATTTGGAGTTCTTAGGCTGCCCTCATAAGAGCTCGTGAAGAAAACAATCAAAGTTACGCCGTGCGTTCTTATTAGATCTACAGTTTCAATCCTTACATGCCCCAATACGCAGGGTCATAGCAATCATCATCTGCCTAGCCTTTTCCCAACTATTGTAACGAGTCTTTTAAGCCTGTTACATACTATTGAATTCTTTGCTTTGATTTGTAGGCTCTGGTTGGTGTTGCCTTATGAAAATTCATTTTTTGTTGACTTGGATTCGTGAAGTGGTCACACTGATTTTTATTTTCGATGCTGTCAAATTGACTTTGACATTTCTTGCTTTTCGACCTACAGCCTGGAATCAATGGAGTGATTTTTGAGCGCTCCAATAAAATCTCAAAATATAACTTGAGATGGGCGGCATCTAGTCCCTAATTATGTGGTAGCCGATTGCCCTGGTCATGATCCTAATTGGATAGCCTTTATTTTTTAAGGTAAGCGAATTCTTTGTGATTTCGGTCCGTTCCGCGTTGTCATGGCTATTTTGATAGCAGACGCTAATAGTTTCCGATATTTAATTGTTTCAGGATCTCTTATCTTCATTTTATAATTATTTGCTTGGATTCATTCATCTACTGATGACCACATTTTGATTTTTGGAAGAAACGGTGAGTTTAATTGTATTTGTTCGTAACGACTCCTGCGTCGAATCGCCATTTTTTATCCGCTAACGATTATTCATGTTTGTTTTCAGCCACAAGGCGTTTTTTTTCCATATTACTTAAATTTTTGAACGCACGCCCCTACCAAAATGCAAAATCTTGGACCGCCGTTGGCAATCTCGGCGAATATCACCAAGATGCTCTTGGATAATCCATCAGGTTCCTAATTTAGTCGACGGAGTTTGGTATGGTTTATAAACATAACTTCAATTTATTTTAAAAAGTGCAATAATGACAGGTCTTAGAATAACAGCGATGTCATCTTAATTTTACACATTAGAGCTGTTAGCTTTAGAATTAGAAAGGAATTTTCAAACCAGCAGCCTTCGGGTAATAAAGTCGTTCTTACTTTTCATGATTGATTTTTATTGATGCCTTCCCGCTTGAAGATTAAAAGTCTCAAGCTCCCGCAGGTAAGTCTATCCTTGGCATAGTTTTGTGTGTACTCCAGGCGCCCGAATTTTCACTTTTACTTATTTTTATTTGGAGCACACCACACAGTTTAATTTCATTCATCTCACTCTCTTCTCATCACACACTCTTTTTTTTTTATTATTACAATTGTCGCTCAGCGAACAGGGACTTGAAGTAGGTTTGTCTGGTACCTATATACTGTCATTATTGCACAATTATTAATTAACTTATGAGTCTATTGTTTGCATTAGTTTGTTCTACATTGTTACTTCAATAACTTTGTGTTTATTTTAATTTTTGACTCATAAGTAGTACTTAACTTAATTTGGTGAATCTTTGTAAACAATATTTGGTGTTTACTTATTGATAATTTTGTTTATTGACCTGTTTGTTTTAATAACATGTTTTTTTCTTAGCAAAACCAACAGAAATGTATAGCATTGACCGTGTTTTGTTGTTCTCAACAGTAAAGTTATTTTAAAAACTAAGTTTAACTTTTAAAGAAAATAATTTAATCTAATTGTAAGTACAATATTGTACATTTAATTTATCTAGATTTAAGCTGCTTGTAAGTGATTATTGCACTTTTAAAACGATAAAATTAACTTAGTAATTTTTCATGGGAATACCACATTGACTTCAATACTTAACCTCAAACTTGAGAATTTATTTTCAAACTTTTAACTTTTTGAAATTTAGTTTTTGCTTTTCGTTTGCTATTCGCCTTGCTGTTTGTTAGTCATGGACAAGGGAGTTCAGTTTCCGCCGCTTCAGGATTCGGGTGATGTCGATACCTGTACTGCTGTTGATGCTGATGCTATTGAGAAAGTCCATGAGATGGTTAATGCCACAGATGTTAACAATCCCTTTGACTCAAGAATCGCTCACTCTTCTTCGGCTCTTACAGCTCAAGCGTTGCCTTCATTTAACTCCTTGAATGCGCTTGTGAATGAAAATATTCGAAAAAACTTTCCTCCTTTCACTAAATTGCCTGACTTGAAGAAAAGTAGAATAGTTTATAGCGGTAAATCTTGTGTTCGGGAATTTATTACTCAAATAGAAGAATATTTTCTTTATAAAAATTTCAATGAAAACCTCCTTGTGGGTTCTTTTTCAGATTTGCTTGATGGCATAGCACTTAAATGGTTTAGATCTATACGACTTCGTATTCCTTCTTGGCATGCACTTAAGCTAGCGCTTTTAAAACGCTTTGATAAGCCTGACTTTGATTATTTCTTAGAGAATGAGCTCCGCACCAGAAAACAGAAACCGTCTGAGTCGCTTCCTGATTTCATCACTGAAATTTCTGATATGGCCAGTCGCCTTTCAGAACCTTTGTTTGACCAAACTTTAATTAATGCCATAAAACACAATATGTTACCTGTTTATACACCTTTTTTGTTTCTTAGGCAGATTGATTCAATTGAACAATTTTTAGAACTTGCAAAAGAACTGGAAGTTGTTGTAGACAGAAAACCCAACAAAGAGTCAGTTAAACCTTCAGTAAAAGTAAATGCAGTTTCTAATGATTTAACTTGTCTGAAATGTAAAAAACCCGGACACTCGTATAAAAATTGTAAGTCCATACCGGGTATTGTTTGTTTTAAGTGTCATAAGGCAGGGGTCACTTCTAAGACTTGTGACGTTTGTAATTCGGCTGTTAAAGACTCGCAAGAGCCAAAAAACTGATTCGGTTGCATCGAGCCCACGTTTTTGAGAAAACTTCGAGTGTCTCGATGTGTAAAAAAACAATTAGAAGTCACAAGCCGGAGGATGTTACTCGTGATAAAGATTTTTCAGGCTGGTTGGATTATTTAAAGACCTTTTTTAACATTTATCGTTCAGCTCCTATTCTTTTTACAAAACAAAGTGATGCTAGACCCTTTTTAGAATTTAAAGTTGGAAATCAAATTTTTTCAGGTTTGTTGGACAGCGGTTCCACTAAATGTGTTTTAGGCTCAAATATTCACGAACAATTTTTGCAGTCAGGTTATAAAATTAGACCTTCTTGTGGTTCTGCTTCTATAGCAGATGGCACCTCTCGGAGAATTATTGGTGCCATGGATTTGCCAGTAACTTGTGATAATATCACTAAGATAATAGAATTTTTAATTATTCCTTCTTTTGATCCCCCCCATCATTTTAGGTTTTGACTTTTGGATTAAATTTAAAATTGCTAGAGACTTGTGGAAAAACATTACACTTGTTAAAGATAGTCAAAATAATAAAATACAAGTTTGTTCTGTTACTCCTATTTCTGAACTTTCTCCTTCAGAGAAACAGAAATTAAATAGCACTATTGCTTTGTTTGAAGACATTTCTTATGAGAAAAGAGGTTTGGGACTCACTCATTTAGTTGAACATAAAATTAACGTTACTAGTGAACCTTTGAAACAAAGATATTGGCCTTTGAGTCCTGCTAAACAAAAAGAACTTTTTGATGAAGTAGAAGTTTTACTAAAAGAAGGCATTATTCAACCCTCTAAGTCTCCTTGGTGTTCACCTGTTTTGGCGGTAGAAAAGAAAGATGGAGGTACTAGATTGTGTTTAGATTCAAGACGATTAAATTCTGTTACTATTAAAGATTCTTATCCCCTTCCTTATACTTCTAGAATATTAGATAACCTTAGAGGTGCCAAGTATATTAGTACAATAGATCTTTCTAAAGCTTTTTTGCAAATTGCACTTGAGAAATCCTCCCGTGAGAAAACTGCTTTTGTGGTTCCTGGAAAAGGTCTGTACGAATTTGTTCGCATGCCATTCGGTCTCACAAATGCACCGGCTGAGTTGCAGAGACTGGTAGATAAACTTTTTGGTCCAGAGTATGATAATTCTGTATTTTGTTATTTAGACGATTTAATTTGTATAAATTCTGACTTTAATGGCCATATTGAACAATTAAATAAAATTTATAATATATTAAGAGAGGCAGGATTAACCGTAAATTTAAAGAAATGTAACTTTTGCAAAGATAGACTTCGCTATCTTGGTTTTATTGTTGACAGTAATGGTTTGCATACTGATCCTTCTAAATTAGAGACAATAGAAAATTTTCCTCGTCCAGAATCGGTAAAACAACTTCGAAGTTTCCTTGGTTTATGTTCCTATTATCGTAGATTCATTTGCAAATTTGCTGATATTGCTTCTCCTTTAACTAAAATGACTGCAGGTAGTAAAAATTCTAAAAAGTCACTTACTTGGAATGACGAAGCTGAAAATGCATTCCAAGAATTAAAAAATTCGTTAGTAACTTCTCCCGTCTTGCAATGTCCCAATTTTGAAAAACCTTTCTTTTTACATTGCGACGCTAGTTCTGTGGGCATTGGTAGTGTTTTGAGTCAAGAGGATGAGAAGGGAGATCAACATCCCATTGCTTTTTATTCTAGGTCACTTAATAAATGTGAAAGAAATTACAGTACCACTGAACGTGAATTATTAGCTATTTTAGATTCCATAGAACATTTTAGACCTTATATTGAAGGAATGAAGTTTACAGTTGTCACTGACCACGCTTGTTTGAAATGGCTTTTAGGTCTCAGTAATCCTAGTGGACGTTTGGCTCGTTGGGCTGCTAGAATTTCTCAATTTACATTCGATATTATTCATAAAAAAGGTTCATTACATTTAGTTCCAGATGCTTTATCTCGCATAGAAGTCGCCGCTATAAACGCTCAGGACAGTTTAGTCTTACCTGACGATGAAATTACTGACCCTTGGTATAGAAAAATATTTATCCATTGTCAAAAATCTCCTAGAAAGTATAAGAATTTTAGAGTTGAAAATAATACTTTATATAAATTTTGTAGAAATAAATATAATCCTCACAGTCTTTTAGACTGGAAGATTGTTATACCCAAAGAGCATATTTTAGATACTATTAGATCAAATCACGATGATGTGAATTCTGGACACTTAGGAATACATAAAACTTTAAAGAAATTAAAACAGCATTATTTTTGGAAGGGAATGTTTAATGATATTCATCAATACATTTTGTCTTGCGATACCTGTAAAGCTTATAAACATACTACATCTCCACCTTTTGGTATTATGATTAATCCTAAAAAAGTTGATCGTCCCATGCTTATGCTCTCAGTTGATATCATAGGAATTCTACCTAAAACTTATTCTGGTCATAGATACATACTTTCGGTTGTAGACGTTTTTACTAAATATTGCTGGTTCTTTCCAATGATCAATGCTACCACTAGAGTAATTTGTAAACATTTTGAAAAGGAAATATTTCTCAAATTTGGTTGTCCAAAAATAGTAGTTTGTGACAATGGAACTCAATTTACTTCAAAACATTTTGTAGATTTTTTGAAAGGTTTTAATATAACCAAAATATTTTATAATACTTTGTATACACCTCAAAATAACCCTGTTGAGAGATATAATAAAACGGTCGAAACCTGCATATCGTGTTTTGTTAAAGATGATCATAGAACTTGGTCAAGTTTTTTGCCCAATGTTCAATTGGCTTTAAATAATAGTGTAAACCTTGCTACTGAGTTTACTCCTAACTTTCTGATGTTTGGTAGGGAGCTTATTCTTGATGCGTCATTACATCACTTTAGTAGTTCTGTTGATAACTTATCTCAACTAGAAATTTCAAATAGGAATGCTTATGCAGTTTCTCTTAATTCACTTAGTGATATTTTTGTTAAAGTTCAAGCTTACTTGTTAAAGGGGTATAAGCGAAATGCCGCTTATTATAATAAAGGTCGGAAAGTCATTTCTTTTGGTGTGGGTGATATGGTGTGGAGAAGAAGTTTTGTTCAATCTCATGCTCCTGCATATTTTTCAGCTAAGCTTGCACCTAAGTTTGTAAAGTGTAAAATAACTGAAAAGGTTTCGGATAACGTTTATGTTTTGAAAGATTTAAATAAAGGTTCAGTGGGACGTTATCATGTTAAAGATATTATTAAATTTTAATTTGGTTTCCAAGTGTTAGTCTTGATTTTTGATAAATTCTGTTTGAAAGCCGCTTTTGACAGTGTGATGTACGAGGGGATGGATGATAGGTTTTCAGCGGTTTGAAAGATGTATGTTAGGTAACTTCTTATAAATTTATTGAATTTGAATTCTTAACATTCTAAAAATAAAACTTAGGCCATTTTTGTTAATTAAATACAATTTTTTTCCACATTAAATGTTTTTCACACCAGAGGATCTTATTTTATGTTTAGTTCGTTTTTTGTTGGATTGTATAAGATCTTATTTTTTTAAGGGTAACCTTTTACCTGTTTATATTTTATTAGGATCTTATATAACCCTACACTTCAGGTTATTTTTACCTTGAGATCAAAAACTTGAACTCAATTTCAAGTTTTTGTAATCTTTTTTTTTTCATAGTTTGAAATCATTCTATTTTCTCTTCGTCATAAATAGTAATCGATTTTTAAATCTATTTTGTGCTGTTCATTGACAGAATTGTTTCTCATTTTTACTAGAGTTTCATTCTCTTTAATGATCGGATTTGACTTTGTTAGTAACGCGTTCATCCTGGACTTTACTTTTTAGGGTCATTCTGTAACCTTTGTTACAAAATGCCTTATTATTTTTTGAATCTTGGTGTAACTTTTGACCTTGATTTCGACTCTTTTTTCCATTGTGCTCGGAAAGTCGGTGGTGTTGTGCCGATCACAATGTGGGATTTCGGCCCCGGCCATATTTTTTCCTTTTTCCATTGTGTTGGACATTGTTGTTCCAATCACAATGCGGGATTTTTTTTTGACTTTCGTCATTCTTTTTTCTTTGCGTTCGGAAGTTCGGTGGTGATGTGCCGATCGCATTGTGAAACTTTGGCTTTCGCCTTTTCGTTATTGAGATTTCTCATTGGAGATCTCAATGATTTTTTGTGTTTGTCTGTGTTTGGGAGATTGGTAGTGTTGAGCCAGTCACAGCAACATTCTTTTACAGCTATTGTGCTCGGGAATTCGGTGGTGATGAGCCGATCACAGTACGCTTTCCTTTGTTTCGTTGCAGGTTGTGCCTGTAACAATATTTTAAATAAGGTCTTTCAGCTTTATTTAAAAACTTTTGTTTGGAGTTTCAATTTTTTTTGGATTGTTGGATACGGAGTTAGTCAGTGGCAATAGAGCCTAACTGCACTCATAGAGATGGTAGAGTTGGAAGCAGTTGACATAGTAGTCAGTGGCGATAGTGCCTAACTGCACTCAAAGTTGTACTGTTCCAAGTGGTTTGAAATTTTTAGTCAGTGGCGATGGTGCCTAACTGCACTAAAAATTGTAGTTTGTATTGGTAATTTGTTCGAATTCGTTTGAAATTTGTAGTCAGTGGCTATAGTGCCTAACTGCACTGTTTTGGAGTTTAGAAGCGCTAAGAGATTTCTCTCTTCGTTTCATTTAACTAGTTTTTATAACTTATATTTTTTTTTGTTTTTCACAGATTTCATTTTTGACTTTTTGTCATTTGCATGTTTTTACTTTTATTAAATTCTTGAGACCTTGTCGTTTGACATGTTCAGAATTCATTTACACTTCGAATCTTTTATGATTCTTTTCTTTTTTTGGATTTAGAAAGTTGTTAAGACTGGTCTATTGTGTTGAAGATTTCTTTCTAATAAAAGAAAGTTCCTTTCTTTTATTTTCGGGGAGGGATGTAATGTAACGAGTCTTTTAAGCCTGTTACATACTATTGAATTCTTTGCTTTGATTTGTAGGCTCTGGTTGGTGTTGCCTTATGAAAATTCATTTTTTGTTGACTTGGATTCGTGAAGTGGTCACACTGATTTTTATTTTCGATGCTGTCAAATTGACTTTGACATTTCTTGCTTTTCGACCTACAGCCTGGAATCAATGGAGTGATTTTTGAGCGCTCCAATAAAATCTCAAAATATAACTTGAGATGGGCGGCATCTAGTCCCTAATTATGTGGTAGCCGATTGCCCTGGTCATGATCCTAATTGGATAGCCTTTATTTTTTAAGGTAAGCGAATTCTTTGTGATTTCGGTCCGTTCCGCGTTGTCATGGCTATTTTGATAGCAGACGCTAATAGTTTCCGATATTTAATTGTTTCAGGATCTCTTATCTTCATTTTATAATTATTTGCTTGGATTCATTCATCTACTGATGACCACATTTTGATTTTTGGAAGAAACGGTGAGTTTAATTGTATTTGTTCGTAACGACTCCTGCGTCGAATCGCCATTTTTTATCCGCTAACGATTATTCATGTTTGTTTTCAGCCACAAGGCGTTTTTTTTCCATATTACTTAAATTTTTGAACGCACGCCCCTACCAAAATGCAAAATCTTGGACCGCCGTTGGCAATCTCGGCGAATATCACCAAGATGCTCTTGGATAATCCATCAGGTTCCTAATTTAGTCGACGGAGTTTGGTATGGTTTATAAACATAACTTCAATTTATTTTAAAAAGTGCAATAATGACAGGTCTTAGAATAACAGCGATGTCATCTTAATTTTACACATTAGAGCTGTTAGCTTTAGAATTAGAAAGGAATTTTCAAACCAGCAGCCTTCGGGTAATAAAGTCGTTCTTACTTTTCATGATTGATTTTTATTGATGCCTTCCCGCTTGAAGATTAAAAGTCTCAAGCTCCCGCAGGTAAGTCTATCCTTGGCATAGTTTTGTGTGTACTCCAGGCGCCCGAATTTTCACTTTTACTTATTTTTATTTGGAGCACACCACACAGTTTAATTTCATTCATCTCACTCTCTTCTCATCACACACTCTTTTTTTTTTATTATTACACTATGTTGGGGTCGGCTTCCAGTCTAATCGGATGCAGCTGAATACCAGTATTTTACATGGAGCGACTGCCTATCTGACCTCCACAACCCAGTTAATACTAGGTAATACGATACTCTTTGGTAAGACTGGATGTCAGAATTTCAGGTCACTGACTAGATCTATATATATGGCAGCCGGGACCAACAGCTTAACGTGCTTTCCGATGCACGGAGGAAACTCGGTATGTCGGGCGGTCACCCATCCACAGACCGACCTAGGCAAGCACAGCTTTACCTAAAGATCGACCTGAGTGGCAGTTCTTATTCATAAATAAATAATATTTACTGTTATTTGACTGCAGACAGACACGATATGTGTATTTGCCAACAGGAAATCGAGCGTATGGTGCAGATCATCCACAAGAAGTTCAGCTCCATCCAGATGCAGCTGAAGCAGTCAACCTGCGAAGCCGTCATGATACTGCGCTCACGGTCAGTTAGTAAACATTGCAGCTATAGTATTATAATGTTGTGCCCAAAGTATAGGGTCAAATATGTTCAAGTGACAAGTAAATGAAGAGACGAAACAAATGTAAAACATCTACTTTACATCATCTTACAATAGATCTGTGTCTATTATAGTTGGCAATGATCATTCACCATGGTTTTTTGTTAGTAAGAAAGTAAGCATTCTATACCAATTGTGGCATAATTGTACGTTAATTTATTTATTCATCACATCAAAACAAATCACTTCCAAATCAAATAACAGACGAAATGTCAACAAAACATTTCGCCCTAACCAGCTCAACTTTGGCCTCTAAAAAACCAAACCGGGAATTCCCGCTTGCAGTTTCCTGGACGCGCGTCGCAAACGCCGCAACTTCAGCAAGCAAGCGTCGGAGATCCTCAACGAATATTTCTACTCGCACCTGTCCAACCCTTACCCCAGCGAGGAGGCGAAAGAGGAGCTGGCCCGGAAGTGCGGCATTACCGTCTCCCAGGTACCGTGACGTCACTACCGCTTTCAGTTTTCTCGACTCGCGGCGCAAGCGACGCAACTTCACCAAGCAAGCGCTGGAGCTGCTGAATGAGTACTTCTACTCGCACCTGGCGAACCCTTACCCCAGCGAGGAAGTGAAGGAGGAGCTCGCCAGGAACTGCGGCATTACTGTATCGCAGGTACTGCAGGGTTGCCAACTCTCACTAGGGAAGGTTTAAGCTTAGCCAGAAGGACAAGTTTTGTATTGTACATCGGGCTGGAGTCTAAGGCTCGTGTTTTGTGTATGAAAGACAAGTTTTTAGTATCAATAACTGTACTTCATTTGCTTACTAAACAAATACCAAATGACTTAGTTCTTCTTAAAATTTTCTTACTAAGCTTTGATATCCAGCAGATTCACTTGTGTTTAAAACTGTTGAAAATGAGTAGCAAGGCTTTTGAGCTAAAAGAAATAGTACGAACATTAAAAAAATACTAGGTAAATTCAAATAGATTTGGCAACCCTATAGTTACAATACACGGCTGCCGCACTGCCGCAGCCGGCACTTAACACGCGTGACAGCACTATTGTCTTAAAACCCGGACAGTTAGGTAATTTTTAACTCCAACTGGAAGTAGAACATAAATCGTATTGAATAAGGTTATAAATACAACTTAACAATAGTACTGTATATCATAGTGACAGTGTGTACTTTACTTTAAAACAATGAAGAAAAAAAACAGTTACTTTCAAATGGATTGTTGTATTTCCAGTGTCTTCAGTGAATTGTTCTTGACCACCGATTTATAATTTCTTTATAGCCAGCCGTTGAGTAACTAATTTATTCGTGATTCAAATTGACCGTCAACAAGTTATTATAATAATGTAAAACTACAAAGTAAGATTTAGCGTAAGTATTTTGAGTTACTTCTGATGAAGTTCTGAATCTGGAGGTCAAATAAATCATCTGGCTTTCGTGTTTAAAAATAAAGAAAATAAATTACGGTGGAAGCGCCAAGGTATCCTGCTAAATTTAAATTTAATTCAACCCAAATGAGTTTTTCATGAAATATTTATTCAATGGGTTTAAAAGAACGACGATTGTCTTGGTGATTTTAATGATTGTAACTCTGTAGAGCTATATTTATTACGGTTGTTAATTGCAAACCTGACCTGCAAATTGCATAAAACGCAAGAAAATTGAACTTCTAATATAATTTCATGTTCGCGTTTTGTATACGCAAGCAACTGAGTACCAAATTCTTTAATTAATGTTTAATTGTGATCTGTCACTACACCATAATTATGACTTTTCCCTACATGTATTACACCTGGCTATCTTTACCAGGTGTCCAATTGGTTCGGCAACAAGCGCATTCGCTACAAGAAGAACATCGGCAAGGCTCAAGAGGAAGCCAACTTGTACGCTGCCAAGAAGGCTGCCGGTATGTATACGGTTTCAAGTGGCTTCCTATAACTAACAACATTGCTGACAACACGTAGCTACCTACCCTGTTATCTTGGGTATCAAAATATAAGTATTTTTAACTATGCTTTGTGTATCTCTCAAAATAGGTGTGCTACTCATATGTTCGTTTCTGCACATACACATAATATACATTCGATTTTGTCGCCGTTGGTCCCGTGGCCAGGAAGTCTGGTAAACAGTCTTATTACCAAATGGTACCGTATTAGTATTACCCAGTCTGTTTACACCTTGTATTTAATTCCAAAACTCAATTTGCGGGTTTTATTTGGTTTCGATTAGCAAATAAGAGTTTCCTCCGTGCCTCGGAAAGCACGTTAAGCTCGGCTGCCATAATATAGATCTTTGGCAGTCGTTACAGGTAGTCAGTAACCTGAAATTCTGACATCCAGTCTTACCAAAGAGTATCGTATTACCTAGTATTAACTGGGTTGTGGAGGTCAGATAGACGGTCGCTCCATGTAAAATACTAATCAGCTGCATCCGGTTAGACTAGAAGCTGACCCTAACATATTTGGGACAAGGCGAGCCAGATGATGATTTGCAACGAGTCAGTCCGAAGCGAACATGTGCGTAGCACCTTATAAAATTTAGTCACGTTATTCTTGAGAGAGAAATTAAAATGTAACTTAAATAACATACATTCTAAAGACCTAAATTTTTTGAATTCCTATGAAATAATTCACCTTCTAATACTAAAATTGTCCATTCCTCACTTAACAAGAATCATACCACATAATCATCCCTCCATAAGCTATTGTATGAAATTGGGTGAAAGTGCGTTACATAGAGATACGTTTCCGCACACAGACCTGCCTTGGGTTGGCGCGGGGCGTGATGCTAGCTCACCGCCCGCCAGAGCTTCGGCATATTACAGTAAACTATAGACACTAACTAGATCTAGGCTAATTCGCACTGATTGATGGCTTACTTAGGCCCGGGTTACATCGGCGTTCAACGGTACTGGCAGCGATAAAAGTCGCCGATCATTTTGAAATGTTTGGTGCCCCTGGCTTTCCTTCAAACTAGCTGCAGATGTGCTCAAAATACCAAAAAAAAAATTGCATTAATACGGGCTCAGAGGATGTTACAAAAACTAGAAAACCAGAAATCAATAGTATATTATATAGAACTCCTGTAATAAGGAGTGAGTTTTCAATATTTAAAAAATAATATTTTTGAAGTGTCCATTCTCGCGTTACAAGATAGTTTTGTAATGTGGATGGATTTTCGCTGACTTTTATCGCTGTCTGTACAATTGAAAAACGCAAGTGTGACAAGGGTTTCAAAACGTCTATTACCCAATATCTCGCCTGGATATTCAAACAAAGGACTATTTACTTTACTATTCGTATTTCGTTTAGCAAAGCAACTACATATTTGATTGATTTTACCCGACTGACCTAGAATGAGGGTATTGTATTTAGTTGTCATTATACGAATTGGTCGGAGAAGACAAACGATAAACTAATTTGGAAAGTGATGTGGGAAGCCTTTTCTCAGCAGTGGGAAAAATAGGCAGATAGAAAGAAAACTATTAAAAATGTATGATTTCTAGTCTGTGTTTGAATAACCAAGTGACACATTGGGTTTTAGACTGAAAGTAAGCCTCTCAGTGCGTGCGTAGCCTTACACACGCGAACCTTTGCTATAGTAGCGCACAGCGCTGTCAATATAACGATACACTCGAGAATATCTCCATTCGTTTGAACCTCATTGTGTTGTGGGCATCTTTCATAAACTATCATTAATTTGACAAAGAACGATCTACCATTATCGTCGTTCGATTTCACGGTTTTATCATCAGGGCACATTTAAATTGAATATCATTTTAAAAAAAGGTGGTTGTCATAATCAAACTGGTCATGGTTACATTTCAATGGCCCCTTTTTTATTGCTTATTAAAAAAAACCATTTCATTAAAATCGGGGACTGTATGCGTCTTGCAGACGTATTAGTATTATTATTTTACATATTCTTACTTGTGAATGAATTCATCTCTTTCCTACTCAATTAAGAAAGATTCAAATGGTACTGCTCTAAGAGGTGGTTCGAGTCTGGGTGGTGAAAGGATAGCTAGCTACTCTGGGTCTGACACATATTCAAAGAGCTGGTTGCGACCTCCAGACCTAATACTATAAAGATTTAAGTTTAGATCTCCGAAAGTAACCATCCGATTTCAAAAATTCATTCTTTATGGTAAATTACACTCTCTACCGAGTGCCATAGGGATTTTTTTACTTTAGCTAGTCTTCTATACACCTGCCCAACAATTGAAAGATCCCCACACACTAGCCCCCATGAACTAGTCTAACACGTATACATGAGAGATGCCCGTGCGCAGCCGCAGGCGCGTCGCCGTACTCGATGGGCGCAGCCTCGGGCACCGCCACGCCGATGATGTCGCCGGCGCCCACGCAGGACTCCATGGGCTACTCCCTGCCGGCGCCCGGCTACGACCAGCCTCAGCCGAGCTACGACGGCTCTATGGGCTATGACCCCATGCATCAGGATCTGTCGCCGTAGACCCGTGCTTCAGGTAAATATTATGGATAGTAAAAACATTTCTATTAAGGTTGATGCTCTAGGGTAGCTCGCGAAATTTGAATTTTCTTACGTTTTTTGCAATGCCTTTTTCATCAAATGGTCACTCAAGGATGTTTAATGAACTAAGAGGTTTGTATTGGTGATTTTAATCATTATTCGCGAATCCTATTTTATTTAACATTCAACCGGAAACTGACCTTCAAATTGCAAAAAACGTAAGAAAATTCGAACTTCGCGGGCTACCCTGAAGGCTTCACCTTAAACATAATTGAACCCTCTATATCTCACGCGCTTGTAATTCAGCTACCATGATTAGTAAATACGAAAAGTGCTCTTCCCTTCAAGCTCTACTCAAATTGCATACTGACTGTGCATCTGTTTATTTCATTCCTTACTTAGTTGAATTATTAAATCTCCGTAGACAGCATGTTTTATTCATGTGAAGGCACAGTTATTGTAAAATAGTATTTTTTTTAAAAGCAAAAAAGTTTAACCAATTGCTTTTTCATATGAATCCATCATGTGTCATCTACAAAAGGCATAACCAGTGTCAATCTGTATTGTTCCAGGTTACGGGTGTGACACATAATTGTGCAGCTTCCACAGAATTGCCATTTACATTTACTATTATTATGTTAAGTAGGTCAGGTACTAATACTTACGACCGGTCGCTGACGACTCCGGCAGACGCCTAGCCTTAGGACATAGGACATTGTATACTACACAATATACCCTAGACTACATATTATTAGCGATATTTTTGGAAGGAAATGTAATGAAACGTATTTTTATTTGTATTACGAACTCTATACGACTGGCACCCAGTATTTGTTTAAACAATTTATATTATACAATTTTATTATTATTATATTATTAATAGTCATTTTATTATGAATTTTCAACGGAAACTATTTTATAGTATTATTGTTTTAACCAGTGGCGTTGTTTTTAAATTTATTTGTTTTTGAAAAGTAATTATTTGGGCAGTATTAGTAATTTATTTACAAAAGTAAATCAACACATCGATACGGCGGGGATCTCGAGTTTCTATTCGTTCTAATAATCTTTTACTCTACGGTGGTTATAATTATACGATAGTGTGTAAGAGAAACTAGTGTAATATTAATAGTTGTAAGTATTCAGATATTTTGTGCTGACTAGTGTCCTGTACGAACATGCGTGCGTGGTTAACACGACTTCGAGTCCATACTATTGATCGACATAAGAATAAAACAAAATTGTCAATCCGTTTGGGAGCTATGATGCCACAGACAGATACACCACCCCTCTGTTTTCGTCGGGTTCTAAAGATGAAATACATAACAGTAAATGATGTTGACGATGAACAACTTCATAAAATGAAGAATAATTTATTTTAGGAATCAAAATACGACGAAATTATAACATACGATCTAATGTATACGCTGTATTCAGTAGAAATTAAAATCATTTTCATGCACTTATAGTGTTCCAACAATAAATAATTATTATACACACGTTTTATAATTATTATAAAATTATTACGATAGTCTTATAATAATAATAACTACACGAGCAAAATAACTGCACTTAAACTTATGTATACGCAATCAAATATTATCATATTTTTATATACAATATATTGTTACTGGAATATTTAATGAGCGAGCACTAAAATGTAATGTATTTAAACAAAATGTCGATAGAAAGCGTGGATTCGAAGTTGATTTGCGCGGACGCGTAGACTTGTGTGCAATTTTAATATTTTATTAGCAATGGTTGTGTTAGTATGGCGCACAGCAATCTTGGCCCAACTGATCTAAATGTGGAGCCGTTTTAAAATATCAGTCAATTTTAATCGTTTACAAAATATTACCCTTTGTTTATACAGAGCCGAACTTAAGGCCTAAAGGTGTCAAGTAAAAACGACTTATATTTCGGCCTGTTAAAAGTAAATTCGGCTCTGCTACGGTAGACCAGGAGTTGTGAATATCAGAACAAAATATTTTAATTATAGTGGTGCTAATATGTTGGTAGCACAATTTTGTTTTACTTGTTAGGAATAAGTTGAATGTTATTTTATTTCGTCGTACATTTTCATCGAAGCATAACAAGATCTTACGATTGTAACTTAAAATTAGTTCCACTTAGTTATAGTTCGGATATGAAGAAAAAAAAATTGCTAGAATTAAGTTAATGTGTTCTAAAACAAAATATCTGAGACAGTATACGAGATAAAAAAAACGAAAATTTAATTGATGTTTTAACGCTGTGGAACATTGTAATTCACGCGCCGCCTCGGATCGCACTTTTCTGACTCGTTCACGATAAATTATTTATTATAATAATGGTTATAAAGTAATGTTAGTACCGCAGACGGGCGCGGCGGCGCGGACACACATGTATACGACGACGAGTTCAATGTTATTGCGACCATCAGATTGACTAAAATACATTTTTGTGTAGTTATCCAGTTGTTTTATTTTATTGAATACCTTTCTGTATAGTTTTTGTTTCAAACGTTACAGAAAACCAACTTCGGTAATTTCATAGTTAGTTATCATCATCACTATCATCATCACTACATAGTATAAAACAAAGTCGCTGTCTGTCCGTCCCTATGTATGCTTAAATCTTTAAAACTACGCAACGGATTTTGAAGCGGTTTTTTTAATAGACAGAGTGATTCAAGAGTGGAAGGTTTTAGTATATAACTTGACCGACATCCACGCGGGTGAAGCCGCGGGCATCAGCTAGTTTTACATAAACTACAAGAGCAACCTTATTGTAACAAAAAAACATTTCTTCTCTTTCTTGGATTTTTAAAATAACCCAAAGGATCACTCAATATCATCTTCCTGCCCCTGTCTTAAGTTAAATGGGGTCTGCGCAATGTTTTTTTTTCTTCCATTCGCCTCTGTCAACCATCACGCTATCATTTACTTCTAATTCTTTCATATCATTCCTCACACAATCAAAACATAGTTTCCTTGGTCTTCCTCAACTTAAATCAACCCTGCTACACATAAAGACATTATTATGTACGACTACTACTCTTAAATTATGTAAGACATCAAAGGGTCATCCATAAAAAATATAACATCACCGGCATTTGGACGGTAAACGCGAAAGTTATCGCTTTGTTTTAGTTACAATTATCGTAATTACACAATCTTTCATTTGTTTAACTTCTTTGTTTTCAAAACAAAGCTCATGTAATTTAAATATCGACGGGGGTTATCGGGTATCGTATGAGAGGGGTCTCATAATAAAAGTTCAAACTAAATACCTATAATGCATACCTATATTATTATGTGGTCGCTAGCGTTACTTGATTCTTGGGTCGGTTGGTTTATTATTTTTTTCACCAGAATTTTCTCTGTAGCAGCAGCTTTGCCTGGTTGAAGGCAATAAAAGAATCGCCACATATTGGTACTTTACTTACTGGCGAAATGTGGGTTGCATGCGAGGTGAAAGTTAAGGCGCGGGCCCACCACGGCGCATGCTGTGCACGGGCACGCGGCGCATTTTAGCTGCGTGTATTAATTTGTTTGACAACGTGGGTCTACGTTTCCACTGGAGTACACGAATATGACCCACGACTATGTATAGCGTGGCACGGCGCACGGAGAAGCTACGCACGTGCCACTGCAATCCACGGACACGGGCTTCACTGCGGGAGGTGTGGGGAGGTGAGACGGCCGGGAAAGCGAGAAAACATGAAATGCGTCCGTTCCTCAAGGTGTATGACTGAATACTGCGCTGCGATAAGTAAGCTGTACATAGTCGAGGGTCATATTCGTGTACTCCAGTGGAAACGTAGACCCACGTCGACAGCGTTGAGCTATGTAACCGCCTATTCGAGCAAGCCACGCATGTATCAATGACGTCAATTCATGCGTAGCCTCTTCGTGGGTTGCAGTGGACACAACCACATACATTTTCTTCCAAAGCGAAGCTTAATACACGTGCGTAGCCTCTCCGTGCACCGCGGTGGGCCCGCGCCTTTACACCGATGCTAAAATGGTTACCACGAAGTCATTACATAATCATGAACGCCCCCCGGAAAAAAAAAATTGTTACCAGTTTAGGATTTAACTTGTCTGCTAAATCTTTGGGAATTACAGGCGTGATGATATGTTAATTTATATCAGTCCTGCTTTTATAAGGATTACAATTTACCTACCTACTTAGCATGAATGTACGAAAAACAAGTGCGATTGGCATTTAAATGGAAGTATAAATAAATAAACATTGGAAAAGGTCGCCGAGTTCGATGCATGCTATGTGCAATGCTTTGACTTTGTAACTCTGCCGGCTCTACGCAGTTATTATAAAAATACTATATAGGGTGTAAAAGTACCCTTAACGCAAACGAAGGGCATTTGTTCTCCCCACCACTGCGATCATTTTTTTGTTCTAGACCATACCTGGGAACCTCCTAGTTACGGAGATATTGGGGGTCAAAGTTCCAAATTTTTCACAGCTGTTTTAGTAAATACTAGTATTTCAAGTTTTAACTTTACTTAAATTACCTCCATGACCCGTTTACTATCCAAAGCATCCACTAGCACAATGTTTTAAGAGTGCTACTTTGAGTTTTACCGTAAAATGTGATTTTTGACCCCAAAAAAAAAAGTCATTTCCCAGCAAACATTTTTGCGTAGGGGTACTTAGTTTGATGTACAGAATGCTTGGTTGACGGATGCGTGAAGGGTTCGTTTACATCCTGTATAGGTTTTTATAATAATTGGATGTCCGTGAACGAAATGGGGGAGGCTTTTTGTACAACAGTAGGAATAAGATTAATTTAAGAAAAAGTGTGAAGCGTGAAGCTCATTTATTTTATTGTAGGTTCGGGAATAGTATCCTTTTGAGGGGACATCGCGGTAGCGTTTCGAATTTAATTATGCAGATGTTTAGGGATGGCTCATCGTAGCTATAGAACCGGTTCTATGATTTATCGTACTAAAGTGCCACGAAAAGGCCTTTTATGTAACTTTCGGGTGAATGTGGAACTAATTAATAAATGCAAACTACTTTTTTTTTTGGTGCATCCTTCGCTGAGAAAACTTTTTTTTTATATGTAGGCTGTCACTGAATCTATAAGTTATAGGCCCTGGCTGGAGGCTTTATCATTCAAAGCATCCACAGAATTGTCCGGTTAAGCAGAAGTCAGCCTCATAGGACCGGTGAGATGACATGCAGAAAAAAAACGGACCGACTTTGATTATTATCGCTCCTACATTTAGGCCATAGAAGTACTCACCAGTCACCACAAATAAACTTTGTGGTTCAACGTTTGAGTTGCGCGCGCAGGTTCGATTCCCTTTTGGGACAAATATTTGTAGGCCACACAAATATTTGGCCTACATTAAGTTTTTATGTTCGGGATTGAGGATCTGAGTAATGGAAATTTTAATTAACCTGCTGCAACCAAGAAACTGGAGTGGAGGTAAAGTTAAATATTTAAGTTGTATATTAAGTATGAGGAAGTTTGTGCAAAACTCCAACGAACATTTAGAGTCAGGAGGTAGTCAACATTCGTGTTTTTTATTTCTTTACATTTGAAATTAGAAAGAGGTCGTTAAAGACGTTTGTTAGCTGTGTAGTTTAAAAATGTAAACATATTCATCAGTGGTAATTCAATATATTTTAGAGTAGCTTCCAGCTTCAGCATCAGCACCCTCTTCAATTGCACGCCAATAATGTTAGATTCTCGGCAACCCACGTCCAGCTGCCATCACCCTGCTAAGATTGAAAGCGTCCTGTCCTACCTTCGCTCAAGGACGTACCTATCTATATTCTTCGATAACTTGTAAACAAAATACTAGTTTGGCAACAACAACATTGCTTACGATAGTACCTATAATTGGAAATGAAAGGTAAATGCACCGATAATGTTCGATGACTCCTGCACAGAAACAATAAGAGATCCATTGGCCAAGCAACTAATCTAAGCCTAATGGTTCAACACTCTTTATCACTGCAATGACCATACATAGATTCCTATTCTTTGTCAACTGATAACGCTAGAGTCAACGTATAGTAAATAGTGTAATTTGTTTGTGTTTATTTTTATCAGAGTATGGCTGACCTTGGTGTGTATATATGTATGAATCAGGTGGATCGTCGCGTCATTACTAGAGTTAGTATCGCGCTGTCAGTCGCCCGAGTCGCTTGACTACCACAGCTATATAAATGTTAAAATCGTTAGTTAACTTAACTGCTTCTGTGTCCGCCAGAAATTGTAAGTAGTGTTCATTTCGTTATAATATTTTCATATATTCTATGGTAACTAGTTTGTTGATAAACAGCTAGTTGTTATGAAGATATTCAGCAGTTCGTAGCTTTTTGTAAAAAACTAAGGTTTATCCTTGATCGTGACATGCGAATATTGCAATGAATGGACTATATTACATTAACAAATAATGAGTCAAATAATGTTAGACATTAGGTTTGATTATATTCCATTTTTGTGAGGAAATTTGTTTTCCTCCTTAAATTATTTGTTTTGCATGTCTGCATAACTTACTAAACTGGCTTACTTGTTTATCTGTTTTTACTAAACAGGTCTGCTATTTCTTCGAGAGTCTAGGCGAAGTGGGGAAACTTGCTGTCAGACTAAATCTTGACTATATCTAAATTATCAAGCCACAGAATTATCTGATAATAAAAGAAACCTACTGATAGTAGCTCTTTTCAATTACTGTTTTAGTATGAGCAACGACTATCACAAGTCTACAACCATTAATTTAATTCAAGTAATTACTTAACTGAAATGTGTATATTCGTGAGGTCAATGCTGATGTTATCGGTTATAGCATCGAGGATGACGAGTGTACACAGCGCTTACAAGGACGAGGTGCATGACGTCCCCATGTCGGTCATCATTAGGCCTTTCATCCCGGAGCTAACGGAGGACAAAGTTGTGTCCCTCATGGAGACCATACAGGTAAGGGAAATTGGATATTTTCGTATTAAATGGGCCTACTCTTGACCTCAATCTTTTGCCGAGGACAGAAATGAGGTCGGCGATGGAACGAGCTAATCCAAAGAAAGCCTTTTAGTTTTACTTCGCGACTTAAATTGATTGGGGCCAATATGAACTTGGGAACACTGACGCAGGCAGGGAATTCCAATCCTTGACTGTGCGCATATCTCCATACCTAGGGAATCCTTTGATTAATTACAGGAAGTACAGTGAAGTGGTCATTGTGGTGATACTTTGGGGAGCTTAAAGTCCTGATATGTGGGTGTTTTAAGTTCTCGATGTATTGGCGCTTTGGTAATCTCGCTGTTCATGCTTATTAGTATTACTAAAGTTAGCTTGAGTAGACAAACTACAGCTATCCTCTTTCTATGTAATACATTTAGCACACTGATTGCCACTTTCACTAATTGTCATTTACTTACCTAATTGCGTGCTGTTCCTCCGGATCCATGGAACTCTATTATACGCCCATTCCACAGCTTCTTCGTAAACCATATTCTCGGTATTTTTCGGTCTTAAGGCCCAGAACCCATTGTGCCATTATTCAGGTTTTCGATAGTTGAAACGGACCCATCTTGCCCGTTGAAGTTCTTTATTTTGTCTTTTTTGCTCATTTCAATATAGCCAGTGTCTATTTCGATGAACTAGGTATATCTACTATACAAACTTCATCTGACTATTCTCTCCTTGCATTTGGAAGAGTTAAGATTTCCCCTACGTTATCCATAATGCAATGAATTTCTAATGACAGCGATAGAGGCGGCCCTAGATATTGACTAGTTACCCTACGACTTACATGGTTGCAGTTAACCCCATTTCTTAATAACAAGTTCAGCAACGTTGTGTATAAGTAAATATGGTTTGTTGGTATGGCAAGGAGGCATACTGGGTCCTTCTCTGTCGCAAGTATTTTGAAAGCAATGATTTCTAAATTTATTTTCAGTTTAACTAAGATCTATTTTTGATAACTTATAAGTTTAAAAGATTTTCTATAGGTACTATGTAGATTTAAGCAATAAAATAAAAACCAAATTTTATTGTTTTCTAAACTATTGTCACAGGGTTAAAATGTCGAAGTAATTTAGCTATCTGAAGTGACCAAGTCATCTGAGATCGATAAAAATATTATTGTAAACTTTTCTCGCGGGATATGACCCGAAACATGCTAATTGTGGTCTGTGTGTATTGTATATTAGAACTGTACTGTGTAGGTTAGTACCTATTGAGGTTTTTTTTATTATAGAAAAACCGCGGTCATTGATTCCCGTCATTTATTATTTTAGATACCGGATCTAGAGTTGGAATTACACATAAGTAGTGTAGGTACATTGCACTTGCACATACCTATTCGATTGTTGTTCGATGTACTAGGTGTCACTTAGTGTAGCTATCCATAGTATTACTTATATATATTATGTCCCCGTACGTAAGTACATATTCATCGAATCACCTTTCTGCCCCTGTCCACATGTTCCTTGATGTCTGTTTATTACACCTCTTCATCATTTGTCTAGACTTTTCATTACTATTTATGTTGGGATCGCCCTCTTGATCCTCCAGTCTAACTGAATCGTCCGAACAGTCAACCGGATGCAACTGAAAACCTGCAGTATTTTATGTGGGGAGACTTCCTATTTGACCTTGATAACCCAGTCACACGAGTCACGATAGGTAGGTACCCCTAGTAAGAGTTTTAGGCGGTTTAGTTAATTGTTTACTTTTTCCAACATCTTAAAACCTTTTTTCAGAAAGAAGAAGAAGCAGGCAACGTGCCTCCCATAGACATCCTGTGGATCAAGGGTTCCGAAGGTGGCGACTACTATTACAGCTTCGGTGGCTGCCACCGCTACGCCGCCTACAAGCGACTTAACCGGCCGACCATCCCCGGCATACTGATCAGATCTACCGTCACCGACTTGAGAACGTACCTAGGAAGCAGTACTCCTGATTTGAAGTAGATTGTTTAATTAGTTGTTAGTTTGAGTATTGATGATAGGCTGGTAACAATAACAAGTGTGCAAGTGAAGATGTCTGGCGGTACGACTGACCTAAAGAACCAATTTCACATTTCAACCCTGATCTGGTGAAAATGAGGTGATTTTCGGGAGTTATGTGGCAAATTAGCGCGAGACTCAGTTTGGTTACTCCTGATGCTGCTAATACCTAGTAATCACCATTGAATGGCCGTTCATCATAATAGCAATAGTGACTAATCTTGTAGTAAGTGAGACCAAGATTTGCATATCTCCAGATGAAAGAGATCTCTACGAAGTCATCTCAGCCTGAGAGTCAATCAGAAACTGGAAACTAACTGACCTGATTGCTATTAACATAGTGATTCTTTATTAAATCAGTGAATTTAAGCTGCATACAATTAGCCTTGAAGACGACCCCAACATTTGACGGCACGGTTGGCGCAGTGGCTTAGCGATCAAACTGCTGCGCAATGTGTCGCGAGTTCGATCCCCGCACGGAACAAATATTGGTATGGCCTACATATAGTTGTTTCGGGTCTGGGTGTTTGGTTTGTGTATGTGAGTTTAAATGTTTGTAAACGCACCCACGATACAGGAGAAATTCCTAGTGTGGGGAAACGTTTTCTTAAAAACATAGTTGGGCTGAGGCAAGGCAGTTGATGATGATCTCGTAACTAATTCAAATCAAGCTAGGCCAGAATTTTCACACCAGTTCTAACGGAAGGAAGTAAAAGCCTTCGGGCTTATCTATGTCAAGAATGTTATATCTTTATTTAATATTAAGATGATTAAGGTTAAAATCATTATTATTTGTATAGATCTAAGATAAGACTTTATAACGATTTCCTCTACCTAACGGAAGTTATCAATAAAAAAATGTATCCGATCGTAGATTATAATAATCTGGGTCATTTTTGTGACAACATATTATTATTTGCATTTATAGGTTTGGTTATTTTCAACATCTAGTTGGACCAATATTTTTTTATATATTATTATTAAATAAGTTTAGGTACTTACGCTGTTAGTCAGGCGAGAAACTTAATTCAGTACAGAAGAGATATTATAAATTATTTCTACGATAATTATGTAATAGATTTGTATGAACTTGTCTACCGAGTTCCTTTTTAACGTTTGTATGGGCGCTTTTATTTATGACTCACTGGATTTTGAACTCTCGAAACGCGACGCTCGCGCTCTGCATAAGAGCATTTGGGAACGTGGGTTATTCTATAAAGTACTCATCATCGTCATCTCTCTCTGGCTTACAGAAGTTACAGTGGTTTGGGAATAGTGTGGCGGGTTTGTCCCAATAAAAAAAAAAAAAGTACTCATCAAATACAATATTAAATTGATCTATGGAAACTTGTATACCGGGTGGAACGGACATCGACACACAACGGTTACCACGTAGTAGACAGTATCTAGTCTTTTCTACAAAAGTGCATTACCAACATGGTCAAATTGTGTGGAAAAGCTGTTTTTAAATTACCGATGAATATATAATTTCAATGCGGAGGGGGGAGGGGAGGTATGGAATGATGCACAGAATACATGGTAACCGTTTGTGAGTCGATGTACCTTCTATCAAGACGAGCTTACTAATAACTTAAGTTCACCTTTATGATAGTTTTATTCTACATAATATATTATGATATTTATGACAAACTCAGTCAAAATAAAACACAATAAATTCTCCAACAGTGTATTTATTTGTGGAGTGGCTTACCTAACTACAGAACAATGGATATGCCGTTTCTGTATATTTACAAACATGAACATAAATAATATCAAAATACAATTTATTACTAAAGAAGCACTGGGAAAGTAAAGTATATGAACACAAAATCAATTAGTTAGCACCAACATTCCACGCATGCAGACATTTAAATCAACATTTGCTAATATATGCTATACTTAATAAATTATAAGGCTTTCAAATGATTGCAGAGGAAGTACAGTGATAATCCTTTATGCTGTGTAAAATACATGTATTTTCAAGTAAGTTTAAGATTTTTTAGAACATTTCTAGTTTTCATTAAACATTCAAGTCATTTATACCATCATTCTCATAATGTGCTTAGCGCTAAACTAAGCATCATTCGTCATCATCTGTTCCTGCCTAACGTTTGAAAGTGGCAAAGACAGAATTGTGTTTTAAATATGTTCACAACTCACAAAAGAATAGGTAGCTGATTGTATTATGGCGTCACCTCATGCTATACAAATTCAGTATAACATGACCTCGCTTTGTATAGATGTCCAATACAATAAGAGATTTTAGCTTGATTGGTCGCCGTGTGTAACTAAGGATCATCACTGTGTTAATTACCATTTGACATTGAGACGACTCGCAAACGAAAATAGTCATTGCGTTTACGATTTAAATTCGATACACAGTGCTAAACAAGTTTTAAACATAAAAGTGCTTCAATTGGCGACCATATTGCTTTAAATACGACCAAGGTATTAGCGAATATTTTGTACTAAGAATAAAATTGAAAATAACTAAACTATTTTCGATAAGGGATGCTATACACAGGTTGGGGTAAGTATGAGAGCTGGGTGAATGGGACATCCGCTTCGGATATTAGCAGGAACAAACAGACATATAGACAGAAAAAACTTACATATATTTTTTTTTTGTAAAAAGCTGTTATTTTGAAATTACAGAGACTTCAATTTTATTTATTTGCTTAGACTTTAAATGATCAACAAAAGACCACCGGCGAAGTTTGAAGTGCCGAGCAGACCCAATCATAATTCAGCGACAGTAGACACCGAACTGTGTTTGCTAATCGACACAAGCATAAAATGAGTAGTATTTGTTTGGGTCAAATTTATTGTTCCACAAATACTGACAAAAAATTTCCGACCCAAAAAGTGTGTAACATCCCTTGTTTCATGTCAAAAACAAAGATAAGGAAACTTCACTAATAAAAAGAAGTTTTAACCACCCAAAAGGATGTGTCCGAACTAAAACTACATAATGTATTATATATTTCCGTATATGTAAGTGGTAAATGAATATATTCTAGTGTACATAAAACAACGTATCTAAGAATATAATGTTGATAAACGGCGTTAACATTACAGAGATCATTTTATGCTTGCTCATAATAATTTAAAATATTTTGGCACGAATCATAAAATTAGCGACTGAGTGGGAGTAGTAGGGTCTAACTGTAACTTACAATTTAGTTACGTAAACATTAATAAATTAGACCTTAAAATAGTATGATTTTAAGGTTATTTCTATATTTAAGATTGGACCTACATAACTGTCTCTTTCCCACCCAAAAGTAAAGATATTATTCTGTAGTCTTAGGCGGTACTAGACCCACTGTTTATTTAATCCTTTTGTATGAATAGTTAATTCATTTGATTTTTCTCCCTACCATCTCCCAATATAATTAGAGGAGTAAAATGCAAAATAATATTTTCTATATTGATCTATCTATCACACTGCCGTGACCCGCCCACCACGAAACCCCGGGCTCGCCAACTAAATAGAAAAAATATATATCTATTACTTTACAACAACCATATTCATTTCTATGTCTCATATATATTTTAAAATATATTTCTTTACATAACAACGGCACCCTGTCGCCATGGACAAGATAAACTATATTTTTTTTTAATCAATAGATACATTTTTTCTCCACAATAATTCTTTATAAGCAGTGTTTATATTTCAGTTATGCATATTATATTAAAGCATAATATTTTAATATTTTATTTTATTCAGTGGCACTAGTGTTTATAAGTAACATTTAAATCCATTTAAAATTTACTTTTATATAATTTATAATGACGAGATGGAAGTGGCTCACAAATATGATAATATGAGCTTATTTACAAATGTTAATTTTACAAATAAATCTTTCTACATAAACAAATAATATCTAGTTTTTATGTTATATTGTCTCATCTTAATTAAAAATTAACTAAAGCTCCAAAATAAATGTGTAAATAAAAATGCGAACCTCCATAACTTAAAAATTATAAAGGAGATAGCCCAAATAGTGAGCTAGCTTAAAAAAAGGAGATAGTACATTTATTACACTAGGATAAAACATATTGCCACTTCCACGCTTTAATTTTCAGACAGTGTTTATTTTTACATGTACTTAAACTATTTACACAACGTGGAAGGATAACATTCATTGTGCACGTCAAGTACAATCTACTTTACATTTATAGGTTACAACAATAAATTAACAATATTTACAACAATAAAGTACGAAGTCTTTCTAGAGGAGTTAAGAAGAGAGAAATGTGTCAAGACATGAAAAACAGTCATAAATGGGTAGTATAGAATCGTTTACTGTGTTTTATGGATCTTTTGGCTCTTCAATGACATTGCGTTGACAGAAGTAAATGTCATGCAAAACAAGATGGCGGCGTAAGTTCCTATTTTGGCCACGCGCCAAGAGATCTTTGTACATTTAAATAATTTTATTTGTTTTTATTTCGGTCTAAAAGATGAAATAAGCATGATAAAAGGCAGAGAGCGCACTGTGCCTACTTATTTTTTTAATTTGAAACTAATGATTTTGATTTTCACCTATTAAATATTTAGATAACGAGGGCAATAAGTAATTAGTTTTAAACATGATTTTTTATTAATAATCAATATTTTTATTTCGTTCATAGATTTTTCTATTTTTTTTTTTATTTATAAAGTAAAGCTCGAATTATTTTGTAACTTACTTGTTATGTTCGTGATATGTGAATGACTGACTGGAAGCTTCTTAGTTTGAAATACTTGTACATATACAGAATATTACGTTATATCTTTAACGTTCGGACAAATTAAGAAATCCTAACAGTTAAAATTGCATATCTTGCGACTGGTAACAAATGCTTCACTAGAGTACACGTTTATTTTTGTTATGTCCCGTGTTCTCTTTTACGTTTTTATTGAACGAATATGTACAGAAAGTGAAAACACAGCTCATCTACAGTACCCGGCGATAAATATTGCACATCGACCTTTGGAGATTGGTGTATTTTATACAAAGAATAAAAAATAATTATCAAAAGAAGCAAATCATAATTGTTTTAACAGCTCCTAATAGATACCGGACTGTTTGTATTTCGTGCGACAGAGATAACGCTCTACGAAGCCGAAATTAACCGATTGTCTCTTTCCAAAGGTCGATGTGCAATATTTATCGCCGGGAACTGTACAAGCTTGAGAATGTTTCTTTGAGCAACTTTACGTTTATTATTCGGTTGTCTATTATATGATTTTTGAGCACGCATTTTAAAATCACTGTTTGTTATTTTTTTAAATCTGTCCGAATTTCCAAAATACATCCCGAAATATTATAAGGAAGTCAGGGATTAGATAAATAAGTTAATTAACTTAATATGAGTTTATTTGGTGTTTGTAGGAAGACAAAAATATTTAGGAAAATTGTGACCGTGATGTTGTCAAAATATTTCATATAAATTGTGTCAGAACTGGACCGTAAGTAGTAAAAATGACTAATTTGTGATCTGCAACTTATAGAATTGTAAATGAAAAATAATACCATGCATTGGAATGTAGACAGAACGGCGATACTGAGGTATACATGTTATTGGCGTCCGTAACTTTTGGTAAAAATCTTGTTGCATTCATAAATGAATGAGTTTGGCACCTTATCGATTTTGAGACGATCATTATAAACTATTGCCAAAAATACAATTAACTAAAACAATTTGCGTCGATTAGTTGCTTCTAGGTAGAGTCAATCAGTCAAATGGAGTAGTGAACCTTTTTATATAACTTATTTTTATTAATTGAATATCGATTTTATTCATTTTTACCACTAACAGGTGAAACCTAAATGACTACCTAAGGTTTAAGTTCAGTTTTTTGTTGTTTTTATTCAAACAGCGCTTTATTTAGCAGTCATTTAGATATCGCCTAAAGTTAGTGAATTAGAGCACTTTCTAATTCATGAAGCCGTAGATGATAAAGTTACAAATAAAATTGCTATTTATTGCACGTAACAAAATTATGGCGATATTGTGGTGTATATTATGGTGACAGTAATTGAAACATAAGTCTTATGTTCGAACACTTTAAAGTTTAAAGTACAACTAATAATTTAATATAGGAAAGTGAACATACACAGGTTTGAGCATTACTTTCGTCATGGTTGGTGTAGAAGAGAAGAAGATCACGACTTATGCTAGAACGTAAGATACGAAAACCAGTACTAAGCTGAGATATTTTTATGACATTGAAAAATAGAACGTATTTTTAGAGGTATAAAGATGCAAACATAACAGTGACTTGCTCTCGAGACTGCCAGAGTTGCGTGCAAGTTTGCACTTTAGAACACTGCTAATAAAGTTAAATATTCAATGTCATCAGGATACTTCTAATCAGAAAAATTTTTTTTACACGTCCCTTCTATCGGCATAACACATTCAGATAGAGACGGCCAATACTAAACGACATGAATGATATTATAATGACATGAAATATAACAACAATCCAAAGTGTACGTTTTAATGCTTGGTATTTAGAGATTCTCTTCCCATATATTTCATTTTCCTAACTACAAATTAACATACTTTTAAGATCAGCCAACCACAAGTCTGACCCCTTTAAAAAACCAGCCAAGTGCGAGTTGGACTCGCTTACCGAGGGTTCCGTATAAACTTGTAGGTATTGTGTTATTAAACTACACGTTAGCGGTTTTTTTTTCTATTATTTACAGGTTCTGTAAGACATAGCTTCTTAGCAAATTTTATGATTCTAGGTCAAGGGTTAGATTGGCCCGTCGGGGCTGCGGGTTGTTCGCAAGAGATACCGCGGCCTCGACATGAAGGGCTAAGAAGGAACGTGGGTGGTTTTTAGTCAGTAGAAGTCTGACACTCCCTTTCGCTCTGCCCAAGAGCGGGAGGGGTTATTTGATAATTTCCCACCCCCCCCCCCAAAAAAAAAGGGTTAGATTGGCTTACGAAATAATAAAATGCGGTTGACTGGACCTTACTAGTACCCCAACTCCATAAAAAAACTAGTCATCAATTGTCATATTATATCTCTGAGATCGTACACTAGCAAACATTACCAAAAGCACGCATTAAAACCCACACTAAATCCAACATGTATGTTCCTGTGGCACACGTCACTACAATATACCTACGTTAAAGCATCAATACGCACCATCAAACATTGCCGAGTGCCAACAGGGAAGAGAGCTCTTATTTCTAAGACTTTACCGAGAGAATCCTGTTGAAACATGGCTTATTTTTAATCTAGAATTAGTATAATATCTAACTGGATGGATGAGACCGGTCGCGAACGGTTTTAGTGCTCATACAAGTTAGGACTAAACTAGATAATAAGACAACTGGGCTCTGCTATGAGGACCAATCAAGGTGAACGTACAGACGCCAGCCAGCACGTAAAGCTATTTTCAACTTTATTGCTACAGCATTAGGTTTAATGATGATTGGGGAAATTTTATAATATCGAGTAGCTTTATGTGCTGGGGCCTGTGCCTAGTTCAATTATTATAAATGAACTGCATAAGGTACAAAATCGTCCAAAAGGTCGGAGTAGGTCCGATTGCAGCTTCGATAGTTTGATACATCCCTAGCGCTGGATATAGTCACAATAATAAGCAATAATATGTACATTTTTGGCAAGTTCAAAAGTGAATTTCTCGTGAAATAACGCTAGCAACTTAGTGATTTGACCTACTTTTTGATAATATAGGTTCCAGAATATTAGTTTCGTTACGTAACATGAGAATGAAATCAATGCAGTAAGCGAAAATTTCTTCTTAACTTTGATAAGTGTATATTTATTAGTGCTTGGGACGTGCACGCCACGAATTTGTATTTGGTCTGCTCCGACCTTAAAATTTGTATGACCCACCCACTTACTTAGCCTCTCCTTGACGTCCCTATTTGTTGTCTAATTATCTAAATTGGCCAGTTAATGATTACAACATTTAATAAACTCTATACCTTATATTAAATCAGGCTGGTCGATGCGATCAGCCGCCAAGCCAAACAAACAGAATTCTCTGAGTAAAATCTTACGTTATAATTTCACCAAGAATTATAATTTTACTTACAATTACATAATATGCACATGTATTTACACATAAACAGTGAGATTGCTTCGTAAAGCCCATTCACACGACTAGAGATTTTGTTTCGAAACTAAAACTTTAATCATTACAAAATAATATGTGCATTGCTTATATTTTTACACTAAAATAAATTTAAACAATTAAAATGTTAGAACACGGTGCGATTATTATCATAAAATCTTATTACATTACGCATTTTAATATTGTAGCTGCCTTTATCTAATAATTATGCGAAATAATTCGATTTCGTTTTTTCATCATTTTGCATGTATTTCAATAAGAATCCAAGGGAAGACAAAATACATGTATAAGGAACAGTGACCCGCAAACTAGTAAACTGAATTTAGAACATGATTCATTTTGACAGAATAGATATTGCACTTACGCATGCCACAGCTGATTATTTTTAAAAACCGACAAAAATTTTCACCCGTTTTCGCATCAATGTTCTTTACATCGTCTTTGGTTAAAAGTAGGTATTAATAAATAATCGTAACTTGTTCTGCCATACTTGCATAACTGGTCGTGTAAACCGGCTGCCTTATATACTTGTCAATCTAAATAAAATGTTCACAAAAGTGAATATGCACACATAATGAATTCGTATCTTTAGTGGCAAAAATATATTTTAGTTGCCCATGATAAATCTTTGTTATCAACATTTCTTAAAGATTATGTAATGTATTTTTCCATATTTTTATTGAGAAGATATTTTTATATTTTCTCTACTATGTATATTTTTATGTAGGTTAAAGAGGAAAATATCTATGATCTTTTAAAACATTATAATATTTGACTAAATACAATATCTATCTCTTTTTTTGTTTATATTATAGATGCACATTATGTAAGATACTTTTTTAATCATTTCTACATTTTGTATTTTTGACAATTATAATATGTTAAGATAGCTACTACTTCCGTATTTAAACCTTTTCCCTTCTTGGGTAAAATTACCCTCTTGCTTACTTTTTCGTAATACATTTTATACACCCCGTATATAATATTTACAATATATCTTCTATTAACACGCATTTTTAGTCACTATTTATTACAATTCCCGAATTTTTTTCTTGAATTCTTTGCTAGTCTATACAACCTTATTTGCTATACTTTGTCGAACTTTTAACATCGATATGAAAATATAACTGCGCCCTCTATCCTCGCATATAAAACTCATTAGAGGATTCCTCTTCACTTATCAGGTAATACGTCACACTCTTATGAAAGATCTAGAAGTTAAACTTTAAAGTTCAACGACTAATCCTTGTAAACACTGACATTTAACATTCAGATGGAATAAAACACCTTTAAACATATCTACTAATGTTCGAATCCGCCTCGAAGGACTATAAATCTAAGAATGTCATTAATCCGGCTCGAAGGACCAAAATGGCAGGACTACTTCACTGCTATCAAGTTAAATACCTTGAATGTCACTCCTTAAGGTACCTTCTTCCTTGTGTTTTTAGACAAGGTCGGCAGAATCATTGTCATCCTGGTCATCGTCGAGAGGGGGCGGTCTCGGCGAAGAGAAGTGCAGCTCGCGCTCGGCGAGGCAAAGCTGACATCAGTCAAGTGCTCCGATACACTCCGGCTCCTCGCGCACGCACTCTTTGGGGAAGTAGCCGGAGCGGTTGTCTCCCTGGGGGGGCGAGGTTGGGTTTCAGTAATGATAAAATAACTTAGATGCCGTGCAGAATTTATCGAAAATGGGGGAAGGTTGCAATAATGGTGGTTCAAGTACTGTTCATCAGCCAATCTTAAAATACATAAAAGTGAACAGAGTAAGATTTATTACAGCTTTTTTAGACATGCAACACCCACTAACTGTAGAGGACATGACCATAAGAGATACTGCAGCCTCGGAACATAAAGAGCTAAGAAGGAACATGGGTGGGTTTTAGTCAGTAGAAGTCTGACACTCCCTTCCGTTCCGCCCAGAGTGGGAGGAGTCATTTGACGATTTCCCATTCACAAAAAGGGGTAAACTAGTAATATACCTTGTCGAGGGTGCGTCCCTTCCACCAGCCCCGGCTGTCTCCCTCCTTGCTGAGCACCAGCACCTTGGCGCCAGGCCGCAGCGCTAACTGTGAGTTCTCCAGCGGCCGGAAGTCGTGGACCACTGTCGCTACCACGCGCCGGAATGGCCAGCGTAGATTTGAGTTTAGGCTGAGGAAATAGTACCATTTAATAAATTGGTCTTAGAAAAATCTTTAACACGTTGTGTTTTAAAATTAGATGGAGCAGGTGTTTCGTCTGAGAAGGAATATCCGAAATAAAGTCAGAGGTCACTGTGTCTTTTAATTTTTTATTATTTTATAGTTTCTAATAAGAGTTGCAACGGATTTAAAGTCAAAATTATGTCTGGGAATAATTTTTTCGTGACTATGTGACAAAGATATTGATTAAGACAGGGAAAATTTTACAGTTTCGGTTACGTTGATGTGCTGGAACTAACATTGAGTCATAGAATATTAAAGGATTAATGTAGTCCAGTATCATAATTTCCAAAGAGTACTTACCCCTCGAAGTTCTCGGAGAGGCTGGTCTTCTCGTAGTACGTGATGAGCTCCACCACGCTGCGGAAGAAGCGCGACTCCGACAGGTAGTAGTGCGGCACCAGGTCTATCGGCTTGCGGCACACGCGCATGTGCTTCACTGTGTTGTCTGTTCTGTGGGGGGAGGAAAAGATGTTCCATTAGCAGAGCTTGGAATAGGTAGAGGATACAGGGTGGAAAGGGACAGTGATGCACAAACGGTTACCATGTTTTCAGTACATCATTCCGAACTCCCCACATAGAAAGTTTACACAACATTCAACACATAGCTCGCAATAAAATTTGATTTTGAAGTTTAAAAAAAACCAGCTGTTGCGACGATAACTTACAACCTGTATTCGAAGTATTTTTATAAGGGTATGGTTAGAACTGTGATCAAACGCTAAAAACTTAGTTACAAAATAGCAGGAACAAAAAAAATGATTTTCACACATAAACACACGATAACACGTGTGATAGACAGTTAAGCGTTTCTCTGGGGACTTCGTCGAGCTCCTTTGTCTTCACTGTTTCGGCGCTTTGTGGTCGCCACTGTTGATTATGGCGCACAGGAGCTACAGTGGTTTGGGAAAAGTATGGCGGGATTGCCCCAATAAAAAAAAAACATGCGATATTTTGTGTGGGAAGTCCAATATATTTTTTTGTAGTATTGTTTATCTGACGCAATTAGTATAAAAATTCTACCCATTTTATTTAGGATAACTTATCTAGTTTAAAGATATCAATCACCACCAAAGATATAATGCACTTATTTAGTTACACCGTGTAAGCACTTACTTCAGTGACAACGCTAGGTTGGTGTCGGTGGGCGCGTGCGGGTGGTGCGGCGTGTGCGGCGGGTGCGGCCGCACTCGCAGCAGGAACGTGCCGTCCACGCGACGTTCCAGTCGCGCTGTCGCCGTCTCGCGGCCCATCTCGCCGACGTACCTGTGTTATTATAACAACTATTTTACTTCTGTTTTCTTTCATTATCGTTTGGTGATTGCCTAACGTAAATGAAAAGTTGTGTGGTAATCGATTGTCGTGGTATGGACATGTGATGCGAAGGAATGAAGAAAATGTTGTGAGAAAAATGTTGAGTATGAATGTAGATGGCTATAAGAGTAGAGGAAGACCAAAGAAACGATGGATGGACTGTGTGAAGGATGATATGGCTAGAAAGGAGGTGACTGCTGACATGACGAGAAATAGAGAAGTATGGAAGAAGAAGACATGATGCGCCGACCCCAAATAAATTGGGATAAGGGCAGGAGAATGATAATGATTGCCTAATGTGGTGTCAAAGTTTTTATGCCGCCGACTTGGCTAAACATGCCATCGAGAGATATCTCTCACGCATGCTGGTTTCGGGAAATGCAGAACTGTTCGAAAGAAATAAAAAGGCGAAGAAGGAACAGTGAGTACAAGTCTGACACTATTCCGCTCCGAACAGAGCGGGAGGGGTCATTTGATGATTTCCCATCCGCAAAAAAAATAAGAAATAATTGGATTGATGTAGTTATAGTGGATCATTCTCACTAGTTCTACTGCACAGTCCTACGATACAAGTGGGAATTTTTGTTCCCACTAGTTCTACGATTACGTATCACCTTGAATCGTAGAACTAGTGGGGAAAAAAACCCACTAGTTCTATCGTAGGACTGTGCAGTAGAACTAGTGGGAATGATCCGTTATAGTGACGTGACATACCACATGTAATAGTGCAGCGCCTGGTCAGGTTGGTGCTGGTGTGGCGGCAGGGGCGGCGCGGGCGCCAGGCCGCCACCGCAGCGCCCCGACAGCGCTATGCAGTCCTTGTGTGCGCATGCGTTGCATACCGTGCATAGGTAGCCCTGGTAACGTGACATACAACTTATATGTAACATATTCGCGCAATACAAATGGATAAAGCGGTCGACAAAGTCTTCGCTCATCACATCCATCTTAAAGGTTTTAATTAAATGTTAATCAAAA
Source organism: Diarsia brunnea (assembly GCA_949774965.1). Lineage (NCBI taxonomy): Eukaryota > Metazoa > Arthropoda > Insecta > Lepidoptera > Noctuidae > Diarsia > Diarsia brunnea. The sequence continues at coordinate 2,114,579 of OX458998.1, read as the reverse complement.
CAAAACAAAGATAAACCGGGAGTCTTGGAATTAAATACAAGGTGTAAACGGAATCGCAGACGTTTACAACACAGCCGTAAAATTAAAATGGAACTGAGCAGGTCACATCACCCCGTCGGAGCTGCGGGTTGTTCGCAAGAGATACCGTGGCCTCGACATAAAGGGCTAAGAAGGAACATGGGTGGTTTTTAGTCAGTAGAAGTCTGACATTCCTTTTCGCTCTGCCCAAGAGCGGGAGGGGTTATACAATGATTTTCCACCCGCCAAAATTATCGCAGCAAAATGCGCCAACGTGGCTTAATGTTGGGTTCCGAACAACAGAACCAGGCGACGCGGTGCGCCCAGAAGGAGATTTCGTGACGAGCTGGACTCTTTTAAAAAACATTAGACCCAGACAGTCATAGACAGAGGTAAGTGAAAAGAGGGAAGGGAGGCCTTTGCCCTGCAGTGGGACACCTCAGGCTCATAATACAAACGGATCCTTCACGATCACGAAACCGTCAGCCAACCATTCTGTACATCAACTGTGCAAAAATGATTGCTGGGAAACTTAGGGATTTTCTGGGGTGTTAAACCATGCTGTACGGTAGGACCACAGATATAGATAGACCTAGATAACGCAAGAGCAACACTTCGCGTGCCTAGCTTACGTACAAAAATCGTAAGTGGCCACTTTCGCGCTCAGTCTGCATCGGTGTATAGCGCTAGTCGGACGTCGGCGCTGGTGCAAAGCGGGGGTTGGGGCGAAGGGGGCGCCTTGAATCGATTTGATTTTCCATCACTAGTGCATGTGACGTCATAATAGGTAGTCAAAAAATGCACGCTTGGTTTTCATACAGATCGTGATACTTGCGTTATCTAGGTCTATCTATATCTGTGGGTAGAACTCAATGCTGCGTACTCAAAACATTGTGGTGATGGATGCATACAGGGGTCGTGGAGGTATTTAAAGTTAAGTTTGACCTTGCAACTTGACAAAAATAATAACACTTTCAAATATGTGTCTTCCGAACTGTTTGTTCAATATCGTCGCTAGAAACTTCGGCCACTTTTGGTCGAACCGAAGATAGGTTTTTTGTCCGAAGGTTGCCGAAATCGAAGTCGAAACTTCGGTCGGATACGATAAAACAATCCATACCTGAAATATTCTACCCTTGAGGAACTTGGAGCAATGATGACACGTCGCGGGCTTCTCGAATGTGTGTAGCACAAACTTGTGGTTCGTACTCCGGCAACCAGGGGGCTCTAGGTTGTCACTGCGAAAGAATAGACATAAATAATTATAGTGTAAGTGTAATTCTCAGTGAACAAGAAAACGGGGTGATGTTTTAAATATTTTTATGTGTCCTTGTCGCCCTGAAAGTGGGTAAGCGAAAATAAGAATAAAGAAAAAAAATAAATTAATCATGATTAATTACAGGTATGTATTGAAAAGTGGGCGCCTACGTTAAATTATAAAAAAAAATCTGTAGCTGACAATATATCTAATGGGGGTGGAATGTAGGCGTCAGTCCACGACTAACGATACCTGCAGTGATTGAGGAGCTAATTAAATACAAATTGATTCAAAAAAATATTTTGTTGTAATCTAAGCACGTACTTTATACACGTGGTGTCCGTTTAAATTATTATGACGATTATAACTCATTCAACTTTTTGAATCGATATATCTCAAAAACGGTGCCTTTTAGGATTGAAAGTGTTTAGGCATTTTTATAGATTATTATCTGATCTATAATTTTGTATTTGCAAAATTTTATGATAAGACTTACTGTTTTGCTGAAAATCGCGAAACACCCGTTTTTTGTGACCTTTGACCTCGAATAAATTTTTTTCCAGGCGTCGGATCGATGAGAACTTTTTACATTTCATTTATAATGGTGTTTTGAACAATCCTACCAATTTTCAGCCGGGTGTGAATAATGTAACCTTATCCCTATTTTCTGGTCTAATTTGACCGGACTAATAGTAATCTGTGCAACATGTTGTGGGTAGTATATATGTTAGGTTAAATTTTAAGACATTGCAGGACTGTACACTTAATATTGTTTCCTCAAATGTAATAAATTTATTTAATTTGTTTTTAAAAAAACCTTGCCCCACACTAGGAATTTCTCCTGTATCGTGCGTTCACAAACATATAAAGTCACATACACAAATACCCAGACCCGAAATAACTATCTGCAGGCCATACAAATATTTGTTCCGTGCGGGGATCGAACCCGCGACACGCAGCGCAGCAGTCCAATCGCTTAGCCACTACGCCAACCGTGCCGTCAAATAAAAAAAATAATAATATAAGTCCAATACTCACATGGCGTCCTTGATAGCCTTGACCCACTTGCGTTTAGCGTCATCAGTGCGTGCGTACAGCGTGAACGTGGCGTCTTTAGTGCGTCGCACGAGGTAGAAGTGCGACGCCCAGCGCGCGTCACCCCGCAGCGTGCGGCGGCCGCAGCCTTCCTCCACGCGGTACTCCGCCAGCCGCACTCCCACGCGGTACGAGTACTGGTTGTCCTGGGAAGAGAGCAGCTGTGGGGGCGTGAGGGAGAGGGAGTGTGAGTTAGTATGGGTTTTAATATGTAATTGATAATGGCGGTAATTGCTTGGCTTAGTTATAGAAGCATGATATTTAAATCTTTAGCATCGTCTCGATTTCGACGTGGTAAGTTGGAAAACGCATGTTTTTTTTGTTTATTAATTAAAGAACAAAACAAAATATAAACAGAAACATCACAAAATTTATCCTATAGGTTCTGTTTAGTGCTGAGTCAATTTAATAATAATGTGAAAGCAAAATTAATAGCACAGGTTTTTCTTATACCCTAAACTCCGAGGTACTCCACAAAAAGACGAAATGACAACGTTACGTGTACAGTCATAGTTTAATAAAGTTTTTAATATGTATTAATTTATTATTGTTGTTAAATATTATTTTGTGTATTTTATCTATGGGCTTTAGTTGCCTGATATTGCTAAGTATTCCATTAGTGGATACCGCACATCACTCGGCGGATAAGTTGAAATAAGGGTAAGAAAATAATAATGAGGATAGTTGCCTGATATTAAAATGATTTGATTTGAAAAGTAAGTTCAGTAAGGCTTTGCATTTATTGTTTCATTTGTTATTTTTTTGCTGTAAATATTTCATACTGTATAAATTAATAAGTGATGTAAAGCAACTAACCTTCACAGGTTTACAGAGCAGCATGAGCTTGTCAAACACGAAGACGTAGCGCGACCGCAGCTTCTGGTCCTCGTGTGCCTTGACCTTCAGCTCTCCGTCCAGCAGTAGCCGGCCGTACGCGGCCAGGCCTGCGCCCCCCGCGCCTAGGGCGCCGCCTTCCCAGTCTATTATACTCTCCTGGACAAGTAAGACAGAAATTACTATTTAGCGTTCAATATCAATAAGATATGTTTTTGATGGGTGATTCATTATTGGAAAAAAGACCCACTATGCAATGGAGATACCATTATCTTGGCAATTTTGGTTTTACATTATGATTACAATTAAGGTTTTGTATTGAAATAAATTATAAATTGAACAGGGAAAAATAGTCTCTCTGTTTGTTTGTCCCTGCTTATCTCCGGAACGGCTAGAGGTTTTTATTTTAGTAAAATAATAAGGGTTCCAGTCAAAAAATTAAAACCCTTGTAATTTTTACCAAAATCCGACTTTATTTTTATTTTGTTAGCCTGTACTGTCCCACTGTTGTGCAGAGGCCTTCCCAAATTCCTTCCAAGAGCTCTTTTCCTACACCAATCCAACTCTAATAAAAAATAAATAATTTCACGCGAACAAAGTTTGCGGGCAACAGCTAGTTTATAATAAATAGTGTGTACCTGAACTTTAGATAGTAACGCAAGCACTTCACTATCTCTTTTGACTTCGTTAATGTATTGCGCTACATCCACCATTGCCTCTTTCGCTCGCTCCAGTCCTCGAAACTCTTCATGATTCTGTTGGTGAACGGGTAAAGTCTAGTTATTCATAATTACCACACAGTGTTCAGTATTTCAATGGAAAAAAAATTGTTACTTGATTTTAGTTTTGCTTATTATAGATGGCGTTATAAAACGTTCGACAATTAATAACTTTTGTTCGATTTGATTTTTAGAAATGACGCGCTCAACTGATCAACATATTGAATGGTAAAACTAAATAAAATTTTTGTCTGTCAAGTCATAGGTCTCGGGTTCGAACCCAAGACACGCTCCTCCCGTCGGGGCTGCGGGTTGTTCTAAAGAGATACCGCGGCCTCGGCACAAGGGTTAAGAAGGAACATGGGTGGTTTTTAGTCAGTAGAAGTCTGACACTCCCTACCACTCTGGCTAGAGCGGGAGGAGTCATTTGATGATTTCCCACCCCCCATCATCTGCCTAGCCTTTTCCCAACTATGTTGGGGTCGGCTTCCAGTCTAACCGGATGCAGCTGAATACCAGTATTTTACATGCAGCGACTGCCTATCTGACCTCCACAACCCAGTTAATACTAGGTAATACGATACCTACTTTTTGGTAAGACTGGATGCCAGAATTTCAGGTCACTGACTACATTTTCACAATTTGCATCATCTAAGTCCTACCTCACAGTGAAACTTACCGGTTGTGTTTCATGCACCAGTTTGTCCAACAACAGATGGTATTTGAGCACCCTCTGCATCGGCACCGATAGGATGTCGCGCAGCTGTATCCGACCGTCGCTGTGTTCTTTCTGACATTTCTGTTGACAAACGTAAGTGGAATTAGATTTTATGATCTGGGAGATAAGGGTCTTTTTGGTTTTAAAATTAGGGTTTAAAGATGAAAATATTAAGGAAATCCCGGTAGTATTTGGACAAGATATTTTGTAGTTTGGCTGCAGATTCGGTTCGATTCATAACACACACACACACATACACATTACATAACTAATTATATAGGCAATAGGGGATCGGACTGAGTCAAAAAAATAAGATTCTAATTAGTCTATCAGTTAGATTATCGAAAAATATTGGATAAATGATTTTTGTTTTATCAAATTAATAAAAATTGACAAAGATAAAATGCGTCAAAGATCATGAGTGGGGGGTTGTGACGTCATTTGTAAGTAAAAAATGTACTGACATGTGACGTTTTCGAGGAGTTCACGAGTTTTCGAAGCACTGAATCGTCTTCATTTTTTGTTTATGTGAAAAAAGAAAAAATACGTGTTCAATATTTTTTGGAAATCTATCTGACGGACTAATTAGTTTTTTTTTGTCCGATCCCCTATTAGGCAATCTCAATCTATGACAGAGAAAGGAGTGAATAATGTCTTGACGTGTGACAGGGGACAATAGAAGAAGAAATCGTGGTGCGCCGACGTCAAATAGAATGGGATAAGGGCAGAAAGATGATGATACAGGCAATCTTTTGTATTTCTTCAACATCTTCTAACTGTAAGGACGCATGTTATAGAGTACATAAATCTAAGCCTGTTGCTTAGAATTGTGTACGCGCTCACGCCACGCTAGGGACACGTCTGCGAGACGTATGCTTATGTTGCTAACTTACCGCTAATTTTTTATTGAAGGTAGAATCCCTGGCGTCCAGCATCTTGAGCGTGTCCAGTGCGTTAGTGGGTGAGGTTGGTGCAGTAGTCACCGCACAGCAGCAGCCGCTACCGCCATGCTAGGAACACGTCTGCGAGACGTATGCTTCTATTGCTAACTTACCGCTTATTGATTATTGAAGGTAGAATCCCTGGCATCCAGCATCTTGAGCGTGTCCAGTGCGTTTGTGAGGTTGGAGCAGTAGTCTTCGTACAGCGGCAGGCGCACCCGCCACGCTAGGAACACGTCTGCGAGACGTATGCTTCTGTTGCTAACTTACCGCTAATTGTTTATTGAAGGTAGAATCTCTGGCGTCCAGCATCTTGAGCATGTCCTGTGCGTTAGTGAGGTTGGAGCAGTAGTCTCCGTACAGCATCAGGCGCGCCCGCCTCGCCAGGAACACGTCTGCGAGACGTATGCTTCTGTTGCTAACTTACCGCTAATTGTTTATTGAAGGTAGAATCTCTGGCGTCCAGCATCTTGAGCGTGTCCTGTGCGTTAGTGAGGTTGGAGCAGTAGTCTCCGTACAGCAGCAGGCGCTCCCGCCACGCTAGGAACACGTCTGCGAGACGTGGGGTGCCGTTGCCAGGGACGCATGCTTCTGTTGCTAGTTTTAGCTGGCGGAGTAGGCCTGTGTGCGTTTCGTGGAGCTCCTGAGGAACAAAAACATTTAAATGGTTAATTTTTGACTGACCAAGGCTATAAGTAAGGGGAAGGCCGTTTTTTGACATACCCGTTATATAAATTATTGTTTTACTTCCTCTTCCGTGTGATCATGAGCTTTTTTATTAGCAAATTACATATTTCATTCACAGTTTTGCGAGGATAACATAGTCCGACTTAGCGGAGGTCCGAGAGGAGAGAAGGGAAGCCATTGCCCACCAGTGGGACATAACAAAAAAAACTAAATACTATTGTTGTAAATAAAGTTTGCTCTCACCTTAATTCCAAAGAATATGACTTGCATATCCTGTGGCTTGAGGTACGGCATCAGTGGCCTCAGGAAGTACTTGATGATTTTGCTTAGAACATCCACATAGTTGTTTTCAGTGTCCACCAGTTCTCGTATAACGTAATCTCTTTTTTCTAAACTGTGTGATGAGGTCGCTAGCTGAAATTTTTTAAAAGATAATTATTATTTTGAAATTGAAACAAAAAATCGAGGACGAATTCAGAGGTCAAGTGCTGCATGGTTATTTTGGCGTGTGGCCTTAAGTCCTCGAGCGTCCTTATGAGCACCCGGTGGATCATAAGACATTCAAGCAATGTTAGCGGACGTTCAAGAGGTTAATCGGTACTAACGCCGCCATTTTGCATTTTTTCCATAGACAATTTCAACCTGTTGTCAATGTTATTTAAGTGCAAAAAGAACCACGCTGCACTATTTGTATTGCATGCTAAACAAAAATAAATAAATATAGTTAATCCTCTAAATTCGTCCCGCTGTGTCCAATGAAAGCGAAAGCAGAGTTAAAATACAGTAACCCGTCCATTACCATCTACTAACTACAATTTACATTGATTTGTTTCTATAACGTTAAGTTCTGTTAGGATATCCACCAAATTCCGAAGTATGAAAGGACCAAATTTCAAGCAAAATAATACCAACACATGTAAGTAATATAATGTAGAAGTTATGCAGAAAATATACATGCAATGCAGTGCGGTACGGTACGATATGAAGCAAGATTACCGCGCACCACCGCACCACACCATATGTTCAATCTAGAGCACCCAAAAGAACCGTCTTCCGGCACATCCGTACCGCTAAAAATAAAACTTATTTTTACCACTTACATAGCGATATCCACTTATTTTTATCATCGAGAACGCAACGCTATAGAAACTGGGTGTTTATAAAAAGAGTGATAGCAAAACTAATAGCGGAGCGTTGTAAATACAATGTGATTGGAGGAGCAGTGCCATACCATGCATAATTCAATCGTCGTACGGAACGATTCGCTAAACTTTTACTTGTCCGGATGGAATTTAATACGTCCGTCAGCCGTGAACGGTTTTTATTGGAAATGTTGTAGTAAGTGCCGGTTTCGTGGCGATGGATTGTATCTGTGATATCTTTTGCACGACTACGCGATTGCAAATACAGGGTTATGTTGTAGGCCAACTTGCACCTTCATGCATTTATAGGGCTGAACAAATTTAACGCATCGTTCTTTTTCAGTCAATAATTTGAAGACGCTCAAATCAAACAGTTTATTGCAAACATGTTGTAGTGAGTTGGATTAAAGTTAAGTCAAATAATGGGGCCTTTGGCCAGCAGTGGGATGACACAGGCTAACAGTAACAGTAAAAGTTTCAAACATGCACCCTGTAACGCCACTGCCAAAAAAATATGGAACTATAGACACAGATTACTATAGATACAGAATGAGTTTTGTTTAGCGTTTAGTGATTTATGATGCAAGGGGGCATCACAAATCACATTCCATTACATTAATTGTTAATGGAGCTTAAAAGTAAATATTTTGTTTTCGTCCAATTTATTGGATAAGAAAAACATGTTGACATCGAGCTGACTGTTGTAGTGAAAAAGAGTAATGACTAACAAAATAATAATTTTGTGACCTACCTACCCAAATTGCTTTCTACCAATATCACTGAATATTTCACTTCGTCACGCGTCATTAAAAATGAATTACTGGCCTAGCTGGGAAGTGATTATGTATGTACAGACGAAACCACAGCCGATAGTTATTGATCAGTCAATTCTAATTTAATAACCAACACTCCAACCTCGAAATAGAAGAAGGTTGGCCTAATCATCTGCCTAGCCTTTTCCGTAGGCAGATGATTGCCCAATAAGGTGCAATATTGATTATTGTGCTTCTTTGATTAGTAGGAGGAAGTTTAACTATTATGACCCATAAATGCATGTTGAGCCTGGTGATTTGCGATTTTAAAGCCATCGGCAAGAAAAAACAAAAAAAAATCGTTTCCAGCAGATTTACGGAAGCCTTGGTTGACGGCTCCGTGAAGGGTTCGTTTCCACCTTGTATAGAACTTAGTACTTATGATTAATTGACATAGTTCAGCATTAAAGCGAATAGCACTGCCTCTCCTACACCCAAAAGCAAAAACAAAAAAAAAGGGATCCTACTGTGTTGAAAGCGGGCGGCTGCACGGGCGGTAGGTCGCGCACGCTGTTCTTGACGGCGCAGAGGTCGTGGTAGATCTCTTCATCATGGATACGCGCGCAGTAGCTCGCGTACTCACCCACGTCGGCTGCGGGTGCGGTCGTGCCGCCGCTGCGTTTGCGACCCACGCGTTTATGTTACATGCATAAGCTGGCGTTTCGCTTTTGGATTATTAGCTGGGGTTTTTGCTACTGTGACTTGTTGCTGGAGCTGCCTTACCCATTTGTATGGTCAAAGAAATGTGATAAGGACAGTTGCAGCAGTTTGGGCGGTACAAGTGTTGCTCCAGGGAGTGACCACACACACTTGACGAGGAGCTGGTTTGAGCCTGCCAGTAGGAACTTTATTAATCTTCATATCTTTCCTCTTGTTTTGATTCAGACACCGCGTAATATTCGCTTTTATTAGATCGACATGCTGGTCTTTCTGACCAGCTCCAACCGCGTTTAGTGTGGTTACTCCCACATAAGCAAGGAACCCAGCAAAAGTGCAAAAAATCTAAATGAATTTGATGTTATTAAATTATTATATGTGTTGGGGAAGCTAATGATACAAAAGCGAATACGGAAATAATTTGAGGTCCGTTTAGTGATGTACATGATGATATTTTAACGCCTAAGTAGTGGGCAGACGGTTACTTTTCCTATATCAGAATAAATAGCTAGCAAAACTCCACAGACGTGATAGGTTATCGATAAAAATAATTTCCAAAGAAAAAGGACATTGGCAAAATCTTTCAAATGAGACCTTTAAAACATCATCGTGTACCAATCATTTAAAAATAAAATATACAAGAAACATGAACAGAAATTGTCATTAAACTCATATCACAAAAATAGTACGGTAAGTTATGTCTTCCCATATTATTTTTCATGTACCAAAATGGACATAGCATAAAAATAATGTGACCAGCTAAACAACTAGATGACAAACAAAAAAATACTAGCTACGAAATACAAGAAGATAATTTTAAATAACAGGATATGCTAGCATAGTTTAACATCGCTTCGTGATAACAATATGGGTTCCAAATGATAATGGCAGTTCCAGAGATGGTCACACAACCAGCTTACTAGCTGCTAATGAGCCATTAGAATAATAAGTGCTCAATTCAATGTTTAATTTTGGGAAGTCCCCGAGCTCAATCCTAGGTCTGGCTACTTGAATAAATGCTAAAAGATTGGACAATTGGCTATTCGAAATCCATTTTAAGAAATCTCTGAATCATCATTACAAGCCTGGCTTTTTCACAACTGTATTTATTTTATTTAAACTTTAGAGGCGAATATAAAGCCTTAGCCATTTTCTATTAGGTCGAGTTACAGTATAAGCTGATGCAGCTGTATTTGCTGAAAGCTGTTACCTATTTGACTTCACACTAACATAGCATGTAAGTACAGTCTGTTTATAACCACTAACTACGTATGGACTAAGGTCTGAAATAAAGATATATATATTTTTTTATAAAATTAAAACCGCGCACCGCGGTTCCAGAAATATCCCAAATTAATTATTTTAATTCCTTAATATGGTATATTAACAGCAGATTATACATATTTACACGTGAGCAATTTTACAAAAAGCTATGTTAAAAGAGCTAAAATATCCTTAAATAATATAATTAATCACAGAACCTACACAAGTGACCACACCTAAATACAATAGTTTGTAGGTGTGTACTGATAAGTAGAACTTTTGATAACTGATAGTTCCAGTCGAAGAAACCAATCACTGGGCAAAATAAAATAACTGGACGAAAACAGTCTATCATTTGTCTACTAATATTACTATCCCTCTTTACGACTATCACTCATCGACGCGATAACTGTTGCGTACGAGTATAACACTGAAAACGGGATATTTACCATGTTTATTGCACAAACAGTAAACATGGTAGATATCCCGTTGTCAGTGCATGTCAGCTTAAAAACTTAAATTGCATATACATTTTTCATCGAATATTAAAACAAAACTACGGTGGATGGTACAGATTCTTTACACACATGATTCAATACTATAGAATCATGTAGTATGTTTGTTTAGTTTGCACTTGCACCGTGTACTTCCTATAATTAATAACCTAATGATGTAAAAGGAAACTGCCGCACTATGAAACACTATCATAATACATAGCTCATGGCTACGGTATATTCTGAAAAAGTTCAGCCTTATTTCATTCCAGTTTCATCATGTTTTATCCACGAGTTGTAGACGAGAAAAGTTTAAGTTTAGCTCCGTCGTTGAGCACCAGAAATGGGGGCACTATTCCAAGACGAAGCCGCCGCTTTTCAGCAGAACTTTCAAAAGATATGGCTATGTATAACTGGGCCTTAACTTCCAAGTTTGAAGTGGTATCTACAGCAATCTAGTATTCTTTGCATTATTATTTAACAGATGACTTTTTTACCTTCATGTAGTAACTGGGGAAGTAGGCTGTGACATAGCAATTTTAGGTCGACTTCCAGTCTGTCCAAATGCAGATAAAAACCAGTTTTTTATATGCTGCTGTCTAGCTGAGATCAACTTGACAACCCTAGGTAGCTCTGATTATAAAAAATTTACCAGTCTTTCGGGGTGTTTGGTTATTCATACAAATTAGTAAAAAAATGCCATTACTATTATTATAGGTTTGTTCTTTACAAATCAGTACACACGCTATCATGCCCCTACGAAGCATATCTACACGATGAGCTCTTTGCCGGAAGCTGGACGGCGATCACCGCTAATCGTAACAACACACTTGGTACACATCTTTAAGGATGTCATTAACTAAAAATCTAAGATCACGACTAAAAACAAGGAGTGTGTCTTCTGTCTATTTATGTATGTCTCTTTATTCCACGGTGACTTGTTGTCTGTTTTTTTGATGAAGAAGTTGTTTGTGTGTTAGTGGATTGCAATAGTAAACAAATTCCTGCGATTGAAATGCACGATGTCGAAAGAGGATCAAATTTTTACTGCTTTGCATTTAGCAATATTGTAGATGTGCCCGTAAATATTACTAAGTACTCGTTTACTAACTTTCGTCTGAATATTTTTTTTACTGTAAAGAAAACGAAGAAGAACAGAGTAGGTTTATGGAGTAAATATATATAAAGGTCTTCAAAATTATTTTATCAACGTTTACGTTTTTGTTCTAAGTTCCTTCGCCATTCATTCACATATTTCCTACAATAACTCAATTGATTTGTTTATGAGTTCCCAGTATTGCTAGTTTACGTTACGCAAATAGACGGCACGTGGAAGTAAGCACCTGGTTATGATTTAGAGCTGTTTGTCTACAGAATGTAAGAGGTGGTCACGCATGTTTCTCATACGTTAAATTCGGTAATTAGGGTTCCGTAACTCAAAAGGAAAAACGGAACCTTTTTTTTTAGCGGGTGGAAAATCATCAAATAACCCCTCCCGCTCTTGGGCCGTAGTAGATATTGAGAGATTTTCCATGTTATTTTAGCACCATAGACTTCTTATAGGTTTTCCTGTAATCTATAAGGGTTGAACTAATTTCTGTATTTTTTTTTCCAAATTTTAGTCTCAGCAGTTTCGGAGATAAGGGGGGGGGGAATGGTCAGACAGACAGACAGGCACACGAGTGATTCTATAAGGGTTTTTTGGCTGCGGGTTGTTCGCAGATACCGCGGCCTCGACATGAAGGGCTAAGAAGGAACATGGGTGGTTTTTAGTCAGTAGAAGTCTGACACTCTCTTTCGCTCTGCCCAAGAGCGGGAGGGGTTATTTGATGATTTTCCACCCGCCCAAAAAAAAAAAGGACTAACAGGGCAGAATGGAAGAAAAAAGCGGGTTGCGCCGACCCCAAATGCCATGGGATAAGGACAGGAAGATGATGATGATGTATCGTATCATATAATTCAAATTGGTCGGATGGTTTTGCCGTATCGTGTGCCTACCCGAACATTGTGGCGCATCCCTAGGCCGACGTAAACGTGAGTGTTTCGGATACTTGGCTGTGTATCGTACGGGTTTTGTTTTTGTTTCGATGCTGGAATGTATGGAAGATTTCAAGACAAACACTAAGAAGTGTTTTTTTAGTCTGATGGTTTTTTTGATTGATTAAAGTGTATACTAGACCAGTTCTTGCGAATAACTACAAACAGTAGTCTAGTCAGTGATTAATGTTATAGTATTCACCCATACGTACATAAAATCCGATTTCGTGTCTTACTGCCGCACTCAGAGAGCTTTAATGATTATTTAGGCCATCACTTAGTAAAGTTTTTACTAAGTGACGGCTTAAGTAATCATTAAATATCTCTGAGTACCGCAGTTAGATCTTCTACTGTTTACAATATATTTTGATGCTCTAATAAATCAACATTATAGCGTTTGTTGCGGAAAGTTTATAATATCGAAATAAATACATAATTATTGAACTTAGATATAGCACAGAAATATCGCTGGTTTCATTACACCCGAGCGAAGCAGGGGCACTAGCAGACTAATAAGAGTGGCATGTATCCGTCTATTGTAGATGTCACACAAATTGATTGAGCGATCCGAACCGAGGAATTCTGTGAATTTTACTACAAAACAAAGGAGTATTCTTTCTAACGCTATCAAGTAAATGAGTTGTCTAGAATTGCAAACAATTTCCAAGGTTCATTTTCCTACCTTGAAATTATGAAGTATCGTTATGCTATTATTACTTTGCGTGCCAATCATTTCTTTGCATATTTGACGGTCTACGTAGCGAACTAGAAATGGGACTTAATTAACCTGCTTGGTTTCAGCCGGTTAGTTAACGGAAATACTGGCTACATAGATAGCTGCCTAGTCTATATCAAACTGTGTGGTATAGGCTAGGCTAGGCTATGTGGGGTCGGTTTCTAATGCAATGTAATCAGATGCAGCTGAATACTAGTATTTCACATGGACCGGCTGCCTATTTGACGTCCACGGGCTATCGTGTTACGGGGTAATACGATAGTCGTTGGTAAGACTTGTTATCAGATTTGTTCTTCTTTCAAATATCTATAATTATGACAGCTGGGATCAACGGCTTAATGCATGAATTTGTACCTTCTAAGGTTTGGAGGCCTCGAATTATCGATGGATTCGTAATGGATGGAAGTAACCTTCGAACAACTCGTGCAGTTTTTACTAAACTCCGACCAAATAAAGTGTCTGTCTGTGTTATTATAGCTCCTGAACGGATGAAATGAATTTGGTTTAGAATTTTTTGTTTGAAATATGTCTTAATCGAGAGTGTTCTTAGATGTTTCAAGAATATCCGATCGGCTCAGTCGTTTAAAGATCATCATCTCTTTACTAGTATATGAAGAATAATTATGTCATAATTACACACTTGTGATACGCAGTAAAGAGTATAATTATTTAGCCATGAGATGAAATACAGGCCACTGAAAGATTATTATTGATACATCAATAGATAAAAGGCCGAAAATATCTTCGTACAAACACTGTTATGAAAACAAATCGTGCGTAAATAAGCGTGGGAGGAAACCTTTCAAGAAATTGAACTTATTAAATTAATAGCCAAACAAATGTTATAGCGACTGGACCATTCCCCATGAGTCTCGTTAGTGTTAGTTGATCAACAGATTTTAGATACTACCTACATGTAGAGAGGCTATCAGGAGGGCTAAAATAGCCACTTTAGCAGATATGAATTGCGTTAAAAATTCGTAAAATGGTCGCAAACGCAGTGACTATTAATTATTACGAATACTCCATTATACGAATTTTAACGCAATTCATATTATGAAATGCTAAAGTGGCCATTTTGGAACCCCTGAAGAAATGTCATAATAAACTACGGTTTTCAGTTTTTCTTCCTATACTATTCTTGATAAATTGCATGATTCTAGTTAACGAGTTACCCTATAGGTTTTGATGTCATTGTGAAATCGCAAAGTATGCAACACAAACGGTCACATTCCGCGTTTCTAAGAAAAAATCGGTGGTGACACACGGACAGACAGACAAACGGACAAGAAAGTGATCTTATAAGGGTTCCTTTGTTACCTTTTGAGGTTTCTGCGGAACCCTATAAAGGTCTTGACAGACAGGCGGACAACAAAGTGAGTTCTTTTTTGACGTTCGTTATACTTATACGTCACCCTAAAAAGTTATCTGATGTGACGCCTATGTAGAGTGACAACTAGTTTGACCGTTTGATTTCGGTATAAGTCTTACTTGCAAGTTCTTTACGATTATGGTTAGTAATGTCCCGCCTAACGTTAGTATTTTTAAATGTCTTAGCTACCCAGTAATTATAGAATGTGTCGATGTGTAACCTATCACCATGACACCGAATGCAACAATAATACCGTTTGGCAACCTGCTGTAAAGGATAAAGGTTAGATAAAAGTGCTCAAAAGACAGATAAAGCATGACTAAAAGTTTCTGAGAAGTACCGAGCTTATCTCGTGTTGTGTTATCATGTTCGCGAAAACGGTACGCTGACGTTTGGTCACATCTCACAGTAGATATATTCCCTCATAACTCCTAAACGGACGAATGGATTTGAATGAAATATACGTCGTTAGATTCGTTTTTTAGTTTTATAACTACTTTTTTTTCTTCCATACTTCTCTAGTATTCGTCATCTCATCAGACACCTCCAGTTCTCCATTCTTGCCATATCATCCTTCATACAGTCTCTCTCATCGTTTCTTTGGTCTTCCTCTACTCTTTCATTTATCCATCCATTTTCATATTCAACATTTTTCTCATTCCTCCGCATCGCCCACGACAAACGATAACCACACAACTTTTCAGTCACCGGCAACCAATACCTGCACTAGCGCTTGATTCCATAGAAAGTAGGGACCTAGTTAGTTTACTGGTTATCTTCATACTGTGTCGCCGGTGCATCTAAACGTTCAATTGACATAGTCGTAACTGTCGCAAGAATTCGCATTACGTCATTGCACGGTTTTATTTGAATGACTTCCGTTAAGATTGTCAGTTCGCTACGAATTAAAATGTCTAAGGTCCGGTTTCCACGAGCGGAGCGTTGCGGAGAGATAAGAGACGTGATGTTGATTTCAACCGGAGCGATACTAGCACGTTTCCTCTCAGCTCCGCTCGTGTTCGCATTGGTGGGAACCGGGGCTTAGTTAAAACTTTCTAGAGGTGCATTTCAAATCAATAAGTTAAATCATTTTAATGCGATAAATATGCAAATTAATAAATTTCATAATTCATTGTCTGTTCGTTAAATTTTATCGATTTGCTTGAAGCAATATTTTAATACGGACTTGTGCAGTTTGTGAATTATTATAAGTTGTAGAGTTGTAATATTCTGCGATGTTAACATTGGTAACTAGTTTATCCGTGATCATGATGCTTGCAGCGCCGAAATATCGGGAACAAAAAAAAATAGTAAGATGTTAATCATAGATATTGTATGTCATTCATAATAAGAGAAAGACAAGAAAAAAACAAATTTTCAACAAAAAAAACTTCTTCGAAACTATTTCAGCTATCACGTAATACATAAACAAAGTTTTTCGCGGTTCAATGAAGTAAAAAACATCCGTTCTAAACATAGGCATACCTACGCAAAACACACTAATATTAATAGAGCTATATTTTAACGAAGCGCTAGCTTTTTCAGACAGGAAAAGATAGTAGGCAGGCCTACTTTACGGAGGATGAATGTAGGCTGAAAGTCGGAACAGATAGATAAGTTTTGCTTGCTAGCTCGCTAGTGTTGGTCCTAGTTAGACTCAATCTAGGCATGTTTGTGACTGGCGCTTTATAAGTTGGTAGGTACAGTCTAACTCAGTAAGACAATATGCAGAATGATTTCAGTAGGACAATAGAAATCTAAGTCTATTATACTTTGTTGCATTGTCCTCGATGATTAGGATTATTAATGTAGTCACGGCTTTAGTCTGTGGCGCCAACACATAAGTTTAAAGAAAAAAGTTTATCTGTGCTAGCTTCCTGTCACCGGCTTCTGTAAATATCTTCATTCGGATTTTATGTCTTAATGGCGTCACTCTTTTCGATTATTTTTAGATTTCTTTTAGGTTTTTAAACTTCATTTTAAAGTTAAAATGGAAAAATAAGGTTAATATTGACAAAGTCGAGGCCAATGAAGAAATCAAAGAGATTACGAAAAGCGCATTAAACATAATTAGCTCTGATTCGAGTGTTAAGTGTTTTTATTAGTGTGTTGTTCTATGTAAGAAAACAAAATGGCTTACCTTGTGTGTGCCTTGATTCGTTTTTTGCCTACTGCTGAAGAATTGGAATCAAAAGCCTAAAGCTCTGTTGTGTGGCAATAATCGCTACATCGAAAACATGGTATGTTCTATATGCCTTGCGCTTTGCACGTGTTTGCAACTAACTGCATGCCTGCCACGTGGGCACTACATCGAAGTTCAGAGAGTACCTATTAAAATGTTTGCCTCAATTGGCTGCTAGCATGACCTGAGACCGCTCTGTTGGAGCTTGCAACGGAACTATGAAGCCCAAAATGGATACATTATGTACGACTTGCCTGGCCTGGGGACATCCTGCGGGGGTGTACATGGCCTGAAACGGCAGTGTCGTGAACTCAGCAACCCTAAAGGGGTGTCCTGGGGGGGCACACACGGTTGACTGCTATTATAACCTTCATGGATACATTATGAACGACTTGCCTGGCCTGAGGTCATCCTGCGGGGGTGTACATGGCCTGAAACGGCAGTGTCGTGAACTCAGCAACCCTAAAGGGGTGTCCTGTGGGGGCACACACGGTTGACTGTTCTATTATAACCTTCATGGGAAGTTCTGCGGGAGCTTACTTGGTTATATAAGTGTAATGTTGTTCTACAACATGCATTGTGTTTTATCCTCGAGAAGTTGATACCTATAACATTTTTAAGGAGGTTACCTTATAGAAGACAATAAAATTGTCCCTTCACAGTCATTAGAAAATATCCTCCCGTTATCGGTTGAGAAGTTGAAAATGCAGATCAAGATAAATGAAAGTGAATTAAGGTGGTAAGTACCATATAAAGAATTATTATATAATCAAGTTTCTTGAAATACTTGGTGTGGATCTATACCCAGAGAAAGAAAGAGAAGATTCATATAAAAAATATTAAATAAGCAAGTAAAACCCGCCATTCTCTATTTATAAACAAATGTTTTATTAATTCTGAAGATCATACAGTGGTGAATGAGGTATCCAAAAGGCATAAATAGACATAGTTAAGAAGTTGTATCTACCAATCCACACTGGGCTGGCGTGGTGGATTCCTCGCCTAGAGAGGAGGCTTGAGTCCTTACAGTAGGAACATTACAGGCCGATGATGATGATGAAGAAGCTGAATGATGCTTCTGTTTTGTGTGTATACATATATATACAAGCAGGGGGACGTAGATCTCTTATTGTTGGTAACCAACAAAGACAAAAGAGTTTGTTACAATCAAAGACGGAAACATAAGATCAGCAAAATCTATAAATAAATCTGGTTAAGGATTAAATATGAGTGTACCATAAAAGTTCACTCATAGAGTGAGCTCATGGGAGCCGTATGTGCTTCAACAATAAATTTTTAAACTGGCGGGGCCCTCCTCCATAAGGGCAAAGAAAGGGGGGGCTGTCATCAAAAGTACCTACAAGTGCAGCAGACAGAATGCGGATGGCCAGGAGAAATCATTCCCTTCAGAAATAAATTCACAGGTTGGTGGACTTAAATATAATTTATGTGATTGGAAACCAATCACTCAAACAACCCAGTTATTCTTAATTGGATGGTGGTGATGGAGTTATAGGTACTCCTCTAGATGATAAATTCTATACTTGAATTTATTCAGATAGTATCTGAAATGAAGAAGTGAATTGCTTTCATAGCAATTAAAGTTTGTTACCTACCCTTTACAATAACAACTTTGTTTACCATTTTTTCCTTGTCAAAGAGACAGAAATAAATTAAACTTACTGTCTTTTATATAAAAGACATTACATTATGTTTAGTTCGGTTGGAGATAATCTTGTATACAACAGTATACCAATTTTTTACAGAATAATGGTTTTTTTCTTAGCACATTGGATTGGATGCTTATTACATGATAGACATAGGCAAGGATATAGGAAGCTTTATTTTTTCAAGGCAAATGTTATGTTTTCAATATGTCTTACCTTCTGGTTTATTTTCAGCCCCATAAACATAAATTACAAAAACATTGAAACCCATTACAGGTTTCAAAGCTTCCTTATAGACAGAGAGGCTGTATAATGTTTAGAAAACATGAAATCATCAGTACCAAAGAGAAATGTGATTTCATACCTAAACAACACAGTAAACTTCTAGGTTTACTTTTTTAATACTATTCACTAAGCTTTAACATCACTGAAGAGAAATGAAATATAAGAATTTATTGATAAAAGGCTATTAGAACTTTAATATGCTTGCCCAGTTATTAACTAAAGGACTCTATTCACTAAGAAACTCAAGTGGCACAAAAACCTTGTTCTAAGTGATAACAATGATAAAATAACATCATGCCTGTAATCCCGAAGGATTAGACAGAGAGGTACCTACCTAATAGTACACCCACACTTTTGCCAGTTCGTTTTTTATGATAATTATGATATAAACACTATGTTGTATATATTGTATCATTTGCTGTGGTCCATAGACATAGCCAGTTATTTTGAGTTAATAATTAAAATACACACATATAAATATGCTTCATCTGCATGGTACGGAATATTGTGTGGCTCATAGATTGCTAACAGACTATGGACTGTAGATTCAGCTCAGTTTTTTAATACCAAAATTGAGTGCTGCCCCTTTTTTCTGGGCTAAAGTGTTCTGTCAGTCATTTATGAGATAGTGAAATTTTTTGCCAAGAATTGAAAATATAACATCAGAATCAGAATTTTTATTTGTTAAACATAGGTATGGTACATAATGGATACAGTATCATACTCATTTAAATAAGGAGCAGTTAAATAAATTTCTAAAATCCTTGGCCATAGTGTGAATCTAGGTATATATGGTTACTCGATATTACTTACATTAATACCAAAGGTAATAATATGATATCAGCATATTTTGAATGTGGAAGGGAATCTTAGGTGTTTTAAATTATTAAAATATTATATCCGTATTGGTGAACTTACAATTGATTAATTGTATCATGGAATAACACTAAGTATCACAGTTATGTATCGTGGCCCCGGTATCTCCAGGGGTTGTAGCGGTGATAAGTGGTGGATGCTCCTTGCCAATACAAGGTGGCATTGGAAGGAATGGTATTTAGACCAATATCATTTATTCTATACTTTTTCCACTATTCTCTACTGGGATTGATGGCAGGAGTATTATCAGGAACATTTTTTAAGATTTTGGAATTAGTATTGAAGCTGTTGATATTATTAGGAATTCAATAACTAAAAGTACACAATACCAATGCTTGCCTCATTGCCTGCAATTGTAAAGACAAGATACTGTAATTAAAATATTATAAGCATTAGCAAACCATCACTGAAGTTATTCAGTTTTTTCGCTTTAAGGATTAATGAAGGTTTCTTCCTCTATTTTCATATTCTGTTAGTTCAGTTCTATCTCTAATTATAAGACCACATATAGGTACAGATGATAGTATCAAAATACGGTTCAGAGACTTGTCCTCCAAGATCCGGAGAATTCTTGGGAATTGGGATGTTTTTCAGTTTTTTATTTTCTCTCTACTGGATCACATTCAACAAAGTGATTTACAAATAATTACCAAAAAAGCGATAACTATATTACTGCTAGCCACAGAAAGAGTGCAAACAATACCTATCTCTATTTTATACTTATGATATAGTGATTAAACAAAATCGTATTACTTTAAGGGTTGATACGCTAATTAAATTTGTGGGCCAAACGAATACCAACCTTTTATAACTGTTTCTTTCTTTAGCAATAGAATAGGAGTATGTAAACCCAGCTATAGGGGTGGTTAAATATTTAAAATTAATGCATGGCCTGTGGGACTGTACTAATTCATGAATAATATCCACAAGAGGCCTTAAAGATGTGTGAACTCAATTACAATAACGTGTTGGAAGATATGGAATTGACATTAGTACATGCTCAATAAACAGTACACCCGCCATGCAACAACATTGGCAGCCTCCAGCAGTTCAATATAGACGATATTAGACGAGCAAATGTTTAAATTAATCCTACTTATAATATTATAAATGTGAAAGTTTGTGAGAATGGATGTGTGGATGTTTGTTACTTTTTCACGCATAAACGGCTGGACCGATTTGATTGAAATTTGGTATGTAGATAGGTTATACCCTGGATTAACACATAGGATAGTTTTTATCCCGATTTTATCTTCCCATGGGATAATTTTCGAGTTGTAGCGGGCGAAGCCGCTGGCACAAGCTAGTGATTTATAACTAAAACTTTAAAATGAAACCTTTAGTGAACAATAGAAGGCTCCCTGAAGCAATTTTTTAATAACACTGGTAACGATTAAACCTGAATTGTAAAAATACTACCTTTAGGTAACTAAAGTGGCCTTAACAAAATTCTAAAAAATGACATATGACTTATAAGTTATATAATATTCATCTGAATGATTTTAGATGGATGTTAATGGATTTTATATAAATTTTTATTGATTTTGTATAAATGTTTATCGATTTTATATGAATGCTTATTGATTTTGTATAAATGTTTATTGATTTTATATAAATGTTTATTGATTTTACAACTAGTCTTTAAACATCTACATTAATAATCCTAATCATCGAGGACAATGCAACAAAGTATAATTGAATAGTCAAACGAACTTACCTGTAAGTGAAGTTCGACGGTAATTATACTTTGTTGCATTGTCCGAAGATGATTGGTCCCACCCGACCCAAAATCTCCATGCTATTTATTCATATGAGCATGAACCCTATGTTGTAAAACCAATAAATTGCTATGAACTTAATGAAGATATTTACAGAAGCCGGTGACAGGAAGCTAGCACAGATAAACTTTTTTCTTTAAACTTATGTGTTGGCGCCACAGACTAAAGCCGTGACTACATTAATAATCCTAATCATCTTCGGACAATGCAACAAAGTATAATTACCGTCGAACTTCACTTACAGGTAAGTTCGTTTGACTATTCAATTATACGTAGGTATACTTACCCACAAGATCTTAGGAAACTTTTTTTTTGGTAAGAACAATTTTTGTATAAGTAAGTACTTACTTAATTTTTTGGACAAGTTTAGTATAGTCCACAAAAATGAGTCAGCCCAATTTTTTTTATACCTTTCTATTGTTTTATTGTATGGGAGGAAACAAATCGGGACAGTGCGGAAGAAGGCCGAATATACCAAAATAATAAATAATCGGACGCTTTCACACATTTCCCTAAGAAAGTTTCCAGGTACATCTTGGTTATGAATTCGGGTTTTTCCTTGTTGTCCCACTTAAAATAATCACTCTGTATCCTTGGGCCCAAGTAATTTATCTTTGGAGAGATTATTTCATAATCTTTTATTGACATAAGTATCCACATTTAAAATACCTATAAGGAAAAAAAATGTAAAAGAAACATTTATAATGTTTAAATTAAAAAGTACATTATGAAAGCTGTTTTGTGCAAAATTTTTAAACTTACGTAACAGTTATTTTTTCATTACTGCAGTATGTGCATTCAATTATGAAATCTGTTTTTTGACCTCGTTTTCTTTTAATTAAATTTTACTTTATTCTACTGGTTTTACAGCTAGTTTTTTCCAGTTAGGAATTCTTGAAATTTGTTGATCAACAAAGCGGCAATGCGAGCTCGAAGCAATATTCTACTTTCATGCTGCTGGTGCCGATCGGTAAACTCCGTTCGGCATCTGCTTTGCTTAGTGATATAGGTACGATTTTGCCGTACGGCTCTACCGATCATGTCGACTCGAACCTATACATGTGTAACACCCATAGAAACACCCTTTTTTATGGTGGGTGGAAAATCATCAAATAACCCCTCCCGCTCTTGGGCAGAGCGAAAGGGAGTGTCAGACTTCTACTGACTAAAAACCACCCATGTTCCTTCTTAGCCCTTATGTCGAGGCCGCGGTATCTCTTGCGAACAACCCGCAGCCCCGACGGGATAGAAACACCCCTGAGAGTTCGATAAACAAATATCTCTTCTTCTTTAAAAACATGAGCACATAATCAAGATTACCTACTAAGCTCTGATTTCCAAAGCTCCAGTATCAATTTTCAATAGTTATTGAAAACTCGTAACCGGATCACGTTTACTACTAAATTGGATTGGTGACCTTTAATACGAGAAGCATGAAGCTTGGATATAATGTATTTAGCCTTCGGGTACTACGGGTAGTCGGTAAACCGAAATATACGTCGATTTAATGATGTTACCGTAACCAACCACTAATTACGTCATCACGTAACAGTAATTGGGTGGTGAATTTTATATGGCCTGAACTGCGGAGATTTCACTGAAATATTCAGAGCTCATGGGACAAGAACTGTTACATAGTATCGGATAGGATGGATAAAAGTTAACCGTAACAACAAACACATAACCCTCCTTTTGGGCTTCGCCGCAGTCTGGTAAAAAGAGTGTATGATATTGTCTGCTACAAAAATTGTAGCAGTAACTAATCGAAGAGTTAGTGTGTTGTGGCGTAAGTTTCAAAAAGCCACGTCCAGCAATGGACAGTTATAATTGGATAGTTGATTGATAGACAAAATGTGACAGTCAGCCTTACAGGGGGTATAGTTTTGCCCAGTAACCGGGCTGTGAAGGCCGGTTAGGCAGTCGCAGCTAGAAAATACTGGCACTCAGCTGCCGCTAATTTAACTGGAAACCGACCACAACGTAGTTGAGAAAAGTCTAAGCTAGCTAGACAGACAAAGAAACGCAGGATGACAGGACCCATCTTAGAGGCGACGCTTGGGAATAAATGACCTTTATCCAGCAGCTGTCGTCTCCAATTGAAAGTGGGACTTACACAGTTCGTACCTAAAACACGTACTACCAACGTGTGGGTAGAAACTACGCAATCCGAAAAGGACTCCTCGTTTCCACGTATAAGACAATAAAGTAGAAAGTTGCGCGAACTCCCACGCTGAGTTCGTTTAATTAAATTAAAACTTTGACCACATTATGTGGATGCATAAGTAGATGGGCAGGTAGAGTATTTACCCAGTTATTAAACCTTATGGTAACGAGAATAAGGGTCAGTGTTCTGCAGAAGCAGAGGTAAATTAACAATGACAGTACCTATGTGGGTAGGTACTCGTATTTGTGACAAAGGTCGGCTCATCCATCTTTGTTTTAAAAGGAGGTCTGTTGACATACAAATTAGAGCGGGCAAATAATTGGGTGTGATAAAGTTAATCCGAATTAAATGTCTTTTAATTTACGTCAGGGTATTTTTAGAAGTAGCATACACTGAATAAATTGAGCTCTGCAGAAAAGGTATTGAAATTGCAAGATTTAGGTTTAGTAGACATCTTCGGTGGTCAATTCTGGTAAAAAATCTCCTCACAAACTAAACTACAGGATCTAGAATTATGGCACAAGAGTTAGGTACTTCTTTGTATTCGTATTCGAAGATGAAGTTTAGGAAGGGTTCTTTGGAAATTCATCCCCTGAAGGGATTCAACAGAAGATGAAACTTTGTATGGAAGTTTATCAAATTTGCTAACAGGACAAGTCCCATGGGGCCATGCCAACGTCTTGTACTGGTTATAATTTCATGGGCCCTTCTTCTTGGCGTATCGATTATACTTCCATATTTCGCGGTTTGGGCCCAGTAGGTGGCCACGTTTATTGCAGTGGCATATGCCTATGGGGGGTCATCAAGAGTACAGGTAAATGGACGCCTGGAACACCTTAGCAGGCCCTAATAACCAAGAAAACCGATGGAAACTTCTCCAGCTACAACAAGGTCGTTTGGTCAGCTTCCTTCTGTTTATGTATGAATTTAAAACACTCCGCACTCACATTGCTTCTAAGAAATAATATGTTAGTACTACATTGTTTATAACAAAATGTATGGGAAACAAACTGTGATGTTTTATTTAGATAACGCCAAGAAATAAAGCAAAGAATGCGAGTATTAACACGCGCACTTCCGAGGGAGAGAGCTAGTCTTGTCACTTAACTTTAATTGAAGAATTTCGAATTTTATTTCTTTTGAAATAGAGTTCAACATCTTATTTGATCACTCTTGTCACTAAACAATCCCTAAAGTACTGAACTTTATTTCTTGGTCAATAAGGTTGATAATACCGTATCGAGTACTATTCTGGTCAGCTTGTCATTGAACGATCTCTACCTTATTATTTAGACCATAAGGTTGCAAATATTGTATAAGATTCGGATCGCTGGTCAATTATGCACGCAATTGTGGGTTGCACAATGATTAGCAAAGCGTATTCATTGATGAGCATTCAAAATAAATAAGTAACAGTTGATGACGGCGACAGTTGTGTCATATCTTGTAACTCTAGCGTTCAGATTAATTGAAAGAGGTTTATTGGTACCTAGTGGTAATGTATACTGATGTATTGGTTCAATGAACTGAATGCAATTCACTGGGTTGAACGGTTTGTTAAACTGTGTAAATATGTACTTACTTATAGTATATTTTTGACACTAATCCAATCTACTACTCAATCACCAGCAATCACTAGTCAAATAAACCGGCTAGAATACACAGAACACATAAAAGAGCTAGAATAGCATAGCACGATAATGTTTGTTTTTGTATAATTTAGAATTTTCAGTTCTTATATTCTATCGTGTTAAAATTTCGAAACCCATAACCCACCACGTCTGCGGAGTTTCTCAAGATAATTTATTTTGACACTATAATCGTCACGTGAAGCAGTGTTGCTCCTGTCGGGGCTGCGGGTTGTTCGCAGATACCGCGGCCTCGACATGAAGGGCTAAGAAGGAACACGGGTGGTTTTTAGTCAGTAGAAGTCTGACACTCCCTTTCGCTCTGCCCAAGAGCGGGAGGGGTTATTTGATGATTTCCCACCGCCCAAAAAAAAAAAAAGCAGTGTTGCTTATTACCTACGTTATTAGAACTCGTAAACAGATAAACCGTTACTAGAAAATTCAAGAAAACGTAACTACTGAAGGCAGAGCGTAATACTTTCGCTGTCACGACTATGCCTTCCATTATCCCGGAGCACATTCAATCTCTCAATGTGACAATGAGCTGGTCTAAAACCTTAACTTATAAGTAACAAAAGGATTAACTATTGTTGTTAGGTGATACCGTAGCGACGGAGGAACATGAATTGAATATTAACAAGTCAGATGAAAGTAAACCTTATTAGAATGTACCAAGCGTGATGTTAAAACCGACTAACCGAATAAATATTCGTTTTTGCGGACGCATATGGCTGAGGTTCTGGCTGACTGTGAGCTTACTTCAGATAATCGTGCAAGCTTAGATCATCATACGGTTCTGTCAATCTGGTTCGTACAGACTGCAGCTGCGGACCCCAAATACTTCAGCACATTATCTGTCAGGGTCTGGTGTTCAGAACTTTGTCTGCGATTTGGCCGTAACAGTTACACTGAAAATTTAGTCGACCGAAACGGCACGGCATTTTATGGTGACCGAAGATAAGCATCCATCTTCCCTTCCTAATTGCTAACTATCTTACTAAGTGAGGTGGACACCTATATCGTGTCACAGACTGTACATGGCCAATATTCCGACGGTCGTGTTTAATTTACGCCACCCAAAAACCTCAGCCATATCCGACCGCATCAAAAATCAAACACCCGACAGAAAAAAACGACTAACAAAATCAGCCACCTCTGGCGCCGTCGAGTTTAACTTGACGTAACAGAGGTCCTCGTAAATCTCCTCCACGCGGTCCTCACAGGTGGCAGAGGGTATGGTGAACTGCACCCAAGGGACCTCCGTGGTTGGTTGATGGCCGGGGCACTCCTCCATGACGGTGGAATACGGTGGAGGCGCCGATGACACGCTTGCGCTACTACAAGGGGTGTTAAATTACTTTGAACTTTGAAAGTTAGAGTGGAAGTTTGCAAGTAGTTTGGTACTTACACAGATTGTAGATCTTTGTATATGTCCTCTTCTGATTGTGTGCGGAGAGCTGAGAATGGTCTGGAACAAAATTGGGAGTATCAGTTACCCAACTCACATCACATATCGTTTCGAAATTTTAAAACTACCGATGGGGAGAACCCGACATTTACATACTCGTACAACTCCGGATATTTAAATGGTTATTTTTTCCCATTAAATATCTCCTGGCAAATACTATAAATGTTAATACCGGACAACGTCCTTACGGGGGGCGAAAAGCCGGACATGATCTGACTAATCCGGATAGATAAATAATCGTAAGTGTGAGCAAAGAATAATAACTTTTCCAGGTACTTCATAATCTTTTATCTTTTCTATTTTTATTTCTGATAGATATTTTACAATTCAAAAGAATTGATCCGGAAGCCATTATCATTTCGCGAACTTATCTTTTCCCTAAACCACTTACGTAAAAATTAAGTACCCTAAGGAAAGAACAATGAATGAAATCGTGAATCACAAGACTAATCTCTAATCTATTAATCTTCCATTCACAAAAATTACTTATCGTATTATCATCATTAAATCTGTACAATATAAAGTGACTCACAGGCCATAGTAACACATAATGCGGGTGTGCTGGAGTGTCAGTTCATCTGCACCTGATCTGAACCACACCTTTGACATAGCAACAAACGTGAGCAACAACTTGGTTAGAACAATAATATCCTTGCGAAGGAATTTCGGCATCTCAACGGAGATTAGGCGCAACGCAGGCGATATTACACAGGCATATTTCATTCACTTTCATAGTCAGATTCCGATGGGACTCGACCGGGAAGAGATCAGGTGCAAGACCAACAGCTTTACGTGCTTACCGGGGCACGGGGGAATCACACCACAAACTCCGGGGCGCTACTGAGAAATGACTAATGGAAAAATCTAAAACACTTCGCCCGACCCCCGCGAATCGAACACAGGATAGCGTTCAGCAGCTGCGCATCCGACCACGAGATCAGCAGGGCAGTTGACTGATCCCCAAAATATAGATAAACCAACGATAAGAAAAGAAGTAGAGACTTACTTGATATTCTTGGCCACCGCCTTAGGGCACTGGCTAAGCTTGGCCAGCGTGCACAGTACACGATGGAAGTTGGACAGGTCGAACAGCATGGACGGATCGAAGAGATCCGTCTCCCGTAGCTCGAAGACCTCGTGACATGTTCGGAGGAACACTTTGATGTTGCGCATGCACAGGAACTGGGTACAAGAGAGAAATTTATTTTATGTTGGTAGTCAGAAAATTAAGGTTGAACACAGATTAGAGGCAAAATGGAGTGTTAATCGCTGAGTAGATGATGGATTAATATATTATTATTTGTCTGCGAGTCAGAAATTATTGCTGAAATGAAATCTCTACATTAGTTGCCGCATGTTTTATTCATCCATTAGTTGACACCTATAGACGGTCGGAGTTAAGACTACAAATGGCTGCCGGGACTAATGGCTTAACGTGCTTTCCGAGTCACAGAGGAAGTACGGGATGTAATGGTTGGGTCTAACGCTAACCTAACCCAACCACGGATTTACCTAGGCATCAAGGTGATCGAGTGACTTTAGTTATTTAGCCAGAAGCTCCTCAATATGTTCATGCGTTATTACAATCCTGTGTCGCGGTGATTTTAACTGTGTGTCGGCAGTTCGGCACTAAGAGAAGAGAATAGAAACAGAGAAATAGAGACCTTAACATGACTGTTATGTGATGTTTCGAGAGTGGAAAACTGAAAACTCTTGGAACGTACAGTTTCTGTTATTGCATGTTGAGTTCATTATTTATGATCGAACCAATCAGTTGCCCCATACTCGTGAGAGGATAAGCCGAGCTTACGCAATTGAGTTTCATTTAGTTTAGTTCCATTAATATTTCAACAAAATATGATTGAAAGGCCTACAGATAGTTGTTTCGGTTCGTTTCGTTTATTTTAAATGATTCGTGTAATGTATTCGTTGTTTTAAATGTTTGTAAACGCACCTACGAAACAGGAGAAATTCCTAGTGTGACGCAACGTTTTTTTTATTAAAAAAAGGTTATTAATAATCAATCAAAAGAGACGAATAATACGAAAAGAACGTCAAAGAACTCTTTACACGTCGTCGGCATTGTAAAGCGCGCCGCGAGACGTATGTAGTAGCCTCCTGATCTTTTACTGATAACATTATCTCGTTATGAGAGTCGTTATTTAACCGCGTTTTACGATGTAAAAGGTTTGGTAATTGCTGTTTTCGTGTGTTTTCTTTTATGACCATAGTAGGTGTTAGGCCCGGTTTTCACAAAAGCGGAGACGAGCAGACCGGAGAGATGTGCCAAATTCGACGAATCACCGTTACATTTACACCGCGTGCTCGTACTAGGGGCCCTGATGATCAATGGTTATGGAGCTGTAGTGGTAGTGTCCCAGTGGAAACGGCCCCAACTTACACAGCCAGGAGCATTACTTTGTGTAATTTAGTTCGCCACCTCTTGGCGACGGTTTCGTGGCGGGTGGCGCAGCGGTCGGAACGTTATAGGCTGATTAAAGAATCAGTGATGCTGACTATGCATTCTTTGATGCGTCCCTAATAAAGGGATTTTGTCATAAATTAAATGACAAATGTAAGTCAATCAAACCATCGTGGTCGCGTCTCGCGTCTTCATAATGATCAAACTTCAACTACCATAATGGCTAGACCATTTGGTTTTAAATAATGACTATATAAACGCCATATTATGTACTCAAGTTAGCATGGCAACTCAATTACAATACCTAGTTATCACTCCACATAAAATTATATGTTATGGTCTCCAGTATTTACCATTACTTGCCAATCTTACGTATACACACTTTACTGATCATAATAAGCATGTACTACACCCCATAATGAGAAAAACAGTGGGTATTTACAGTTGATCCGTAATTCTGTAATTATTATGTTGCCTTTAAGGCTTTACGTACCTATAAGGTTCAGATTGTACTGGCACAGCTTGTTATGTTGTATTTTTTACAAATATGTAAAGAACTCTTTTACTAGTAAGTATAAATCTACACTTATATTATAAAGAGGAAAGATTTGTATTTTTGTGTGTGTGTATGTTTGTAAAGAATAAACTTAAAAACTATTGAACCAATTTGAAAAATTCTTTCACTGTTGGGAAGCTACTCTATTCCTGGGTGACATAGGCTACTTCTTATCCCTATATTCCCACGGGAACAGGAACTATGCGGTCGAAACCGCGTGACGCCCGCTAGTTATTTATAAAATAAGTCTTGTAATACAAACTGACTGGATAAGAAACACCACACCACGCTCCAGAACGCAAATCGCCGACGTAGCTTATAAAGCTGCGAGACTTAAATGGGACTAGGTAGGCCACGTCTGCCAGATGCTGGCGCAGCTGTGGGCCTGAATATCGCAGGACTGGAACCCTGAGACAGCTATACGGAGCCCTAGTAAACCGAGGAGAAGATGACGGGACACCTTGGATGGCTTCCCCAAAATAACAAGCCAATGATGCAAAGAGGATAAAAGCTAGTTAGTAACTATAAACAAGCCATAGATTTTTTACGACACTGCCCATAAACATAGGGTGAGTAGTTTTATGGGCAACAGTTGTCACAATATGGACTGGTAAGTCATAAAACAGATATCCTGAATAACAATAGGGAATGGAATAGTTCAATATCCTATGATAAAGTTGTTTTACCTGAAGATAGTTCTAACTAATGAAAACTGCAGACACATTCTTATACTACATAAACTCAGGCCGTTTTCCCTTGGGGGTAGGCAGAAACCACAGAATGTCACCTGCTACGATCATTAACTCCTATTGCCTTGGACACATTCATACATCTGGTCATACATACATGTGATACATGCACAACGGTTACAAAATACTATTGGATCCTATTGATTGTTACTATTATTATAGTACACTAGTATTGTGGTCACAATTGAGTGCTGAGCATAAGGTCCCGGTTTCGATTTACGGGTCAACAAATTGTTATTCAGTTTTCCATCAGAAATTTCTCAAGCACAGCCACGGAGTCTAGATTTAGGCTTGGCAGATGGCAACAGGCTATCTAACCCTTGGGGGATTACCGGTGGGATGGAATGTTGAAAAAAAAAGTAATGTTTAAGTGTGAAGGCTTTACATTGTCATGCTCCACAAAACCCTGAACTCATAGATACAGACAGACAGTGCAATAAAAATAGAGGCCACGGAACAAACAAGGTTTTAATTGGAGTGTAGGTACAACAATTGAATCGAAACCACAATTATTATACAATTGGAATTCCTATTAACAGATTGATAATAAACATGACATAACTATTATTTATACTGAAAACGGGATATTTACCATGTTTACTGATTGGTTCGAGTTCCCGATATTTTGGCGCTGTTTCAAGCACCATGATCACGGATAAACTGAAGTCATTGCGGGTGGATGTTTATGAGCAGACAAATCGGTCTACCCTCTTTCTTGTAAACATGGTAAATATCCCGTTTTCAGTATAAATAATAGTGCTAGTGACCATGTCAGTTTAAAATCTTATAAACATGACATAATTTAGATTTGTAACAGGAAAAACGTAATGTTTTAGGTATTATTTTGTAACAATATTTTACCTATACTATGGTTACCTATACCTAGTTGGAATATAGTGTAGCCCGGAAATATGTTATTATTAAAGATAATGATTAAAATAAATACTGATACAAGTTCCTTTAACGTCATTGAACTTAGTAGAATTTTCTGATTAACCCATATTTCATCAAGTAGTACTAATGTACAAATGCGAACATTTGATATGAATTTATGACAGTGAGTAGTAAGCACCGTCTGTTCATTCACTGCTACTTTACGATGCAGATAACACCGGAACATATATTCAATGGCTGTTGAATACGCACATATCAATAGCAAAGCTCCATTCATGATTGCATGCATAATTAACTACTCAAACACATAATAACTGTTAATGTAATGCTAAACACACATTTGAATACGAGGAAGTCCTGATGTACGTTATACACGAAATTTTCATTTAAAATTACCAAAATATAGCTTGTGAACTCAAAAACACGAGTTCATAAACAAATGTATAAAACCTTGTATCAAATTTCAAAAGCACGTATGTACGACCTAGGAATTAGTTCCACATAACACGCGTGCAGCTATTATGTGGCAAATTTAATGGTTTTATAGTAATTAGAGTGAAGGTCGCGGCGGCGGAGCCCAATTACCTGCGCCATCTGAGGCCGCTGGTTGACGTCCTTCATGTCGATGCAGCCGGGGTGCAGCACGTTTAGCAGGTTGCAGAGTAACACACCATCCCGCAAGGTGTACGCCAGGTCATGGATTGAACTCGTCTCCCAGTTCGCCTTATGGTCGGTACGTAGCAAGCCACATCTCGTCAGCCAGGACGCGCACTCGCGCCACAGATCCTCGCCGCCAGCAGCCATGATTTACACAAACTTCCAAGTACACATCGATAGTATCAGTACCGAGCACTGCTTTTTAATAATCAACAGGGCATCATTAAACGAGGGTTAATTGATAATTGACATACAAATTGATACAACAAACACAGGACGAACCAAGCCAGAACAAGACCTTTTGACAACTGAAGACTAGAGTTGCTATATCGATAAAATAAGCTGCACACAGATTAGATAACAATCCACCTTGAAAAAAAAACGACATTTCGTAGCAGAATGTTGCTTACTTTCGTAGTCCGGAAAGAAAACAGCACCAGCAAAAAACATAGAAATTATTAATATTTTTAAGTTATTTGTATTCCTCGTTTGTGGAGGGAGAGAACAAACGAACACGTGTCTTTGAATAAATATTTTGAAGATATTTTTTATGGGTATTGATTATTGAGAGGCGCATCTAGCTGAACAAAACAGAAAAGTTTTATACAATGCCATTCTATTTCAAGTTGGACTAACAGGACTGTTGAAAGTGCCTCTCAAAGTCCAGCTGTTGTCTGCTCTATGTTAACTTAATTGATTGTTTGGTATTCGGTGGGAAATAAGACTATTTTAAGAAAACAAGCAGATATTTAAATAAAAAAAAACATCTACACCTCCTTTTTAGCTGACGGGTTAAAACTGAGTAATTGAATTTCGCGGGCGTTTGTCCTCTGGAATTGCCATTTAAAAAACGAAATAATATTGTACTTTTACTTTTAGTCGTAATGTGAACACGTTTAAGTTTTATTCCATACATTTTCTTAAGAATTAGTAGGTAGTAAATGCGAAAATATTGATTTATTCAATAAAATTATTTCCTTGACTTTTTCGAAATGAGGTCATTCAATCAACAGCTGTGCTTTCGTGCTGTCATTAAAATATATTTTGTGACTGGCAACATTGATTGTAAGTGGAGTGACGCGACTGCACGTCGAACGAACGATTTATATGAAAATTCATAGAAAAAGTGTCTAATTGGTGTAAAATCTGTGTTATTTTTAAGTCAGAGGTAAGTTTTTCGATAAATGCTACCCTTTCCAATGTTAAACTTGGAAATAAACCTGTTAAAATGCTGAAATCTTATCTATGACACACCCATGTATCGGCAAATTCCTTACGAATGTCCAACTTTCCGAAAGAAATCAGATTCATGACTATGGATATTCAAAATGGAAACCCATGTAGCGATCATCGGGTAACATTCTCCATTCCCGTGATTCCTGCGGAAGTCCAAAATTGGCTGCGGCCATAATCCTTATTAGGTTTATTTTGGAGCATTACGTCATTGTACATAAGAGGGAAGTATGTGGGGTCGATAGGTAGCAGTGGATACGCCGGCCGCGGCAGTTTTATTGCGGTATAGTGTCGGCGGTGCGTGACTCGGGCAGGGCGTTAGAATCTGGAGCAGTGCGTCGCCGCGTCCGCCACTAGTACTTTCTACGTCAGTACATAGTCTAGACTTAGTGATCAGAATACCTATAGTGTTGTTACCTCTGCAGTGCTGTGTATTGATTTTTGTTGGCACCAGTTTTATGTTTTCGTGAGGTAATGAGCAGTTGTTTATATTTACATTATTTGTGTAGGATATTCTCATGTTTTTTCATAGAAATCAATGTTTTTCAGGGTACTGCTTTAGTTGATACTTAGGGATTTCTAGATCTGGTTACCTTCTAGATTATTTAGTAAAGTATAATCCAGAAATCATAAAACCCTTAAAATCAACAAATGTTTAAATACTGTTAGTTTCCATTAAAAAAACTAATCATGTGTTATTTTTATATTGAGAGGAAAATGAAAAATTTGGAGTTATCTACAAAATGTCCTGTTAATTTTGTATTACTTTTAGAGCTTCATCCTGAAAAACGAATATAAAAAACGTTATACAGAACACATTCAGCTAAAATTTATAAAGAAGTACAATACATTTAAACCTGCACTTGCAATGCCAAGTGGCCCCACCCATAGCATGACACACATCTGACTCTGTGTGTGTGTGTGATTGCAATGTACCAGATCAAGTTGCATAGATATTGATTACCTAGTATGTGAGGTGTGCACCCAACTGTCACATCCATATGAGGACTGCAGTCACTATAATAATATTGTTATAAATGGGTGTACTTTAAGTTACACCTACTTAAAACACACCTGTGACGGTCCCTTAGTTACTTAAAACTGATAAAATTTACAGTTTTCCTAAATCATATTAGTATTAAGGTTGGTTTTCCCTGCGTTAAAGTATTGGTTTTCTGCCTTACCCTTCATGGATTATAGTTGTGATTATATCTAAATTAAGTAAGTCTTACTGCCGCAAACAGAGATCCTTAATGATTACCTAAGCCATCACTTAGTAAAGGTTTTGACAGTTTTGTCATACTAAAGTATGTCAAACCTTTACTAAGTGACGGCTTGAGTAATCATTAAATATCTCTGAGTACCGCAGTAAATTTGATTTTAGCTGGAATGATCATTTACCTAGGGTTAGCTAGTAACATCCTAATTACTTAGTGACTCTTTGAGTCATTAATGTTTCTAATCTATTCTTAATCTGTTTAGCTATTATCCGGTTACTGATCCATTGATATTTTAGACATTCGGTATATCATATTAATATTTTCTGATGCCAACATCTTAAAATCTACAGCCTAGTTTTACTTACTGGTGAACCACTTCTTTATGTTGCTGGCACTTATATTTTACTGGCCCAAGAGATTGCCTATTTGCATCATCAGTGGCAGTTCAAAGGTCACTTTACCTGCATTTTTTGGAGTATAGAAGGTAAGACAGCAGGTGGAACATACTTTCGAAACAGCTTCATATCAACAGCCTGGTTTCTTTTCCTAGAGGTAACCTCACATAACAAGGTGAGCCCTTTGCACACACTAGTATTCCTATGTCCTGTGCAAACATCCTTTTAGATTTCGTATAATTCCCAATTTTTTCACAAGAGAATATTGTGAAATCAGTTATCATTTTGTAATGAGAATGTACCTAGGCTCATAAGTACTGATAACAACCAATGACCAACATTACTACTGATAAGAAAAACAACACTTGAATTCTTTAAAATACTATTATCATTGACTAAAGAAAATTCCAAGAAAAAATATTGAAAGAAGGATATTGCCATGTATGTGGATGTAAGGAGTTGCCAAGTGCAGTTAAAGTAAGGAGTACAAAAACAATGTTATCATCAGGTTTATAATACGTTACTTTGGGGTGACTCACAAGGCCATGTGATGTAAGCCTTGTCAGGCAAGTGCCACAGTGCAGACAAGTTGCAGTAGACTCACTTGTTATATTATTCATCTAAACAGTTTTTCGATGTGAGCTCATAATTTTGCAGACTTGCAGCTAGTTAAGAATATATTGAAGAAAATTTGTCTGACTACAGTTTGATTAAATTTTGCTGTAATAAAAATAATACTATGTATGTCAGAAGATGTCGCCATCAAATTATTTATAGCATTCAGAGGAAATAGCTCCAAGTAAATGGTTTTCCAATAGGCATTGATTGCTCGTAAAATACGCGTAACAGCCGTCCTCGTCAGTAAATAGGCGGCCTTCTACGCTAATGTGATGAATCTGCTTTGAATATAACTGGCTAACCATTGTTGTCAAAATACAATACTCCTTTAGTATTTATGGTATAATACAGGGAACTCTACTTCGTTTTGAATAAGTAATATGCTCATATTAAATAAGTAGGAGAAATTTTGTCTTTCGGAATGCGTCATATCGTAGCACCCCTCATTGTGGCATGTGGAATTAAAATTGATTCCATTTCTGTGAAATGTAGTATAGTTTCATATTCAATTTTAAATAAAAGTTTTAATTTGGAATCTGTTCTTTCTTTGTGCCGTCAATGCTAAAAATCGCTACCGCATATGACGCATCTACGAGTTATGCGGTCTTTTGCACTGTGAACTGCTTGGTACATGTTGGCTCTAACAGCCATCTGGTTCACATCTGTTATCTAGGAGGAAACAAAAAAATACATTTCATTCTTGCATGAAGTTGAACTTCTGTTTACTTTGTCATTGTGAATGATGTCAAGTGTAGCTTGACCTTCTGAGTTAATGAGCATAGTGCTAGATGAGATCAGGGTATAAAAGAATAGCTGACGCGTCACTGATTAAAATTTCGTCGGTTATTTTGAATGAAACTTGGCTTTTCTCAGTAATAAACAAGTCAGCTGATAGGTACTTGAGGTATTTTATCAGTTAGTACTTATGCATTTGAAGGTCTGAAGTACAATTTCAGTCTAATCACTTGGGCATGAAAATCAGCAACATTTATAACTAACAATGTTTTGTTTTTGGCTTTTTATTACATGGGACTTAAACAACCGGTGAAATGTGGGTGTGCCTTTAGGGACACCACTCCATTACACCTCGGAGATTACAGGCGCGATGTCATAAACAATTGAAGATTTTGATCCTATTTTATGTAATTTTTTGTCAAATTAAATCTTGATTTTCGATTTAAATCAGATTCGCGCAAAAAGTTATATTCGTAAGTCGTATGTAGTATAAAGTTCCAGCAAAGAGTTCTATTTAAAAGATAAATGTGTTACTAAACCCCAAACACAAACATGAAAGAGTATGTAGTTATGTTTAAAAATTGGTTAGTCACTAGTTGGTTAAGCAACATACTGGTAATTTTGGATGTTTTCAAAATCAAAAGCCATTTATTCATACTAGGCTGATAATCAGCACTTTTCGAATGTCAGAAACTTTACTTATTTACAAGTGACAGTCCCCCAAAAGGCCCACGACCGTTCGACACTTCCTAGTGTTTTTGCTGGAAAGAAGAAGTGGCGGAACAAACTCCCCCTAGCAACAACTTTTGTTTATCAATGGATTGTTATTAACTTCCGCCTCTATTGTTACAGATAATTTGACGCTTCCATCATGGAACAGATACCACCACCCAAAGAGGTGAAGATCCTCGAGACTGCCGAGGATATTCAGGAACGTCGTGAACAGGTAAATATATTCTTTTCAATGAACTCTGGCAATTGCATCCTCTGAAGGAAATAGACCTCTCTCAAACACAACTAATCCAGTCTGTCTCAGCCTTCAGCCACTTTTTCACTTATGGTTGTTCCTCCATCTAGCTGACCTGTAGGACAACTTGATAAACCTCAAAAGCTAAGCTTATGAAACCCAAAAATATAACAACAAGTGCTGCAAATCAATCACAGCATACGCTGTTCATTTCTTCCCATCTACAGTCATGTTTATTTCATGTCTAAGTATTAAAATTCTACTCAATTCCTTTCGAACATACTTTCTAAAGGTCCAAAGTCCATATTACTTACCCAAAGAATTCACAATAAACAGAGCTTTTACATAAGACATCGCCAATTCGAGATGCGCTCACATAAAGGAAGCCGCTAACGAGATGCAGGCGCTGTCCGGTTCCCCTCGCCTATTCGCATACATACAGTACCGAACTACCGACCTATTTACAATGCAGCGGCTGTATAAGCGGATAGCAATCACTCATGCTTGCCGTGCGCTATGCATATGGGTACATTTGTAATGCCGAATGAACTGTGTGTAACGGTAACTGATATTTTCATCCGTTAACATTGGTGGTACTGTTCAACCATTTTGTTAATTGACCTTCAGGCGCTATGCTGTCCCGTGTATGTTGGGAGCTCGGCTTGATCGGATATCTAAATGTTGACGCATGAATTCCTTGAGCACCTATTTAGTCTATCTCATCATCATTCTCCTGCACTTATCCCAATTTATTTGGGGTTGGAAGCTAGGTAGGTCGACGCCGTCGACGGGTCGGTTAGATAGCCTATCTATCCTACCGAGACCTTTCTATTGTATCGAGTCTGGTTCTTCTAACCAAACAGACAGATGTGTTGCTCGGGAGTTTGTTCCGCCACTTCTTCTTTCCAGCAAAAAACACTAGGAAGTGTCGAAGGGTGGGCGTTTTGGGGGACTGTCACTTGTAAATGAGTAAAGTAAAGTAAATTTTGACGTTCGAAAAGTGCTGATTATCAGCCTAGTTTGAATAAATGACTTTTGATTTTGATTTTTAATTTGAGTCAAGTTCTTATAGCTGTTAAGACAGATGTGTATCTGGACAGTTTGTCCCGGTACTCTATCCAGCTAAAAAACTAAAACACGAGAGGACTATCGAGACTGTCTAAACTGTCTTTTACTTTTTCTCGGTCTATTTCAATAAATTGATTTAGATTTCAATACTCAGGCTATACAACCAGCTCGGGTGAAGAAACCAATAGAACTATACCATAATACTGGCCTTACTTGCCATACCTTCCCATTTCTTTTAAGAAATAACATAAGTATGCATATTAAAACGACAGTTGGAGATTATAACGGCAGGTGTACATTAATCGAATTAAATGAAAACCAGTGAAATACAACGCCCTAGCCTATAGCCTCTGGTCACACGTCGCGCGTCGCTTCAATTAATTAATAACTACAACTGATAGGTGTCAATTAGTTATATCACGTTCCTAGCTCATTATATCTTGGAACGCGAGAAACAAAGAAAAGATTTGAGAAAAAAATATGTTTGTTTGAGATAACGAACAAGCATATTATTTTTTTACACACAGATACAAAAACTTTTTGGTAGGTTCTTTATTATAACTGGCGAGCACAGTGAATAAGCGTATACTCGTTTGTCTGTTTCTTGCTTCCATTAAACAATAAAAAAAAAATACCTTCTTACCAAAATGAAAAAGATAAGATAGCAACATCTAGACGAAAATAAACGGACTATCATTCCTTGATACGTGAATGACGTCAGACTGTTTCAGTCTACGAGACCTCGTTCACGTATCAAACGTACAGTCCAACAGGAACGGTATTGATTAACGACTGAAAGGTTGAGGCCTCATCTCTGACCTACTTAACTACTATTACCTAGAATCTAGACTGAAGGGAATATACATACAAGTTACTGTGAGAAAGATTTTACAACATAATAAGAGAAACTTAACATAAAATCACGCCTGTAATGCCTGAAGGGTTAGGCAAAGGTGTACCCTTATGTGGGTGGTAATACCGGGAGAGTCAATTGCCATCAACTGGTCACAAATCCGGACTCCGTAAGAGGAACTTATCGGCAAAACTGACAAATGTTGTTTGGTTCGTGCATTCAACACAGACATTGATATCCTCCCGACCTCACGGCAGCCAGCCGGCCTTACTAGAGTAGCTAACTAACTACCAATACCTCAGTACACAGGAGATTTATTATAGTACCTACACAAGTATCTGTGGAAATACAGGTACATTCCATTACCTGACTCTCTCTGATCATAGTACATTGAAAGACATCATATTTGTATGGTCTATGTTTCTCTTTTTCAACGAACTAAATTCTGTCACCTTACCCACAGGTCCTGAATCGCTATGAAGACTTCAAGCAAGAAGCCCGTGCTAAGCGTGAGAAGCTGGAAGACTCTCGCAGGTTCCAGTACTTCAAGCGTGATGCTGACGAACTGGAGTCCTGGATCCAGGAGAAGCTGCAGGCTGCCAGCGATGAGAGCTACAAAGATCCTACTAACCTTCAGGTAAGCATTGAATCATCAAAGTGAAAGACTGAATAAATTAATAAGTGTTTCACAATAAATGAAGTGTTTTTGGTTATGAATACTTTTGACATACCTGTTCTCGTCGTGTTCTGCTTTTTAAAGTCAACACACTTCACCAGATTGTAGCAGATGGTGTACTTGCAGAAGCATGAGTATCAAAGGGACAATGTCGCTAAAAAGTAACAGTGGTGATACTTACTTTAAAAGTCTTAGAGAAATTCCAATATAATAATTATGTATACTTCCAACATCCCTTGAAAACTGCAGCACATAAGTTACATCTTAGACGGAGTCACACGTCTTTAATTTGTCAAATCACAAGCCATGGCTGAACAGGATGAAAAGTGGCTTATGATCAAGCTTCAAAGGCATACATACCGTATTCTAAGTCCACCCTTATTTTTTACGTACGGTCAAATAACCCCTTCCGCTCTTAGGCAGAGCGGAAGGGAGTGTCAGACTTCTACTGACTAAAAACCACCCATGTTCCTTCTTAGCCCTTCATGTCGAGGCCGCGGTTTCTCTTGCGAACAACCCGCAGCCCCGACGGGCGTCGGCCCTTGCCCTTCCATGTTGCTGACATCTTTTTTAAGTCCACCCTAACACTATCTTTTCCCAACAGGCCAAGATCCAAAAGCACCAAGCCTTCGAGGCTGAAGTGGCAGCCCACTCCAACGCCATCGTAGTACTTGACAACACTGGTAGTGAGATGATATCTGCTGGTCACTTCGCTTCGGAGACCATCCGTCGTCGTTTGGACGAGTTGCACCGTCTGTGGGAGTTGCTGCTGTCCCGTCTGGCCGAGAAGGGGATGAAGCTGCAGCAGGCTTTAGTGCTGGTGCAGTTCTTGAGGCACTGCGATGAAGTCATGTTCTGGATACATGATAAGGTGAGTTATGGGTGATGTTTGAGGTGTTCGCTACAAGTTTATCCTGGTTTGAATATTGTTTGTGCATAAATACAGTAAAAGTGAGTCAACAGATTTCTGAATATCGATGCGACAAATTGATTTTGATGTCTTTTGATTTTATTTCATAGTCTTTTATTAAAAAATACTTCATGACTTGGCTCAATGAGAGAACCTGAGTTTAACATTGAGTGTGATAAATTATTATTGACAACACAAAAGTCGTGTCCCATTTTGAAAACGTAGACACATAAAGTAGTTACCATAAACATTACACACAATAAAGTAACTTGTCCAAAAATCTCATTACTAGAAAGAGTATTATGTAACATACCACATTATAAGGTTAATAAAAAATACAGACGTCGTGGGTGTAGCCTACATTAGTACAATCTTGGGCGTGGACTCATATCGCCGACGATATAGGCCATGCTAACTAAACAGTACAATAAAGATTATTTGATATTGTTAACTTTGCCAAAAGGCAACCCAGAAATGTACTGAAATAGGAAAATGACGTCAGCACTTAGAAAAAGTATGGTGATGTATTCTTTTCATAGTTCTATGAATAAGTGCTATTATGAAGTCATCATTGAGAATCATGAGTATAAACTCAGCTGTTCTCTACATTTTGTCGATTTTTTTTCATCAATCATCATCATCAACAGCCTATAATGTTCCCACTGCAGGGACTCCTCCTCTCTAGGAGAGAGACGGGCTATAATCCACCACGCGTGCACAGTGCGGGTTGGTAGATGTCACATGTCTTCGAATTTTTTGGTTCTTAAACGTGCCGTTTTCTTTACGATGTTTTCCTTCACTGTTTTGAGAGACACGGTCATGAAATAAATTACACAAAGTAATGCGTATGCGGATTTTTTTTTATTCTACAGTAATTGTTGAAGCCTTTGCTCAAGAGTGGGATGACAACCCCTTAAAGTATGACCTTCGCTTAACCAGGAATTGTGCCCGAAGTGATTTTCAATTAATCTAAATTGGTAGTCTATTGAAAATCTATTGAAGGTCACTGTATGTCTCACCATGATAATAATTCTATAAATAAACAGATATTCCTTTAGTTTGTTAATGAACATTTTTTCAACTCAATTACCTCATAGACATGAGACTAATTTCGAAAAACCTCTCTAGGAAATCTTATTATGTAATACACAAAAAAGCAATGAAGGAATTACTTAGACTGGCTGTGAAATTACCGCGAACGACGACAGTCTTAAAACATATAAATTGCAGTACTTTGAACAGTATAATATTAAGATTATCACGACATCGCACCATTAGAGCTCAGTCTAACAAATTATACTCTATACTAATATTTTAAAGCTGATTAGTTTGATTGAAGGCGCTAATCTCAGAAACTAAATGTTCGAATTGAAAAATATTAAAAAATATCGAGGAAGGCTTAATACTACGGCCAATAAGAGCAGAGCATCACCAAAAATGTTGCAAAGACGGGGAAAATTCATTCCTTTTGAGAGCTTTCGTTTAGTATTAATCTACGGTCGGTATTATGTGACGCAGCCGAATTTGGGCAGGTCAGCTAGTCGCACATAACACTAATCCCTACCTCCCTTTGACAGGAAACATTCGTATGCGCGGACGAGTTCGGCTCCGACCTGGAGCATGTGGAGGTGCTGCAGCGCAAGTTCGACGAGTTCCAGAAGGACATGGCCGCGCAGGAGTACCGCGTCACCGAGGTCAACCAGCTCGCTGAGAGGCTGGTGCTCGAGGGGCATCCCGAGAGAGAGACCATTGTTAAGAGGAAGGATGTAAGTTGACTTTGGATTGTTTTTAGAGTAGCAGCAGTAGTGTTCGTTTTACTACGATGTTGGAATCGTCAAGTAGTAGAGAAAAATATGAAAAATTAACTGAACTAAACTTCAATTGAAATGTTTAACTGATTGTATGCCGAGTATATTGACACAATTAAAAAGTCATTGTGTCTCGCGTGCGTTAACCCTTTGTGTGCCGGAATGAAGATCACGTTTACACGAAGGGAAGATAGATATTAAGATTGAGTATTTCACAGCAATACTTAGATTTTTTCAACAGTCCTATTAACCTTTGTCTACATTTCTACAGCTATTCAGTTTGTGTTGTTAGTTAGGAGAACGCTGAAAGAAATTTATGAAAGTTTTTGTTTGGGTAGGCAAAGAGTAGTCTTATGCTGATGTGTTTCTGTAGGGCACAAACTATTCGAAATTTTTCACATCAATTTTTCCATGTCCTACAATTTTTTTTCTCCCATAGGAGCTAAACGAGGCCTGGCAACGCCTCCGCCAAATGGCGCTGATGCGTCAGGAGCGCTTATTCGGCGCTCACGAGATCCAACGCTTCAACCGCGACGCTGACGAGACCATCGCATGGATCTCTGAGAAGGATGTCGTGCTGGGTTCTGATGACTACGGCAGGGACCTCGCCACTGTGCAGACTCTGCAGGTATGTGGATAAAAACTGTTCTAGAGAACACTATTTTTCTTTTTTGGAGTGGAACCATGTACAGTCTAGAGCATAAATATGTACACACTTGATAAAGTTCAAACGCTAATTTCTCGTGAAATAACGTTTGTAACTTTGAGATAAGATCTACTTGATGATAATCTGGGTTCCAAATACTAGTTTCGTTACGTAACATGAACATGAAAACAATAAAATGTCGCTTTCATTATACGTAACATAATCCCTTCTATTTTCCATGCATAGCGTAAACACGAGGGCGTCGAACGCGACCTGGCGGCTCTAGAAGACAAGGTGTCCACCCTGGACGGTGAAGCAGCTCGCCTGGCAGCCATCCACGCTGACCATGCTCCCGCCATCCACGGCAAGCGAGATGAGATCACTCTCGCTTGGCAGAAGCTTGTGCAGAAGGCTAAGGTAAGAAGTTTCTCGAAACTGGAAACAGTTTTTGATTATTACCT
This sequence comes from Diarsia brunnea, assembly GCA_949774965.1. Taxonomy (NCBI): domain Eukaryota; kingdom Metazoa; phylum Arthropoda; class Insecta; order Lepidoptera; family Noctuidae; genus Diarsia; species Diarsia brunnea. The sequence goes on along the minus strand of OX458998.1, from coordinate 2,070,880 downwards.
AGTTATTTATAACTCTTTATTGTAATTAAGATTTTGTACCAAAAAAACTCCGGTTCTGTCTTTTATCGTGTGGATAGTGCCTATCTTCGAGTCAGAGTTTTTTTGTCGGCCTTGGTCTTTTGGCTTGGCTTTACATGCCGTTGAGAAAATATCTCTCAACAAAACTCCAGTAGAAACAGAAGTAGTACAAGGTAATGGTTGATCTGCTCAAAAGTTTGTCTTACTTAAAATTATAGTATTTTGGGATATTTCAGTAACGAATCTGAACGCAATCATTACATTTAAATTGTGTCATGTTTCGAACCACACTGAAACTTCTTGAACGTGTTTGCGATGTGCTGATCGCGTTCAGTTTAACTTGATGATAAAATTGGCTTCTAGCTAGCAAGCAGATGGACTAATTATTCAATTTCGTTCCACAAGTAATAATGCAGACACAATAAAACCACAAATCTAAACACTCTTCATTGACAGGAACGTCGTTCTGAACTGGAGTCGTCCCACCTGCTGCACCGTTTCCTGGCTGACTACCGCGACCTGATGTCGTGGGTCAGCGACATCCGCGCGCTCATCGCGGCAGACGACCTCGCTAAGGACGTGCCCGGCGCTGAGGCGCTACTCGAGAAGCACCAGGAGCATAAGGTGAGCAGAACACTTTTTACAAGCATTTTATTAAGTGAACTCCCACTCCTACTCCATTCATTTCTGATTAATTTCGTTGCGGGATCCAAGACAGATAAATTGTCTCGGCTCTTTTCTGGTGGTCACCACTGTTGATTCTGGCTAACAGGAGTTACAAGGTTTGGTGTGGCGGGCTTGTCCCATTAAAAAAAAAAACAAGTTAAATATGTAGAACACTCAATGTTAGTATCAACGTCCTCGAAAATAAGGAAAATTATACGTGGTGTAAATGGACCCGTCAACCAAACCATTGTGCACATCATACTAAGCACCTCTACACTAAAATTATCACTTTTTTTTGGGGTGGAACGTCACATTGGGCTGATGGATGTTTTGAAAACGTGTCATGGAGGTAATTTAAGTAAAGTTGAAAATTTAAGGAAAAGATGAAACTTTAACCTCCAATATCTCACAGTGACGGGGTAGAACAAGTGACTATCGACTTCGTTAAGGGTACTTTTACACCCTATAATCACAAGACACTATGGTTGATACAAAATTCCTAGTATTGCCTGCGTCAGAAATGATGATATTTACAGAAAAAAAAACTCAGAAATACCTTTGTTGATTAATAACTTAATTTCCAAGTATACTAACACATTATCAAATTCCAGGGCGAGATGGACGCTCGTTCAGACGTGATCCACGCATGCGCTGCAGCGGGTCAAGCGCTCGTCGAAAGCGGTCACCGCGCCTCCTCAGAAGTCTCCTCGGCGCTTGAGAACCTCGAACGCGAGAGCTCAGCGCTGCATCAGCTGTGGGAGCAGAGACGTGTGCTGTATCTGCAGTGCATGGACCTTCAGCTGTTCTACAGAGATACTGAACAGGCTGATGCTTGGATGCATAAGCAGGAGGTAAGGAAGAACACAGGGAGCGTTCAAGTATTACGTAACGAATTTAAGGGGGTTTTTGTAAAACGTTACGATTCGTGACTGGGGCGGGAGGGGGTTGTAACTACGCGTTACGTAACATTGTTTTTTTTTTTAAACCTGCAGAACCCTTCTGGTCGCGTATTTTTTATAACGAATTTTTTTTTTTCAAAATTTGATATGTAAAAATGGTCACTTGGTGGTTACGTAATGTTTTACAAGGGGGGGGGGGGGGGGCACAGAAAAACGTTACGGCGCATTACATGGGGGGTGTACTACAAGTTATTGTTGATAACAGTTACTTGACTTCATTTGTTTGTGATATACATTTTTGAAGATGAATTGACAGCTCTAGATTTCTTTGAAGATTAATGTGTTAAGTTTTTTAAAGATCTGATTTAGCGAAAAAACTAAATAATAAGTCCATTTTCTAATATTACTATGTATCATTCATTATTTTGGTTAAACTCAAAATTAAACCTAGTTAAAAAAATGAAAACACAAAACTGTTTAGACTTGAGGTTTTGAATGATACGTTTTTTTTAATGATATTTTTATATTTACCCTTATTTTGTCCACCAGGCTTTCCTCGCCAACGAAGACGTGGGTGACTCCCTAGACTCAGTCGAAGCCCTCCTCAAGAAACACGAGGACTTTGAGAAGTCCCTCGTTGCCCAGGAGGAGAAGATCAAAGCTCTGGACGAGTTCGCGTCCAAACTCATCGAGGGACAGCACTATGCTGCTGACGACGTTGCGCAGAGGAGGGAGATGGTACGTAGTATTTAGCAAGATGTTATGTCCTTACGAGTCTCGCTTTGAACCTGAAGTTTGATTATATATAAGTGAATATTGATTACGGAGACGTAGGCTGAAGGTAGTCACACTTATACCTGGGTGAAAGTTTTGCGAGATCTACACCGAAGAAAAACACCAAAGGCTCTCTTTTATCATACTAGCTGATGCCCGCGGCTTCACCCGCGTGCATGTCGGTCAAATTATATACTAAAACCTTCCTCTTGAATCACTCTATCTATTAAAAAAAACCGCTTCAAAATCCGTTGCGTAGTTTTAAAGATTTATGCATATATAGGGACGGACAGACAGCGACTTTGTTTTATACTATGTAGTGATTACAAGCAAAAATGGCACTATGATAGATGGTATTACTATTGTTAAACATAGGTATTTGAATTAATATGGCCACTTACAATAAACACAAAAACTTTATATTTACCATGTTTACTATTTGTTTTGAGATAAACTGAAGTAATCTTCGTGGGTGTTGTTGTGTTAAATATCCCGTTTTTTTTGTCGTTCACTACTGTAATAAAAAAATGATGATCCATTAAAAAAAAAAAAAAAATCCTAATGAACCGACTGTGTTATTAACATAATAATGTTTGGTGACAGTTGTTGGAGCGTCGCGCCGCCCTGTTGGAGAAATCCAGCCAACGCCGTGCTCTGCTGGAGGATGCCTACAAGTACCAGCAGTTCGAGCGCGATTGCGATGAGACCAAGGGTAAGTCTTATATTTTACTACAATCTCCAGCTTTAATCACACTTGCCTAGGTTGCTTGGTCTGTGGATGGGTAACCATGGGTCCATTTCATAGCGAGTTTCTTTGGAAAGCATGTAAAACCGTTGATCTCGGCAGTAGTCAGTGGTCCAAAAGTCTGACAATCAGTCTTGCATAATATGGGGTTTCCTATTACCCTGTACTAACTGGGTTGTCGATGTCACGTAGGCAGTCGCTCCATGTAAAATGGTATTCAACAGCATCCGGTTAGACTGTAAGCCAACCCCAGTATGTAAAAAGGCTGGGCAGATGATGATGGTATACTGAATACGTGGTGACTGTTTGTGTGTAGTTGTCCCTACCATCCTGTATATGCCCCTACTCTTCTAACCACACTATATTTTCTCAGGCTGGATCAACGAGAAGCTAAAGTTCGCTACGGACGACTCATACCTGGACCCCACGAACTTGAACGGCAAGGTGCAGAAACACCAGAACTTCGAGCAGGAGCTGCAGGCCAACAAGCCCAGAATCGACGAGATCCACGTCACCGGCGCCAGACTGCTCGATCAGGAGCATTTCGCTCAACGTATGTATACTAAGGAAATAGTCGTACATTTCGTTATTGCAGTCGAGGTGGAATTCACACCCGAGCCGCAAGTGACGTTGTTATGGAGCCGAAAACGGCAATAATAAATGCTCATGTATATCAAAAGACGTTTTTCAATACACTTTCGAAGAAATAGTAGAACGAAAAGATTTTTGAATTAATTTATTAGGAAACTTAATTAGTTTTTTTTTTCGTGCTTGTCTTAGTTTTATTATACCATGAACGTTAAAATAGTAAAAAAAAAATTTTTATCTAAAGTCTAATCTCAAAAATCCCTTGTTCAGCTCAAATCGAGACCCGTGTGGGCGAGCTGGGTGGCATCTGGGAGAAGCTGTCGGCTGCCTCGGAGCTGAAGGGCAGCAAACTGCAGGAGGCGGCCGCCCAGCAGCAGTACAACCGCGCTGTGGAGGATATCGAGCTGTGGCTGTCTGAGGTCGAGGGGCAGCTGCTTAGCGAGGACTATGGCAAGGTAACTGTGTAATAAACATAGCATTATATCAACAATATATTTCCCAAAAGAGTAGGTAGAATGTGTCGGGGCTGCGGGTTGTTTGAAAGAGATACCGCGGCCTCAGACGCAAGGGGGACTAAGAAGGAACAAGGGTGGTTTTTAGTCAGTAGAAGTCTGACACTCCGCCTAGAGCGGCAGAAGTCATTTGATGATTCCTCCCACCCTCCAAAAAAAAAGTGGTAGGAAGAACAATATCTACACAGTGTACACATCTATTGCCATGAGGTCAGAACATGACTCTAGAATTACTATTATTTTTTCATTTGAAAAGATCCTATTGTTTAGTGAAAAAGGTTTTGAATAGCTGATTATTTTGTAAGGAGGATGGAATAAATCTATAGTGCCTCGTATGGTATCCATCCGTTTCCCGCGCTCCTGACAATATCGTCGACCCAACGCGCTTTTGGACGGCCCTGGTTTCTCTGGCCCCCAACCTTGGCCACCATTCGGTCAGAATTTTACTCCATCGGCCATCTCCGCGTCTAGCCAGATGTCCTGCCCAACTCCACTTTAGGTGTATCGCCCTGACACCGATGTCGAACACTTTCGTACGATATCGTGTCTAATAATTATTTATCTTTTACCCAGGACCTGACCAGTGTCCAAAACCTTCAGAAGAAACATGCTCTCTTGGAAGCCGACGTGAGCTCGCACGCTGAGAGAATCGACGCCATCCGCACTCAAGCCGAACAGTTCATCGAGAGAGGACATTTTGACGCTGACAACATTCAAACCAAGCGGGTTAGTATGCATTTGATAAAGTGTTCCAGTATTCTCCTAGACGGCGCCGTTAGATGTATTATAGATGAGCGACTAAAATAAAATCGTCTGTGAGAGTTGAAATTCGCGCATTTTTGTAGTTCGGAAGTTATGCCATTTACGACTGTGGCTGCTACTGAATAATTCATTAATTCATACTGAATGATTTGTGATAAAATCTATTAACATCTCATCTAGATTGCGTCGGTTTAGTGCTCGCAAGCGCGACTGCTGTGCATGAATCCTTGGTTCGATTCCCAGACAACGTATCATTGGGTTTTTCTATTAGATATTTCTCAGTAGTAGCCATGGAGTCTGAATTTGTGCCTGGTTGATGGTAATAGGCTCACCCCCTATTATATGGGACTTGAACATAACTGGCGAAATGTGGGTGTACTATCATATACCTCTACCTAACCTTTCGGGGATTACAGGCGTAATGTTATATTATGCTATTAGACTATAATTATGAGAAAGAAACATTTCCATGTAAACATGTCTTTAACAAACATACAAAGCAAACATCAATAAACTAGACATTCATTGTGTACATTCCCACTTGACAACGTCCATTCCCGTAAAAAAATTACTTCTAAACAATATTTATTTAATTAGGACGGACTTGTCGGTCGCTACACGGCCCTTGACAAGCCCATGGCCATCCGCAAGCGTCGTCTGTTAGACTCGCTGCAAGCTCAGCAGCTGTTCCGTGACCTCGATGACGAGGCTGCTTGGATCCGCGAGAAGGAACCCATCATCGCGTCTACCAACAGAGGTATGTAGATTCCTGGTTATTAGCCATTTTATAGCCTAGTTAAGCTGCACTAACCCCGTTGAACATGATTTAGAATAGAATAGAATACATTTACATTTCTCTGAGTGAATTCACAAGGAATGCTTTATTTGTTATTAGTTATAAGTAGCAATTAAGTTAGGATTAAGTTATTAAGGCGCATTTATCGCATTGGGGTTGCCCTGTAATGATAGATGTAAGTTGATAGATAAATAAATAAATAAATTTATTTTCAGGTAACAAAGACCCATAGACAAACACCTTAACATAAATATACATACTAATAACTTTCGTGTTAGTATAAATAACTTAAAACTATGTTAGTAGCACTTTGCACTTTGTTAGACGATGACGATGATGTCAAACTAAGCTTGCCAATCTTGGGCTGGTTTAGTTGTTCAAAAACTATTGTTGAATCGGATAGCCGCCTAGCCGGCCACAATCAAATAGTGTGTAACAGGCCTGTTGCAATAATACTTTATTTTCTCTTCAATAGGGATGTTTACTGACTTAAAAAAATATGATTCTAATTAGTCTGTCTGTTAGATTATCGAAAAATATTGGATACGTATTTTTTGTTTTATCAAATCATTAAAAATTGACGAAGATAAAACGCGTCAAAGATTTGAGTGGGGGGTCGTGACGTCACTCACCGGTAAAGAATGTCATACTAATGTCTTAGAATATGACGTCACACGAGTTTTCAAAGCACTGTATCGTCTTCATTGTTTGTTTACGTGAAAAAAGAAAAAATACGTGTCCAATATTTTTTGGAAATCTATCTGGCGGACTAATTAGATTTTTTTAGTTAACAACCCTATTGCATTAACGTCGCCTGTTTACAAATGCTTTGTGATCGTTTCATTTTGATTATGCATTTTCTACCTTTACTGGTTTTCACGAACTTCCTATAATGACACTCGAGTCACCTCCAGGTCGCGACCTCATCGGCGTGCAGAACCTAATGAAGAAACACCAAGCCGTGATGGGTGAGATGGCGCAGCACGAGGCGCGCGTGGATGCCGTGCGGGCGGCCGGGGCTGCGTTGAGGGACGCGGGGCACTTCGCGGCTGACGAGATCGCGCTCAGGTTGCAGCATCTGCACCAGCAGTGGACGCAGCTGCAGGAGAAGGCGTTACAGGTATGCTGTACTTCGTTTGTGACCTTTAATGATGCCCTGTTGTCCTTATACCGGCCGAAAACCGTCCAGCATGGAGAGGGTTGATGGGGCAGGCAACAACCTCATGTGGTCTTGACCTAATACACAACCTTTTATTGAATAACATTTAGGATGACAGCGGAACTATTAAGGTTGCACTTGCACATGTGCACAGTACTTGGGTTAGCTGGTCTGTGGGCATTTAACTACAACTCTCAAGCAGCCCGTTTTCTTCAAGATCCATAAAAAGTGTGACACTCGAAAATGAAATCAAATAGACACAAGGATTTGCAGAAACTGGTAAATGACTACACCAGACTGAATTAGAAGAACAAAACGGCGATACCACACTATTTGAAGAATTAAAATCAAATCTAAAAAAAAATTCTGAAACATTTTCTCAAAATCGTAAATCAGATTATTCCCTGTACAAAATTACAGTACCAAACAAAAACTAACCTTTTCTCTCACTCAACAGCGCAAACAAGACCTTGAAGACTCACTCCAGGCCCAGCAATACTTCGCGGACGCCAACGAAGCCGAGTCCTGGATCCGTGAGAAGGAACCCATGGCTAACACCCACGATTACGGCAAAGATGAGGACTCTTCTGAAGCACTGCTGAAGAAACACGAGGCTCTGCTTTCTGATCTCGAGGCTTTCGGCAATACCATCAAGAGTTTGAGGGAACAGGCTGATGGATGCAGGGTGAGTTGGATTTTGTTATTGGCTTATTGACATGTATTGTAGGAGGACATGAACTCATTATCATCATTTCAGCCGAAAGACCACTGCTGTACATAAGCCTCCCCTAAGTGTCGCCACATTGACCGGTCCCGTGCATCTCGCATCCAGAGGATCCCTTCAACTTAATTTAATAGTCAGCAGGTTGATAGGCCATGGACCTTTAAACTAGGCGGGCCTTTGACATACGCTCGTACGCACGACGACGGTCAATCAAGCAATACAATTCCAGTTTATGCGGACCTCTCATTGTACAGGAAATCTATACAAAGCCAGGCCATGTTATACTGGAAATGTACAACTTGATGTGTCGCCTTGTGTATCGTCGTGTGGAAAAAATTCTATCAGGCTCTATCAGCCTAAGCTAAAATTGAACTGGAAAAATTAAAGTACCTCATAATTGCAAACACATTCAGTTATACAGTTGCCTAAGTTAGTTTCAGTTACGAGGACCAAATAATAGAGAATCTTATGTATTTACATAATAAGTTTACTTCCAAGCTCTATTTCACAACTTCAAATAAAAATAAATCATGATCGAAACTTTTTGTTCTGTTTTCGAACATCTTGTTTACAAAGTCCTCGAAATCACAGTAAAATCCACTTTAAACTTTTCGAATCCATACTAAACATGTAATTTCCCGCACCAGCAACAAGAATCCCCGGTGGTGGACGTGTCAGGCAAGGAGTGCGTGGTGGCGCTCTACGACTACGCAGAGAAGTCGCCGCGTGAGGTGTCCATGAAGAGGGGCGATGTGCTCACGCTGCTCAACTCCAACAACAAGGTAAGATAGACAGTTAAGAAGGTCCGTGCCTCGAAAAGCACGTAAGGTTGTTAGTCCCGACTGCCATATATAGATCTTTGGCAGTCGTTACAGGTAGTCAGTGACTTGAAAGTTTGACAACCAGTTTTACCAAAGGGTATCGTATTACCCAGTGTTAACTGGGTTGTGGAGGTCAGATAGACAGTCGCTCCATGTAAAATACTGATATTCAGCTGCATTCGGTTAGACTGGAAGCTGACCCCAGCATAGTTGGGAAAAGGCTAGGCAGATGATGAGTTGGGTAAAGAAGGTTGACTTATGGGTTACTAAGTCTTTGCAAAAATTGGCCTTCTTCTAGTGCCTCTCGAATTACCTTTCAAAACCAAAATTTTGTCCTTGTGCATTACATCTCATAAATGAGATTTTGAAAACGCCCAAGATTTTCTATAGCCTTTACTGTCCAAAAGAGATTATCCTAGTGGAAGGAAGGAGTTATTATTAGAACTAGCTTTTTTCTAGACACATTTTTGGAGTAGACAATACAGACAATTGTATGACTCATAATGTGTCACCTTCACCTATCTAGGAAGATAACAATACATGTATTATCACATTTATCACTAACACATTACATTATGATGCAAAATAGATAGACGGCCATGACTACGCCGTATCTGCAATAGATATAACACTGAGTAAGTGCTCTCGAAATTATACTCAGAAAATGGCCAAGAATAACCTTTGAAATAATAACAAAAAAAATAAAAACATACTGGGTGGTGCCGACAATACGTCAATAAATGAAACCACTGGTAGTTCTAGTTCATAGGAACATTATTAAACTATCAAATAAATCTTAACACCAAAATAAAAAAGTTGAAAAGAAAGCAATAAAACTAAGTAGCATAAAGCTGTAAACGAAAAATATTACAATTTACAAACAAATATTGGTTTACTAACCTTAGGAATAATTTGCACCGATTAACGTGTGGAAATAAAATAAACAAACGAATTTGGCAAAGATATTTAGGTAGTTTAGTTTCGTATCGTCAGCACCACGACGGTGTTAGGATTTATTTAATAGTTTAAAAATGTTCCTATGAACTAGAACTACCAGTGGTTTCATTTATTGTCGTATTGTCGGCACCACCCTGTATTTTAGAAGTACTAAGTCCATAAAGGAGGTCACAAAGCGACACCCCACTGAATGCCTAAATATTACTCGAAGGTTGGAATGTCAACTCTCGACGCTGAAATTTATTCATATGCTACAAACTCTGTGATCCATACAATGACGAGGTACATCAATAAATCTAGAGATTTAAATCAACTCCACGGAATTATGATATTACGCAAAACAGATGATATTAAATCAATAAAATAATGTGTGGTACATACATCGTCCTTGTAATTAACTAGTTGATAATTCTTCGGCTAATATCAGTCGTGTTATCAACATTATCAAAAAAAAATGAACTATGTGCGTATGTAGTAACTTCTGTATTTGCGGTGTTACATGCGGTAGATAGAGACAATGTTACATAAAACCTTATCTTCAAAATATTTCAATTGTAACGTGGGAAGGAAGTGGCTTAACCTACTCACTTTTTTTTAAATTAAATGTTAATTAATTCGCGACTTCAATAGATTGCGGTCATAATTATGAACTCAGAAACATTGACGCTGAACTGAGCCTGGCGCAGTCCACTACTGGACATATGCCTCTCCCAAGTTACACCACGAGAAAGGGTGGATGGGTCAGACTGGACGCGGACGGCAATCATAGGGTCCTTGCCACCTTTCTAAGGTTAATGGTCCATCTACTTAGGGGGCGACTCAAACCACGGTTTCTACTCGTCATTCTCTCGTAATTATTTGTCAGAAAATAACGCAAAGCAATCAGAATTACAGCATAATTAACCATAAAATCCTAGTTACAATATACAATTAATTCTTCTTAGTAAATTTAACCCACCTTTGTTTCAATAAAAGTAAGTCGATCATAAGCATGGTTATCTGGCTCAAACCGCTATGTTGATGTAACTCGCGCTAAACGGCGCACGTGAACACTTAAACAGTACACGATGAACCACGAAAGAGGACGAACGCACTTATATCATAGAACGTTCTTATAAAAAAAAAAAGATAACTATGTGTCAGTGGCGAACTTTAGATCTGAAACCATAAATTAAAAACAAAGTTTTAAAAAAGACAATGGCATTTGATTTGGATTAGTTCTTTTTTTTTAAAGGAAAATGTAGTTTTTTTTTGTGTAAGTGGCCAGTGAATCTCTCTGTGATATAGTGAAGTGATACTAGTGTTAAAATGATAGTGTTAAGTTGGTTAGCCGTCGTGCTGGTGGACAGTCTGTTTGTACACAACAAAAAGAATGATAAGAATTTAGAATATGTGAGTTTTACACCTTTTTTTTTGAAGGTTGGGTAATCATTAATTAATGACTCCTCCCGCTCTGGGCAGAGCGTTAGGGAGTGTCAGACTTCCACTGACTAAAAACTATCCATGTTCCTTCTTAGCCCTTTGTAACGAGGCCGCGGTATTTCTTTCGAACAACACTTACTTCATCATTATTATTACGAGTGTGTGGCTTAATAATAACTGCCGCTCGGGTCGATCTTCAGGTAAAGCCGTGCTTACCTAGGTTGGTGCTCGTATTCTGTTAGGCAACACATTTATGTGTAAAAACGGACAATACAAACATAGAATTAGGTATGCAAACAGCCTCGAATGACGATCTAGACATTATCTTGATATTAAATTGCGCGATAAATTCAATACGCTCTGCATTCTTTCATGTATGTAAACATCATTAATTGATTGTACATAGTTCGGTGTTATAAATAAATTGTTTCGAAAATTTTTGTTCACTTAAATTGTTAGGTAACAACACAGTTGAATAATATTAGCAAATAACATTATCGTCACATAAGTAAACATAAATTTTTTATAATATTTCCTAGTTCATATAAAAACTATATTTTACGAAGAAGACTATTAATGCTACCAGCTTCTCACGCATATAAAATTATAAACCCAAAGATTTAAACGCAATCACATTCCGAAATTAAACTTCCTGAATGATGAATGAAGATAAAATATTATTTAATTATATCAAAACATTGTTTACCTCTTGAATAGTTGTTGAACCGAATGAGTTTCACATTGATAATTTGCGATAAGTGATCATGTTACTCTCAAATCAGAGTATGCAGGAAAACTGATGTAACATAATATTATTATGGAAATAATCTCTCATTTTACTGAATGAAACACTTACAGAATACTTTGCTGGCTAAACATCCATTTTCAGCGAAATGAGAATTTTCGTTCTAATTGTGAGCTTGCTGTGCTGTATAATAAGTTCTGCGAGGACTTTGAGGATGGCTTTCCGTAATATGGGAGAGCATAGGCTAGTTTAAAAAAAAATGTGAGTTCTTTTCAGAATGAGATGTAAATGGTCAAAGTTTGCAACTCTGCTGAAAATTAATTTAATTTGTAATTATTATAATGTATACTCTATAATTATATTCGTAACTGTAGGCTCTTATTTACTTCGAACATCTCGCGTAAAGGTATCCAAAAACTTCACACAGACTCACCAAGCTATAATACATTTCCAGTATAACATGGCCTTGCTTTGTATAGATTTCCAGTATAATTAGAGAACCACTTAAACTGGTTTTTAATAGTTCGATAGGTCGTCGTACGTACACATATAATTTGCCGTGTATATGGCCCATCCCATGGGTTAGTAGGGGACGAGCGGGCATTACCGGATATAATCTCAATTTAAATCACATTTGAGTTACCGGAAATCTAAATGATTTCACTATTAAACTATACAAATATGTAGTTATAGACCCCAAAAATAACATAAGTTTTATGTCCCTTGTAACTTTTTGTGAGTGTGAATCAAATTCAGGGCCCACAGCTACCCGTCGGGGCTGCGGGTTGTTCGCAAGAGATACCGCGGCCTCGACATAAAGGGCTAAGAAGGAACATGGGTGGTTTTTAGTCAGTAGAAGTGTGACACTCCCTTTTGCTCTGCCCAAGAGCGGGAGGGGTTATTTGATGATTACACACCACCCAAAAACTCCCCACAGCTAAGATATGAAATTACTGTAACCCCTGTATCAAAGATTAACGATCAGTACCGAACGTTCGTAATTTAATACGTCAGTGGTTACTGAAAGATAGATCTGTTTAAAATTGATGGCTGTTATTGTTTCTCGAACTTATGGACTTGTTAACGTTGATTTATCGTTACTATTGTCTTCAAATCGGATGGGTACGGCCTGATTGATTGTCATGTTGTTTCGCTTACAGTTTAAATTGAAGCAAGGTCAAACGAATTATGACAGGAAGTCTTGGAAGTATACACAAAAGTAGTGTAGTTGTTTTAAAAAGATTATGAAACGGGATCAAAAGAATCCTATGTTCTAACTTCGATCATGGTCTACTTGTATGTCTAAATTCATTCGAATCAATTTAGCCGTTAAAGGGCCGATAGAGGGTTTCTGGTGAGTCGACGTATTCCTTGCAGGACGTGATAGTATTAGGTAAAAATGTAACAAAATTAAGGCATCACATATTCTACAGAAATTCAATGGTTTTTTGGCAAGAAATACGTCGAGACACCAGTAGCCCTGTGTCAAGACAGATATACCCCACACATCGTATACTAGTATGTATTTCAACGTATTATCAGAACTTTACGTTTGTTATCCAAAACTAATTACTTACTGGAATAATCAATTCGGTTTAATATTGTGGGCTTATCAATAGGAAAAGGGGCCGCCATTAAGCATACACGAGTATTACCTTATCTAAACAAATTTATATACATTACCTGACTGAAAGTAAAAACACCATTGCATGCGATCTTTATATAATTTACATAATACTACATGCAGGCGTTCGACACGTAAACGTGAAGCTATTATTAGGATATAGGGCATTGAACATGCACCTTTAAGCCGTTCTGCTCCATCAGTTCAACTACTATAAATAATTTATTTTATTTATTTATAGTTAACTAGCTGATGCCCGCGGCTTCACCCGCGTGGATGTCGGTCAAATTATAAAACCTTCCTCTTGAATCACTTTATCTATTAAAAAAAACCGCTTCAAAATCCGTTGCGTAGTTTTAAAGATTTAAGCATACATAGGGATATAGGGACAGAGAAAGCGACTTTGTTTTATACTATTTAGTGATGTAGTGATTAAAATGGTGTAACACGAATTACAATATAATAGTAAAAGAAAATAAAAAGTTAAAAAAAATATGAATAAATAAAGAAGGAACGCAACACAATGAAAGAAGCTGATCTATCAAATGTCCACGTTCACTAACTCTATACCTAAATTAATGTCAAAATTTATGTCATCCATCAGCGTTTGCGGTAACGGTGCCCCACACTTGTTCTCCTGTATCGTGGGTGCGTTTAAAGTCACATACATAAACAGCCACAACCGGAACAACTACCTGTAGGTCATACAAATTTGTTCCGTGCGGGATCGAACCCACGTCACGCCTGCGCAGAAGCCAATCGCTTAGCCATTGCGCCAACTGTGCTCTCATCAAAAGCATCGTCGAAAGCTGTCCGTAGAAATGACTTAACAGAAAGCACCATTTTAACTGTACCATTAATTCCCAGGACTGGTGGAAGGTAGAAGTGAACGATCGCCAAGGCTTCGTGCCAGCCGCCTACGTCAAGAAGATCGACGCTGGCCTCTCCTCATCGCAGCAGAACCTGGCTGATTCCAGCTCTATCGCGGCTAGGCAGAACCAGGTACAGTAATCCCTGTTTACCAGCATAGCTATTCACAAACAATCGAATCGAAGTCGAATCGATCGTGACACCTTTTCGAGGATCAGTCTTTTGGATCGAACGATTGGAAAATGCTATTCACAGATTCGATCGACAGAAGGCACCTGGACTGTTTTTGTTGTCTTGCGGGTCTGCTCCTGACCTCAATCTTGCCTCATCCTTACATCCAAAGCAGGGATGAGGTCTACAATAGAATGAGCGTAACTAGAAGATCACTGTGTAGGCTGACGGGTTATTCCTTCCTGTTAAACAGCAATAGAGGGCCTACTAAACATTACTGACATAATTTTAACATAAAACTGCTTGTTCTCAGATCGAAGGTCAATATGACAATCTGCTGGGCTTGGCTCGCGAGCGACAGAATAAGCTCAATGAGACCGTCAAGGCTTACGTGCTGGTGCGCGAGGCCGCTGAGCTCGCCACCTGGATCAAGGATAAGGTATGTTATAATCACTTTATTTTACCTTCGGCCAGTAGAAAATCTCCTTTAAAAAATAAAGGTTTCAAAGATTCTTTCATAATCTAAAACTTTTATAGTAAGTATTATAAATAGCACATACAAAGCACAATTAGAACACGAAGAAAGAGATAGGGCGAATTGAATATATTTTTTCTTCCGGGATTACAGGACAGGATATCTATTTAACCAGTGCAAGGTCGACTATCGGAAAACCGAAAAGAAAAAACAATTGTCTGACTTTGGCGTATTGTTTAATGCAGTCAATTATAATAACCAACACAAATGCAATAAAAAACTTGTAATTTCCAAAGGTTGGTTTAAAACCATTTGGAAATTATTTCAATTTTACCTTTGTTTATGCGTTGTAATAGTAATCCGATCCATTAGAACAACTGAGAACAATCGCACACTCAATTCTATAAAACAACCCTTTCTCCCCACAGGAAATGCACGCCCAAGTCCAAGACGTGGGCGAAGACCTGGAGCAAGTGGAGGTGATGCAGAAGAAGTTCGACGACTTCCAGAACGATCTGCGTGCCAACGAGGTGCGCCTCGCCGAGATGAACGAGATCGCCGTGCAGCTCATGACTGTGGGACAGACTGAGGCTGCACTCAAGATTAAGACGCAGATGCAGGTGAGATTGCAGTTGAATATAGTCTTCTATGAGTGTCGGTGACGATTTAAGTTGTGTTTATAAAAAAAAAAAAAATACTTTATTTCAGACCTTGATCCATATGATGTTAGTAATACACACTGCTTATAAACTATGTTAGTAACAAAAGGAATAAAAGATTTTAAAATTATAACTATCTTAAGTTCATATATCTGCTGCATCCACCAGACACACCGGGTACATGTACATGGACACGTACCTAATGCGCCATAATGGTGCAGCACGGCTTATCACTAATGACCTTCAAGATGTCATTGCCGCTCCCACGCACTCTGCGCATCATGGAAGCAATCTTTTTACGTATGATGGTACTGAAACCATCAGTACGTGCATCTGCAAACATTCCTGATGCGCTACAGTAACGTGGGAGCCCCAACAACATCCTGAAAGTGTTATTATACTGAACCCGGAGGATTATAATATAATCATTTTTTTTTGCTTTGGCCGACCTGTATCCATTGCCTAGGAATACGGTTAAGATAAAGCAGATCGTCACTTTAAAGTGTCTTTAGCGTTGCGGTCGCTTACACGTTGAGTAAATGCATCAATGCGCGATCTAGAGTTCTAGACCATACTTTTGAATAATACATGTGTCTGATAGGAAGGTATTCTTAATACAATAGGAAATAATTTTGCAGTTAGATTCACAAGCTTCAGAAATGTAGAAAAGATTTACTTGACTTAGGAGGTGTCGTAAGAGGCGACTAAGGGACTTACCAGAGAGGCAGCAGCGTTCTCTGTGCCTTCGTAACAACCATACTGCGATCGCCAACCCGCCTGCCAAGTGTGGCGATTATGGCAATTCCCCCCCTTCTGGGGGAGGCCTATGTCCAGCAGTGGACGTCTTAAGGCTGAAATGATGATGAGGAGAAAAAAAATCCTCGATCTTGAATGTGAATACTTAGTGAATTAGCTAGTTCTAAACTAGCGTAAAGCTAATGAAGACGTATAACAAGTCACGTACACAAATATCTAACTCCGTTTACTGCCATTTATGAAAACAAATATTTACATTTTAAGGTGTAATAGATATTCACAAATATTTACTCAGAATCGTGATACAACTAATTTCCATGTTGACTAGAATATGACAGGAAGATCTAATTCCTATTGTGTACGCATTGAGTTATCAGGTGAAAGCTTTATGATAAGATAAACACGTGGAACTAAGCCGTACAAAGTGTATGCACATAACTTATAGTAGCGTCAATATGTAAATAGATAGCTGATCCGTAAATCCACTTTATAAATTAGCGGATACTACTAAAGCTAGCCTAAATAGCAACTTACAAAACTGTATTAAAGGTACAAGGTTTTAATGAAAGTACATAGGTAGTAGCATTTACCTGTTCTGGTTACTGGGTGTGGGTGTGATTAAATATGAAACGCAACTACAGATACAAATTTACATTAGATACCGACGTATCCAGCGGCGTATGGAAAAAAGCTAATGAACCACATTTTTTATTGTATTATAGAGTTATAAAATGCAATCAACACTCTATTAAGCCAAGAACCAGTGTATCTTTTATATGCACAATTTATTTTAGGAGCCGCTGCGCCTGCGTATATTTCCCGCCCCCAAGTTGACAGTATAACGCATATTCGTTCCCCTAGGGGTGGTGAGGTACCTAAAGAACACCAATCTTATCTCCCGACATTTTTCTCATAACATTATCTACAATAAAACACCAATTTATCTAACATCACCATGTCCCCACGCCAGGAACTGAACTCCAAATGGACGTCCCTGCAACAACTGACAGCGGAGCGCGCCGCCCAGCTCGGCTCCGCGCACGAGGTACAGCGGTTCCACCGCGATGTGGACGAGACCAAGGACTGGATCGCTGAGAAGGAGGCTGCGCTAGCTACTGATGACCTGGGCAAGGACTTGAGATCTGTGCAGACTTTGCAACGTAAGTGAAATATGTTAAATTACTAGACAGCTCCTTTTAAATCTAAGTGACTCTTTCCTCAAAATACTATCTAATCTAGGACGCTAATCTGCAAGGTTCTCATATTTATGATCTGACTAGCTTGTGCCAGCGGCTTCGCCCGCGTGGAGTTCGACAATTGTCCCACGGGATCATACTACAGGGATAAGAATGTGTTAATCCAGGTTATAAACTATCTGTGTTCTAAATTTCTTCCACATCCGTTCAGTAGTTTTTGCGTGAAAGAGTAACAAACATCCATCTATCCGTACTCACAAACTTTCGCATTTATAATATTAGTAGGATTTAAGCAGGGTCGAACGCACAGTCGGGTAAAAAGAGACCTGGGGTTTGGTGGGACCGCTTTAGCAAAAATATTTTATTAAAGCTCCCATTTCTTTGTTTCGGTGCTTTTTCTCACAGTAGTCATACAGAAACCAACTTATTTAAAAACCTCAATCCTATCCGGTGTCGATAAGTGTGGTGACCCACTAAAACTGTTTATACTTAGCCAAATAACACTTACATATTCTCTCTGCAGGCAAACACGAAGGCCTAGAACGCGACCTCGCAGCCCTAGGCGACAAGATCCGCCAACTGGACGACACCGCCAACCGTCTGATGTCCACTCACGGCGACTCAGCCGACGCCACGTACAGCAAACAGCGTGAGATCAACGAGGCGTGGCAGCAGCTGCAAGCGCGGGCTAACGCCAGGAAGGAGAAGCTGCTCGACTCTTATGATCTGCAGAGGTAACAGCTTGTTTTTACGTGGCATTATTGAACCAATTTCCGAGGTATTTAGGATGTGAGTGGCAATTCCGAGAAGGGACGCCCTAGTAAGTCATCATCGTCAGCCTATATGTTCCCGCAGCAGAGACTCAGGCCTCCTCTCTAGGAGAGGGATAGGTTATCCACCACGCGACACCACGTAAGACATACACTAACCTTATTGGTGAGGAGGTACTCGTCAGCGGCTTGCG
Source organism: Diarsia brunnea (assembly GCA_949774965.1). Classification (NCBI taxonomy): domain Eukaryota; kingdom Metazoa; phylum Arthropoda; class Insecta; order Lepidoptera; family Noctuidae; genus Diarsia; species Diarsia brunnea. Next base: position 2,052,577 of record OX458998.1, on the reverse strand, counting down.
TGTGGTCGAGGAAAAAGGAGAAAGATCATAGCAGGAGGCGTTTTGTGGTTTCTGCCTACCCCCATGGAGAAAGGGCATGAGTTTCTGTATGTATTCAACCAACTTAGCCTGGTCCAGTGTAGGGCTAGAGACCTAGATTTAGGCGTCCTCTAAGTTGCAGTACAATATCCAGTACTTTACCTTTGGCATCAGTCTGTCCCAGCTTTTTAAACTCGGCAGCATGGCGACATCTTAAGCTATGCCTGCTAATTTGCGATCTTTTCTCGAGTACTAATCTAATGCAGGTACAATCTGCATTTGTCCTGTGGGTTATTTTAAACATCGTCGTTAACTATCGGCATTACATGTTTGAAAAAAATTTAAAGAGACCACTCAGCAAGGATTCATCATCAACAGCCTATTAATGTTTCCACTGCTGGGACACAGGCCTCCACTCTTTGAGAGGGAATGGGCTGTAATCTACCACGCGGGCCCAGTGCGGATTGGTAAATGTCACAAGTCTTCGAATTTTTGGTTCTAGGACATGGTTTCCTGACGATGTTTTCCTTCACCATTTTGAGAGCAGCGGTGGTGAAATAAATTACACAAAGTAATGCGTCTGCCTGGGTTCGAACCCACGACCTACTGTTCGTAAGTCGGGGCCGACACCACTGGGCCGTCGCTTCTCAAGCAGCAAGCTCAGCAAGGATTAGGATTCATAATTTAGAAATGTTTTTAATTTAATCTGTTAGGAATTCAAGTAGATAATTTAATTATTTCTTTTTTAGACTTGCTAGTCAACCAGTACTGTTATTTTACATAATTGGATACATAACAACACACTTATATTTCACGAAAGTTAGGCAGCTGACATCAACACTGCTCCTCCACAGGTTCTTATCCGATTACCGCGACTTGATGGCCTGGATCAACTCCATGATGGCGTTGGTAAGCTCGGACGAGCTCGCCAACGACGTCACCGGCGCTGAAGCGTTGCTTGAGAGACACCAGGTATGTACCTGTCGTGATGATGCCAGGAATATGACTGATATGGTCACTAACTCTGTTGTTAGCACGTAAAATGGGATATTTACCATGTATATCAAAAGTCGGAAGCTAAAAATAAATATACACTATCAGTTTCTTATATTCCCACTGCTGGGATAGAGGCTGGTCCTCTGTGAGAGGGAAGCTTACGAAGCCATAAACCTTGATATTTAAGGGTGGGCAAGACTTTAGTTAAACTTTAACAATGTTAAAACTGATGAAAAAGCTAATATCATATAGGCCAGTGTGGGTTGTTGGATGTCAAATGTCTTCGAATATTGGTTTCTAGGACATGTTGGTTTTCTTTTACCATTTTTCCGTATTGACATGGTAAGTTTCTCATTTTTTGTGCCAATATCAGTTTTACCTATAGATATTATGTTCATTGTAAATTATTCCCGTTTGGTCCGCCAGTGACTAATAGAGTGAAGTCAAAACATCTCATTAATAATGTTTGAATGTACAAAGTTTGATGATTGATGACATTAGATTAGTAACATTACATTCAAAAGTGCCGTCTCATCAGGATGTCCAAAACAAGAAGTTTTCATTTTGTAATCATTCATGCTCGTTTACAACAAATTCGCTAGAATCACCAGTGAACTTGATGTTTCCGAGTTTTGTCTAAATAAAGGATTCAAAAATGGAAATCATTTGGAACAAAATTGGGAAAGGTATAGCGTAGAATCCAATAATAAATTGGGGTTAAAATTATGATATCTGGTATCAAAAATTGGTTGTTGGTCAGAAAATTGGCAGATGTTAGGTATTGGAGAACGAATATGACATAGTAACTGTGTTTCTAGAGCCAGCGTTTGGAGATAGACGCGCGGTACGGCATAATGCCGCAGGTCAGACGCATTGCACGCATGTGTGCCCCCAGCCTTACTACCATTCTTGTGACGTCACGTGTATATTGTGTTAGGACCTGTGAATTATCTGCGACTGAATTTAAAGTCGGAATTGAGAATACCTGTATTAGGTTAGGATATTAACAATGCCATCTCCACAAATAAAGCAAAAAAAAAACAAGTTGCCGAACACATTTGTTCGGTTCGGCACATGTAATTCGGCAACATTTTGTTGAACAATAAAGCCGATGAAGCATTTATCACACTAACATTTTAGCATTCAATTAATTTGGTAAGATAATTATCTAATAAAAAAGGTTGCATTCTACGTCTTAGCTTCGAAGATGTGTATTTACAGCTAACCAACAAATGAGGCAACATGGAATGCCAACAGTCAGATTTTCTGTCAGAATTTATGTGTTCATGAATGCAAAAAAAGTTACTGGTCCATTTTCTACTTCAAATATCTCTTTTTTACAGTTCTCAGTTAATAAATCAGGTCATAGTAATCATAATATTCACAGATCTTAAGCAAACATCCACAGGTCCTACAAAATAAAATACGTGACTTGCGAGAACTTTATAATATCCACCCGTGTATGCAATAATACGCAATAATATACACTACACTCGATGTGCTGCTGTTTACAATCTAATTTACTTCAAATTAATGTATTTAGTGGCCGGGGGTAGATACCCTAACAGTTTAACTATAAAAAACTTAACAGGCAAAACCACGACAACTCTATTAACAGTTTTAATTGTTTTATACTTTTATTTTAGCGTTTTTCTATGTTGTGATAAAGTACAGGGAACTACAAAAGTGTTACATACCTAAATTAAACAATATAATAATACGCTTAAATCGATCACGTGCTTTTGCGAATCGAATAGGAAACGTATATAAGTGATTCCCCACTCGATCGCAGTTATAGAATCAAAATTGTATTGTAACACTTTTCAAGTTGACTGTACAAGTTTTTCGTGTGTTTTAAGGTGTCTTCAGTTTGTCCTAAATGTTTTAGTGTGTGTGACTTTTAATTTCTGTACAATTTGTATCTTCTATTATTTTATATGTTCTTTTGACTTTCTCAAACTATCCACGAGTATTTCATTCTTGGTGTGTGTACAGCTTTATTTTATAAAAACAAAAGCAAAGTTGAACTTCTTATTCACCCCACATCGTGTTTTTGATGTATGAAAACAATTTTGAAAATATTATGTAGTTTTAAAATACGACATATTATTATTGTTAAATAATAAACGGATCATACAATAAATCTACCTTGCAAAATAATTTAAAAAATTAGTAAATTTTTGCCGCCCTTTATAAGACAAAACATTTCACCGTCTATGAATAGTATTAATTCTTCGCTTTTAAATTGCTACACGGATCTTTTGGCGATTGCGTGACATTGTTAGTAAACATTTGTGAAAAGTGTATTTAAAAAAAAAACACAAGTGGCGCCATCTATTAGCATAAGAAGGTGTTTGTTCTTTTGTTTGGGAACAGTACTTTTCTCGGGATGAAAGCTACTCTTATGTCCGTTTCTGCACACATGGCAGCGTATATGCAAAGTTTCAGAATAATCGGCGTGAAAAGGTAAAAAACAAACTTCTTTTCTCACCGGACTTAGTTCTGATTTCGACCACGCGCCAAAAGATTCATGTACAACTATAAACTGATATTATTGCGGTCCTATACTAAAGTATTTTGTGCAATATAGGAACATCGCACAGAAATGGACGCCCGCGCCGGCACGTTCCAAGCCCTGGAACTATTCGGCCAGCAACTGCTGCAAGGCGGTCACTATGCCAGCGTCGATATCCAGGAAAAGCTTAACAACATGAGCGATGCTCGCCAGGATCTTGAGAAGTAAGTTCATCGATATTTACAATTTCACACCTGTAATTCCCGAAGGGTTAAGCAGAGGCCTAGCCTATTCAGTACAGGGATATTTAGTCTTTTCTTTTTTATTAGCCTGCTCTAGCCCAGTGCTGGGCAAAAGCCTCCCCCGATTCCTTCCAAGAGCTCTTTTCCTGTGCCGCCTCGAACCAGCCCTCGTGGTACGCGTCTAGATCGTCACGCCACCTCCCCCTCCTGCTCCGCCCGCTCTTTCTTGGCCATATTGCTATCAATCGGGCGTGGATACACCCTCAAACTATCCAGTCCAAATTAAGCATCCAAAATGTTATAGTATTTCCAACACGGCTTTCTTCCGCGCCAAATATACCAACCTCTTCTAATTTCACCTCTAACAAAAACGTCTTCTTTCTAGGGCTTGGGTAGGACGCCGCATGAAGCTCGACCAGAACCTGGAGCTCCAACTCTTCTACCGCGACTGCGAGCAGGCTGAAGGCTGGATGGGTGCCCGCGAGGCTTTCCTCTCGCCCTCCGCTAAGGACGTGACGGATGCTGACGCCGCCGCTGATGCAGCGCAGCCGGATAACGTGGAACAGCTCATCAAGAAGCATGAGGACTTCGATAAGGCTATCAATGCTCATGTAAGTGGCTTTCTCCTGGTTTTTGGAAGCTTTATATGTCCCTTCTCAGTAAAGATCTGTCAAAATTTTGTTGAATGATCCAATTAAAATTAACTTCACTGACCATTTCATACTAGATAACAGAGCGCATACCTTTTAAAAATGTTTTTCTTTGTATGAAAATAAACTTATCACCTTTCAAAAACTGAAACGTTCAGTGTTGTTGATACTAAATCAAAGATTACTGTAAAAAAAACTTAGTATTAGGCTAAATTTCTTATCCAAATCAAACTGCCAGTATTGTGGCTGCAAGACGCTCACTATTTTTTTACTGTACACAGGAGGAAAAGATCGCTCAGCTGCAGACCTTGGCCGACCAGCTGATGGCGTCTGAACACTACGCTGCTGACGACATCGACGGTAAGCGCCGACAGGTGCTCGACAGGTGGAGGCACCTCAAGGAAGCGCTTATTGAGAAGAGATCCAGGTACACAAGAATATATTTGTTTACACGGTTTCTGTTAGGCGAAATTGCTGGTCGAATAATCCATAATGAACTTTTATACCAATGCTAAAGAAAAATTGGTCTTTACTACTAACAATCCTGTTCGAAGTAAAAATGGTCTTATATAAAAAATATTGCCAGTTTTTCTTAACATTAGGTACAATCCAAATCTATTCAAATTAAACTCTCTGTGGACAAACTCGTATAGTATGAAGTTCCTTCATCATCTGCCTAGCCTTTTCCCAACTATGTTAGGGTCGGCTTCCAGTCTAACTGGATGCAGCTGAATACCAGTATTTTACATGGAGCGACTGCCTATCTGACCTCCACAACCCAGTTAATACTAGGTAATACGATACTCTTTAGTAAGACTGGATGTTAGAATTTCAGGTCACTGACTACCTGTAACGACTGCCAAAGATCTATATATGGCAGCCGGGACCAACAGCTTAACGTGCTTTCCGAGGCACGGAGGTAATTTGGTATGTCGGGCGGTCACCCATCCACAGACCGACCTAGGCAAGCACAGCTTTACCTAAAGATCGACCCGAGTGGCAGTTCTTATTAAGCCACGAGTTCCTTATAACACAAATATTGGACGATATCATACAACGACACTTCATCTATATTTTCACACCATTCTCACACAGGCTGGGTGACGAACAGACCCTGCAGCAATTCTCCCGTGACGCCGACGAGATGGAGAACTGGATCGCTGAGAAACTGCAGCTCGCCACCGAGGAGAGCTACAAGGTAAACAGATATTAATTTCCTACCACCAAGTAGACATGTCAATACAAAGTCTGGGGTTTAAAACGCAGAGAAGTTTCTGCTATAATTTCCAAAACCATTATTAAAAATGGAATTTTAAAATACACTTCTACGACTCAACCAACGTTGACTCCTTTATGCTTCACTCGCGTTAGCCCACGCTTTGACCTATGTGGAACTTAACCAACAACCAAAATCAGGAATCATAAAGGTGGACCAACCCACACTGGGCCCGCGTGGTGGATTACACCCCATCCCTCTTCTAGACAGGAGGCCTGAGTCCCTGCAGTGAAAACATTATATGCTGATGATGATGATGAAAGCCGCAACAAACAAACTAACTCACTACCAGATTTATAATACTAGTTAAGATAAATAAAGGTAGCTATACCAACTTTCTTTTCTCTCCAGGATCCGGCCAACATCCAGTCTAAACACCAGAAGCACCAGGCCTTCGAGGCTGAGTTGGCGGCCAACGCCGAACGTATCCAGTCAGTGCTTGCCATGGGCGGAAACCTCGTTCAACGTGGACAGTGCAGCGGAAGCGAAGACGCCGTGCAGGTAACATACTTCCTAAACAACGAACTATTTCATCACCATTTTGTTTTGGGTCTTAGCCGAAAGACGTCAGGCCAGGTTTCCAGAGAGTGGAACGGAGAGGAGACGTGGAAGATTTGAGTAATCGGCAGTTCGTGGAAACCGGGCCGTAGGACCTTCGATTCGGCGCTCCAAACGGTCAAAGACCTAGTGAACGCTACTAGGTCTTTCGTCCGTTTGGTTTGCCACACTGGCTGATAGCAACTACACTTGCCAACTATAAAATATTCACTGAACCTTTTTTAGTTAACCTCTCTGTTTCCCTCTACCGGACTAAGGATTCCAGTTTCTGCTTCGAAACGTCACTATCCTGTGTAATATCTGGCCATGTTGGCCCCGCAAAGATCAGATTGTCACAACCCCGTTCCCCGCACTAAAACATTTAAATTTCTCACAAGTATTTTTTCCCCCAGGCTCGCTTAGCATCCATCGCAGACCAGTGGGAGTTCTTGACGCAGAAGACGACAGAGAAGTCGCTCAAACTGAAGGAGGCCAACAAACAGCGTACCTACATCGCTGCTGTGAAGGATCTCGACTTCTGGCTCGGAGAGGTAATTACAACATTTAATTATTATTATATTATTATAGCTAGCCTATGTTGTCCCACTACTGAGCAAAGACCTCCATTACATACTACATTCCTTCCAACGGTCACGATTCTGTGCAACGTCTCTCCAACAACTCTCACAACATTTTATACAGACATTAAATCAAATCAAAATAATCATAATGTAATTTTTCATAAAATGCTGTCAAAACAGTATTAGCATTTTTTTTAATCATAAATAGGTAAGAAGAAAAAAATAGTTTGTCATCTTAGTGTGTCGATGGCAATTTAAATTGTGTCGAACTGAGCTACTAGTTTGGCGCTTTCGGTAGCGTCTATCAGGTCCTGTAGTGAACAAACAACAGGACACGCAGGATACAATATTAAGTGCCCCATTGTTTGTGGAACAGCAATATACATAGTTCTGATTGCTCATAGAATAAGCTTATGTATGTAAGCTATGTTTTTTAGAGTGTTTACTGGACAATAATAACAAAAGAGCAACATTTTACTTTAGACGTAATTTTAATACTGTTGTATGATTTAGGTTGAAAGCTTGTTGACATCGGAGGACTCAGGCAAGGACCTGGCGTCCGTACAGAATCTCATGAAGAAGCACCAGCTCGTCGAGGCCGACATTCAGGCTCACGAGGACAGGATCAATGGTAAGTCTACTTTTTTTTATTTGGCTGTGCGATTGGTAGACAAGCGGTCTTCCACAAGTTTTTCCACGCATTAGTTTTGTATTTGGTTGCAACCAGATGAAATAAGGGAAAGTGTTTTCATAAAGTAAACCAAAGAAAATGAAGCTAGACAGAAGTAGGTCTGCTTAAATGTACTTTTTGATCGAATGTGTTTAGCGATTCTTGAATTTACTTCTTTAGTCACGCAAGAATGTGTGTTATTTGCATGGTAGACTTTATTAGACGTCATACGGAATCATCTGAATTTTATTAACTGGGTTGTGGAGGTCAGATAGGCAGTCGCTCCATGTAAAATACTGGTATTCAGCTGCATCCGGTTAGACTGGAAGCCGACCCTAACATAGTTGGGAAAAAGCTAGGCAGATGATGACTCCATTGAGTATCACGTAGATTTGTATTGCAGGCAGAAAGCTCAATTTTCCTTCTAATATCTCTCTCGGGTTCGCATTATCCCATTGATACATAATAAATACAAACGGAGAAGGAAAAAGAACCCTAACAGCTCCGAGTCTAGTCATCTTTTACAAGACGAGTAGGTCTGTAACTATTATCAACTATATCTAAGACATCCACCTCTACCCACAGACATGAACGCACAAGCCGACGCTCTGGTGTCGTCGGGCCAGTTCGACAGCGCGGGCATAGGTTCGCGTCGCGCCGCCATCAACGAGCGGTTCGAGCGCGTACGTAACCTCGCCGCACATCGCCGCGCTAGGCTGCACGAGGCTAATACCCTGCATCAGTTCTTCAGGGATATCGCTGATGAGGAGTCCTGGATCAAGTTAGTTCACTGCATTATTTATATATTTTTCTAATTAAGTCTTCGAGCGTCCTTATGATCACCCGGTGGATCATAAGACATTCAAGCAATGTTAGCGGACGTTCAAGAGGTTAAGTCACAAAATACGTGATGAATATAGAGCGCAAAGATTTCTTCCAGCAAAACTATTGTTATGTTCTTTGCTAAAAGCATTTTTTTTTATTGAGACGTCTTTTAAAATCGTGTGGGCAGTATGGTCTAGCGACCCCACACACCCTAGTGTCAGAATTTCTAAACCGCCTCAAAGGCCTCTGACATGGTTTGACGACCGCCATTTGACGGCCGGGACCACCGGCTTATACGTGCATTGCGAAGCACGGAATCATCTTTTTATCAGACAATCTGGTGATTCAAGCCTGCAATGTCCTAGCCAAACTGGAAACAACTTTACATAGTATGCTTCCCGTGGGAATCGAATCCACGACCACAGGGTCACTAGGCAAACGGCTAAACCACTCGACCACTAGGGCATCTTTTATAATAAAAGGACATAGCTGTCTGCTGCACCTTGTATTGTAGAGGAAAACGATAAAATGAAACAATAAGTCAATCGGATAAAATTCGTAAAAGGATTACTTTTGTTGTGTAAAGATTTATTAAGAAACATCCCCTCTATCTTTTTCTGAAAAATCATTTGAACATTCTGATACCTCTTATTTTTCGACTGTACAATCGTTATCAATTTCTTTGTAAATCTCTTGATTAATCACCCTTCATTCCACAGGGAAAAGAAGCTCCTGGTCGCCTCAGACGACTACGGCCGCGACCTAACCGGCGTCCAAAACCTGCTCAAAAAGCACAAGCGTCTGGACGCCGAACTGGCCAGCCACGAGCCCGCTATCCAGGCCGTGCAAGAAGCCGGAGAGAAACTCATGGACGTCTCCAACTTAGGAGTGCCGGAGATTGAACAGAGGCTCAAGGCTTTGTCACTGGCGTGGGATGAGCTGCAGACCTTGGCCGCTGAGAGGGGAGCTAAGCTGCAGCAGTCGCTGGCTTACCAGCAGTTCTTGGCGAAGGTTGATGAGGAGGAGGCTTGGATCAGGTGAGAATAGTAGTTTAATAAGCCGAACTAATTATTCTGACTGGTTCGTTTGGTGATTCTGACTCCACAGTTATTATGTTGAATGTTATTTTTAGTCTTGTGATTATTTTTCTAAACGGTTTTCTAGTTTTTCGATTTAGTTATTTCGTTGTTTTATTGAGTTAAACCAAGAAAGTTTTAGTTACTTGGTCAAGTCTTCGTTAATTTCAGTATTGTGAAAATTTTGTAAATCCATAGTGTGGTCTTCTGTCTCTGTATAAAAATCTCAACAAAACTGTAATTATACCACCTGACTCGTTTACTAACAAATCGTGCCATCCACAGCGAGAAACAACAACTCGTAGTGGTGGGAGAATGCGGCGACAGCATGGCTGCCGTGCAGGGTCTGCTGAAGAAGCACGAAGCCCTGGAGGCCGAGCTGGCCGCGCGAGGAGACCGCGTGCGGGACCTGGCCGCGGACGGCGAGCGGCTCCTGGCTGCCGGGAACCTGCACGCTGATGCTCTGTCGCATCGCATCAGGGCTCTGCAGGTCAATATTTTGTTTCACTATTTATGTACACACAGTAGACAACACAGAAAATCACATAATATAATTATTGAGTACATAATTACTGCTTATCTCAAGAAATATCTGCCAGCAGACCTGCAAAAGGAGAAATGAAAAAGAAATGTAGACAAGAAAAGAATGTGGGAGAAAAGGAAGAGAATAATTTATTTCTTTTTAATGTTTGGGTTATTTTACTTAATTCATCCCCATGGTCACAATCAACATTAAAAATGATGAACCTCTTCTTGTGCAATGTTTGTCCGAGCACTGTAAGTTCGCCAGTTAGATTATCGAAAAATATTGGATACGTGTTTTTTGTTTTATCAAATTAATAAAAATTGACGAAGATTATAAAATGATTATAAAACGTGTCAAAGATCATGAGTGGGGGCTTGTGACGTTATTTGTAGGTAAAAATGTACTGACATGTGACGTTTTCGAGGAGTTCACGAGTTTTCGAAGCACTGTATCGTCTTAATTTTTTGTTAATGTGAAAAAAGAGAAAATATGTGTTCAATATTTTTTGGAAATCTATCTGATGGACTAATTAGTTTTTTTTTTCCGATCCCCTATTGGTCCAATGCATAGCTGCATGGCAGCTTTCAATGACAGAGTCGTCGTTACAAAAATTAAAACATTAGGTGACACATTATGGTATCGTATTGGGTGTGTAATTTAATGATTAGAAGCACTTACCAGCAAGTTTGTCTTTTTATAAATCACTAGTAACTTTGCGGATAATTTTGACAAGAACAGATTGAATTGAAACATCATCTGCCTAGCTTTTTCTCAACTATGCTGGGGTCGGCTTCCAGTCTAACTGGATGCAGCTGAATAATATATTTTACATGTAGCGACTGCCTATCTGACCTCCTCAACCCAGTTAATAATGGGTAATACGATACCCCTTTTGGTAAGACAGTTTGTCAGACTTTCAGGTCACTGACTACCGGTAACGACTGTCAAAAATCTATATATGGCAGCCGGGACCAACAGCTTAACGTGCTTTCCGATGCATGGAATTGAATCGAAACATCCAACCTATTTAACCATTTTTTCTGCCCACCAGGCTAAACTAGAAAAGCTGACAGGCCTGGCCGCCCGTCGCAAGGCGGCGCTGGTAGACAACTCGCTGTACCTGCAGCTGCTGTGGAAGGCCGACGTGGTGGAGTCCTGGATCGCCGACAAGGAGACGCACGTGCGCTCTGATGAGTTCGGTAGAGACCTCTCTACTGTGCAGACCTTGCTTACCAAGCAGGACACCTTCGATGCCGGTTAGTAATTTATCAGCATAGAATTATAGGTCTTACATATAGAGAAAGAAACAAACATTCGTCTCGCGATGAAAAACTTGTAAACTTTTTGATATTGCATTTGGTTTATAACACTGTATCGCATCATGAGAAGCTTATCTTCAATTTCATAGAAAGGCTATTGTTGAAAATACTACAGTATATTTTTCCGTAACTTAAGGCTGAGGCGACATCCATGGCCAGGCTAGATCAGTTCTATGGTGTCACAACAACTAAACAGGCACAATTACAATTATCGTATCCAGAATTCTGTCGATAACTACTAGATACAAAACTCGTCTGGTTGGAGGATCCTACTTTTTCGATGGAAAATGAAGAACTTTACCTTGATTCCTATACCTCTAAAGGAGTTAATATCGCAGAGACGAGTGAATAGCGCGACTGCTATGCATGAGATCCTGAGTCCGATTCCCAAGTCGGTCTTTGTGTTAAAGGGGTAAATAAAACCAACTTCTCAAGTCCTACATCCATTTATTTCGTCCACACAGGCCTAGCCGCCTTCGAGCATGAAGGCATCCAGAACATCACCTCCCTGAAGGAGCAACTGGTAGCCGCGAACCACGAGCAGACGCCCGCCATAGTGAAACGTCACGGTGACGTCATAGCGCGCTGGCAACGTCTGCTGGCTGACTCGGCCGCGCGCAAGCAACGGTTGCTGCAGCTGCAGGACCAGTTCCGCCAGATTGAGGAGCTCTATCTTACTTTTGCCAAGAAGGTATGTGAAGGGGTATAACATAAGCCGAGATTACGGGACATATGGGACTTTTGACGCGTGGCATTTCAACACAATTTCCACAAATATTGAGCCGTTGCGTAACCATAATTTTGAATTGTTTCATTTACTTTAAAAAAAAACTCAATATCGTTTACAGGATGTAAATGTATTATTAATGTGAAAATGAGTATTTTCAATGTAAAAAGAAGTAGAAAAAATGTGATTTACGAATGAGTAGACTAATATTTACAACGATTTTATTATCTTGAGTTAACACATTTAGTTTCAAGAACTTATTCAATTCTGTTACAATAGAAAACTAACAATTTGTACTCACATAGGTGTAACTAACATTTAAACATTTAATTTTGTATCGGTCATAACTATAAATCAGTTTCCTCACTTACCCATAAGCCACATTCCACACTCAGTAACCAGTGAACGTAACTCGTTTCCTCCAGGCGTCGGCATTCAACTCGTGGTTCGAGAACGCAGAGGAAGACCTGACCGACCCGGTGCGCTGCAACTCTATCGAGGAGATTCGTGCGCTCAGAGATGCGCATGCGCAGTTCCAAGTAACTACACAACTTATTTACATATTACTTTTTTAAGGTAAAGGTAGAAAACTTGAATGCGGCAGCAGAGTTGGATGAGACAAGTAAAAGACAATAGATAACTATAACAGTTAATGTATTGTCTTTTACTTGGACAATTAAGACTGCGCCGAGCGAAAACGGCGTGCGGCAAATAGGTATTAACTACGGCTCGCTAGTTGTGTGCGTCGTCTCGCACACAACGGCAAGTCTCTCGCGTCACGAGTGCATTTGCACAACAAAAGTTAACAACCTATGATTTTTAAAAATTTGTTGTTGTGTTGAATGACTTGAAAATACGAATACTGTCTAGTTAGATGCTTTTATATTCGTAATTCACTAAATAAAGTCGAATAATCTTTGTATCTACCTATAGATACTATAATTATTATAAACCTGAAGAATTTTTTGTTTGCTTGAATGCGCTAAACTCAGGGCCTTCTGGTTGGAACTGTAAAATTCTTTTTGTGTTGCGTAGTACAATTATCGAGAAAAGTTATAGAGTATATAACATCACGCTACAACCAAAAGGAGCTGAGCACAAATGAAAAATGTTGCAAAAACGGGAAAAAATATTCCTTTTTGAGAGCTTCCGTTGCGTGCGCTGCGTAAACCGTTTAAGTTACGCAAACGTCATGTATGATGGAATTGTTCCTCTTTAAAAGTTCTAAACAAAAGTCCGCGACAGCATATGTCTATCAGCGACTGGTACTCACAATAACTGCTTTTACTTTTAAAATGTTCGATTAAAAAGAATGAATTTTTGCGAAGCTCATTAAACCCATATGGTATTAAACTATATCTAAATAAATGTGTTTGTTAGAACGGAAATTGAATATAGTATATTTGTGCCCTTGACTTTATATAGTTTAAACAGATATATTAGAAGATATTGCAATATAAAAATATCCGCGCGACAAAATAACTACGCGCGCGGCAAGTACTCGGTCCGTCCGGCTCTCGCGTTGCAATGTAGGTAGTAGATTAAGTACGTGGGGATTATGGCCTCTGGGAAATTCCAAGGTGTTATTGTATATTTAACAGTAAGAGATACCTATAGCAATTCTCACTTTAACATAACCTAAACTAACATTATAAAGAGGAAAGATTAGATTTTTTGTTTATTACGATCTAAGTCGTGATATTATATATTATTCATCTTCATTGCGATGAAGGCGTTGTTCAGTGCACGCCCGGGGTTTTTTTTGGGTATGTAGGTAAGGTGGGTATGGTAATAATAAAGCTAGTTTGTAATTAAAGTCCAACAATTCAATAATTTGTTTATTTAACATATTTTCTAGGTAGGGACATAAAAATGACAGATTGGGGTAGGTTGATGAGCAGGTGTCTGTCTGTACATTACACTTTATCGCAGGTACCTGTATGTGTTATTGTTTTTTTTTTACGTTTTGCTGTTTCATTATTTTTATCTGTTTTCCGTTTCGAGTTGTTTTCTTTTCCTTTTTCCTTTTCATGTATCGCTTCAATAATAAATTTGGGTTCCTTAATTTGCATTTGCCTATCTAATCGAGAATCAATTATTTCCGGCAGTATACAATCGAAATAAAACTTTTTCAATTTGCCCACCATTTTACTCCAAAATTCTTTATCTTCTTCTATTACCTCAATCTTCATATCCACTTCAGTCCAAACTGCAAATATGCAAGTTTGTTTTTGTGTGACGTGTAGTTGCCCTTGTGCCTGGAAATACCAGTCATGATTTTTATTTACACAGACAAGGCCATCCTTGTTTATTTTCCAGAAATTAATTTTTTTCTCTCTTATACCAGAGTCAACACTCATACCTCTGGCTGAGTATGGACATTTTATTTCCACAATTTCATGCTCTCCTACAATTCCATCAGGACTTGCACCTAAAAATGGTAAATCTTTATCTACAAAAAATCAATAAAAATAGATGATTCACCATAAAAGAAACACGTGGTGGTTCTGGAAATGAAAATACCGAATATTTGAGAAAAAAATTGCATCCGCCATCTTGGATGACATAATTTATGTCAGATTTGCAATCGGCACCCCCAAAAGCCTATTAAACTATACCCATATTGAATATTTGAGAAAAACACATCCGCCATCTTGGATTTCAAAATGTATGTCAGATTTGCAATCGGCACCCCCAAAAACCTATTAAACCATACCCATATTGTATATTTGAGAAAAAAACACATCCGCCATCTTGGATTTCAAAATTTATGTCAGATTTGCAATCGGCACCCCCAAAAACCTATTAAACCATACCCATATTGAAAATTTGAGAAAAAAACATCCGCCATTTTGGATTTCAAAATGTATGTCAGATTTGCAATCGGCACCTTCAAAAACCTATTAAACCATACCCATATTGTATATTTGAGAAAAAAACACATCCGCCATCTTGGATTTCAAAATTTATGTCAGATTTGCAATCGGCACCCCCAAAAACCTATTAAACCATACCCATATGGTATATTTGAGAAAAAAACACATCCGCCATCTTGGATTTCAAAATTTATGTCAGATTTGCAATCGGCACCCCCAAAAACCTATTAAACCATACCCATATTGTATATTTGAGAAAAAAACACATCCGCCATCTTGGATTTCAAAATTTATGTCAGATTTGCAATCGGCACCCCCAAAAACCTATTAAACCATACCCATATTGAAAATTTGAGAAAAAAACATCCGCCATCTTGAATTTTAAAATTTATGTCAGATTTGCAATCGGCACACCCGAAAACCTATTAAACCATACCCATATTGTATATTTGAGAAAAAAACACATCCGCCATCTTGGATTTCAAAATTTATGTCAGATTTGCAATCGGCACACCCGAAAACCTATTAAACCATACCCATATTGTATATTTGAGAAAAAAACACATCCGCCATCTTGGATTTCAAAATTTATGTCAGATTTGCAATCGGCGCCCCTAAAAACCTATTAAACCATACCCTTAGCAAACATTTGAGAAAAAAAATACTATCCGCCATCTTGGATTTAAAAAAGTATGTCAGATTTGCAATCGGCACCCCCAAAAACCTATAAAATGATACCCATATTGAATTATAAGAGAAAATTATATTGAAATACATACTTATGAGGTTGGTTTTTTTTCCGGAAAAGAGCGCCACTTTTCTTCTTATAGTATTTTTCTTTTCGCTTTCCCATTTTTACTAAAACAAAAACATACAAACAAATTAGGTATATTTACAAGTGTTATATTGTACAATAAAAAAATGTTACTTGTTTCATTTACTAACAAACTCAAAAAACTAAATTTATGACTTACCTAATTTTATCTGGTGGCAGCACGTATGTGTACACAAAAGATCGCGACTTGTCGTTTTTGGTGCGTCGCTCCGCAACGAGACGTGACCACTCTCTGAGCTCTTGCGGGCGACTGAATTTCCGAGCGGTGTACGTTGCTTATAATACAACGTCGCGCGTCCATAGAAAAATTGTATGGCGGAAATGAGATGCTTTAAAAAAATAAATATACTAAAATAACCAGGTGACATTTCGAAAATCTAAAACGTACGAATTGTAGAATGGACATTTGAGATTAATATGAATTTAACCCTGTAAAAAAAATCAACAGTTTAGTATCAAAATTCAACTAAACACCAACATGCTATTTTTAGATATTTGTCACAACTTTACGTAATTTTATTTATTTAACTAGACAATATTTTTTATTTTTGCTACGGAACAATATTAAACACATTCTTTGCGGTGTTCATAGCATTTTTTTTGGGTTAATTATTGTAATAGTTTTGATTATACCGACTTAACCGTGTCGACCGTTTTGAACTGTTTTGGTCGGCGCAGTCTTAACGAATACAGAAATCTGTTAAAAACCATCGGGAAACAACCCACTAGACAAAAAAAGCCGTCTTTTTTATTGGAGAATGGAGAACTTTACAACTCAATTTTTATACCTCTTTAATAGAGGTATAAAACTTGAAAATAACACAGCAGATGCCTAACCTTTACCCAACTATGTTGGTGTCGGCTTCCTGTCTCACCGAAGCTGAATATCAGTATTTTATATGGAGCGACTGCCTATCTAAATCAATTTACTCCATTAATATAAATTATACAAAAATAATTAAAATTAAAAACCTACATTTAAACAACGACGACACTTAGGTGTTAAAGTACTCCTCCGCATCGCTAAATTCCGGGAACGTGCCCAGAAGACCGCCAGCATTGCCACGTTGAATAGCAATGCTCATTCTTTGACCAAACAAAGAGCCAGCCCTCTGGTCGTGCAAGTGCTGACCAATCGACGAGAGATTTCCTTAAAAAAGGAGACTCACACTAGGTCCCCGTGACCCGTGCGTAAATATGATTACCTTTTTTAATCCTAACTTTCAATACCCAGGCTTCGCTATCATCGGCACAAAGCGACTTCGAAGCCCTGGCGGCTTTGGACGAGCAGATCAAGTCGTTCAACGTGGGCGCTAACCCTTACACCTGGTTCACCATGGAGGCTCTCGAGGAGACCTGGCGCAACCTGCGCAAGATTATCGGTAAGCTACTTTTTTTTTCATTATGAAGTACTCGTTATTTAACGGTTACTCGTACAATTACAATCTAGACCTTGAGGCTAATAAGTAATTTAAATTTAACCTAATTTGCTAAAACTTACAAAATTAAGAATGTGTCCATTGGCACTTTTCTTATAGTCTCTATTAAGTTGAAGACACTTTGTTCTCGTGTTCTTGAAGCGTAGCGAAGCACTCACTGCACTGCATTACACTAACTTTACTAAACTAACTCAAACGGTTTAGTTCTTTTTAGTCTTCTCACTATGTCCGTGGTGTCAAGTAGCTACTAATGTCAAAATTAGAATATCGTATTTTTAACACGATACATTGATAAAACAACTATTTCATTGGTACTACCTACAGTAATTAGCGGCAAACCTTTTGCCATCAACCTGGCTCATACATGATATATCCACAATGACCGATGGAGCAAGACTTTGACCTAGTGGTGGCCAAAGAAACCGTAGTCGTCTCAAAGCTCGTTGGGTTGACGATATCGTCTAAGTCACTGGAAACCCGATTCTGAACGTCCAGGTGGACGCTCAGAATCGGGAAGTGTGGCCGAGAAAAGGGGAGGCCTATACCCATCAGTCGGTGATTCCGGGCTGATATAATGATGATGGCTCATATCTGGACACTTTCTAAAATCCTATGGTATAACTTCAGTAACAGTGTCCGACCCTAAAGCCTGTCCAAAAACAAAAACGAGGCTATATTTCCGAGATTATAATTTTTTCGTGTGGTACAGCCGAGCGCGACGTCGAGCTGACGAAGGAGGCACACAGGCAGGAGGAGAACGACAAGCTGCGCAAGGAGTTCGCGAAGCACGCCAACGCCTTCCACCAGTGGCTCACCGAGACACGGTATGTTTACCTAGCACTGCATCTTTACCCTGACATTTTCACTAAAACTCCTATTTTCGTCTTGAACAATTTTTTTTAAACTAGCTGATGCCTGCGGTTTTACAGATGTCGGTTATCGTGACCGATGTCGTTTATCGCAACGAAAAGTAATCTTTCAACCCCTTACAAACCTTTTTTTTTAAAGTAGCCTATGTCCTTTCTCAGGCTCTAGCTAGACTATCTGTGTTAATTTAAATCGGTTCAATAGTTCTGGCGTGAAAGACAGACAGACAGAGTTACTTCCGCATTTATAATATTAAGTAAATAGTAAGGATTAGTTGTTGTGAAGCTCTTGGATTTTGATCTCCACTTCTTTGAAACGTTCCTGTTATGGCATGACAATAGCTGTGAACGTTCTTCATTTCAGCCGCGGAAATAAAACTGCCCTAATTCGACATCTAAGTCTATCGTGATTATTGTGAACCTCAACATTTTTTTCTAATGAAAATAATAAATTGTTCTTCGCTTTAGTTCGTGCGAAGAGTTTTAGGGATTGACCGCTACTGTCATGCTTAAAATGCAGCATCTATAGAGATTTTGCTACAACACCTACTAGATAAAAATAAAACGTGAAAGTTTTGCTATATAGCGCGTGCCATATTTTTAATTTTATAGAGGGCTTTCTTGTAATGACAGTATCTTTACTATGAAGAGTTCTTTATACCGAAGGTCTTTAAGTCAAGTTATTGGTGTAACGTTCTAAATTGGAGGTGTTCACATATTGATTGGTATACAGGTTACGGCTGCTAGGCTGGGATGGGTAACGTATTCAGAATGTCGCGTGTGTACTAAACTTGTCGAACGATGCGCTTTGCGGCTTGCCAACGGTTTCACGAGGTAATAAATGGCACACCAAACCAAGCTTCTTCTACTTTCATATTTACGGCAGAGTTTGTCGCGATGTGTCTTTTATTTTCGCCCCTTGTTCGAAGAGCACACGATTTCAAATCAAATCAAAATCATTTAATCGTAAACATGGGTAATAATTACATACAAGGTCTTTAAAATTTGATAGTGCGCTATGTTTTGCCATTTGGCATACAAATTATAAAGATTTTGATTTTCGAACAAGTTATAAGAATAACATGAAGTGTATGTGAGTTTAAATGTTTGTAAACGCACCCACGATACTGGAGAAATTCCTAGTGTGGGGCAACGTTTTTTAAAAAAAGAAAAGGATAAAGACAGAAAGAACTCTTGGCAAGCCGACATAATCGTTGTACACGTACGTTCTCGTTGTATCATCTGTGGTTCTGTAACGTTCAGCTTAATGATTGGCTTACTTCAATTTATTGCATTATGCTACATATTATATTATTTGACACACTGTTACTCTTATATGTCGCCTATATAAAAATATTTGTACATACGTATTAGTTCATACACAACTAATACAAATATTATAAATCTTCTTTATTTACTAATTCATCTTCTATTGAAGTTAACATATTTTATTCTATATGTTGTAGTCAAAATTTAACGTTTACTATATAGACTCCCAATTAACTGAATATATTATATTTTTGTGCCAGAACGTGAACCGACGCGATAAACAATCATTTGCAACCAAATAAACTAATGAATACACGTGTGCATTGAAACAGTACATCAATGATGGAGGGTACCGGGTCCCTGGAGCAGCAGCTGGCAACACTGCGACAACGCGCTGGCGAGGTGCGCGCGCGCCGGGCTGACCTGAGGCGCCTTGAAGAATTGGGTAAGTGGAAAAGAGTTAAAAGAATATAACTTATAGTAGAGTTTGAAGCTAAGATCGAAAGAAATTGTGGCGCGGACCCTTTCGATCTTGGCCCAAAGTACTATTTAAAATCATCAATCGTCGAATACGACAATTTAAAAGCAAGCTTTGCGCCTGTTTCTAATGTTTTAAGTCTGTGTTGGGCTTTCTTCAAAAGTCCATCTCGAACAATAGTCTGCTTGGTCCTCATGACTTGACCAATGTCTGTCTATACTAGTCGACTTTAAAAGAGACAGCGTCCTCTGAGTTTGTTTATATAATTCTATTATTGGTGGTATTTATGCATATTAGCAGGTCAATAGTTTTGTCTATTGTTTTACATTTATGACAATTAAAATTAAATCTTTATTTCTTATTGTAACTGACATATTATACATTATATTTTAATCGACTTCAAAAAGGAATAGGTTATCAATTCGTCGGCGATCTATTATTTTTTTTACTTTTTGTAACAAAAAATAAAGCCGACTTCAACAAAAAATAAAACAAAAAAATTTGAAAAATATATAAATAAAAATGTTTCTGAAGTCGGTGGCAAAAAAAAATCAAATCAAACAAACAAAAGTCACCGACTTCAGAAACTGATTTTTCTTCTAAAGTTTATTTTTCACTTTTTTGTGTTTTATTTTTTCTTAAATAGTTTTTATTATTGTGATCTGTTGACATGCCACTTTAAATTGTAATTGTATTGTAATTTTGTACGCCATATTTATTGGCAAAACATAGTGCTCATATTTTAACAAAGACTATCTATAATACCTGTGTTTTATAAAATAAATGATTTGATTGACAAATTAGCAATGTTTTAACTTATAATATTTTTGTTACCAGGCGCGGCACTAGAGGAACACCTGATCTTAGACAACCGGTACACTGAGCACAGCACGGTGGGGCTTGCCCAGCAGTGGGACCAGCTCGACCAGCTGTCCATGCGCATGCAGCACAACTTGGAGCAGCAGATACAGGCCAGGAACCACTCTGGTATGTACATGTTTGGAGGATTTTGTTCCTACCTGTTACTAACTTTAGGAAGTACAAGATGCCTTTTTTTTGGGGAGTTCAAATAGCTATGTTTTAGGCCAAATTGATTAAATGAAAATTTGCCATCGACACTGCAAGAAGAAGACTAAGTTTAGGCGGAAACGGCAGAATCAACTTTAGAAAACCTGTTCGGAAATTCTGATGTGACCATATTTTGTTTTTAATTTAACTTAGCTTTTTCTTTAATAGTATGCATGACTTGAAAGAAAAGACCAGGATTCCTTCGCAGCATGAGCTATTTTCATAACGACAGAAAATCGAAAAAAATATTTATTTTATTTTTTCCCAGGTGTAAGCGAGGACGCTCTGAAGGAGTTTTCGATGATGTTCAAGCACTTCGACAAGGACCGCTCTGGGCGCCTCAACCACCACGAGTTCAAGTCGTGTCTGCGCGCGCTCGGGTACGACCTCCCTATGGTCGAAGAGGGACAGCCAGACCCCGAGTTCGAAGCTATACTTAGTGAGTATCGACAGTATTTAGTGTTAGGTTGAATAAATATGGAGGAGATCCAACATAGTCCGAAATATTGCCATACTGATGTGGCGCTGGGCGGCTGCAGTTCCATTGTACATTGCAAGTTTCGAAGTAGCGCTAAGAATTACCAGACTCATGTGGCACTGTGGCGGTAGGCTCATTAATCCCGGAACGTATAGGCAGGGCCGAAAAGTTCTGGAGTGGTGACCAAGTAATGAAAGGCGCCATGTATTTAGGCTCCCACAAGTTGGACCGACGACCTGCATAAAAGCTATCCCATCGTTGTGGCCTGTGGGCGATGCTTAGGGACGGTCTATGTCACATGTATTTATTTACACATAAAAATATGGTTACTACGGTATCCAGTTGTTTTACAATGTATGTTTCCCTTCCAGATGTGGTAGACCCGAACCGCGACGGGCAGGTATCTCTGCAAGAGTACATGGCGTTCATGATTAGTAAGGAGACGGAGAACGTTCACTCTTCAGAGGAGATAGAGAACGCGTTCCGAGCCATCACGGCGCACCAGGACCGCGCCTACGTCACCAAGGACGAGCTTTATGCTGTGAGTAACGCTTACACTTTTGACATAACACGTCAGAATATTTTCGTAGGGTTTTGGCCGAGCTGCATCCAGATTTCGGCAGTTTTCATTTAAACCCCATAAAAAAATAAAGTAAAAAAATAGAGTAGCTACATGCTTTAGAAGTTTTTGGTGGGGGCACTTTCTATCCTTGTCGCGCGAAACTGCCATTTGTACTACGTAACTATGGCGGTATGAAATGTGTCGACACGTTTCTGTGGCGCTGTCTTTGTCCAACACGTCATTTAAAATCAGCTAAAACTAAGCCATTTTTTGATCGATTTTATTATTTTTTTCACACATCGTGTTATTTCTGTTAGTTCTTTTAAATAACATAACATTTTCGTGAATTTTTAACCGCAGTCAAATAGCCAATTGAACCCAAGACGGCAAGAGCTCATGCTCAGCAGTTCTTCAAATTATATAGCGGAACTTCGTACACAGTGCTATAAACTAATATGTCTTATTCACAGAACCTCACCAAGGAGATGGCGGACTATTGCGTCGCTCGCATGAAACCCTTCGTGGAAGCCAAGACGGAGCGCCCCATACCCAACGCGCTCGACTACATCGACTTCACGCGCACGCTCTTCCAGAACTAGACACGCACTGCGCACGACCGCACGCGCAGTACTGCTAGCTTTATTTACGTAACGCATTAAAATCAAAAAGAAAATGTTCGTTTTTTAATTTTGTGCCGTTTCCCACCCTCACGCGAGTACTGCGCGGACGGACCCGCGATCAGCTTGCATCCATATTTATATAGCACTATTTCGATGTCTTATTATTCCAAAAGTGTATAGACTGAACAAAAAAAGCATTTCAATTCATTTTATGGTAGCTTAGAGTCTGTGTAACTTGACTTAGTAAATTATCTTGATCAGCTGATGTCGGTGCGTTGTCGTTCCGGAGGCTTGTGCTTGTGTTCGCAGTTCGAGCAAGCGCGCACGCCCGGGCGAATAACGTAGTATGTCGTGACGCTACTTGCGTAGTCGCTCTGTACCTTATGGTATGTGTAGTAAGGGCGAGAATTCCTTTTCTCTGATGCGAGCAGAGAAATACGAAGCTGCCAGTCTCTACGACTTGATATCAGATTTCTATTTAATACCGTTTTATAATCCGTAACTTCTCTTTGAATTTTCAATGTTGACCTTTATTGCATTTCATAAAATGTTTAATCATTTTTGCTAGATAGTGTTGTAAGCTAAGATTAATAAATCTTATTTTATTATTCGTTTATTCATAATTGTGCTAAGATGCTATTTATTTTTTGTATTATCCAATTATTATCTTTTCAATAAATATTTATTCCCAAATGATCTTGTTTATTTTCCAATAAAAGTCAGTAGTCCATTTATACAGTCCATTATTTATGTAATAAATTATCTGTAATACATTTATAATTATTCCTATCATACCAGTTTCACACATAAAGTTTTGAATACAATTACTGGCTACATTTTTTAGTTATATTAATTTTGTTAATACCTACATAATTATCTTCATTATTTTATATAGTGTAAAAGTTATTTTTAATTTTTTAGTATCAAAGCAAATTGAATTAGTAGTTTACATATTTACAAGAAGTTACATACTTTGGTATTAATATCAAAATCATTATCGAAAAGGTAAATGTCTTAGATTTACACAAGAATTTTTAGAATATAATTTTCTTGGTACAATTTAGCTATTCCTTGGATCATGAATCTGCCGTCTAGGCGAGTAGTTTATACTGCACATACACTCCACAGACAATGTATTATATTTACAACGACATTGTGAACAAAGCCACTATTTCTAATTAGAATAAGTAAATTCACGCCCACAACTCTACAATACATCTATTTCAAGAAGAGACAAACAGGGCCCCGAGTCTGCTATTCAATAGTGTCAGAATGGTCAGAATAGTAGACTCGGGGCCCAGGTCTTTGATCATCACCATGAAACCACCAAAGGTTTCTTTCTCCAACGAGAAATAGCTTCATGTCCAACAACCAGTTAAGTTAGGTACGGCTAAAGTTGCGCCCTCTGTAGTAACCGATACTCTTGCTGAGTCACGTGTGGCTGCAGCTTGTCGAGCAGCTGTTGGGGCAGAGTGCCCTTGGCTGGCTGTAGGTACGGGATGGTGAGCAGTTCGCGCACTGAGGGCCGTGCGCGCGCGTTGTAGGTGAGGCACCACTTCAGCGCTGCGACCAGTGATGGAGGGAGGTCTGTGGAAAGAATGATATTGCACTGAATAGTATCCGCTGAAACACCATGTCGATTTACATACATGGGCTTAGTGAATAATAGATTTCTAATAAATTTTCCGTTTAAAAAGCTTAAAGCTGATGCCTTACTGCCAGCAAAGCTCACATAGACTTGTCTTACTTTGATGTAGACCATACAGCTTTGATCTACTACAAAAAAACGTTATAACTAAGTTAGTTTAGCTCGTAGTGTGGTATGCGCTTTTCTTCAACTAAACGACAGTTTGTTGACGACACGGTTAGCGTGGCTGAGCAATTGGACTGTAGCGCTGCGTGTCGCGGGTTCGATTCCCGCACGGAACAAATATTTGTATGATCTACAGATAATTGTTTCGGGTCTGGGTGTTTGGTTGTGTATGTGAGTTTAAATGTTTGTGAACGCACCCACGGTACAGGAGAAATTCCTAGTGTGGGGCAACGGTTTAAAAAAAAAAAAAAAAAAAAACATGCTAGCTTTACATACTAAAATGACACAAAAACACATATACAGGGTGGTGCCGACAATACGACAATAAATGAAACCACTGGTAGTTCTAGTTCATAGGAACATTATTAAGCTATCAAATAAATCTTAACACCAAAATAAAAAAAAAAACAATAAAACTAAGTAGCATAAAACTGTAAATGAAATACATTACAATTTACAAACATATTGGTTTACTAAGCTTAGGAATAATTTGCACCGATTAACGTGTGGAAATAAAATGTAACAAACGAATTTGGCAAAGACATTTAGGTAGGTTATTGTCGTATCGTGTCGGCACCACGACGGTGTTAGGATTTATTTGATAGTTTAATAATGTTCCTACGAACTAGAACTACCAGTGGTTTCATTTATTGTCGTATTGTCGGCCCCACCCTGTATAACTAGTGGACCTGGCAGACGTCGTCCTGCCCGGACAGCAGCGCCACCTACTGGGTCCAATTGTAAATCTAAACACTTAAAAAAAAATCTAAATCGGTCCAGCCGTTTAGGAGTTTAGTGACATACACATTTACAGTAGAATTATATATATAAAGATAAGCGAATATATATACTTACGCTCAACAGGCGGGTAGTCGATGCGATGATTGGGGTCGAGTATGGCGGCCAACTTGGCGAGGTTGGGGATGTGGCCGAATGGGGTGCGCCCGTACACCATGCTGTACAGGATGCACCCCAACGACCACACGTCCGACCGGAACGAGATCTACAACATAGCAAATGCTTTGTTATAGTGAGAATTGAGTAACAAAATTAAAAAGAAAGAGTTTTTGCTGCACTCATTTCTTCCGACTTAAACCCCGTGGCACACAGTCTGATCGGTCTGGCTGGTGCTTCAAATATTGCAAAGGTCTTGGATTATTGTCTACTCATTGCTAGTTTTTGTCATGTGGATTTTGCAAATCATCCCACAAGAATGTACTACTGGCATAAAAAGTACAATGACCTAATCAATCACAGTCGACTTATAAACTCATTTTATCGAAATCCCGTAAAACTTGTGTATTTATAACATCAGTCAAAAACACCTTTTTTTTTTGGTGGGTGGAAAATCATCGAATAACCCCTTCCGCTCTTGGGCACAGCGAAAGGGAGTGTCACACTTCTTGACTAAAAACCACCCATGTTCCTTCTTAGCCCTTCATGTCGAGGCCGCGGTATCTCTTGCGAACAACCCGCAGCCCCGACGGGCGTCGGCTCTTGCGGGCCTCTTCCATGTTGCTGACATCTCTTTGAGGCGCGCGTGGAACACCAACGCGCCGTCGACACGGCCTGTCGTCGTCATAAGACGGACGGACGGCGAGCTAGCCCATCACTCACCGTCCACAGGCCCGCGTCTACGGTGGCCCCCGACGCCCGGAGCGCCTCCCGCAGCGGCTGGGACGAGAGGTTCTCTCCCTCTCACGTTCCGCCACCTCCTTCGCTAGCATCACTGCTTCGCAGAAGGAGACGACGGCGTCCCATTCCTCCTCGCCCCGGACCCGAGAGGTCGCCGCCGCAGTCAAAAACACCTTAGATTAATTATACGGTTTTGTTGAAAAGTGTGTGGCAAAATATACGACTTGGCAGCACGATATCAAATAATGCTGGTATAAGATGGTACCAAGTTGAGTAATTACTAGTGGTTACCTTGATAGGAGCACTGCCATCGCCATTAGCTACCCCATACCCGCCCGCGCCGCCCATGAGCGCCTCGGGGCTGATGTAGGAATATGTCCCGGTGGCCTGCGAGCGCACCACTGACGTGGCATCACTGCTGATGGCCGACGCGATGCCGAAGTCGATCAGCTTTAGACGCCCGCAGACTAGGAGGAAGTTCGCGGGTTTTAGGTCCGCGTGGATGACGCCTGTGGATAGAATTATTTATTTTAAGAAAACTTACAGCTAAAACATTTGAGTAGTCGAATTAACATGTAGAAGAAGGCCTATTACAAGTTTCCACATAAACTTAAAACTAAAATTATAAAGATACGGTAAAATATAAACAGCGTGAGAGTTACACAAAAATACACAGCGTTAGAATTAATATATACGTAGACACAACTAAAGAGAATATTTACAAATGAAAATACACAGGGCGAGAATTAGTATAAACACAACTGAAGGAAATATACAAATAATAATATACAGCACGCAGTGTGAGAATTCATATCGAAACAACTAAGGAGAATTTACATTTTAAAAAAAAGTTGTTATGATAAACTAGCTGATGCCCGCGGCATTGCCCGCGTGGATGTTGGTCAAATTATATACTAAAACTTTTCTCGAGAACCACTCTATCTATTGCTGAAAAGAGCATGAAAATCGGTGCAGTAGTTTTAGAGTTTATCGCGAAGAGACAGACAGACGCGGCGGATAACTTTGTTTTACGAGGGCGGTACTGAAAATTTCGGGAATCAAGGCAGTGACACAACATTACTATTTAAAAATGTATTTATTGCTTTCCGAAGTATTCTCCGCGAAATTTGACACATTTTTCCATACGATGGAACCAATCATTGAAGCAACCATTCCATTCGGAAGTTGGGGTCTCCAAAATGGCCGTTTTGTAGGCGTCCACAGCTTCTTCAGGTGATGAAAATCTCTGTCCACGCAATTTATTCTTTATTTTAGGGAAAGTATAGAAATCATTAGGGCTTAGTTCGGGACTGTACGGCGGATGGTCTAATAACTCTATGTTTTCATGCTCTAAAAACTTTTGTTCTGTGCGCGGTGTGAGAACTCGCATTGTCGTGATGGAGGATGATGCGGCGGTTGCAGTTCTCTTTACGGAGTTCTGAAACGACCTGTGGCAAACAAATGCTAGCATACCATTCTGCATTAACCGTTCTTTGTCCCTCAAGAGGAATAGTCGTAACATGGCCGGTTTTGGAGACAAACGTGGCCACCATTTTTTTTGCAACACTCCGTGAACGAACAATTTTTGTTGGCTTTAACTCATTTTCGAACACCCAAACTCGTGACTGGTTTTTTGTTTCGGGTTCGTACGCGTATATCCAGGATTCGTCACCTGATACGATGTTGTATACAGCATTTGAGGATCCTGCGTGGAATCTTTCGAGAGTTCTGACGCACCAAGTAACGCGAGCCGCTTTTTGCTCTTCACAGAGCGAATGCGGTATCCATCGGGAAAACAACTTTTTTACACCTAATTGTTCATGCAAGATTATTTGTATATGACTCATGCCAATGTCTAAAGTTGCCTGAATTTCGCGGTATGTCACATGTTGATCTTCCTCAATCAGCTTACGCACAGCATCAACGTTTTCTTGGGTGACTGCAGTTTTTGGACGACCTTGACGTGGATCATCACTGAGTTTGACACGTCCACGTTGAAATTCAGCAAACCAGCGATAAATTGTGGTTTTGGATGGGGCTCCATCACCAAATGCAGAAATCATCCGGTCAACACACTGTTTTTGTGTTAAACCACTTCGAAAGTCATATTAAATCATCGCTCTTAAATTTTCTCGAGTCAATTCCATTTTCTCAACGACTAAACAAGTTTGACAAAACCTTGTGACAAGACCGAGAATCTTTTTTTAAATAATTATATGGTATTCGATTTTTAAAACCAAGGAGTTTTCAATTAAAAAGATTTTAATATGACAGGAACAGTGAAATATTCCATTCCCGATACTTTTAGTGCAGCCTATGTATAATACACACATCAACACCGTCTAGGTATATTTTGTATAAAGTTCTTAAACTCAAAAAATACTGGCCACTTTTAAATTCTTTTGAAGAAAGTTTATTTTGTAAGCCTTTTTGAACGATTCTAAATTTGAATTTGAAAAAATACATTAAAAACAAAAGATTTACGCGGCTTAATGGTAGCGAAGTCCGAAGGTTTCATTTACCTACAGTAGTTGGTGGCTATTTTTTTGTGTCCAATTTAAGTTTTATAACAAGTTATCGGTTAATTCCGAATTAATGTTATTGTGTGCATCATGCAGCGGCGCCATTTAACTAGAGAAGAAATGTTAAGGGCAGTAGGCATGCTCCAAGCTGGGGCTACTCAACGGAGTATTGCTGAGGAGTTTGGAACAAGACAAAACGTGATATCAAGGTCACGTTATCGTGCTACTGGTGAAGTGGCTGAAAGACACCCAGGCGGGAAGCGCATAACCACACAACGACAAGACCGATTTTTGCAAGTTGCCGCGAGAAGACAACCAAATGTTACGGCCATGAATTTGTTCAGAGGCTCCAGTCAGAGCACCAGTTGCTTGTGAGTGACCAAACTGTGAGGAGAAGGCTGCATGAAGCTAACCTTCATGCTCGCAGACCGCTTCGTATTCCAGCACTACGCCGAGGAAATCGTGGACGACGACTAGAGTGGGCTCGTGAACATTTGCTCTGGGAAAAAAACCAGTGGTCTGTAGTGCTGTTTACCGATGAGTCCCGGTTCGGTTTCCATCCCGATACACGTAGAGTGCGTGTTTGGCGAGTTCCTGGTCGTGAGAGCCGTCTGCAACATCCCCAGGAAGTCCATTCATACCACGGCGGGACAATTATGGTTTGGGCGGGAATTCGTGTTGGTGGAAGAACAGACCTCGTTTGGATCAGAAACACCATGACGGCTGAAAAATACCGTAACGAGGTGCTAGTACCAATCATCTACCCCCATCGACTACAAATGGGCCAAGAATTCACGCTCATGCACGATAACGCCCGTCCGCACACAGCGAGAGTGGTGACGAGCTGGTTGCAGGAGCACGACGTATCGGTCTTAGGCTGGCCCGCTCAATAGCCTGACCTAAGCCCCATAGAACACGCGTGGGACATGCTCCAAAGAAGGGCTTTGAGGAATTTCCCTGCAAATGTTGCGACGGAAGAGCAACTTTTTTTGCATCTTAGCCGGACCTGGAACAATATACCGCAGCAAGACTTGGATAACTTAATCCAAAGCATGAAAAACCGTTGCAGGACCGTTATTAACGTCATGGGTGGTTTTACTGACTACTGATTTTTCACAGAACTGTTAAAAACAAATTATTTTTTCCTTATTTGTAAGTTTTTCTTGAGAAACACATTCGTTGTTAGTTTTACCATTATTTCATGTTTTTTCTTTATTTGAATAAAAATTTGTTTACGCAAAAAAACATTGTTTTCTTTTATTCTGGAGTGTAGTCTGATAAATGGGCTTTATAAAAATATATACATGTTGTATGCTATTTTTAATACATTTTGAGTAAATTGAGTAAATCCAAAATATCCCTAGACAGTGTTGATGTGTGTATGTTGTAATAATAAAAAAAAAGAGTGTGTGAGATGAGAAGAGAGTGAGATGAATGAAATTAAACTGTGTGGTGTGCTCCAAATAAAAAAATAAGTAAAAGTGAAAATTCGGGCGCCTGGAGTACACACAAAACTATGCCAAGGATAGACTTACCTGCGGGAGCTTGAGACTTTTAATCTTCAAGCGGGAAGGCATCAATAAAAATCGATCATGAAAAGTAAGAACGACTTTATTACCCGAAGGCTACTGGTTTGAAAATTCCTTTCTAACATTAACAACTCTAATGTGTAAAATTAAGAGAAAATTGTTGTTATTATAAGACCTGTCATTATTGCACTTTTTTTAAAATAAATTGAAGTTATGTATCATAAACCATACCAAACTCCGTCGACTAAATTAGGAACCTGATGGATTATCCAAGAGCATCTTGGTGATATTCGCCGAGATTGCCAACGGCGGTCCAAGATATATGCATTTTGGTAGGGGCGTGCGTTCAAAAATTTAAGTAATATGGAAAAAAAACGCCTTGTGGCTGAAAACAAACATGAATAATCGTTAGCGGATAAAAAATGGCGATTCGACGCAGGAGTCGTTACGAACAAATACAATTAAACTCACCGTTTCTTCCAAAAATCAAAATGTGGTCATCAGTAGATGAATTAATCCAAGCAAATAATTATCAAATGAAGATAAAAGATCCTGAAACAATTAAATATCGGAAACTATTAGCGTCTGCTATCAAAATAGCCATGACAACGCGGAACGGACCGAAATCACAAAGAATTCGCTTACCTTAAAAAATAAAGGCTATCCAATTAGGATCATGACCAGGGCAATCGGCTACCACATAATTAGGGACTAGATGCCGCCCATCTCAAGTTATATTTTGAGATTTTATTGGAGCGCTCAAAAATCACTCCATTGATTCCAGGCTGTAGGTCGAAAAGCAAGAAATGTCAAAGTCAATTTGACAGCATCGAAAATAAAAATCAGTGTGACCACTTCACGAATCCAAGTCAACAAAAAATGAATTTTCATAAGGCAACACCAACCAGAGCCTACAAATCAAAGCAAAGAATTCAATAGTATGTAACAGGCTTAAAAGACTCGTTACATTACATCCCTCCCCGAAAATAAAAGAAAGGAACTTTCTTTTATTAGAAAGAAATCTTCAACACAATAGACCAGTCTTAACAACTTTCTAAATCCAAAAAAAGAAAAGAATCATAAAAGATTCGAAGTGTAAATGAATTCTGAACATGTCAAACGACAAGGTCTCAAGAATTTAATAAAAGTAAAAACATGCAAATGACAAAAAGTCAAAAATGAAATCTGTGAAAAACAGAAAAAAATATAAGTTATAAAAACTAGTTAAATGAAACGAAGAGAGAAATCTCTTAGCGCTTCTAAACTCCAAAACAGTGCAGTTAGGCACTATAGCCACTGACTACAAATTTCAAACGAATTCGAACAAATTACCAATACAAACTACAATTTTTAGTGCAGTTAGGCACTATAGCCACTGACTAAAAATTTCAAACCACTTGGAACAGTACAACTTTGAGTGCAGTTAGGCACTATCGCCACTGACTACTATGTCAACTGCTTCCAACTCTACCATCTCTATGAGTGCAGTTAGGCTCTATTGCCACTGACTAACTCCGTATCCAACAATCCAAAAAAATTTGAAACTCCAAACAAAAGTTTTTAAATAAAGCTGAAAGACCTTATTTAAAATATTGTTACAGGCACAACCTGCAACGAAACAAAGGAAAGCGTACTGTGATCGGCTCATCACCACCGAATTCCCGAGCACAATAGCTGTAAAAGAATGTTGCTGTGACTGGCTCAACACTACCAATCTCCCAAACACAGACAAACACAAAAAATCATTGAGATCTCCAATGAGAAATCTCAATAACGAAAAGGCGAAAGCCAAAGTTTCACAATGCGATCGGCACATCACCACCGAACTTCCGAACGCAAAGAAAAAAGAATGACGAAAGTCAAAAAAAAATCCCGCATTGTGATTGGAACAACAATGTCCAACACAATGGAAAAAGGAAAAAATATGGCCGGGGCCGAAATCCCACATTGTGATCGGCACAACACCACCGACTTTCCGAGCACAATGGAAAAAAGAGTCGAAATCAAGGTCAAAAGTTACACCAAGATTCAAAAAATAATAAGGCATTTTGTAACAAAGGTTACAGAATGACCCTAAAAAGTAAAGTCCAGGATGAACGCGTTACTAACAAAGTCAAATCCGATCATTAAAGAGAATGAAACTCTAGTAAAAATGAGAAACAATTCTGTCAATGAACAGCACAAACTAGATTTAAAAATCGATTACTATTTATGACGAAGAGAAAATAGAATGATTTCAAACTATGAAAAAAGAAGAATACAAAAACTTGAAATTGAGTTCAAGTTTTTGATCTCAAGGTAAAAATAACCTGAAGTGTAGGGTTATATAAGATCCTAATAAAATATAAACAGGTAAAAGGTTACCCTTAAAAAAATAAGATCTTATACAATCCAACAAAAAACGAACTAAACATAAAATAAGATCCTCTGGTGTGAAAAACATTTAGTGTGGAAAAAAATGTATTTAATTAACAAGAATGGCCTAAGTTTTATTTTTAGAATGTTAAGAATTCAAATTCAATAAATTTATAAGAAGTTACCTAACATACATCTTTCAAATCGCTGATAACCTATCATCCATCCCCTCGTACATCACACTGTCAAAAGCGACCTTCAAACAGAATTTATCAAAATCAAGACTAACACTTGGAAACCAAATTAAAATTTAATAATATCTTTAACATGATAACGTCCCACTGAACCTTTATTTAAATCTTTCAAAACATAAACGTTATCCGAAACCTTTTCAGTTATTTTACACTTTACAAACTTAGGTGCAAGCTTAGCTGAAAAATATGCAGGAGCATGAGATTGAACAAAACTTCTTCTCCACACCATATCACCCACACCAAAAGAAATGACTTTCCGACCCTTATTATAATAAGCGGCATTTCGCTTATACCCCTTTAACAAGTAAGCTTGAACTTTAACAAAAATATCACTAAGTGAATTAAGAGAAACTGCATAAGCATTCCTATTTGAAATTTCTAGTTGAGATAAGTTATCAACAGAACTACTAAAGTGATGTAATGACGCATCAAGAATAAGCTCCCTACCAAACATCAGAAAGTTAGGAGTAAACTCAGTAGCAAGGTTTACACTATTATTTAAAGCTAATTGAACATTGGGCAAAAAACTTGACCAAGTTCTATGATCATCTTTAACAAAACACGATATGCAGGTTTCGACCGTTTTATTATATCTCTCAACAGGGTTATTTTGAGGTGTATACAAAGTATTATAAAATATTTTGGTTATATTAAAACCTTTCAAAAAATCTACAAAATGTTTTGAAGTAAATTGAGTTCCATTGTCACAAACTACTATTTTTGGACAACCAAATTTGAGAAATATTTCCTTTTCAAAATGTTTACAAATTACTCTAGTGGTAGCATTGATCATTGGAAAGAACCAGCAATATTTAGTAAAAACGTCTACAACCGAAAGTATGTATCTATGACCAGAATAAGTTTTAGGTAGAATTCCTATGATATCAACTGAGAGCATAAGCATCAACAGCAGTACAGGTATCGACATCACCCGAATCCTGAAGCGGCGGAAACTGAACTCCCTTGTCCATGACTAACAAACAGCAAGGCGAATAGCAAACGAAAAGCAAAAACTAAATTTCAAAAAGTTAAAAGTTTGAAAATAAATTCTCAAGTTTGAGGTTAAGTATTGAAGTCAATGTGGTATTCCCATGAAGAATTACTAAGTTAATTTTATCGTTTTAAAAGTGCAATAATCACTTACAAGCAGCTTAAATCTAGATAAATTAAATGTACAATATTGTACTTACAATTAGATTAAATTATTTTCTTTAAAAGTTAAACTTAGTTTTTAAAATAACTTTACTGTTGAGAACAACAAAACACGGTCAATGCTATACATTTCTGTTGGTTTTGCTAAGAAAAAAACATGTTATTAAAACAAACAGGTCAATAAACAAAATTATCAATAAGTAAACACCAAATATTGTTTACAAAGATTCACCAAATTAAGTTAAGTACTACTTATGAGTCAAAAATTAAAATAAACACAAAGTTATTGAAGTAACAATGTAGAACAAACTAATGCAAACAATAGACTCATAAGTTATTTAATAATTGTGCAATAATGACAGTATATAGGTACCAGACAAACCTACTTCAAGTCCCTGTTCGCTGAGCGACAATTGTAATAATAAAAAAAAAGTGTGTGTGAGATGAGAAGAGAGTGAGATGAATGAAATTAAACTGTGTGGTGTGCTCCAAATAAAAAAATAAGTAAAAGTGAAAATTCGGGCGCCTGGAGTACACACAAAACTATGCCAAGGATAGACTTACCTGCGGGAGCTTGAGACTTTTAATCTTCAAGCGGGAAGGCATCAATAAAAATCGATCATGAAAAGTAAGAACGACTTTATTACCCGAAGGCTACTGGTTTGAAAATTCCTTTCTAACATTAACAACTCTAATGTGTAAAATTAAGAGAAAATTGTTGTTATTATAAGACCTGTCATTATTGCACTTTTTTTAAAATAAATTGAAGTTATGTATCATAAACCATACCAAACTCCGTCGACTAAATTAGGAACCTGATGGATTATCCAAGAGCATCTTGGTGATATTCGCCGAGATTGCCAACGGCGGTCCAAGATATATGCATTTTGGTAGGGGCGTGCGTTCAAAAATTTAAGTAATATGGAAAAAAAACGCCTTGTGGCTGAAAACAAACATGAATAATCGTTAGCGGATAAAAAATGGCGATTCGACGCAGGAGTCGTTACGAACAAATACAATTAAACTCACCGTTTCTTCCAAAAATCAAAATGTGGTCATCAGTAGATGAATTAATCCAAGCAAATAATTATCAAATGAAGATAAAAGATCCTGAAACAATTAAATATCGGAAACTATTAGCGTCTGCTATCAAAATAGCCATGACAACGCGGAACGGACCGAAATCACAAAGAATTCGCTTACCTTAAAAAATAAAGGCTATCCAATTAGGATCATGACCAGGGCAATCGGCTACCACATAATTAGGGACTAGATGCCGCCCATCTCAAGTTATATTTTGAGATTTTATTGGAGCGCTCAAAAATCACTCCATTGATTCCAGGCTGTAGGTCGAAAAGCAAGAAATGTCAAAGTCAATTTGACAGCATCGAAAATAAAAATCAGTGTGACCACTTCACGAATCCAAGTCAACAAAAAATGAATTTTCATAAGGCAACACCAACCAGAGCCTACAAATCAAAGCAAAGAATTCAATAGTATGTAACAGGCTTAAAAGACTCGTTACAATGTAGTGTTATTGAAGTCTAAAGTTGCCGTTCTTGGTTTGATTGGTAAGAAATGGGGGGTTAAGAATGTGTGCAATACTTCTCTATTTTATTGTATTCTTAGCCTTGAATTCTTCTTCAGACTATTGATCCTAGCTAACAGCAGTTATTTCGAACTGACACAGAATCGCATCAAACTTTTCTTCAAAAGTTCTACAATAGGATATTTCACCAAAAAAATCTAATTCGTCCGTCAGATAGATTTCCAAAAAATAATGGACACATATTTTTTTTCTTTTCTCACATAAACAAAAGATGAAGACGATACAGTGCTTCGAAAAGTCGTGTCAAGTAGTGTGACGTCACAATGTTAGTACTTTTTTACCCAGAATGTGACGTCACAAGCCCCCACGCATCTTTGACACGTTTTATTTTCGTCAATTTTTATCCAATATTTTTCGATAATCTAACAGACGGACTAATTAGATTTTTTTGGTGAAATACTCTATTTAGTTCTATAATAATTGTAATTTCTCACCGTGTTCATGAATATAATGCACGGCATGTAGCATCTCCTCCCAGTAGTGTAGGACGAGCGCGGGCGGTAGACCAGCGCCGCGCGCCTTCAGGAACGAGGACAGGTCCGTCTCGCCCACCTCCAGCACCATGCGCAGAAACTGATTGGTGCGGTCGTACTCACTGTGTGGAGAAACAAGTTTATCATTATATGAGGAGAAACAAGCATTTTCACTTTCAGTTGTACGTGAAATCTGGTAGTTAGTCTGTCTTTACAGTCCTTCTACTCACATGTCATATCCATATTTACAATAAAATAATAATTAAATTAATTTAATAAAATGATTTATAAAAAGAGACGGAACTCAAGTTAACTAAATTATACCAAAAATATACACACACACACTCACACCCATACATACACTCACACCCCCACACACGCACATATTCACACCCCCACACATACACACACTCACATACACACGCACTAGCACACCACATTAGAATACTTTTTCATTTTTGTAATATTTTTTTTTTTTTTTTAAAAGATAAGTATTAATTTTAAGTTAACGTAACTCCAGCCTCAAAGATACAGGCGCAGCCTAGTTTGGGGACCTCTGTATTCTAACAATTGTCAAATTTAACTTATGTTTATTATTATTGCTAGTTATATTGTAACAATGATTTAATAAATTTATTCTTATTTATTATTTTTCTTCTTCACCAAAACCAATGAACCAACCACCACTTATATCGGCATGTGTTCCTAAGATACGCATCAAGCTTAACATGTTCAATATAACATGACCTGGCAGATGACGAATCTATAAGGGTCCCGTTTTTTGCCATTTGGCTACGGAACCCTAAAAATGGTACTGCAGTAGTGAACTTAAGTTCCAATTAAATAAATCAAATCAAATGTCATTTATTCAAACTAGGCACTCAAATCAGCACTTTTCAAATGTCAAAATTTACTTTACTTATTTGCAAGAGACAGTCCCCCAAAACGCCCCCCCTTCAACAATTCCTAGTGTTTCAGCTGGAAAGAAGTGGCGGAACAAACTCCCCAGCAACACATCTGTCTGTTAGGATGTTAGTTAGAAGAGTTGTTAGTTGTAAGTATCAGTGTGTGTTAAGTATCAGTGACTCACTAATCAAACAGCCTGATGACTCTGTCGGAGTTCTGCAGCTCTCTCAGTAGTCGCACTTCATTGATGTATCCCTGTGCCAAGTCCTGGTCTGTGGCCAGGTAGACACACTTCACTGCATACTCACATGATGTGCCTACTTCTAGTACCTACAAGAATACAAGTAGGATATTGGTTAATAATATAAAGCATAGACAAATAAGAAGTATGAAAGTTCTTAGGATAGCTTAAAAAATTTACTTAAGTGTCCCACAAACAAATTCGTCAAGATCTTCATTCCAGTCTACCCAACGCTGAATACCAGTATTTGACATGAACAAATGCCGAACTGACTGCCATAAAGAATATACTGGACAAGCAGATACCCCCAATAAGACTGGCCGTCAAGCTTTCTGACAACCCACACTGAAGTGTGAAAGAATTTTATTAATACAGTTACTGTTTTTAAAGGGGCCAATGTGTAGGGTAAACAAACAACAGGTGCTGGTGGCACCTGTTGTCATTAACAAGATATTATTATAGGAAAACATGTTTGGATTGCACGTGTTGCAACTAGTAACATTTGAATGAGAGGTGAGAGCCTATCTTGCATTTATTTTCGATTATTATATTTAACTGAACATGCTTGTATCATGTTGGAAAGTGTGTCAAGGTTCGTATGTTATCAGTGACATTAAATTACGACTTATTAGTAAGAAAAAGTAATTTGTTACACTTACTTTGTAAACTTCACTAGAGCCTCCAGTGCCCAGTTTCTTAATAAACATGTACTTCTTATCCTTTATACTGGTTGTCTTGAAAAGTATCTTAGAGCTGTTGTTGACAACACCTTGAGGGTATGACGGTGTAGCCACATATGAGGCAGGCATTGCCTTCCTGTTCAGTGGGGTCTCTGGCACTGGGACTGATATAGGAGCTGGTTCTGACTTGGGAGGAGGACACTGCTGCACATCTTTTGAAGGATTTTGAGAAAACAATTCAACTCTCACTCTGTCCCTATTTTGTATTAAAGCCTTCTGAGGAGTCTTCTTCTGACTCTGTCTAGAGCCCGGTGTAAACCTTCTGATACCTGATTTTATTTTAGGTGTTGCTGATTTTAACTTCTGACTACTACTTGGTAATTTAGCTACTTCTGGAGTCCTTTTTATGCATGA
The DNA here is from genome assembly GCA_949774965.1 of Diarsia brunnea. NCBI lineage: Eukaryota > Metazoa > Arthropoda > Insecta > Lepidoptera > Noctuidae > Diarsia > Diarsia brunnea. The sequence continues at coordinate 2,014,545 of OX458998.1, read as the reverse complement.
ATTATGTGATCTTGTGTTACTATTATTCTGTTGCATCAATACATTGCGCTTTTTGGCTTCTGAGTTTGGATAAACATTCGCTTTCGCTTCTGGATTTAAATAGGGATTAGATTTCATTTCTGAATTTGGATAAGCTTTCGAACTTATATTTTTGTGTGTATTGCTTTGCATGATATGATTAGTAGGGTTTTCTTTAGGATATGTTTGATGGGGAACCCAACTATCGTGTGAATGATTCTCTTTGTCGTGTTCGCTAAATGTGAACTTCTTCTCTGAAGCAAAGGCTTTGATATCTTTCGGTTTGGGTTTGACATTGGGCGTGAAAAAGTCTATTTTCTTCACAGGAGAAGGCTTTTTTGACACGGTTTCGCCGAAGGAGTTATCACTGTCGTCGGCGGAGAAACTGGCGTCAGGGCTTTCTTCTGCATTCTTGAAAGGCATCAAGTTAGCCAGCAATGCTGACATAGGCATCGGAGCAAACTTGATGCTGTTGGACGTGGATTCCGTGTTACCACTCATGTTTAGCGGTGTTTAATACATTTGATACAAAACCTGAAACTAAGTCACCAGTTTCCACACAGTTTTCTCTTAGTTTTATGCCCTAAAATCTAGTTTTTTTAATTTTATTTCCGCACTTTCAAACTCGTATTACAGCCGTTGAACTTTCAAACATTTGACAATTTTGACAGAAACAGCAAAACATTGTGAAGTAAATCAGGGTTACCATATTACAAAAGTACTAAATGATTCACTCGTTGTGGTCGTGCGTACATGAGAAAATGTGTGCACTCACATAGCTCATTTACACTCTCGCCTCGTGGCTCGTATTGCACCTCGCCTCGCAGCTCGTTTGATTTTTGCGAGATATTGTGTGTGTCTGTGAACAGACACACACAATATCTCGCGAGACTCGCGAGGCGTTCAGATCGCTTTAAGCCAGCAATGGTGGAAGACGTTGAATTATTAGCAGCAGCAACTCTTTCCCTTCTTAGTTTTTACTTTTTTCTTTTTTTTTTTTAGCTTGGCAAAAAAGTCTAGAATCAGAACTAATTTTTTTGTTTGCTGGCAGCATTTAAAAAGTTATGACGTTTGGATCCATGGTCATGCATAAATAAATTAAAAAAAAAAAAAAAAAAAAAATTACGTTTGGTGTAAACAAAGTTCGCAAGTTTAGTAATATTTATAATTGTGCCTTAAAAACGTGATTCAAGCAACGTAAAGTAATAAAATATGAATAAAACCATCCGAAGTGCTGGCAGAGCGATAATTTATAAGCGATGTTTGGCACAAAAAGAGGCCAAAACCATTCCCTCCGATCTCAACGATATTTACCTAAGAACCGCTGAAATGACAGGTATGAAACTGTTTGTTTTGTTGTTTTTAGATGAATTAAGTGTTAATTGATGAACACCATTCTGTTTTGAATTGCTTGCATACGAAATAAGTGGAATTTTGTACTATAATCATCGAGCACATAGGTTATGTTTACATTTTGTCTGACATTCTTTGGTATAGCGCGCCAGACTAATGTTGATACTTGAGTGGCGTACTTTGCAATATGTAAATTTAAAATTCGATTTCTACATATTGTTACGAACTGGGTATGGGATAAATAAAAACACTACCAATTAAACACACGAAATAACTTTATTTAACACAAAACACTAAATACACAATCACAAAAACACTACTGAACACTTTATCGCACTAGATATCTCTTCGAACCTTTCGTTGTCTCGCTTCAAAAGTAGACTGCCTGCTCCGACCTCTGTTGGTCCTTTTATACTCAAACACACAAAAGAAGTTCGAGAAAGTTCCTTATTATTAACTAAAAATGAATACAATATTCACAAAGAAAAATAACTAAAAAATAAACTTTAAGATAAAAGAACCAACAAGGAAGAAGTTACGTTACGCACTCGGCATACGGTCGAAATTACAATGGCAATTATGTCGCTGACGCCCGCCGCCGTGCTGACCTTGTAAACACAATGAAACTATACCTACAGAATGTACTGGAGTGTTTTAGGCATTACACAATTATAAGCGAGGTTTCTTGAAGATTCTAGATGACCGACGACGTAACAATATTTAACTTGTGTATGGGCATACAGCGGTAAGACTTAAAAAAAACCTTACCACTGTGATCTGATTCCGATTGAGCTGATTTGGGGAATAGCGAAACCATTGACTTATATATTACTGCGTAAGGACTGGGCGGACGGCTTGTTAAAATGACGCCACAAACGTGGTCCCAATAAGGTCTTTCCTAAGCCAAAGTGAACTAGTCCACGATCGGCTCTCTTCGGGTGCGGTCGTAAATTTTATTAAAAGCTTTATTTATGTTCTATAAACCTCGAAAATGCCACTCCGCTTATACAAGGTTACGTTAACGAGCAGACTACACCAATTCTCTGTATGGCGAACGCGTCGAGCAATTAATGTTCGGACGACCGTATCTTTAGTTTTTATACCAATGAGCGAAACATAAAATTGCAGCCCAAAATGTGGGCTAGGTACAGTTCGACTTATTAAAGTGTGATATTGAGAGAGGTTATATTGATGTTTTACTTGTTTCTTATTGATGGAGGTTTAATCAAATGTTTCGTCTTTTATAGGAAGCAGCTGAGCGTGCATTCCAATCAATTACGGAGGAGGATTAGAAGAATTCATGCCAGCATGTAATTAAAATTGAAAGAGATTATTACGGTCGGGAACTGACTATGTACGAAGACATAGAGCGAATAGTAATAAACCTCGAAGACGAGAGTAGTTTCTCTGAATCGGAAAACGATTCAGATGAATATGCGGCTAACTCTAGCCAAGACTCCGATGACATGGAGGGGGTGGAACATTTGGAGGAAAATATATTAGAATAAATTACAATAACATTATTTCTACGTCTTTTTTTAATCCCAGTTTAAAATCAGTACTTCTAGCATATATTTATGTTTAGGTAGTTACATAAGAATAATAAATTTTATTTATTTATTTAAACTTTATGCACAATAAAGATACATAGGCGGACTTAATGCCACAAGGCATTCTCTACCAGTCAACCTTAGGGTTAAACAAGACAACATTGTGGTAGGTTACAAAATAACTAATAAAAAAAACAATGTCAACTTTAATACAATAAAGTATATACTTATATTAATACTAATACACTTTTAAAGATAAAATAAACTATTAAATATTTAACAAATACCAAAAACAAAACGAACAACTTAACAGGCAATTGCTAATTACTCGACTTATAATAATTGAAGGCTATTTGGTCTGATTTAAATAGTGGCTACGAACTTTCCTTTTAAAAGTGAATTAGCTTTCAATTTTGGTTCAATTAAATAATACTTATTGATTTTAATAAATAAATTATTTAATATGTATAAAGAAAATAGTAACAAAAGTATCAAGACGATAGGTTGTATGCTATACGGTCACAACGGGTTGCCATATGAACCGCACAGTGGCGCCCCCCTGATTTTCTACTCTTTTTTGCCAAGCTGTACATAATGTTTTATCTGCTTGCGACAGTATCATTTCCCTGGCTTCTTTTCCGACACATTATAATAGCGCAAGATGGTATAAATCTTTTTTTTCGCGGAGCTTCGTACGCTGTCACAATATCAGCGCGATTGTTGGCCGGTAAATCAAATTTTGTCGACATTTAAGCGTTTGTTCATAATAATGTTCGGCGCGCCCTATAACACTCTTCGGGATTTCAACACTCAAGAAGGAGCTCTTCAATACCCGAGTTACTACATGTTGGTTAAAGAAAAAATTAAGTGCTATCCGGCCAAAGAAGATCTCACAGTTACAGAGAGCTCTGCAAAAATCAAATTACAAGCCTTGATGGATTTAACCTCAAGAAGACTTATTAGGTCGTTAGAAACCCCTGTTGATCCCAATCAACAGCTCGTATTGACCAGCAAATGGGGTTTTGACGGATCATCTAGCCAAAGCATTTATCATCAAAGGACGAGTGAAGATGAGCAAATCGATCTTGCTAGTAATTTTATGATTAGTCTTGTACCACTGCGGCTCGTCTCAAAAGGTGTAACAATTTGGGAAAACGAGCGACCATCTTCCACTTCATTTTGCCGGCCAATATTGTTTAAGTTTATAAAGGAAACCAAAGAAAATGTGCAGAGAGAGATGGCTGAAATCGAAGCAGAGATTGAAGCCTTAACTCCATCCACCATCACTGATGGAATTAGTGTCAAACACCAACTGCTGTTGACAATGATTGATGGTAAAATTCATTCCATTATATCCAATACAGCAGCTTCAGTGTGTGACATATGCAAGGCTTGTCCTAAAGAAATGAATAATTTAGAGTTAATCAAAGATAAACACGCAAACGAGGACATGTATAAATATAGCTTAAGCACCCTTCACGCTTGGATTCGCTCAATGGAATGCTTATTACACATTTCCTACAAATTAGACATAAAATCATGGCAAGTAAGGGGTGATATAGCAAAAAGGCAAGTTGATGACAGGAAGAAAAGAGTTCAAGAGGCTGTAAGAAGAGAAACGGGCTTACTTCTCGATGTTGTGAAACAAGGCAGTGGATCCACCAACAATGGCAACTCGGCAAGGAGATTTTTTGAAAACTACACTAAATCTGCTGAACTGACCGGAATAGATGCTATGCTTTTAAGAAAAATCTGTGTGATCTTGCAGTGTATTTCATCAGGAGAGAAGATCAACGTAACTAAATTCCGAGAGTTCTGCTTTGATACTGCTAAGCTTTACGTGGAGTTATACCCATGGTATTATATGCCTTCTTCACTTCATAAAATTTTAATGCATGGGCCAGACATAGTTCAGAACATGTCAATTGTGCCCATTGGTTTTCTATCCGAAGAGGCATCTGAGGCTAGAAATAAAGATTTTAGAAAATATAGAGAGGGGAATTCTCGAAAGCATAGCAGTATCTCATGCAATGAAGATATTATGCACAATCTTTTACTGTCTTCTGATCCACTTGTTACAAGTATCCGTCCAAAAGGAAATAAGTTTGTAAAAAAATCTTCTTTTAAGGAATTTTATGAGCTTACGGATTCTGAGAAAAGTGATATCGAATTTGTTAACATAAATGATTTAGCGGACATCGATTCTGAATTTGAATTAATTGATGATGATGATGATGACGAAGATAATTAAATGATGTTATTGTTTTAAAATGTGTAACTTAGTAAATTAGAGCTTACATCTTAATTATTTATTGTACTTTTAATGAAACTAGGTAATTTATTATCAACTTACTTAAAAGTCATACTCTCATCAGTTCTTGTGAATATTTTTGTTAATATATATTTCTGTATATATATAATATATTTATAGACCTCTTAATAAGTCTGTCTGCGGTTTAAAGTAAATACAAATGGGGAAAAAACGTTTTTTTTTTTAAATTTTCATTTCCTTTTATCCCAGAAAGTGCACATTTGGCGCACTATGTGTCTTAGTATTAAATATAGCTCTTAGTAATAGCATTACGATATTAGAGACCGCTACTTGAAACAAGCCCGGAATCAGGAGGGAGAGAGCTCGATACACTCATTTTCATAGTAAAATTTCACATTTTCTCAAATTACTCCCGAAATATGGGAGTTATGAAGAAATTCATCACCACAATTTATGAAGGCATTAAGTAATCGAATAAGATGGCATCATTAGTTTGTCATAATTTTACTTTTATTTTTCGGACATGTCTACGTCCAACCGCTCCCATACATTCGTTCCACTGTGCGTCGGGCGAGTCAGACTCGCACTTGGCCGGTGTTTTAGTGTGGGGAAAAAGACCTGGATTTGAACACCGCTGTGTTGGTCTAGTAACTTTAAACGCGCCTGCTGAGCAAGATATCCTGGGTTCAATTCCCAGGTCTGGCAAAAGTCAGTGGACATGTCCAGTAAAGTAGGTACTTACCTATATACCTATATTTACCAATGTATGTATACACATACACAGTGTGCAGTTTTAAATAAAACAGTTGTTGGGTACAAATATTTATATTTACTATCAATATAGAGAATAAAATTTAGTAGATAAAAACCAACATCTTAAAAATCAATCATCTGATCAACTGGTAGGTACTTAATACTAATGAAATCTTATAATATAGCACTTTTGCCCACAGAAGTAAGCAGAAACTACATATTTCTCTCATAGTAAGAAAGAGTTAAATAAATGAAAATGAAAAACTTAATAGGTAGGTATTCAATTAGATTTTTGTTTCCAAGCATGTGCAATTTACATGGAAACATCATGAAAAAAAAATATTTTGGTACCTACACCTACTGATGAACTTTTTCAGTTATATTACTTAGTACTAACACCCTAAAATTGTGGTTTTGGATCCACAACTCAACTAATGCAAAAATAATTATATAAACTTAAGAATTTTGAAAACTCTTGGCAAATAAATTATTTTGATAAGACATATAACTAGATTTATACGAAAGGCCAGGATAAAAATATGCATTTACATGTTTCGAACGTAATTCATTAACAGGTCTTGCAACACTTACATCATTTGGATATTCCCCAAGTAAGAACATAGCTCCTTCTTTTATAAAGTGTTCATTTCTCAATCTGAAACGACTATAAAATGAGTCAATATTATTTTCAGGTCTAGAATTGTGATAATAATCACGAAGTGTTTGTTCGGTTCCACGGTCAGGCACACGCAGCTCACCCATCTCATTACTTATGAAACTCGAAAATATTTTTCGTTTTATGTTTCTGTTTGTGTAATCTGTGTTGATGTAATAGCTATACTTTCTTAGTTGCATAGATAGAGTCCGTAGTGACCTCATATCATTATAAACATCATTTAGTAAATCATAGTCAGATGATATAATATCATCAGCATTCATAAGTCTATTATTATTCCAAATAGCTCCAGGTATAGGATTATTCTTGTAAAAATTCTTCCTGTGCTGCAGCAATGTAGGATGTTCATCATCATCAATATCAGAGGCTTTCAGTGCCTCTACTGTTTTCCGTAAATTTGATAAAACTATGTTTTCTGGTCTAGGAATAAAGTTACCATCAATGTAAGTATCCTGAGACATAGCCGGAATGTAGTTGATATCCTTGTATTTCAAAATATCTATTGATTCTAGTAGTATTTTGAAAATGACTGGAATATTCATTACATCATAATAATCTCTTAGTAATGGGGAGCAACTATAAACATCTGCACTGTGCCACTTTACTGCTGGGCCGATGTTAAAAAATCTACTTTCCACTAATGCAAGCAACGCTCTGTAAGATGCGTAAATCTTCGGCATTTCTTTTCTTGTTAATAAACCTTCTACATCAGCGTAAAATGAACACAAATTAATGCCAATTCCTCTTGTCGTAATTGGCAATATCAACGTTGCAGGCATTTCTCAAAAATGAAAAGACGACTTTTGATGAAATGCAATAAAACTACCTAATGTAAGTGTTACGTATTCAAAGAACAGAATACTTATTTATTATAAACCAAACAGTACAGAGCTTTAATTGAACTTATTGAAACTCACAGAGTACCTACTTTAGACTATCTATTCTGACTGAACTGAAAGAAAGTGCACATGATTAATATGAAAATTCAGAAATACAGTTTGGCCGCTGAGAACAAAGAGGCTGAGAGATGGATGCACAGCAGTAGCGATGGGCGATTGTGAATGACATTATTCGAATAATTCGATTGTACAAGTCATTCAAATTATTCGAATAACCTTACAATTCATTCGAATTTGAAAACGAATGAATATTACTAGTTCTTATATTCGAATATCCGTAACTTTATCTAAAAGTAAACTCTATGCTCTGCTAAAAAATACTCAATTTCGTATGTCAAATTGAATCATTAAACAATCGAATTCAGAATGAGTGAACTAGCGGTTCAGAATCGCTAGTTTGCTACGAATATCAATTCAAAGTAGACTTTATTGTATGTATAAACAGCCCAATTTTGTATAGCACGGCTAAAGCAAACGAATGAACTAGTATTCATTCGAATATGAAACGAATGAAAAGTAAATAATAATGTATAGCGTTGTCTCGTTCCTTCCGATTCAAATTTCATTATTACTAGTTCTTATATTCGAATATCCGTAACTTTATCTAAAAGTAAACTCTATGCTTTGACAAAAAATGCTCAATTTCGTGTGGCAAATTGAATCATTAAAACCATCGAATTCAGAACGAATGAACTAGCGGTTCTCAAATTAGTTACTAGTTGCTACGAATATCAATTCAAAGTAGACTTTATTGTATGTATAAACAGCCCAATTTTGTATAGCACGGCTAAAGCAAATGAATGAACTAGTAGTTTCATTCGAATTTGAGAACTAGCGATCGATTGTTTTAGCATTCGATTGTTAATATTAGTACTATCAAACCATTCGATTGTTGGAATCAGTAACAATCGCCCATCTTTACACAGCAGTGACAGCACAGAGTGAGTACTATAATGATTTTTTTTTTTTTTTTTTTTATGGCAATTTGCCGAAGACTACGGCAATTTCTGCCAGTGTCGCGTAGTGACTATACATGGGTATTTTGTTGTATAAATATTTACAGGGAGGATATGAACTTAAACTTTTTGTGGCAATCCTTTTAGCCCTGAAACAAACACAAAACATAGGAGTTAGTTATAGTTAGTAACACAAAATATATACGTCTACACAATATATTTAATAATTAGGTTCTAGATGTCTGAATATTAGAGTTTAATATTATTATTAGAAATAAATTTAATAAAAGCACGTATAATATGGGGATTAGGGAAAAATGAAAGGAGGTGACGGACATTAATGGGTTTTTGGATGTTCAATTTTGTAATAACTTTATCAAAAGAGGAAAGATTATTCAAAGGGCAATTTAAAAATATGTGATCCAACGTACCATCATCCAGCCCACACTCACACAAAGAACTGTCGCGGACCCTAATTTTATGGAGAAAAACTGGGGTACAGCAGTGGCCAATTCGGATTCTGCATATAACGGATGTGACGGTTTTGGATGCTTCTTTGAATTTATAAAACCAAGGCTTGGGGGGAATGGTTGGTTGAATGGATGCAAACAAGCTAGCCTTTGACTTGGAAGATTGAGACCAGTGGACTTGCCAGGATTTAAAAAGATCTACTTTGGCCTTGTGAATCAAGTCATAGACCTGAACAGCATAATGTTTTTTATCTGCCAGATTGCTGCTGACCGCATTCTTAGCTGCCATATCTACCAACTCATTACCCTTAATATTCATATGACTAGGAATCCATACTAATATTATCTCAATGTTTTTTTTATAACAAGAATGTAGGACAGTTTTGATTTCAACTATGATTGGACTACGTAGGTTATCTTTAAATGAATTTTTAACTATTGCCTCCAGAGCACTCCTAGAATCAGAAAAGATGACTGCTTTTGTAATAACTGAATGAGAGGAAATAAATAAGCACGCCTCCAAAATTCCAATGCACTCCCCAGTAAAAACCGAAGACTCGGGAGGGCACTGGAACTGAAGGAATATCTGGGAGTTGGAATTATATACAGCAATGCCTGTTTTGCCGTCGGGAGTCAATTTAGAAGCGTCTGTATAAAATTTATAGTGATCAGGCCAGTTGTTATTAACAGTCGAAAGAAAATGGTCATTAGCATTGGTGGTGTCCTTATTTATTCCAATATAAGTGATCTTTGGAACAAAGTTAAGAATTTCATACGGGCATGTGTAGAGTGGGAATTTATTACACTGAGGAATGGGAGAATTATATTCCACATTCCGGATATTCCTAAATGAATTAAGGATCAAAGGGGGGTCTTTGTGTTTCCAATAGTCGCTTTGTCTACATAACCTGTCTAGTGTGGATAGCTTAGAAAGGACTATGTGATCACAAAGAAGATATGCCTTGTACATATATTTATCGGCTAGGTATTGTCTACGGAGAAGAAGGGGAGGGTCGCCACTCTCAACTTGGAGAGCATTGGTAGGAGTGGATCTCATACAACCTAGTACAATGCGGAGGGATTTCGACTGAATGGTTTCCAGCTTGGCCAATGCAACCTTACCACAGGGTTCCAGGAGGAAAGACCCATAGTCCAGTAAACTTCTTATTGTAGCATTGTATATGAGTTTGAGAGTAAAGGGATGAGCACCCCACCAAACACCCGCTAGAGCACGTAGCATATTAAGGTTCTTCTCACATTTATTGATTATATAATTGAGATGAAACACACCAGATAATTTAGAGTCCAAAATTACCCCAAGGAATTTCACATTATCCTCGACATTGATTTTGGATCCTTCAATTTCAAGGTGGACATATGGGGTTAAGCGTTTACGTGAAAAAACTACAACGGAGCTTTTAGGAGCTGACAAGCTAAGACCATGAGAGATTAACCACTGATTTAGGGAGTTAAGGGATATTTGCATGGATTCCGTAGCAATTTCCACAGACGAGGTAGGAATATATAAGCATAAGTCATCTGCGTATTGTAAAATCTGGCAGTCGTTATTAAGGGACTTGTGGAGATCAGAGGTGTAAATACTGTATAAAAGAGGACTTAGAACTGAACCCTGGGGTAACCCACGCCAAACATTTCTGGGGTCGTATGATTCCCCTGGGACATGGAGTTTAATACTGCGTCCAGCCAGCAAGTTACAGATACAGTTAAGTATCTTTACCGGGATACTCAGCTGGCGTAATTTACTTCTGAGTACGGAAAGAAGGACACTGTCGTAAGCTGCTGAGATGTCAAGAAAGACCGCTAGAACTGACTCACTTTTGCTGAAGGCAATCCGGACATCGGACATAAATATACCAATGCTATCCATTGTGCTAGCTCCCTTTCGGAAACCAAATTGAGTTTTTGCTAGAAGACCTCGGGTTTCAACTAACCACTCCAACCTGTTTTTTAGAAGATGTTCCAGGATTTTACATATAACAGGTGATAGGGCAATGGGACGGAAGTTTTCAGGGCAATCAGGTGGTTTCCCTGGTTTTAGAATGGGAATTATTAGTTGCGTTTTCCAAGCATCAGGGATATGGGAGAGAATAAAACATCCGTTGATTAATGATAAAAGGTATTGGCGACTGCGGGTCCCCAATTTTTTGAAAAACGAATATGGGTGGCCATCTATGCCTGGGGCGGAATCGTGAACGTGTTTGAGCACTGCATCCAGTTCGCTTAACGAGAAGGGAGCATCTAAGGGGTCATTGGAAATTTCCTCCCCCACAGAAGGTGAGGGGCATTCTCCCAAAAAAGGAGCGAAAGGGGGAGCAAGTTTCATCAAGAGAGGTTCTGCAATGTCACCAGGCATAAATGAGGAGTTTCGGACGGAGCAACCACGTTTGAATCGCTTGAAATTTTGCCAAACAATAGAGGAAGGGGTTGAAGGGGAAAGTGAAGAGCAGAATTTCTTCCATCCTTCGTATTTTTTTTTTTTTAGTAGACGCCTGGATCTCGCACAAATCCGGTTGTACTCGATCAGGTTTTCAGTGGACATATTTTGAGCATAATTAAGTTCTGCTTCATTTCGGGATTTAACCATGCTGGTACATTCCCGATCCCACCAGGGGGGAGATGATATTTTTCCGGAGGCTGAGTTTTTAAGCGGTATGCTGTCATCCGCGGCAGAAGAAATTGCACCGGAAAATTTCAATATACAGTCCTCTAAGTTTGCTGGGAAAACCAGGGGCAAAGTAGAAATTATATCCTCAAGAGTTTGAGTGTATAATTCCCAGTCCGCGCCAGTAAGCCTATATTTTAAAAGAGGAGGGTTATCCCTATGAGGTAAGGACCTATTGAACAGAGTAGTGCATATTGGGTAATGGTCGCTACCATACGTGAGGTTTAGTCGTTTCCACTCCAACTGGGCGGACAAACTAGCTGAACACAGGGTAAGGTCTACACAGCTTCTACTCTGGCCGGGTCTAGGGAGGCGAGTGACGGAACCATCGTTGACAACACATAAACCCAAGTCTTCCAACAGATCAACCAACTCCAAACCAGCGGGATCAGAATGGTCAGAGCCCCACAGGGAATGATGGCAATTAAAATCTCCCAAAACTATAACAGGATTAAGTGAGGAACATATATTATGAATGTATTGAAAGCAAGAGGGATTGGGGGAGGGAATATAGACAGATATAAAATTAATGCCAAGGATATTAACACCTACAGCATTAATCTCATCTCCGTGGGGAGGCAGGGATAGAGGGGAGGAAGAAAGAAGATTGTTCACTAGCATAGCAGCCCCGCCATAACCGTCTGAGCGGTCATCCCGGAGAGAGCTATAACCAGGGAAATTAAAATGGAGTCGTGGAGTTAACCACGATTCTGAGATTGCAAAAATTGCAGGTTTATACAAATTAATAAGGTGGCAGATTTCATGTTTTTTGGGGAGTGCGCTTCTGGTGTTCCACTGCATGAGATGGAATATTACGGATTTTAATTTTATTGACTATGTTGTCCGCTACGTGGTCTGGTAATGAGTAATTTGAAAGTAAGGTGGAAAGCAAAGTAATAATAGTGTTGATAGTCTCCTCATTCTCATTATGAGTGGGAGGGTGGTCCATCAGAGCACAACCATTAGGAGAGGGGGGGAAAGAATAACTGTTAACAATATCCTGATGGGACCTACGGTCATAACCAGGATGGGGGGATGTGTGGGGTTTTGGACGGGTAGTAACAGATTTTTTGCTGGAGGAAGAAGTGGGGGGTTGGGAATGGGAAGTATAATTAGGAATTGGGAGACGGGGAGGACGGGGATCATGGTTAAGACTCTGGTGGATAGTCAGTACAGGAGGGGCTGACGCCGTAACGTCTGCAAAGGATCGGTAGGAGGGGGTATAACGTTTGGCTGCTTCAGAATAAGATACATTATCCTTAGCCATGGTGGACTTAATGTTCCGCTGACGCATGTATTCCGGGCATTGACGACTGTTCGCAGGGTGGGCACCCATACAATAAAAGCACTTAGAATCTTCAATGGAACACCCTTCCCCAAAGTGGTCACCACCACAGCGGTAACACCGTGGCTTTGACCGGCATTGAGTCCTGGTGTGTCCGTATTTGCAGCACCCGAAACACTGTACAGTGGGAAAATTATAGATCTCTACTGGAAGGGAATTAAAACAGCAAAAAACTCGATCCGGGAGGCTCTGACCATCAAATGTGATTACAACGCTCGATGTAGCAATCCATTCCGTTTTCCCATCATTGGAAACTCTGCGGTTCAATCGCCTCACCTTCAACACCTTGCCAAGTGGGGACTTCAGGGCATCCAAGACTTCAATGTCAGTCCAATCAGTAGGGACGCCCCTCACAACACCCATCCTGGTGATGTTGAACGTGGGTATCATTAGGGAGAAGCCTTTTTGCTTCATTGACTCATTGTCGATAAATGCATTGGCATCTTCTGGGCCCTTGAACTCTACTGATACCCTGTTTCTTCCTATTCTCTTTATACCCCCATCTACAATATTCACAATATTCAGTTTCTGCAATAATTGACCGAATTTGATAGGGTGGAGGGTAGTGCCTGAGCTTGGATCGGATTCGATAAGAGACGCGTAGACTAAAAACGGATGACTATCTAAATGCGAGTATTTGGTGCGTGAGATCAACGACGGAGCCGTGACCCGGTCGCGTTTAGTCGCTGGAGCATTTTCGTCCATGACATTCGTAACGTCGTTGTGGACGTGATTTTCAGTAAGTTTCCTCTTTTGTGAAGTTACTTCAACTTCCATTGTCTCAAATTGAGACAGTGGAGCCGTCAGAATAGGCGCATGAGAAAATAGGTCTTGCGATTGTAGCTCAGTGGGATGGGGGGGGTCTGGCGGGCGACCAGGAGGCCGCTCGTCATTCGCCATTGTCAGACAGCTTAAGCCAGTAAAATAAAATGTATATTATAAAAACTTACCAAATGAGAAAAGATCACATACACAAACAAAAACAAAGACAGAACGAGCACAAACACGTAAAATAAACCCAAAAACCACCAAAAAAAGCAGAGAAAGAGCCAAAAATCAGTGCGGGAACCAAAACAACATGTACTCGCCACAAACGCTTTTCGGCAGTCTACTATAATGATGGATCAATGGATGTCTCATGTCTGTCAGTTCCAATGAGTAAGGAAATATATGTCTATGGTCAGTTCATTTTTTTTTTTTTTTTTTTTACCCCAAAGGGAAGGCTAAAGTCTTTCGACCATATTGCCTAGTCTTAGTCTTACGTCCAGGTATTTTCTTACGTGATAAGTTTTATAATAATGTCTTTCGTGTTTTTCATATTTCGGTTTTTTAACAGTTTTCTTATACTGTCTTTATTAAGTCCATCCATTTTTTATAATATTTGTCAAATCCTAGGTAATTAAACGTCATTTTAGTGTCAAGTCAAACGACTTGGTTAGACAAAACATGTCAAATTTTTATTTTAGCTTTAAATTCTAACTGCTATCTCCTTTTGGTAAAAAACATAACCTAAATACTACGTTTAAACAATTATAAAATATATTATACAATAAAATTAATATACATAATAAACACAAAACGTAACCTAGATGTCATTTACAGTCTCTGTTATAAATTTGTACAAATATATATAAGTTGAGGCATTCATAAGTAGCTCCTGAATGCATTGCGGGACCTTATCAGGATTTTCGTAAATTTTTAGAAGCTCATCCGACAACACAAGGCGCTGAATGTTGAAAGACGAACACTCAAAGAAGATATGATGCAAAGATTGAACTTTTTGCGATTGACAATACTTACAATACGGAGAGTTGACCATTTTAAGACGATGAAGATGATAATTTAAACGACAATGACCAAAACGCATACGACAAATAAATGAATAAAACTTTCTGTTTATAAAACTGCTATTTCTACAACACCAAGGTATGGTGTTTATTTGTTTATCTAAAGAGGCATACCAAGTGCCTTTATTTTCGATTTGTGTGGTCCGGTATGAATGTCTCCCCCACGATTGACACATACGCTGTCCTAAAAGACTAACAGCGTCTGTATGCGGTATAAAAACACTCATATCAGCGTCAGCATTTGGAATTAATTCACCCAGATCAACAATTTTTTTGGCCAGATAATCAGCCTTTTCATTTCCTGCGACGCCAATGTGCGAAGGCACCCAAACAAAACTAACTTCAATATTAGAATGAGACAATTCAATCCATAGCTCTTTTATTAAATAAATTATGTAGTTAGTGTTAGCATGTAATTTATTATTAGCTAGATTTTTCAAAACACTCATGCTATCACTTACCACAACCCACTTGCCATGACCTGAATTGCAATTTTTTATATGTTTCAAAGCACTCAGAATAGCAACAGCTTCAGCTGTAAAAATACTGGCATTTTTATCAATTTTTCTACCAATGCCTATATTTGAGGTTGGTTCAAAAATGGCAAAAGATACTGCACTATCATTTTTGGAACCATCACTATACACAAATTTATGATTTGACCACTCTGACAACATTGCATTAACTTCCTCTTTTGAGGACAGGTCCTTTTTATTTTTTATAATTATATTTATGTCTGGAAATTTTGCAATAAAAGCTCCTTGGTAACAAGGCAGAATATGAGATGATTGATAAATATTTATATTTTTAATAAAATATATAAAACTATGAATACCCTGTAACATGTAAAATGACTTTTTATCTAGGATTGAAATGCAACAGATTGCCCAAAAGACTATTGTTAGAAACACTAAAAAGTTTTAATATAAATCTTTCTTTCAAATAATCAAACCGGATTCTTAATGGTGGAATGTTACATTCAATCTGCATTGCATTTATAGGAGTACTTCTGAATGCTCCAGTTATAACACGCAAACATTTGTTTTGCAGAACATCTAGACTATCTACAATTCTGGTATCTGCAGCGAAACAGTAAAAACCATACTCAAAATGGCTACGAATCAAAGACTTGTACAGCAATAGCAAAATTTTGGGGTCAGCACCCCAGTATGAACCAGCCAAAGATTTCAATATATTATAACCTTTAGTTGCTTTGCTAATTATATGTTTGATATAATTATTCCAGGTTAAATTATATGAAAATAGAACCCCTAAAAATTTGACTTCATGTGAATTGGGCAATGCAATATTGTTATATTGCACGAGTGACATATTATGACACTTTTTACCAAACACAACCACTTTAGACTTTGATGGATTGACATCAAGATCAAGGTAAGAGAAATATTTACACAGATTTGACAAGGCATCATCGACTATTTGAACAACCTGTGATAAATTGGCTCCAGAAGCATAAACAACTAAGTCATCTGCAAATTGTAAATTTTTTACTTGAGACCCTAAAATTATATTTAAACTACGTATATACAATATAAATAATAAAGGTGATAAAATTCCTCCTTGACAAACTCCTTTTGAAGCAAGTCTAGGACCATAAAGATGTCTATTAAATTTAGCAAATACTTTTCTATTACTCAAAAAATTTCTGACCCATATTATAATTTTTCCAGGGATACCTATTTGTAATAGTTCATGGCATAAAATATCTAGATTTACACTATTAAAAGCCCCAGCCACATCAAAGAAAACTCCAACCAAATTATTATTGACCAATAAAGAGGAATGTATATCAAGCTGTAATTGACAAACACTTTCCCTAGCAGATCGATTTTTACGAAAACCAAATTGATTAGAAGGTAAAATATTATTTTATTCAACATAGAACTCTAAACGCTGCTTCAACAATTGCTCAAATAGTTTACCGACACAAGAAGTAAGTGCTATGGGACGATAGGAATCGGGACATGATTTGGGTTTTTCTGGTTTTAAGATTGGTACAAGGCAATCCACTTTCCACTCTTGAGGTATAATATTATTTTCCCATAACATATTCAGGACTTTATGGAATGTTTTTAAACCAGTAATCAGTCGCGCGCGCGCGTCCCTACAGTGAGGATGTACTTCTAACGAACGAAACTCGGACTTTAGTAAAAATGTCGAATGTGGTTAAATGCGTTGCCTGTAACGTAGTTATCGATGAATTGTTGTCGTATATACAAAATAAAATATCAGTGATCGATGAAGACACGTTAGTGCGGTTATGTACATCTACGTTTACAAGTGAAGATATCGAAACATCTAAAACACTGCTGTACGAATCGGTTCCTGTGGCGAAGGCGAAAATAAAGAGGAAAAACAATGGAAAGGAAAAACGAGATCTACTGGACATTATTAATGTTTTTAAATCGGTGGAGCCGGATCAATTCCCAACTTTCGTAGCGAGAGACTTGGAGAAACTACCTCCAATACTGTTTGACCATCTTGATTGCACAAAACTTCTAAAGGATTTGCTCCGAATTCAGAATGAAGTCAAAGAAATTAAAGAAGTATATGTAACGCAGACTCAGTTGAAAAATTTTAAAACGGATTTTCTGAAATTACAAAATGACTCATTGATACCCGCATCTGTGTGTAAAGTGAACATGAATCGAGGCGGATGGCTTATGGACAGCGGTCCCATTGGAGTACACCACGTAAATAATTCATCAGCTATAGATGACTGCAATAACAATATCGATGAATCCTCTTTGGAAATACTAGAAAACAACAAACAATCATTTAGAAGAAAATAAAGGAGGTACACGCAGAAACTTCCGACCGCGGCACTCAGTCAGCTGTCTTGCGGCGGCGAGCGGCCGAGCGCAGCCCCTCCCCGCGCGTCGCTACCGCCGCCGCAGACGCCTGCGCTGACGCCGCTAGCTCGACTGCTTCGAGGCAGAAGGCCGTGACGTCGTCGGTCGTGCCTATGGCTATGGCGGCGACCGCGCTTGTTGTACCTGAGCCGTGTCAAAACAAGGATAATGACGGATGGGAAAAAGTTTCATACCACAAGAAGCGTAATATGAGCTACCGCTATCTGGGCGCCCGTGGTACCGCCAGGGAGAGTGAAGGGAAATTTAAAGCTGCAATTAAGACAGTGCCAATCTTCATTACCCAAGTACATAAGGACACGACGGAGAAAGATATTACGGATTATGTGCATCATAAAACGGGCGAGGTGATCACGCTTGAAAGTATATCGTTTAAATACCCGAAAGAATACAACGCATACAAATTCTTTGTTTCCGAAACTAAAATGGAGATGTTTCTTGATAGCCAACTATGGCCCGAGGGAATTATTTTCAGGAAATTCGTAAATTTTAAGATGAGAAATTACACGAACGGAGCGAACAGCGGTACTGTGAACGGCGTAAAATAAATATTAATGTACACCCTATTAAGCTACAATTGTAAGAGTATAAAACGATCGGTGGAGAGTGTCAGACAACTATGTAGCACGTCAGACATAGTTGCCTTGCAAGAAACGTGGCTGCTGCCCCACGATATCTCGTTCCTGAGCGAAATCGACGCTGATTTCGGGTCCACCGGGACGTCGGCGGTGGACACCACGGCCGGCATGCTACGAGGTCGGCCCTACGGTGGGGTTGCACTGTTGTGGCGGAAAAGTGTTTTTGACGACGTTTCGGTGGTGCAGTGCGATAACCCGCGAGTGTGTGCCATTAAAGTATGTATGAAATCAAAGTCATTTCTAGTGTTTAGTGTATACATGCCCACGGATAATAGTGCAAACTTAATGGATTTTACGGACTGCCTAAGTCTGATGAGTGCTACAATTAGTAATAGCAATATCGAAACTGCTTTTCTACTTGGAGACTTTAATTCGCACCCTAATGAACAATTTTATATTGAATTGGTTTCTTTTTGTCGGGAATCAGAGCTATTATGTGCCGATGTTGAATTGTTGGGTGTTAACTCTGACACATATACATTTATAAGCGATGTGCATGGCTCGAGACGTTGGCTAGATCACTGTGTTGCTACGAAAGCAGCTATGTGCACTATTATAAGTGTATATGTTAAATATGATGTACTTTGGTCCGACCACTTCCCTCTTGTAATCCAATGCAACCTTAATGAAATTAAACCTAAATTGGACAACTCGAATAATAATAATAGTCAGTCATGTAATAAAATAAAATGGGGAGATAGAAAACTTAAGCAAATTGACATTTATACAAAATTTTGTAATGATAATTTAAAATATATTGACTTTCCGAATGAATTAAGTGCATGTAGTGACTATGTTTGTAATAAAATTGACCACAGAGATATTATTGATAAAATGTATGATGACATTGTTAGTATTTTGTACCAGGCAGCTTCTGAAGGTAACGAAATAAATTGTGTGCGAGATAAGAAACCAGTAATGGGGTGGAATAGGCACGTGAGTGACGCTCACAGGCAGGCCAGGCAAAAGTTTGAGCAGTGGGTGTCCTATGGCAGACCGCGTGAGGGTCGAGTTTGGATTGAAATGCAAACAAGCCGAACAGTTTTTAAGTCGCGCTTACGATGGTGCCAGAACAATAGTGACCAAATTAAAATGGACAAGTTGGCGTCGCACCACTCTAGGGGCGACTTTCGCAGTTTTTGGAAGTCCACCGATAATCTCAATAGTAGGCCGGGCCTGCCTGTGAGTGTCAGCGGCGTTGCTGATGTCATTGGAATTGCCGAGCTATTTAGGCAGCACTTTGCTATTTCGTCACCTTTGGGACCGTCACAGTTCACAAGCAGTGCTGGTGGTAGTGGTCAGGAGTTAAGTGTCCGGTTTACATCAAAAGAAGTAAGACATGCCATTATGTCTATGTCAAGGGGCAAGTCTCCTGGCCACGATGATTTAAGTATTGAACATCTTAAGCATGCTGGTCATCATCTGCCCAGAGTCTTAGCGATGTTCTACTCCTTGTGCATGGGACATTCTTATCTGCCTGAGCGGATGATGAAGACTGTGGTGGTTCCAATTATTAAAAATAAAACCGGCGATGTCAGCGATAAGGCCAACTATAGGCCCATTTCATTGGCCACTGTAATATCAAAAGTGCTTGACAGTCTGCTTAACACACAGCTGGATAAATATCTAACTTTTCATGATAACCAGTTTGGTTTCAAAGCCGGTCTCTCTACAGAAACAGCCATATTGTGTTTAAAGCAGACTGTCAAGTATTACACTGATAGAAATACACCGGTGTTTGCTTGCTTCCTCGACTTGTCGAAGGCATTTGATTTGGTTTGCTATGATCTGCTATGGCAAAAACTGCAGCAAGCGGCAGTGCCAGACGAACTGATCCGTGTTTTCCAATACTGGTACAGCAATCAGGTCAATGTTGTTCGATGGTCGGGGGCTTATTCGGCCCCATATAGATTGGAGTGCGGTGTGAGGCAAGGGGGGCTAACCTCACCAAAGCTCTTCAACCTATATATTAATGCACTGATAGAGGGGCTCAGTAGCACGCATGTCGGTTGCCATATTGGAGGTATATGCCTTAACAATATCAGCTACGCGGACGATATGGTGCTGCTGAGCGCCTCTGTCTGTGGAGTGTCAAAGCTGATCTGCACTTGTGAAGAGTATGCTAAAGAACATGGTTTGTTGTATAATACGAGTAAGAGTGAGTGCATGGTCTTTCAGGCCAGGGGGTGTCCAAATTACCTACCAGCAATTAAGCTCAACGGATGCCTACTTGAAAGAGTTGACACGTTCAAATATCTTGGACATTTATTAACCTCTGACCTGAAAGATGATGCCGACATCGAAAGGGAGCGTAGGGCGCTGTCTGTTCGTGCGAACATGATCGCCCGCAGATTTGCTCGTTGTTCGAGGGACGTCAAAATAGCTCTATTTAGGGCATTTTGTACGTATTTTTATACTAGCAGTCTGTGGTTGGATTACACGCAGAAACAGTACAGCGCTCTACGTGTCCAATACAACAACGCGTTCAGGATGCTCTTGAGGCTGCCTCGCTTCTGTAGCGCGTCGGGGATGTTTGCCGAGACACGTGTGGATTGTTTCCACACAATCATGCGCAAGCGGTGCACATCCCTGGTGCGTAGGATGCGGGGCAGCCGCAACAGTATTCTGAACGCTTTTTCTGAAAGATTCGACTGTCAGTACGTGAATCACTGCTGTATGGTTCACCTACAGACTAATCTTAAAATTTTATTTTAATTCAAATTCTTATTGTAATTGTGATTTTGTGATATTTATTTTGTAATTTCTGTGCTTACTAACATAGGTTATAAGTTCTAATTGTTACTAACCATTATGGATCCTTGTTATCTGTTAATAAATAAATTATATATTATATTATAGTAATGCTAAGTTTTTTAAATAATATGTATGGCATACCATCAAGACCATAAGTAGCGTCTCTTTGAGAGGAGATGGCAGATATTAATTCACTAATTGTAAATGGATTAAGTAGAAAACTATGACTGGAGTTAGTACTATTATTAAACAAAGAACTTGGGGCATGTGAAACAAAATCTGGGGTGTATTTCTTCAAAAAATCTAAAATCCATGCATCGTTTTCATGACTATAAACATTATATGTTTTGTTATATTTGCGCATGAATTTCCATATGACAGATATTGGAGTGCATCTGTTGAAAGTTTCACATAGAGACATCCAACTTTTTTGACGTTCTTTTTTTATAATTAACTTTTTAAGTGCTCGAAGTTTTTTAAATTGGATATAATTATGTTTCTTCAGATGGATTATTTTTAAAATTTATGTAAGCTGTTTTGAAATTTGATACAGCCTCTGTACACTTTTGATTCCACCAAGGAAGGGAAGTTCTTCTAATACTATTTATAGGACATGAATGATTGCTGTTATTTTTATTGACCTTATAATTTGGAATGGAATTAGCAGCAGCTGTGCGTAAAATTGTACAAAAATGATGATATGAATCAAGAGGGCATATGTTAACTGTTTTGAGATCAACTAATAATTCATCCACATTATTACTATACATTTGCCAATCTACCATTTTGTAATTTGGATAGGTGGGCAAATGTTCAGTACTTGAACAATTTCTACAAGAATCATTATTTTGACTATTACTAATCACTACTTTTATGATTGCAGGGATGTGGTAACTACTACCAAGAGGACTATCATGCACTTGCCATTCACAATTAAGTGCCAATGATGAAGAAACCAATGATAAATCCAGTGCATTAGGACGCCATGTTAGAGAGCCAATAGTTGTTGCCTGACCATTATTAAGCAAAATTAAATTATTTTCTTCAATGACTTCTAAGACATTTCGACCACGTGGAGAGTCAGAACCACAACCCCAAGATGTGTGATGAGCATTAAAGTCCCCAGCAAATATAAAAGGACCAGGAATAGACTTAACCAATGAATCAAAATTATCCTTATTGAAAGCTGGATTAGAATTTAAGGGACTATAGAAACTGACTATACTCATCTCCTTATTATTAACTGAAATTTTTACACAAATATTTTGTAAAGAATTGTCAAAATAAGTGTTAATTTTATTTTATACAATACTTTTATGAATTATTATGGCAACTCCGTTGTGTTTGTTACCACAATCATTCCTTTCAATATTGTAATTTTTTATTTTAAAATTTTGATCAGATTTGAACCATGTTTCACTAATTATTGCAATGTGAATATTGTGTGTATAGAGGAAATTGATAAATATATGTTTGTTGCTATTAAGACTTTGTGCATTCCATTGCATTATGTTTAAATTTGATATAAATAATATTATCCATTATGGAGGTGAAGAAATTTTAGTACTTAAAGTTTTTTTTAAAACCTCTTTAATTGATGATGTGTTTATAGGGACATCTTTATTGCTAACTATTTTGGTAATTGTCTCTACTAAAATATTTATAAATTTATCGGATTTCATTAAATTATTAATCTGTACATCTATATTTTTTGCTGTTAAAGCTGGAAAAGCGTTAATATTGAAAAGATCAGAGTATGTGGCACTTCTTGACTTTAATTTGTTTTCTTCTATTTTTTTTTTTTAAAGGACAAGATGAGGAGATAGCTATATGATCGCCCTTGCAGTTTGCACACTTAGCATCCTTTGGGTCGACCTGACAATTCTTAAAATTATGATTTAATGTACAAATTGAGCAAACCTCGGTGTTGCGACAAAACTTAGCAATATGTCCATACCGAAGGCACTTAAGACATTGTTTAACTGGTGGAATGTATTTGTTTACCTCATGTCGCCATGAGTCTAAATATATATAAGGAGGAAGAATGGTGGAGGCGAAGGTAACAGCAACTGCCTGTGTTGGGACAAATTCAACACCGCCAAAACCTTTTACCCTGCGCATGAAGCGCCTGACCTGTACTACGTTTTTGGAGCTGCCGATCAATGAAAATATTTCCTTATTGGCCATGTCGACAGGGACTGCAGTGAGAACTCCAGTTACCTCTGTGTCTGCGGCAGGGATGGATGCTTTTAATGATAATTGATCTAGTAATTTTTTATTTTTAATAAACATATTTGCGTTGTTCGGCAAATCAAATGTGATGCCGACCTTGTATTTATTTATCGAACGCAAATGCATGACTCCTGAAACTCCATGCTCACGTATTCCTTTAGATAGAGCCATACGGTCCCTATCACTAAATGACTTATTATCTTCTACGTGATTTAAAAATACAACCAACTCTTTTTGGTTGGTATCTTCAGGGTAGCTTCGTGTGTATCCTTTTACTTTATAAATTTTATATTTTTCCTTCGGGTCCTTGTCTGCATTATTTTCCTTGTATGAAAAGCTAGTTACCGCCGATTCCGCTGAGTCGGAATCGCTGGATAATACCTGCTGGGGATCCGGAGGCGGTTCCCCCTCCTTCCTTTTTCTCTTCTTAACCATTCTAATTACCTACTAACTAACACTTAACTATTAATGACTAACTATTGATGAATATTTACAGAGATATTGTCGAAAAATAACGAATATAAAATGTTAAAAACAAAAAGCGCGTCTTCACTCTTTAACGTTTTCCCGCCTTTTCCTATGGTCAGTTCAGTTGCGAGCAGCAGTGTGACCAGATTAAATTTTACAAAAAATCCGAAGCTCCTTAAAAAAATACTGAAATATACCAACTTGCCCAGGGAAAATATACCAATAAAAATACTGATTTTCAAAACATATTTTTATTTATTAATCATCATCATCATCGCAATAAATATTAGAATGATGTAGCACTACCTTTTAAATATTTTTTTGTGATCTGGCAACACCGTTCACGATTCCCGGCAACCCAGCCCGCGACGCGCGAACTCAAGGACAGTGGAGTACGATTCGCGCGCGCTTTGAACACATCCGCGAAACGCTCGTTTAATTCCCCTAATTTTACTGTTTAACCCCTGTTTGTTTGTTTTGTTTTACCTATAGTTCTGTGTTTTACTCTTTTACAATATACTTTTACTAATATAACGTACGTGACTCATTGAAATAGCCCAAATATTCCAACCCTGAGAAAACTCCTTCTTACAATTATATTTTAACATTCCGTTTGATGGGTTAAAATTCACACAGCCTCCTTCATCTTTTATACCTTGTTTGGTTTTTAAAATTGCAGATACATTTTTGTTTATGAATCTGTTTCTTTGTTCCGTTTTTATTAAATTAATCTGTGAAAATATGCGCTCGCATGCAGCATTCGACAATGGTATACATAACAGAGATTTACTGAAACTAGATATATTCTTGTATTATGTTTCCTTCAAAACACACAGCGTTGGTTGAAGAAGCTGTCATTAGATTTTGCCCTAAATGCTGTAAATACACTTGGGAGCAAATAAATCGAGCCACTACCTTTTTTCACGTAAAATGGTAAATATTTTTGGTAATATGGAACGTATCAATTCGAACTATATATCGCCTAAAAGTTTAGTTAATAACCTTTACAATGAGGGTAAATTATTGAATAATAACCTTATTGAATGATAAATTATTGGCTCTGCAAGAAAAATGGTAATTTTGATAGAAAATTTAGTAGGGCTAAAACAGTCCATAAAAACAATAAAAAACAAAATTATTGCAAAAAAAATATTCTTAATAACTGGTATTACCCCCCCGTGCCCTGATACATTCTTGTAGCCTATTAGTCATCGATCTGATCAGCGTTACGATGACATATTGTTAGCCACAGCTCGGAAATAAAGGATTTTGCAACAGAAAACCAAACTCAGTATTTAAACTCAAACATATTTATTTCCTTTTCAACAATACTTGAAAGAAACACTTCAATATCACCTAAATAATGAGTCCTGTACTTACTTGCTAGGTTTTCAATCTAAATTACACTGAAGTAATACGATTTTATATGATATTGCTGTCGACAATGTTTTTTTATGCTCGGCGTTTTTCTTATATCCCGCCGCCAATAATAATCTAGTCTATGCCAATGTCATAGAGAACGAATCCTCCTTTCAGTGAACTATGAGTACTAGTCCATTGAGCAACTAGGGTTACCGCAGCTGCAAGCTAACAGCTCGGCCATCCTGTTCAAAGCGCGTCCTCGTGCTTACAATCTTATTTAATTGTCAAAAAGAAAAAAAAAATACAAAGACGAAAAGAAAACAAACATATCATCGAACTAATGAACGAAATTAAACTAACAGTAAATATCAGTTCATTAGCCATAGTAGCCATTAAATCAGTTATATACTTTAGAAAAATCAATATCTTATTTTACTAATCATCCTAAACAAATACAATTTGAGATCAACATCACAATATTATTATCATAAAGTTCATTCACAAATTTAAGTCTCCACTAAATTCTGTTCATTTTCAGTATTATAATCCTCATCATCACTACTTTCTAAGTTTCTACTAAATGTCAGCCAAGGCTGTATTTTATCTACGGCAACCACGGCTTCGTATCGACGACCGTGTTTACGTGTCATAGGAGTGTCTTCAATTACATATCTTTCATTGGGAAGCACTTTCATTACTCGATATGGACCTTGGAATTTGACCACTAGCTTTTGAGATTGGCCATCATGGGGAACTTGCCTCTGAACGCGGACTAAGTCTCCTACCTTATAGTTTTTGGCCGATTTTCTACGACTGTTGAACCTTTCTGCATCTTTTAATTGCTGTGCCTTCATATTACAACTTGCCTTTTCCCTTATGCTATACAAATCATCAGAGTCAATTAGATTAGTAGTATCGGATATAACGGGGTTCAAAATGCCTTCTGACCTACTAGTTATATTAAACCCAAATAATAATTCAGAAGGGCTTTTTTTCGTGGTCTTATGAACTGTGGTATTGATGCCTACTTGAATGTCGTAGATATAGTCATCCCAGGACTTGTCATCTTTGTTGTGAGTGCAAGTCGAAAGGGCATCCAGAATAGTCCTATTAAACCGCTCAACTTGCCCGTTAGCTCTGGGTGTTGCTACGGCGTTAACAATGTGTTTTATTCCGTATAGTGTAGTAAATTCATTAAACGTTTTACTTGTGAAACTAGATCCTTTATCAGTTATAAGACGTGTGGGAACCCCGAAATAACTTATGTGCTCTTTTATTACGCGTACACTAGTTAGAGACTTAGTATTTTTGACTGCTTTTATGTTTACGAATTTCGTGAAACTATCTACCAAAACCAATAAATAACAGTTACCCCTTTTGCTCTTGATAAAAGGACCTAAATGGTCGGCGTGTACTGTATGGAAAGGAACACTGACTTTCTCTATCGGGTGCAGTTCGCCTTCTCGTTTGCCACCAGGTGTCTTATGATGGGCACATTCTAAGCAAGACTGTACATATTTTTTTACGAAGCGACGCATTTTGGGAAACCAGTAATGCAGTTGTAAGCGCTGTAAAGTTTTGTCGAAACCGTAATGCCCTATGTCGTCATGGTTACGTTTTAATACTTGCCAACGTACGCCCTTCGGAACCAACCACCTAATCTCGTCTCCTACAATACGATAAATACGACCGTTCTTTATTTTGTAATTTTTATGAATATCCATGACTAAATCGGCAGTTTTATCCTTTAATATATTTTTAATTCTCTGTACCTCTTCATCCGCTTCTTGCACGGTGGCAATCCAATCCTGATCGGGGCGTTCGATACTTAGGATGTCTAGAACGTGCGTTTCGGATTCGGGAGCCATAACTGGTCTGCGGCTCAGCGCGTCAACATGCGCCATTCGAGAGCCAGGTCGATATTCAACAGTACAATCGAACTCCTGTATTTGGACCCACCAACGTGCAACTCGCGGAATCAAGTCGCGTTTTACGAATGTGGATCTTAAAGCACTACAGTCACTATAAATTGTGAATGGTATACCCAACAAATATACCCTGAACCTACTCAAAGACGCTACTACCGCCAAGGTTTCGAGCTCATACGAGTGCAGCTTGCGTTCATCGGGGGATGTTTTACGACTAAAATATGAAACCGGATGAAATGCTCCTAAAGAATCACTCTGTAAGAGTATACCTGCAAGGCCATCCTTGCATGCGTCGGTATGCAATTGTGTTACTGCTTTAGGGTCGTATAATGCCAACAAAGGTCGTTGCGTAAGCAAAGTTTTAACCAAATTTAAAGATTTCTCTTGGTCACTACCCCAGGACCAAACGACCTCCTTTTTCAATAGGTTAGTCAACGAGGAAGTTATTATGGCGTAATCTTTTACGAACCGCCTAAAGAATCCAGATAACCCCAGAAATTGTCTTAATTCGTGTACATTTTTAGGAGTTGAAAACTTTGATATAGCTTCTGTTTTCCGACCACCCGGACGGATACCCGACGAAGTTACTTCGAACCCTAAAAAATCAATAGTGTCTAGGAAGAAGTTACATTTACTGAGCCTGAGTGTTAAGCCTCCTTGTTTCAACAACTGTAAAACTTCCTCTAATCTATTCAAACCTTCAGTGACATCTTTACATGGGATAAGAATATCATCCATGTAAACGATTGCGTACTTGATTTTAGCGTCATAAAGAATTTTATTAATTGTCCTTTGAAAAACTGAGGGCGCATTAACAAGACCAAACGGCATGCGAGTATATTCAAATTGCCCATCTGGAGTAACGAAGGCTGTTTTATGACGGGACTCTTTACTAATCGGAATTTGGTAATAACCTGAAGCTAAATCAAGAGAAGTGAATAGTTTATTACCTGCCAGTTGGTCAAGTTGGTCCTCGACGCGTGGAAGAGGGTAATGGTCTTTTTTTGTTTTCCTATTAAGGGCTCGATAATCGACGCACAATCGTTTTTCTCCAGTCTTTTTCTGGACAAGGACAATGGGGCTAGCATAAGGCGAAGAAGACTCTCGCACAATGCCACTATCTAACATCTCTTGAACCATGTTGTTTACTAATGTTCTTTCAGCATGAGATAAACGATAGGGTCTATATACGATTGGTTTGGCGTCTTCCAGTTCTATAACCATTTCTGTCACTGTAGTAAATCCGAGATCTTTTAAGTTTTTAGAAAAACAGTCTTGATATTTATCTAATAGTTGCTGTAATTGTAAACGTCCTTCCTTATCGAGTTTCTCACCGCACTTAATTAGCTCATCGGAATTTTCAGAATCAAAAGACATTTGACAGCAATTAAGAACTTCTGAAGAATTTAAATATTCGCTTTTAATAGAACGAGTCAATAAAGAATTTTTAGAGATGGTTATTTCGCTATCTGACACATTATACACAAGTACCGAGCCATTCCCTGCATTGACGTTATATTCGCCTGATAAAAGATAATAGTGTTTTCCATTCAACTGTCTCAGGGACGCTTTTACGTAAACATTACCGCTAAACGATGGTTCAGATTTTACCGACAATACACGTAGTGAAGACGGTGGAATGCAAATATTATCAGCGCATAGTAAATGTACCTTTGTACAATCTATCCTTTTAAATATTAACTTGGTCGGAGTTTTAGTAATAATAATATCGGACATTTCAGTAAAAGAGTGCCCCAAAAGAGACGGATGACTCAGCACGTGATCTTCGACTACATAGATATCAATAACTTTCCCAATGCCTTGAACTTCCACATTAGCAGTTATTACGCCCAACGGAATAGATAGGCTTGCACCTATGCCTCTCAACACGGGTAAGTTAGGAGGGCACTTGATATCCAACGCAAGTTCCTTAGCTTTACTTTTAGTAATAAGCGTACACTGGCTTCCTAGATCTACGTGGCATTTTATTGCTTTACCATTAATTTTAATATCAAAAATATACTTATCAATAGACCTTTCAGTTGTCAACTCAGACACTTGTTTTTCATTTTTATCTATAGTTTGGGTATCGTTTTTAGGGGGATTATCTTTTGACCGATTGATCTTATAGCAACTAGAAGCTTGATGACCCAACTTGTCACATAACGTGCATTTAATAGGTGGCTTATCGCATCTAAAACTAGGGTGACCAATTTCGTTACAATTAAAACACCGTATGTTAGAATTTATTGTACCAGACTTCGAATACTGGGTTCGCAATGTCGCATTAGAAGTAGTTTTGCGCTCGTTCCTATTTCGATTCGCTTCATAAGCATCCCTGCTTTGTCCTACCTTAACCGTTCGAAAATATTTTAAAATTTGTTCCGGTTTACTAAATTGAGCCGCTTGCGCACCTACTTTAATGGCACGATCATCCACTCCGTATAAGACACAATCTACTGCGTGTTTACCATAAATTTTGCACCTATTCAATAAGTTCAATTTCGCATAATAATAGTGCTCCAATGATTCGCCGTACTTAGCGCGCTTAGTCAACATTTCTGTCAAGAGTTCGGCATAGTCCT
Organism: Diarsia brunnea; assembly: GCA_949774965.1. NCBI lineage: Eukaryota > Metazoa > Arthropoda > Insecta > Lepidoptera > Noctuidae > Diarsia > Diarsia brunnea. Next base: position 1,984,865 of record OX458998.1, on the reverse strand, counting down.
CGCGACAAGGGAATGACTCAATTAGTTTTTTCTTCCATTCACCCCAAGTGTAAAGAAGTGTAGGTAGACCTTGATACCAAGTCTTTGCTACCCCTGACAATTTTGGAAGGGCGTAGTGTATTATTTCCTTTTCAGACCAACCGTATATTTCTGCGCATTCTTCTACTTTAGTGATCCATACTAACATAGTTTGCTCTTTACATAAAGGATCAAAATCCGGTAAAACATTACTATTAAAAGATAGCTTGGGCTTTTCCGAACTCTTGACATTACTTAAAATCGACAAAAATTTATCTAACAGTACATTTGTTTCAGATTCCCTGTTCCGACTAGATTTATTAACTCTGATTGACTCACAGTTATCAGAGCTACCGGTACTGCGATCCGTCCACCTGGAACCGCCTCTCCTTGTCCGTGACCTCCTTCGGCATTTCCTTGTCCGCTCATGGCTTACACCGCCACGCGACGAACTGTCCGATTCCGTGACGATATTTTGCCGTTTCCGGTTTCTAGAAGGACGCAGTGTCCAGTCTTCAATCTTCTTTGCCATCCCTGCAGAAACCCGTTCCCCGTCTCGACTGTTCATGTTCCTCCTTCCTTTGCCCTCTATCATGGGCTGTCCTTGATCGTCCAGTCTTGGTGTTGATATGTCCTCCAACCTGGACCCACTCCTGCCCCCGAACCTGGGATCAATTCCGCCCTCAAACCTGGGCTCAACTCCGCCCTCAAACCTGGGCCTACGTCCGCCCTTAAACCTGGGCCCACCTTCGCCCTCAAACCTGGGCCCACTTTCGCCCTCAAACCTGGGCCCACCTTCGCCCTCAAACCTGGGCCCACCTTCGCCCTCAAACCTGGGCCCACCTTCGCCCTCAAACCTGGGCCCACCTTCGCCCTCAAACCTGGGCCCTCCTTCGCCCTCAAACCTGGGCCCACCTTCGTCCTTATCCATATTGGCTGGCAACCCTTCACCTCGGTTACAACCAATAAGGATGTGTATCTGAAACTTCCAATAGAAAAGCTTAGTGCATGCTCGTAGTAGTGCTTTTATTGAGTAGTTATCATAATAATTTTACTTCCTTCCTTATATATAAAAAAAAAAGAAAATCCAAATATGTTTAACATCCACCAAAATAAAAGAAGGCATATTAAAAGTTGAAGCCACAAAAATAATAGTCATAAAACATGTTTTAATTCTTAAAATAAACGCACATTTGCTTCTTTTAAAGTTATCATTATACATTTGCAATTACAGGTATTATTTCGTGCAGCAACACGTATAATATAGACCAACCATTAAACAACAAATAATAACTTGTCGTTATTTTATTCAATTTTTTTCTTTTTTTTTCACTTTTCCAATCAAATACAAATTAAATACAAGTTAAATACAAATAAAGCCTTCATATTTAAGTTAATATTAGAATTCAATTTCTTGTATATTACGACCGGTAATTAGAAAAAAAAAAACGTAAAATGATTTGCTCATGAAAGAAGTCATACCGTTCCATTCTCAAAGTTATCATTTTGTATAAGTAGGCGGGAAAAGAAAATAAAGTATGCGTGTCTGTGTCCCATGATATCACTCGTTATCTTAAAACGTGGACGTGAACAAAAGAAAATTATGAGAATTCTCTTATGATCCCACTTCTGAACTGTTAGCCACAGCTCGGAAATAAAGGATTTTGCAACAGAAAACCAAACTCAGTATTTAAACTCAAACATATTTATTTCCTTTTCAACAATACTTGAAAGAAACACTTCAATATCACCTAAATAATGAGTCCTGTACTTACTTGCTAGGTTTTCAATCTAAATTACACTGAAGTAATACGATTTTATATGATATTGCTGTCGACAATGTTTTTTTATGCTCGGCGTTTTTCTTATATCCCGCCGCCAATAATAATCTAGTCTATGCCAATGTCATAGAGAACGAATCCTCCTTTCAGTGAACTATGAGTACTAGTCCATTGAGCAACTAGGGTTACCGCAGCTGCAAGCTAACAATATTGTGGTATGTTCTCCCACTCTTCAAGCACAGCGACTTTAAGCTCGGGAATGGATGAAACAGCGGGAACCCTGGCTCGGACTCTCCGTTTTAGCTCGTCCCATAGGTGTTCGATCGGGTTCAAATCGGGACTTCGTGCTGGCCATACCATTTGTTGAATCCCGATCGCAGACAAGTATTCCGTAACGATCTGCGCGGTATGAGGTCTCGCATTGTCATGCATAAACAAGAAATTTTCTCCGACAAAACCAGCATACGGCATTACGTGGTTTTCAAGAATGTCAGTTATGTATCGGTCAGCTGTTAATCCACGTCTACCACTGCCATCGTTGGCGGGGTCGACGAAGACAAGTTCCGTTTTTCCGTCTAGAGAAATTCCTCCCCACACCATACAAGAACCACCACCAAAACTCACAGTTTCTCGAATGCAACATTGGGTGTCGCGAAAGATGAAATCGCGATGTTCCAAACTTAAAATGTAAATATATAATTGCACAGAACTAATGTAATAGCAACACTAAATCAGTACTGACAACTTGACGCTACCAAACGACGCCTCTGTTTGAATGGTCATTATAGCATATTCAGTCTGACTAATTAATGAAGTTTATTGTAAAGTAAATTCAGTGCAAGAAGATCATAAGTATATAGATTCTTGTCACCCGTGATACGCGCCACCTGGAAAGCTAAGTATTATTTATCTGTTGTTCTAGTAATTAAATATACGGAGGTACTTTTACCTATTCGAATTGTTTGAGTCACCTAAACTTAAATGTGTTGGTCGTGCCTTCAGCGTTGGGCTGGGGGCATAACAGCGACCGCACGCGAGCTACTTGTCCGGACATAAAAGCTCTTGGGAGTTTATAGGAAGGGTCGTGGGCCAACCTCTCTTATAAATCTTCTTGGTCCCCCATGGCCTTAGTGAATGTGCCGACGGGCACAAACGTTGACGAACGTATGGAAAATTACACTATATCATATATATATAGGTAATATAAAGGGGGAGCATTCTAGACGGAGGCGATGGGCCGAAGTTGAACAGGAATGCGTGCTTCTGCAGACGTGGAAAGAATCCTAGTATCTGATTAGCACATAGGTGTCACAAAGACTGTTGATGAGAACTTGAAGTAAATTTCATCATACATATTGCAATTGAATAACTGTTTTAGATAGCTTTATTGATGGAAACAGATAGGTAGTACTTAACCCAAAGATTCATGGGTAATTAAACTTACAGATATCCTAGTTACACCTGAGAAGTTGGATGGATTGATGGTCGGCATAGTGTTAACACTTCGGTGCCCTTGCGGACCGAAGATAAGAGACTGGATTGGGAGACGCTTGCAAGTCGGAGGGGGATCCGTATCGGTGAGTGTCTCTAATATATCGTGAGGCGGGGATTTCTCTTCACATCAAAGCGAAGCAGTACAATCCTATATTATTATTATAAAATCAATCACACTATAAACCTAGAGATAACCAGAATATAATATGAAGAGAGAATCCACGCGCCCTCGCGACATGGTGGAGATGCTGGGATCGCAAAGAAGCTAGCATTTAAAGCATTCCAAAAACGAATCCCAAGACATAAAACCAATCCAGACTCTTATTGTTAAAATTGGAGATATTGTGTAAAAATCAGGTTGTCAGCGACATCTATATAATCCGATTGGAACTAACGTTCAATAAACGAATGTACATAAAAATTCACCTTTTGGCGCCAAAATTCGAACGTCAAGGTGATGATGAGTAAACGTTCATTTATCTAAGTATAATGAGATGAACGGCAGGCCGAGATGAAAGATTCTCGAAGTTACTGCAAATTGAATGGGTATGTAGCGTGTGTACGTATAATGTGCAACGTTATGAGCCAAGTAAACATTCTAATTTGAATTTGGCGCGGATTTGATAATATTGAAAACTTGCCACAAGTTTGGCAGAATGACTGATGCTCTCTTTGACCGGAAGCAGGAAGTAATATGCGTTGAGCTCAAATAAACATACGATTATCCTACTTTTAACGAGTTACAACTTATGAATCTTATATACAGTTCAAGTAAAATTCAAAAGTAATTTACTGAATAATATGTTAAGCATTTTACACTAAACAATTGACAAAATTCCAATATTCACGAATTACGAAATTCGACTGAAAATTTTCCCTGCTTTCAAAATGGCGATGCCGCGAATGGCCGCGATGATAAACCAAAAGGCGGCAAAAGCGTAGCGTCTCGTGTGTCAGACTGAATATCGAAAAAACTAAAACTTACTTAGTTCGTTACATTCTTTTACAAGAATAAAATTATTAGAAACCTGTTACGTATTGTGTGAATAGTGCCTACACGTAATTCGTTCAACTGTGAAAAAGTGCTCCTATCATAACCAGGAAGCTCACAATTTGTTTGGGCGAAATAATTCCAAGAAAGTTATACCTACCTCTAAAAGTGAATGAAAGAAAGCTTAACATAACTTAGGAATAATTAAGAAGATTATCAGGTAAACTATTTTATGATTTACAAGCTATAACATACACATATAGAGGAAATTACCTAATGTATACCTTGTCAAAACTACCTCCCTAAGCGCTCAAGTACACCCGTGCCATATTCGACACGGATGTCATTGTTTACTATTGTGTCTGCTAACTATGTACCTGAAGAGTAACTTTGGAAAGTTGTAATGTTTTAAAAATTATCTAAAGACAGCATTGTTATGTATGAGTTTGCATAAAACTGTTTATTTATACCTAATACTCTCCATACAGATGGGCAAATGAAGGCAGATGTATGACACTGATTCTACACACCTCCCATCTCATGTATAGATGCTACTATATAAAGAAAAGTACATCAACACTCATTGTAAGTTTATTTTACCAGTTACTTTGAAGAACTAAGTATAAAATAGATATGTTCTCATAAAACTAATAAAATATGCTGGCGGAGGAAACTGGATTGTATATTATAACTTGTGTCTGAACTTCTGTCATGTTGTACACATCATCCCTGACTGACTGCATCGTTTCATGTTGGCTACTGAAGTGTACCAAGTAACTAGATACTAAGTTGATGTAGGTAAACTCTAATATCATTTATGGATGCATACATAAATGATGTTGGTACCTAATATGTTCATGAATAAGTAATGAAACAACTTATAGAACATCAACCATATAAATGTTGATGGATGAAGAGTGAGATGAAAACCAAAGAAACAATGAATGGATTGTGGGAGAAATGGTATGAAGGAAAAGGTGATAATAATTGTGTGGTGGTTAACAGGGGAGAATGGAAGAAAAGGTCAGGAGGGGATAATTGGATGACATAGAAATTTTAAATAAATTCAGGAAAATTTAAAATAATGAAACTAACCAGTTTTACCTGTCGAACAGCATGAATATATTCTGAGTTAATACTGAAACTTCATAGGTACAAGGGAATTTTCCTTACACATATAATTCAATGGCTGAGTTTATTACAGAAAATGTAGTATCCTATAGATAGTGAAATATTCCTTGCTTTTAACTTGGAAAACTTTTCTGTTTTACACAAGATGTCAATAGAAACTTTTCTGTTTTATACAGGATGTCAATAAAAACTTTTCTGTTCTGTACTGGATGTCAATTAAAACTTTCTGTTATATATACAGGGCATTAATAAAATATCATTCCATTACATGTCAGGTGTTGGTATGATTCTTTGTTCATAAGAAGTTTTAGATAAACTTTTGGTCATACAGAGTGTTAACCAAATTTTTATTTTTTTTTCATTTTTATTATATTGCGAACACCACGCAATTTGGAAATTTAACAATATACACGATGTAAATCCTTAACTTAGGATACAGGGTGTCAAATTGTAAAATATTATTTCAGAATTTCAAAATGGAACAAATTCTTATAAGACGACTGGAGTCTATTTCAAATGCTATCTCTAAACTAACTAAAGAAGCTCTCACCTATAAAGATAACGTTAATAAAGAAAATTCTAAAAATTTAGAAATAGTGCTAGGTAAGCTTGAGGTAACGGTGAAAAGGTTCGGAACTGAGTTAAACAGTAGTCTATCAATAAACGAAATGCAATCTTCTGTGGAAGAGATCACTTCCTTTAGTGAAGTACAGCTAAACGGTGAGGAGGTTCTAGCGGAAATGAATATCAAACTGAAAAGGATAAAAGAAAACTCTGCACCAACTATATTACCGGGTAGGAATACTGCACTAATGGGAAAATTACCCAAGTTAAGTTTGCCAGAATTTTCCGGAGACATTCTGGAATGGCATCAATTTTGGGACCAATTCTGCTCCAATGTAGGAAATAGAGACCTATCAGAGGTAGACAAACTTTTATACCTTAAAGGTTCTTTGAAAGGCGAAGCAAAGAAGGTTATCGAAGGGATCGAGACCACTAATAAGAACTATGAAATAGCTGTTTCTACACTGAAAAATAGATACGGTAAACAAAATCACGTCATAGACGCACACTACGCTGCGTTATACAAAGTACCGAAAGCCTCCAAAGGCAACGTAACAGAGGCAAGAAACACATTTGGTCAAATAGAAAGACATTTAAGAATCCTAAAATCGCTGAATCAAAACGTCGATCACGATCATCTCAGATTCATGATCCTAGAAAAAATGCCCTCGGACATAGTGTATGAACTAAAAATAAAAGCAAAAACCGAGTCAATAGAAGAAATCCGTCAACATTTGGAAACCATAATAGCTGCTAGGGAAGACGCAAATAGGATCACTTCCGAAAATCTGGAAGAATATACTACTCAGACGTTACACACAAGTTCATACAACAGGAGGGGAAAATTCGTAAAACCTAACAGAAATTACAAGAATTCTGAAAACCACGATTCAAGTCAAACCCGCCCAGGAAATAAAAGGGAAGAAAAGTTCAGTGAGAAAAAACCATTCCATAAAAATACTAACTACAATAGTCAGTCCACAAGAAGAAGACCTCAAGACCAAGGAAGTAAAAGTGACAGGCCCATGAAAACGAAAAGGAAACTGCAATGTATTTTTTGCCAAGGATCGCACTTCAATGATCAATGCGAGGTTGTTAAAACTGTGGAAGATAGGAAAGAGAAAATAAAGGATCGCTGCTTTGCCTGCCTAAGCAAAGAGCATCAAGTAAAAGATTGTAAAAGGTTAATTAAATGTTGTAACGAGTCTTTTAAGCCTGTTACATACTATTGAATTCTTTGCTTTGATTTGTAGGCTGTAATAATAAAAAAAAGAGTGTGTGATGAGAAGAGAGTGAGATGAATGAAATTAAACTGTGTGGTGTGCTCCAAATAAAAATAAGTAAAAGTGAAAATTCGGGCGCCTGGAGTACACACAAAACTATGCCAAGGATAGACTTACCTGCGGGAGCTTGAGACTTTTAATCTTCAAGCGGGAAGGCATCAATAAAAATCAATCATGAAAAGTAAGAACGACTTTATTACCCGAAGGCTGCTGGTTTGAAAATTCCTTTCTAATTCTAAAGCTAACAGCTCTAATGTGTAAAATTAAGATGACATCGCTGTTATTCTAAGACCTGTCATTATTGCACTTTTTTAAAATAAATTGAAGTTATGTATCATAAACCATACCAAACTCCGTCGACTAAATTAGGAACCTGATGGATTATCCAAGAGCATCTTGGTGATATTCGCCGAGATTGCCAACGGCGGTCCAAGATATATGCATTTTGGTAGGGGCGTGCGTTCAAAAATTTAAGTAATATGGAAAAAAACGCCTTGTGGCTGAAAACAAACATGAATAATCGTTAGCGGATAAAAAATGGCGATTCGACGCAGGAGTCTTTACGAACAAATACAATTAAACTCACCGTTTCTTCCAAAAATCAAAATGTGGTCATCAGTAGATGAATTAATCCAAGCAAATAATTATCAAATGAAGATAAAAGATCCTGAAACAATTAAATATCGGAAACTATTAGCGTCTGCTATCAAAATAGCCATGACAACGCGGAACGGACCGAAATCACAAAGAATTCGCTTACCTTAAAAAATAAAGGCTATCCAATTAGGATCATGACAAGGGCAATCGGCTACCACATAATTAGGGACTAGATGCCGCCCATCTCAAGTTATATTTTGAGATTTTATTGGAGCGCTCAAAAATCACTCCATTGATTCCAGGCTGTAGGTCGAAAAGCAAGAAATGTCAAAGTCAATTTGACAGCATCGAAAATAAAAATCAGTGTGACCACTTCACGAATCCAAGTCAACAAAAAATGAATTTTCATAAGGCAACACCAACCAGAGCCTACAAATCAAAGCAAAGAATTCAATAGTATGTAACAGGCTTAAAAGACTCGTTACATTACATCCCTCCCCGAAAATAAAAGAAAGGAACTTTCTTTTATTAGAAAGAAATCTTCAACACAATAGACCAGTCTTAACAACTTTCTAATTCCCAAAAAAAGAAAAGAATCATAAAAGATTCAAAGTGTAAATGAATTCTGAAAATGTCAAACGACAAGGTCTCAAGAATTTAATAAAAGTAAAAACATGCAAATGACAAAAAGTCAAAAATGAAATCTGTGAAAAACAGAAAAAAATATAAGTTATAAAAACTAGTTAAATGAAACGAAGAGAGAAATCTCTTAGCGCTTCTAAACTCCAAAACAGTGCAGTTAGGCACTATAGCCACTGACTACAAATTTCAAACGAATTCGAACAATTTACCAATACAAACTACAATTTTTAGTGCAGTTAGGCACCATCGCCACTGACTAAAAATTTCAAACCACTTGGAACAGTACAACTTTGAGTGCAGTTAGGCACTATCGCCACTGACTACTATGTCAACTGCTTCCAACTCTACCATCTCTATGAGTGCAGTTAGGCTCTATTGCCACTGACTAACTCCGTATCCAACAATCCAAAAAAATTTGAAACTCCAAACAAAAGTTTTTAAATAAAGCTGAAAGACCTTATTTAAAATATTGTTACAGGCACAACCTGCAACGAAACAAAGGAAAGCGTACTGTGATCGGCTCATCACCACCGAATTCCCGAGCACAATAGCTGTAAAAGAATGTTGCTGTGACTGGCTCAACACTACCAATCTCCCAAACACAGACAAACACAAAAAATCATTGAGATCTCCAATGAGAAATCTCAATAACGAAAAGGCGAAAGCCAAGGTTTCACAATGCGATCGGCACATCACCACCGAACTTCCGAACGCAAAGAAAAAGAATGACGAAAGTCAAAAAAAAATCCCGCATTGTGATTGGAACAACAATGTCCAACACAATGGAAAAAGGAAAAAATATGGCCGGAGCCGAAATCCCACATCGTGATCGGCACAACACCACCGACTTTCCGAGCACAATGGAAAAAAGAGTCGAAATCAAGGTCAAAAGTTACACCAAGATTCAAAAAATAATAAGGCATTTTGTAACAAAGGTTACAGAATGACCCTATAAAAGGTTACCCTTAAAAAAATAAGATCTTATACAATCCAACAAAAACGAACAAAACATAAAATAAGATCCTTCGGTGTGAAAAACATTTAATGTGGAAAAAAATTGTATTTAATTAACAAAAATGGCCTAAGTTTTATTTTTAGAATGTTAAGAATTCAAATTCAATAAATTTATAAGAAGTTACCTAACATACATCTTTCAAATCGTTGATAACCTATCATCCATCCACACGTACATCACACTGTCAAAAGTGACCTTCAAACAGAATTTATCAAAATCAAGACTAACACTTGGAAACCAAATTAAAATTTAATAATATCTTTAACATGATAACGTCCCACTGAACCTTTATTTAAATCTTTCAAAACATAAACGTTATCCGAAACCTTTTCAGTTATTTTACACTTTACAAACTTAGGTGCAAGCTTAGCTGAAAAATATGCAGGAGCATGAGATTGAACAAAACTTCTTCTCCACACCATATCACCCACACCAAAAGAAATGACTTTCCGACCTTTATTATAATAAGCGGCATTTCGCTTATACCCCTTTAACAAGTAAGCTTGAACTTTAACAAAAATATCACTAAGTGAATTAAGAGAAACTGCATAAGCATTCCTATTTGAAATTTCTAGTTGAGATAAGTTATCAACAGAACTACTAAAGTGATGTAATGACGCATCAAGAATAAGCTCCCTACCAAACATCAGAAAGTTAGGAGTAAACTCAGTAGCAAGGTTTACACTATTATTTAAAGCTAATTGAACATTGGGCAAAAAACTTGACCAAGTTCTATGATCATCTTTAACAAAACACGATATGCAGGTTTCGACCGTTTTATTATATCTCTCAACAGGGTTATTTTGAGGTGTATACAAAGTATTATAAAATATTTTGGTTATATTAAAACCTTTCAAAAAATCTACAAAATGTTTTGAAGTAAATTGAGTTCCATTGTCACAAACTACTATTTTTGGACAACCAAATTTGAGAAATATTTCTTTTTCAAAATGTTTACAAATTACTCTAGTGGTAGCATTGATCATTGGAAAGAACCAGCAATATTTAGTAAAAACGTCTACAACCGAAAGTATGTATCTATGACCAGAATAAGTTTTAGGTAGAATTCCTATGATATTAACTGAGAGCATAAGCATCAACAGCAGTACAGGTATCGACATCACCCGAATCCTGAAGCGGCGGAGACTGAACTCCCTTGTCCATGACTAACAAACAGCAAGGCGAATAGCAAACGAAAAGCAAAAACTAAATTTCAAAAAGTTAAAAGTTTGAAAATAAATTCTCAAGTTTGAGGTTAAGTATTGAAGTCAATGTGGTATTCCCAAGAAAAATTACTAAGTTAATTTTATCGTTTTAAAAGTGCAATAATCACTTACAAGCAGCTTAAATCTAGATAAATTAAATGTACAATATTGTACTTACAATTAGATTAAATTATTTTCTTTAAAAGTTAAACTTAGTTTTTAAAATAACTTTACTGTTGAGAACAACAAAACACGGTCAATGCTATACATTTCTGTTGGTTTTGCTAAGAAAAAAAACATGTTATTAAAACAAACAGGTCAATAAACAAAATTATCAATAAGTAAACACCAAATATTGTTTACAAAGATTCACCAAATTAGGTTAAGTACTACTTATGAGTCAAAAATTAAAATAAACACAAAGTTATTAAAGTAACAATGTAGAACAAACTAATGCAAACAATAGACTCATAAGTTAATTAATAATTGTGCAATAATGACAGTATATAGGTACCAGACAAACCTACTTCAAGTCCCTGTTCGCTGAGCGACAATTGTAATAATAAAAAAAAGAGTGTGTGATGAGAAGAGAGTGAGATGAATGAAATTAAACTGTGTGGTGTGCTCCAAATAAAAATAAGTAAAAGTGAAAATTCGGGCGCCTGGAGTACACACAAAACTATGCCAAGGATAGACTTACCTGCGGGAGCTTGAGACTTTTAATCTTCAAGCGGGAAGGCATCAATAAAAATCAATCATGAAAAGTAAGAACGACTTTATTACCCGAAGGCTGCTGGTTTGAAAATTCCTTTCTAATTCTAAAGCTAACAGCTCTAATGTGTAAAATTAAGATGACATCGCTGTTATTCTAAGACCTGTCATTATTGCACTTTTTTAAAATAAATTGAAGTTATGTATCATAAACCATACCAAACTCCGTCGACTAAATTAGGAACCTGATGGATTATCCAAGAGCATCTTGGTGATATTCGCCGAGATTGCCAACGGCGGTCCAAGATATATGCATTTTGGTAGGGGCGTGCGTTCAAAAATTTAAGTAATATGGAAAAAAACGCCTTGTGGCTGAAAACAAACATGAATAATCGTTAGCGGATAAAAAATGGCGATTCGACGCAGGAGTCTTTACGAACAAATACAATTAAACTCACCGTTTCTTCCAAAAATCAAAATGTGGTCATCAGTAGATGAATTAATCCAAGCAAATAATTATCAAATGAAGATAAAAGATCCTGAAACAATTAAATATCGGAAACTATTAGCGTCTGCTATCAAAATAGCCATGACAACGCGGAACGGACCGAAATCACAAAGAATTCGCTTACCTTAAAAAATAAAGGCTATCCAATTAGGATCATGACAAGGGCAATCGGCTACCACATAATTAGGGACTAGATGCCGCCCATCTCAAGTTATATTTTGAGATTTTATTGGAGCGCTCAAAAATCACTCCATTGATTCCAGGCTGTAGGTCGAAAAGCAAGAAATGTCAAAGTCAATTTGACAGCATCGAAAATAAAAATCAGTGTGACCACTTCACGAATCCAAGTCAACAAAAAATGAATTTTCATAAGGCAACACCAACCAGAGCCTACAAATCAAAGCAAAGAATTCAATAGTATGTAACAGGCTTAAAAGACTCGTTACAAGGCTCTGGTTGGTGTTGCCTTATGAAAATTCATTTTTTGGTTGACTTGGATTCGTGAAGTGGTCACACTGAGTTTTATTTTCGATGCTGTCAAATTGACTTTGACATCTCTTGCTTTTCGACCTACAGCCTTGAATCAATGGAGTGATTTTTGAGCGCTCCAATAAAATCTCAAAATATAACTTGAGATGGGCGGCATCTAGTCCCTAATTATGTGGTAGCCGATTGCCCTGGTCATGATCCTAATTGGATAGCCTTTATTTTTTAAGGATCTCTTATCTTCATTTTATAATTATTTGCTTGGATTCATTCATCTACTGATGACCACATTTTGATTTTTGGAAGAAACGCCACAAGGCGTTTTTTTTTCCATATTACTTAAATTTTTGAACGCACGCCCCTACCAAAATGCATATATCTTGGACCGCCGTTGGCAATCTCGGCGAATATCACCAAGATGCTCTTGGATAATCCATCAGGTTCCTAATTTAGTCGACGGAGTTTGGTATGGTTTATGATACATAACTTAAATTTATTTTAAAAAAAGTGCAATAATGACAGGTCTTAGAATAACAGCGATGTCATCTTAATTTTACACATTAGAGCTGTTAGCTTTAGAATTAGAAAGGAATTTTCAAACCAGCAGCCTTCGGGTAATAAAGTCGTTCTTACTTTTCATGATTGATTTTTATTGATGCCTTCCCGCTTGAAGATTAAAAGTCTCAAGCTCCCGCAGGTAAGTCTATCCTTGGCATAGTTTTGTGTGTACTCCAGGCGCCCGAATTTTCACTTTTACTTATTTTTATTTGGAGCACACCACACAGTTTAATTTCATTCATCTCACTCTCACTCTCATCTCACACACTCTTTTTTTTATTATTACAATTGTCGCTCAGCGAACAGGGACTTGAAGTAGGTTTGTCTGGTACCTATATACTGTCATTATTGCACAATTATTAAATAACCTATGAGTCTATTGTTTGCATTAGTTTGTTCTACATTGTTACTTCAATAACTTTGTGTTTATTTTAATTTTTGACTCATAAGTAGTACTTAACTTAATTTGGTGAATCTTTGTAAACAATATTTGGTGTTTACTTATTGATAATTTTGTTTATTGACCTGTTTGTTTTAATAACATGTTTTTTTCTTAGCAAAACCAACAGAAATGTATAGCATTGACCGTGTTTTGTTGTTCTCAACAGTAAAGTTATTTTAAAAACTAAGTTTAACTTTTAAAGAAAATAATTTAATCTAATTGTAAGTACAATATTGTACATTTAATTTATCTAGATTTAAGCTGCTTGTAAGTGATTATTGCACTTTTAAAACGATAAAATTAACTTAGTAATTTTTCATGGGAATACCACATTGACTTCAATACTTAACCTCAAACTTGAGAATTTATTTTCAAACTTTTAACTTTTTGAAATTTAGTTTTTGCTTTTCGTTTGCTATTCGCCTTGCTGTTTGTTAGTCATGGACAAGGGAGTTCAGTTTCCGCCGCTTCAGGATTCGGGTGATGTCGATACCTGTACTGCTGTTGATGCTTATGCTCTCAGTTGATATCATAGGAATTCTACCTAAAACTTATTCTGGTCATAGATACATACTTTCGGTTGTAGACGTTTTTACTAAATATTGCTGGTTCTTTCCAATGATCAATGCTACCACTAGAGTAATTTGTAAACATTTTGAAAAGGAAATATTTCTCAAATTTGGTTGTCCAAAAATAGTAGTTTGTGACAATGGAACTCAATTTACTTCAAAACATTTTGTAGATTTTTTGAAAGGTTTTAATATAACCAAAATATTTTATAATACTTTGTATACACCTCAAAATAACCCTGTTGAGAGATATAATAAAACGGTCGAAACCTGCATATCGTGTTTTGTTAAAGATGATCATAGAACTTGGTCAAGTTTTTTGCCCAATGTTCAATTGGCTTTAAATAATAGTGTAAACCTTGCTACTGAGTTTACTCCTAACTTTCTGATGTTTGGTAGGGAGCTTATTCTTGATGCGTCATTACATCACTTTAGTAGTTCTGTTGATAACTTATCTCAACTAGAAATTTCAAATAGGAATGCTTATGCAGTTTCTCTTAATTCACTTAGTGATATTTTTGTTAAAGTTCAAGCTTACTTGTTAAAGGGGTATAAGCGAAATGCCGCTTATTATAATAAAGGTCGGAAAGTCATTTCTTTTGGTGTGGGTGATATGGTGTGGAGAAGAAGTTTTGTTCAATCTCATGCTCCTGCATATTTTTCAGCTAAGCTAGCACCTAAGTTTGTAAAGTGTAAAATAACTGAAAAGGTTTCGGATAACGTTTATGTTTTGAAAGATTTAAATAAAGGTTCAGTGGGACGTTATCATGTTAAAGATATTATTAAATTTTAATTTGGTTTCCAAGTGTTAGTCTTGATTTTTGATAAATTCTGTTTGAAAGCCGCTTTTGACAGTGTGATGTACGAGGGGATGGATGATAGGTTATCGGTGGTTTGAAAGATGTATGTTAGGTAACTTCTTATAAATTTATTGAATTTGAATTCTTAACATTCTAAAAATAAAACTTAGGCCATTTTTGTTAATTAAATACAATTTTTTTCCACATTAAATGTTTTTCACACCGAAGGATCTTATTTTATGTTTTGTTCGTTTTTGTTGGATTGTATAAGATCTTATTTTTTAAGGGTAACCTTTTACCTGTTTACATTTTATTAGGATCTTATATAACCCTACACTTCAGGTTATTTTTACCTTGAGATCAAAAACTTGAACTCAATTTCAAGTTTTTGTAATCTTTTTTTTTATAGTTTGAAATCATTCTATTTTCTCTTCGTCATAAATAGTAATCGATTTTTAAATCTAGTTTGTGCTGTTCATTGACAGAATTGTTTCTCATTTTTACTAGAGTTTCATTCTCTTTAATGATCGGATTTGACTTTGTTAGTAACGCGTTCATCCTGGACTTTACTTTTTAGGGTCATTCTGTAACCTTTGTTACAAAATGCCTTATTATTTTTTGAATCTTGGTGTAACTTTTGACCTTGATTTCGACTCTTTTTTCCATTGTGCTCGGAAAGTCGGTGGTGTTGTGCCGATCACGATGTGGGATTTCGGCTCCGGCCATATTTTTTCCTTTTTCCATTGTGTTGGACATTGTTGTTCCAATCACAATGCGGGATTTTTTTTTGACTTTCGTCATTCTTTTTCTTTGCGTTCGGAAGTTCGGTGGTGATGTGCCGATCGCATTGTGAAACTTTGGCTTTCGCCTTTTCGTTATTGAGATTTCTCATTGGAGATCTCAATGATTTTTTGTGTTTGTCTGTGTTTGGGAGATTGGTAGTGTTGAGCCAGTCACAGCAACATTCTTTTACAGCTATTGTGCTCGGGAATTCGGTGGTGATGAGCCGATCACAGTACGCTTTCCTTTGTTTCGTTGCAGGTTGTGCCTGTAACAATATTTTAAATAAGGTCTTTCAGCTTTATTTAAAAACTTTTGTTTGGAGTTTCAATTTTTTTTGGATTGTTGGATACGGAGTTAGTCAGTGGCAATAGAGCCTAACTGCACTCATAGAGATGGTAGAGTTGGAAGCAGTTGACATAGTAGTCAGTGGCGATGGTGCCTAACTGCACTGTTTTGGAGTTTAGAAGCGCTAAGAGATTTCTCTCTTCGTTTCATTTAACTAGTTTTTATAACTTATATTTTTTTCTGTTTTTCACAGATTTCATTTTTGACTTTTTGTCATTTGCATGTTTTTACTTTTATTAAATTCTTGAGACCTTGTCGTTTGACATGTTCAGAATTCATTTACACTTCGAATCTTTTATGATTCTTTTCTTTTTTTGGATTTAGAAAGTTGTTAAGACTGGTCTATTGTGTTGAAGATTTCTTTCTAATAAAAGAAAGTTCCTTTCTTTTATTTTCGGGGAGGGATGTAATGTAACGAGTCTTTTAAGCCTGTTACATACTATTGAATTCTTTGCTTTGATTTGTAGGCTCTGGTTGGTGTTGCCTTATGAAAATTCATTTTTTGGTTGACTTGGATTCGTGAAGTGGTCACACTGAGTTTTATTTTCGATGCTGTCAAATTGACTTTGACATCTCTTGCTTTTCGACCTACAGCCTTGAATCAATGGAGTGATTTTTGAGCGCTCCAATAAAATCTCAAAATATAACTTGAGATGGGCGGCATCTAGTCCCTAATTATGTGGTAGCCGATTGCCCTGGTCATGATCCTAATTGGATAGCCTTTATTTTTTAAGGATCTCTTATCTTCATTTTATAATTATTTGCTTGGATTCATTCATCTACTGATGACCACATTTTGATTTTTGGAAGAAACGCCACAAGGCGTTTTTTTTTCCATATTACTTAAATTTTTGAACGCACGCCCCTACCAAAATGCATATATCTTGGACCGCCGTTGGCAATCTCGGCGAATATCACCAAGATGCTCTTGGATAATCCATCAGGTTCCTAATTTAGTCGACGGAGTTTGGTATGGTTTATGATACATAACTTAAATTTATTTTAAAAAAAGTGCAATAATGACAGGTCTTAGAATAACAGCGATGTCATCTTAATTTTACACATTAGAGCTGTTAGCTTTAGAATTAGAAAGGAATTTTCAAACCAGCAGCCTTCGGGTAATAAAGTCGTTCTTACTTTTCATGATTGATTTTTATTGATGCCTTCCCGCTTGAAGATTAAAAGTCTCAAGCTCCCGCAGGTAAGTCTATCCTTGGCATAGTTTTGTGTGTACTCCAGGCGCCCGAATTTTCACTTTTACTTATTTTTATTTGGAGCACACCACACAGTTTAATTTCATTCATCTCACTCTCACTCTCATCTCACACACTCTTTTTTTTATTATTACAATGTGTACACTGTAACAAATCTGGCCATCATAACAGAGCACTTTGTTATAAGAATTGCATAAATAAAACCGAGGAGGTCAAGACTCACCAAAATTGACTAGGGACGAAGAAGTAATCAACCAATTCAATGATACCATAAAACTAGTAAATGATAGGTACACTGTTAGTTGGCCATGGATAGATTACCCACCTAATTTAGAAGCTAATTTTGGCCTAGCCATAGGCAGACTAGTCAACCTACTCAAACGATTAGATTCCGATTCACTAACAGCGTACGATACTACATTAAAGGAACAATTAGCAAAAGAAATAATTGAAAAAGTACCAGACAATGAAAGAAGAGTAGAAGATGTAGATCATCCTATACACTACCTGCCGCATCACGGTGTTAGTCATCCGGGTAAGCCAACTCGCATAGTCTACGACGCTTCGGCAAAGACCAAGCATAGCAAAAGTTTAAATGAATGTTTACATTGCGGACCACTTATGCTAGAAGACTTGACCGGAATGTTGTTAAGGTTTAGGTCGCATCAAATAGGAATAACAGCAGACGTAGAAAAGGCTTTTCTACAGATAGCATTACACGAAAAGGACAAAGACGTAACTCGATTCTTATGGTTGAAAGACATAAAAAAGGCGGCCACGGAGGATAACATCCTACACTTACGATTTTGTCGCGTACCATTTGGATATCAAGTCCATTTCTTCTAAATGCTACTTTGAAACATCATCTACTGCGTTCCAATAAGGAAAGTCTAAAACGCATAGTGAATGACATCTACGTCGATAACCTTGTCACAGGAGTAGAATCTGTACAAGAAGCAACAGAGATGTATGAGTCGTGTAAGATCACATTTGAAGAAATTTCAATGAATCTTCGAGAATGGAGTTCAAATTCCAAACGATTCTCAGAAAGCATTTCTTCATCAGATGCCTGCAGAGACGTAGAAGTTAAAGTATTAGGACTGAATTGGAACACAGGAGAAGATACGATCAGATTGAGACCAAGAAAGACTACAGAAGCCACTACCAAGAGAGAAATACTAAAAAACATAGCGTCAATTTACGATCCATGCGGATATGCTGCACCCGATTTGTTACCAGCAAAACTTTTACTACAAAATCTGTGGATACATAAATTCAAATGGGATGCCCCATTACCAGAAGAATTGACCAATGAATGGCAAATTATTAGAGAACAACTGGAAGACACAAAAAATATTGTTTTACCAAGGAAATACTTCAAACAAGCTGGCGATGACAATATTCGACTGCACGTTTTCACGGATGCATCAACCAAAGCTTATGCTGCAGTTGTATATATTTCTAATGGAAAAGAATTAAGTTTTGTAATAGGAAAATCACGAGTGGTGCCCATCAAGGATCAGGACAATTTGAAAATCCCAAGACTTGAACTATTAGGTGTTCTAATAGGTAGCCGGTTGCTGAAGTACGTAACCAAGTTCCTGGACTTGGAATTTACAGAAAACACTATATGGACAGATAGTCAAATAGTGATTGATTGGTACTACGGCAACAAACTACTACCACCATTCGTTGCAAGGAGGATAGAAGAGAAAAAGGGAAATACACCAGTAACAGTAAGATATGTTCCAACAGGATTGAATCCAGCAGACGTGGCTACTAGACCCACGAGTTCTATGGAAGATAAGCAGAAATGGCTATCCGGACCAAGTTTTCTACTGAAACACTCCAGAACTTGGCCGAAAGGTTGTAGAGCCGAAATTTCTTTACTTAATGAAACCGAAGTCGCAGTAAATCCCACATGTTCTTCTGTGGAACATGACTTTTCGTTTCCTGTTGGGGAGGATCTCACGAGTGGAGAAAATATCTCAAAAGAGCAGGAACGGAGAAATCAATTAGATGAGGAATCACGAAACAACACCACAGAACACTGTGAAGACGATACACTATCACATACACAAAAGATCAAAAGGATCTAAAAGGAACATTTCCCTGAGGAAGTAGAGGGTAAAGATACTAACTTACAACGAAACTTAGGAGTATTTACCGACATAGACGGTATCCTACGTTGCAAAGGAAGATTACAAAACGCTGATTGGTCTTACGATAAAAGATATCCAATATTAATCCCAAAGGATTGTGATTTCACTAACAAATTGATCCTAAAAACACATAAGGAAAACTATCATGTAGGGGTCAACCACACCTTAAGTTTGATCAGATTAACGTACTGGATTCCCCAAGGAAGAAGCCAAGTAAAGAAAATATTAGGAAAATGCACAAATTGTGTCAAACATGGAGGAGGTCCATTCAAATTACCAACTACTCCAGCGCTTCCTAAGGAAAGAGTAAACTATAGTTCACCTTTTACATATACCGGAATAGATTATCTGGGTCCTCTTCAAGTAAAGACAAGTAATAAATCAGAAAAAAGATGGATATGTCTGTATACATGTCTAGCAGTACGTGCTATACACTTGGAAGTCGTTAAGGATCTTACGGCTGAGGAATGTCTATTAGCACTACGAAGATTTATATCTTGCAGAGGAATACCAACACGAATAGTTTCAGATAACGCACTACAATTTAAATTAACTGCAGAAATACTGTCAAGCAACTATTGCATCACTAATAACATAGAATGGAAATTCATTCCACAATTAGCACCGTGGCATGGAGGATTCTATGAAAGACTTGTTGGACTAGTTAAACACTGTCTCAAGAGAACTCTGACGAAAAGTTTACTGTCAGATAATCAACTAAGTACAATCATAAAAGAGATAGAGGCAATATTAAACACACGCCCATTGACGTGTGTAGGTTCTGATCTAGAGGATATTCTCAAACCCTCAGATTTTCTAACCTTGAATAAATGCATCGTCACAACACCTTCAGATGCAGAATTTCCACAAGAAGGCACAGTAACAAAACAGAATCTAGTGGAAGGTTGGAAACGTGGACAGAACATGCTGAAAGAGTTTAAGAGAATGTTCGTCGACCAGTACCTACCAAGTCTAAGGGAGAGATACCGACACTCTCTTAAAGAACCAAGGATAACAAAATTAGAAATTCCAAAACTAGGAGATATCGTCCAGATTAAAGGAGATACGAAGAACCGAGAGAACTGGAAGGTTGGAAAAATTATATCTTTGTTGAAAGGAGCCGACGGTCAATGCAGAGTGGCACGAGTAAAGGTGAATGATACGGAATTCACTCGTTCCATCGCACATCTTTATCCGTTGGAAGTTGAAGAAGATATATCTGGAAAAGAAAGGGTTATATTTGAGTTTGAAAGAGAAGATGTTACACCAACATTGGATGACTCACCTCTGTTAGAAGAACTCGACTCAACTATTCTTACCGAAGAAATATCCACAACTCCACAAACCGCAGAACCCATTGACAAACCTGAAACAGAAAAACACATAAATAGAGAAGAAATAGAAAAGAAAATAACTCAGAGAACACTTACCTCAGGAAATGATGAACCAACAATTCTTGATGAAAAACACCTTAATGATAGCATACCTAAAAGCACTGATACAATTGAGATAACACAAACTCCTGAAGTGAGAGATGTGAGGGATGCGTCCTTGAAGGCTCGAGAGAAAATCCGAGAGTGGACGCGAGACTTGATGGAACACATGTAACTTCTGTCGTCGTCGGGAGTGTCGCGAAAGATGAAATCGCGATGTTCCAAACTTAAAATGTAAATATATAATTGCACAGAACTAATGTAATAGCAACACTAAATCAGTACTGACAACTTGACGCTACCAAACGACGCCTCTGTTTGAATGGTCATTATAGCATATTCAGTCTGACTAATTAATGAAGTTTATTGTAAAGTAAATTCAGTGCAAGAAGATCATAAGTATATAGATTCTTGTCACCCGTGATACGCGCCACCTGGAAAGCTAAGTATTATTTATCTGTTGTTCTAGTAATTAAATATACGGAGGTACTTTTACCTATTCGAATTGTTTGAGTCACCTAAACTTAAATGTGTTGGTCGTGCCTTCAGCGTTGGGCTGGGGGCATAACAGCGACCGCACGCGAGCTACTTGTCCGGACATAAAAGCTCTTGGGAGTTTATAGGAAGGGTCGTGGGCCAACCTCTCTTATAAATCTTCTTGGTCCCCCATGGCCTTAGTGAATGTGCCGACGGGCACAAACGTTGACGAACGTATGGAAAATTACACTATATCATATATATATAGGTAATATAAAGGGGGAGCATTCTAGACGGAGGCGATGGGCCGAAGTTGAACAGGAATGCGTGCTTCTGCAGACGTGGAAAGAATCCTAGTATCTGATTAGCACATAGGTGTCACAAAGACTGTTGATGAGAACTTGAAGTAAATTTCATCATACATATTGCAATTGAATAACTGTTTTAGATAGCTTTATTGATGGAAACAGATAGGTAGTACTTAACCCAAAGATTCATGGGTAATTAAACTTACAGATATCCTAGTTACACCTGAGAAGTTGGATGGATTGATGGTCGGCATAGTGTTAACACTTCGGTGCCCTTGCGGACCGAAGATAAGAGACTGGATTGGGAGACGCTTGCAAGTCGGAGGGGGATCCGTATCGGTGAGTGTCTCTAATATATCGTGAGGCGGGGATTTCTCTTCACATCAAAGCGAAGCAGTACAATCCTATATTATTATTATAAAATCAATCACACTATAAACCTAGAGATAACCAGAATATAATATGAAGAGAGAATCCACGCGCCCTCGCGACATTGGGCAAATCTTTCACCAGGACGTCTATACACTCGGTTTCTCCCGTCATTGCTAAAAAGACAGATTCTTGACTCGTCAGAAAACAAAACTGACCTCCAGTCTTCTAACGTCCAATTAATGTGTTCTCGAGCAAACTCCAAGCGAGATCGGCGATGAGCTACAGTCAATTTTGGGCCAGTTGCTGGTTTGTGTGATGTTAAATTTCGTTCTTTTAGTCTTCGTCTCACTGTCCACCTACTGATTGAGACTCCTCGAACGTCACGTAACGCTTGCTGTAGCTGAACAGCATTAAGTCCACGGTCGCGCAACGAATTGGTTGCAATAAAGCGGTCGTCACGTTCTGTTGTTGCCCGTGGTCGGCCAGTTCCAGGTCGCCGAACAAAAGCACCAGTCTCCAGATACCTGCGGTATACCCGCTGTACCTTTGAACGACTCAAATGAAGTCTGCGTGCCACTTCACGTCCAGGTTATTTTGATTACACAGACACAGATAAAGACAACAATAACAAGTAATATGGGTATGATTAACAAAAACCTCAAATTTAATCTTTTCTTAACAGAGTACAATAAAAATGTCATAAGCAAATTAAATGCGATAATTTTATTCTACCCTTTAAACTTTAATTTAAATAAAAAAAAAAATGAAATTTTGACAACTAACTACCCTCTTTGTAAAGGTTATTAAATACCCTTTTAGGCGATATATGTTTCGAATCGATGCGTTCCATAATACCAAAAATAATTACCATAATGCGTGAAAAAGGAAGTGGCTCGATTTATTTGCTCCCAAGTGTAGTATGAAAACACTTACCAATTTCCGAACGTTACCTTAAGATCTTTCACTGAGGAGCTCGTGGCTTAATAAGAACTGCCACTCGGGTCGATCTTTAGGTTAAGCTGTGCTTGCCTAGGTCGGTCTGTGGATGGGTGACCGCCCGACATACCGAGTTTCCTCCGTGCCTCGGAAAGCACGTTAAGCTGTTGGTCCCGGCTGCCATATATAGATCTTTGGCAGTCGTTACAGGTAGTCAGTGACCTGAAATTCTGACATCCAGTCTTACCAAAGAGTATCGTATTACCTAGTATTAACTGGGTTGTGGAGGTCAGATAGGCAGTCGCTCCATGTAAAATACTGGTACTCAGCTGCATCCGGTTAGACTGGAAGCCGACCCCAACATAGTTGGGAAAAGGCTAGGCAGATGATGACCTTAAGGTGAATGCTCCAACCACCCCGCGAAATTCAAATTTTCTTACGTTTTTTGTAATTTGCAGGTCAGTGTTAGTTTGTATGTTGATTAGAATATTAATTGCGGCTGTAAGACGTATGTAGTTACAGAAATATAATCATCAAAATCATCAATACAAGCCTCCAAGTTCATAAAGGTGCAGGAACTCGAAAAAGTCATTTTTGCACCTTTATGAACTTGGAAGCTTGCAAAAAACGTAAAAAAAATTGAATTTCGCGGGCTAGTTGGAGCATTCACCTTAAGATCTTTCACTATGGCAGTAGCTCGCGATAATCTATGGTAGCGGCGAGCTGACATCTGTCATTCATAGCGTCTAAAAATTTTGCCGCCAACGTAGGTATGGAAAATTTTTCACTCGTCAATTTTCTTAGAAAATTTTGAGAATAGTGGTGTAAAGTTTCAGTTAAAGCTTTATAGATAGAATTATAGTTCTCGTGATAAGTAATTTCATATTATCCTTGATTATGAGTGAGCGTGTTATCGAAATGGAGGGCGAAAGCTCTCACCGCAAGGTGACCGGTGCTCCTACCGGTGCTTCGAAATAAGATCGGTCAGTGCAGACCAGTGAACCCGAGCGGTGGTTCTCTTAAGAGAGTGAGGAAGAGAGCTCTTCATCCTCGGAGGATGAGGGCACTGCTTCCCCACCACCGAACAAGAAGTCAAAGAGATCGAAGCAATTACCCTGCGCGGACCCGCGCATCGACAATTTAATGAACCAAGTAAGTTTTATATCTGGTTACATGACACAATTGCCACAATACATCAGTAACTTTACTCAGAAACACGAACAACTAATGTAAACTGTTCTGACTTTACTGTTGCTAGTACTTCTAAAGCGCACTGTAGTTTTCTAAACAACCCGGTTGTGTATAAAGAGACAGAAACTTTAAAATTTGGGGATTTAAGTGTACAATATAATGATAAGGTAGTTATTCCTAAAGCGAATACAGAGCGTCTTGAGGAGCTAAAACGACTACAGCAGTTTGACACTCCAGTGTGGAAAGGAATTCGTTACAAGAATACCTCACGAACATGTTCAGCCACACCAGGTTTTACACAATTAAAGGTAAATGAGGAGTTATGTCACTTGAACAAAACCAAAGACTACTTAGCGTCTGCGGAGGGAGTTTTGGTCGGACTCTCTAATGTAGGTCTAGAGCAAAGAGGATTGCTCAAGCAGGGACTGCAAGATCTTGTTAATTGGGCTGCAGCTGACCCACAAGAATTGTCTCCTAACACACTTTTTGAAAACGTCACCTCTCTATTTGGTCCAAACTCTCCCATTGTGTGTGTAGTGGCAGGAGAAGATAGATAGATAGATAGATGCATCGGGCTAGTGTCCGCAACTCCACGCCTTGAGCGCGTTTTTTGCGTGCGGGTGGGAATCTTATTCGATCCACCCCAGCTCCCCGAGAAAAGCCAGCAACCCCTTGGTGTTACCGGCAATCTCGCGGAGAGTACCTGGGTTACCGAAGTACTTGGCCCTGTATGGGGCAACCCCCGTACAGTGCAGGAGCACGTGGGCTGCTGTTTCTTCTTCCTCCATGCAGGCTCGACACAGAGGACTATCTGTGACTCCTATAACAAAGAGGTGCTTGTTAAAAGTACCGTGTCCAGTGATGGCGGCCGTCACTGTGCGTAGCTGCAGCTTAGTTAGCCGGAGCGCTTGTTTGGTGAGGCGGGCGTCGATGGCGGGAAGCGCCTCCTTGGCCTGCCTGCACTCGCCGTGGTCTAGCCACAGCTTCGCGTGAAGTTCCCTGGTACGTTTCCTTACCAGCGTGCGAAGATAACCGAAAGGGAGCGGCACGATGGGTTCCGGTCCCACCGCTGCCATGCTTGAGCCCCTTCGAGCGAGCTCGTCCGCTGCATCGTTGCCTCGGTAGTCACTGTGTCCTTTAATCCATTGAATGGTTATATTGTTTAGGTTACCTACCTGGTTCAGGCGTTGGTGGCACTCGTGTATCAGCCCGGAATTGACCGTGTGGCTCCTTAATGCCAGCAGCACTGCCATGCTGTCAGAAAGTATACGGATAGAGTAATCCTTTACCTCCCGAGCCAAGATGGCTGATGCCGCCAGGGTGATACCCATACATTCTGCCTGAAAGACAGTGTTGTGGGCCCCCAGAGGTACGGCTAAGTGGATATTGAGATCCTCCGAGAAGACTCCGGCTCCAGTGCCAGTACCTGTTTTGGATCCATCCGTGAAGATCCGCACTTCTGCAGGGTTAAGTCCCTCGCAGCGGTGATCCTCATGGAGTTGGATTTTGTATTTCTTATCGAATACGTACTGTTTGGGTACTCGATCGTTTACAGCTTTCACCAGGGGGAATTCGCTTTGGAATCCCTCCAGTGCCGCAGTATGCTGCGTGTACTTCTTACCCCAGAGTTGTAGCGTATTGAGGCGCACCGCCGTCATCGTTGCTTCCTGCTGAATGAACAGGTGGAGCGGCGGAAGCCCCAGTATGGCTTCGAGGGCTGCGGTCGGAGTTGTCCTCATGCAGCCTGTGATCGCCATGCAGGCGAGCCTTTGCATACGTTGCAGCTTGCTTATGGCTGTTATTAATTTGGTGCGGGGCCACCAGACCACTGCCCCGTAGGTGATCATGGGTCGGATTACCGCACAGTAAAGCCAAAGTATAATTTTGGGGGATAGGCCCCACTTCTTACCTATCATCCTCCTGCACTGCCAAAAGGTGATGCAGGCCCTGTTTAGCTTGTTGTCAAGATGACTGCTCCAATTTAACTTACTGTCCAGGATAACTCCCAGGTATTTGACCTCGTTGGTAACCTGGAGCTCAGTGTCGAATAGCTTAGGTAGGCGATGCGGGCCTAGCGTTCGTTTTTGGGTAAACATGACTAGTTCTGTTTTTGTGGGGTTCACTGAGAGATCGAACTCAGCACACCATCGCTCAACTATGCGTAGCGCCTGCTGAGCGAGGTTGCAAATTGTCCCTGTCACCTTCCCCGAGATGAGGATGGCGAGATCGTCTGCGTACCCAATAGTGTAAAAGTGGTTAGCATTGAGCTTCGCGATGAGGTCATTAATCACCAGATTCCAGAGGAGGGGCGATAGCACTCCTCCTTGGGGACAACCCTTGGCTATCACTGCCATCTGCTGCTCTACTCCAAGGCGGACTACTCTTTTGCTAAGCATATTGGTAATCCAGTCTGTCAGTACCTGTTCCACACCGTGACGGGAGAGGGCGGCGCTGATGCTGGAGAAGTTTGTTTTATCGAAGGCCCCTTCGATATCTATGAAAGTACCCAGGCAGGTGCCCTTCTGATGTATCGCTTCTTCTATCCGGCTGACTACTAGATGAAGAGCAGATTCAGTGGACTTACCCGCGCTGTATGCGTGTTGGTTTGCATGAAGTGGTGTTGCTTTTAAAGCGCCATCCCTCAGCTCTCTCTCGCATATCTTCTCCATAGTTTTCAGGAGAAAGGAGGTCAGGCTGATCGGCCGGTGGGATTTGGCATTAGTATAGTCACTCTTACCTGGCTTAGGGATAAATATGACTTTCACTTCCCTCCATCCTTTCGGGACATACCGAAAGGCCAGGCACGCCCGCAAAATAGGCACCAGTATTTCCACAACGGAGAGCCCGCCCCACTGCAGTAGTGCAGGAAACACCCCGTCCGGACCGGACGCCTTGAAAGGATGGAAGCACCCGATCGCCCACTGGACTTTCTCCAGTGTGATCATCATGTGAGCGTATTTCCAGTCGTTATCTGTTGGTGTTTGGTTTACCTCAGTCCAGTCAATTGTGGGTGTGAAAACGCAACCTGGGAAGTGAGTTTCAATAAGGACGCGCATCGCCTCTTCTGGAGTAGTGGTAAGCGTGTTGTCAGGTTTACGGAGCACTGCAGGTCCGGCAGAGTTCTGCTGTGCCAGTATTTTCCTTACCCTGTTTGCTTGTTGGCAGGATTCTATTTTCCCGCAGAATTTCTTCCAGCCAGCAGAGCTTCTGTGTCGTATGCATTTTTTGTAGCTGGATTTGGCCGCCCTATAGACGTCCCAATCCTCATCAGCACAGGTGTTCATAGCTCTGTTAAGGGCTAGTGGCAGGAGAAGTGAATGCATTGAAATAAGGCGAAATAGAATCCTAAAAATACATACACACGAACATAGAACCTCCTCCTTTTTTGAAGTCGGTTAAAAAAAAGATAAACAGTCAAAACTTAAGGGGAACACAGCAGTGGATGACTTTGACGATTTGACCTCTGTACTGGCTTTTGTTTATTTTTCGGCCCCTACCGGCAAACGACTGTACTACAGAAAAACGTACCAAAGAACAGAAATGTGTCGCAGAGTGGTCATCGTATTTGCCTAACATATTTTGTTTCTCTTGGAGTACTACATCATAATGTATGAATAAAATATTTAATAATAAATTATACACTTTGACTAATGAAGTAATAACCTAGCTTTCATTAGTTATTTCACTGAGCACAGGTACTCCTACGATACATTCTTAAGGTCTGATAAAGACCAGGTAACTGCTTATCGCTTCTCAGTCACGGAAATAGTCAGAATGCTCCAGCTTTCAGCTAACTGAGCACGAATGCTACTACATGATACATTTTGAAGGTCTGACGATGACCACCTAAGTGCTTATCGGTTCTCAGTGACTGATGTAGTTAGAATGACCTAGCTTTCAAATTTTATCTATCTGAGCACGTATTCTACTACATGATACATTATGAAGGTCTGATGATGACCAGCTAAGTGATTATCGGTTCTCAGTGACGGATATAGTTAGAATGCTCCAGCTGTCAGCTTTTATCTTATTGAGCACGGATGCTACTACATGATACATTTTGAAGGTCTGATGATGACCAGCTAAGTGCTAAATGGTTCTCAGTGACGGATATAGCTAGAATGACTTAGCTTTCAGATTTTATCTTATTGAGCACGGATGCTACTACATGATACATTTTTAAGGGCTGATGATGACCAGCTAAGTGCTTATCGGTTCACAGTGACGGATATAGCTAGAATGACCACCATCAGGTAAATAGCACCATCAGTCTCCAAGGCCTCTTCGAGCTCTTTCAAATGAGTCCACACACGACGGTTCTACGTGGTGCCATCAATGAGATCTTATACTTACCTTCGGAGTCTACCATCAGGTAGCTAGTATCATCAGTCTCCAAGGCCTCCTCGAGCTCTTTCAAATAAGTCCAAACACGATGGTTCTACTCAGTGTCGTCAATGAGATCCTATACCCACCTTCGGAGTCCACCATTAGGTACGAGACATCATCAGTAATCCAGATCTCCATCTTCCATCAAACGAAATTCTCAAGACAAAATAATTAAAACGATAAAACAATTAACACTATTAAAACAATAACATACATTACATAACATCGCGCCTGTAATCCCCAAAGGGTTAGGCAGAGGTGTACCTAATAGTAGGCGTGATGTTATGATAAGTATGTTATTATTTTAATGATTTTAATTGTTTTATCGCTTTTAGCGATAAAACAATAGTAGCAAAAAACAATTGTAGTCGTTCTTGTAGCACGGATGCTACTACATGATACATTTTGAAGGTCTGATGATGACCAGCTAAGTGCTTATCGGTTCTCAGTGACGAACGTAGTTAGCATGACCTAGATTTAAAATTTTATCGATTTGAGCACGGATGCTACTACATATTACATTCTAAAGGTCTGATGATGACCAGCTAAGTGCTAATTGGTTCTCAGTGACGGATATAGCTAGAATTACCTAGCTTTCAAATTTTATCGATCTGAGCACGAATACTACTACATGATACATTTTGAAGGTCTGATGATGATCAGCTAAGTGCTTATCGGTTCTCAGTGACGGATGTAGTTAGAATGACCTAGCTTTCAGATTTTATCTTATTGAGCACGGATGCTACTACATGATACATTTTGAAGGTCTGATGATGATCAGCTAAGTGCTTATCGGTTCTCAGTGACGGATGTAGTTAGAATGACCACCATCAGGTAAATGGCACCATCAGTCTCCAAGGCCTCCTCGAGCTCTTTCAAATGAGTCCAAACACGATGGTTCTACGCAGCGCTGTCAATGAGATCCTGTACCCACCATCAAAGTCCACCGTCAAGTAAATGGCATCATCAGTCTCTAAGGCCCCCTCGACCTCTTTCAAATGAGTCCAAACACGACGATTCTACGCAGTGCCGTCAATGAGGTCCTTTGCTTACCTTTGGAGTCCACCATCAGGTAAATGACATTATCAGTCTCCAAGGCGTCCTCGAGGTCTCAACACCATTAAAATAATAAGATACATAACATAACATCACGCCTACTATTAGGTACACCTCTGCCAAACCCTTCGGGGATTACAGGCGTGATGTTATGTAATGTATGTTATTATTTTAATGGTGTTAATTGTTTTATCGCTTTTAATTATTTTGTCTTGAGAATTTCGTTTGATGGAAGATGAAGATCTGGATGACTGATGATGTCTCGTACCTGATGGTAAACTCCGAAGGTGGATATAGGATCTCATTGACGGCACTGAGTAGAACCATCGTGTTTGGACTCATTTGAAAGAGCTCGAGGGGGCCTTGGAGACTGATGATACCAGCTACCTGATGGTAGACTCCGAAGGTGGGTATAGGATCTCATTGACGGCACTGAGTAGAACCGTCGTGTGTGGACTCATTTGAAAGAGCTCGAAGAGGCCTTGGAGACTAATGGTGCCATTTACCTGATGGTGGTCATTCTAGCTATATCCGTTACTGTGAACCGATAAGCACTTAGCTGGTCATCATCAGACCTTCAAAATGTATCATGTAGTAGCATCCGTGCTCAATAAGATAAAATCTGAAAGCTAGGTCATTCTAACTACATCCGTCACTGAGAACCGATAAGCACTTAGCTGATCATCATCAGACCTTCAAAATGTATCATGTAGTAGCATCCGTGCTCAATAAGATAAAATCTGAAAGCTAGGTCATTCTAACTACATCCGTCACTGAGAACCGATAAACACTTAGCTGATCATCATCAGACCTTCAAAATGTATCATGTAGTAGCATCCGTGCTCAGATCGATAAAATTTGAAAGCCAGGTCATTCTAGCTATATCCGTCACTGAGAACCAATTAGCACTTAGCTGGTCATCATCAGACCTTCAAAATGTATCATGTAGTAGCATCCGTGCTCAATAAGATAAAATCTGAAAGCTAGGTCATTCTAACTACATCCGTCACTGAGAACCAGTTAGCACTTAGATGATCATCATCAAACCTTCAAAATGTATCATGTAGTAGCATCCGTGCTCAATAAGATAAAATCTGAAAGCTAGGTCATTCTAACTACATCCGTCACTGAGAACCAGTTAGCACTTAGCTGATCATCATCAAACCTTCAAAATGTATCATGCAGTAGCATCCGTGCTCAATGAGATAAAAGCTGAAAGTTGGAGCATTCTGACTATTTCCGTGACTGAGAACCGATAAGCAGTTACCTGGTCTTCATCAGACCTTCAAAATGTATCATGTAGTATGAGAGACCATCATTAGGTACGAGACATCATCAGTCATCTAGATCTCCATCTTCCATCAAACGAAAATCTCAAGACAAAATAGTTAGATAACATAACATCACGCCTGTAATCCCCGAAGGGTTAGGCAGAGGTGTACCTAATAGTACACCCACATTTCGCCAGTTATGTTTAAGTCCCATATAATAGGGGCGAGCCTATTGCCATCAACCGGGCACAAATCCAGACTTCGTGGCTGTTACTTATAATTACTTGATGGAAAAACCCAATAACACTTTGCCCGACCTGGGAATCGAACCTAGGACCTCATGCTCAGCATCATGCTTACGACCACTAGACCAACGAGGCAGTCCAAAATTAAAATAATATCATAGATATATCTATATACCAAAATATCTACTAAGAAACGTAGATAATTTACCAATAGTTTTGGAGAGCTCGGCCACGCGTCACTTTACGTTTATTAGGCATAGTCAGCTTAGTCTATGATAGGTGCAAACAACAAATCGAAATTACAAACTACTTTAAATATATTTACAAACTTATTTTCTGTTCTTATTTTACGAAATATTGATAACTATACAATTTACAATATGTTTTAATTCAGAAAACATTAGAAACGTGAACTTTTGAATTTTATTTGTGAAGTAATGACATGCGTGCAGTCCACCCGTGACAACAGTCATCGAGACACTGGCGCAGCGCGTTCCAAGTATGCGCGACGGGTCTCGCGCCGCATTTGCCTCAAAATGTCGGGAATTAATTAATTTTTTTTAAATTTTATTACAAATCAGAGAAAATAAACAATACGGATTGATAAATACATCACTACGTATTTTTGGGTATAAAATTCATACCGAACTATTCAGCCGTTACAGAGACAAAATTCGATTTAGGTTAAGACATACTACGATTTTTTATTAAATAATGTGAAGGTTTATTAAAATTTTAAACAATACGAATTATTTGTGATGACTTTAAGTATAACATATATTTTTTATATGGAAATCGTACGGAAGGATTCCTCAACAAATTTCTTTAAACATACGTCGTTTTTGGGATTTGACCATTGCAACGGCCTTAAGGATGTCTTTATTAAATATACCACCAAGTTCAGAGTATCTCTTCAGCCGAGAGGCCTTGCAACCTCTTGTGCAATCACTAGGAGGGTCTCAAACATGGCTTAATACACTAGACTATTTAAAACAAAAAGGTAATCATCGGGACCAGGGCCGTCATAACCGTCACTTTAACAATGATAAAAAGGGCCAAATAATAAGCAATTTAAAACCAACAAAAAATTTCAACCTGGTTATGAAAGGAATATTTCCTTTCGTTTTAAAAATACCCGAGATACCAAGTCCAGTGCCGATCGTGGATCAGAGCAAAAATGACTATGCCAGGGTACAGACTTTTCAGGGGAGCTGCTTAAAGGACCGTGTAAAAGCTTGGGAACTGATAAATGCAAACCAATTCATTCTAAAAATCATAACAGGAAGTCGAATACCCATCAAATCCAAGCCTCCAATGCAATTCCCCACAAGACACATATTAAGGAAGTTCTCAACCAGAATAAACTTAGAGATGACAGTAATAATAAAAGAACAAGGTGTGTTAGAGAAGCCAAAACATGTAAATGCGGGATTTTATTCCAAGATGTTTTTAGTAAAAAAGTCAGACGGCAGCTCAAGACCTATATTCGACCTGAGGGGGCTAAACCAGCAAGTAGCCACAAAACATTTTCAACTCGTATCTCAACTAGATGTTGTAGAGTTTCTACAACAGAAGGACTGGCTCGTGAAAATAGATTTACACCATACTTTCATCTGCCGATCTCAAAATCACACTGACGATTCCTGAGAGTCATCTACAACCAGGAATTATTGCAATTGACAGCACTCCCATTTGGCCTTTCGTCAGCACCCAGGACATTTGCAGCAGTAACCAACTGGGTGGCAGAGAACTTGCGAGCCCGTGGTATCCGCATTCTTGTTTATTTGGACGATTTTTTACTGGCACACCAGGACAAGACAGCTTTAGACTCCCAGGTCTCGGAGACTGTGGAGGTCCTAACAAAGCTTGGGTCGCAAATAAATCTCCAAAAGTCCATTCTAGATCCCACTCAGGGACTAGAATACTTAGGCCTTCTTTGGAACACTGCCTCCAATCACAAGGCCCTGCCCACAAACAAGGTGGAAAGGGTAAAGTTAGTAATTTCAATGCTTCTGAGAAAGAAACTTTGCTCCCTAAAACAAGTTCAGAGTTTATTAGGACTTCATTGTCGTCAGACACAAATATTTCTGAAATCATTAAGGCAGGGCAGACCAAGACAAAAAAGGTTGCTCCCTCTGGTTTGCCAAGAGCTAATGTGGTGGCGAGAAGCCATAGGCCACAGCTCAGTTCCCCTACACTGGGGGTAAGTAACCCACTTTCTGACCACCAATGCTGCAGACGAAGGGTTGGGAGCCCACATGAACGGGCTCCTCTTGTCAGGAACTTGGCAAACACATCAAAGGAAATGGCACTCGAACTTGAAAGAGATGTTTGCCGTATACGCAGCAATAAGCAGCCTAAAAGCCAATCTGCAGAGTGCACATATTTCAGTTCAATCCGACAACAGAACACTAGTTGCGTATTTAAGAACGAAGAAACGAGGGACACGTTCCCTAGCGTTCCTTAACCTGACTTGCAAACTAATGAAGTTAGCAGATCAGTTGAACATCACTCTGTCAGCGGTTTATCTCCCGGGGACAGACCAGTGCCGGAATGGCACCTGTTGCCCCAGGCCTCGGAGGCCATATTTCAAAAGTGGGGCGTCCCCGACGTGTACCTATTCGCGTCCGAAAAGTCGGCCGTTGTGCGACAGTACGTCACATGGGACTCAAACGATGGCTTGGCAAGCTTCTGCGATGCATTCAGTCGAAGATGGCAGTATCGACTGGCATGGGTGTTCCTTCCGCCCAACTAGATACCACGAGTGCTCAGTCATCTGAACTCGGCGGAAGGAACGTACATATTAATAGCCCCACACTGCACCCAGTGTGCCTGGCTCCCAGACTTGGAGGCAAGAGCTCTCGGAGAGCCAGTGCCGATACAGAATCTATGCAAGAACCTTGTAGACCTGACGACAGGCAGGACTCCTCCACAGATCGACAAGCTGCAACTTCTAGCTTGGAAAGTTGGGGGTGGGTCAGTCAGGTTGCCCAGTGGTCAGTAGAGGAAAAGAACCTCTTACAAAGTAGTTGGAGAAAATCCACACTTGTTACTTGTATAGCTCCTATCCAGAGATGGATATCATGGTGTGATTCTCACCGCATAAATCCTAAATCACCCGAACCCAAAGATGTAGCGAGGTTTCTAGCCAAACTATACTTAGTTGATAATTTAGCTTATAGCACCATCCGTTTACACAAGTCTGCAATTTCTACATACTGTGCCATACCAACATAATATGTTATATCCAAAAACTTTTTTGTCCATCAAGTCTTAAAAGCCATATCTGTAGCAAAACCACTGCCTAGAAAATCACCAGTATGGGATACAAGGTTACTCTTTGATTGGCTTAAATCAACACCAGAAGTTAACACAGTTTTTGATATTGCTAGGAGAACAGCACTTATTTTACTTTTAGCCTCTGGCAGACGTTTACATGACCTAACATTGTTACATACATCAAATGAACATATGGTGTTAGATGATGAATCCTTAACATTGTGGTCAAAGTTTGGTTCAAAAACAGATACAGGAAACCACAGACAATCAGGGTGGTTACTTAAAATCCATCCTAATCCTAATCTATGTCCAGTAAGGCACATACAACGCCTTGTGCAATATTCACGTGATAGAAGAGCACAAGTGAATGGGTTAACAAGCTTATTTACAACAATAAAAGGTGTGGCCAGGCCAGCATCAAAGACAAAAATTTCAGGATGGATTAGATCCATCTTTATACATGTAAATATTGAAGCATCTCCGGGAAGCATAGGTCTGCCGTAGCTTCAAGAAGCTGGCTAGAGAATAGATCACTTGACGAAATTTTAAGTAGAGGAAACTGGAGAAGCACTGATACTTTCAGGAAATTTTACTGTAAGGAGGTAATAAGAGAGAGCTCTGTCCCTCAGGAAGATTTATTAGGTGATAATTTTTCTAACATTTAAATATATTTATGTGGTACATGGTACACATTTCATGTCAATTTGATTTACAAATTATGAGTGTTAATTAATAATTTGATTGATCTCACTAACAATTATTATCAATTAGTCAGTATTAAATAAGTAAGAAAATGATTGATCTCATTATGACTAAACTAATACTGTAATTAAATTACTATAGAATAATCTTTATGAAAGAAGTATTGGTAATTTTGGCATTTTCTAGAATATATTCATTGGATTGAAATACTTTATTGTTTAATTCAACATTTCATGAATCTACATCTTGATATTCATTAATTCAATACATATTTCACATAGCGTCTACATCCTTCAGGTATTCTTTCACCAGCAGATATCAAACAGGTCTTCAACCAACGCTGTGTGTTTTGAAGGAAACATAATAGAACTGTTTTGCATTAAAACAAAACAGATATTATGTTAAATGAAAAACACACAGCGTTGCAGCAAGGTGCTTGCTGGAGAGTTTTGAAGACTTCTATGAATGACAGATGTCAGCTCGCCGCTACCATAGATTATCGCGAGCTACTGCCATAGTGAAAGATCTTAAGGTAACGTTCGGAAATTGGTAAGTGTTTTCATACTATTTACAGCATTTAGGGCAAAATCTAATGACAGCTTCTTCAACCAACGCTGTGTGTTTTTCATTCATAATATCTGTTTTGTTTTAATGCAAAACAGTTCTATTTTAATGTACCATCACGAGACCATCACTGTTAGAAATTTTCCCAACTTCCAACCAAAATTGTTCACAAGAAAGGGGTGAGCCAGTACTCGAAGATTGTAATAAATTACTTACTTCGCGATCAAGTTTGAGTGTTCTATATTCTTCATCAATTATCTGCATTTGTTCTGGCTGTACTTCGTATGGGAAAGTTTCCATAACATTTCTTTTCTTAAACTACTAGATTCTTTATTCACGACAGTGTGTGGGTCAAGAAATTTCAGTTCTCGGAAAATTTGATCTTCAAAAGGCAAACGTGATTTCAATTGCGTGCTCAATTCAATTAAAAAAGATTGGCACTTTCTGAAAAAATCAGCAATTTGTTCTTTCATGTTTCCCCTATGTTTAATTAATTCTTGACCCACTTGAATCCCTAAGTACAATTATTATTCAATGGCAAATAATTCACACTAGATTTTGGGTCTAATGTAAATACGTTGTCCTTGCTTTTTATATAATTAGTTTTCATATAGCAACCCAAAATCGACAAGTACATACTAGAAGCATCATCATAATATAATCTTTCAATGCACGGGTAGACGCCTTGAAAAATTATATTAAATTTGTTTACAATCGGCAAAATGTAGTCTAAAAAGTAAAATTATAATTTGTTTATATCATTATTAAAAGAATGATACAAAAATTCTCATGACCTAATGCGATCACTCAAATATTGGTCTTGAAAAAACAACTGCAGTGCCCTCCATTGCTCAATTATTATTATACACAAGCATGAAGCCAAAGAGTATGTAATTTTACATGAAGCGATAGCCATCTTATATCATAATGACGCAGTAGCATTGACTTATATATTACTGCGTATAGTTTTTATATCAATGCGCAGTAGTCTATGTTTTTCAGTGTCAGTGAAATTTTGGAACTCAACAAATTCTCTTTGACGCTTGCTGCTTTGAGAAAAATATCCTTACTTCTTACTATCTGTTCTAAATTTCTAGGTAGTATTTTGCAAGCATGACTAACACATAATGCTGCAGAATGACAAACACATTTTATGAAAAAGCACTTTGGGTTCACTTCTTTAATTTTTTGAACAATGCCAGATTGTTGACCAAACATCACATTCGTAGTATCAGCAGCGAACCCCATCACGTCTTTTATATCTAAACCTAACTCGGATAACTTTGATGACAAAGCATCAAATAAATGATCTGCAGTCTCACCACTTAAATCAACTAAATCAAGGAATTTGGTTTGTACTTTACATTTGGTTTCAGAGAAGTATTTGATTACTATCGCCAACACTTTGATTGTGGTGACATCTGTACTTTCATCGATTACAATTGAATATACTGTTATACCTGACGGAGATACAGTACGAAGTATATCTTCAATCATAACTTTTTCAAATTCGGGTCCTAAAACGTTATAGGTACCTAATAGCTGCTGCTTTGGTTCTCTTGCAGGAAAATTCTTTTGCAATTTCGGACTCTTGAGCAAGGGCGCTCGTAATCGTAAGAACCGCAGCGCTGCACTACTGACACGAATTCACAATTGCTATTTTTTAAAGTTTTATTTGAGTTTAAATTACGATGGTTGGATATTGTGCTTCCGAATTTGTATTCACATAAACTGTTTGTAAGATTTCGCATTTTTAATACCATGCGATTTAATAACCGTTTATTTAGAGATAAGTCGTTTAAACGAAAATATTTTAGTGCAAGCAATATTTAGTTAGGTACCTTATTTTGTCATTAATGATTTAATAAATAAATATCTTTTACATAATAACTATCATAATATTTATTTTTATTTTATATTATGAGCCCAACTATTTAAATAAATAATTTAACGCCCGCGCCCGCCGTTCGTACAATGTCACTTCTTAAGGTGAATGCTCCAACTAGCCCGCGAAATTCAATTTTTTTAAGCTATTGCATAGCTTCTATCGCGGGCCTTGAGCGTGGGGACCGAATCCAGAAATTCCGTAACGAAAATAAAAACCTAACAAATTGACACTTGACAATGACTTTTTGAAATATCACGCTTGTCTCTTTAGTTCAGCAACCCGCCTTTAGGTGGCATTGGTTGTATTGGAAAACTACCGTAATCAGCTGTTTGTGAGAAAGTATATAGGTGTATAGGTATTTATCATCTATGTACAACAGTGAATATCTGTACTCGTATAATTTGTGTACAAAGTGTTTTAAATATGAATAAACAAAGTGCATTTATTAATGAAGAAAGTCACGAAAAAATAGTGAAAGAAAATGAGTTAGTACTCTATATACATTCATTTTATTATTATTATAACAAATGCAGTATTATTTTTTGTTTTGTTAATTTATATATAATACTGCTATAAAGATAACCAAAATGTTGGGGAAATATATTATAGTATTTATACTTACACTTTTACTAATCATCCTCATCTATATATATAAAAATGAAACCCGTTTTCCGTTGTCACGACTTGGCATGAAAACGGCTTGACCGATTTGGCTGATTTTTTTTTTTAAATGTTCGTTGAAGTTCAAGGATGGTTCTTACGGCGAGAAAAATTCGAATAATGGCCGGAAAAGCCCTAAAAACAGCCCTTTTCTTTTTCCCATACAAACGTTTTCTAACTAAAACGTAAAATCAATTTGAGCTTTAATACCGGACCCATAAAGTTCAAGTGTTAGTGGAGAGGTTCCGGGAAGGCAAAACAATTGAGTGACGTTCAGTTGTTCAGTCAACGAATGACAACTTCAAACAGACCATACGACATTATCACAATAATCACAAATAATTACTGTTTCTTTCCCAATAGAAAAACGATTTTTCAAATGGTGTTTGCGTATAATATAAAAATTAATTGCTGTTAGTTAGTCGCGCTAGAACTAGAGAACGGGTAGACCGATTTGTCTAATTTTGGTTTTGAAACATTTGTGGCAGTCCAGAGAAGGTGAGAAATTAGTAGTATGTAGGTAGGTAGGTAATAGGTAGGTGGTAGGTAGTTGGTACGTAGCCAGGTAAAAGGGCATTGCAACGCACGCGGGGTACAGCTATATTATATAAAAATGAATAGCTGTTCGTTAGTCTCGCTAAAACTCGAGAACGGCTGGACCGATTTGGCTAATTATAGTGTTGAATTATTCGTGGAAGTCCAGGGAAGGTTTAAAAGGTGAAAAAGTTTTAGGTAGGTAGGCAGGGTAGTAGGTAGAGTAGTAGGTAGAGTAGTAGGTAGGGTAGTAAGTAGGATAGTAGAGTAGGTAGGGTAGTCGGTAGAGTAGTAGGTAGGGTAGTAAGTAGGTAGGGTAGTAAGTAGGTAGGGTAGTAGGTAGGTCGGGTAGTAGGTAGGTAGGTAGGGTAGTAGGTAGGTCGGGTAGTAGGTAGGTCGGGTAGTAGGTAGGTAGGGTAGTAGGTAGGTAGGGTAGTAGGTAGGTAGGGGGTAGTAGGTAGGGTAGTAGGTAGGTAGGTAGGGTAGTAGGTAGGTAGGGTAGTAGGTAGGTAGGGTAGGAGGTAGTAGGTAGGTAGGTAGTTGGTACACAGGCAGGTAGTAGGTAGGAAAAAGGGCATTGCAACGCATGCCGGGAACAGCTAGTCTTTTATAAAATATTAAATCTTATAATTTTTCAATGTTTAATTTTCATCTGACATAACGTCAGTTGTCAAGATGTCATTTACTTTTTCTTTTAATTTGTGTCATAGTTTTTCTTAGTGGTTAGAACTACGAAGGTTACATTTGATTTATATAATTTAATTCATTTTTGTTAATATGTTAGCTCAAATAATGTAATTTATTGATAATTTCTATTAATAGTATCTTATCTTACGCTTATAAAATTAACTAACAAAAAAATGCTATGCAATAGCTTTACCGCGGCAGTCTCCAGTGCCACACGTCTTTTTACGTTTTTTGCAATTTGCAGGTCAGTGTTAGTTTGTATGTTGATTAGAATATTAATTGCGGCTGTAAGACGTATGTACTTACAGAAATATAATCATCAAAATCATCAATACAAGCTTCCAAGTTCATAAAGGTGCAAAAATGAGTTTTTCAAGTTCCTGCACCTTTATGAACTTGGAGGCTTGTATTGATGATTTTGATGATTATATTTCTGTAAGTACATACGTCTTACAGCCGCAATTAATATTCTAATCAACATACAAACTAACACTGACCTGCAAATTACAAAAAACGTAAGATACGTACGTACATACGTACGTACGTATTTGATTTGATTTAAAATTTGAATTTCGCGGGGTGGTTGGAGCATTCACCTTAATAATGTCCGTGCGTTCGGGCAGCGCCGCCACCCGAAGTCGTCGTTCGGTTTTCGCGACGCCAACCGTTGCACTTTCCACGGCATTTTTTACGCTACGACAACCCTACTAGAGTTTATGCACACATTTGCACGTGCACAATAGTACATTTTGATACAAGTGCGGAAAGTTTGTTATTGCATTCGAGGCGGATTGAACACCCGAGTCGTATGGCGAGGGTGTTCATGGGGTCGAGAAATGCAATAACAAATTCCCACGTGTATCAAACGACGTTTTTCAATACGCTTTAAAAGAAATTAACTAATAACGATACTGTTCCGGAACATCACATCGCGCCGGCCAGTGGGATCGCGACACGCGATCCTACGTCACCGCAGTGCCCCACCTACGGCTAGGCCCTTGACAATACCGGGGACCACTCGCTCGCCGTCACTTACCGCGCTCATACATCGGCCTTTCCTTTTTTTGTAACCCACTAAAAGTATATACAGTCTATATCGAAAGCAGTTTTATTTAGGGCCGGTTTTTTGATCCGTAGTTAACTCAACTAATGGTTAAAAATAGTAACAAATGGTTAAAGATTGGCAAAATGTGTTTTTTGATCAATTGTTAGCTTAACCAATGGTCAAATAACTAACTATTAGTCTAAAAAATTAACCACCCAAAGTTGGAGAGTTAAGCAATATGGCGGATGGTTAATTCAAACACAACAGCTGTTTTGTACGTACTACCTATCTACAAGTTTTGTTGTTGTCAACGTCGTATTTCTCATTCTTTTTATCATGAATTTAAACATAGTTAGATATTATGATATAATGTCGGAAAGTTCATCAGACGATGATATTTATGTAGAGTACGTGTTAATGAGAAGGCCGAAAATTTTTAGACCACGTAACCCACCCTTGGACACCTGGGATAGCGTAGACTTTTGCCAACGGTATCGGTTATCAAAGGAAACAGTTATGTGGTTAGTCGGTGAAATAGGAACCTTTCTAAAAACTCCCACCACAAGGTAGGTAAATTAGGTAATGCACCTATTTAAAGTTTCATTGATTGCATTTAATTCGCAAACCCATCTTCACAACAACCTGACCTCAAATAATTATTTCTTGCGTTTTAGGAATCAAGCCATAACACCTCTTGAGCAAATATTGCTTACATTGCGATTCTACGCTACAGGCACCATGCAACGATGCTCTGGAGATTTCTTTGGGATATCGAAATCATCTGCATGTAAAGTTATCCACGCGGTCTCGAAAACTATTTGCACTAAATTAAATTACTTCATTGAAATGC
Source organism: Diarsia brunnea (assembly GCA_949774965.1). Taxonomy (NCBI): domain Eukaryota; kingdom Metazoa; phylum Arthropoda; class Insecta; order Lepidoptera; family Noctuidae; genus Diarsia; species Diarsia brunnea. Next base: position 1,943,682 of record OX458998.1, on the reverse strand, counting down.
CGCACACCACAGAGGAAGTAAGAGAAGTAGTGGCAAAGTTCTACTCAATCGCCAAATTTCCAAGTGTAATCGGAGCGATAGATTGCACTCATATACGTATTTTAAGCCCAGGTATGTTGGTAACTACTTACATAGTCATTTAAAACTGCATGCATCTGTTATTTTTTTAAACTTGATTTTATTTCAGGCGGTGATAATGCGGAGCTTTATAGAAATAGGAAGGACGTGTTTTCTATAAACACTCAGGTAGTAGCAGATGCTGATCTGAAAATAAGGGATATAGTTGCACGATGGCCAGGCTCTGTACATGACAGCACTATCTTCAACAACAGCAGAGTTCAATATCTAATGAACTCCCAACAACTAGGCAGGTGCTGTCTTCTGGGAGATCGGGGCTATGCATTAAAGAAATATTTATTAACACCAATGGCAGATCCTCAAAGCGCTGCTGAAAAGCTCTACAATGAGAGCCAAATCAGAACAAGAAATGTAGTGGAAAGAACATTTGGTGTTTGGAAGAGGAGATTTCCATGCATAGGCTCTCAATTAAGAGTTAAATTAGATAATGTGCAGGCTATTGTTGTCAGCACTGCCATACTGCATAATCTATGCATTACAAATAGAGAAGATTTGCCCAGTGGTGGAAGTGCTCTAATTGAAAATGAGCAAGAAAATATTGTCTTCCCAGTGACAGAAAATGATCAGCAATACAGAAGAGATCTTATAAGTACATACTTTTCCTCATTACTAAACTCTGAAGGAACTTAATAACTATAAATATAATAAATGTTATTACATAAACTAATTTTAAGCATTTAATTTTCCTATTGATCAACACTAAATTAAATAAACCCCTCTCATAGAGGAGGTCTGTGCCCCAGCAGTGGGAACATTACTAGGGTGATGATGATGATGAAATTAAATAAAACGAATTTGAGTTGTTTAAGAACTACTGGCTTTATTAAAATCTACTTTTGCCTTTTCAGCCTCATATTTACATTTTTCTAATATTAAACCATACATTTTATTCTTAAACTGCAGCTCTAGGTCATGGAGTTCTTGTTTGTGTCTCATGTTTTGCTCATGTTCTTCCTTGGCATACTGGGACAATTCACTTTCTCGCTGCTCCTTGCACCTCATAAAATCCATTTTTCTTTCAGTATGCAAAATGATGCGCTTCCGTGTTTCCAATGGAGTATATGCAGTCTTTCTTTTGTTTTCTTTGAAAGCTGAAACATAAAATAACATCATCATCATCAGTATATAGCAGTCCACTGCTGGACATAGGACTCCTCAAAATAACATAAAGATTTTTTTTTAAATGATGCTTATGCATTAAGTACATTTAACTTACACAGCTCTTTTGATACTGGTTTTCGCAGCATAGACTTTGGTGTAGACGAATCAAATTCGTTAAATTTGGTTAGTCCTGGAACAAATTTAAAGTTGTAGAACTATTTTCTTAAACCTAAAGAATATTATGCATCATTAAAATTCAAATAATAATACTTACCAATATTGTTGAGTACATTATCCTTCAGGGGGTTCTCGGACTCGCAGGAGACAACCTCTTTATCAGCCTCAGCCAAACTTGTTTTAAGCATACCTGTAATTAATATAATAAAATTTTATAATTTATTATCATAGTAACATTGCACCAAGATAGTTGACTAGGGTCCCATCAATCATCTTGGCATCAACTTGAACCATACCAAATTCTTTGTCTTTAACTATATGGAAAATCATATTTTAAAGCAATGTAAAAGAATCACCTCATCTCGGGAAAGATTAGTGAACTGTGATAAAATAAGGTGAGTTGCTGTTTGTCTAACGCAGAGGTGATAGCTGTGTGACACTCTAATACTTACAATCTTCTTCAAAATTGGATAAATCGAGATAAGTCGAGACCACCAGCACCCAAAACTGAAGCTTGACAATCAAACAGATACTTAAGTATTTTTGTCATCAAGTTTTACGAGACTATGATTTCATTTGCTTTTTTTTCGCGGTTTGATTTCGCCATATTGAAGAAGAAGCAAATGTATGAAGCCGCAAAACAGCCTCATAGGAAAAATAAAAATATTTTTTAAATAAGAACACAAATAAATGTTTACTAGCCTTGTTCGTAAAAGTAAATAATTGTTTAAAATAATAATGTTTATTTATAGTATTCTTTTTACAAACACAAATTAATATTCAAAAAATATTTATGCTGTGAAGACGCAAATCAAAATGACGAAATTAAAAAAAACAACATTGCCGTCTATACAGGGTGTAAATCAACCCATCACACAGCCGTCAACCAAGCACTCTGTACATCAATCTAAGTACCCCTATGCAAAAATTTTTGCTGGTAAAAGACTTTTTTTTTGGGGTCAAAAATCACATTTTACGGTAAAACTCAAAGTAGCACTCTTAAAACATTGTGCTATTGGATGCTTTGAATAGTAAACGGGTCATGGAGGTAATTTAAGTAAAGTTAAGACCTGGAAAACTAGTATTTACAAAAACAGCTGTGAAAAATTTGGAACTTTGACCCCTAATATCTCCGTAACCAGGGGGTTCCCAGGTATGGTCTAGAACAAAAAAATGATAGCAGTGGTGGGGAGAACAAGTGCCCTTCGTTTGCGTTAAGAGTACTTTTACACCCTTTATAGTCGGTGATGCTTTTTTTTAATTTTCTATTTTTTAATCGATTTGAACATAATACACTTGGGAGCAAATAAATCGAGCCACTTCCTTTTTCACGCATTATGGTAATTATTTTTGGTATTATGGAACGCATCGATTCGAAACATATATCGCCTAAAAGGGTATTTAATAACCTTTACAAAGAGGGTAGTTAGTTGTCAAAATTTCATTTTGTTTTTTATTTAAATTAAAGTTTAAAGGGTAGAATAAAATTATCGCATTTAATTTGCTTATGACATTTTTATTGTACTCTGTTAAGAAAAGATTAAATTTGAGGTTTTTGTTAATCATACCCATATTACTTGTTATTGTTGTCTTTATCTGTGTCTGTGTAATCAAAATAACCTGATAAAATGTGTAGGAACATGGCCCTTATCAGCGGTATTAATTGGATCCATGATCTCAATTACTAAGTTGTCCATTGTAGGTAGGCGTGGATTGTCGGGCGAAGAAAATAGGGACACTAGTTCACTAGCACAAAATCACTTTTATTCCTTTTAAAATATTCAACAAGTAATAACCGATAAAATAAAATAACAAAATAGATATAGCACAAGTAAGACACTCCACCGAGCGCGTAGCACGCCTGTGCGATCTCGACCGAATCTCAAACCATACTGCCTGTAAGTCGTCGCCCCACCGCCCGCTAGCGCTCGGTGTTGTGTCAGAGTGTCGTGTGATCGGATGTGACGTAGCAGACATAGATAAGTCATGTTCACGACACTCTTAAACTAACAGCGACATCTATTAAATCTAACTAAAACTAATTTTAATATTAAAGCGCCGTCACGGCCAGACTGACATTCGCACGTCCTCGTGCGTCTCCATTTTCTTAAGTCACCGGTTGCCCATCGTTCTTTATAGAGAATAAAACTGGTAGATACATTACTTTGTACGCTCGTCCTATCCTGACATGATGACATTTAGGGACGCACACACGTAAAGCGATTACGTTTGACCTCCTGCAAACTAATACTGACTGAGGCGTCCCTTCAGCCAGCCATCATCTCCTATTATGACGTGGCCCGGACAACCTAGACCTCGACTAGTCATCATCTCATATGACGACACCTAACTCAGAGAGCGACAGCGTCCCTTCGACCAGTCATCATCTCATATGACAACATGGACCGGACTTACTGGCTCTTTTCCTGTCATCTCGTATGACTACACGTAACTCAAAGAGTGACAGCGTCCCTTCGACCAGTCATCATCTCATATGACAACATGGACCGGACTTACTGGCTCTATCCCTGTCATCTCATATGACTACACCTCAATTGATCTCACAGTCTCTCAGACTAGACGATCAGTGCAATAATATGATCCGGAACATCGGCCTGTCTAAGCCAGTCCCTTAGATCACACTACTACACACACCATAGGATATGATCCGGAACATCGGCCCGTCTAAGCCAGTCCCTTATATCACATTACTACACACACCCTAGTATATGATCCGGAACTTCGGCCTGCATAAGCCAGTCCCTTAGATCATACAACTACACACACCCTACCAAATGATCTGGAACATAGGCCTGAATAAGCCAGTTCCTTAGATCACGCTAAACACACCCTAGTACATGATCCGGAACATCGACCTACATAAGCCAGTTCCTTAGATCACGTAACTAACACATCATAGGACGTCGGCCCACATGAGCAAGTCCTTTATATTATTCTCACTCAGTTAAGTTAATCTCACAGATTGTAACAATGGTAACTTTAATTACGTTTCTTCACTCTTGAAGGCCGCGAGGGTTCCAGAGCTAGCGGTCAACGTACGTGAACCACACATCGACAAGGTATCACTAAGCTGTCATCACCAGATGATACCCACTCCACTCCCCGATCGTAGACCGCCGTCTCGGCCTCCTTCTCATTATTATTAAGTAACGAGGTAGCTATCGCTACCAGACCGTCTTGACCCCCGGGTACTAAACGCAGATTTTCGTGTGCATATTTTTACGTTCGATTAGGCCCATCAATATTTTTTAGCTCATAATACCAATCATTTTCTACAACCTTGGTAATTAAGAATGGACCTTTGAATTTTCTGTGAAACTTAATCTGATTGCGCTCGTTATTTCTTATAAAAACATACTCGCCTACAGAGAATAGCTTCAACATTGATGGGGCTAAGTATCTGCGAGTCACACTTGACTACATTATTATCTCCATTACCCGTGAGATATACGAAAGAAGTTCGTTACATTTTTATTTTTTTTAAATTGGGACAAGCCCAAGACCTAACATAGCTACACGCCTGCAATCCGCGAAAGGCTAAGCTGTGGTACACCACTACTTTCACTTGGTAGGTACAAGCCCGCCACACCACTTCCAAACCACTGCAACCTGTAAGCCAGAAACAACAGCGGCGACCACAAGAAAAGCGCCGAGACAATGAAGCCCGACGAAGTCCCAAAGAAACGATCCAACTGTCTTGGATCCCGCAACGAAACCAATCAGAAAAGAATAGCTGGGGAGCAGGAGAAACAACTTCCTCCCCCCTACATATCAGCAGAAGACAGAACAGAACAAGGCTAACAGGCACACAGGGACGTGTACAACCGGGACAAGCCCAGCACCACGGGGATTACTGTCATCAATACCACTGCGTCCCAAGTTGTGAGCCGTTATACCTGACTCCAACAATAGGCACGACAAAAATGCTTGAACGCACGGAAACCCGTTTTAGTTTCTACAAGGATCGCACAGCAAACAACTCAGGATGTAACCCGTACATCATCCAACATAACATTACATTCACTCAGCCAAAGACCACACTCGCATAAAATATGATGTGCCTGATTGTTCATTTTCGCAGCCAGATGCAGAACATTGACAAAAAGGTGAGGCAACAAGCCTGAAGGAAAACAATTTACTACCAATTTGCCCGCGAGAAATTGGGCAACAAAGCGATCTAACGCCAGCCACGGCCTGGCCAGCCGCCCTTGACAGGACTATCTCACCCACACTGCCACTCAGACAAAAGCTCCTCCCAGATGCCAGTCTGTGGTCCCAGTAATCCAGCCATTTCAGCACGGTCACGCTGCATCAACAAGTCTGCGGCCGCAGCCCCTCGCGCGCAGCAGCACATTGAATCACGGCGCCGCACCTCAAGATCGACCGGAAGCACCTCTGCCAGTACCGGCAAGGCTTCAGTACCAACCGTCCTACACGCTCCACACAAGAAAATCAAGGCAAACCGCTGGCTTTGAAGTAATTTACGTCGTACCGCTCCTATGGTGGCCCTTTCGGCCCACACCGGTGCCCCGTACGCTACACACACCCCAAGTAAGCAGCCCCATAGATATTTCCTAGAGTTAAAAATGACAAACCCCACGCAGACCTGGACACTCTCGTTAAGGCATAAAAGCCCCCTTTAGCTTTTTCACCGACAGCCTCCATGTGTTCTATGAATGAAAAACTCCTCCCCAAGACAAACCCAAGGCAGCACTCGGAGCGCTTCCCTTTAACGGGAACGCTATTAAACCCAATACTAGGCCATGATTTAAGATTACCTTTGAAAAGAAGTTGACAAGTTTCGTGCGGTGAAGGTCAGACGGTTACGATCACCCCACCGGGATATTCAATTTAAGCAAGTGTCAGCCAAACTTTCGAATCCAGCCCGAGCACTTGACTGAACGAGCTGCAGGCCGTTGTCCGCGCAACCGGTTTACGTACAGCCGCATGGAAGTGGAATCGCGAGGAAGTCACGAAAGCCTACGCTCCATACATACGGACCCACAACCGAACCCTGAGGACATCCCATGGTAAGGGACCCCGACATAGAATGATGTCAGAGTTCGTTACATATTGTACCTGGTAGCCGACTAGCCAAGTTGGAAGTCACCAATAAACAGGCGGAACCACTACCAAAAAGAAAAGGAACGAACTCACCCGGTCGTAGTAATGGTGCCGGTTGCCAGCCCTCACTCACACAGGTAGACCTCCCTGTCAGCCGGTTTCTCGTTGCCTTCTTTGTGGCCGGACACGCTGGTGCAACGTGCTTTTGTTGACCACAAAGGTAACAAGTGACAGGGCGCGGATGCACTTGCATCTCCATAGGCTGCTCAGCTGTCTTCGTAGTTGCCTTAGCAACAGGCTCTTTGCGGCGTTTGCGAGAGTCCATGGCTCGATGAACTGATATACCACAATGATAACAGTTTGAGTAAGACGTGGTTCATTGTAGCGACTTCTTTACACTTCACCTCACCTCACTTTACTTCCCTTCACTTCTCTTACTTCCCTTCACTGCATTTCACTGTATTTCACAACATATAACCACATACCACTACATTTCACTACACGTCACTGACAAAATACCTTGGAGAACCCGTAGCAACTGAGATCTGGTAGATACGTTACAAGAATGCAGCTCTCGTCGTATCATACCATCCTTTTGGCATAGCACCGAAGTTACAAACTCCGTGATTACGTCTTCTGACATTTCCGTGCAAGGGATACGCTCTATCTTGCTCCAGACACTTGTTGCAGCTTCACTCTTTCGTACCGAGTTGGAATCCTAATATCTCGTCGAAGTAGTCCTGCGGTAACATAGGTTTTTCAAATTGTGCAAAAAGCAATTATTCCTTTATTTGCCTGAAGGGTAACTGTGAAGTTTGTAATTCGATGCCCGTTATCTCAGAGCATGTGCAAGCACTCGCAAAAGTTCTGCACCATTTAGGTTCCTGCTATTTACTACTATTTCCGTTATCCTGCACCAACCTTTTATGACCGCATCAGTAGCATCAGGATCAAACCGTATCAATCGCGCGGTTGCGTTGAAATTTGACGTTTGCAGTTGAGCGGTTGCCAGGAGTCGTGATAACAAAGTCTCCATATCTCGCAATAGGTAAGGCGTTGGCGGGGTACTACACCATGTCCGTTATTTTCTTCAGGTCTTTGCCCTTCGAATCCCACTTCTGATGTAGGAACATGGCCCTTATCAGCGGTATTAATTGGATCCATGATCTCAATTACTAAGTTGTCCATTGTAGGTAGGCGTGGATTGTCGGGCGAAGAAAATAGGGACACTAGTTCACTAGCACAAAATCACTTTTATTCCTTTTAAAATATTCAACAAGTAATAACCGATAAAATAAAATAACAAAATAGATATAGCACAAGTAAGACACTCCACCGAGCGCGTAGCACGCCTGTGCGATCTCGACCGAATCTCAAACCATACTGCCTGTAAGTCGTCGCCCCACCGCCCGCTAGCGCTCGGTGTTGTGTCAGAGTGTCGTGTGATCGGATGTAACGTAGCAGACATAGATAAGTCATGTTCACGACACTCTTAAACTAACAGCGACATCTATTAAATCTAACTAAAACTAATTTTAATATTAAAGCGCCGTCAAATGGATACTACACCGACGGAAGCTGCCCAAGTTGTAGCTTTACTTGAGGTTGGACACGGACAACGTGAAGTGGCACGCAGACTTCATTTGAGTCGTTCAAAGGTACAGCGGGTATACCGCAGGTATCTGGAGACTGGTGCTTTTGTTCGGCGACCTGGAACTGGCCGACCACGGGCAACAACAGAACGTGACGACCGCTTTATTGCAACCAATTCGTTGCGCGACCGTGGACTTAATGCTGTTCAGCTACAGCAAGCGTTACGTGACGTTCGAGGAGTCTCAATCAGTAGGTGGACAGTGAGACGAAGACTAAAAGAACGAAATTTAACATCACACAAACCAGCAACTGGCCCAAAATTGACTGTAGCTCATCGCCGATCTCGCTTGGAGTTTGCTCGAGAACACATTAATTGGACGTTAGAAGACTGGAGGTCAGTTTTGTTTTCTGACGAGTCAAGAATCTGTCTTTTTAGCAATGACGGGAGAAACCGAGTGTATAGACGTCCTGGTGAAAGATTTGCCCAATGTTGCATTCGAGAAACTGTGAGTTTTGGTGGTGGTTCTTGTATGGTGTGGGGAGGAATTTCTCTAGACGGAAAAACGGAACTTGTCTTCGTCGACCCCGCCAACGATGGCAGTGGTAGACGTGGATTAACAGCTGACCGATACATAACTGACATTCTTGAAAACCACGTAATGCCGTATGCTGGTTTTGTCGGAGAAAATTTCTTGTTTATGCATGACAATGCGAGACCTCATACCGCGCAGATCGTTACGGAATACTTGTCTGCGATCGGGATTCAACAAATGGTATGGCCAGCACGAAGTCCCGATTTGAACCCGATCGAACACCTATGGGACGAGCTAAAACGGAGAGTCCGAGCCAGGGTTCCCGCTGTTTCATCCATTCCCGAGCTTAAAGTCGCTGTGCTTGAAGAGTGGGAGAACATACCACAATATGTCATCGTAACGCTGATCAGATCGATGACTAATAGGCTACAAGAATGTATCAGGGCACGGGGGGGTAATACCAGTTATTAAGAATATTTTTTTTGCAATAATTTTGTTTTTTATTGTTTTTATGGACTGTTTTAGCCCTACTAAATTTTCTATCAAAATTACCATTTTTCTTGCAGAGCCAATAATTTATCATTCAATAAGGTTATTATTCAATAATTTACCCTCATTGTAAAGGTTATTAACTAAACTTTTAGGCGATATATAGTTCGAATTGATACGTTCCATATTACCAAAAATATTTACCATTTTACGAGAAAAAAGGTAGTGGCTCGATTTATTTGCTCCCAAGTGTATAAGGTATAGTTATCTGTGGTAATTATCTTTCCCGCCCTTGGTTGCGGAAAAATAAGATTACCGCACGCGTGCGAAATATGTTGCATTTCGAACCTAATCGTAGTGCAATAAGAGCTACCTAGTTTTCGAGGAAGTGTATTGAAAACGTTATTACCCGATTGCAAGGGAAGGGAAATGTTTTTCGCGACTGCCTATCTTTGTTTGTTTATGTAGCGTTGTATGGAGTGTCCGAGGTGTCAGTAGTCAGGTACCAGGTGCTAAAGGCAGGTAAAGGTAATACTCACTTTACTTACATTCTCAGTCTTTATTTTTGTACCTATATGGTATATTTTATTCAAGGTACTATTTAATTTTTGTAAGTAGCCAGACCAAATCATAACTCCCGTCATTTATGAACCAATATTCTTTTTTTATTCGACAGAGTATACTAGTCGGACTAAAGGGGATATATTGGGGGGGAATCAAGACAGAGAAAGTAAGTAAGTATTACTTTCACCTGTCTTTAGCACCTGGTACCTGACAACTGCAGGGCTATTGCGTATCTATTTAAATGTCAGTGGCTATCATAGTGTCCATCGATTAACTGTCAAATGGTTATGGTTTGGTACAAAATGGAACCATTTGACAGTTAATCGATGGACACTATGATAGCCACTGACATTTAAAAAGATACGCAATAGCCCCCCAGGTCACTCTGCTAAGGTAGCAGCTAAGCATACACACAAAGTAGAGACTAACACTACATCATCATAATTGTATTAAGACAAATAAAATCTTTATCTCTTTATCCCATACATTTTATTTCTGAGAAAATAAGTAATGTCTGGGCCTCTGGGATCTTGCTCTATACGTTTATGTATATTTATGTTACATCACCCTTTCGCTCACGACCTGTCGGGCACAGGAACGCATTCTCTCAGCGGCCAAACTGTTATTGTGTGTATTACAACTTTTACAAACACAGGGTCCAGCCAGCCAGGTTTCCCAAATAAAAAATCAAGCTTCAGTATTGTAATTCAAATTATTCAGTACATGATTATTGATTACAGATTCAATACAATAATAATTAATAATAAATAATCGCTAAGGAAATAATATTTATACAGTATTCAAGATTATTCGGTGTCTTCAGATTTATTCGGATATCTACATTCAACGCTCCCGCATTCGCACTTCATCCATTTTGACTTTACTGACCAGAATTTGTCTCCATAGTCGAACCTGAGGGAAAGAAAATAATCGATAAATAAATTCCTGTGTTTGGTAGCCAGTTTAAGGAATGACAAGGACCACCATCATGGATTCGAAATGGGCTTGAACCAGTGGGGAAGAACTTAATAGTCATGTAATAAAAACAAATGCTCTGACGCGGTCACGAGTCGCGCCATCCGAACCAAGCCAAGGTGAATGATGTCGTATCGTTTCGTTTTAATTGTACACAAAGTGTATTGTGTTCCCGTCGGGGCTGCGGGTTGTTCGCAAGAGATACCGCGGCCTCGACATGAAGGGCTAAGAAGGAACATGGGTGGTTTTTAGTCAGTAGAAGTGTGACACACCCTTTCGCTCTGCCCAAGAGCGGGAGGGGTTATTTGATGATTTTCCACTCACCCTAAAAAAAAATTAATAATAATTAAAAGTGTATTGTTTTGTACGCAAGTGCTGTCTAACCGACATTATTATGAGTTCTTCACTCAAACGCATCACAATGTACAGTACCCGGCGATAAATATTGCACATCGACCTTTGGAAAGAGTTGTATTTTATACAAAGAATAAAAATAATTATCAAAAGAAGCAAATAATAATTGTTTTAACAGCTCCTAATAGATAGGACTGTTTGTATTTCGTGCGACAGAGATAACGCTCTACGAAGCCGAAATTAGCCGATTGTCTCTTTCCAAAGGTCGATGTGCAATATTTATCGCCGGTAACTGTAAGTCTCTATTAGATTATGATACTATCACTTTCACTTTCAAATGCATTAAAGCGACCGAAACAATCAAAAATCGTCTCAAGATTTCGGGAACCCAAACTTGAATATAAAAAAAAACTTGAGAGGTGTCAAGGAACACCCGGATGGAACGAAGTTATTGTTATTATTTTTTATTATGTAAAAAAAAAAAAAAAAAGAAATGTAGAAATGAAAATATCTGGCTTGCTTTCTATAAGAGAGAGAGAGAGAGACAGACAGAGAAACATGCGACGCCGCACAGCTTACAATAGCTTACTATAGCAAAAAGTGTCGTGACAACTTTTCGTAAGAATTTTTTCCGTCTAGCCCCCTTTCACAACGCGCGATAAGGAACTTCGTTCCAATAACATACTGGGTCGTTGAACCCCCGTCACGTATAGAAACAATAAGTAAGCGGAGTTTCTCCAGGTAATTCATCATCTGTCTAGCCTTTTCTCAACTATGTTGGGGTCGGCTTCTAGTCTAACCGGATGCAGCTGAATACCAGTGTTTTACATGGAGCGACTGCCTGTCTGAACTCCATAACCCAGTTAGTACTGGGTAACACGATCCTCTTTGATAAGCCTGGTCGTTTCTCCAACAAATTCATAATAGTTTATATTAACACTAGTTTGTGCCAGCGGCTTCGCCCGCTACAACTCGAAAATTATCCCACGGGAAGATAAAATCGGGATAAAAACTATCCTATGTGTTAATCCAGGGTATAACCTATCTACATACCAAATTTCAACCAAATCGGTCCAGCCGTTTATGCGTGAAAGAGTAACAAACATCCACACATCCATTCTCACAAACTTTCACATTTATAATATTAGTAGGATATTGGCGTTTCCAACTCACGTAAACTCCTCATCCTGCTCAATATCGGTGGTAGCGAAGAGTGCGACGGTGGGAAGTCTGAGGTCCCGGGTGTCGGTGAACACCCGGACAGGAGCCAGGTTGGGTTGGCAGCTGTGGTTGATGAACCGCGCCGCGCTGCCGAACTGCGCCGCGTCTACGCATAGCTGTGTCTTTTCCGCACATTGCTGGGGACGTTAAATGGGATGATGACAAAGAAGGTGTCGGCGCATCACGTATTAAAACGTGTTAAATAGAAGTAAAGCTCCTAAAAAAATTGTGCGATAGCTCATTCGATTCGGAATGACGCCTAGAAAAATGGTTTTAAAGGGTTTTTTAGCACCCGTCGGGGCTGCGGGTTGTTCGCAAGAGATACCGCGGCCTGGACATACAAGGCTAAGAAGGAACATGGGTGTTTTTTATTCAGTAGAAGTCTGACACTCCCTTTCGCTCTGCCCAAGAGCGAGAGGGTTTATTCGATGATTCACCACCCGCCAAAAAAAAAACCTATATTTTTTTTCTTATTTTGTTAATAACCATCGCAGTTCATTTTTTTTTTCAAAAATCATATAGATGCCATTCCGAATCGAATGACATCTCAATCATAATTTTCGGAGATAGCTGAAAAAAGTTGACCAAAAAAGCACTTGTTGACTAGACTATAAAAGTGTCGTTACCTCGAGTAAATCCGGTTTAACATCCAAGGCGAACATATAATGGTCGGCCGGCCGGGTGTCGGCGTGCGGCAGCGGCAGCAGTTCCCCGCAGTACAGCGCGACGGGAGCGCCGCGCGGCACGGGCCGGCGGGCGCGCAGGCCCCAGCCGCGCGCGCCGCCACAGCGGAACACTTGCGCGTGCACGCACACGGACCCCGCGCCCGCGGCCAACGTTACTACGCTGTTGCCGCAGCGACGCTACAGGACAATTTACTTTTGTTAATATCAGATGATACAGATTGTCTAGTCATGTCTGTTAGGTGAGGCGGCACGGGTCGGTGCGCGCGCGGCGCCACATCGGAACACTTGCGCGCGCACGCACACGGACACCATAAATATATTTTTTAATTATAATTCTATAAGTGAGGTGACTACGGGTTTCTTCTTTTTGTTTGTTTTTATTAGCTGTAAGTCCTCCAGGTACTAAATAAATAATAAAAAGAAGTGTGGCACTCGGAGACTGACGCGGTAAAGCTATTGCATAGCATTTTTTATCAACTTATGCAATTATAATTATTTATTTATTTTATTAATGCAGTATTTTTTTCCTTTGTTTTTTTTTCTTTGATATTAATAAATGCACTTTGTTTATTCATATTTAAAACACTTTGTACACAAATTATACGAGTACAGATATTCACTGTTGTACATAGATGATAAATACCTATACACCTATATACTTTCTCACAAACAGCTGATTACGGTAGTTTTCCAATACAACCAATGCCACCTAAAGGCGGGTTGCTGAACTAAAGAGACAAGCGTGATATTTCAAAAAGTCATTGTCAAGTGTCAATTTGTTAGGTTTTTATTTTCGTTACGGAATTTCTGGATTCGGTCCCCACGCTCAAGGCCCGCGATAGAAGCTATGCAATAGCTTAAAAAGTTCTTAATTTTGTTTGATTTTAGTTAGAATCGCGCCGCTCTGATCGATCCACCACCACTATATCAAGCCTATTGGCTACAATACTCCTGTCAGTGATGATGGATTGATCCCAGTACAGTGTGATATTGCCATTTTCGAGAACTGTGTACTCTATCGCATTAGGTATACCATGTAAAGTTAGTCGTCTCGTAAGATGGAGAACATAAACAATCTATGTTACGCTGAAAATGCATAGCTTGATGTGTTGCCTTAAATTGAGTACACCAGTACACAATTTACTTTACTTAGTACACTTCTGCAAACCTCTTTGGAGATGACCGGTGTGATATTATGATGTAAAAATGTAGGTAATACCATAGATAGCTTTTAATCCTAATTCTAGTATTGGACGACGACGTGACATTATTGTAGACTTCACTTTCTCGTTGTTTTTTGACACATTTATACCCGATAGATAAGTAAACATAATTATTAAGTATATAATAATATGTGTACATTACAGCGATTTGAGTAAAATTAAAGGTATTCTTTAATTTTACTCAAATCGCTGTAATTGGTCAACGCAAGTAACTTGTTACTACAAAGGTGGAAGCTTGTAATTAGCAAATGTTCCTATTTATGCATGATATTTATAATTGGGTACTTGACTAATGTTAAAAATTTACGAAAATGTTATGTTATTTCAAAGGACTAACAGAAATAATACGTTGTATAAAAAAAGTTATAAAATCAATCAAAAGATGGAATAGCTACTGCTACACGCTTTAGAAGTTTTTAGTGGTAATTTAATCATTTTCTATCCTTGTCGCGCGAAACGACCATTTGCGAACGACTACGTAACTATGGCGGTATGAATTATGACGTCACATTCTCATAGCGCTGTCTTAGTCTAACAAGTCATTTTAAATCGGTTAAAACTAAGCCATTTTTAAGATATTACACTAGTTTTTTTACTTTAGCCTATCTTTTTATTTACTGTTTCTAAATCACGTTATGTATGTTTCTTAATTGGTACGGAATAGCCCTGTTAACTCAGATTTATATTTCATTGTGCATGCTGTGGTCTCCTGTAAGTGAAGGAGTACACTTACTTGATACTTTTGCCATCCCTTATGTATTTAACATGGTCTGTGTATATCCTTTGTTGGAGATCCTAAATAAATAAATAAAATAAATCACACTAGTAAAAATAAAAATTGTCAAGTACCCAATTGTTATTAGTCTGTAAATTTTCTTTAAAAATGATATAAATAATGTTACCAGATTACAGCCACAGGTCTGGTTACACTCGAACAGCATGGGCGGGTCGTGGTACGGGAAGCTGGGCTGCAGACGGCCGCGCGAGTACCAACAACGCACACCGAGGGCGCTGCAGGCGCACGACCCCGAGATACAGTCACCTTCCTTGCACTTGCAACCCTGGGGGTGACGAAACATAGTTTGAAGCTTTTATGATTCAGTTTGGCGCAGTGGCTGAGCGATTAGACTGCTGCGCTGCGTGTCGCGGGTTCAATCCCCACTCGGGACAAATATTTGTATGGCCTACAGATAGTTGTTCCCGGTCTGGGTGTTTGTGTATGTGAGTTTAAATGTTTGTTAACTTCACGATATTTTTCACAAAAAGAGACAATTTTGTATTTGGCTTATCTTTCATACTTTAGGAGTAACAAAAAGAATACAAAAAAATGGAGGATTGAGGGCCCGATTTTTATCAGGGTCATAACTTTCAAACAACAAGAAGTGGTGATCTGTTCTTGCTTTCACAAATTTTCACAATTTATTTAGTAGCTAATAGGATTTCAAACAGTAGCTGTAAGTTAATGGATTCATTTTATTTGCGTGATAAACTTTTACGTGTATGAGAATTGAGGGCCCATTTTGAACGAAGATTTACAAAGTAGGACAGTGTTTTGCGATAATATCTTGTTTTCACAAATTTTGTTCGGCATTAGGTAAGATTTGGGCATAAAGACTTTTTCTGTAGTGTACATAGTTTTTCAGGTACAGGCGGGCCCTCAATCCTCTATGTGAGAACTGAGGGCCCAACTTTACAGTCAATAACTCACTTATATGACTTTCACAAAATCTGATTCCAACTTTCACAATTGTTGGGGAATGTTCACTAAATCCTAAGCACATTTTTACAGAGTTTTAACACACATCAAATATTGGTTTACTAACCTTAGGAATAATTTGCACCGATTAACGTGTGGAAATAAAATGTAACAAACGAATTTGGCAAAGACATTACGGTAGGTTGTTGTCGTATCGTCGGCACTACGACGGTGTTAGGATTTATTTGATAGTTTAAAAGTGTTCCTATGAACTAGTACTACCAGTGGTTTTATTTATTGTCGTATTGTCGGCACCACCCCGTATATAAAAAAAAAACAATTAATTGAAATTCATTTGTTAACAATTACAATAAATTACATTTCCATAATATAATATAGGTACATACAGCATAAGCAATTCAAACATCAATTAAATTAGATAAGTAGGAAAACAAAATATTATTGTCAAAATTCAATCAATTAATGAACAATGAATATTCTTAGCCAGGAATTGACCCCGTTGATTTTGAAAAAAAAATACACACCGATCGATTGTGTCGCTATTAAAGGTCAAATGGAAAGAAATAAAAAATACAAATACACGGAAAACTAAGATACAGTCAACTGCTAGTGGATAAGCCAGAGATGCTTCTCTGGCTCGTATGCATTCAATACTCAATTATTTATTGCATTCCACAATGTAGGCTTAGGTAGTAAACATTTTTCAAAAGAAACAATCATGGACCCTGTCGGGCACAGCAAAATGAATATAATTATGCGAAGCTTAGGACTTAACATTTACATGATCTTATAATCTAACTTATTGTATTCCATTTTTATTTATTAATTTATTAGTGAATAACAAAACTACAGTGTGCCCAATAATGTGTTTTAAGCTAAGAGCGCTAACAATTAAAAGTAATCATAAAATTCAAAAATTAAATTAAATTCATACTCGGATAGTTTGAAAATCTGTCCATTCATATCTGTAAGGATTTAGTACGACCAATGATCGAGTAAGACAGTTTTTAAATACAATTTGAGGACAAAGTGACCCGCCCGTCGCGGCTGCGGGTTGTTCGCAAGAGATACCGCGGCCTCGACATGAAGGGCTAAGAAGGAACATGGGTGGTTTTTAGTCAGTAGAAGTCTGACACTCCCTTTCGCTCTGCCCAAGAGCGGGAGGGGTTTTTTGATGATTTTCCAAAAAAAGGACAAAGTGTTGTTTAGTGTTTCCATCTTTTCGGTAGAACTCACTGAACACTTTTTCTTTTTGCTTTTGGAGGGTGGGAAATCATCAAATGACTCCTCCCGCTCTACTGACTAAAAACCACCCAAGGTCGTCCTTAGCCCTTCGTGTCGAGGCCATGGTATCTCTTTCGAACAAGCCGCAGCCCCGACGGGAATCCACGGAGCCTGAATCTGCGTCCGATTGATGGCAATAGACTTGTCCCCTGTTATAATTATAATAATATTTAATTTATTAACAGATAAGAATGATCTATAATGGTTAGTGACAATTGGAACTTATAAACTATGTTAGTAGGCACAGAAATCACAAAATATTACAAAATAAAAATTTAAATAGGAATTGGAAAAATCGACATTATTTTTTTTTTAATTGGATTAGAGAATTAAAATAATATTGTAACATTAGTCTGTAGGTGAACCATACATCAGTGGTTCACGTACTGACAGTCGAAACGTTGCCGTTGCGTCCCGTCCCGTTGTTGTCCCGACGCATTATTTAGGTCTGTAACAAAGCTGGCGATGCAGGAAGCTTTCATCGATGGCTTCATGCAGCTGCTCTCTTGACCAGTCAGACTGAGCTATTGCAAGAAGCCATGGATGATAGCATTCAGGCTATTCTGTCTCCGCAGGCTCCGAGTCTGTCAGTTCCATCTTTCCGCGGTCGCCCTTTCTTGGACGGGGTCCTAGCGACGAGGTGGGAAGACGCAAACGCTCTCAGCTGGTTTGAAAGGTCGGGCAAAACCATCCTGTCACCCATTCCTAATACCAGTCAAGCCGTCATTAAACAGTCGCAGATGAAGAGGAACCTCAAGGCAGGGCTCCTTATTTATACCGGCATCACCGAAGCTGTTGCACTGCAGAGGGTTCTTTGTACCCAGAACCCATGATACCTCGACTGTGCTGCAGTGGTACGACATGACATCAGATCACAAACTTCAGGAACCGGGATATAAGGAGAAGGTGGCCATCCTCGACCGAGACCTGTCCGGAAGTGGCTAAATCCGCTTCTTCACCTCGGAAGAGGCAACTGCGGCCGGAAAGTAACCAGTAGCGACGAGTGGATATTGAACTGTGAAAAGCACACTTAACATTATTGGTTCCCTCAATATTTTCGATCCAGCGCTAGATTTTGACGGCACGGTTGGCGCAGTGGCTAAGCGATTGGACTGCTGCGCTGCGTGTCGCGGGTTCGATCCCCGCACGGAACAAATATTTGTATGGCCTGCAGATAGTTGTTTCGGGTCTGGGTATTTGTGTATGTGAATTTATATGTTTGTGAAAGCACCCACGATACAGGAGAAATTCCTAGTGTGGGGCAAAGTTAAAAAAAAAAAAAAAAAAAAAAAAAAAAATACAAAAAACCACCAAAACTTTTGTTGCATTTTTAAATTCATGTGAGAAAAAGAAAAAATATTTTTTTCCGAAAAAGCAATGGCTAGGGAATCCATTCAAGTTCTTGAAACCCACCTTTAACTTTCTGTGCGATCATTGGTTGCTGAGATATCGATATCAAAAACAAAAAGATCCTTTTCCATTTGAAGACCGATATCTCGGCGAGAAGTGGACGTATCAAGATCTATAAAAATATAAATTAAAGTAAAATGAACAAAGTATCTGATCCTTATAGTGGTTAAGCAAAAAAAAAATTTTCAAGCCCGTAGAAAAAAAAACAAGAAAAATATATTTTTTTAAGTAATAGTTACAAAAAATAATACTTTAAATAATACTTACAAAAAATTCTGATCTGTCTTTATTTTGTTCCGTTCCTCTAATTATGTCCATAAGTGTATACAGGGTGTAAATCAACTAATCACACAGTCGTCAACCAAGCATTTTGTACATCAAACTCAGTACCCCTACGCAAAAATTTTTGCTGGGAAATGACTTTTTTTTTTGGGGTCAAAAAATCACATTTTACGGTAAAACTCAAAGTAGCACTCTTTAAACATTGTGCTAGTGAATGCTTTGAATAGTAAACGGGTCATGGAGGTAATTTAAGTAAAGTTGTAACTTGAAAAACTAGTATTTACAAAAACAGCTGTGAAAAATTTGGAACTTCCAATTTCTCCGTAACTAGGGGGTTCCCAGGTATGGTCTAGAACAAAAAAATTATCACAGTGGTGGAGAGAACAAGTGCCCTTCGTTTGCGTTAAGGTTACTTTTACATACATGTCAACATGTGTTACTTATGAATAAGTAGTAAATGTGCAACATCTAACCTGCATGTTATCGATAGTGTTGTCCACGTTGATGTGAACCGGCATAACGTGTCGAGTGACGTACGTGAAGTCGTCCGGTAACGGAGTGTCGTCCACTTCGTTCACGCACGAAATCGGAAACGGCTCTCGACCGTTTGATATGTCACTGTGGATTATAAATTTTGATCATTGCAATGTAAATTACAGGGGCGTAGCCACCGCCGTATCCGCGCTATCAATGATACGGGCCCCCCGAACTACAGGGGCTTCGAACGTGTGTAAAGCAAACATTCGTTATATCCACAATTTCCCTGAAACTCTCAGGCTGCACTTTCCGGCGAAAAAAATTTGATCATAAAATGTGCCCAAGCAACGTGCCCAAAGAAGTTTCACAACAGAAATTACGAACGTCAAAAAAGGAAAAATCTTTACACTTCATTTTGGCCCCCGAGCAAATTTTGATACAGGGCCCGTCCAGTGGCGTGCCAGCAATGAAATGGGGGTAAAGCCCAACTTACAAAAAAAAAAAAAGTTGCACTTTTTGTTCCGAGTTCTAACACTGGTTTTTAATAACACTGGTTTTATTTTCTATTATTTATATATGACTAACAGTTTTCGTATTTTACATCCTGTCACTAAATTTACAACTATTTTAATATAATGATCAAGTTGTCTTGTCAGTATCAAGTAAAATAATATATTAATAAGAGCCATCTTGTGCATACATACATACGCATATTGTGTTTAGAAATCTCGTCACCTAACTGCCGAGATAAAGATGTTTCAATTCGTGTTTTACCAAAACTACAAAATGAAATAACAGCATTCAAATGTTTCGGAGAATTTTGATGTCTTTTCATGGCACCAGGCACCAGAAAAGTTATTTAAATCATCGTAACCTGATAAACTCTAAGCATTCTTTTCATTAGAAAAATATTTGCAAGGCCAACAGAAAAATTTGTTTAAATGAGAGCAGCTGACAACCCATTGAACGCTGTATGCTGATCGATTAAAATGCCTAGTATGTTTTTTAGTTTTCTAAGAAATATTTAAATCTGGAGTAGGTTTAGGTGAAGTAACGAGGTTATATTTATCTGTAAAATTCAAAGTATTTACCTTGCACAGTAACGCTTTCACACACTTTAATCCATCACAAGGAACAATTGTATGCGTTTTCGAATTCATTTTAGTAGATATTAAGAAAGTTTAACTTCAAAACAAAGCTAATTAGGTACAGCAAAAACTAATCACAAAACTTTAAATTAATTAATCACTTCAAAACAAAGCTAATTACAGCAAAAACTATTCACAAAACTTTAAATTACTAACAAGAAATGGAAAATATCAAATCACAATAAAAAAATGCACCATCAACCAACGCTCATGACAAATTTGAACTAAATCGAAATCCCATTTAATCGCGTCGCGAACCTGCGTTCACTCACATATTCACATTTTCTCGCAATCTTCATTCATTCAACCAGAAGCTATGCTTATAATCCTATACATTCTGTCGTAAAACCGGCAAAAAGTTCGAAACAAAAACACCTAGAAATGTTGGTAAAATAGAGAGGTCCGAAAAGCAGCGGCTCTACCGCTGCTATTGTAGTGAGTGTGACAGAGAAAGGGCTAGCCTAGCCCGACTATGCCCGATCGACCTGTTTGACCGATCGGGCGGGGTCGGGAGCTCGGGAGACATGAAGTTAGGCAACGAGAAGTTGCGCGCGAATGTATTTTCTGGATTATTATGAATGACAGTTATTGAGTACGTAAACCTGACAACGTTGCATCAATACGTTCCGTTTAACGCGTGGCATGCAGTTTGAAGATAAATTATAATATTTTGTTTTTGCATTGACTGTTTTTTTTAATTCGTTGTTTTATTAAGGCAAGCTGTGCTTTTCAGCTTCTATGGGAGTACCGCCACTGGGCCCGTCTAAGCAACCCGGATAGTCGTGGGCCTTTGCGGACCCCTTCCATTTTGCTGACATCTCTATGTTGATGTTCGCTCGCCCGCCAAGTTCTCTATGTCCGTCTGTCACAAATAGCATGTCTATATATATATTTACCTGGAGAGCAGTTTGAACCGCGACACGTTGTCTCTGACAGCGATGGTCATCTGCATGTTGAGTGAGATGGCGCTCTGGCACTGGCCCGTGCACACCTCCACTGCCAGCTCGCCCGCCGAGTTCTCTATGTCCGTCTGTCACAAATAGCATATTGTTACGAGCTGGGTATGGGATAAATAAAAACACTACCAATTAAACACACGAAATAACTTTATTGATCACAAACACTTATACACAATCACTTTAACACTACTGAACTCTTTTAATCGCGCTTGATATCTCTTCGAACCTTTCGTTGTCTCGCTTTAAAAGTAGACTGACTCGCTCCCACCTCTGTCAGTCCTTTTAAACCCAAGACACACAAAAGATTTTCCAGAATATTCCCTATTGTGACTAACAATGAACAAAGCATTCACAAAGGAAAATAAACTTTAAGATAAAAGAACCAACAAAGAAGAAGTTACTTTACGTTCTTGGCATACGGTCGAAATTGCAATGGCAATTATGCCGCCGACGCCGCGTGCGAGTTGACCTTGGGAATACAATAGAAGTACCTACGTACTTCCAAACTAAAAGAGACTCGAAATAAATAAACAAATAAGTAGTTGCGGGTTTTCTTGAATGCTCCAGTCCAGACGATCGACGTAACAATATCTGTACTGTGATTATAACGTTAGTCTTTTATTTTTTTTTTTAAATAATGTTTATTAAGTACATACCCGTGCTCCGCGAGCCAGTAAGATGATCACGCAAGCATAGTGTCCCTCTCTCGCAGCTACATGTCTGAAATAAATTAAATTTAATAAAGTTTAATTTGAAAAATGTGCCAATTATCTTCATTGTCATTTAACCTAAGTTTTGCAGTTATGAATTCTATAGTAAAGTAAGGTGTGTATTGTCCGAAAGAGATACCGCAGCCTCGACACAAAGGGCTAAGAAGGAACATGGGTGGTTTTTAGTTAGTAGAAGTCTGACACTCCATACCGCTCTGCCCAGAGCGGAAGGAGTCATTTAATGATTTCCCAACGTCCAAAAAAAAAAGGAGGTGATCTTCATAGACAAACTACGTAATACTCACAGTGGAGTGTCACCATGGGCATTGACGGCGGCAGTGAGCTGTGGCGCGGCGTGCAGCAGCAACCGCAGGGGTCCCGCAGACCCCGCCAGCGCACACCAGTGCACCACGCCGTTACCCTCGCTGTCGCACGTCATGGGGTCTGCGCCTGCGTCTAGTAGCACTCTGGAACAAACAGTTGTTTATGGGAACCTTGGAAGACTTCTCCTAATTGGATATTTGACTACTGTTCAAAATTCACGAAAATATTATGTTATTTCAAAGAACTAATAGAAACAACACGATGTGTGAAAAAGAAATAAAATCGATCAAAAATGGCTTAGTTATAACTGATTTTTAACCGACTTCAAAAAAGGAGGAGGTTCTATGTTCGTGTGTATGTATTTTTTTTTTTTTTTTTATGTATGTTACCTGATTTCTCCTCCATTTGTGAACCGATTCTTAAAATTATTTTTTTATTTGAAAGAGTATACTCCTGAGGTGGTCCCATTTAAATTTGGTGAAGATCTGATCCTGATCTTCGGAGATATACAATAGAACTCTTCAAAAATAGATGGCAAATCTGTCGTGATTGCTGCAATCGCTTGGATGTTTATTGTTTACGCAACATCTTAACTTACCATCACGCCTGTATGCTCTGACGGGGTACGCACATGTGTACAAGACGCCCAGATTTCGAGAGTTAGGTATGTTAAGTTCCATTTTATTGCGGATAAGCCTATTACCGTGACATGTATTGTTAACAACGTAAAATTAATGAATATCAAATATTTGTAAAGGATATTACAACTAAAAATGGAAAAATAAAAAAACTTTTTTGCAAAAAATAAAACCGACTTCAAAAACACAAAAAAGTGAAAAATAACTTTAGCTTCTGAAGTCGGTGACAAAAAAACTGAATAAAACAAACAAAAGTCACCGACTTCAGAAGCTAAAGTTATTTTTCACTTTTTTGTGTTTTTGAAGTCGGTTTTATTTTTTTAAATGACGTGTTAGACAAAGACAGCGCTACAGAAACGTGACGTCATATGTCATACCGCCCGCCATAGTTACGTAGTATAAATGGCCGTTTCGCGCGACAAGGATAGAAAGTGCCCCCACCAAAAACTTTCAAAGTATGTAGCTTCTCCATTTTTGGATTTTTAATGTTGAATGATTTTGATGAACATTTTCGTGAATTTTGTAACACTAGTCAAATAGCCAATAGAAGGTATGTGCACATGCCAAGACCTCTAAAGATGACATTGCTCATACTTAGACATGTTTCCGTCTCTCTCTTGCATTTGCAGTTTAATGAGTCCACACTCTGTCTGCTCACCTCACCACGTCGCTGTGCTCGAGCTCGGCGGCCCACACGAGCGGCGTCCACCCGCCGAGGTCGCGCGCGTCCACGTGCGCGTGCGGCAGCAACACGCGCGCCACGTGCGTGCCGCCGTGCTGGGCCACCACGTGGAGGGCTGTCATACCTTCTGGACCCTGAACCGTAACACAGGCATAGTATTATCCCGTCGGGGCTGCGGGTTGTTCGCAAGAGATACTGCGGCCTCGACATGAAGGGCTAAGAAGGAACATGGGTGATTTTTAGTCAGTAGAAGTCTGACACTTCGCTCTGCCCAAGAGCGGGAGGGATTATTTGATGATTTTCCACCCGCCAAAAAAAGAAAAGGCGGATTTTCTCAGGGGGGAAAAATGGAATAAGCCGAGACAAACTACCTTTCGGCTTCGTTAGTTAAGGGTACTATTACACCCTTTATTTATTGAAAACTTACCGGGAAATTAACATCACACCCCGCCGCCACTAGATACCGGATCACTTTGATCAGATCCTCATCCTTAGCCTTCCTAACGTCATCATCTTCTATCTTCTCCCCACTCTTGTTCGCTTCTCCCTCTATCTCTTCTTTGACTGCGTTCACTTCCGGTTCCTCTTCTACAGAGCTGTTGTCTTTGAGTTTGTCTTTTTTCTTCTTCTCGGGTTTGTCGAGAAGTGCTGGAAGAAATGTTGGGTTAAAATTGATGGACAATTTTTAACACAGTGTTCAGTACGTCAAACCAACAATATCGAAGCAAAAAAACACTGCTGTAAAATAAGTGATATTATTGATCTAAAAGTTGGGTAAACAAAATTGTTTGTTATTTTCGTTAGCTGATTTATGAGTTTTTTTTACCATTATCTTTACTTTGGTATTCTGAATGATTTCTAAAATTTTGTCCACCTATTTCAATGGGACCTGATCACCTTAAGTACATAACATTACCCCTGTAATCCCCGAAGGGTGAGGCAGAGGAAATAGCAATAGAAGAGCAATAGGCTCGCCCCCTATTACATGGGACACCCCAGTCTATAAAAGTACTGTTAGTATTATTTTCTACTAGCTAATGCCCGCGACTTCGCCCGCATGGATGTCGGTCAAATTATATACTAAAACTTTCCTCGAGAACCACTCTATCCGTTTTTGAAAACAGTATGTAAATCGGTGCAGTCGTTTTTGATTTTTTCGCGAACAGACAGACAGACAAACGCGGTGTAGGACTTTGTTTTATAATATTTAGTGATAATGCAAATAAATGTCAATACTAACATAGGTTTATTTATTTTACAACATGTTTACTATAGCCTCTATGGATCTATACTGTTCTCCCTTCGTCTCTTACCTAATATAGCGCTACAAAGTGGCGTTCGCATGTAGTTGTCGGTAACATCAAGGTTGGCTCCGGCATAGTGCAGCAAGTATACAGCTCCCGTGTGGCCGGTACGTGCGGCTGCGTGCAGGCAGGTACCTCCTGCCTGGCTGGGGAGGGCCTTGTTGATGCTGGAGCTTGACACTAGGGGAGAAATAAGAGGGGCGTTATAGGCCTATCGGTTATATAAGTAGATGTAGTTGGAGGAGGGTGTGGTGACATGCAGTGGTACAAATGCTGTAGCCATTGACTTATATATTACTGCGTAAGGACTGGGCTGAAGGCATGTTAAAATGACGCCTCGGACGTGGTCCCAATATGGTCTTTCCTAAGCCGAAGTGAACTAGTCCACGATCGGCTAGCTTCGGGTGCGGTCGTAAATTTTATTAAAAGCTTTATTTATGTTCTTTATACCTCGAAAATACCACGCCGCTTATACAAGGTTACATTAACGAGCAGACTACACCGATTCTCTGTATGGCGAACGCGTCGAGCAAATGTTCGGACGACCGTATCTTTAGTTTTTATATCAATGGCTGTAGCATAGAAATATTATAAAACCAAACCATTTTAAAAAAGTAACTATGGAGTTTCTTGCCGGTTCTTCTCTATAGGAAACCCCTTTTAGTCGACAAGTGGGTACTTGTAAAACGTCGACAAAAAGGTGTGAGTCTATGTGAAATAAAATATTTTCATTTTGAAATACGCCTGGTAATAGGTGCTAATGCCCAACCGCACCTTAAACACCTTCCAGGAACAAAAATGCATCATGCATAATCATCAGATCTGACTGAGAATAATACGAAGAATTCCAGAAAAATATCCTGTACGCGTTTTTAAGCGCATTTTTTTAAGGGTTTCCTTGAGCAACCATTGATCCCGATAGGTTACCACGTAATTTGGCGTGTTTTGAAACACTGGCAACTTTCTTCACTATCACTCAAGTAGTTGCTAAGCGAGAAAATTTAACATTCAACGTCAATATTTTTGATACTGGTCGTAGTTAAATAAAAACATTCGCTCGGGTGTTACGTCCTGAAAGTTTGACAACCAGTCTTCCAAGTGGTATCGTACTAACTGGGTTATGGAGGTCAGATAGGCAGTCGCTCTGTATAAAATCCTGGTAGTCAGATGCGTCCCGTCTCACTGAAAGCCGACCCCAACAAAGTTGGGAAAAGGCCAAGCAAGCAAGATGAGACATGAATATTTTTGTCCTTACTCCAAAATACCTGTCAATAAATGTTTTAAAACACTCACCAATCTTAGGTATAAGCATATCCACAGTGTCTCCCTTCAGGATTGCATCACATAACTGCTGTGGTGATTTATTAGGCGCCCCCGCAGCCTTTTCGCATAGTTTCTTCAGATCTATAGGGGGGGAGGGCAGCAAGTCCTCCGGGATGAGAGGACCTGGCTCTGGTTTAGGTGCCCGGGCCGTGAATGTGAGGTAGGCTGGTGTGCTGGAAGAAAAATAAGGGTTGGTGAACTGCCCGTCGGGGCTGCGGGTTGTTCGCAAGAGATACCGCGGCCTCGACATGAAGGGCTAAGAAGGAACATGGGTGGTTTTTAGTCAGTAGAAGTCTGACACTACCTTTCGCTCTTCCCAAGAGCGGGAGGGGTTATTTGATGATTTTCCACTCGTTAAAAAAAAAAAGGGTCTGTGAATATTTCACACTCGTATTGAGCCTGTGAAGTTAAAGGGGTTTGAAATTTTTCGTATGGAAGCTGGCATATCGACCCACCGCCATTTTGTTTTTTTTAGGAACCACGGCTCACGATGAAATTGGTATGTATAGGTAGGGGACACCTAGACGAACAAAAAATGTCATAGAACATGGTACCCCAAAATGTCACATTATCGAGATATGATCGACATATGAGTACAATGACCACATAAAAATAGACCTTTTACGTGTCTATAGGCGTTGATTATTGTTATTACTGTTTATTAAAAGAGAGTAGTTACATTACATACTACTAGGAGCACGAGAAAACTATTCTTTGACATAACATAGCATTTCATTGCAATGCAAAGCGATTTTCTCGTGCGTATAATAATAATCAACCTGGGAACTATTATTTGGATACAATTTAACGCCTTAACATGAACTTATGATTCTGTTTAGCCCGTCAGTTAGATTATCGAAAAATATTGGATACGTGTTTTCAGTTTTATCAAATTAATAAAAATTGACGAATATAAAACGCGTCCGGCTTGAAACGTCACTTGTAGGTAAAAAATGTACTAACATGTGACGTTACACGAGTTTTCGAAGCACTGTATGTCTTCATTTTTTGTTTACGTGAAAATAGAAAAAATATGTGTTCAATATTTTTGGGAAATCTATCTGACGGACTAATTAGTTTTTTTTGTCCGATCCCCTAATCTGTTGGTTACAATAAAACTTGAACATTCACTCACCACTGCTCCCTCTGGTCCGGCAAGAAGATGCGTTTGTTGCTGCACTTCATCTCGACCTTGACCTTCACCACCGTTGCGTTGGCGGGTTGCCAGCGGTAGGAGTACACGCCACAGTGTGGACAGCCGGGCCGCTGTTTGGCGTCGCTGTAGGGAATGCCACACTCTAGGTGGAATAAGTGGCCTGAGGAACATTGGTAGAAGGTACCCTGGAAAAAGAGAGATGGGAATTAGAATGATCAAGATTTTAGTAGACGGGCGTTTTGGAAGACCTTGTGTTATTAACGTACAAAATGAGCTGATCTAAAGATCAGCGTAGTTTGAATTTTGATTTTGTAGATCTGATAAGCAAGGCTATTGTGTATCTTTTTTTTAAATGTCAGTGGGTATCATAGTGTCCATCGATTAACTGTCAAATGGTTCCATTTTGTACCAAACCATTTCACAGTTCATTGATGGACACTATGATAGCCACTGACATTTAAAAAGATACGCAATAGCCCTGCAGGTTTGATTTGTAGGTTGGTGGTCTGATTGATGAACTTTTGATTTAATCCTGCCAAAATATTCACGTGTGTTTACTCCTCATTTTCATAATTTTCATGTCATTATACAGCTTCAATAGTAACCGAAAAACGTACAAAACGTTTGCCATAGAGTCCGACACAATCAAGATAATAAGAGATAATACTGCATTTTTTTATTGGGTTGAGGCACTGTTGTTTGAACCAGGAAATATTTTTTATTTTTTTTATATGTAATGGGCTTACTCTTGACCTCAATCTTGCCCTAAGGGCAGAGATGAGGTCAACGATGGAACGAGCTAACCCAGAAGAAGCCTATTTACTCGCGACTTAAATAGATTGGGGTTATGTGAGCTCGGGAAAACCGACGCAGGCAGGGAGTTCCACTCCTTGGCTGTGCGCATAATAAAAGATTTAGCAAAGCGCTTCGTTCGAATGTGTGGAACATCGACGCATTGCTTACCTGAGTACAAAATAGTCCACAAGCCGGGCAGCACATGTGTTTAGCCAGTTGCGCGGCATGCAAGGCGCACGCCAGGAAGTATGGCGCCCTCGGCCCCGCCCTCACTAGAGGAGCTAGCCCAGTAGGGTTGTTACTAGCACTATTTGTAGGGTTGCGCTCGCGACGCGCACTGTGTGAACAACCCACCCGAACCCCGTCTACGAGCTCGATTGCTTGGCAGAATACTGGTTCTGAGAACAAAGTAACGCATGTTTTAAAGACATTATGTAATACAACATCACGCCTGTAATTCCCGAAGGATTAGGCAGAGGTGTCATTCTATAATAAGGCAACTAAAGCAAATATATAAAATAAACAAAATAATCTTAAACAACTATAATAAAATAATTCATATTAAAAATCTTATTAAACTATACAATACACACACAAACAAGACATACACTGAACTTATTCGTGCCGTTCTTTAGAAAGGACAGTGCTTAGTAGGTACTCGTAACCGGCGTGCGTGTATGACCAGATGTGTGAATGTGGACGAGGCAAAAGGAGTATTTTAGGATCGTAGCAGATGGCGTTCTGTGGTTTCTGCCTACTTCCATGGGAAAAGGGCGTGAGTTTATGTATGTGTGTATACAATACACGTAACGTTGCCAGTGTGTTTCGCTGCGTTATGCAGACGAGCGCAAATCCAGACTCCGTGGTTGCTACTGACAAATTCCAGATGGACAAACCCAATGACATTTTAACCAACCTGGCAATCGCAACCACTAGGCCAACGGGGCCGTCTTGTGTGTTGGTTGATTTTTTATAAATATTAGCTTTTGCCCGCGGCTTCGCCCGCGTGGATGCAAACTTTAATCCCCATTTTTAACTCCCTTAGGGGTTGAATTAAAAATATATATATATACTAAAACCTTCCTGGAGAACCACTCCATTCATTGGTAAAAACAGCATAAAAATTAAAATCGGTGCAGTAGTTTTTGAGTTTATCGCGAACAAGACAGACAGACAGACGCGGCGGAGGACTTTCGTTTTATAATTATGTAGTGATGGTGATACAAAAAACAAAGCAGTTTTTAATAGTAAACATAATGCTTACCAGTAAGTTCATCAGGCGCCGCATACACATTGCTAGGTGTCTCACAGAAACAGGTCGCGACGATAGTGGCCTCGTCCACCGGACACGCAGCTTCTGAACCTTCGTCACCGCCTGCTGGGTTGCTGGGTAAACAAAGAAGAATGAAAGGGTTAACGTGAAGTTCTTCCAATGATATACGGATAAATTGTGACTGGCTGACTGATCTGATAAATTCAATGCTATTTTTTACAAACTTCTTTTTATTTAATTTGGCCTAAACTGAATTTCAAACAAGTTTCTATATCCAATTGAGCTGAAATTTTTCACACACCTTTGGTTCTGGTGAAAATACATTTTTGTGACATACATGATCCAAGTGCAATTAGGTTGTACTTAAACTTGTAGTAGTTTGTTAACTTTGCGTGTTTCCGAAAATGTAAACACAAAGTTTTACCTCCTATAATTTGTTATCTTACGGACCTAATATAGAATAACAAAACATGTATGAATCATTGCTAAATATTGCAATTGCTGTAAGTTACTGCATTGACTCATTACTGGTCGTTCCCCTCTCTCACAGAAAAAAAAGAGAGAGCCTGTGTCAGTAGAGGGAAAATAATTATAGGCTAATTTATTTTATCCTATTATATCTTCACAATTTAATTAAATTAACTTTCATCAACAATTTTCGAAATGCACTTTGTTCTTTTTCGTGTGGTGGCTAACCTCGAGTCCAAGTTTTTATTCCTCTGACATGGTTTTACATTTCTCTCAGGCACGCTAGTTTCCTAACGATGATTTCTTACAATGAATACGAAAAATCTCGACTCTGACTTGGCAGTTCGACGGTCAAACCACTAAAACAACTTACCTTGTCTCCTCCATTTCAGCGTCTGAGTGAGCTTCGTCCCCACCCGAAGACCTATGCTTCCGTCGTTTGCGATGGCTCCTGAGAATAAAAATGAAAACTAGTGAATAAGGGTAAATTATCAGAATAAGTAAAGGTGAAAGAACATGGTCTCACCTCTCGCTCTCTTCATAATTGTGTCTGGTTGATCTTTTTGATGATCGGCGAGGTGACCTGCCGCCAAATTACCAGTCATTTAGGAACTGAGCCTTATTGAAAAGGTAACAAGGTTAGTTTTAAAGTTTAACTATTTATAGCTTCACCATTCGCCCAAGAATTTAAGCAAGAAGCATTAGAAAGGACGCAATATAATGGAGGAAAGGATCTTTTACAAAAAAAAAACTTTGCAGATCAAATAAGAACTATTTGGGTTGTTAGTTTGTAACTACAGAAGCAAAAGGTCAGTGTGCAAACACAAAGGTTGTGAAGTAGATGTGAACTGATCACCATTGTGACCATTTAAAAACAAAAACTTTGCCCACTCTATGTATTTCTCCTGTATCATTCATGGGTGTGTTTACAAAAAACATCCAGACCCAGAACAACTATTTGTAGGCCATACAAATATTTGCTCCGTGCGGGATTTGAACCCGCGACACTTAGCCACTGGACCCATTGGATTAGCAATGTAAAAGCTTTGATATACAAACTCCAGTACGTCAAGCTACTCTACTACACGCTGTCAAATTACTTTAATAGATTTTCATCATTATCGTTAAAGCATTCAGTTCAAAGTTGATTGGGAAAATTGCTGGTGTCTGTACTTTAAGGTGTATTATATGTATATGCATGAGTATTTCAAGAGTTGTGCAAAGACTGGAATATTGACTCAAAGACTGTGCAGTTAGGTATAAGGATGCTGGATGCTGTTAGCTTACAATGTCACTTATGGGATATCTTACGAGATTTTGAACTATTCTGAGCTCTCCATATCCTCTTAGCTTCAGTGATGGATGTATGCCAACAAAAGATGCAGTTCCGGCGGTATCAATGAAACTTACACGCAATCTCATCAATCTTAAACGGGATAAAATCCTTAAAATCATTGGAATTTTAACAGGTCACTGTTCTTTAAACAAACATCTATTTACCATAAGTGTAACAGATAGCTCACAGAGCAAAGGATGCACGGAGGTGGGAGCAACACCACGGCACGTACTCCTAGAGTGCAGGAGCGTGGCAGATCACCAGGCACAAAGTCTACAATCTTCATAACTCTCCCGGAAGCCTGCAGCAGTCTAGGAAGGCTGTTACAATTCTGGGACGACGTATGTTGGTTGGAGTAGGTAATATATGAACATCACGCACAATGGCCCAATCAAGAAGGTAAGTGCGGATAAAAGCCCAGTTAAACTAAACTACCCTCTTAGCTTAGCTAGCATAGCTTCTCTGTACTATTGAAAATCACAGAAGATATCCCCTAAATGACTTTAGTTATAAATCGTGAACATGTAAATAAGTGAATGAGAATGTTAACAAAAACTTACTTATGCTCTTCTTCACCAACAGGAGACGACCTATCACTGTCATTCATGCCAAAAGACGAGCAGAGCCTAGTAGACCTCCTCGGTCTATTCTTAGCAGCAACTTCAACAGTGCACTGAAAGTCTTCACTTGAGTCCTCGTCAGTCTCCAACAGTTTGCTGATCACTACTGGGTCATCATCCATTTCATCATCTTCTTCTAATTCCTCTGCTTCCACGTCTTCGTCTTCTTCTTCTTCTCCTTCTATTTCTCTGTTTTGTAGATGGGTGTAATGACTATCAGTAAAATGTGTAGTTTGTGGATTATTGTATTCAAGAGTTGTAATGGTAAGTAGGTTATTGTAAAGTTATTTAACAATATGGGTACTTGCATAATGTATGGCTTTTAGTAGTTACTTCATTTATATGTCAATTAAGTATTTCCTACTACCCTCACTATGAAAATGATATAGTTATAATCTTGAGTTTGTAGCCCTGTTTTTTTACTTTTTATAAAAGGCTGAAGTTATGGCATCTTTCAAAGTTTTGATGTTACATATTGATTGAGATCAACTATAGATTCCAGTAAATAAGCTAGTTAGTTGATGGTTGAACAATAATAAAAGAAATGCTCAAGATGTAAGCTTGGGACCTACAAGTTTTTTTTTTTTTCTTCTGTTACCTGCTTCGTGGCAATCTGTTGGACACAACAATAAGCCACTTTTCTGTCCGATACTAGTGCACCTGATAAGGCGTTTTATCTACTAAAGTAAGTTATTTTTCTTCTATTAATAAAGTATTTACCTGTTTTCATTGTCACTCTCATCCACCTCATCAGGGTTGATAGCCTTCAGACCAAGCTCACACAGGTGCCTCAGCTTCATCACAGTGTTCTGACTCTGACTATCATCATCCCCTTCTATGTCCACCATAT
Organism: Diarsia brunnea; assembly: GCA_949774965.1. Taxonomy (NCBI): domain Eukaryota; kingdom Metazoa; phylum Arthropoda; class Insecta; order Lepidoptera; family Noctuidae; genus Diarsia; species Diarsia brunnea. The sequence continues at coordinate 1,910,787 of OX458998.1, read as the reverse complement.
CTTCATCATCCTCTGGCTCTTTCTTCTTCTCAACTTCAGTTACTATGGGACGGGCTGACCGCCTTGTCCTGACACCCTCCTCAGGAGACTTGTCAGTCTGTATACCAAGACGGGCATTGTTCTGAGATTCAAGACCAATACGCAGCTCTTCATTGGCAAGTATTTTAGCCGTGGGTTTTATTCTACGGGATAGGCGCTGTGGGGCTTGCTGGGTTTCGTAAGACTTCTCTTTTCTGGCGATAGCATTAGCGAGGATATTGTCCGAATCGTCACGGCGGCGAGTGGAGCGCTTGGGTGTTGTGTGGGAGCTGTCAGACTCATCGTTATCTGATGTTGTCTGAGTACCTGACTTGTCTTTCTTGGGCGACGTCTCGCTGTCGCAAATCCACTCCCACTTGCCGCGCGTCCTGCTCGACCGCCGCGGAGCCTCCTCGTGCTTCTCCTCAGTAGTCACGATCTTCATATTATTGCTACTCTTCGCACTGTTCTTCTCCGATCGAAATGTCAATACTATACGCGGTTTAGGCTCCTCGTCCCCTTTCTCCGATCTCTTTGCATCTATCTTGTCCACAGTTACTGTTAGATTCTCAGTGGATTGTTTATCGACTTTTTTCTTGGTAGGCGCGTCTTCATCCGCATTCATGGTGTCTTCAAGGCTGTTTCAAATCCTCAAGGCTGGGTTTCTTTCACTTTTCGTTTTGTTTCACTAACGTACACTTACTAGGCTTATAGGATATATTATAAACTACGTCGATCATTTAAAAATAAAATAAATCAAGATATACATAACTTTGTGACAGTAAACTAGTAAAATAATATAGATTCTCAGTAAGTTTCACGAAGGCATTATTGTAAATATTTTAGAGGAACTGTTAGAGGTTTTATGTATAATTAAATTATTATAATTTTTAAATGAATTCTATGAAATTACATGTAAAATCAAAATCAATACTTTACTGATGACAAACATCTGTCTTCTATAGAGTCCCTTTAATGCACGTCACAGCAATGCACACACCAGCAATGCACGACACTGGAACGTACAACACAGGAGTGTACAACACTGGAATTGGAAACAAGGGAATATGCGTATGATTCAAATAACGCTTATTTTTTTTTTATATGATCTCTTTACTTTTAGATTTACGTACATATTAATATTTTTTAATATAATTTCGTTTTGATTATGAAAATAATTATTGAAAAGTGCACAAAATGAGAGGGAAATTCAAATTAGTTGAAACGCAACGCTATTGGTCGGAACGAATTGTGACGTAGAAGTCTATCTAAACAAACAAATGTCTGTCAGCCAGTACAAATTTGTTGAGTGCTTGCGATTCATAGACATATAAATATAAGTGGACTAGAAATACCTACAAAAAAAAGGTGCATACCTACAACCTTGAACGGTACTCAAAATGGCTGCCAATGCTAGGGTTGTGTCAATCATGGAACATAGTATTACTGTAACGAGTATCGAAACTGGTACTACATAATAGTATTACGAGTATTAGTAGATATCACGGTTGAATTATAATGAACAGTTCGTTGTAACAGAAAACCATGAGTAAATTTACTTTACTTCTGATACCTGAGAATAAAGTTAATTTAAAGTGGTTTTCTGAACAAAATTAAAGAATGCAACGTTTGCGCTTTCGGTTATACCTGCAGGGCTATTGCGTATCTTTTTAAATGTTAGTAGCTATCATTGTGTCCATCGATTAACTGTCAAATGGTTAGTTTAGTATACCAAACCATAACCATTCGACAGCTAATCGATGGACTGTAGGTCTGTAGATTCTGGTAGGTATTCAGATCTTAGTGAAAAACAAATTCTTCTAATAGGAAGACGATTATGTTTCTATTATGATTAACATACTGACTGGTGGAGTAAAATAAAATAAGAATGATTTTTATTAAATCTGTTTATTGGTGTGATAATTATGATAAATGATGTTTATTTTGCAAGAGGAGCTCGTGGCTTACCAAGAACTGCCACTCGGATCGATCTTTAGGTTAAGCTGCGCTTGCCTAGGTTGGTCTGTGGATGGGTGACCGCCCAGTATATGCCGAGTTTCCTCCGTGCCTCGGAAAGCACGTTAAGCTGTTGATCCCGGCTGTCATATAAAGATCTTTGACAGTCGTTACAGGTAGTCAGTAACCTGAAAGTCCTGACATCCAGTCTTACCAAAAGGTATCGTATTACCTAGTGTTAACTGGGTTGTGGAGTTTAGATAGGCATTCGCTCCATGTAAAATATTGGTATTCAGCTGAATCCGGATAGACTGGAAGCCGACCCCAACATAGTTGTGAAAAGGCTAGGCAGATGATGATGATGTTTATTTTGCAAATAGGTTTTTACATACACTTTTACAAGTCACTTTTTATTAAAACTAGATGGGGTCGGTGTTTCGTTTCTGACTACTTTGAGAAGAAACTTCCGAAACAAACTCAGAGGTCATGGTCTCTTTTAAAGTCCAGACATAATCTTGGTATACACACATGAAAACTATGCAGATTAGTGTCTGAGATGGTCATTTGAAGAAAGCACCACACAGATTTTAGTTGACCCGTCCAGTCGGTGCAAGCATGCTGATGTCTTATTTTCAGATCACGTATAACAATCATATAAGTCTGTGGGACGGTATCTCGGTTCTGTGAACCACGGGCCAGAGCACGGTCACTCGAACAGATATCGTTCCAGCGCAGCGAAGGAACTAGTATCGGAAACTATTACGCAACGGTACAACACTATTCATGTTTGTAAACAAACGAATAAAATTAAGAAATAACAAAAAGGTCTCTGGGACGGAAATAAACCCAAACATTAACACTATATCAATAAATTAATGATCGCTTAGCATTTTTTTCATCGAAAGTGTATTACTCCTAGATACTATTGCATGAAAACCGGCTTCTAACCTGTGCACCGACAATTGAGGTTGATTTTTCTGGTTTCTTGCACCACACTTCACAATACAGTACGCAGGCATATTGAATTGCTGTTTTTTTAATAAGTATATGCAGTTTTATAGGTAAACTCTTCGTAATTTTGTCACAAATCTCAATTTATCAAAAAGTAAACAACTATTTGACAGCAGAACTACCACGAAACTCGCCGCATAACATGGCGGAAACGGCACCTACCTACTATTGTGTGACTCGTAACACCAAATGTTGCCATTATGAGCAACAACTGAAATATTGTTGTCTCTTTCATCAAATACGATTACTGTATTAGAAAGAACGAAACAAAACGATATTTCACATTCTGTAACCTATTTCACTCATATTTGTATAAGCAAATGTGTCTATAGAATATCGCGGCGGCTCTATATTTTTCCTTACTCATTGTTGCGATTATATTGTTTTATCGAGATTTTGAGCAGTTATTGATTGAAGAGAAATTAGATTCACACGAAAATGACTGATATCGGTTACGTCAAGGCACAATCGGACAATTTTCCGAAAATTGATGTGTTTATGATGGCCACGTATTTCGCATCAAATTCGAATTTTACGTCTACTGAAATAAAAGGAGTGAAAGCAGCAAGGTAATTACACAATAAATATTATGTTTATTCGATCTTCCACGCCTTTGGATAGTTTTTACCTGTATGTCAAGAAAAAGGGCATACTTAACCTTAAAATATGAATGAAAATTCAAAGGATAGAGGTTATTTTATGAAAAAAACATTATTTACAGCATAAGCTGTTTTCTAATATGAACTTGACACTCTACTCGAGCTGACAGCAATCAAAGGACTAATGAATTTTTCCTATGGTGTCATAATCGTGGGCTACGAGTCGTACAATGCTTTTGGATTGTATTTACATTTTGTTTTATTTTTTTTTAGATCTGAACGAGAAACATATGGCGAATCTGCAGTTGGATATGTGCAAGTTAAACGGAAGGGTAATATATGCACTGTGAAGGCTCGAATAACACCTGAACACAATGTCCGTCAGAAGTGTTATTCTGTAACACTTGTGTTTGATGAGGCTGAAGAAACAATATTATCAGTTCAATGTGAAGACTGTGCAGCTCACAAAGGTAGGTCACGGTATTTTTATTTTATTTGTTTATTGAGTGAACATCTCTATGGATCATTTTACTATTGAATATCTACATAAAAAATATTATTTTACAGGAGGGTGTAAACATGCCGTTGCTTTCTTGGGCTGGGTGCATAGACGCAGTGTAGAACCACCTTCCACTAGTGTTGAATGCTACTGGAAAAAGTCAACATTATCAACAGTGGGAACAACTCTTAAATTCATGAAGGCGAAGGATATGTGCAACATACCCAAGATGCAGCAACCTGTAAGCGGTGCTGAGTCAGCACAGGCTTCAACTAGCAGGGAAAGTTTTTTGTCTGTTTTAATAAATCACAGTAAAAAAGTTGGTGACACAGGCAACCAAATAATGAAGTATTATAATGAGCCCAGTGATATTGAAAAAATGTCCATACATTATTTGGTAAGCATGATGCTGGAGGACAAACCGAAGACCCCACAAGAATTCATCGATTATTGCATGAAAGAAATGCATACAGAAGTGTGTAAGAAAGCAGCACTGGAAACATTAAATCAAAGTGACTGTCCATTGTGGTATGAGCTGCGGTATGCCCGAATTACTGCTTCTAAAGCTTATGAAGCTTCCCATTGCAAAGTTTTTGATGGGTCCTTAGTGGAAAGTATTATGGGAGCATCAAAATTACGGGACACGGATGCCATGAAAAGAGGCAGACAGTTAGAGAATGAAGTTGTTAAAGTTGTAGAAAAAATGAAGAAAATAAAAATAAATAAATGTGGAATCATGTTAAGCCCTATACATCCCATTATGGGTGCATCCCCTGATGGTGAAACTGATCATTACAGCATTGAGATTAAATGCCCTTCTTCTGAAAAATCAGTAAGCTGGTATATAAAAAACAACCAAATAACAGCAAAATGCATGGCACAAGTGCAGTTGCAAATGCATTTTTCAAATAAAAATAAAGCGTTATTCTGCATAGCTCACACTGATTTTGAGGAATCAAAAAATGTCGCTATTGTGGAAGTTGATTATGACAAAGAAATGTGTGAAGAGTTAATAAATAAATGTAAAATTTTTTGGGGTAATGCTATTTTTCCTGTATTATTTAAATAAGATGTAGAAATAAAACTAAAATTAAATAAATCTACTTTTTTATTAAAGAATCTTGCATATTTATTAAACCACAAGCTATAATTATAACTTCATCCATAATAGGGATCAAATTGTGGTCCACACATGCATGAGGCAGTAACATATGAAATTCTCTTAATCTACTAATAACACGTTCAACATGAATTCTCAACGCTGCAATTCTTTTTGCCTGCTTTACTTCTTCTTTGGTACAAGCGACAGCCTTACTAACAGAAGGGGGTCTTATAAGAATACAATTCTTTTTCACTAACAAATGTGATATATCTTTAAAACCCCTGTCTGCCATAACTGCAGTATTAGGTTGTAAAAAATTAAGAAAACCACAGTCTTCTACTATCATCACATCTGTTGCCCTGCCACCATAGCCATTGGAAATAAAAGTTACCAAGCCATCAGGTGTACAAGAAAGCAAATATTTTAATGTATTACATTTTTTATAATTCGACCAAGATAGTGACTGCCAAACTGCATTTGATGGTTTTTCAATTTGTATTTCTAGGCAATCAATTATAGAAACAACATTAGAATACCTGGCCCTGAATGCTATAGGCAATTTTTTTAAAATGTCTTGTGATTTTTGCCAGACAACAATTTCTTTCATCTTCATTGCCAATACAGGTACACTTTTTGAAAAAATTCTACTTATTGTACTTTGTGCATATCCAAATTGTAAGGCTAATATACTGAAAGATTCATTTAATTTAATTTTTTTTAAAGTAATTAAAATATCTACAGTGGGTAGTGGTATGTTGTCACTTAATAGTTTTATTAAATAGTGTGACCTTTTTGGTACACCTGTCAACATTTTAGGTTCCTTGTCAATAGATAATAACATACAAGCACGCATTTGACTTTTAAATTGTGTTTCATTAGGTGAATCAGCCTCTGCATTCCAGATTGATTCCGGTGAACTTATTTCAGGTTCAAAAGATGATGATGATAACACTGAAGGTTGAACGGAAGAGACTGATGCAATATCAAGATCAGCATTATCTCGGAATAATGCTCTTTTAAAGCCAGATCTATGAGCTATTTTTAAAGGAGAAGTTGATACTGTTTTACTTGAAATAGGAATTGGAGATACAGCTGTGTTCTTTTTCTTGCCACACAAATTAACATTAACACCTTTACTTCTGAAATAGACTTTACTATTCACTTGAACAGCTTTATCAACATACATCTTGTCTTCAGTAGATGAAGTGCTGCAACCAGCTTCACAAAGGTTTTTCATTTCTGTATCTTCCGTGTGTATTTGAGATGAAGATGTACTTGCTTCTATAAGATCAATTTGTGATAATTCAGTTGGCTTCGGAGTGCTACCACTTTGTTTAGCAGGTGGTGCAGATAAAGCTTCTTGAATTATTTCTAAATGTCTTCTTTTTTTGTTAGCTTGCCTGTCTGATGATGGCTGTGGTTCAGTATTCTTTTGACACTGAAATTTGTGAGGAAGGATGCCTTTCTTCAATCGTAATACAGTTTTATATTTTTCTTGTAAATTCATTATTTTGTACTCAATATAATTAGCTGTATCTTCTTCTAACTGAAAAACAAACATAATAAATTAAAACATAATATTATGAAGTCTGTAAAACATCTACATTGCTTCAAGATTTTTATAAATATTAGTTTGGAATATTCGGTGCTTAATTTATTTTGAAAATCTAAAATTCATAAGATATCTAACTTAGTTTATAGTAAGTCTGAGTCAGTCAGTGGTCGTAATTAAACCAAACCTTTCTACATAAAGCTATTTTCAAGTTAGTTACCAATTAGAGGTTATATTGATGACCATAACAAAGATTAGCAGATAAACAAACAAATTGTACTTAAACTGAAAACAATACTTACGTCGAAATGGTCTTCACAACAGTATAAACAAGTTGATGGAGATATCATGTCTCTTTTCATGATTTTACACCACTTTCTCCTTATATCTACACCTCTCGGTACAAGAAAAAACACTTTATTTGGTGCATTCCTATTTGTGTTTTTACACAAGGGCACGATACAGTACCGAAAAACCGGTTTATTGTCCTGTTGCATTATTTAATTGAAATAAAACACAATTTAGAAAGATTACAGCATAGAATACTTCTGCAGCCATTCATTATTTGTTTGTTGTTATAGATTGTGACGTCACGATCAGCGCGGCAAAATGGCGGTCGTTTAAAAATCTGAAATCAGCCTACTATTTTAAAACTTTTTTTTTGGACCAAATATTGTATTTTAGGTGCAGGTTTTTTTTTTACATATATATAATGACGTAAATTATCATTTAAAAATATAAAAAAAATACATGCATATTCCCTAACCTTGCTGGTCCGACCCGAGAATGTACAGCATGATAATTGGCGACATCGCGTGATTGGCCGACTGGTTAGCCAATCAGGTGACTCGAAATTTTGGGACTTGGATACTAGGTAATTGAGCTAGGTAGTGCTGTCCGAAAGACGATTGATTGCGTGATTGATAGATTGATAGGGATAGATGATATACTCGATCAGCCATTGGCCGTTATAACACGTTCCATTTTAAGTGTGTTATCTCCAGCGATATTTATATTATATTATAATTTATATTTTACGTTCGCCAGCAATTAAAAAAACCACCGTCAGAAAAATCAGAAAACAGAAATCATTTATTTTGCTAAGAAACAAACAAGATATGAAGGTAACATTGTAAAACAGTTTCAACACACTACCTTACGGCATGCAAAAAATACAGAAAATATTATTATTCACTCAATTATACAATCAACTAACAACAAACAAATAAAATAATGAATTAAAATACAGACACAAATCATATAAAGTCATGAAAATAATGTTTGAGGAACTAACATTATTCAAAAGTAGGGTAACACTAAATCATAGTACAATGTACATCGAATGTCATCGGCTGTCATCGACTTGTTTTGTTTGTAACTCGTTATTTAGTGCATTTTTATTGCTTTTCAAATCTACGTGGACAAAACTTTGAAGAAACGTGTTAAATATGAGGAAAACAAATAGGAGTGGAGCTCGGGAAATTATTTTTAAAGTGTATCAGCGATGTTTGTTAGAACACCAAGCTGGACAAATTTGATCAAATTTGGATGATATTTATACTCGAACAGCAGCTTTAACAGGTATGTAATCGTGTTATTGTTTGTTTTTTTATCTACCAGAAGTTACAAATTTAATAATATACGTTTCTTAGACTAAAATACGGATTGTTTACATTGCGCATTTATAGGTTAGATTGCAAATATAAGTAGGCCATATTGTAGTGCGATCAGAACTTTTGATACTTTTAGATGATCAAATTTACCGCTGATTTTAAATATGAATAAGTTTTAACATGTTTGAAATAAAAATAGTTCTACCTATTTACTGTTGGATATTACATAAATTATGTTTTTTTTAATCTTTCTTTCAGGAAAATCTGAGAGTACAGTGAGGCGTATAGTAGATGAAGGCTATTAAAATGATGGCAAATTTGGTACGGCTTCCACCGTATCACTGCGATTTAAATCCTATATAGCTCATTTGGGATCAAGTAAAACAGAAAGTGGCAGAACACAATGTTGGGTCACGTGATGTCTGCCTTCCTGCCTTCCTTCGATAGCATTACACCAGAAAAATGGAAAAACTGTTGCCGTCATGTTGCAAACATTGAAAACGAATATTATGAACGAGGAAGAACCCTATATCAAGAAATAGATGAGTTAGTCATTCGCCTAAGCGAAGATAGCAGTAGCAATGACAGCAGTAGTAAAGACGTTATTAGTGACGCAACTGACAATGAAAATACTTTTTTTAACATAGAATAATTGGAATCAGATTATGAAAGTGATTAATTATTATGTTATGGGAAATTTTTCATAAATAAAAAAAAAATTAAAACATATAATAAAAAATATGTAAGAACATTTTTCTTTTATTTACTCATTTCATTTGAACCATCGGGACCGGTCAATGTGGCGACACTTAGGGGAGGCCTATGTCCAGCTGTGGACGTCGTTCGGCTGAAATGATGATGATGATGATTTGAATGACCGAGACCATAGAGTTGTGCTATCTGATCGTTTATGCAAACTAATAAAGGTCGGAAGGAAAATATCGTGAGGAAACCTGGACTTATAATTATTAATATAAGTCTGAAATCTTGAGCAAGCGTGGTGATCAATGCTCGAGCCTTCTCTTTTGAGAAGAGGCCTTTGCCCAGCTGTGGGACAGTAATAGCAATATGGTAATATTATTTATAATGAAGGTCGCATCTTTGTCTATGATTCTGTATTTTTTTTTAATAAGATTACCTACGCATTTACGACTTTACCTTTTCTATCCAGTTTAAAAAAAGCGACTCGTCGTTTTCATTAAAACCAGGTTTGCTTCTAGTACAAAATAATGTGCTAGTATCAAAATCGCTTTAGTCACACTATACAGGGTTGCAAGGTGCACGACCGCAGCGCCCTCATTTATTTTCATGACTTTATAGACAGACTGTACATTCCCATCATAAACCAAACATCAATAACAACAATCTTTCCCATAAATTTAACAAATAATTGATTAAAATTGATTATTTTGCATACATTAACAGGGTGCATAATTAAATTTAAAATAAAATATGATAAATTAATAAAAACATCATAGACTCATAACAATAAAATAAAATTCATTAAAATTTATTAGAATAAATTAAAATAAAATTATAAGCTCTTATCATCCAAAAAATCTTGTATAGAATAATAACATTTATCCATAAGTAAGGATGTAAGCCTCTTTATAAATATGCTAAATGATTATTCTTTGTAGGTATGAGGTATTTTATTATAGATGACTGGCCCCTTTGATAGTAAGCTTTTTCTTAAAGCTGTTTTGTACCTACCTGTAAACATTAGATTTTTGTATTGCGATCTAACTGATCCCGGACGTATTCTAATATCGCCCGGTATCGGTAAAAGGTGTATGTTTGCTCTAACAAATATAGCTACTTCAAGTATATACAGAGACGGAAAGGTGAGTAACTTTAGAGACTTGAAAACACGTGCACAACTGTCGGTGTTTTTAAGACCAGTCATCGATCTTATGCTGACTTATGCAACGTTTTTGGCCTTCTCGCGTCAGTGTCATTTTGGCTCCGGTAAGGGTGCGATATTTGAAATTTGTTTGTTTATTGAGGTTGATTGATGGGTTTAAAAAGCGTAGTCGACGCTCAACAGATGGTCGGAACGAGCAAAACAAAAAACTGCCACCCTATACCCCGTCAGCCATGGCCTTCGGCCTACGCTCCTCATGTCCCAAAGTATGACTTTTGGGACCAAATTTTAAATGCATGAAATAAAAAAACAAACGAAAAAAAAAACTCGATTCACTTTGGCTGGGATCGACCTCAAGTCACAAGATTGTAAAGCGGCGCTGTAGGGGAACAGAGGGTATTGGGAGACAGAGGGTAATTGGAGCGGTGCGACTAGAGACAAAACTATAGCTCGTATTCACTCGGTTGCCACTCGGGCGCCTTCGGCACGGTGCTATTGTGTTTCCCTGCCGCGGTAGACTCGCCAGTGCCGCGTGTTGTGTGACCACGGACACCTGTCGATTTTTTGCCCTATGCTTATTAAAAATAAGAAATTTCATCGGCCAGGTATGTTTGCAGTTATACGTTTGTTACAAACAAACTTGTTTTCTTTTATAGCTAATGTTATCAATTTTAAGTATCTGTGCGTATAATTTAGTTACAAGCTAGATTCAGTATATAATTTTATTTTATTTCAAAATGGTGGTAGCTGGGTAATCGGAGCTTATTAAGCTATGATTACCCTTTGTAGCTCCGATTGCCCCATATGCATAGTAATATGTTTTAAATTTGTTTTAGAAACGTTTAGAGAAAAAATACAACAAAGAAAGAAAATGTACCGCAGGAAAAGAAAAGAAACGAAAAAAGACAACCAACAAAAAAGTAAAAGGAGTACAAAATAAACGTTTTGAGGATGAAACTGACACATCTTAAGAAGAAGACGTTGAGAATCTTTGCGATGAGTCTGAATATGCAGAAGAAGAGAGTGTGTGCTATGTACAGGAAAAAATAACGAAATGTGGTACCGTTGCAGAAATTGCGGTAAATGGGCACATAAAGAATGTTCTGGCTATGAAAGCCCGGTTGATTATATTTGCGGTTTTTGCTTGAATACTTAAAGTTAATTGTAATACGGTTACGTTTATATTAAAATTGATATGAATATTGTTTCAGACTGACATAGAAATGTTTGAGGCTGATTTAATAATTAAATAGCTCCCATTACACATATGGGAATTTATAGGCTCTCATTTCCAAAGTCGGGTAATGAGAGCGATTCTGTTTTTTTCTTTATAGTTTATCAGTGGCCAAATGCCTGATAATGTAACGTTACCGCTGTGATTAAATGATAGTCAAATAAGTAAGATTTAGTTTCTAATAAAAAGTTTCTAAAGTATCCATAAATTTAACTTTTATTGAACTTTTTCCTTAGTAGGCTCCAATTCCCCCCGTCTCCCCTACCCCCAGCTGGCTTGTTATAAACCGTGGCGAATATGTAGGTCTTATGCTGCGTCTGCAGGTCAGTAATGTTCGGGATGGCGAGAGACAAAATGACATTGGCGCGAGTTGGTCCTGGAAAAACAACTACATATCGATGTTTGTCAAGAAAACATGACCGTCTCACGCTAGTGTCTTTTTGGCTCCGCCATCTCGATAATATGTCCAAGTAAAAATTAACCTACGCTGATTCCAAAACCATTTGGAGATTTTAGGGTCTTAAGCCTTATTTTTCTTTTTTTAGCTCTCTATATCACAAGATTGTGTTTATTTTCACAATAATACTTTTTTTTTTTTATCTTCTTTATCTAAGGGATTTTTGTGGACAATTGCGACGATGTCAATCCCATCGTGCTTTTACAATAATACTTGTGTAACCATTTGACCTCTAAATGACGTCTTAACGTAGTCAGAACAGACTACTTCCTTCGTATTTTTCAAGATAAATTAAAAAAAAAAAACTGTTTTAGTCTGTCATACAGTGTTTACATTCTCGTCAGTGTCAATGCTAGTTGCTTTAATTTCTCTTTCTCTACGTTAATAATTCTTTGTACACGACAGACTTTAATACTTACTGCAACATTGATCGACCATTGCACGCTTTACGGAACTGCCTGCCTATTGTTTGGATTAGATAAATATGGATCAATTTGTACGCAGCGACTCCACAAACTTGCCCAAATTGGATAATGTTATGATCTGAAAATTTGAAGAAAATAAAAAGGTTACCCTGTATTGGCTAAATTACGACGCTCAATACACTAGGGACCTGATTGATAAAGCGTTGATGTTTTGGAAAATGTTTATATACAAAAAGATTATTAGTGGTGCCAAGACATAAAACTTATTGTTATGTTTATAATAATAATAATATGTTTTATGGTGTAAAATAAGGTATTGTACTAACTGCTTGATTCTTGTAAATTCAACTGTATTTACTGTTTAGTGCTTATTACAAATAAAACGATAATGTTACTTAATCAGTCTTTATTATTTCACTTTGTAAATTTATTAAACCACATGCAATTAGCACTACATTGTCTAGGTATCCAACATGTTTGTGGCTGACTACAGAATGAGGTTTTAGAAATCAAAACTCTCTATGTGCACCCTTAACCCTTCGTGTGCCGGTGCGTATATCCACGCGAGACACAATGGCTTTTTAATTGTCTCCATATAAACGGCATACAACAAGTTAAACTTGCCACAACTTTACTTTGAATAACTTCTTCTTTTGTTGGTTTACTCGAGGCATAAACACTGGGAGGGCGCAGAAGCTGCCTTTCGCCATTAAATGAGATTCGATTTCTTTGAAACCCCTATCAGCCATAATGACTGCACAGTCTGGTAAACATTCAATTAAGTCACTTTTTTGTACTAAAGCTTTATCTGATATTCTACCACCATAACCCTTTGAGACATAAGACACAAACCCATTAGGGTACTACCAAACACATATTTTACCGTGTTAGCACTCTTATATTGGGACCAAGTCTGTGCTTGACGTATGGGGTTATGTGGTTTTTGAATTTCTGTTTCAAATGCATCTAATATTATGCATACAGTTGAGTATCTAATTTTAAATGCTAATGGAAGATTCTGTTTAATTTGTAACAAAGTAGGTACATATATAAATTGAATTTTGGAAAAAGTTTACTAGAACTTGTAGTCTCGTATAAAGTGCTTGTGAAAATGTTACTCTTGAAATCTGGAATTGGTCACAAATTATATTTACAGGATCATTTATTTTAATTTTAAATAAAACTATAATGATATAGAGTTCACTTATTTTTGTGACACTTTGAGTTGCAATGTGTTTAATCAACCAATAATATTGTTTTGGTAAACCTAAGTATGCCTTTGGGTCTTTGGCAATAAATTTCAACATCTGGTTTCGGGAACTGTGATCTTTATTTAATGATGTAGTGGTTTCTGTATCAGATGTAAAGCCATAAAGTGAGGGCACTGGTGTAATTTCACAAGATACCAAGGATACCGAAGATGCCAGTGAAGGCAAATCCATTGTTTTTTGCATTAACATCATAAATGTACTCCGGTCTATCATTTCAATGTGACATTGAGTAGAAGCATCAATCTAAAATTAAAAAACATTATAATTATTATAATACATCTATACTAATATTATAAAGCTGAATCTAAAATAAACAACATATTTTATCAAAAAAAAGTTCTGGACTAATAATAGTATAAATAAATAAATCTTACTTTTATTGAATGTGTTTAGACATATTATGATGTAGCAGTAGGCTGAGCAGGCATCTTAGTAAAATAGTTTTCGGTATGCATCTGTGAGGTCGTAATAGGTTTCAGTAGGAGAGATTTTAAGCTAGATGTTTCCCCCGGAACAGTTTTTGTTTCCTGAAACAGTAATTAAATGTTGATGTCCGAATTAACATAACTCATAATATTGTACTTACTTAACCTTTTCATGTGGGATACTTACATATTTACTACATGATGGCAAATCATGGGTCAGTGGGTCGTCTTAGGGGCGGATTTTACCTCCTCGCACCACTTCTTTTTTAGCGTTTGTTTCACATTTACAAACAATTTGTGTCGGCTATTTGTTGTAGTGTTTGTACATGACGGTACGAAGCATTTAGCACCAGTTGTCAATGACAGATTCATTGCACGGATCCTCAGCACGTTTAATGGACAGAAATTAAATTTGCTAACAATCGTAGGAAAAGTAACTCAATCAAACAAAAAGTTCACAGCATTCACATTTCACAACAAAATAAAAAATCTCATCTGTCAAGTGTCAACTGTTGACAATGTCAAGTTTGAAGTTATCTATTAGTGTTTTTTGTATGTACTGAAAACGTGGCAAAGACTTAAAGCTATTCAGACTACTACTAATTTTTTGGAGGAGCTCGTGGCTTAATAAGAACTGCCACTCGGGCCGATCTTTAGATAAAGCTGTGCTTGCCTAGGTTGGTCTGTGGATGGGTGACCGCCCAACATACTGAGTTTCCTCCGTGCCTCGGAAAGCACGTTAAGCTGTTGGTCCCGGCTGCTTGGCAGTCGTTACAGGTAGTCAGTGACCTGAAATTCTGACATACAGTCTTACCAAAGAGTATCAAATTACCTAGTAGGTATTAACTGGGTTGTGGAGGTCAGATAGGCAGTCGCTCCATGTAAAATACTGGTATTCAGCAGTATCAGTATCAACATAGTTGGGAAAAGGCTAGGCAGATGATGATTACTACTAATTTTTTATGTGGTGCACATTGATAGCAGACTATACAATTATTATTCGTTCCACTCATATTACTCTAGGAGTCACTTTCCTGCTAGGGTAACGTACGCGAGATAATAACATGCATTAAACTCTAGGAAATACTGTGGCTCTGTTTCGTCTAGGTACGTCGCGTAGAAAATAACCAGGACCGACAGTAACGTGTCCTCCGAATCCGAAGCACGGAATCATCTTTTTTTTTTATGGTGGTTGGAAAATCATCAAATGACCCCTCCCGCTCTTGGGCAGAGTCAGACTTCTACTTACTAAAACCACCCATGTTCCTTCTTAGCCCTTCATGTCGAGCCCGCGGTATCTCTTGCGAACAACCCGCAGCCCCGACGGGCGTCGGCCCTTGCGGGTCCCTTCCATGTTGCTGACATCTCTTTAAGGGGCGCGTGGAACACGAACGCGCCGTTGACACGGCCTGTTGTCGTCATAAGACGGACGGACGGCGAGCTAGCCCGTGTCTCACCGTCCACAGGCCCGCGTCTACGGTGGCCGGAAGCCATCACGTGGCCCCCGACGCCCGGAGCGCCTCCCACGGAAGCTGGGACGAGAGGTTCTCTCCCTCTCACGTTCCGCCACCTCCTTCGCTAGCATCACTGCTTCGCAGAAGGAGGCGACGGCGTCCCATTCCTCCTCGCTCCGGACCATGGCTTGCACCAGGGCCGGACGCGAGAGGTCGCCGCCGCCGATCGCCGCTACGAGAACACGGCGGGGCTCCGCCCAAGCCGGACACACCTCCACGGTGTGCTCCGGCCGATCCTCACAATGGTGACATCCGGGCGTTCCCTCCCGCCTGATTCGGTGCAGGTACCTCCCGAAACAACTGTGTCCGGTGAGTACCTGCGTCAGACGGAAGGTGAGGGCGCCGTGGCGCCTCTCCTCAAAGCAGGTGATTTTAACCTGCAATGCCCTAACTGAACTTGGAACAGTCCCGTAGAGATATTTTTGTGAGACAATGTCCCCACCGGGAATCGAACCCAGAACCTCGGATCGCGAGCCAAACACTGGGATGACTAGACAATGGAGGCTGTTAATTTGTTGATGATCTAATAAAAATAGCTAATGGTTCATCTCCACTGCTTGACATAGGCCTCCGCCAAGGTGCACCACAAGGTCTAGTGGTTAAATTGGTCTTTCTTACTTATTTAATAAGTATAGACTATTATATTTAGGAAGCCCATGTTCAATAGTGGACTTCCTATGGCTGAGATGATGATGATATTGAAACTGCATCCGCTCCACAACAGGAAAAGTGAAAAATAAAACAATGAAATGCATTATATAATTAATTTAATTAAATGTTAAATGTATATTAAAACAATGATCATCATATAAATTACCTATTTCTTAATTTTAATTACTAATAACATATGTAACAAACAATTAGTAGTTGGTACCTACTATTTTGAAGGCTATATAGCTGTCATGGATCAAAAATAAAAGTATTACCTAGTTGGTTTTTTAGATTATTTTAGATAGAGAGATAAGCTATAGCATTTCTTAAGCAGTAACTATAATGCTATCCGGATAATAATTTACATTGCCACTTTCATACTAACTGTCTCCCCACTTAGTCTTCTTACCTCTGGTTGCGCCCTTAATTTAGTTTATCCAATTACTATTTTGGTCCTGGTTGCTGATCTTATTCTTGAATTTATTTCATAGTACCTAGGTATTTCTTTAGCATAAGCAGTTATGTAGGTATGTAATTCAGGGCAGCTTTGACTAGGTATAACCAATTAACTTTTTACTAAAGTGTTCTTTTCTTCTGCGATGAAACCATATTATTATATATAATGTAATGGAATTCTATGTCAGGCTTGCGGTCCTCTTGAGCAGCAAGCAGCAACACAATAATAGTGGTATGGACTATGTTCAGGGCAAATATTTCATTGCTTTTATAATTATCTCCATCAAGTGTGAGTCGCGCACATCTTACGATCGCAGTGAAAATCTAAAATAAATAAGATTAATTAGAAAGTTATTATGATGGCAGCTAAAGGTAACAAAGGTAAAAACTTACCTTCTACAAAATTCCAAGTTTTAATGAAATAAACACAGATGAAATTTTTTCATAGCTAGTCTTTGCTAGCACATAGGTATAGATATAGTATGTACCTACTTATTTATTGCTATTTTTAATTCTGTACTATAGCTATGTGTTATGTTGTAGATCTTGTCACTGTCTCTACAGCTGCCAGCTGGTGTTTGTAGGTAATATCTATGAATGTTTTGTGGATAGGTATTTATTTAACAGATAGTAAGGACCTACATACATAATATATAGTACCTACAAAGATTAACTAATTACATCACAAAAAAGCCAAAGGGACCAAAACTGACAGCCACCAGATACACACAGAGCTATAATAATTTACACACTGATAATCTTATGGTATCATAATTGAGACGATTTTTAAGGTACGGAAAGAATGAATAATGTTAGTGAGGTGGGTTAGTAAGGAGTTTTTAATAAGAGCCCTTTGCTTTGCGTTGCTCATGGAGCAATTGTTGTTATGCTGATTCAAACTTCCTTAGTAGGTACACCAATGATGTTGTAATTTGTAATAGCATAAGTAGGTACTTACTTGCCAAACATGTTGCAACATCACAAAGATCACCAATGAAATATCATTTCTTGTTGAAAACGCTTGCACGTTGCTGATGTTATTATTAGGTATTTCATTATCTTTTGTTTTCTCCCATCTCATATCAGGACCATTTTCTCTTCCTAATTTAGCTGTAGGAGGGTGCCTTACAACCAGAACTCAACAAGAAAACCCAAACTGCGTTTTTAAAGTTCCAAACAAACCAAACATAACTACACGAATAATTCACAGATTACTACACTAATAATTGATTGAACGTCAACCATACGTCAAATGAAACAAAATCAATTAATCAATCCTTAATCAATCAAAATCTGTGTATCGCCCGTCCCTATTGTCACATGGCTTTTTACTTTTTTTAGTGTGACGTCACTGTTTGTTTTGATTCCAATTGTCATGTCGTACATTCCTGGGGTGGACAATCTAGGTCCGGGCCGAGAATGCACGACATGACAATGTACGACATTGGAATTCAAAACACTTTGATTCCAATGTCGCGCGTTCTCGTGTCGTGCATTGATGTGTTGTACATTGTTGGTTCCCCTTCTATAGCTTGACATGAGCTTGACCTCCTCGGGCCTCCTCTAGTTTTCTATAGTCTATGCGTGATTTAAGTCTGACACACAGAAGCTGTGCACAGAAGTCTGATCACGGTAATATTTAATTTCGGTTGTCTTACTTTTGGGATGAATAGTAAAATAATAATAATTAGTCCGTTTGATATGTTTTGTTCATTGCAAAACTTCTGAAAAACAAATTTAAACATTGATTTTGAAAGTGCATAATAAGTTTTGGCCACAGAGTACATTATACTATGTTTTGGCTTCTCACTGCTTTTTTGAAAAAAAAAACTGTTTTGTCTTTTCCCGTCTGACGTTGTCAATTTGACATGTTTTGTTTTTGTTTCGCACTCCATTCCAATTTTGCTGTTGTGTTTTTGCATGATTTATGTGCTGTTTTCCTCACCCTTACGGTGTAATCATAAGTTTATCTCAGTTACTGATAAGAAGTGAAATCAATTAATCAATAGATCTATTGACAATGACATACTATTATTCCAACTTTCATGCATAATTTTCCATCAATTAAGATACTAACAAAAATCTGTTACCAAGCGTTATTACATTGCCATTTAAACTATTGTATAGACCGATTGACTTAATTTCTGTTACGACAAGATGAATCAATTATTTTTGAGTCCGGAACATGTCTTGCAAGGCGGGTACTTTCAGTCGACTCTGAGAAAACTACAAGAGCCAAATACAAGTATTGAGGCACACAATATTATGTACCCTGTATTCCTATTGTGAGTACTTCTAAATAACATGCCGCCAAATAACTTTATGAGTAAATTCTTGGTCAAGAAGAACATAGTATTGAAATGGTGGCTTTAATTTTAATCAAGCTTACTTGTCACTTTGCCTGTACAGTTAATATTGAATATATCTTAATCTTTCATTTCTGATTAAAGTATCTAATTTCTGTATTTATAAACAGGGAAGACGACAATGGAATTGAGCCAGTGGCGAGCATGCCCAATGTATGCAGATACGGTGTCAATAAGTTGATCTCGAGACTTGTTGATCTGGTCAATAAAGGACTGAAGTCCATACTCATCTTTGGGATAGTGCGCACATTGCCAAAGGTAATATTAAGAACTAGCTGATGCCAGCGGCTTCCTCCGCCTGGATATTGGTCAAATTATATACTAAAACCTTCCTTTTGAATCACTCTATCTATTCAAAAGAACCGCATCAAAATCCGTTGTGTAGTTTTAAAGATTTAAGCATACATAGGGACGGACAGACAGCGACAGTAGTGATGAATGAGAAAAAGAAACAAATGTTTGAATTTTTATTCACCATTCACCTGACTGAGATATAAGCAGGAGGATAGTAGGTACATTAAACACTGACTATGGTTTAGTACAACATACAGTGGAGATTTTTTAGATGGGTTAGGGTCCAATCATTTCAGCCACAGGAAAACATTCTTTAAAGATTTTCCTTAACTTTTTGCGTATTTGCCAACTGCATTTAGAGATTTTTTTAATTATACAGTCAACAACAAATTGTAATAATTGATGTTTTTTAAACTTTAATTCTTACAATAAATTTGTTTTTTTTTAAGTTTAAAAAAAACGTTTCAGTAAAAATATTCAGGAACAAAATGATACACACGATTTTATGTTATAAATATTTCTTGAATTGATGACCAAGCAACCAATGAAATATCAATTTATATTTTTCCGATTGTGAAATCCATTGTTTAACAAATTCTCATTCTTATTATTGTTATAACCATGGAAATTCAACAGTCTGTGGGCTATTAATGTTGATAGTCAATTTGTTCAAACAATTAATTTCTCTGAAATCTCAAGGACTATCCTTTATCTTATTCAGCAATAGGATTCTTCATTCTATACTATAATGCAGATAATGTAGCGGGCTGCAGTCTTGTTAAAAAGTTCAGATGCAGGTAGCAATCTCTAAAATAAAACTAGGTACTTCAAATCTATTATCAATAATAATTATTTCAGTGATAGAAAACTAGTCTATTGGCGAGTGCCATTGAATATGTTATAATTAATGCTACTGGTAAATTCTGTTATCCGGCATCATCGCACTGCTGGGCAAAGACCTTTACCCATGAATTCCAGTTCCTTCAATCCAAGGCCAATGTGCACCTCTGGTCGCTGGTCTTGTCCAGATGATCCCGCCATCTTCCAGGTCCTACTCCTCCCATCTCCTAGTTCCACTCCCCGTACTTTGAGGTCTGCTGGGGCACCTTCTGGCTGTATCAGGGCTCCAGAAAGAGACTATTTTAGACGACGTATTGTAGACGGCACGGTTGGCGCAGTGGCTGAGCGATTGGACTGCTGCGCTGCGTGTCGCGGGTTCGATCCCCGCACGGAACAAATATTTGTATGGCCTGCAGATAGTTGTTTCGGGTCTGGGTGTGTTTGTGTATGTGAGTTTAAGTGTTTGTAAACGCACCCATGATACAGGAGAAATTCCTAGTATAGGGCAACGTTTTAAAAAAAAAAAAAAAATTTGGCCCACGACTCATTGAGCATACGGCAGATGTGGCCGGTTCAACCCCACTTCAGCTTTATGAGCAACATCAGTAATTTGTGTTTCGGAACGCAATATGATTTTGCATGCATAGGTAGGTACTTAGTCAGTTAGTATGACACCTAGCATACTGCGCTCCATTGCACGTTGGTAGATCTGAGTATGAACTTTTGAATGTTTATCAAAGACCAAGTCTGGGATCCATAGGTCTAAATAAAAACAATGCCCATTTCCATGAGTTTGGTTAAGTGAGTAAATAAAACGAATACTTATTGTGTTCAACAGGATACCAATGGTTCCAGTGCAGATTGTCCAGATAATCCAGTAATAAGGGCTCTTCCTAAACTACGGGCCAAATTTCCAAACCTCCTCATAGCCTGTGATGTCTGCCTATGCCCCTACACATCTCACGGACACTGTGGCCTTCTCACTCCTACTGGAACCATAGACCATGCTGCATCAGTGAGGAGGATCGCTGACGTAGCCATGGCTTATGCTAAAGCTGGTAAGTTATTTTATTATTTCAACAGTGTTGTAGTGAAATTGATGAAAAAATATTGGATGTGTGGTGTTAGAAAAATAATGTATAGAGTAAGGAATGAGTAGGTTCGAGGAAGTTTGAAAGTGGCATCAGTTACAGATCAATAGGGTAGTTAACTAAAAACATCGAATTAGTCCGTCAGATAGAATTACAAAAAATATTGGACACGTATATTTTTTTCTTTTTTCACGTAAACAAACAATGAAGACGATACAGTGCTTTGAAAACTCGTGTGACGTCATATTCTAAGACATTAGTATGACATTTTTACCGGTGAGTGACATCACAACCCCCTCAACTCAAATCTTTGACGCGTTTTACCTTAGTCAATTTTTATTGATTTGATAAAATAAAAAATACGTATCCAAAATGTTTCGATAATCTAACAGACGGACTAATTAGAATCATATTTTTTTTTGTCTGTAAACATCCCTATTGTCTATGTGATGAGGTAGGACGAGTCGCATGTGACTAAAAGGTGATAAATATAAATGTTGATGGATGGATTGTGTGAGGAATCACAAAGGCAGGAAAATGATGAATGGTGTTTAGAATTGAAGTCGCTGTGTGTCATGCATGAGTGTGCTCATTTGATTTGGCCTTTGAACTTGTAAATCTCAAAAGATAAGGAACTGTATAGAAGACATTTTTTATTAAAGAATAGCTTTAAATTGTAATGACTTTGCAATTTCTACTCAACTCTATCAAAATTTAGTTATTGAAGATCTGGCATCTACCCGGCAACAAGGTCAAATTAGATCCCGTCGGGGCTGCGGGTTGTTCGAAAGAGATACCGCGGCCTCGGCACAAAGGGCTAACAAGGAACATGGGTGGTTTTTTATCAGTAGAAGTCTGACACTCCCTACCGCTCTGCCCAGGGCGGGAGGAGTTATTTGATGATTTCCCACCCTTCAAAAAAAGGTCAAATTAGATTACCTGACGAAACTTGACTAATAATGATGTGGTAGCCATCTTGAGTGTTAATTGAATTTAACCTTGTATTATGGTACGGGTTAGTTTTCAAATACCAGTAATTAACCTAACTGACAGATGTGTTGCTGGGGAGTTTGTTCCGCCACTTCTTCTTTCCTGCTAAAACACTAGGAAGTGTCGAAGGGTGGGCGTTTTGGGGGACTGTCTCTTGTAAATAAGTAAAGTAAATTTTGACGTTCGGAAAGTGCTGATTATTAGCCTAGTTTGAATAAATGACTTTTGATTTTGTTTAATGAAAATATCAATTATTTCTGAATAGGTGCACAAATCATTGCCCCATCTGACATGATGGACAACAGGATAAAGGCTATCAAAGATTCTTTGGTGTCCTGCAAACTACAGAATACGGTAAGTTAAAGAATATCAGTATTTTGCATGGAGCAAATGCCTATCTGACCTCCAAAACCTAGTTAGTACGGGGTAATACGATACCCCTTGTGGATTATGCGCAGTTATGTTTATGTCCCATATAATATGGAGTGAGCCTATTTCCATTAGCCGGACACACGCTTCAGCTGCTGATTTTTTTTTTAAAGTGACATGGTCACTATCATTATTGTACTTTACTTTCTCGTTGTTATCTTTTCTTTTTGTACACCGGTATGTACTTTAAATTATTCAAATCGCTGATTGGTCAACGCAAGTAACTTGTAACTAGTTAGTTTTATATATGTGGAAGCTTGTAATTAGCAAATGTCCCTACTTATGCATGATATTTATAACTGTTATTAGTCTGTAAGCTTTCTTTAAAATTAAATAAATAAATAAAATTCATTAACACCTTATATGACCTGGGAATTTGGGACCTCACGCTCAGATGAACGAGGAATTAACTATATTAAAGTTTATGAATAAATCTTTTTCAGGTGTCACTATTGTCTTACTCCTGTAAGTTCGCGTCAGCAATGTACGGGCCCTTCCGCGACACCATGAACAGTACTCCCATGGAGGGTGACCGGAAGTGCTACCAGCTGCCGCCGGGCAGTGCGGGACTCGCTGCCAGGGCTGCAGTTAGTCAATACCTACCTATTTTATAGCCTGAAACTTCCTCGTTTCCTTTTCTGCACCTTTTGCCTGAACGTATTTTTAGTGTTTCAACCCATTTTTTTATATGATAGCAAAGTTAGCAGTTAAATTAGAGGTTGACAAATTCTCTACGTCGGATTCTCGATTGAGAAACCGAGCGATAGTTTAAATGTTATGTGAATTGGTCCTAACGTCCTATATCAAGAACACTTTACATGGAGATTTGCTCATGCACAAATCTGAATAATAAGTTACGAAAAATTCTTATCTTACTGCCCCACTCAGAGAGCTTTAATGATTACTTAGGCCATCACTTAGTAAAGGTTTTGACAGTTTTGTCATACAAAAGTATGTTAAATCTTTACTAACTGCCGCACTCAGAGAGCTTTAATGATTACTTAGGCCATCACTTAGTAAGTGTTTTGACAGTTTTGTCATACAAAAGTATGTCAAATCTTTACTAAGTGGCGGCTTAAGTAATCATTAAATATCTCTGAGTACCGCAGTTAGTCTCACCTACGCACTTGAGTCAGTGAGTGGGGTTTGCGTGGCTGAGTTTTACGCTATTATAGGTAGTACAGTATACACTTACACATCTTTACTTTTTGCCATCGATACACTAACTGCCGCACTCAGAGAGCTTTAATGATTACTTAGGCCATCACTTAGTAAAGGTTTTGACAGATTTGTCATACAAAAGTATGTCAAATCTTTACTTAGTGACGGCTTAAGTATAATTATTAAATATCTCTGAGTAGGTACCTACCGCAGTAAGATGAATATTATATTGATAGCAAATGAAATAAAAAGTCTTTCAAAAGAATATAGTTTTAATCTGTATTTCTCGCGACATCTTTACAGGCTCGAGACGTGGCTGAGGGGGCAGACTTCCTGATGGTGAAGCCAGGCCTGCCCTACCTGGATATCGTGAGGCAGACCAAGGACAAGTACCCCTACCATCCCTTATTTGTGTACCAGGTATTAACATTTTCTTTTTAATGGGACAACTGCCATGTTGTAATAAATAAATAATAATTTATTAAATTCAGATTACTGTGATCCATATTTTTGTTAGTAGGTAATACTTAAAGAATAATGTTAGTAAACAAAAAAAATATATATATATGTGTTGTGTTTTGGCCTTCGATTATTATCGAAGGCCAAAACACAACACATACTACCAAAATGAATAATCATAAAATAAATTATTCATAATGCATACTAATAATATCTAAATTCATCAAACAAAAATTCATTTTAAAACTACTATTTAAATAAAAATATAATTGTGTCTGTTGTGTTTGTGTATCTTATAACTATATCTGTGAGCTGAATTTAAAAAGCTAGGTATATGTTGGACCAAATGTTTAAATAATTATTATATAATTACTATTTCATATCTATTGTCATGATGGGTAGGTGATGCAGAGGAAAGAGGACAATGTTTTGAGGAAAGTATTGAAGATGATTTGAGATAAGGGCAGGAGAATGATTGTGTATAACACACAGCTCTTTCAATGTCTTAAAACTCTTTTAAAATAATTAAAACCATTCAATCGTCCACATTCCAATCTGGACGACTCCAGATTCGAAGACATGTGACATCTACCAACCCGCACTGGGCCCGCGTGGTGGATGATAGCCCATCCCTCTCTTAGAGGGGAGGCCTGAGTCCCTGCAACATTATAGGCTGATGATGAATCGTCCACAAAGTTAATTAAATTCTGCACCAATCTTTACATTGATTTAAATACGACACACCAAATAAGAAAAACTCGAAAGTCTCACAACCAATCTGACCAAGGGTTATCGTATTCAGTGACTGGGTTACGGAGAAAACTAAATATAACATGACGTCATGAAATAACACAACTAAATATAAAATGACGTCATAAAATAACACGACTAAATATAAAATGACATCATAAAATAACACAACTAAATATAAAATGACGTCAGAAAATAACACAAATAAATACAAAATGACGTCACAAATATAAAATGACGTCATAAAATAACACAAATAAATACAAAATGACGTCACAAATATAAAATGACGTCATAAAATAACACAACTAAATATAAAATGACACCATAAAATAACACAACTAAATATAAAATGACGTCAGAAAATAACACAAATAAATACAAAATGACGTCACAAAATGACGTCACAAATATAAAATGACGTCATAAAATAACAAATTTAAATATAAAATGACGTTATAAAATCCCATGCTGCTATTAAGTAGTTGTTGCTATGTGTTTTTAAAATGTTTGTTTTTTTGTTAGGTGTCCGGTGAATACGCAATGATCTGCCGTACTGGGGACAGCGCGGAGGTCGAAACTATCCTCATGGAGACCCTGACGAGCTTCCGAAGAGCCGGTGCGTATTTTGTTCTTGTCATAAATGTACAAACTGTCTGAGCCAGCATGAGAGGTTCGATTCCCGGGTAGCGCACAAGAAGGTATATAGTACCATTTTTTGTGAATAAGTTACCCCCACAGTTGATATCACATGTCAAATATAAATACTAACATAAAAAGGTTATTAAAAAACACTACCTCTCATTATGTCCATAGCAATTTTCCATAACTGTTATTACTGTAAACTCACCTTCTTTTCTCATTTGTTAGTTATTTTATAATTAAAATCGTAATTTGTTATAATCATATTATTGTGTAACGAGAATAACTGCCGACAAACTGTTTTGCGGTACAGATTTTGAATAAAATAAAAAAAAAGGGTGAAGTTTTGAGTTTTTCCACCAAGAAATAGTTAGTAGCAACCTGGAGTTTATATTTGTGTAGGGTTGATGGCAATAGGCTCTAGGGGACGAGCCTATTGCAAGGTACTTGAACTAACTGCTGAAATGAGGGTTAACCGTCCATAGATGGCGTGATGTTAAAGTTATAAATTCATAATTATAAAACATAATTTTAAAGTTATAAATTTACTTGCACCTTTCAAGATTTACTCGAGGCAAATGAAAGAGTTGTGCAGGTGGTTGTGCATAATAATATAGTCTAATACTATTTGAGCTCATCGATATGTAAAGAAATAATTCATAATACATTGTGGCATGGCTATATGAAAGGAGGTGACTGCTAAAATAACGAGTGATAGAGAAATATGTAGGTATACTAACCGGGTTGTGGAGGTGAGATAAGCAGTCGCTCCGGGTAAAAAACCTAGTAATCAGCTGCATCCAGTGAGACTGTAAACCGACCACAACATAGTTGGGAAAAGGGTAGGCAGATCATGATGACGTGACATCTAGCCACTTGGCCCGACTGAACAGCCCACTCCCGCTAGTGTCCCAACCGTGGGAATGTTACGAGTGATAACACTAACGTGTATTATCTTTTCCAGGTGCCGATTGCATCATCACATACTTCGCTCCGTTGATTTTAGATTTAATATCAAAAAATCATTAATTAATGTTGACTGTTTTATTCTTTAAATGATTCGTGGGATAGAGGTGTTGGATATTTTACACTTTTCTGGTTACTGTCAGCCTGCATAAAGTTCTAAGCACACGTATAAGGGCGTCCGCTAAAACACGCGCTGTCAAAATACCCTTAGAATACTCGCTACACGCGCCGTTCGTTTTATTGCTCCCATTTAGCAATAAAACGAACGGCGCGTGTAGCGAGTTTGCTGCTCTTGACTTCGATCACGCCTGATGTAAAGCGATGGAAGAGGTCTATGATGGAACGAGCGTGCCCAGAAGCAGAGGCTGATCCAGGATTTCTTTTCGGGGGGGCACATGTAGTCTAGTCAACAAGAGCTTTTTGGTTAATTTTTTTTATTATTCACATGTTTCGAATGCGGAGTATTTTTTTTCCAAGAAGCACTTGTTGACTAGACTACATGTGCCCCCCCCCTCCAGTAAAAATCCAATTTTTCTGTTATATTGCTCTGTTCAATTCGATTTGGCTAATAAGTATGTACTGTGATGGAAACTCCGTAACCGCCTGGGGGGGCACGTGCCCCCGTGCCCCCCCCTAGATCCGCCCTTGCCCAGAAGATGCCTGCTCACTCTGGCTTTGAAGGCAGACGGGTTTAATGTGGGAGAGACAGAGACTACACCGACTATTTTCCAATACTTGCAGGTGTTTCAGCGGACGCCCAAGACCATTAGCAATGTACTGGATCAGCATCGCCGCACCTTGTTTTTAACCAACTACTGCAAAGACTTTAGCAGTCTATGTAAACTAACAGTAGTATCATCTCTCCTTGCTCTTGCAATCTCGCCCCATGTTCTCTTTTTTAGCATGTCCTATATTATTTTAGACTTAAACTTAACTGGCGAAATGTGGGTGTACTGTACATCTCTGCCTAACGCTTCAGGAATTACAGGCGTGATGTTACGCAGTGTGGATGAAGTAACGGTGAACGACCCGAGTTGAGGCGGTGCTGATCCACTGTGTAATACTTATAAGTGCGTGGTTATCTTATACCCACTGTTACTATACTTTGCTCAAATTAAATTCAAGCTTTTTAAGTACATAGACTATAATACAAACTGTTGTTTTAGTTTTAATTTCTAAATAAAATTGTAGGACACGATTTTTATTTTTTTTATTGAATTTTTTTCTTTCGCATTTTTTATTGTACTGTGTAGTAAGACATAATATTAATATAATGTATGACATTAAAATGTCTGTGTAGTATACCATGGAGTATTATATTTACTTTGTGGTCTCTACCTACCCGTTTATTGCCTACAGGCGTGATGTTGGGGTATTTATGTTATCACGTAAGCCTTTATCATTATGTGATGATGATGGAAGAGTAAAAATATATCAAATAAATTATTAAGTAAATCAACTGGTTTTTTCATTTATGGCGGAAGCTTGTCTATGTAAATGTACTTCACACAATTCCAATGAAAAATACATGAACGCTAAAAACATAACACTCTTTTTTTGGGGCAGTCGTGTATAAACAGATGGGCTTATAACAGTTATACATATATAACTTTAACTCATTGTTTCATAAATTAAAAAAATCTATAAGTAGTTAAAATATTTCTTATCTGGGCTGACGTGGCCTTGTTGCTCATGTTTATTTAGAAAGGTAACTTCGGGAATGTTATGAATGATGCAATTTTTATCTAAAGGGTATCACGGAGGTCCGAAATAATGTAGAAATGACCGATAATAAGTTTTAGTCCAATGTTGGCACCTTGACTTTGACCTAAAAGTAAAAAAAAATGCAGTTTTTTTTTATGGCGATTCGGATGTCAACCTATGAGGCTGGCTTATGCTTTAACCGGACTATCCAATCCGATGGCTTGAGTGTAATGCCTCCAGCTAGGGATAATCAATGTTCCCTGGGTCTCCTTAGTTGGAGTGCCTACAGTCAGATGGCGAACCTGGGTTTACCCCGTGGGATTTCCCTATTTTAAACAATTTCCTGATAAATAGTAAAACACTTAGTATTGGCTTGCGTTTATGTCTAGAAAATGACGAAATTATCACCAATGGAATACAGCTTAGGTGTCAGTAGTCAAGTCTGTTTTAAAATACAGTACTATACCCTGTCTTACAAAGACATTCAAATACTTTTAAATCTCTTTACCATTATCTGGCCTAAGTTAAGTCACCTAACCATGGGAACTGTACTGTTGATACAAGTAAGTTTACGCATGCGGAAATCCTCCTTTTTTAACTGGATTGAGGATGTTGGTAGGTATTTCGTTTAGATAACCATGCGTAAAGCTAACGGGAACCGATAAGCCACCGTAAAGTATTGTTTTTTCGAAAAACCCACAGACCGAAAGATCTAGATGGAATATGACAAAGTTCTACATGAATAAGGTATCGAAATTTCTAGAAATAAATGGAATACCTATTATTCTGTGATGTTCTAGATATTTCGAAATCTTGGGTGATGAAAACCCAAGACTATTTACAGAGCCGTGCTTGATAATGTCTTCATACATCATAGGCATATATTTAACCTACTATCCAGCTTTTATTATAATATAGATACTAGTTCCAGAACTATTTCATTATTATAAATTTCTCGTTCCTTCTAGAATGTTTTATAATTATGCTTTCTTTCTATGAAGATGTGGCCTTTTATTTCATTTGTGTATGGTAAATAGTAAACCTTGTTTGCCATTTACTTCATACGTTATCTCTCCTTCATCATAACCATACAGATATAATTATTCTCTTTCGCAAGATTGAGAAATATAAAAATATCGCTAACGCAATTTTACACGAGTAAAACCTATTTTCAAACTTGGCGGTATAGGGAAAGTCCTATTCAGGGCCAGTTACAAACGTGGGCCAATCAGGTTGCGCCAAATACTCTTACATGGATCAATCGTAGAGAAATATAGGATACGTCATCGCCTTGTGGACCAATCACGTTAGCCCACGATGGATACTAGCGCTAAATAATAGCGACGGCGGCGTGATAAACTTCAGTTCTTCTTGAAAAATCGAATGTGAAGGAACAACGTAATTGTGAATTCGTAATCAAGTGTCCCATTCAAAGTGCTTGTATCGTGGCTGTGAATTTTATTTATTGGGATTCAATCCAATTTAATCATCTGTAGTATTAGGTAATTATCTTTTTCTTTATATTCTGTCTTATTTTTCTATAAACCGTGGATCGCCATGAATTGTTAACCTCACCCGTCATGGTTTGATAGCTGACAATAATTAGGATAATTACGGAGTTTTCCGTCTAGTGGCCGTAGTAATTAGCTCTTAAACTGTAAATCTAGTGCCTTTGTATTTTAATTCCTATAGGATTCATTTAAAATCTCGCTTATCTGCGTGGAACGTCAGCGAAATTTCTCGATGGTGCAATGTGGGCCGGTGGCGCGTCCTACACCTCCCATGGCCATTTTATGGTACCGTTAGGTTTCTCGTGCCGTTATAGGTGGGCCGGGGTACTTTCCTTTTCTATGAATCTCGGCCTCTAGCCGGCGTCGTTTGGCCCGGCGCCCCATAGTGACGTGTCCTAATAACGATTACGTGTCTTTCATGGAAGTGTCATCTGGCAGATTTCGAGAGATTCTGACTTGAGTACGTTTACAAAGCGACGCGTGTGCATATTTATAGATATTTCTAACTTATTTTATGTTGATTTGTTTCAGAAAAGCAACATTGCATGCTGAAAATGCGGTGGAGTATTCTAGCGTTGGCCTGCGTGGTCGCGGCGGTTGTCGCCGACGACAAGAAAGATAGTAAAGAGAAGGAGATTGGCACCGTCATCGGTATCGACTTGGGTACCACCTACTCTTGGTGAGTTTCTGCTGAATTCAACATTTTTCAATCCACCCCTCTTTTCAAAAATATCCTAAATTCTTTGTTCTTTGCACTTTTGTCCAACAAGTTTTATGTGCATTAGGTATGTTCAGAATCCATGTCCCAATTTACTTAGTTATTTACTTCATTTAAAATCAGAAATATCATACTAACAGTGGGGATTTTTAATATTTTATTGTTGCTATTTGAATATTCCAGTAATTTCCATGAACATACCTTATCTTTTATAAAAAAAATGGTTACAACGTAGTGATAGATAATTTTAATGAAATAAAGCTTATTTTATCAGTTAAAGTGATAAAATAAATAAATGATTGGTATAAAATTTGTTCCACTATGGCACTAAATTATGAAAGCATGGTTTTTTAAATTGAAAATCCTTTCAACATTATGATTAATAAGAATTCAGTTTTATTTATTACAAAGATTTTTTATTGTTTAATTTATAATAGTTGGAAACTTGTATAATATTGAGTATCAAGAGTAACCTAACTTGTCCATGATTAGCATATTTCAGGTCAATGAACTCAATTTTATGTGTGTGTTGTTTACACAAGTCAATAGCTTTTCTGAATGGAATCAAGAAAGTAATATTAAAATATTCCTTTTTTTTTCTGGAGGTGACTGACCTTTAAAGAGCAACCTGTCTCACTGTGGAACTGCTTCAAGATAATTTAAATAATGTTGAACTCCAGTTGGCATCTTAGAACATTTTGTCTTTGATTCCATTTAATACCAATAACAAATAAAAAAATCTTTTTTCTAATCAAATAACTGTTAGAATACTTTATTGTACTTTAACATTTCATTCATATTGCAAGCGGAAATATGTAGCTACATTACAAAACCAGTAATAAGATTCATGTTATTGAATGATAAGATTCTAAAGATCATTTTTCTTTGTCCACAGTGTTGGTGTGTACAAGAATGGCCGTGTGGAGATCATTGCGAACGACCAGGGTAACCGTATCACCCCCTCATATGTAGCGTTCACCGCTGACGGCGAGCGTCTCATTGGTGACGCCGCCAAGAACCAGCTGACCACCAACCCCGAAAACACCGTGTTTGACGCCAAGCGTCTCATCGGTCGTGAATGGAGTGACAACACGGTCCAACATGATGTCAAATTCTTCCCCTTCAAGGTGGTTGAGAAGAACAGCAAACCCCATGTTTCCGTCCTTACCTCCCAGGGAGACAAGATCTTCGCCCCTGAAGAAATCTCCGCCATGGTTCTCACCAAGATGAAGGAAACTGCTGAGGCTTACCTCGGTAAGAAGGTGACACACGCCGTCGTTACAGTCCCCGCTTACTTCAACGACGCTCAGCGTCAAGCCACCAAGGACGCCGGTGCCATCGCTGGTCTTCAGGTTATGAGAATCATCAACGAGCCCACCGCCGCCGCTATCGCTTACGGTCTTGATAAGAAGGACGGCGAGAAGAACGTGCTCGTATTCGATTTGGGTGGTGGTACCTTCGACGTGTCTCTGCTCACCATCGACAATGGAGTGTTTGAAGTAGTAGCCACCAATGGTGACACTCACTTGGGAGGTGAGGACTTCGATCAGAGGGTCATGGAGCACTTCATCAAGCTGTACAAGAAGAAGAAGGGCAAGGACATCAGGAAAGACAACCGCGCAGTCCAGAAACTGCGTCGTGAAGTTGAGAAGGCAAAGAGGGCTCTGTCCTCCAGCCACCAGGTCAAGATTGAAATTGAATCCTTCTTCGAAGGTGAAGACTTCTCCGAAACCCTCACCAGGGCTAAGTTCGAAGAATTGAACATGGATCTCTTCAGGTCTACCCTCAAGCCTGTCCAGAAGGTGTTGGAAGACGCCGACATGAACAAGAAGGACGTCGACGAGATTGTGCTTGTCGGAGGTTCCACCCGTATCCCCAAGGTTCAGCAACTGGTCAAGGAATTCTTCAATGGCAAGGAGCCTTCCCGAGGCATCAACCCCGACGAGGCCGTCGCTTACGGTGCCGCCGTCCAGGCTGGCGTGCTCAGCGGTGAACAAGACACTGACGCCATCGTGTTGCTCGACGTCAACCCTCTTACCATGGGTATCGAGACTGTCGGAGGAGTCATGACCAAACTGATTCCACGTAACACCGTCATTCCCACCAAGAAGTCCCAGATCTTCTCTACCGCCAGTGACAACCAGCACACCGTCACCATTCAGGTGTACGAGGGTGAGCGTCCTATGACCAAGGACAACCATTTGCTTGGAAAGTTCGACCTTACCGGCATTCCTCCCGCGCCCCGTGGTATCCCTCAGATCGAAGTTACCTTCGAAATTGACGCCAACGGTATCTTACAAGTATCCGCTGAGGACAAGGGTACTGGAAACCGGGAGAAGATCGTCATCACCAATGACCAGAACAGACTGACACCTGAAGACATCGAGAGGATGATCAAGGATGCCGAGAGGTTCGCCGATGAGGACAAGAGACTCAAGGAGCGCGTTGAGGCCAGGAACGAGCTGGAGAGCTACGCTTACTCCATCAAGAACCAGCTTCAGGACAAGGAGAAGCTTGGTGCTAAGTTGAGCGACGAAGAGAAATCAACGATGGAAGAGGCAATCGACGCCTCCATCAAGTGGCTGGAAGACAACCAGGATGTCGACTCTGAGGAGTACAAGAAACAGAAGAAGTCCCTAGAGGACGTCGTCCAGCCCATCATCGCCAAATTGTACCAAGGACAAGGAGGCATGCCCCCGCCAGGCGCGGGAGGTGAGGAGGAAGACTTCAAGGACGAGTTGTAACCAAACAGACTTTAAAACGTGTGATCATAGCCAAATGTGATCTCCGACCGCTGCAGTCTATGCGCCGCGACCTATGACGTCACGCATAGTCTGCAACGGACACGGATGCGGAGTGTTCTAGCTCGTGTTGTGTATATTTATTGTATGTCTGCGAGAGTGTAGCGTGCGTGTGGGGTGTGCGGCGGGTGGCCTGCCACAGAACTGAGATCTGATCGAGTTTCTGCCGCTGCGCACGCGGGTCTGAATGGAGCGTGAATTTAAGTGTAAAAATTGATGCATTTTTATTTTTAGTGAAAGTAATAGTCGCGTGTGATTTGCGTGATGCCTGATTCCATGACTTTCTCACTATCGATTCATGTTTCTGTCATCAATCAATCGATAACGAGTCTCATTACATCAAAGAGACTAGCTCAGTGTTTTTAAACTGTATGTATGTAATTATTTTGAGACTGCAGAATTGTTAGTTCATAATTAGCAGAATAATTAAATAATTATGTAGTAATTAAATAATTTCAATTGAAGTACGGAGGAGTACATTAATTAAACATTTTTCTAACGATATCATCTTTTATTTATTTTCGAATAACCTAAATATAGAAGCTAAAAAGAAAATGAGTTAATCGGCGCAAACATTGCGTAGTTGAGCGCAGTACTCAATGTCGAAGTGCGGCGCAGCCATGACTGCCGCTTGCACCTTCACTTGTACCTTTTCTGAAACATAAAATTTAATCAGTCACGGATACTGCAACCTCTACGTTGAACTGTTACCACTGGCGAAACGTTCACGTTGTGATAGAAACATGTCGAATGATAAAAAATCTCAACAATGTTTCGCTTAGTATTTAGTGTCCAGAATACAATATTATTCAACACACGAACACTACGAATTTTATTAGATGTTTATAACTTTCGTCACGTTCCCTATCGAAGAAACGACCATTCTCGTGATCGATACGACTAATATCCTCGAATTGATTTTTATCAAGTTACTATCTATTGTTGCTACCTATACAATTTTAATCGGCTTAGGAATTTATGAGAATATTATCAGTAGATCCAGGGAAAAATACGTGTCAGGCGGTACGCAAGAAACGCAACTTTTGGTCTATCGTAATTATTTTTTTTTTATCACGTCTTGTATTTTGTGTCACGTCATCACAGGCCACACAAAATTAAATAAGTGTCGGTCATAATAACAACAGAATCCATTGGTGACAGACAATTAAATCAATTTACTTATGTACGGTTGTAGCTCTAGCTCTAAATCTCAACGGAGAGCTAACTACTAGCTCGACCCACTTACAAAAAAAATAATGGATGCGAGCATTGCCCTTGATCTTGAACAGTGAACTCACATTGACAATCAGACTTGAATACACTACCGATACGTATCTATAGAGTTTTCTTTGCGCTTCTTTCCAATACGGACTCAACAGTTTTATAAATCTAAGCGTACTATTGTGATCAGCCTATATTGCTGGGGGACACAGGCCTCTCCAAAGAGTAAAGTAGAGAGAGGCAGTGGGCACAATCTCTTCAATTTACAACATGATCCATATTTATAATGTGACATGATTGTCTTTGGATTTTCCGTTCTAGGACAAGCCGGTTTTCTCTCGTTGTTTTCACCGTTATGAGCGCAGAGATAATATGAGGAAATACGGGTGATCTTTACCTCATACAAATGCTCTCGACTGATTCTTTAAAAAGGTCCATCTCTACGTACCGAAGGGTTCGTTACCATCAACCTCCACAGCTGATAGACCTGCTGATGCCCGCAGCTCCGCTAGCTGCTCCGTGAAGAATAGGTCCCACTGTTGGGGTAAAACGAGAGATATAATGTGACATACTTATATAGTTCTACATATCTAATCTATCAGTCTATTTGTTACGTTTCATTGCATAAACTGGTAACCCGACGTTGATAAAAGGTTAGACATCGAAATGGAACCTCACGACTCACAAGGGCATATGATAGAGGGCGCTTATGAGGGCTTGACACCTCTAGATAAACTCGCAAATTGAAATCTGGGCCCCGAGTCTGCTATTCCAATAGTGTCAGAATGGTCTATCATTGATCTCATAATTGTTGATTTTGACAACACCAAACTTGTCAAAATCAACAATTATGAGATCAATGATAGACCATTCTGACACTATGAATAGCAGACTCGGGGCCCTGGTTTTGTAGTTTAGAAAAACTAAAATATGGTACAAAAAGTCGTGCAAGTATACTCACATTCCTCTATTACCTATATCTAAAGACTTTCAGTTCATGAATTTTACTTTCATGCCGTCAACGGGACATTACTTATAAATTAGCACATTCCCAAATAAGAGTCACAGTTACTCCTAATTCCGATCACGCTCAGTAACGGGCCGTAAACAGTTATCATCACTCACTGTGATATCATCGAAGCCACTTCGGCTCGTCGTTCGGGAGTCAATGACTTATCAAATATGCACCTAATTAGCATTTTTTTGCTAAATATGCGAGGTACATACAGCTGAGCCGCGAAACGAAAAGCCTAAATAAAAGGTAAAAGTACGGTCTACCTATTGCAACTTTGTACCTAACCCTAATACTTTGTATTTAAAAACTTATTAGCTTATTAGGATTTTGAACTCTAAAAGTTAGGAAAATCTCGTAACAACCTAAAATTAATCAGTATCTACAGAAGTAGAAAATCACCTATGAAATAGAAGTTGCTACGTGTACGGTACAATAGTAAAGTCGTACACCTTTACCGCGAAGGCTTTACATAGTAAGTATATTATGTTCGTGATTGTATCAAGACACGGTCTAGATTTATGTAGGTAAAGTAGGTCAGTGTTGATTGATCCGCGTGTACTTAGTGACTAAATTGGTGTAACAGATAGGTGGCTGGTCTAAACTTATGAAGGTTCCTTCTTGACTAAAGATTTGAGAGGGGATTGCATACCCCATTTGACCCGTTGACTTTAACTACGGCTTTAAAGTTTTAAATGTCTATTAATAGACAAACTGCATTTGGACTCCACATCTGCTGCAAAATTGCCTTTTTTATTTATATTTCAATTGAGACAACTGCTATACTGCATCGAAAATGCAAATCAGCTGCGCGGACGGCGCGCGGCGTGTATTGTGATAATTCTAGGTATTTCATTTATTTCAAACATACTGCCTTGTGGCTTGTAATATAAAAAGTAGTAACCCACCATAGCCAGCATTACCTGTCCCCTCATATAAAGAAGAAGAGGGCAAGTGGTTTGAGAACAGGGGTCAGGTAATGCTGGGCACTCACTGTACCATAGTAAACCCACAATTTGCCAGTTGTTTAAGCCCCATCCGCGAGCTGTTGCCATTAACACAGGCATATATTTAGTCCAGCTGAGTCCAGCTGCTTATGAGAAATTACTAGTAGTTTAAAATGAAAATAAATTAACCTCATGCTCTCTCCGGACTACATCGTGGTCGGGATGATGTACGACTCGCGGCCCGGACCCTATCGGCACTGACTTGCCGGTGCACATGTCGAAACCTTCGGCCGAAGTCCGCTCGCGACACGTCTCCAAGTCCATGGTCAAGAAGATGATGCTGGTAGAAATTAAATTGTTTTTACTAAGGAAGACATTTTAAGAGGGGAGTGATGACTTATGGCACAGAGACATGGTCCTTAACTGTTGGCCTCTTAGAGAAGCTTAGAGTCACGCAACGAGGCATGGAGAGAGCTACGCTCGGAGTTTCTTTGTGCGATAAAATCCGAAATGAGGAAATTCGCCGAAGAACCAGGGGCACCGACATATAGCTCTCAGAATATATGCAAGTTGAAGTGGGAATAGGGAGGCCACATCGCTCAAGAACCGACGACCGATGGGGAAGAAAGGTTTTTGAGTGGCGACCACGAACCGGAAGACGCAGCGTTGGTAGGCCTCCAGCCAGGTGGACCGACGACATCGTGAGAGTCGCGGGCAACCGGTGGATGCAAACGGCAGGCTGCCGTTCTTTACGGCGTTCTATGGGGGAGGCCTTTGTTCAGCAGTGGACGTCTTATGGCTGATGATGACTAAAGAAGAAACGCTGGGGCAGCTCGTGAAATTCACATTTTCATTCAATGATCCTTGGTGTTTGGGTTGAATTGATTCTACAGTAAGCTAACTAAGATAATATGCTATAATTATGACGCAGTCTTTCATTACGGTCCACAGTCCTGTACCCATCAGCAATCACTTCATGACTTTCACTTAGAAAGTGGTTTAAATTGGAGCAAGACGAATTGGACAAAACGAAAATGCAAGTTGCACCCGTCTTATTGGTCAGACGACCGCGACCGGTCGCAATATCCATGTAGCAAAGTAGCAAACGTGGCAAGTAAAGCGAAATAATTGAGCACGGTGTCAACAGCGAGTAGAATAATTATTATTGCACACTTTTTAGTTTAAATTAGGTAAACGGTGCAATTTTATTGTATTTATTTGATTGCATATGTCAATGAGTCGCAAGCATTCTTGTAATGACAGCGTTTTTAAAACAAGTCAATTCGCCTTGTATCGAAAATTCGAAATACGGAAGACTCGAATCGACACCATGTTGAAACTTTTGAGATCGGCCCTATTTCTTAAATGACGGCTTCCGAAAAACCGCAACTTACGGTATTTGTAATAACATCAAATTACAATCAACCACTAAAAACCAATCAATTAGGAGAAAATGACTTTTGAAAGTTGCTACGTGAAGACGTTTTCGTGACTGTACGTGGCTCACTAATAATTCCATCCATCTTCGTCTGGCGTTATTGCTGAAATCATACTGAAATGGACATTCTCGGCACTGCCGATGACACGAGGCAAACTTATGTCTGTATTTGTTTTTTTTTATGTAATCTGTACATATAGAATGTGATTAAAGGGTTTCTTCCGCTATTGTGAAAAACTCTTTTGAAATGGCACATATTATAGCTGCTTACCGGTTCGGTGGAGTGGGCATAGTATCCAGAATTTCAAAGTCGTTGCCGTTTGTCGGGTAGCCCGTCATCACCCACCCGTGGTCTTTGCAGTCCTGTTACAATTAAGTAATAAAACTCAAATATCTCGATGAATGCTTTTCAAGGGTAAACCACACCCGTCGGGGCTGCGGGTTATTCGAAAGAGATACCGCGGCCTCGGCGCAAGGGCTAAGAAGGAACATGGGTGGTTTTTAGTCGGTAGAAGTCTGACACTCCCTTTCGCTCTGCCCAAGAGCGGGAGGGGTTAGTTGATGATTTCCCAAAAAAAAAAGGGTAACCCACACCCCGTTGCTGATCTGTCAATGTAACCCCACTTCTCGAGATTAGAGCAGGTGGTTCAGGGACATCCATGTGGACGACTGGAAGGCGGAACCTGCAGGAAGTGGAGTTTCTTGCCCATTCGTGTCCATAGAGATCGACGCTTTGTAATGGGCGGCAACAGCACTTTCAGAAGTTATCACTGCCACAGCCTTGTGACTGACACTGTAACTTTCCTTTCTTTGTTTTTCTGACATTCAAAAATGCCTGTAATAGTCTAATTGAAATAGTTGCTTAAGTTTGAGTTTGAATTACAACCCTCGATTGAACTCTCAACCGTAGCTCATTGTGCATTTGTTATATGCCTTATTTAGGACTTTAGTGTCTCATATCGTACAGACCTATATAGTAAAAAGAGGCAAAAGTAAATAAGCAAATGAGCAGAAAAACATGGACCGACCCTCTTCTCTAATCGCCTCCTGACAACCTCTCCTCTTAGCGAAATACTAGTTCCATACTTGCGAATCTTGTCTCCTACATCATCTAGCTTTGCCTTGGCTTCGTCGAAAATCGCGTCGAAATGTACTGC
This sequence comes from Diarsia brunnea, assembly GCA_949774965.1. Lineage (NCBI taxonomy): Eukaryota > Metazoa > Arthropoda > Insecta > Lepidoptera > Noctuidae > Diarsia > Diarsia brunnea. Next base: position 1,871,643 of record OX458998.1, on the reverse strand, counting down.
AAACGAAATAGCATCGTTCTAGAGAAAAACTACCTCTTGTCTACGTATTAAGAAACAAACTAGAAAGAACGACCCTATCTCAAGTGTTGTCCGGCGCGGGTGCCTGTGTACCGCGATTGGGACGAACGGCAGCGTAGCGCAACTCATTGCAAAAATGTGTTACAAGGCGCAATATTTAAGTCATTGGCTGCACTGCGTGTCGCGGGTGCAATTCCCATAAGGAAACAAACATTTTTATGGCCTACAAGTACTTTTTCTTTTTCCGGGTCTGGGACTGTTTGCGTATACAATGTGAGTTTAAATGTTAATTAACACACCGCGAAAAACAAAACTACTTTTTCTATAAATTATTTCACCACCGCCTCTCAAAACGGCGGAAGAATACATCATCGGCAATCCTGAACCAACATATTTATAGGCAACCGTGGGAAAACTATAATCCTTATGCAATTTATGGTGCAGCCATTAGAAACAATGCATAGTAACATACTGAAAACCAATTCAAAATGCTTAGCAAGAGCCTTGGCCTGGGTGCTGCGGCCGGAGCCCCGAGGTCCGAGGAGCAGCACTCGATATACGCTCGGAGCCCCGACGGCGTTGATGGCCTGCTTGATGCCTTGGTGCCCTGCGTTGAAGGCACGCACCCCGTTGAAGCACTTCGTCGCTATGATGTCTGCGTCATCTTCAGGGGTGATGTGGACTTCCTGTTGAAAAAATAAATTGTATAACTTCACGGCTATACTTGAAGGAAGTTCTGCCACTTTTCGGGTGTCTGTATGTTCGATTTAGCAGTACCTACTTGTTCTACCGAAGCTGCGGGACTGTTCGAAAGAGATAGGTATCTCTGCCCAGAGTAGACTGTGAGTGGTCAGATGGGGATGGTAAAATTAATGCAAATGATTAATTTTGCAGGGCCAGAGAATAACACAAAGGCTGATCGTCACTGACAATAACAAAACAGCATGAAAGATGTGAGTTTTAGTTATGATGAAATGTGGTAAGTTTTCGATTCGCCGAGAAACACTTACGAACCTTGTAACAAAAAAAACTTGTCTTGAAAAATAGCAAACATAATCAACACATGAAACGTGAAGGCATAAAGTCTATAGAGAGTATACCTTTATCGTGGCTTTGTACGCAAATTTCAGCCCTTCAAAGTCTTGCTGGAAGAAATTTCTTGGCTGAGTGTGGTTGTCGTCGGCTTTGGGCGGAGGCGTCTTCATCAGCACCAAGGTTACTGTGGGCAGCACGGCATCTTGTTGAAGACAACGAGCTTCGCGCACAGTGCACGGGTGATCTAAAGTCAGGTGAAGAAAGTCAGAGCAAAAACTGGCGGACTACTACTATCATGATTGCAAATCACCATTTTTCAGTCTGTAGGTGCGTCCGGTAAATTTTGTTTTATATAATTCTAGAAAACCTTCACTAGTAGCGCTAGGTACTGTCCCTGTCGAATTGATACGGCTGCTATACGGTTGCCTATGCTACTGTCTTGTGGGAAACCTATGCTCTGTCCGTGTTGAAATATACTGGTTTGGTCATGATGAAGAAAAAACGTACAAGGAAAAGGGGGGAAAAGGATTCATCATCATCATCATCATCTGCCTAGCCTTTTCCCAACTATGTTGGGGTCGGCTTCCAGTCTAACCGGATGCAGCTGAATACCAGTATTTTACATGGAGCGACTGCCTATCTGACCTCCACAACCCAGTTAATACTAGGTAATACGATACTCTTTGGTAAGACTGAATGTCAGAATTTCAGGTCACTGACTACCTGTAACGACTGCCAAAGATCTATATATGGCAGCCGGGACCAACAGCTTTACGTGCTTTCCGAGGCACGGAGGAAACTCGGTCATCATCATCATCATCAGCCTATAATGTTCCTACTGCTGGAACACAGGCCTCCTCTCTATGAGAGGGAGTGGGCTATAATCACAGAACAGATAAAAAACCTCTTTTATCTGTTCTGTGGCTATAATCCACAACGCGGGCCGAGTGCGGGTTGGTAGATGTCACAAGTCGTTGAATTTTTCGTTCTAGGACATGCCTGTTTCCTTTCGATGTTTTCCTTCACAGCTTTTTAAGAGCAGTGGTGATCAAATAAATTATGCCTGCGAAAAAGGATTACCAAACATCAACCATCCAGCTTGGGGTACCGGTTCTTTTAGAGTAAACGCCTTTGTTACTTCTGACATGATGGCTGGGTCCACGCAATCGGGAGTGTAGTTATCATGCTGTGTAAGACAAAGATGTTACTGTGAGTTCGCACTCGCAAAACTTTCATTCACATATAAGGCATAGTGTAAAATGCTTCCTTTGCCGCGTGTTTGACATGTTCAGGACTTCAGGAGGATGTTTGTAGTACCTACATATTTTTAATATTATAATCTGTGGAAACTGTATTGGAAAAGCAAGATGGCGGCGATGACAACGCGCCAAAAGAGTGTAAAAAGATGTGGGTAGGTATATCAAATACGAGGGGTTAGCGAAATAAGGATTTTAACATGTTTTTGTGAAAGTTTTGACAGAAGGAATCGATTATATTACCATATAACAATATCAATTATCACTAATAGGTATTCAATAAATTATTGTGCAACAAACATTACTCTTTCATATCGATCCATCACACAGCGACGTGTTATAACATAACAACCGAAGTCCTTCATTATCTGTTTCACCACAGCTTTGATATCTATTAATATAAAAATAAATATTAGTAACGGAAATTATAAGATTTGAAGCGCGTCCTGCTTGGTGCTAGCTGACAATATGTCCATTTTACTGAAACTAAGCGGAACCTAAGTTAATTCTTGAAAATTATTGTATTTATATTAAATTTCGACGCTGAATGAGCGTTCAATCTTACAACGAAGTTTTAATTACCTTCTGCATTTAATTAATTAATTTTGTTGTCGCTTAATTAGTGTAAGAGAAAACGGGCATTAGGGCCGTAACTAGACAGGGGCGTCAGGGGCTAATATTGCTAGTATTCGTCTATCAAATCCGAAAAAATCGTTCTGAAAAAAATGTAATATTTCTGGGTCCTATCCTTCGTCTGCCGGTCCGCCCTTAGCTACGGCACTGTGTCCGTCGATACGTTTGGGTCGAATAGGTACCTATTTAAACACCTGAGCCCTACCTTTCTGTTACATGAAAAGCTACATTTTTCCGGGAAAAAATTAAAGCAGAGGTAGGAAGGAAAGGGAATTTATCTAAAATATAAACAATTTACCAAGCTTGAGGCCTGGTTCAATTAATATTATCAACCGCGACGCCTCAATAGTGTGCAGGTGACGGTTACAGAAGATCTTCATTTGTTTCAGATGATCTCTTGGTAAGGTGACGATGACATTCCTCACCATATCCTGAGGAACATAGTGTTACGAGCTGGGTATGGGATAAATAAAAACACTACCAATTAAACACACGAAATATCTTTATTAAACACAAAACACTAAATACACAATCACTTCAACACTACTGAACACTTTATCGCACTAGATAACTCTTCGAACCTTCCGTTGTCTCGCTTTAAAAGTAGACTGACTGTTCCGACCTCTGTTGGTCCTTTTATACTCAAACACACAAAAGAAGTTCGAGAAAATTCCCTATTATTAACTAAAAATGAATACAATATTCACAAAGAAAAATAACTAAAAAATAAACTTAAAGATAAAAGAACCAACAAGGAAGAAGTTACGTTACGCACTCGGCATACGGTCGAAATTACAATGGCAATTATGTCGCCGACGCCCGCCGTGCTGACCTTGTAAACATAATGGAATTATACCTACAGAATGTACTGGAGTGTTTTAGACACTACACAATTATAAGCGAGGTTTCTTGAAGATTCTAGATGACCGACGTAACACTGCCCCCTCCTTAGACATGCTCGTCCCGAGCATCATTAGTCCCGTAGTATCGCGCCAATCGGTCTACATGCACAATCTTAGGCGCACCTCGCGGACCCTTCTGTATTCGGTAGGTGACATCGTTGATCCTGGTCACAACTCGGTATGGTCCATCCCATTTTGCTTGCAATTTCGGAGACTTTCCCTTGCTCCGCACTGGGTTATGCAACCACACCAGCGAACTTTCGTCGAAACCACTACTGTTTGCCTTCCGGTCATAACGAGTCTTCATCTTCTCAGACATCTGTTGTCCGGATTGCCTGATATGCTCATACACATCATTTAACTTGTTACGCAGGTCATTCGCGTAATCCGTTACACTGCGTGGGACATCAGGGGGAGTTCCAGTGATTAAATCTGCAGGCAATCGTAATTCCCTTCCAAAGTTTGCGAAGGCTGGAGTTACGGTCGTACTTTCGTGAACTGCACTCCGATAGGACAGAAGAAACGGCTGTATGTGTTTGTCCCAATCCCTTTGCCTGCTTTCCACAACTTTTGCCAGATATCTCTCCAATGTTTGGTTGAATCGTTCTACCATTCCATCGGATTGTGGGTGGTAAGAGGTGGTTCTGGTTTTGTGTGTACCCATCAATCGACAAGTCTCCTGGAAAACTTGCGATTCAAAATTCCTTCCTTGATCGCTGTGAATTTCTAAGGGTACTCCAAAACGACAGAAGACTTCTTGAACCAATTTATCTGCGACTGTTGTAGCTTCTTGGTTAGGAATGGCGAAGACTTCTGGCCACTTTGTGAAGTAGTCCATGACAACCATGAAGTACTTGTTTCCGCTATCACTTTCTGGAAATGGTCCCGCAACGTCCAGCGCTATTCGCTCCCAGGGGGCTCCAACGTTGTACACTTTTAATGCACCTCTGCTACGTGTGTGGGGTCCTTTCACGGCCGCACAACTGGTACATTTGCGACACCAGTCCTCCACATCATCTCGACAGTGGATCCAGTAAAAGCGCTCTCTGATCTTCAATAGAGTCCTTTTTACTCCCATATGTCCTCCTGAGCATCCATCATGGTAGAGCCGTAAAACATCCGGTACCTTAGCTTTAGGGACAACCATTTGTAGATGACAGCTGTCCCCTCGAGCGTTTTCCCATTTACGGCACAAGACTCCATCCTGGATCTCCAAACTGTTCCATTGTGCCCAATAACTTTTCGTGATGGAACTCATCGCAGCCACATCACTCCACTTGGGCTTCGGAGCACCATCTTTAATCCAGTCGAAGATTGGCTTGATGTCCGGGTCATTTTGTTGAGCCTGTTGTAGGGTCCCCTTCCATTCATCGCTGAGATCCGTTCTAAGCATCCTCACGGGCACTACTTCCTTAGTCTCTTGCCTGGCACAGTGCTTGCAGTCTTCAGGACAAGGTCTTCTTGACAAGGCGTCTGCGTTACCGTGAGATCTCCCACTGCGATGTTCAGTTACGAAGTCAAACTCTTGCAGTAGTTCAATCCATCTCGCCACTTGCCCCTCTGGATTCTTGAACTGTAATAGCCACTTCAATGCAGCATGGTCAGTTCGTAATTGGAATTTCCGTCCCAACAAATATTTACTGAAGTGCTGCAATGTCTTCACTACAGCGAGCAGCTCTCGTCTCGTTACGCAGTAATTTCTTTCCGGTTTGGATAAAGACTTGCTGAAGTAAGCTATAACAACCTCCTGATTCCCTTTCCGTTGAGATAACACGCCCCCAATTCCAGTATTACTTGCGTCTGTGTCGACTATAAAGTCATTTTCAGTGTCAGGATATCTCAAAATAGGAGTATTGCACAGACGTCCCTTTAATTCTTGAAATGCGGCGTCGCAGTTCTCGTCCCAACAGAATGGTTGCTTTTCCTCAGTGAGTTTGTGTAGAGGTTTCGCAATGTCGGCAAAATTCTTCACAAACCGGCGATAGTAGGAGCACAAACCCAAAAATGCTCTGACCTGTGTCTTGTCTTTCGGCACTGGCCAATCCTTGACGGCGACTACTTTCTCTGGATCTGTTTGAACACCTTCCCCCGAAACTATGTGTCCTAAAAAGTTCACTTGTTTTCTGAAAAACGAGCACTTCTTCGGACTCAACTTCAGGTTTGCTGTTTGGATCTTCGACAGCACTCGGTCGAGGTTTTTAAGGTGATCTTCAAACGTACGGCCCACAATGATTATGTCGTCTAGATAGACAAGACATGCATCCCCGATCAATCCGGCAAGTACTTGCTCCATCAGCCTTTCAAACGTTGCAGGAGCATTACACAATCCAAAAGGCATAACTTTAAACTGCCACAACCCTTTTCCTGTTGAGAATGCAGTCTTTTCTTTATCCTTTGGGTCTATTTCTACCTGCCAGTAACCACTTTTCAGGTCTAATGTGGTAAACCACTTCATTCCCGTCAGCGTATCCAGTGTGTCATCGATCCTAGGCAGTGGGTAGCTGTCCTTTTTCGTGACGTCGTTCAGTCGTCGATAGTCCACACAAAAGCGCATACTGCCGTCCTTTTTCTTTACCAGGACCACAGGAGAACACCATGGACTGGATGAAGGCTCTATAACACCGTCCTTCACCATTCCCTCAATCATGGTTTCCACATCTTTTTCCCGTGCAACTGGCAGTCTCCTTGGTCGCTGACGGATAGGTAACTCGTTGCCTGTATTAATCCTGTGCTGAACCAGTCCAGTTCTCCCTATGTCAGCATCATTCGTAGAGAAAATACCGGCGTACTGAAGTAACATCTTCTTAGCCTTGTCCATTTCTCCTTCAGTTAAATGACAGTTTTCTAAAAGCGTTGACACGTCAAATTTTGCACTACGAATTTGATTTCCGGTAGGTAGGTCTTGCAATTGACGCATCCAAGCTACTTCCTCGCAAGTGCCGATCAAGGTGCCCTTCCTTATCACTTGCTCCTTGTCACTTGGATTCAGGATGCGTACAGCTGAGATGTTGTTGGCTTTTACCAGAGTTCGTGCCATCTTCCATGAAAACTCATTGTTCACCCTTTCTATCAGAACACTTCGATCTTTGTGTCCAGAGTTCTGTGGTAACTTCACTGGCACGATCGTTTCTGATCTGCGAGGAAGAACAGTTTCCTTCAAGCAGTACACTTTCCCTGACGGTGCACCTTCCATGAAGACTTCCTCGGAACCACATTTCAACACTCCTCGTTCAATGTCGATCTCACAACGATATTTCCGCATGAAGTCCAAGCCCAAAATGCAATCGTCCACTATGTCGGCCACGATGACATTGTGCCGGTAAATTCTATCACCCAATTTTAACTCCACCTCCTTCTTGCCTCGGACGGTTATGTGCTGACCGGTTGCTGTTAGTAATTGTATACGGTCGTGGTTATTGAAGTAGTCCCCAAGAAACCGATTTGCTAGGTGTGAATTGACGACCGTGTGAGAAGCTCCAGTATCCAACGTCAGTTTGCATGGAGTTCCGTTGACTTCGCCCTTAATGGTCAGGCTGTTCCCGTCATGTGCTTGTGAGATCGAGATCCTCGGGGCTCTTTCAAAACCAGCCAGCACCCGCCCCCCAGTCCTGGCATTTACTCGTTTCCCTGCTGTGGCTGTGCAGTCACTTCAGCCACCTTTCCCTGCTGGGGTCCGTCTTCTCTTGGTGAGCTGCGCTTAGGACAGCTTGATCGAAGATGACCCCTTTCTCCACAAGTGTAGCACCTAGGGCTGTATCCTTGCGGGCGGTCGCGTACAGATGACGCTACAACCTCTCTGACCCGGTGCGTACGGTGGTCCTGCCTTACTGCCTCTACTTCTAAGGCATGGGCCAAGGCGTCTTTCAGCGTCTCATGATGCCCAAGTCTCACAGCGGCTCTGACTTCTAAATCGCGTATTCCATCTATGAACGCCTGTACCAGATTTCCATCGATAAGGGCAGGGGCGGACTGGTATGCTTTCCGAACCAGCTTTTCAACTTCCAGGGCCCACTGCTGTAAGTTCTCGGCACTACGTTGAACGCGATCCCTTAATTTAGCACGAAAGACGTGCTCCAGGTGCGCGTCACCATATCTGGACTCTAATGCCTCCAGCAGCTGTTCGTAGGTCACATCCTTGCCGAGGGCCTCAAGAATGGTTAGGGCCTGGTCTCGGAGACCCAAAGTGAGCGCGGTCATGGCTTGCGCTTTGGTCCACCCGTTCACTTTCATAACCGCCTCAAATTGAATTTTATAGGCCGACCACGAAGATGTTCCGTCGAATGGCGGCACTTTAAACCCGCGCACCGAAGGTGCAGCAATCACTGAAGTCACAGCCCCGTCTCCAACCTTAATTTCACTCAAGGCCTTCTTCACATCGGCGATCTGAATTTCGGCCTTTGCGATACGGTTGTCGTGCTGCTGTACCTGCTCCTTCATCACGCTCAGCTCTTTGCCAACTGATGCGTGAAGATCTTTAATTAAGAGCATCTGTTCCTCTTGACGGCGAGCCTGCTCGTCCTTATCCCGTTGCAATTGTTCCTGCAACTGGCGAGCCTGCTCCTCTTGACGGCGAGCCTGCTCCTCTTGACGGCGAGCCTGGTCCTGCAGCAGCGTCATTAAGGCAGACAAGTCAGGCGTCGCTAATGCTGGAGTAGCTTCAGATGGGCCAGCGACTGGCTCTGATGTAGGCTGGACACCGCCCGGTGTCTGTGTCGGGGAGTCTCCAAATCGCCTCTGGTCCATACCCTGCTGTCGCTGACTCCTCGTACGGATACTATCCGTGTCGTCCTTTGGTAGAATCGGCATTATTTATCCCTCACTTCTGACACCAAATTGTTACGAGCTGGGTATGGGATAAATAAAAACACTACCAATTAAACACACGAAATATCTTTATTAAACACAAAACACTAAATACACAATCACTTCAACACTACTGAACACTTTATCGCACTAGATAACTCTTCGAACCTTCCGTTGTCTCGCTTTAAAAGTAGACTGACTGCTCCGACCTCTGTTGGTCCTTTTATACTCAAACACACAAAAGAAGTTCGAGAAAATTCCCTATTATTAACTAAAAATGAATACAATATTCACAAAGAAAAATAACTAAAAAATAAACTTAAAGATAAAAGAACCAACAAGGAAGAAGTTACGTTACGCACTCGGCATACGGTCGAAATTACAATGGCAATTATGTCGCCGACGCCCGCCGTGCTGACCTTGTAAACATAATGGAATTATACCTACAGAATGTACTGGAGTGTTTTAGACACTACACAATTATAAGCGAGGTTTCTTGAAGATTCTAGATGACCGACGTAACAATAGTCTTTAGGCGTTGGACTTCCAACTTTTTAACGTAACCTCAGTCCTGTATCAATCAACGAAGGGTTAGACAGAGGTAGGTACCTACCTAATAGTACAACTGCTACAACTCATATTTCGCCTGTTAAGTTTAAATCCGATGTACCGACTATATAGCGTGAGAGCCTATTGCCAATAATTGCCATCAACCCAGAAGGGCACAAATCCGGACTGCAGTAACGTTTGCAACCTTGGTAGAATCTACAATGGAAGGTACTATGGATGGAATGCTATCTCTAGGCTTCTGGACAATGCTTACTATTTCTGCAGTGAGGCCCTACTTTTTTTAAAATAAAATATCTTGTACAACCTTCATCATCAGATAAACTCGCGCTTTCTCAAGGTTAGGCAAAACATGTGCGGGCATTTCCAGCGGTCGATTTGTGGCGTCGGTTTCCGTCATATTTACGAAGATTTATTGGACTCTTGTAAAAAGTGAATTTAGTAAAAGTAGTAACTCCTAAGTGGCTTATAAAACAGTGAACTGAATAGAATGAGAAGTATAGTTTATCACTCGTTAAAAGCGATTATAATAAAATGAATTCACGAAAATACTAAATTATGTCAATGTGTCAATCTTAGTTTGTCAACTGCAATTTATTTTTAGATTGCTGCAAAAAAGCATAGGGCAAAAAAGCGTTTCCTTGCAGTCGGGTAAAAAGGAGGAGGTCAAAGGGTATGTAATGGAGGAGGTTCTCAGCTCGACGAGGGTATTTTTTTTTTTAAACCAAATATAGTAACCACAGCACAAAAAGAGTAACATAATCCAAAATGGGTGAAATCGCAGTTCATCACTACATAGTAAAAACAAAGTCGCTTTCTCTGTCCCTATATCCCTATGTATGCTTAAATCTTTAAAACTACGCAACGGATTTTTATGCGGTTTTTTTTAATACTCTATAGTGATTCAAGAGGAAGGTTTTAGTATATAATTTGACCGACATCCACGCGGGTGAAGCCGCGGGCATTAGCTAGTTTAAGTATAAAAGTCTTTACATGTCGTAAATATCTTCGAGTTTTGTACTTCTTATAACTCGTGGTGATGATAAAATAATGTACATTTTGTGGATTATATTCAATATTTTGTTATCTTTTCAATCATTTACTGCGTTTCTGAACGGAACATTTCAGCTCGACTGTCACTGTTGACTGTCATTGGTCATGTCACTGTCAATTCCACATGTTTTTCAGAGGTTATATTTGCGTAATATTTGTTTTGTTCTAGGAAGCGATCAGCGATTAGCGTTAATTACTGGCCACAGAGTGTTACTGGCTCTGTTCGGTTTGATGTTATGACAATAGCCGGTATGAGGGTCAGATGTCGTATGCTCATCGATAAGTAGCTAGCAGTAGACCTAAAGAATGCCATGTGATTTTACTCGCTCGTCGATCGCGACGAGGTCACGGTTTTTACGTTTATTTTCAATATAATTGCGACGTTCAGCCGTCGATTGGACAGATGACGTACTGATGAATTGCGTCCGCTTATTCCGTAGTTGTTTAGTCAGTAGTCTAGCTGTAAGGATGTGTTCGACAAAAACAAGTTACGAGGTACGAGTTGTGTTTTATGTTTTGTTTCTTTTTTTTGCTTATATATCATTGTGTAACCATAGTTTAAAATAGATGAAACAGAATAGTTCTAGGAAATATTGCCACATCCGTGCTGTATTTTAGAAAGTTTCCTGTTGTAACATAATAATATGTTTCCTAACTTTAGTATTTCAGTCTTTAGTTTAAAATAAGTTCATGCAAATTTATTGACGGATTTATATTGTTTGTTTGTAAACATTGACAAGATAGCTACCAGTCATAGAATTTTTGTTTCGTTGTTTCATTCACTCTTCGTATTATTATGTGGTCGTAAAAAGAAATTTTTTGGTAATGTTCAGAAGTTTAGTTCTAGTTGGAATCTAATACACTTCTAATTTAATTTCGTATTAATTTTTCCAACAAGTATATTAATTTTATAGGTATCAAAAAGTTTCCTAATTTTAAACTATTTATCTTATTAAGTCCTCGAGCGTCCTTATGAGCACCCGGTGGATCATAAGACATTCAAGCAATGTTAGCGGACGTTCAACAGGTATCTAACCATGACATGTAAAAAAAAATGTAAATAGGTTTATGGTTTGAAAGTTACTGTTTTTCCATTAATTTAGTTATGGTTCGCCATTCATTAAAATAAGTGATGCAATTCTTATTAGAATGCACAACACAAGTAGGAATATTTTTGCCAGATGGCTATTAGGTTAATAATTTATTTGCATTCCTAAGCTGTCATAACGAGATAATAAATTATTAATTCATTCATTCATAAATATTATACAACAATTAGACCAATTGAGTTATGATGCTTTAAATTAAATAATACAAGAAATAATCAGGTATCAAAAATTATCATTCAGGTGTTGAATATTTGAATGATAACTTCAACTTGAAATGACAATCTAAAACTAGGAAATAGAAGAAGTGCACTCAAGTACCACTTATGTGATAAAGAATTTGTAAAGACATTACATACATATACTCTATTAATTTTATAATATACTATACCGATTGCTTGCGTCTTGCATGATGATTACGTTGTATCATAAAAAAATAGTAAAAATGCATAGTTTAGAGCGGTTTCACCCTTAGAAACGTATGTAAATAAAATTAAAGTAACTGTTTATATTATCAAAAATATAGCTTTTCACTGAATGCATATGAGAATATAAGGCAATTATAACAAAAAACTGGAATCGCTGATGTGGGAAATAAGACTGCTGGCTTGAATTGGGATTGGGCGGGCCATGTCTGTAGGATGGATCAGAACCGATGAGCTAGAGTCGTCACGCACTGGGTGCCAGAAGACGGGCGTCGTCGCTGAGGGAGGCCTAGAAAACGCTGGCGTGACGACCTAGAAGCGTTTATGACGAATTGGACGGAGAAAACCATACAGAGGGAAGAGTGGAAGGCTATGGGGTAGGCTTTTTCCCAGCAGTGGGACAATATAGGCAAAGAAAAAAAAAAAAACTTTTATTTTTTATTTTTTATCTGTCTATCTATTTGTTTGGGTTACTCTCCGAGACGGCTAGACCTATTTGGACGAGCCTTTTTTTGGCATATAGCTGATAGGAAGGCCTAAGGAAGGAGTAACTAATGCGACTATTATTTTAGAATAAGAATTTCGAGTTTCATGCACAAAAATTAACGAACGCTAACGAAGGCCGCGGGCAAAATTTAAAATAAATTTAAATTACTTATGACATAAAAAAAGTTACCACATCCCATTCTGACTTTATGATACCAGAAACTACAAAATGCGACTTCGAAATAAATACTCAACATCACGCCTGTAATTCCCGAAGGTTTAGGCAGAGCTGTACCTAATGCTAATAGTACAGCACCATACAACCAAATAGTACACTCACCTTTTGCCAGTTATGTTTTAAGTCCCATGTCATCATCTGCCTAGCCTTTTCCCAACTATGTTGGGGTCGGCTTCCAGTCTAACCGGATGCAGCTGAGTACCAGTATTTTACATGGAGCGACTGCCTATCTGACCTCCACAACCCAGTTAATACTAGGTCTCACCAAAGAGTATCGTATTACTCTTTGGTGAGACTGGATCTCAGAATATCAGGCCACTGACTACCTGTAACGACTGCCAAAGCTCTATATATGGCAGCCGGGACTAACAGCTTAACGTGCTTTCCGAGGCACGGAGGAAACTCGGTATGTCGGGCGGTCACCCATCCACAGACCGACCTAGGCAAGCACAGCTTTACCTAAAGATCGACCCGAGTGGCAGTTCTTATTAAGCCACCATGTATCACAACAAAATACTTCACATCATACTAATTTATATTCCAGGAGGCCGTACGCAAACTAAATGTCCTCCAATCAAACAAAGCGACCATAGAACAAATCCGTAAAGACATAAGAACGGGACAAGTAAGTAACAATAATCTACTTCCAATAACACAGGTAAATGTTTTTTGTGATATCTTGCACTGTTCTTCACTTCATGGGGGTCGTCATAGCATGTTATGGTAAATATCATCATCTGCATATGCTCCACTCTACTGCTCGATGTGCGCCCACAAAATCAAAAGTCATTTATTCAAACTAGGCTGATAATCAGCACTTTTCGAACGTCAAAATTCACAACCCAGGTGATGAATCTAGCCCGTCGGGGCTGCGGGTTGTTCGCAGATACCGCGGTCTCGTCATGAAGGGCTAAGAAGGAACATGGGTGGTTTTTAGTCAGTAGAAGTCTGACACTCCCTTTCGCTCTGCCCAAGAGCAGGAGGGGTTATTTGATGATTTCCCACCCCCCAAAAAAAAAAAAAAAAGTTTATGAATCTACTAAATGCCCTGATTTCTCAGGAACAGGATCTATAATAGATATGTTAACGAGTTGCTATAAAGTTATGCTTAAATTATTATTGCATATTTTTTTAAGTTACAGTAGAATTGAGATTATCCGGTCCGGATCAATTAAAACCAGGCGTTATATTCCGGATAATTCCGGGTAGCCGGTATTTGACGACACGGTTGGCGCAGTGGCTCAAGCAGTTGACTGCTGCGCTACGTGTCGCGGGTTCGATCCCCGCACGAAACAAATATTTGAATGGCCTACAGATAGTTGTTTCGGGTCTGGGTATTTCTGTATGTGAGTTTATATGTCTGTGAACGCACCCACGATACAGGAAAAAATCCTAGTGTGGGGCAACGTTTTTTTTAAAAAAAAAGAAAGACGAAGAGATAATCGATTTAGACAATAGGATATAAAAAATACAGTAATTAAATGCGTGGAAAATGGGTCCGGATAATCGGATACTTGATAATCGAGATTCGAATAATCGGGTTTCTACTGTATTGTTATCCTATATTGGCTTGCTGCACGCTTTGGTGCCAACTGTAATAAGTGGAGCAAGTATCTGTTACACAAACAAACAAGGCCCTAGCCTTTTCTCAACAATTTGGGGATCAGCTTTAAGTTTAACTGGATGCAGCTGAATATCAGTATTTCACATTGAGCCACTGCCTATCTTACCCCCATAACCCAGTTACTGGGCTGGTCAGTTGCGGTATATATATGTCCGTATAAATGGCTTTTAGGGCAAGTCAATAATTTGTGGTTAAATCATAAAAAATAAGAATATGAGATTTTCAAATAATCCTTGGGTGCTGCTTTGTGGTTGCATGCTAGAAAGCTATTTTATGAAGTTCTTAAATTGAAAAAAGTATTGCTACATTCAAATTGTAGTCATTACATAATTAAACTACAAAAATGTGTCTGACTTCAAATTAGTACTTACATCATATAAATGAGGTACAACAAGTACTTGTTCAAGTGGTAGAAACATCACCCTGTATAAGCCATTTGACTAAATTGAAATAACTTGTATCTATTGATAAAGTGCTCACACTGTATAAGATATATCTATACTAGCGGACCTGGCAGACGTCATCCTGTCCGGACAGCAGCGCCACCTACCGGCTCCAATTGTAAATCTAAACCATTCTCGAATCCACTGGAACACACACAAAAAAAATCATCCAAATCGGTCCAGCCGTTTAGGAGGAGTTCAGTGACATACACACGTACAGTAGAATTATATATTTATAGATGTGTGTGTGTGGTGTATGTGTCATGTGTGTAGTGCACAATATACATTATACACACGTATAATGTATATTCTGGACTTAATATGTATTGTTTGTTACTTACTTTCTGATAAAACTACTTCAAAAACCTAGCAGGTATTATGTACACCACTTATATAAAGGACAACAATTAAGATTAGATTCTTTGTTACCCCAAGAAGATTATTTGTATTGAAGAAGCAAGATTTCACATAAGCATTTTTAAGCGCTTCGTTTTCAAGACAATAGAACCTATAATATAAGTTATGGAAAATATTTTTTGTGATTTCTTTGACTAGACAAAGAAATCACAAAAAATATTTTAATTATTCCAATAATTTATTCATGTAACCAACAGTAGAATATCGTATTTATGCAAGTGTCTTCGACATATTGTTAGAGTGACTTGTACACTTTTATTAGGGAAATGCATCTTGTCAAGCATAAGGCGAAATTATCATTACTCATTTCAAAATGCATGTCATTTGATGAAAAATGAAAATTGTTTTTGTTTCCGTATTATTTGACCATGTCCGTTTATATAATTTTTCTCCTCTAATCCTCTCCATTGGATTAGTTACATTTCCACCATACATAATGTTGTTACAAAATATATCATGTCATTACAACATTCTCTATGAAATATTTCAGAAATGCACAAACTTGGAGGATATGGAGCGCTACTTGTCGAGAACTGGAGTGAGCCTCACAAAGTTAGATGAATTATCTGTGATACACATAGCTGGGACCAAAGGCAAGGTAATTTCTTTATAACAATTTATTACTAGCTGATGCCCGCGTCTTCGCCCGCGACATATTATATTATGTACTAAAACCTTCCTCGAGAACCACTCTATCCATTGGTGAAAACAGCATGAAAATCAGTGCAGTAGTTTTTGAGTTTATCGCGAACAGACAGACAGACGCGGGAGAGGACTTTGTTTTATAATAGGTATATGTAGTGATTATTACTCTGCCGAACCTTCTCTGTAATTCCTCAGGCCAAATGGCGTTATGTTAGCTTTTGCCCGCAGCTTCACCAACGTAACTGTTATTGTTAGCCTGTGTCATCGCACTCGTCACTGCTGGGCTAAGACCTCTCGCCATGACTTTCGAATTTTTTTATATGAAGTACGGCGACACATCATGTCATACATTTCCAGTATAACATGGGCTCGCTTTGTATAGATTTTCCGTTCAATGCGAGATTCGCATTATAAACTGGTTTTTGTAAAGCTTTATTGGTCGGAAAATTTCGAACAGGATTACTGGAACATACTCATGAGCATTTTATCTAAATCCATTTAACCTTGTATGGTGTGAGTGTGACACAGAGATCTAGAAGTTTAGTAGTTTAGAATTGTGGAAAAACACCAAGTATCAATGATGACTTCATGCGTACTAAATACTGTTTGCTATTGACCACTCAAGGACCTATCTAATTGCCCGTCGGGGCTGCGGGTTGTTCGCAGATACCGCGGCCTCGACATGAAGGGCTAGGAAGGAACATGGGTGGTTTTTAGTCAGTAGAAGTCTGACCCTCCCTTTCGCTCTGCCCAAGAGCGGGAGGGGTTATTTGATGATTTCCCAACCCCAAAAAAAAAAAAAAAAAGGACCTATCCAATTTAAGCAATGATCATAATTGAAATTGATTTAAAAAATAAAATAGCGGGTCGGACCAACCGGTATGGCTGTCATTTGTCCTCGGTATGTAATGGGTGGTCACCCATCCACAGACCAACCTAGGCAAGCGCGGCTTACCCTGAAGATCGAGTCGTGTGGAATATATTTTTATGCCACGAGCTCATCGTCTTTCAAAAAGCATGGTTTTTAATAGCCGGCAGGAATACGCAACAGGAAATAACTGTAGTGACAAAAGAGTGAATATCCAAGTACCTACATGTTTAGTAAAAAATACACATGAATCATGCTAAATTATTGCTATGAAATATTCTTTCCGTAGCGTAGAGCAGTGTTGGCCCAGTGGCTGCGGCCCCAACTTACGAACAGTAAGTCGTAGGTTCGAACCCAGGCAGGCGCCTTACTTTGTGTAATTAATTTATTTCATCACCACTGCTCTCCAAACGGTAAAGGAAAACATCGAGAGGAAACCGGCATATCTTAGAACCAATAAATTCGAAGAAATGTGACACCTACCTACCAACCCGCACTGGGCACGCGTGGTAGATTATAGCCCACTCCTTGAGAAGGTCTGAGTCCCTGCAGTGGGAACATTATAGGCTGATGCTGATTCTTTCCGTAACCGTTTATTACGATCATTAACAAGCAATTTCAAAGACGATTAATTTTTTATCAGCTGTTTATACAACTCAACACTTTTTATACCCAATTAGTAATTAGGTAGTTTTTTACAATAAGTACTAAGTGATTGTAAAAAAACTAATCAACATCAACTTTGTAATATCCTCGATTTTTGTACCCCTTGTCGTGTGGCAAATTACCTCATAACTCGCGTGTGACAAAAACATTCAAGCAAATATGTATTTTCTGCCAACATGAAGGTTGAAGGTTCATATTTTATTTTGATACGAATCAGTGCAAAGTTTCGTTTTATTAAAAAAAGTAAAAAAAAAAAGTAAAGTTTCAAAGAAAATCCTTGTGCGATTGATTGATGAGACCTTGTTTATTAAAAGTAGGTATCCGAGCAAATGTACCTTGCATAATAATAAATTATCTACACTATAAGGTCCAAATTCAACCGTGCTACAAATCTGCCAAAACTATCAGACTCTTCATATATATTTATTGCTAGCCTGCTCTGTCCATTCCTGGGCAAACGCCACTCCATCCACTTCTCGTTTACCCCCGTCGTCCTTCCAGTTCTGACGGAATTCTTTACAATATATCATTATCAGGGTTCAACAAGCGCGATGTGCGAGTCCATCCTCCGACAGCACGGGTTCCGCACAGGGTTCTACTCGTCGCCGCACCTGGTTGCGGTGCGCGAGCGCATACGGCTGAACGGACGCGTCATCTCCGAGGAGCAGTTCGCGAGGCATTTCCATCAGGTCTATGATATGTTGGATGGGACTAAGGTAACGTTTTCGTTAACCCTAAATGTACTCTTAAATAAAATCTAATCGGCTGGCCCCAGGGGCGGATCCAGGATTTCTTTTCGGGGGGGGGGGGGGGGGGCACATGTAGTCTAGTCAACAAGAGCTTTTTGGTAATTTTTTTATTATTCATATAATTATATCGATTGTGGAGATTTTTTTTTCCAAAAAGCACTTGTTGACTAGACTACATGTGCCCCCCCCCCTCCCCAGAAAAATCCTATTCCAACAGAAACGCGCAAGTTTTACTCATGTTTTTTTCTGTTATGTTGCTCTGATAATTCGATTTGGCTAATAAGTATACACTGTGATGGAAACTCCATAACCGTCAGGGGGGGCACGTGCCCCCGTGCCCCCCTACTGGATCCGCCCTTGGCTGGCTCTATGAGCTGCAGTGGCCCAGTGATGGCGGTCTCGACTTACCTTACGAGGAGTAAGTCATAGGTTCGAAGTTCGAACCCAGGCAGGCGCATTACTTTGTGTAATTTATTTCATCACCACTGCTCTCAAAACGATGAAGGAAAACATCGTGAGGAAACCGCATGTCCAAGAACCAAAAGAAAAGTGACATCTACCAACCCGTACTGGTCCCGAGTAGTGGATTATACCCTATTCCCTCACATAGAGAGGAGGTCTGGAGTCCCAGCAGTGGGAACATTATACGCTGATTAAGCAGTAACTGGCCTACTATATAAAATAAAATAAAAAGAATGTTCAAAGAACGATATTAATACACTTTATAGACACTGCAGGCGCCTATACGGCTAAAATTACCAAAATCGTTCCAGGCATTTGATGGTGACATGCCGAAGTACTTCGCATTCCTGACGGTGATGGCTTTCAACGTGTTCTTGAATGAGAAGGTGGATGTCGCCATCGTGGAGGTGGGCATCGGCGGTATTGTGGACTACACTAATGTTTTAAGGTTAATTAACCCGATAATGGTATTTGATATTTTTGAAAGATATTAAATTTATCACCAGTACCTCTATATTTCTGTTTGTTGGGTAAATATCTTCTGCATAGCTATGCTACAACACCTCTAAGAAAGTCAGACGGCCGTCTTATCGAGAACCCAAGCGATACCTAGATCATAACTTTGAACTCATGAATTAAAAACGCAACTCCAACATCCTCCTTTAAAAAAAAAAAAGTGCCCATTTTTAAGAATAAAGGTGATGTGCAAGACTGCAACAACTGTCGGGGAATAAAGCTCATGTCACATAGTATGAAAGTATGGGAGAAAGTGATAGAGAAAAGAATAAGAGAGGAGAGTGAGATCACCCAAAATCAGTTTGGGTTTATGCCAGGTCGAGGAACAACGGACGCCACTTTTGCACTCCGCCAATTGTGCGAGAAGTACAGACGTGCACACAAGAACTTGCACATGGTGTTCATTGATCTAGAGAAAGCGTATGATAGGGTACCTCGGGATGTGTTGTGGTGGGCCTTGAAAGAGAAAGGTATACCAGGGAAGTATGTAGAGTTAATTCGAGCTATGTACAGTAAATCTCGTACCTACGTTCGGTCAGCTGCTGGCAACACCGATGAGTTCAGTGTGGCTGTAGGCTTGCACCAAGGGTCGGCTTTAAGCCCTTACCTCTTCTTGTTGATTATGGATGCTCTGACGTCGGACATACAAGAAGAGGCACCCTGGTGCATGCTGTTTGCCGACGACATTGTTCTTGTCGGTGAAGATGGACCTGAGATCCAGAGCAGATTGGAGAAATGGCAACAGAAGCTGGAGAATGTTGGCCTGAAAATCAGCAGAAGTAAAACCGAATACATGTTTTGCGATTTCGGCGGTCTCTCCAGTTCTGGAGCCATAGCGCTAGATGGCGTGCTTCTTCCAGTTTGCTCCGACTTTCGGTATCTCGGTTCTCTCGTGCAAAGCGATGGCGAAATAGATCGTAGTGTCAAGCATAGAATTAGCACTGGATGGATGAAATGGCGGCAGGTCACGGGAACAATTTGCGACTCCCGCATTCCCCTTAAACTCAAGGGGAAGATTTATAAAACCATGGTTAGACCTGCTGTCGTATATGGATCAGAATGTTGGGCCACAAAAGGGATAAATGAAAGGCAATTGCATGTGGCTGAGATGAGAATGCTAAGGGGGATGTGTGGTGTGACGCGAATGGATAAAATAAGGAATGAGTACATAAGAGGAAGTCTGAAAGTGGCGCCGGTAAATGAAAAGTTGTGTGGTAATCGATTGTCGTGGTATGGACATGTGATGCGAAGGAATGAAGAAAATGTTGTGAGAAAAATGTTGAGTATGAATGTAGATGGCTATAAGAGTAGAGGAAGACCAAAGAAACGATGGATGGACTGTGTGAAGGATGATATGGCTAGAAAGGAGGTGACTGCTGACATGACGAGAAATAGAGAAGTATGGAAGAAGAAGACATGTTGCGCCGACCCCAAATAAATTGGGATAAGGGCAGGAGAATGATGAGAATGATGATACCGAAAATAAAGATAATTGAAATTTACGTTTACAGTTTTTGGATTTATGGTAGAAGCATTTACATTAAACATTTGGATGTTGCAAAAATCTGTAGGTACACAATAGATTAAATTCTTCAACTGCTACATCTTTTTCTTTCAGGAAAGTCCCAGTCGTCGGTATAACAGCCCTAGGGTTAGACCACACATCGATACTCGGCACCACCCTGCCGGAGATCGCGGCGGCTAAGGCTGGTGTCATGAAGCCTGGCTGCGAGGCTTACACCGTGGAACAGCCTAACGACGCTATGGATGTCTTGAGAAATGTAGCTGATAGTTTTAAGGTAACTAATATAAATTATTACACGGCAGATGTTAGTAGCTGGAGGGTCTAGAAGCCCTAAAAGGATATACAGACCGTATCGGTGAGGTTATTCAGAAAAAACCGGGGCGTAGTACTCGCGCGTATCTCGCCAGATATATGAACGTGGAAGAGCCGTGATCTAAGGTCGCATGCGCTACTACTGAGCATTTAGTGTTGGGTTTGATTCTTAGGTCGGGCAGTAAGAAGGTTTTTCCTTTAGGTATTTTTAGTAGCAGCCACAGATATGTGCCCAGTTGATGACAATCGGGTCGCCCTTTATTACATGGTCGTACAGAAAATTCGCGAAGTATGGGTGTATTATTAGTTACACCTCTGCTTAACCGGGGCTAACATCAAGCGTTACGATGTTATTAAAGTAACACAAAATTTTGAATACAATTGAATTTGTATATTTCTTTAGCAACGAATCGGCATAAAGGTATTATTTACAGCCGGCTGTAACTAATTAGTAATTACTTAATTACTGCCTCTTATTAGTTTAAGGTCGTACATTTCCAAATCTTGTAATTTCAAGTAACTAACAGAGACCTGACCCCGTAATCAGCTGTAGATATCTTTAAGTGGCTGTCGCCCGCGACCTTCGTTCGCGTCAAATTACGAATACAAACAAATAAAATTGAAATTCCTGTTTGTTATATCATAATAACAGGTTTTAACTAACGACAGGCTTATAACTAAAGCGTTATTTTTTTAATTTTTTGTCTGTTTGTTCCGGCTAATCTCCGAACGGTTGAACCGATTTCGACGGGACTTTAAAACTAGCAGATAGCTGTAACTTAGTAGGATTAGGGTACCGAGTAAAAAATAATTAAAACCTTTGAAATTGATAACAAAATCCGGTTAAATAATATTTTTATCAAATCATTACACAGTGGAGAGGTTTGGAAGGAGAATGGGGAGGCTATTGTCTAGCACTGGGACAAGCAGTGAGCCGAAGGTCGCAGGCAACAGCCAGTTACAGATATCTACAGCTGATTACGGGGTCAGGTCTCTGTTAGTTACTTGAAATTACAAGATTTGCAATAATGTACGACCTTAAACTAATAAGAGGCAGTAATTAAGTAATTCTATATTCTCAAGCACTGATTCAGACCACAAGGTACAGCCAGTACGCAGCATTACCTGACCCCGCTTCTCACACCACTAGCCCTTTTCTTCTTTATAGGGGGGGGGGGGGGGGGCAGATAATGCTGAGTACTGACTGTACTAGGTTCGATAGGTACCTCGTCTCGACATCTTCTGCATAACCCTTTGAGGATTACAAGCGTGATAATTGTTGTTGCAATGTTTGTTATTTATGTTCTTTCTCCAAAATTAGTTTACTGACATGTTATGTCTTTTTTATGTTTTTATTATTATATACATTTTAATTATTGTTTTTTGTCTGTAGTCAATCGTAATATTATCTTACACTTTTCTATTGTATCGAGACTGTTTCTTCTAACCAAACAGACAGATGTGTTGCTGGGGAGTTTGTTCCGCCACTTCTTCTTTCCAGCAAAACACTAGGAAGTGTCGAAGGGTGGGCGTTTTGGGGGACTGTCACTTGTAAATAAGTAAAGTAAAGTAAATTTTGACGTTCGAAAAGTGCTGATTATCAGCCTAGTTTGAATAAATGACTTTTTGACTTTGATTTATTTAAATATTTTCTTTGTATTTCCAGTGCCCCCTAACAGTAGTACCTGCCTACAACGCCTATACATTCCCGACCACAGAGCGAGCTCTACTACCCGTCGACGTAGAAGCTTACCAGACAAACGCCTCCCTCGCCATCCAACTAGCCCATGCCTGGATGAGGATCACCAAGCCAATACACAGGAAAAACGGCCTTATTAAACACGCTGTTAACGGTCAGAATGGCGTGACAAAACCAGTATTAGACACAGTAGTGAAATGTGTGACGAAGGAAACGTTGACAGGGTTGACTTCTTGCAAATGGCCGGGCAGGTATCAGGTTGTGGAATCTGATTATGCGAAGTTTTATTTAGATGGAGCGCATACTAAGGAATCTATGGAGATCTGTGCGCAGTGGTTTAAGAATCGTAATAGGTGAGAGCTTACTTACAGAATATTTTTTGTCTGAACAGAACTTATATTTTTTAATTCAAAATATCGCCTCATACTTTAGATTAAACAGTCTCAGTTTTATTTGGAAGCTACTAATGCTGCTTCAAATTAAATCAGCAAATTAATTAAATTTTATTCTTCTTTTCGATTCGACAACTCAAATTTTGTCCGACCAGTACGTAGCAACCTGGACAGCTGTTTCGTTTTCCTGATGATTATGACTCTATCTTGTATCACCATAGTTCAAAGGCCTTTCTTCCCACCTTTCGCGATTTAATGCGATTGTAGGTCAATCCTGTAGAATTGAGTGAGTCCAGCTCATCCCGCCATCGATCGAAACAGTCACAGTACTAGTAAATTCTAGATGTCCGTTTTTACCAACCATCATCAACTGTCGTAGATGAGCCAAGAAAATCCAATAACTGCAACCCCGAAATACCCAGGGAGCATGGGTGGTTTTTAGTCAGAAAAGTCTGACACTCCCTTCCACTCTGCCTTCCAGAGTTGGAGGAGTCATTTGATGATTTCCCACCCATCAAAAAAGAGGCTTATTCAGGTGTTTCCTAGTATTTGTAAAAAGGAGTGTAACTATCTGTAGTAAATTATATCAATTTTAACCTGAACCTTTTCTTTCGCAGATTACATGACAAAGTGCTGATATTCAGTGCCACAGGCGACAGAAACGCTGAAATTCTACTCCAACCTCTAAAAGACGTTGGCTTCAAATCAGTCTACTTCGTAATCCCGACGGCCCACAAGAATATAACCCAAAATAATGACAACTACTCCTTAGTAGAACAAGAAGAACTTATTGCCAGATGCGAAAAACACGCAGACATCTGGCAACACTTCCAAGAAGGTTGTATGAACGTGACGGTTGCAGGCTGCGTAGCAGATGCTTTGGTCAATTTGAAAAAACAAAAGATAGATGAAAGATCATCTGTTTTAATCACAGGGTCATTGCACTTAGTTGGTGCTGCACTGTCAATATTAGATCCTAATTTAAGTAGTTAATTTTTGAGAGAGTTTTAGTAAAGTTTATTGCTATAAGTTACTTTGGCTTTTTTTATTTATTTTCCTATGAATCAAATGAGTTTCTATGATGAATAAATGTTGTTTATTGCATGGATTTCAGTAAACAGTTCATATGCATCTTTTCCTGTTATGCCCCGGGATTACCCACATAGTCACCTGTTTTTTCTCTTCGGTTTTTACCAGTAGTTAGTAGATAAAAAGCAGATTAAAAAATATATATGTTTAATAACTTAATTATCATAATTTACTATCTATTCTAAAGTCAATTGTGTATCGCTAGTATCTAGAAGCCTATCTACATCAGTAAGCCAGCTTATCAGTCTATCTAAGTACCCTCCATCTTGTTTGTAGCTTAAAAGTAACAGCTGCATATGCTGGAATGAATTTGGTTGCTCAAGTAACTGTTCCAGCCTCTTGTCTCTCAGGGACAAGAGCTTGATAAATATAATTGCTATCAACATCCACTGTATCGGTTTAAACATGATGTTGTTAGCTTTTAACTTAAAAGTATTTACTAACAAACGAATATCAGAACTTATTGAGAGACTGAGTAAACCCAAAGACAGCATAATGTCGGGCAATACTTTGTTCAAATGCTGGCAGACTATCCGTCGACGTAAAGCATTCTGTGAGTTTTTGTCTACCAAAGGCAGATTTGTTCTGTTTTCCTCTTCCACGATTTCTGGAGATGATACCGGATCTTCGGTCACCGGTGCTGTAACTTCGGTGTCGCCTGAGAAGAAAGCTTTTACTTTCAGTTGCATTTTCTTACTTTCCTCCTGCAGCATTGTGTAGTCTGGCAGCGGTTTTGTTTCCCGTTTTAACGTTTGAGTGTCATATTTTCTATCTTCCAATTCAAGCATGTTGAGTTTCTTGCATAGTGCTTGGTACTGGTCATATACATTGGAACTGTAGAATATGCCTTTAGCAACATTATTCAGATAATTTCTGATGTGTTCTCCTTTGTCTGCAACCATTTCTCGGACTTTCTCTTCACCAAATAAAAAGAGAATGGTGTCTAAAGTAAACCATTCCGCCAGACATTTTTCAACTTCAATAGTTAATGCGGTTACTAAAGGTTGCTTTTTCTTTACTACCTTCTTATTTGATTTCTCTTTGCTGTCTTTTTCAACAGTTGTAGAAACAGAGGTCATTAGTATTGGGTCAATTTTCTTTTCTGGTTTCTCTATTATGTCTCCTACAATGTTTATTGGGTTTCGTGATGGTTTAGGAGTTTTCTTAGCAGGTGTACCTATTTCAGTTATAGAAGTAACTGAGCTTACAGGTTTTTCATTATGTGGTTCAGGTGTTTTTGGATTATTTTCTTTAATTTCATGTTTGGATGTTTCAGAAACATACGGTGTACTGGGGTTGATGTTATCACGTTTCAGGTCAATATTTGCTAGCAGTTCATTTATTGATTCCATTGCTTTGTCTACATCAATCTGGTTAGTAGAACCTTTTCCTTCTTCATCTTTCTTGTTACTTGTTTGTTCATTGTCCTTATTCTCATTTTGAGAATCAGGAGTAATTTCTACAAGGCTTGCTTCAGCAAAATCATTGATTGAAGTAAATGCTGGCTTTTCAGAGATTTTAACTCTTTCAATCACTGTTATGTCTATTTCTTCACCCATTGTACCTACTGCATCTAGTTTCAAGAGGTGGAATGTTGGCATCTTTTCGTACTCCCTAAACCATAGCGGGCTTGTCAACATCTGTTTCTTGACATACATTGCAGAGTTATAACAAGAGTTACTGCAAAAGCTCTTTCTAGCAGTGATGTCGTAGACTTTGTTAGTCTTCAATGATATCCTGTACTTCTGTTTGGGTATATCCTTTATTGACAAAGCCTTGTTACATAGTGGATAGCCACATAGATGGATAATAGTTCGTTCTTCTATTACATCTTCGAAATGCGCCCGGTTGATGTCTGGAAGACACTGGACTAAGTACGCTTCAGTAACACTCGGTTCCAAGAGGCTTTCGACAATCTGTTGAGCCTTAGCATTACACTCTCGTTTCCTCAAAATAGCTTGACGCACTTGCTCCTTAGTCATCTCCTCGATTTTCGTCGGCCTTTTCCTCGGCTTTTGGTTGGGTACTTCCATGTTTTGTATATTAGGGATTGATAAGTATGTTTTGTAGGACGGAAACTAACTTACCAAGATATAATATTTCGTTTTATTTATCGTATCTTTACAAAATTAACGCAAGAAATGCCAGAACTTGTCAGAACATGTTTTGACACTGACACTATTATTGACACTGACAGTGATTTCAAATAATGACAATGACAAGGGGCAGCTGTTGCTGATTGTGCGAATGAAGGTCGATGAAAAAAACATACTAGATACCATAGATAGCTATGGAAATAGTATATACTACACCGGACATCACTTACTTATCGCAATTAATTTTCTTAACAAGCACATCCAAAACCATGTTCAGGTTGCTTTGTATCCGACTGCAAGGTAAGGGTTATTTTTTCTCGCGCCTGTCTTTTTTTATTTGAAAATACCAATCGTTTGCTCCTGTTTTAGTCGAATAATGTGATTAATTATTGTAAGATCCCACTAAATATTACATAATTACTGCGAGTGACAGTTATTTTGACAATGACAGGATTTCACTATCATTGATATTTTTTTACTGAATGGAGTTGACGATTTAATTTGTGTGCAAAATTTTACGAACGATAATCACTCTAATAAATGTAACCAAAACAAACGCACGTTTAATATTTTGTCAGTTATTGACTTTTAACTTAAAGTCTCTAAAAAGAGTGGTTTTATATGTTATCAGGTGTGATAGAAATATACTATTTACTTTCTAATTTATCAATAAAATGAGTGATAACAGTGTTCGTTTAGTATGATATCTTGAGGACAGTTAGTAAACAAATACATGGATGATACGGGTTTGAAGAGCCCTAGTTAGCAAGCAGCCACAAGCAGGAAAGGTGAGTGTAATACTTATTCTAAGTTCTATTTAAAAATCGTCCCTGCTAATAACTACTAACACAATAGGTTCTTAACTTTAATATGTTGAAATTACCTTTAAATGTTATTGAATATTTAATTGATCACTCATAACAATAACTAAATACATTTATTTCTGTAGTATTTTCTATTTTCTTTAATATAATGCATGGTTTTACAAATTAATGCCTCATTTATTAAGATAAGATAAAAATAATCTCGTTATTTTATTGTAATTAGAAAAAGATAGAGTACTTTCTAATGCTATAACTTAGAAAAATAAAACTGACATAGTTCAGGGTATTTCATTATTATTACAAACAAGTAATTTGAACAAAACCCCTAAGACGACCCACTGACCAAAATTTCAAAATACTAAGTAATTCAAACTTTTATTTCAATAAAGTTTAAGCCATAGCAATATAATAAATAGTAATATTAGTAGGCTGTACTTCTAACAAATAAGTAAGCTACAACAAACTGGTTTACCGCATGGCTCAGTAAATCATGCACATTCTTGGGAGCAAAATGGCCAACACCATAGAGTCAACTATATTTAAAAATGTGAGTATGTAGAAAAATAAATAAAGAGGACATAATAATACATCTTTTTAAATCGGGCAAAACTTAGCAAATATCTTGGTCTCCAGGGTACCAAAATTTTGTCCTATCAATGCGCAGAATAAGGTCAAAATAGTCACTAACTAAAAGGAATGCATGACACTGACATATTTAATTAATTAACAAATAAATAAAAGTTAGTTATCAATCACAAACACAGTAATCAATTGTTGTAAACAACTTAAGTGCATGCCTTATCAGAAGATATCTTTATAAGCTGTATTAAATAATGAGATATGAGGGAAGATAATAATACTATGCGTATTATAATTTAGTACTTATTTTATTAATGAAGTTACTGTGTGTATTCCATGCTTTGCGAAGCACTTAAAGCCATCGGTTGTCATTTGTAGATCTCTGGCAGCGGTTACGAATAGTAAGAGGTTATGTGTGTACCATGTGACCGAGTAACTGGCTTGTGGAGGTCTGGTAGACAGCCGCTCCATGTGCAATATTCCTGGTATTCCGCTACATCCGGTTAGAATGGGAGCAGCCGACCTAAACATAGTCGGGAAATTGGTAGGCAGATGATGATCAAAAGAAAGAAACGCACTTTACTTTCTTAATTACTCCTTTCGGGTAAGGTTTTCTAAGTGCTCTACCGCTAGCGGTAGAGCACTTGGAAAACTCAATGATCCGAAGAAGCGGAGGGATACCTAAAGAAATACAAAAATAGATTAACAAACCATACAAATCCTCTTTTACATTTGCTTTTGATGCCAAATCATATTATGACTAATTAAATAGAACTTGGACACCGTACCTGATTCTTAAAAAAATATGTGCCTCTTTCCACATATCTCATTGTCGTCAGGGATAGCAGAAGAGAACACCTATTTAAATATTTATGTATTATGTTTACAAAATGGTATTATCCTTATTATTATTTTTTTTGTACTCTACCACAGTGTTGTACATGAAGTTTAAATAAATAAATAAGAACACAAAAATAAAAAGTAACCAGCAGTGATAACAAGATAATTATCGTAATGATTTGCGTATTTTTCCAGTAAATAATCTTTACTCATTATCTTTTATTTAAAATTAGTTTTCGGATATTTCCATAGATTATACAATGGCTTATCAACATCAGGGATGATGGGCTAATTAGTTCATGCAACCAGTAAACAAGGCATCAAATCAAGACACCACAATCTGGATATATTTTGGCGCAAAGACTACCCTAGGAAACTATAGCTTCTACTACTCTAGTATGGCCGCTGAACTGAGCATTCAAAATCTGACAGCACATGCGGGCGTTTACTTAGGGCAAAATAATAATAGGTGTTGCATAGTGCATGTGAAAACAATCATTAGACATAAATTCACACAAACAATGCGTAGGAAATACTCGCTACAAACGGAATCTCGAAGAAATTCACAAATTGAATTAAATAATTCAATTACCTATAATCATCGCATTCGCGAGCGCACTATTCATAGTTCGCACCGAGCGTGTGACATCTGTTGCTTGGGTGGGTTTAAATTGGAAAAAATCGTTAGATTCGAGTGTCGAATAAATTGATATAACATCACACATAGAGGAGCTCGTGGCTGTCGAATAAAAGCCGCTCTGATTAAATAGCCTTATGGCCCTTATAAAAAACGGCAGAGAAAGAAATATTAAAGTCGCTGCCGATTGAATTTACACAATCATAATGTATAGACAACAAAATTATATAGCTAATTTCTATTCTCTTCAGAACGTAACCGCCGCCCGGCGCCAACGAGGTATTTAAATGTTTTATAAGAAAAATAAAAAGTTAGTTGAAGATATGCGTGGCTTATATAAAACATTCCATTATTCAATTAAACGTCAGAGCATGTGGTCCAAACACTTGTACCACGTAAGACAATTTTTTCAAGGTTAGTAAAGTAACTTTACACATTTATGCTACAAAGTACGAGGGTTTTTAATTTGTCGTTATCATCATCATTCGACTGCCCTTATCCCAAAAATGATGATGATTTATTTGATTACCAAAATTCACTGCCGTTGGTTCTTTGAAAGTATTTTGGGTGTGAGAAGAGTCACACCACCTTATACCTTCGGAATATTAGGATTTGATTGTGACCTGTCAAAGGCTTTCGATAGCGTAACAATGATGCATTTTTCAAGAATTACACTACTAATCGCTGTAAAAACTCCTGGTTTGGTTATATGTCATCTAAATAAAAGGATTGAGAAAAGGGTCTTAGGTGGAAAAAATATCCAGATTTCGCCTGTTATTACTATGGAAGCTCCGCAAGGCTTCATTCGTAGCCCGTATCTTATCGAAGAAAATTATGCAATGGTGTTTGAAAACGTAATAATCTAACCGCCTCTTCACAGTTCAAAAGTGACTATAAATAGTTTAATTGACAAAAAATGCTTCGAGTTTGAGCTTATAAATATTCAGATTCAAAGATAGCGCGTTATAAAGGCTTAGATAGATAGAAATAGAACCGTGTTGTAGATATTGAATCATAGTGAGTATTATAGCTGTTATAGGAAATAACTAATAGTACCAATTCGATAATGGATTAATTATCAAAACATTCGAACGCCCTGTTGTATTAATGTACCCTAATATTACTGACTCATACGTAGGGTGACCATGATGATGTAGGAAATAAGTATTTTGTAAATAAACTTCATTGTCGTTATTTTTCTTCCATTCTGTAATAAACATGCAAAAGAAATAAATAGTATTCCGGATACTAAACATTAATGATAATTAAAAAGATAAATAAACGCAAATGCAGCGATAAAAGTACAAAGACTTAGAATTCCTATTTGATTATAAATCGGGGAATTCAATAAAACCTGATTTCGTTATTTGTGATGGCTTATGGATGATTGACGAAACAATAAGGAAGGAAATTGCAACGAACAAGCCTCTATGTTTCCTGCTGGCGCAATGATCTTTATTTTTTGAACCAGCTAATGCTCGAGGCTTCGCCCGCGTGGATGTCGGTCAAATTATATACTAAAACCTTCCTCGAGAACCACTCTATCCACTGGTGAAAACAGCAACAAAATCGGTGCAACAGTTTTTGAGTTAATCGCGAACAGACACGGCGGGGGACTTTGTTTTATAACGTAAAAAGTGATTATCACATGTTTGATGTTGGCTAATTAGAGTAATTAACGGTATTATCAAACTCACGCCATTTTCCCATGGGGGTAGGCAGAAACCACAGAACGCCACCTGCTACAATTCTTAGATACGCCTTTCCACTCATTCACGTTTATACATACGCACGCTTATAATATCTCATTAAAATCATAGCCACCGCGTATATCAACTAATCACAATGTGGTTTATCGAAAAATATTTTTGATCACAATGTTTTATAATTAACACCATTGTTCTGAAGTGTTTACAATAACAGTGTATCTATATCTCTGGAGCTAATTAACAAAGGCTGAGGCTCATTTGTTAATTAGCCCTTGTTATAATATTGGTCATAAATTATGTTAGTTTAGGGACCATGATGAGCCCAAGTGCAGTGACTGTGCCTTTTTGGATTATTTCTTCCCAATAAAGCTGTGAGTTAAGAGTATTTAACATAACATACCTACTTATAACAGATTACTTAGATCAGTGCTAATCTAGTGGTGGGACCGTCTCGCGACGGGTTTGCAAGTCATGGGTCTTTTTTTTTTGGGGTGTGGGAAATCTTCAAATAACACCTCCCGCTCTTGGGCAGAGCGACGGCATGTAAAGCAGAGTCAGAGGCCCATCGACGGGCTGCGGGTTGTTTGCAAGAGATACCGCGGCCTCGACATGAATGGCTAAGAAGGAACATGGGTGGTTTTTAGTCAGTAGAAGTCTGACACTCCCTTTCGCTCTGCCCAAGAGCGGGACCCCTTATTTGATGATTTTCCACCCACCATAAAAAAAAAAAAGGCCCGTCGGCGGATTTAGACTCTGACACGGGACACCAGGCTGGGCATTAACAACACGATAAAGAAATTAAAGATCATAAAATACTCATGTAATTCCTGAATGGTTTGGCAGAGGCTTACCTGGTAGTACACCAACGTTTTGTCGGTTATGCTTGAATCCCATGTAAAAGGGGGGAGCCTGTTTGTTTTAATATAAAATTGTAAATAAGCATCTGGTTGTCAACGCGATTATTATACATATAGAATTGATTTCTTCTCTTATCTTTGTAAACCGGAATCTACTGGTTGGGATTCGGAGGTCGAAACTGCCGGGTCTAGTAATCTGGATGTTGCCACCGATGAACTTGGGATAAGACTGGGGAAATATCTTCGTAGAATGGTTTCCAGAAGGTTTCTGCAAACCTCTATCCATCGCGAGGCCATGGGCACTTGGCAGCCATAGAAATACAGTGTACCTAAATTGGGTAACTTGCTCTGAACAGGCGGTTTGTTTGAGCATTTTATAAACGGTTAAAAAGGCTACAATTTTTTTTTTTTTTTATGGTGGGTGGAAAATCATCAAATGACCCCTCCCGCTCTTGGGCAGAGCGGAAGGGAGTGTCAGGCTTCTACTGGCTAAAAACCACCCATGTTCCTTATTAGCCCTTCATGTCGAGGCCGCGGTATCTGCGAACAACCCGCAGCCCCGACGGAAGGCTACAAACTTGAAGTAGAATTTGCTGTTAACCCACATGGATTTATTAATAGCAGTCTGACTTATATCATAGCTACTCTGATAGAAAGCTGCGGGTTATCTAATTGGTATTATCACATCTGCACTAGCTTAGCATTTCTGCGGTTTATTCATTATTTCTGCGGGAATGAGCTGTATGTTTGCGGGTTTGATATGATTAATATTTGAATGCTTCGTTGGTCGAGTGCTCGCAAGCGTGGCTGCTCAGCATAAAGTCCTGAGTTAGATTCCCGGGTCGGGCAAAGTGTTATTGGGTTTTTCATCAAGAAATTCTCAGTAGTAGCAATAGGGTCGCTTTCCGTTTATAATGTTTTTTATTAGTGATCATTGTTCTAAACTAAAGAGACAGAAAATAATTTTAATAATATGGATGTTTACTGACTAAAAATAATATGATTCTAATTAGTCCATCTGTTTATTTTTGATTTATCGAGAGAGATGAGATTATCGAAAAATATTGGATACGTATTTTTTGTTTTATCAAATCAATCAAAACTGACGAAGATAAAACACGTCAAAGATTTGGGTGGGGGTTTGTGACGTCACTCACCGGTAAAAATTGTCATACTTATGTCTTAGAAAATGACGTCACACGAGTTTTCAAAGCACTTTACTTTAAGCACATTTTAGATTCTAAATCTGAGCGACTTAATTATCTATTTGTGTTTATATTGGTCAAGTACTTGACAATATTTTAAGCTTATCTTAATGGGGAAAAAGTGTTACCGTAAACATACATCTAATATTATTCAGGCTATTACAAATATCACATTTATGTATTTCTAGAAATCTATACAAAAAAATAAAATTGAATTGTCTGTTTGTAATTTTAAAATAAGAGCGTTTTACTGGAATGCATAATTATGAAAGTATGAAACTACTCGTCCATACGGTACTTACCTATAACATCAATAAAGAGTAAAAACATTTTTTGGGATTTTTGTCAGTCTGTTTCCGGCTAATCTTCGAAATGGCTAGACCGATTTTGACGGGACTTTGTTGTCATAAGGAGTACCTACTTATACTAATTTTATTTTTGAAAAAATAAAACCCTATAAATGGTTTCACACAATCCGATTCAAAAAGGGAAGTACTTACATAATGTTTTTTTAATAATAATTTCGTGAACGTCGCGAGCAACAGCTATTTCCATGGTAATTCAGATCAATTACCTACATTACATCGTCCAGATAATCCGATATCAATCGATACGCACACTTACACAGTTCATTGACGTTTTGACATCGAATTCGATACGACCGGTAACGTGATAATGTCAGTTAAAAGCTTTTTATTATACCTTACCAAGATAAAACGTGCAAAAAGCAAACTGGAAAACAGTTTTTCCTGTATCTGGTTTAGGTTAGGGCCTTAGGGTCTCATTCTTCGGGACCAATTCCTCTCGAAATGATACAAGCAGCTACGAAAGTGTGTCCTACATTTGTGGGTCCGAAGGTTCCTTTAAGAAACAGACATTGGAAGTTCATCAGCTTTATTCTCCAGTTGAGGGTCCCTTTTCTTAAGGGGATCACAGCAGTGGATGACTTTGACGATTTGACCTCTGTACTGGCTTTTGTTTATTTTTCGGCCCCTACCGGCAAACGACTGTACTACAGAAAAACGTAACAAAGAACAGAAATGTGTCGCAGAGTGGTCATCGTATTTGCCTAACATATTTTGTTTCTCTTGGAGTACCTACATCATAATGTATGAATAAAATATTTAATAATAAATTATACACTTTGACTAATGAAGTAATAACCTAGCTTTCATTAGTTATTTCACTGAGCACAGGTACTCCTACGATACATTCTTAAGGTCAGATAAAGACCAGGTAACTGCTTATCGCTTCTCAGTCACGGAAATAGCCAGAATGCTCCAGCTTTAAGCTAACTGAGCACGAATGCTACTACTTGATACATTTTGAAGGTCTGACGATGACCACCTAAGTGCTTATCGGTTCTCAGTGACTGATGTAGTTAGAATGACCTAGCTTTCAAATTTTATCTGTCTGAGCACGGATGCTACTACTTAATACATTTTGAAGGTCTGATGATGACCAGCTAAGTGCTTATCGGTCCTCAGTGACGGATGTAGTTAGAATGACCTAGCTTTCAAATTTTATCTATCTGAGCACGTATTCTACTACATGATACATTATGAAGGTCTGATGATGACCAGCTAAGTGATTATCGGTTCTCAGTGACGGATATAGTTAGAATGCTCCAGCTGTCAGCTTTTATCTTATTGAGCACGGATGCTACTACATGATACATTTTGAAGGTCTGATGATGACCAGCTAAGTGCTTATCGGTTCTCAGTGACGGATGTAGTTAGAATAACCTAGCTTTCAAATTTTATCTGTCTGAGCACGGATACTACTACATGATACATTTTGAAGGTCTGATGATGACCAGCTAAGTGCTAATTGGTTCTCAGTGACGGATATAGCTAGAATGACCTAGCTTTCAGATTTTATCTTATTGAGCACAGATGTTACTACATGATACATTTTGAAGGTCTGATGATGACCAGCTAAGTGCTTATCGGTTCACACTGACGGATATAGCTAGAATGACCACTATCAGGTAAATGGCACCATCAGTCTCCAAGGCCTCCTCGAGCTCTTTCAAATGAGTCCAAACACGACGATTCTACGCAGTGCCGTCAATGAGATCCTTTACTTACCTTTGGAGTCCACCATCAGGTAAATGACATTATCAGTCTCCAAGGCGTCCTCGAGGTCTCAACACCATTATTAGGTACACCTCTGCCTAACCCTTCGGGGATTACAGGCGTGATGTTATGTAATGTATGTTATTATTTTAATGGTGTTAATTGTTTTATCGTTTTAATTATTTTGTCTTGAGAATTTCGTTTGATGGAAGATGAAGATCTGGATGACTGATGATGTCTCGCACCTGATGGTAAACTCCGAAGGTGGGTATAGGATCTCATTGACGGCACTGAGTAGAACCATCGTGTTTGTACTCATTTGAAAGAGCTCGAGGGGGCCTTGCAGACTGATGATACCAGCTACCTGATGGTAGACTCCGAAGGTGGGTATAGGATCTCATTGACGGCACTGAGTAGAACCGTCGTGTGTGGACTCATTTGAAAGAGCTCGAAGAGGCCTTGGAGACTGATGGTGCCATTTACCTGATGGTGGTCATTCTAGCTATATCCGTCACTGTGAACCGATAAGCACTTAGCTGGTCATCATCAGACCTTCAAAATGTATCATGTAGTAGCATCCGTGCTCAATAAGATAAAATCTGAAAGCTAGTTCATTCTAACTACATCCGTCACTGAGAACCGATAAGCACTTAGCTGATCATCATCAGACCTTCAAAATGTATCATGTAGTAGCATATCCGTGCTCAATAAGATAAAATCTGAAAGCTAAGTCATTCTATCTACATCCGTCACTGAGAACCAATTAGCACTTAGCTGGTCATCATCAGACCTTCAAAATGTATTATGTAGTAGCATCCGTGCTCAGATCGAAAAAAAAATTAAATCTAGGTCATTCTAGCTATATCCGTCACTGAGAACCAATTAGCACTTAGTTGGTCATCATCAGACCTTCAAAATGTATCATGTAGTAGCATCCGTGCTCAGATCGATAAAATTTGAAAGCTAGGTCATTCTAGCTATATCCATCACTGAGAACCAATTAGCACTTAGCTGGTCATCATCAGACCTTCAAAATGTATCATGTAGTAGCATCCGTGCTCAATAAGATAAAAGCAGAAAGCTGTAGCATCATAACTGTATCCGTCACTGAGAACCGATAAGCACTTAGCTGATCATCATCAGACCTTCAAAATGTATCATGTAGTAGCATCCGTGCTCAATGAGATAAAAGCTGAAAGTTGGAGCATTCTGACTATTTCCGTGACTGAGAACCGATAAGCAGTTACCTGGTCTTCATCAGACCTTCAAAATGTATCATGTAGTATGAGAGACCATCATTAGGTACGAGACATCATCAGTCATCTAGATCTCCATCTTCCATCAAACGAAAATCTCAAGACAAAATAGTTAGATAACATAACATCACGCCTGTAATCCCCGAAGGGTTAGGCAGAGGTGTACCTAATAGTACACCCACATTTCGCCAGTTATGTTTAAGTCCCATATAATAGCGGCGAGCCTATTGCCATCAACCGGGCACAAATCCAGACTCCGTGGCTGTTACTTATAATTTCCTGATGGAAAAACCCAATAACACTTTGCCCGACCCGGGAATCGAACCCAGGACCTCATGCTCAGCATCGTGCTTACGACCACTAGACCAACGAGGCAGTCCAAAATTAAAATAATATCATAGATATATCTATGTACCAAAATATCTACTAAGAAACGTAGGTAATTTACCAATAGTTTTGGAGAGCTCGGCCACGCGTCACTTAACGTTTATTAGGCATAGTCAGCTTAGTCTATGATAGGTGCAAACAACAAAACGAAATTACAAACTACTTTAAATATATTTACAAACTTATTTTCTGTTCTTATTTTACGAAATATTGATAACTATACAATTTACAATATGTTTTAATTCAGAAAACATTAAAAACGTGAACTTTTGAATTTTATTTGTGAAGTAATGACATGCGTGCAGTCCACCCGTGACAACAGTCATCGAGATTCGAGACACTCACAGAGTACATTAGACTATATTGAAATAGAGACCAATCTTGTGCTGTGAAACAGGGTCACTTGCGTTCGTGAAGAAACTAGCGCCATCTGATATTTCTATTTAGAACTACACCTTTGGTAAGGGTGGATGGATACCTACATATAGCTATGCAGATATATTTATTTTTATTAGTACTTTATAGTGTTGATTTCAAGGATTGATAAATGAAATACAATTTAGGAAATCATGTTTTTATTATCAAATTAAAGTTTTAACATTGTATGGTATTTTTTGTATGGCTGGAGGAGTGGATACATATTTCGAAAATTACAATTTTGTTGCAGTTATCACAACACTGGAGTCCTATCTCAGTTGTGACGGTTGTGACACAATCACTCACAAATCCTTTCTGGTCACAGGTAGGGATTTGCCGGAGGACTTTTCACTCAACAACAACAAATACACAAAATAACACAGAAAGAATAAAAAAGTAAACAAAACCGGCGCACGCGTCAGATTTTTGCAGACATTTGTATTAGGGTTACCAGTTTATTAGTGATTAAAACCATCAAGAATACTCTACCAACACCCCAATGTACGTTAGTGCAAATAATTCTCTGAGTTTAATGCAATTCAAATTTATGATAATGATGCTATTCTTTGGTTAAAATAAACAATAAGTCAGTTTAAAATATTTGTAATGAGCTACCGGAGCTATAGAGCTGCCATCTCTTATTTGTATTTGGTATAAATTGAGCGGTTATAATCCGACCAAATTAAAAAAACACACTTAAACTCATTCAGTACAGGGACTACACATACTTCGTGATTTTGTATCATTGTACCCCATTCTGTCCCCAGTTTTTTGTACTAAGATTGAGCACCCTGGAGACACTGGCGCAGCGCGTGTTTGTTCCGAGTATGCGCGACGGGTCTCGCACCGCATTTGGCTCAAAATGTCGGGAATTAATTTATTATTTTAAAATTTTATTACAAATCAGAGAAAATAAACAATACGGATTGATAAATACATCACTACGTATTTTTGGGTATAAAATTCATACCGAACTATTCAGCCGTTACAGAGACAAAATTCGATTTAGGTTAAGACATACTACAATTTTTTATTAAATAATGTGAAGGTTTATTAAAATTTTAAACAATACGAATTATTTGTGATGACTTTAAGTATAACATATATTTTTTATATGGAAATCGTACGGAAGGATTCCTCAACAAATTTCTTTAAACATACGCCGTTTTTGGGATTTTAGCAATGCAACGGCCTTAAGCTCGCCGTCCGTCCGTCTTATGACGACGACAGGCCGTGTCGACGGCGCGTTCGTGTTCCACGCGCGCCTCAAAGAGATGTCAGCATCATGGAAGGGGCCCGCAAGGGCCAACGCCTGTCGAGGCTGCGGGTTGTTCGCAAGGGATACCGCGGCCACGACATGAAGGGCTAAGAAGGAACATGGGTGGTTTTTAGTCAGTAGAAGTCTGACACTCCCTTTCGCTCTGCCCAAGAGCGGGAGGGGTTATTTGATGATTTCCCACCCCACAAAAAAAAAAAAATGGGTCCCTTTTCTGTACCTATGCAGTTTTCAATTTTTTTCATCATATTAATTTCGTCACTTTCCTCATAAATTATAATTCAATTTCTCAATGCCCTTCAAAATTCAAATCGGCAAGTTTTCGTCTACTTTCACCTGCGCATACGCACGAATGTAAAGCACTTTATGACGATGCTGACGCGCGCAGTTCTCTGTTATCCAATAAGTGGAACAGCATTTACGAAATTGTCTCATAAGTTTTGTCCAGTATTTCATTGGTCTCAGTGGTCAATTCAAAAATTAAGATTGATCTTATGATTCACTTGTGCTGGTAAAAGTTCAATGTTATCAATCGATTCATAAGTTTACGGGACATAACATAACATCACACCAGTAATCCCTGAAGGGTTACGCACAGATGTAATAGTAATAGATAATAGGAGGCAAACCTATTGCCATCAAGCAGTCATAATTTGCCAATAGACCAACGAGGCAGTTTAGCGAGGAAGTTTAAGGCCAAGGGTGATAAATTCGGCCTGCGGGTTGTTCGAAAGAGATCCCACCCCCCAAAAAAAAGGGTGATAAATTCAATCTGTTTTTTTTTTAAATAAAAACAATTCCAAAGTGGAATTGCTTTTATCGCGATAAATTACACAGTTACACCATAATATCAAGTTTCAGTATTAACAATATGGACAAAATTTAGTTAACCCAGTATTTAAAGTATTGAACAAGAATTTCACCTCATTCCAGTGAAGGGTCTGGTCGTGCCCCACTTAAAGGTTAGGCACGATTTAAGTACCTTTCAAATCAATGTAAACTAGAACAATAGTTTATTTCACGGATGTTTGTTTGGTATTACATTAATTCCCGCGTCTATTTTCCAATCTAAACGTAAATGCAAAAGCAACAGTGTTTCTTTGCTTTGATGATGATGATATTATTATCTGGTCAAACTAGTCATACATACACGCCGGGTGCGAGTGCACCTGAACTTTCTGGAGAACATCTAGCTGCCTCTTAAATCTCTATAAGCCCATGTGGCCTACATGGGCACTTATATGTGGAATAAAATCAATATATTTTGACTGTATACTAAACTAAACCTTTCCCCCAGGTGTCGTGAAGCCGCCAAGATGATGCACATGTGGATGTGGTTCGGCTACGACCTCGGGGAGTTTATGTTCTCCGGCCTCACCATCAGCTCGCGATGGTCGTTCGCCATCACGTGGATAGTGCTGTTCCTTGTGGCGCTGCTTTTCGAGGGCTCAAAGGTAAGATCTACCGTTATGATGTACCATTAGGAAGTAACCGCACTTATAAACGCGGGGTAGCTTGATCATCGCATTTGCCACATTTAGTGCGGTTGGCACGGAATTAAATGACGAGAATTACTGTTAATGTCTCTTCCGTTCATATTGCATTACTAGCGGACGTCACGCGATTTCACCCGCGTAGTTCCCGTTCCCGTGGGAATACAGGGATAAGAAGTAGCCTATGTTACTCAGGGTGAATGTAGCTTTCTAATAGTGAAAGAATTTTTGAAATCGGCGCAGTACTTTTTGAGTTTATTCATTACAAACATACACACACACAAAAATACAAATCTTTCCTCTTTATAATATTAGTGTAGATTACTTATTTTATATTGGAAATAAAGGTCTCGGATGGTCAAATAAATAATATATAAATAAAATCGTAATAATATAATAATTAATATAATATTTATTATTATAATTTATCGATTATTATTGATCACATTATGGTCACTGCCGTAATGTGGCTGTTTGTATTTATATTGTCAAAATATATCCCTATATCGATAAGTTTGCTTGTATTCTCCAGAACGACTTGCTTTAATTAATGAATAGGGGCAATTTCACAGTCACAGATAAAGTTAACCATTGTATAGTTTCCTCAGGCCACGTTGTATTGAGTAATGAGTTAATGACAGTGGAAAATATTAACGTTCGGACTGGTTCGGACATAGTACTTAATGTTTATTGGTTCGAGAAACTGTCCTAGTTACAAAACGTGACCGGTCCTTGATATCGTTTACTGATAACATGAAGTACGAGTACTAGCAATAAGCAGGTACTGGCAATTAAAGAAAATCTTATTGGTCGTGAGCGCTAGATGCTAAGCATGAGGTCGTGGGTTCGGTTCCCAGGAAGGGGCAGTGTTATTGGCTTTTTCGTTCGGGATTTATTAGTAGCAGCCTGGAGTCTGTGTCTGTTCTGTTCCTGACTAAAAAAAATTAAATTAGTCTGTCTGTTAGATTATCGAAAAATATTGGATACGTATTTTTTGTTTTATCAAATCAATAAAAATTGACGAAGATAAAACGCGTTAAAGATTTGA
The DNA here is from genome assembly GCA_949774965.1 of Diarsia brunnea. Lineage (NCBI taxonomy): Eukaryota > Metazoa > Arthropoda > Insecta > Lepidoptera > Noctuidae > Diarsia > Diarsia brunnea. The sequence continues at coordinate 1,831,012 of OX458998.1, read as the reverse complement.
GTGGGGGTTTCTGACGTCACTCACCGGTAAAAAATGTCACACTAATGTCTTAGAATATGACGTTACACGAGTTTTCAAAGCACTGTATCGTCTTCGTTGTTTTTTACGTGAAAAAAGAAAAAATACATGTCCAATATTTTTTGGTAATCTATCTGACGAACTAATTAGATTTTTGTTGTTAACTACCCTATAATCGGCTATAGTCTAAACTGCAAACAAATGAATCAAGACAATAATAAAAATAAACAAAGAACAAATTAGCTGAGAGTAGAGAGATCGATCGCATTTGACGGCGCAGGTAAAACGCAGCCAAGTCCAGAAATAAACTCCTTTGTACACATACGAGTACATATACACAGCATAGTAGTAAGTACATAGGCTCATTCAAAGTACCTCATGCTGAAGTAATAGTCGCATTTGAAAGACTGTCTGAAATCGTTTATCGTAATCCTGGGTCATAATCGGTTGCGTTCACGAAACCGTCAATCAAGCATCATGTTCATCAAACTAAGTACCCTAGCAAAAAATATTGCTGGGAAACGACTTTTTTTTGGGGTGAAATATCTCATGTTTCGGTAAAACTCAATGTGCAACTCTGATGAGATGAATATTAATAGGGAAGTATGAAAGACGAAGACATGCTGCGCCTAACCTAATTATTTGGGATAAGGGCAAGAGAATGATGATGAATTGATGATTTATATGTAATCCCCCTTGTCATAAACACCATACTAATCATCATCATATCAGCCCGGAATCACCCACTGTTGGGTATAGGCCTCCCCTTTTCTCTCCCACTCTTTTCTGATCTGTACGTCCCTCATCCATCCGCTCCCCGCGCTCCTGACAATATCGACGACCCAACGCGCTTTCGGACGGCCATGGTTTCTCTGGCCTAACCTTGGCCACCATTCGGTCAGGATCTTACTCCATCGGCCATCTCCGCGTCTAGCCAGATGTCCTGCCCAACTCCACTTTAGGTGTATCGCTCTGTCCCCGACGTCGAACATTTTCGTACGACGACGGATTCAGTGTTGCGCACTCGGTCTAGTAGGGTTATGCCGAGCATAGCTCGCTCCATGGCCCTTTGTGCAACTCGTATTCGGTGCACATCAGTCTCCTTTGTGAGCACTAATACTAGATGTTTACTGTATATTTTGGATGACATAATTAGATCAATAATTATTTATCTATATACTATCGGCTCTGACGCAGCGCTGGGTGCAAAAACGCCCACCACATATTTTCTTATCGCGCCCCCGGAAAGTTAGCTTGTTCTTATAAATTGTAATTAAGTACATTTCATCGGTATTCGTGTGCAGATATCACACGAATTTTCAGACATAGATAGACTCGTGGGCAAATCGATTAAATTGAGCTTGTTTTCATAACATGATTAATTAATCAACACGTAATTAGATAACGAAGGGTTTATAGTAAATAGAGTTCGGGATTATTATGATAATTGGGGATTATCGAAACTTAATGTAAAAAACTGTCCTTTGGTAAACATTTGTTTGTACAGTCCATTACATTGTTACTATCGAACAAGCTATTTAGTATACACGCAGATATCTTTATAATTCTAATACACTGAAGCGATGGCGAAATAGACCGGGATGGATGAAATGGCGGCAGGTCACGGGAACAATCTGGGACTCCCGCAACGTTAAACGAAAGGAGAAGATTTATAAAACAATGGTTAGACCTGCTGTCTTGTATGGAGAATGTTGGGCCACAAAAGCGATGAATGAAAGGCATTTACATGTGGCTGAGATGAGAATGCTTAGGGGGATGTGCGGTGTTACGCGAATGGATAAAATAAGAAATGAGAACATAAGAGGAAGTCTGAAAGTGGCGCCGGTGACTGAAAAGTTGTGTGGAAATCGGTTGTCGTGGTATGGGCATGTGATGCAGAGGAATGAGGAAATGTCGTGAAGGTTTTGAATATGAATGTGGATAGGTATAAGAGTAGAAGAAGACCAAAGAAACGATGGATGGACTGTGTTAAGAATGACATGGTATGAAAGGAGGTGTTTCATGAGATGACGAAAAACAGTGAGTTATGGAAGAGGAAGACATGCTGTGCCGACTCTAAATAAATTGGGATAAGAGCAAGAGAATGATGATGACAATCATCATCATCATCTGCCTAGCCTTTTCCCAACTATGTTGGGGTCGGCTTCCAGTCTAACCGGATGCAGCTGAATACCAGTATTTTACATGGAGCGACTGCCTATCTGACCTCCACAACCCAGTTAATACTAGGTAATACGATACTCTTTGGTAAGACTGGATGTCAGAATGTCAGGTCACTGACTGACTACCTGTAACGACTGCCAAAGATCTAAATATGGCAGCCGGGACCAACAGCTTAACGTGCTTTCCGAGGCACGGAGGAAACTCGGTATGTCGAGCAGTCACCCATCCACAGACCAACCTAGGCAAGCACAGCTTTACCTAAAGATCGACCCGAGTGGCAGTTCTTATTAAGCCACGAGCTCAGAGTGATGATGACAATATTGATTGCAATTTTGTTTATAAAGAGTTTGGCATTAAGCGACTAATGTCAAACAGTACAACGTTTCACATCAGTCTCTAAATGTATCTGTGTAATCTTAAAAGTAAATGCAAGTTAGCTGGGTGTATACTTAATACCTTGTTTGACCGTACGTACGTATGTCAAAGAGCCCTGGGGCTGCCGCCCGGCAGAGTTAATATTTCTCTCTCTTTTCTACTGGTACCGGCACCTCTAGATCTCTGGCCTAAACAGTACAGATGCTCACATACTTTACAATGCTACGAAAAATAACTATCCTTTTTAAAGCGTAACTCCTATGAAGTCCGCGAAAAATTCTAACTTCTATCAACTTTTTCTCTTAAAATTTCACCTTACATCCTCGGTTCTGATTCTGACCCGTGTTTAAATCTCTCAGGGTCTCTTAAATGAGAAGGAACAGAAAAATAATAATAAATAACGTTTAAAGATTTAAATAAAAGACTACGATTCCAGTAAATAGTTCGACAAGACTGTTGTATTGGTGATGAATGATGATACTGTTAACTGGACCTGTATCGTGTTTTATGAAGTTTTTTCACCTGTGATTGTAATTGCAGGTGTATTTGGCCAAGGTGCAGCGCGCCGCACACAAGAAGCTGTACCCATACAGGTCGGATGAACGGCGGAACCTTTTGTGTGATAGGTGAGTTTTGTAAACAACTGTTTTAGCTGCCCTAGTGGTCTCAACCGCGACTTCTGGTCCTGGGCTCGATTCCCGGGTTGAACAAAGTGTTACTGGGTTGTTCCATCAGGAATTTCTCAGGAGCAAAGAAGATCTGGGAGACATGATTAAAAAATCTCAACATGAAAAGAGCGCCTATATTTTTGTAGGAATTGAAATATGTGGTCTATCTACGAACCAGTGGTGCACCTTAGAGGGACCAACAATACGGCAAGTCCGTATGATAAGCAGGCTTTTCAGAAACCTTATATATTTTTTATTTGGAGAGTGCTAAATCATCAAATGACTCCTCCCGCTCTGGGCAGAGCGGTAGGAATTGTCAGACTTCTACTGTCCGCCCATGTTCTTTCTTAGCCTTTTGTGTCGACGGCGCGGTATATCTTTCAAACAACCCGCAGCCCCGACGGTAGTTCAGAAACCCTAACATCATGAAGACTAGTAGGTTTTAAGGACAAGCTAACATTTTAGGCTTGTATGAAAGTACCGACACTACTATGGACAGTTTAAGTTACTGTCGAAACTGAGCTAATTCACGACTGTATTACGTTACTCCGAAGTTCGAAATGCCGATGTACGGTATACAGAAAGTTTGCGAGTCGGAATTACGTCAGTCAGAATGTACGCTATGACGAAGTACGGTATTCAGAATGTTCGTTACTCCGATGTACGTTACTCCGAAAGTTTGCTACTACGAAGTACTGTATTCAGAATGTTCGTCACTCCGATGTACGTTACTCCGAAAGTTTGCTACTACGAAGTACTGTATTCAGAATGTTCATTATCGCGAAGTACGGAACTACGAAAGTTTGCTATGACCAATTACTCAATAATAATTGAGAAAATTCTTCATCGAAATTCTGAGAGAATATTTCGAATTAGTCAAGTATTATAAATGATGATTATTGTGCAAATAGGTTTTACAAGTATTTTTTTTTTAATTAGATAATTATTATTATTTTAGATTCTCTCCTCGGATCGGTCTGTGTTAGATTGCGTAAACACGAATATACCAACAACACAGAATTCAATTGGCACAACCGTTGAAACAGTCTGCTTAATAGAAAAAACTGGCCAAGTGTAAGTCGGACTTGCACATGAAAGGTTCCGTACCATTGTAGTAGATATTGAGAGATTTTCTATGTTATTTTAGCACCATAGACTTCTTATAGATTTTCCTGTAATCTATAAGCGTTGAACTAATTTCTGTATTTTTTTCAAAATTTTAGGCTCAGAAGTTTCGGAGATAAGGGGATGGTCGAGCATACAGACAGACACATGAGTGATCCTATAAGGGTTCCGTTTTTTCTTTTTGAGGTACAGAACCCTAAAAAGCAGAATATAAATTTACAAAACATTAGTAGAATTATTAAAAGAACAATAAAATACGATTTTGGAAATAGAAAGAATAACGGCAAACATTACGAAACGCTAAAGAGATAGCTCACAAACAAGATCAAAGAGCATAATGATGTCAAGAAAGACACCGTGTCTTTAAAGGAATTTTTAAAAAGTCTGGCATACATACATCATTTATTTTAAAACTTGTTTTTTTTATTATTACAATTAAATTACATATTTTATTTTCAATTTTAGTGTATAGAAAATAATAATAATCTTTACCCCATGTTTTAAGATTATTTTGAATTGATTAACCTGCTTTTACTTAGATTTTTATTTGTACACTGTTATAGATAATTTACCCTCACAAGGTACATTTATAATACTCGACTAATTCGAAATACTCTCTCAGAATCTCGATGAGGAATTTGCTCAATTATTATTGAGTAATGGTCATAGCAAACTTTCGGAGTTCCGTACTTCGCGATAATGAACATTCTGAATACAGTACTTCGTAGTAGCAAACTTTCGGAGTAACGTACATCGGAATGGCGAACATTCTGAATACAGTACTTCGTAGTAGAAAACTTTCGGAGTAACGTACATCGGAGTAACGAACATTCTGAATTACGTACTTCGTCATAGCGTACATTCTGACTCACGTAATTCGGACTTACAAACTTTCTGCATACCGTACATCGGTATTTCGAACTTCGGAGTAACGAAATACAGTCCTAATTCACGAAAGTATAGTAATTAGAACATACCTGTGTTAATTACAGCGAGACTTTACTAAATATCTTTACGAAAGTGCGTACTGCGAAGTAAGCGTAAGAATGTTTTGCAAAATCCGCCGTTGGTTCGATATACAGCTCTCGGGACTTATGACAACTGGGTAGTAAGTAGGCTTTTAATTGGCAGCATATTTAGGTGTCAATTACTCAATATGTTTATTTTACAAAGGTATGATCATTGTGGACCCTTTTTTTTGGCGGCTGGAAAATCATCAAATAACCGCTCCCGCTCTTGGGTAGAGCGAAAGGGAGTGTCAGACTTCTACTGACTAAAAACCTCCCATGTTCCTTCTTATAGCCCTTGCGCCGAGGCCGCGGTATCTCTTTCGAACAACCCACAGTCCCGACGGGTTTGTGGACCCTCTAGCGTAACGCTAGCGAGAACGGGCATAGAAGACAATCATCTTCTTCTTCCTCTAACAAGTGAAGGCTGGTCATCAACTCCAAATATTTGTTTTTGTCTTGATACGGAACTGCTCAGCTGCACTCATGTTTCTGGTCCATTTCGGAATGTTTGTCAGGGCGCTGATAGATTGCTAAAATATTTGGTCGTTTTCTTGTTCACGCCCCTAACAATATAAGTTATAAGCAATCATCTGGACAAAAAATTGTGTACATTATCATTGTTGTATAGAAATACTAAATGATGAATGCACATTGTACTGGCTCTGTTATCGTGAACGCTATACATAGACGTTGACGACTGTGTTTAGCGTTCTTATTTTAAAATTGTGCCTGTCTATCTTATCTGCCGTCATTTTAATTTCCTGATTCCGATTTCAAATAGATCTAGTAATTGCTCTAGAGCAGTAACCGCTAACCGGAAGACGTTGCGTTGGAAGGCTTCCTAATAAGTGGACCTATGACCTGGTGAAGACGCAAGGGGCCGGTCAATGTGGCGACACTTGGGGGATGGTGTGACCGTCGGACTGCTTCGTCGCTTATGACCGGCTTCGCCCGCGTGGAGGCGAAACCGCGGTCATAAGCGAATGCAGTAATAAATACTTTTTGATAGTCAACATATTGCATTGTATTCATTTACATTACACACATATTATGGCACTGATAAATAATCACCAAGCAGCTGTTACCTCTGGGCTGTATCATTAATTTACCCGTAAGTACTTATCGTTATAGTTGTGGGTGGCAAAACTTGGCTTGACGGCACGGTTGACGCAATGGCTCAAGCAGTTGACTGCTGCGCTACGTGTCGCGGGTTCGATCCCCGCACGTAACAAATTATGGCCTACAGATAATTGTTACGGGTCTGGGTATTTGTGTATGTGAGTTTAAATGTTTGTGAACGCACCCACAATACACGAGAAATACCTAGTGTGGGGCACGTTTCTAAAAAAAACACTTGACTCTCCTTGGTCAGGATTCCACCAGAAAAGACAGGAGAGCATATCAGGTAGATGTATCACTAAAAAGATTGCTGTATTTTGTTTTGACGTGTCTCACTCACTGCCTTGTTAGCCTGTAGCATTCAGCTACGGAGTCTGGATTTGTCCTCGGTTGATAGAAACAGGCTCACTCGGTCACTCCCTATTACATGGGACTTAAACATAACTGGCAAAGCAAATTCAAAGGCAATTCATACAATTGGTTCCTAAAAGGGGTATCAGTGAACTGGGCCCGTATGTCTGATCTTTTATACAGACCGGACATCGTAGGTTAGTAACATTACAACACGTTAACTTTAACCAGTGAAAGGCGAAACTGTGCCAAAGCCTTGACAAAATGTAACAATTAGCGGCATAGCGCTTACGCTCTTTAGTTATCCGTTTTCTAATCAAATTGACCTCGAGAAGTTCATTACAGCTGAATTAATGTATGCGTCTCATGTATCGTATGAAGATTAACCTTTTAGTTAGTTTTTTCTAAACCTATGGGAAGTTTTCTTGGTATTGCGCCTTTTCGACCTCAATCTAACTTCTTGCTAGATTATCATCAATACACCATCTGCCTAGCCTTTTCCCATATATGTTGGGTTCGGCAATTATATTCTAAGGCTTGTTTACGGAGACGCGGGGCGTTGCGCGACGCGTGCAGAAGACTCGTCTCGAGCTTTTTTATTTATTTAGTGAGAGGCGCGTCCACCTCAACGAACGCTGCATTTTAAACTAACGAGCGAAAAATCGCTTCGCATAAAATCGACGTTTGAAAACGTTAACGTTTTCATACTTCGCCATGTGTTTGAATTAAAAACGCACAACGCGCCGCGCGACGCCCCGCGTGTCCGTAAATGAGGCCTAAGCGGAAGTAACTGAACGGAAAATCAGTATTTTCTCTTTCTTCTTTTATTAGATGATTGGTTAATGATTCTTTATGATTGCCATCTAAATAAATTGTAGCTGAAAGTCTTGGGGTTTTCACCAAATCCTCTTGCAGGACCAGGAAATTAGCATTCGGTGGAGCATTTTTTTGACGTAAATGTTAATTGCCCTGTTTACTTTTTCTCTTTAGGCGTATCGTATTATAGTGCCTCATTAGGAACCTAGGCGACTCTAGCGAATTAAATTAGTTACAATGATTGTAATAGTGATTACAAGTAAACGACAAATTGGCATTCTACTACTATACTCAATACTACAACCCCGTTCAGTTAGTACTGGGTAATATGAAACCCCTTGGTGAGACTGGTTGTCAGACTTTCGGACCACTGCCATGATTACTTCGATAGCTATTTGTTTTGGTAGAATGAACCTATCAACTGCATGAATGCACGTGCTAATATGCTATGTAGGTATAAGTATTATAATTTAGTATTTGTAATAACTAAATCATACACAGGCATTGTATCGCCTACCCATGCCAACGTAGTGTTTAATAAATATTGCATAATTACTGTGAACATAAAAGAAAATAGCGTTAAATTAGTTCAGTTTAGTTCTGCTATAGAATTCTGCACTTTATTTCTTACTTGGTATAGGTTTGAAGTTAAATAAAAAGTATATAAGGATGTAATGTACTAGTTAAAGGAATTTGTACCTTATTTCATAAGTACTATAGTTTATACATACGTTTATAAGATTATCAAATCAGGATGTAATGTTCGTATTTAATAAAAACATGAAATAAGTGAGAGTTGATCGAGCATGACTATCGAGCTATCGTTCAAACGATATCGTCGTAAACACAAGTTATATCAATTAATCGCTTAATTTGCGTCGTAAAAACAATTTTCTAGGAAAATATTGGGAAATAACAGTTGAAATGGAATGGTTATTTTAATTATTTTATTGAGTTTAAATTACAATTATATAGTCTTTTGTTTGACTATGTCGAATGCCGACATCTTTTCTGATAAACAGTTAAAAGAGTTTTTTCATAGAGTTTATCTTCTAAATTGGCTTTAGGGACACACCCATACAAAAATTACAAAATTAAATGTGAAAATAACCACTCCACTCTTGATAACAAAAACCATATGGTAATATGAATAAAGATCAAAGTAATTTTGATGGTGTGGTGATGCAAAATCAAACGCATAATAAAATAACTGTAAAAGGACTGGAAACTCCATGAAATACAAACTTCAAAGCATTTATTTTAATGAAACGTTTCCAGCCACTTATGAATGTCAGAAAAACAAAGAAAGCAAAGCTACAGTCTCAAGGCATAATAATTTAACTTGATCTCTATGCAAAAGAATGGGCAAGAAACTCCATGGAAACACGTATCAATTAACTGTTAGAAAATGGCGCAACAAACTTACACTAAGCAAGAGTACAATCTACTAGCTAGGCTCACCATTAGTTTATAGATGATGTGGTTGGTTGCAGGGAGCAGGGCAGCATGGAGCCGACCACCAGCAGAAACACCAGCAACGGACAAGTCAGCAGGTGGGCCTCCCTCAGAATACGGTAAGTCGACGTCACCCTCCCATTCAGAGAGCTTCCTCATTATTTGTAACGGTTTAATTAGTATAGATGGCCATCGCCATTAGCGTGTGCCAAGAACGCATAAGAAGTATTATGTAGATACCGTTTTGCATAGAACTTTGTGGATAGCGTGGAGTGTTCAGAAATCTTTGTGTTACGGCGGTTTCTCACTTAGAGCCTTCGATGGTTAAGTAACAGTTCAGATTCAATGAGCAAAATGCTGTCGGTGAGGGAGCGCCTTAAAGGAAACTAGGCCAGTTTTCATCGAAGAAGAAGTGCGGAGACGTCCAACATTCGAACGATCACAGGAGGCGAGCCATGCGTTGTGAATTTCAACAAGTGTGATTACTCAATTCCCGCACGCCTGTACCTGACTTCAGACTCTCTTTCCACCAGATTTATTTGCGAGATAGTTAGAGCAACGCTACGGAACGAGTGCCTATTTCACCTAACTAAAGATATAAAGATTACTCCGCAAGTAAAGTACGCACAATCCCACATGGCCGACCCGCGGCATTAGAATAAAAATAACAAATAGTCGTAACGGCATGTAGTAATGAATCGAAACACGACTTATTGAAATAGAAACCAAGCGTACGTTCTCGTGGATGGAATAAAAACAACTAATTCATTTACAAGGCATTTCGTTTATGATCTTTTTGTGAATATTTTTCTTTTGCTTTACCAAAATACAGTTGTTTGTAGAACGTCATTTTAATTCACTCAAATTGCAGTTGTATTCAAAGAACTTTCAAATGTGGAATCATATTTGTATGTACGGATCAGCAGTGAATAGCCCCAGATTAGGCTTGCCTTTTCACGAAAAAGAAGATTTTATCCTAACATCATTGTGTTGATTGCTACAGTGCCCTGGTGAACACTCATCAGTCCGTGGTCTTCCTGGTACATAACGTCGTGGGCTACCTGCTCATGTTAGCCGTCATGGTGTACAATGTACATCTGCTACTGGCTGTCGTCTTCGGGATGATGCTGGGTATGTACATCAGGTTCAACAAGCTTTTGGTTTGTTTCGTTTTAGACGCAGGTGCCACTAAACATTGACTCTTCTGAAACTCAAGTTATTTTCCAACAAAGCACCTAAAACTTACTAGTTTTTACGTCACTGTCTTTCATTTGTAGTTCAATAGCAACAGTGGCGCTTGGTCCTGTGTAGTGTACCTATAACGTCCTTTTTTGTGGATTATGGGAATCATTAAATGACCGCTCCTGCTCTGGGCGAAACGGAAGGGAGTGCCAGACTTGTACTGACTAAAGCCCACACATGTTCCTTCTTAAATTTAACTTTCATTTGTGTTCCGGGGCCGCGGTATCTGTTTCGAACAACCCGCAGCCCCGGCAGACCTAACTGGCCCTGAGAATTGCTTAATTCTCCTCAAACAAATGTATATCGTTTAAATAATCTGTTGTTTTCCCCTTCTCCAGGCTACTTCTTATTCGGCACGAAGCTGACGCGTCTTCAGATGCAGTGCTTCAGGACAAAGCGAGCGGTGATCTGCACGCCGGAATGCGACGATACAGGTGAGAATACTCTTCATACTTGAAACTTTTACTTATGTGCTTTTTTTAGCTTTGCAACAGAAATTATGCTTATTTTGTATCGGTAGCTGGCAAGTGTGTTTTTCGGCAAAACTTTGAAATGAGCCGTATCTGAAGAACTTTCGCTTCGATCTGCCAATATTACGCTTGATTTTTAAGAGCCTTCTTGACATATCGAATCATTGGCACTAAATAACTGTGTTAATTTAACCTCTGTGAACAGCTAAACTAAACTAATAAAAGTTTTATTGATTTTGGATCAGACACTTGAACATTAGTACCTGTTGTATGATGTTGTACACACGGCAAAACTGTCTAGTGTGCAGCTTCGATCGAAGGAACGCAACTTGACGAGTTCTGTTAATTGATGCTTCTGCCTTTACACTTGTGTCTATTGCCTTGTGTACGAAGTGATTGTTTAATAATTTTATTGTTTCAAATTCACAATAGTGTGTTATTGAATACCTACTACCATAGACAGGAGGTCATAGACAGCACGAGTTGTTTTACTAACAGTTCTTTATTATTGTATGTTATTAATTCTATAGTTTGTACACGTTTCGAAGGCCGTGTTTTAGCGACTACGGTACTATACTCGTTTCAAGATACATAGCTTGATATACATTTTATTTGAGGGGTTGACACCAACGTATTACGGAAAAGGCTTAGCAAGCATGTTATGAATCGTGGTTGTCTATGGAAATCGATCAAACTAACCTTGCGTTCCCTTTTTTGGCCTTATACAAAATAAGTGTTTGTTTTATTGCGCTAAGAGTACAGTGGACATTTACAATTTTGTTTAGTGGACTGTTGACTGATGAGATAAAAGATTCCGACCCAGACAGTTCCGATCAGTTCTATACTGTAATTATAATAAAAAGATGAAAGCTACATTATAACCGAGTGCCATACAATCTGTTGGCAATGCAGGCGAAGTCGCGGGTAAAGCTAGTCTTTAAAATGTGTACATGTTCAAGAGTGGGAACAAGCGAACGAACCTGTAAGAAATATTAGTAAAACTTACTCGCCAAAACACGGTCAAAAACGCTATCTCTCTCTAACAAACATAAATGTACATCTTCCGTCCTTTCCCTCCCTATCCTTCCTAAGATCGTTGTAACACGGAGAAGTGTAGCTGGGAGGTGTGCGAAGGGAAGCTGTGCAAGGAGATGGACGCCGTGGAGCTGCAGCAGACGGATCACACGCTGTTGCAAGACGAGTACCATAGAAATTGATGTAATGTGATCTACTTTTTGTTACCTACGTAGATGATCGGTAGCTTCTAGGTGCAGTTGTTGGTGTTGACGTAAAAACTTTTTAGAGCGATTTAGACATGCATGCATAATAATAAATAATAAAATGTTTATTGAGTCTCAAAAGTTACATAATATGCATGAGTTGAGACAGCCCCAGTATGTAATTGAAAATACTTGTGTTGGGGCTGACTCGCTACATTCCCTTTTTAACAGTATTGAGACAAAATTATTACAAAAGAATGCATTAAAAATAATTTTTTTAACTCCATACCTGATTGAGTCATCACGGTTTCAAATCAATGAATATCATAATATAATAGTTAGATGCGGAGAATTTGCTATTTGAATGGCTGCGAATGAACAACTTCTGGTTGCTTAGTCTCTGCTTTTATAATTAGAATTTAGCGTTAGCGTATATTTCAGCTGTTGTATTGATAGATTTTTTAAATTATTTTAGATGTGTTTTTTCGTGTCCTTGCATTTGTATCTTCTATTCCATTTCAGCTTCTCACCTCCTCTCCTATAGCATAAATACCTATTCTTTTAATTGTTCAAGTTGTTCATTACTTTGTAGGTAGTGGATGGCGCTTAGGAGCTGTATGTATTAGTGCTGCCCAAGTACTTCCTTGGGCGCTTGAATTGTCAAGTTTTTTTTTTAAAACAAGTCGTTGCAAAAACATTTTTTTTTAACGCTTTTGTATTGTTTTTCATGTACGTTAGTAAAAGCGAAAATAATTTTGCATGTATATTCATTTCTGTTTGAACAGCTTTATGTATTACCATCTTTTGTTTGCGACACTTCAGCCAATTTTATTTGCATTGCAAAGGTAAACGAGGAACGTCTTCCTTGTTTTATTGTTTTAAGTCGTGTTCTTTAACTATTTGTTTTAATTTAATGTAACGTATAATTTATTGATAATTATTATTCAAATTATATACTGCCAAAGCCGTATTAACGTATGAAAACCAACAGCTGTAAAAATGATGACTTGCAAAATTATTTTAGAGAATTGTACCTTAAATACATACTTCTACAGATTATATTTGGGCCATAAACTTAAACAGACTATACAGCAGACCACCAAATATTATCTTGATGGTATTGGTAGACTAACTACTATTAGCAATATTTTTGTTAACAATGTATTTTTTTTCATAAAATTTTTAGATGTTACTGTAATTTTTAACCTATATATAGGATAGTCCTAGATACAGACATATCTCTAATAATTTACTCACTACAACATAATGATCTTTTTTCCAGCCGAAACTTCAACACCGCCTCTATTGGACTCCTCCATGAGCTCAGAATCCGACTTCTTCATCTGCCAGACTCGCACCTGTATCCAGCCTTCACACTACTTCCCCGCAACCTCGGCAGATGGGAGCACGTCCGAACAGAACGCCACCTGCTACTACGGCGCAAAGAAGTGTCCCTCCAGAGTTGCCAGAGCGAAAAAAATGCAAGCTTCCACTTCACACTGCCACCACGAGAGTGAGAAAGAAGACAGTCCCAGCGTAGAAGATGTTCAACTTTTGCGTACGGAACGCCAAGGTTGCTGCAAGAAGAAGCAAGAACCTCCACCTGAGGAGAAATGCTGTAAAAAGGAGACTACTGTGATAGTCCATGAGCCTAGTCAAGGTTGCTGTAAGGATGAAAGTTCCGAAGAACAACGGCAAGAAGTCCGGGAGCAAAGCCCTCAGATTACTTGCTGCCATAGTGTCTCCGCTCCAAGTGACAGCCAGGAACATATCATAAAGTGAGACAGACAATAAAGTGAGAGAGAGAAGTGATATAAGAGGCTCTTGTATTAGACGTTACGCTGTTATGGATGTCCGTGTGGACGCGTTTGTAATTTGCTTGGTGAATCAATTTATAACTTGATTTGTATGTTTGTTAGGACTTAAAAAAAGTTATTTTTTTGACAATAAAAATGATGTCCGATTTCGCCAATACTATTAGACATTTAAATCTCAGTTTGATTTTCAAAATTTGGCTTAACGCCGAGCGTTGAAATTCCAACAATTTAAAAATTCGATTGTGTTGCTTAGTATTTGAAAAATCGGACGTAAGTATTCCAAAACATAGTCTAATCATAGATGGACTATTCATTTTGATTTGATTGAAATAGTAACGATCTATTGTTTTGTTAAAAGCGATGACAATTGTGCACAATACAATTCTGTGATACATTCTTTCTGTACTGTGTCTGACTCTAATAAAAATAACTTTATGATTCTGACTCTGACTACGAAAGGCATCCAAATCAGTGACGTCATTTAGTTTTAACTAATCGAAAGATAAATGATGACAAGTAACGTTTAGTATTTTTTTATTTGTACAGAATTTAAATATTTTTTGTTAGATGTATAGATTTTAAGTTTTTTGTATTGGCATATCACTATTTTGTATGAAGACGCGGTGAATGGTAGAGGTTGTCCAGATGGCTTATTTTGTGGAGAGTTAGGCCCGGTTTCCACCAGCGGAGAGGAGTGGCGACGAGAGATGTGCGGAAATCGGCCAATCACATTTTACAACTGGTCTTTCGCCCTTCCTGTGTTTGGTCGAATTTGGCACATCTTCTCTCCGCTCTGCTCGTCTCCGCTTTGGTGGAAACCGGGCTTAAGAGCCCAAGGAACCAATAGGGTCAGTTGCTATGCATCCGTACATCAGCGTTATCTGGTCAGCCCCTTAGCGGAACTTGAGCAGATTGTACCTTTTGATTTTCTATGAAAACCAGCACCTGCTTATGGACGTATTTTAGACATGAACTCACATTAAATCGAATTTAATATAAAGATGCTTCCGAAGTTTTTACAATCAATTTACGAGGATAATAGTTTTATTATTTATAGGATCAAGCATCCATAGGATTCTAAAAAACGATTAAATTATAAATGAAATGCGACACGAAAACGATATTGTTTTACATGTACATTAGTAATAATATATGTTGCGAACAAAATCCTATTTTGCCATATATTTATGTTTATAAAAGGAAATTAATGAACTTTTTCTTCTTGCTGTCTTCCTTTTTACGCAACACCAATGTCGTTACTTATCGGTAAATTATGCACCTACTAACGACACAAGAGTAGCTTTGCGAGTAACTAAAAGCACTAAATGCTTGGCACAGGAAACTTATTTATTTGACAGAAGCATATTCTTGTTGGAATGTTGTTGAGTTGCCTGCACATCTAATTATTTTGCCGTCAGTACTTTTCAGAACGAAGGAATGCTCATATTTTACGTTTCGCAAAGTGTGTTCAATGTTTTAAATATAGTTATGTAGTATAAAGTTGACTGTACCTTATTTATACGTATTTTTGCTCCACGCGACAATATTAGTTAGTAAATCGAAGTGCCTTGTAATTAGTTGCGTCGTGCCAAATTTGTTTATGTTGTGTATTGAGGCACCTTTGTAATGTTGTTGTTGGATAAATATAGATGAAATATTTTAGTTTTCATGTGTTTTATTAAGTACCTTCTTTCTATATGAAGAAATATAAAAATATATATTTGATTAGGTAACCTTTGCCTTCGAGGATTCATCATCTGCCTAACCTATTCCAAATCATGTTAGGGGTCGGCTTCCAGTCTAACCCGGATGCAGCTGAATACTAGAATTTTACATAGAGTGACTGCCCTATCTGACCTCCACAACCCAGTTAGTACTGGATAATACGTTACCCCTTGGTAAGACTGGTTATCAGACTGTCTACGTGTAACGAGTGTCAAAGATTTACAAATGATAACCGCACCAACGCCTTGCGAGTGATTTCCGAGGCACGGGGGAAATACGATCTAATGGGTGGACAGACTAACATAGGCAAGCGCGGTTTTTTTTTGGGGTGTGAAATCATCAAATAACCCCTCCCGCCCTGGGCAGAGCGGAAGGGAGTGTCAGACTTCTACCGACTAAAAACCACCCATGTTCCTTCTTAGCCCTTGCGCCGAGGCCGCGGTATCTCTTTCGAACAACCCGCAGCCCCGACGGGCGTTGACCCTTGCATGTTGCTGACATCTCTTTGAGGCGCGCGTGGAACCTGCGTGTGGGCCTGTCGTCGTCATAAGACGACGGACGGACGGCGAGCTAGCCCATTACTCACCGTCCACAGGCCCGCGTCTACGGTGGCCGGAAGCCATCACGTGGCCCCCGACGCCCGGAGCGCCTCCCGCAGCGGCTGGGACGAGAGGTTCTCTCCCTCTCACGTTCCGCCACCTCCTTCGCTAGCATCACTGCTTCGCAGGAGGCGACGGCGTCTCATTCCCTCGCCCCAGACCATGGCTTGCACCAGGGCAGGACGCGAGAGGTCGCCGCCACGAGAACACGGTGGGGTAAGCGCGGTTAACTAAAGGCGCAATTTCAATGACTAATTGCAAGCGACACTACTCGCTTCTGTAAGCCTCTGTTTACGAGACATGCTCCCATGCCATGCCGCCATGTTCGAATGCGAGTATGACGGCTGAGCGTTAGGTCCTGGGTGGGATTTAAAGGTCGGGCAGTTTTATTGGTTTTTTTTCATCAGGAATTTCTCTGTAGCAGCTGTGCTGCCAGTTAAGGTTTAACCCTAATTGTACCTGTACTCTCGTCTCGTCTGTAGTATTTCAGGTTGTATTAACCATTTAAAAACAATCATTTTTTTATAATACTTTATTTATCATCATGAATATAATAATAGAACATTAAATGAATGATATTAAAAATAATGCCTTAACCTAGCTTACGACTAACATTTTTGTTTCAACATAATCACAATAGATGCGGCGGGCGCGGCGGCTGACTCCCTATCCCTATAGAAACAAGGGCTATAATAGCGAGATTCTAATATTTTAAGACATTCACTGGTGGGTATTATCTACGCTTAGAATGTAGAATATTATTATTGGGTCGTGTACACACTGGTTAAGTTAACGTTACGACTAAAGCCAAAATATATAATTAATACATCATTCTCATTTAATATTTTGAAAAAACTGACAAATTAGTTCCACGTAGATGAGTGCAATGGGCTCCTTACTGAATGCTTGGCCGCGAGATGGCGCTAAATTATTTCTATGTCGCCGGTTGGTCGCTTCACAGGACGAGTGACAAACAACGCCCTCTAGCGGCGAAGCTTCGAGAGAACAACCCCATTGAAAATATATGACCATTGTGTACAAGAATGAACGTTAGCTTACAGTATTGGTGTGAAATCTTACATTAAACTTAATTATACACAAATTATTTACTAGAAAAGTGCTATAAACGTGTGACAATCATTAGAATATTAACCTAAAGGTGTTTAAACAGAAACTGTTGAAACATGTTTAGAACTTAGTTTCCTGGAAGTTTATTGTGGAAGCAACATTAGTTTCCTTATTTTAAAATTGTTACCAACTACACATTTTAAATATTTGGTCTTTATTCTTAGGCAATAAATAGAACAAGACACAAATAAAAATCATGATAAAAATCTTTCTGAAGACATTTTGTAAATTATACATTTCGCAGCTATTATTTTTCCTTATTTTTACATACACCAGACTAGAATATGGTTTATATAAAACGTACAAAATGTTCCGAACAATATTGCACTATGTATATTCTTATTTATAAATCACTGGCCGATACAATTAATGTTTTCGTAGACACAGAGACAATGTGATTGTCAATCTTATTGACAGGAAGGGGAAGAACAGATGCCTTAATGCTGAAGGTATAAATGCATTTATATCGTCATTGAAAGCGCGAAAGAAATTCGACATCACAATCTTTGAATGGCGTCTCCTAGGTCAACTTAAGAGGCTGGTTTCTGCTTAACCGGACTATTCTATGTGTGCCTTGAGTGTAAGGCCTCCAGTTAGGGGATTTTCAAGGTAGTACCAACAGAGCACTTATGACCTATTAAAAATATAAGGGGACGATCTACCATCTTCACTAGCTCTTCGGTTTTACTAAGCAAGATAAGTCTCTACCACAGTGCTGTCCTATTTGACCCAAAGGTTGAGTCGTAGAGAATGCCTTGTGGCTTTTATGTACATGAAGTTTAATTAATTAAGTCTGTAGGTACTGCACCTGATCTCTTCCTGGTCGAATCGGTTTTCCGTCACATCGGACTATAACAGTTAAGGATCAGAGATGCACATTTAGATGTGCGCACAATGTCTCGCTGTGTCCTCGGCTAATCTCCGTTGATACATGCCGCTGCTGTGACGGACATTCGGTCAACTTACTAAAGCTTTATTACTTTTATCAGTTACTAAATGTATACACAATTTCTTGCACTATCGTTGACGATATAATACACACTTCACATTAATATACATTGGCCCATCTTTCGTAGACAATCCGAGGGCCAGCCGCGCCCAAGTCTGCGAGGCTTCTTCAAATAATTAAAATTAATAATAACGATAAAGTTAAATAAATATGGCGGTTTGTCATAATACCTGATACATTTGATTATAACACGATACAGGACAATTTTGTGTGCGCCTCGTCTCTTGTAGTGTAGCGTGGTAAAAGTTTAAAATTATCGAGGTATTATTTTAGATTCCGTTCTACATTAATGTTATTCCGAACTTTTTGAAGAGCAAAAGTTCACTTAATTATAATTTTCTATATAAAAACTGTAGCGCGTTTTGCTAACGTTTTAGTTATCCGTTGTTTCTGGCTAACTCTTTAGTACGAAGATAGCAATACTTATATAGTTGACGTAGAACTTAGGATATAATTTTGGATCTCTCAAATATTATTAATATATTTATCTATTATAACAAGTTCTTATTACTGAAGACTTAACACTTATTTTTAAAGGGATTTTTCAATCTAAAAACTCGATTAATATTAACCTTTACCACGCCACCCTCACGAGAAGAGAGAGCGATCATTAAAAATACAAAATATAACAAAATAAATTCTTAATTAACATGAAACCTTAATCAACAACTAGGAAGAAAAGTATTCGGATTGGAATGAAACTACCTAAGGTAATGTTAGTGCGGGCAGACGGGCGACAATGCCAGAACTCGGCGGCCAATCAAGATATCAAAAACCAGTTTATGCGGATCTCTCATTGTACGGGAAATCTATACAAAGCGAGGCCATGTTATAATGGAAATTTATAGCTTGATGTGTCGCTGTTTGTACAGTACCAGCTCGTAAATGTGACAGACACAGATTTAGAAACAGATAGTCAAACTGGTACGAGACCACACCCTACAGGTTCAAATGTGTCTCCAAAGATCCAAAACAATAAATCAAATCATCATCAAGAGTTCTAGACAATGATCACGTAAAAGTCTAGGCTAGACTCTAAGATTTGTTAGATTTTCGACAATCGTTACTCTAGCCCTATGGCTTGTTTTGCCGAACAATAGCGTAATATAATAAAACAATCGTCTTACCGACTACGCATTTACCGATTCTATAAATTTGACTGCACAAATCGACCGTCAAAAATCGTGTAGGAGGCACATTGAAACTCGATGAGCCATATTTACCTCCAGACACTGAACTAACGGACCTTACATC
This sequence comes from Diarsia brunnea, assembly GCA_949774965.1. Taxonomy (NCBI): domain Eukaryota; kingdom Metazoa; phylum Arthropoda; class Insecta; order Lepidoptera; family Noctuidae; genus Diarsia; species Diarsia brunnea. Next base: position 1,811,427 of record OX458998.1, on the reverse strand, counting down.
ATACTCCACCATAGTGACATGCGCGTGTCAAGTGTGAATTCACCTTTTTTTCCTTTAATACAAGGTATAAAAATAAAGTCTGTATATTTTAAGTGTACAAAAAAAATTGATTAATTTTTTTTTGTCATGGCGCTTGCAATTTAGAAAATAAGTTTAAGTAATATATTTTTGTGTCTGGTCACCCTGACACGCGTCATTCACGATCTATTCAATAACAAACGCATTCACACACAAGAGTTAACAGATCTCCTGTGCGCAGGCGCACCCGATAGTCGGTAGTTAGCTTTGAGTAGTTACACTATAACATACGTTAATTTAATACTTACATACAATGAATATCAGACATAATTTACTTATTTTTATATAATTAGTTAGCGTTTACACATTACTAGTCACCCATTACTAGAAGGTGGTCTATATCCATTCGGATATTATTTACTCACTTAAATATTTGACTACATTTACGTTAAAATAAATAATAAAACTTAAAGCTCCCTACCGACGCCCAGGCTAACGATCACAGACATTCAAAGTATTTCGTAAAAAAATAAAATTATAACGAAATTACAACAAACCTCACCTATGTTACAACTTTTAACATTAAAGTGCAAAATTTATTCAAAACCTTACAGCTATCGACTTAATAATATTATTTCATAATCTTGTGTAATCTTTAGGAAGTGAATGTATTCACTGGCAATCGCTAAAGTGCTACCAAATCGAAATAGGATTCTTGTTTTGTATAAATTATAAACCGCCTCTGCCTAGCCCGTTAGGGAAAGCAGGCGTAAAATTAGTTGTGTTATAAATAGATAAAGGTTCTTTTCACACATAACCTCAGATTTCACTTGGTTCACGTGTGAAAATAGCCTAATTGTATAATATAAAGGGCATACATTCTTATTAGTTTAGTCATAAATTCATAATCATCAACAATTATCTTTAAAAAACAAAGTACAAGCAAAACAAAATGGCTACAGTGCTAGGCCTAAATATTGAAAACGGTTATATCCGTATCCTACTGCTGACTTACAAGTTAGCTGTAAACTGAAGTGACTACTTATCACACTGTGTACTTATCATCACTTTTGAATCGAAATTGAATGATCAATGGATATCGATCATGCAATTTTGACGGTTTGAGGAAGACCGGCGAAATTCATGGCTGAACAAGGACCTTTGGGCAGTCGAATATCTTTATAACAACGCCTTTTTAACATGGTTCGAGCGCCAAAAGTTCCTAGTAACACTGTATTTATATTTTTCTGAAACTATCAATTTTATAGGCGACTCTTTGGAAATTATCTGATCAAACACGACCAGTGGTATCCTTACAGGATAAGAAACATGATTGGCTGTCAAGGCTAGTACCAGGAGAATATAAATACAAAACATCTCTAAAGCTCAATTTCCAACAGAGTTGTAAAGCAATATTAATACGAATACTTCGAATATCTAGACACAATAATAGTTACTATTATCTAATCATAATCTACGCTTACAACTCTGAAATCAACAAAATTCGTAATACAGACCAGAGTCCCTACACCAGTGCAAGTTAAGATGACAGTTAATCTTTACACTTAAGATATAAAATAGCTTGACACATAACCTGCTTCAAGACTGTAAGACTCCTGGTCAGTAACAGAGAAAAAAAATGTGGTATTCCTACAGGTGACAGGATTTGGTCCGACCGACTTCGGGTACTGACCAAATCGGGTCTGATTTGGTCAGCACCGTTAACCAGTGTGCTCCTCTCACGTGTAAGGTAAATGCGAGTTAACAGGGTGTTGTAATTCTTACTGCGGTGTTCAGGCCATGAGCTCCCAGTACTGCAACACTCGCTCGCCAGAGGGCGTCGTCATGCCATGCGGTCGCAAGAAGTTCAACTCTATTATTCTGAATCTCTTCTTTAGTTCCGCGTCGAACCACTGTGGACGAAATGTTTACAATGAATTTGGCGACTTAGTGCGAGTATAAGACATTATCGAAGATAGAATAATAGTACATTATGGTATAAGTGTGTAACGTTGGTGATTACCGCTGAGGCGCCATTGAGACCCGAGCCGTCAGGTGAGGGTCTTAAGAAAGCCGAGGACGGTAATCATCAATACACACGTGTATCATACGACGTTTTTCAACACACTTGTGAAGAAAATAACACAAAAAAATCATTTTCAACAGTTAAAATGAGTTGTGAAAAAAATTTCGCCATGGCGGGAAAAATTAATCAGTTTTCCTGCGCGCGCATCTAACAAAGGCGATCGGTCATAGACTAAAAGAATGAGGTTTATTTTTTTGCTTTTTGAGAAATGAGAAATTCAAAGTTTTTTTATTACAGAGAAAACAAAAGTTTTATTTATTAAAAACGTATATACAAGTTGAATTTATCTATTTCAATTAATAAGTTTTCCTGCGCGCGCATCTAACAATGGCGATCAGCTATAGACAAAAAGATTAAGTTTTTTTTTTGGCTATTCACGGATAGCGTTGCAGACGTTTACAAATGGGGAATTCAAAGTTTTTTTTATTACAGAGAAAACTAAAGTTTTATTTATTAAAAACGTATATACAAGCTGAAATTATCTTTTTAAATTCGAAGTTGCATGAAATGAGCAAGCAATAGGTAAATTAATTTATTTGTAGTATTGAACACAATCTATTTAGTATTGAAACTTTTTTAAGAACAAAGCTACTCAACCAATAAAATTAAAAAAAAAACCTATAACTCACTTGTGAATAATGGTAATGAAAAATTCACAGTTTGATTACAGGTGTCATTATGTGCCTAATTGCGGTGAAATTAGAGCCACTTTATGAGCAAGTGTGTTGAAAAAATATAAATAAATAGACTTTAGGTCTTATCATCAATTTATTGCCTACAAGTTCAAATCACAGCTGTTTTTTAGGCAGTAGGAAGAAATGGCAAAAATGATAACAATAAAGTTATTCTTTTCTGGGAAATAATAAGGCGAGCCACAGATTTTTTTATTGGCCACGTGTTCAAACTTCTAATTTTATAACTAAGCCACGGGATAATGAGATAGTCTCTAATAAACTAATTCGTCTTTTTTACAATGCCATCTAAATATCTTACAGAGAGCGTCAAATAAAGATCATCACATATCATAATTTGTCCTTCTTATTTATACATAGCCACCTAATTTACTAACTCAGCCACGGAATTTATATCTCATCACTAGTTTAAGTTTTATAGCCTCAACATTACGTCCTCAAAAAATACAATTCAAGCGACCATAGACAGTATTATTTATTATAACTTAGCATGTAAAATAATACATCATATTCTTTTATCGTGAAATTAGCAACTGCAAGATTTGGCGCGACCGCGCGTGACGACAGCGACCGGGCATAAAATTGTTATACCCAAGTTCAAAATGTCAACTTTTAATACACTTTAGATTATTATATTTAAGTGAAAAATACCTACTAGTTACAAAAATGTTTCTACCATTGTCTAATTGACTAGTCACAGTCAGATTGTACGATTATGCATTGTAAACTGAGGGAAATAGGTTAGGTTAGGTTAAAACTGTGACCAAACGCGCTACTTCCGAGTTACTCGCAGAAATGTTTTCACCATTGTCTAGTTATTCGATAAAAATAAAGTTTTGCAGCGATTCTATCGATGTCTTTTGTGGCACAACATGTAAATATCGATCTTTAGGACATTCGATGCTCTGAACTTTTATATTTAAGCTTTTCGATGACATGACAGTAGTTTCTACGGGGAAATAATAAATCGAGCAACAGATTTTTTTAATGGCCACGTGATCAAACTTCTAATTTTATGACTAAGCCACGGGAAAATAAGATAGCCTCTAAAAAGCTAATTCGTCTTTTTACAATGCCAACTAAATATCTTACAGAAAATGTCAAATGAAGATCATCAATTATCGTAACTTGTACTTATTACATAAACACCTAATTTACTAACGCAGCCACGGAATTTATATCTCATAACCATTTTACATTTTATAGCTTTAACATTAGTTAATTAGCACCCTAATGGGCGGGATGGGCACCGGGCCGTAGGCCGACGAAGGAGGCCGGCGGAGGCCCGGCACTTCGGGGACAGAAGATATTAGTGTTATTTAACATGCGAGCGAAGCGAGCGCGCGTCACTTCGCCGTTGTCGGGTAAAAAATAACCACCATGCTGAGTTATATTTAGAGTGGCTCAGATAGAACTTAACTAGTGGCTAAGATAGGAATACTTAGATGCTCGTTAATTGTGGCTTACTTAGTAATTTAGAAGGCAATGTAGATTTTTAGAGGCGAAAAATGCTATTAAAAAGAAGCCGATTTAATTAGCACCCGTTTCTACGTACTATTAGTGGCCATTAAGTACTATCTGATGACAATTTTGACGATGAAATAATTGGGGATGAGTTACATTTTAAACATACTGAGTTAAAAAATTAGAAGCTATAGAATATTTTTTCTGATGCCAAATGTTAATATTTTAGAAGTTTACTGCTTGAATGCATGTCACAAATTTAGATGCTAAGAAATAACCATCATGCTAAGTTATATTTAGAGTGGCTCAGATAGAAGTTAACTAGCGGGTAAGATAGTAATATTTAGATGCTTGTTAATTGTGGCTGACTTAGTAATTTAGAAGGCAATGTAGATTTTTCGAGGCGAATAATGCTATTACAAAGAAGCCGGTTTAATTAGCACCCTTTTTTCTGAATTTGGGCCGAAACATCAAGGATACAACTAGGAAAATAGACGGAATGAGTTACCATGGCGGCGTCAGGCGCGGCGAAGGCCCGGGGCTGCAGCGGGTGCGTGGCGGCCGCCAGCACGGCGGCGGCGGCGCGCTGCGTGGCGGGCGCGGCGTGGCGCTGCAGCGCGCTCACCTCCCACAGCGACGAGCCCAGCGCGCGGGACGTGCGCGCCATCGTCTCCTCCATCACGTACGGGTCGTTCGACACTGAGCGACAATATTCTTATTTATTTATATTAACAAAACCTTGTACAATTTTACAGCAAAACCCAGGATATTGTACACGAATAAAAAAAAAACAAAATTAATCTATATTGAATTGCTGTACGTTAGTCTCGCTAAAACTCGAGAACGGCTGGACCGATTTTGCTAATTTTAGTCTTGAAATATTCGTGAAAGTCCAGGGAAGGTTTAAAAGGTGAAAAAGTGGTAGGTAGGTAGGCAGGGTAATAGGTAGAGTAGTAAGTAGGATAGTAGAGTAGGTATGGTTGGTAGGTAGGGTAGTCGGTAGAGTAGTAGGTAGGGTAGTAAGTAGGATAGTAGAGTAGGTATGGTTAGGGTAGGAGGTAGGTAGGGTAGGAGGTAGGTAGGGTAAGAGGTAAGTAGGGTAGGAGGTAGGTAGGGTAGGAGGTAGGTAGGGTAGGAGGTAGGTAGGGTAGGAGGTAGGTAGGGTAGGAGGTAGGTAGGGTAGGAGGTAGGTAGGGTAGGAAGTAGGTGGAGTAGGAGGTAGGTAGGTAGTTGGTAGGAAAAAGAGCATTGCAACGCATGCCTGGTTCAGTAGTAAGTACTTAAAAATAACAAGAAAAAGTTACCTTTCGTGCATCATCTCTCAAAACAAGTACAGGAAAAAATAATCTTTGGTTCATCCTCTCACAGAAACTGATGATGACGAATTTTGTGTATGTTTATACACAAAATTCATCATCATTATATTGTAGCTCACGTAGGGTTCACCATACATGTCCGACATCACCTTGTTTTTCATCACTGTTAACTTTAGAAGGAGTAACCATCACTGTATATTGAATTATTGACCAAGAACTGGTTCAGACTTTTGTAATACAAAAAGTCAGGCCCAAGGCACCCCGTCGGGGCTGCGGGTCCCGTCGGGACTGCAGGTTGTTCGAAAGAGATACCGCGGCGTCGGCGCAAGGGCTAAGAAGGAACATGGGTGGTTTTTAGTCAGTAGAAGTCTGACACTCCCTTTCGCTCTGCCCAAGAGCGGGAGGGGTTCTTCGATGATTTTCCACTCGCCAAAAAAAAAAGACCTATCGACTTGATTCTTGCATAATACAACCACTGTACGTATAGTCTAAAATTGTGATCCCAAATATCAAAATTCAAGATGTGGTCTGATAAACATCTCCAGTTTTCCCTCCATTTTCATGATTTCGAGAGTCACTGATATAAAGCAAATTAGGTTCAAATCAAAATTATTAACAAAATCGATAAAAAACCCGGGTGTGTGAGGTAGTGGTACTCACTGATATGGGGCGTGTCTTCATAGCAGATCATCCGCTTGAGCGACGGGTGGCGCAATAATAAGTTGGCGACCAGCTGCAGCAGTCCCACCGCGTCCTCTGGAGATGCTACCAGCGACAGTCGGGACAGACGCTTCGCGAATGCGGCGACTAAGCTTTCTGGCAAGTGCCTGTAGACGAATGGACGACATTATAATGATATCCACCAAATTACAACAGGCATAAATAGGTTTACTTTGAAATTTCAGTACACCATTGTTATAGTGTTTCATTGATATAGTGTTAGTAATCTTCGAATAAAATGCCTTGGATTGAGTTTCTTGATCTTTATTCTATTACTAGCTGATGCCCGCGACTTCGTTCCCAGTAACTTTGATGGGTGACTAAAAAAATGTTTGGTGTGGACAACCCTTAATTCTTAGGGGGATGAAAAATAGATGTTGGCCGATTCTCATAGATACCGGATAAGCACAAAAAATTTCATCAAAATCGGTCAAGCCGTTTCGGAGGAGTATGGCAACGAAAACTGTGACACGAGAATTTTATATATTAGAGATATATTATAAAGAAGTAAAGTTTGTGTGTTTGTTAAATTGTAAGGGGTAATCTCGGGATCTACTGAACCGATTTCAAAAAATCTTTCACCGTTGGGAAGCTACACTATCCCCGGGTGACATAGGCTACTTTTTATCCCTGTATTCCCACGGGAACGGGAACTACGCGGGTGAAACCGCGTGACGTCCGCTAGTATTAGAGATAAGTGTTGGAATCCCAACACTAAAATTAGGCGATGCGATATACGCACATCACTAGCGCGTCTAAACGAGTAGCATTGTATTCGCGCCCAACCACACCGGCCCCGGCACAGTAATAAAGGGATCGATAAAACATACATAATTAATTATAATACTCGGTTAAATACTTATGGTTAGTAAATATTGTGTATGTGTTCCAACTGTGAAGTACCCAATTAAAAATGTGAACAATTAAACAAGTTGGTTTAGAATAATATTAGAAAGTTGAGTAGTTCGTTCGTTTATTTGTTTGCTTGCTTGAATGCGCTAACCTCGGGAACGACTGGTTGGAATTGAATAATTATTTTGTGTTGAATAGTCCACCTTGCTATACTGATAAACGGGAATGCTGAAGATATGCTGTGCAAAGTGATGCGCTCTGCACTGTAGATAGTAGAAGATTGGTGTGAAGAACACGAACTTTCAGTAAATCCCAAGAAAACAGAACTTATCCTTTTTACCAACAAAAGGAAGTTACCAGAATTACAACTACCAAAGCTTTTCAACACCAGACTCTCCCTATCAACGCAAGTGAAATATCTGGGCATAATTCTTGATAACAAATTGAACTGGGCGAGTCACTTAGAGGCTAAAACAAAGAAGGCCTGTATAGCTTTTAATCAGTGTAGAAGACTAGTTGGTAAGAGATGGGGTCTTAACCCAAAGATCACACTCTGGCTATACATGTCAGTCATCAGACCTTCTATTACTTACGGATCAGTTGTATGGTGGCCCAGAACTCAGCTGATCACGAAACTCTAGAGTCTGCAACGCTTAGCTAGTGTAGCAGCTACTGGATGCATGAGAACAACTCCATCAGCAGCGTTAGAGTATCTTTTGAATTTAAGACCTCTGGATCTGGTCATAAAGGAGGACGCTCAGGCAACCGCCTTAAGACTAAGATCAAACGGACTATGGAAAGTAAATACAGAAACAACACACTCAAAAGTTTTGCAGGGGATTCTGAAGGAAATACCACTCCTTGAGGCGCCCATGGATAAAGCTTTATGTCAACATGTGTTCGATAGAAGTTACGACATCCAACTCACTGCGGAAGCAGAAGATAGCTCTGGCATCAATCAAGTTAGGATATATACGGACGGGTCCAAGACCTCATATGGTACAGGAGCCGGCGTCTTCTCGAATGATCTCAACATCTCTATATCAAATACCCTAGATAAATTAAACACAATCTTCCAAGTCGAATGTATCGGTATCACCAGAGCGGCACAAGCAGTTGCAGCCAGAGACGTCAGAGATTTTAAAATAAAGATCATCTCCGACAGTGCATCGGTGCTTCAAGCCCTAAAAAACAACACAATTACTTCTGTCCTAATACTGGAATGCCACAATGCACTCCAATCCATTGCAACCACGAACAGTGTAACTCTGCAATGGATTAAAGGACACAGCAACTCGCTGGGTAACGACGCAGCGGATGAGCTGGCCAAGAGAGGCTCAGGTGATACAGTATTTGGACCGGAACCACTACTGCCCATCCCTCAGGCCCAAATAAAAACATGGCTGCGTTTAAGAACCACAGAAAAACACCTCACCTAATGGAGAAACAGTGAAGGATGCAGGCAAACTAAAGATGTAGTTCCGGCGGCACCAATGAAGTTTACTCGCAATCTCATCAAACTTAAAAGGGACAAAATCCGTAAAATCATAGGAATTTTAACGGGTCACTGTTCCTTAAACAAACATCTACACAACATAGGTGTATCAGATAGCCTTCTGTGCAGAGGATGCATGGAGGCGGAAGAAACGCCAAGGCACGTACTCCTAGAGTGCAGGAGCGTGGCAGATCACCGGGCACAAACTCTACGATCCCCATTAACTCTCCCAGAAGCCTGCGGCAGTCTGGGAAGGCTGCTAAAATTCTGGGACGTCCTATGTTGGTTGGAGTAGGTATTCTTTGAACGTCACGCACAATGGCCCAATCAAGAGGCTAAGTGCGGACAAAAGCCCAGTTAAACTAAACTAGTCCATTTGTCTAGGTAGGTTATAAGCTATATCTTGTGACGCAGAAGTTGCGCGGGTAAGATCAAGATCATCATCATCATCAGCCTATAATGTTCCTACTGCAGGGACTCAGGCCTCCTCTCTAGGAGGGATGAGCTATAATCCACCACGCCTGCCTGGTGCGGGTTGATAGATGTCACATGCCTTCGAATTTTTTGGTCCTAAGACATGCCGGTTTCCTCACGATGTATTCCTTCACCGTTTTGAGAGCAGTGGTGATGAAATAAATTACACAAAGTAATGTGCCTGCCTGGGTTCGAACCCACGGCTTACTGTTCGTACACTGGGCCACCACTGCTCGCGGGTAAGATAGTTTCAGATAAAAAAAATCCTGTTTAGAGTGACTGTGAGGTTCATAATATATTTAATATGATTGTCACCTAGGTTCATGTGTCATATCAATGTTAGTAAAACAACCAGGGTATGACGCACCTAAAATAAGACATATACTCACGTGGAGCTGAGGAATATATCAGCAAGGTGCAGCAGCCGTCGCTTGTAGCGCGTGGCGAACATCTCGGGCTCGAACATGGCGTACAGCCGGTCGTACATGTCCGGGTAGTCGATGTTGTGGCGCCGGACTAGTTCCAGCACGCCTTGGAGCGCTAACATGCTGATTGGGCCACCTGGGTAGAGATTATTGTGGTAAGTAGAAGTTCAAGTTAAGTTAACTTCGTGCGAAGAGCAGAGTCCAGTGCGAGTTTTTATCATTGATAGTCTTTGTCATCAGAAAGTCACTAGTTCCGTTTCACAACAAATTCAAGTTACGTTAGTTAGATTACCCGTTATACAATACAAGTTAAAGTTAAACGCGAGCGAAACGGCAAAAAACTCACACTGAACCGAACTGTCCTCTTATTATAACTTAATATAAGCTGGCACTGTAGTTTCTACAAATGAAGAGCCCAAAAACCTTATTTATTACTTTAATTTTATCATTATTCCCAATACCCGGCCCAATAGTCAGCAAGCCTGTAAAACTTCAGACAGGCTACTTAATTTCATTTGTCCTTCTGTTGTCATGATTCAGCGAGTTCTGATTCCAAAATTGAACCCAATTCAAATCCAAGATGGCGGTTCCCCTAGCTACCTAGCTACTACGCTCACCAGCGTCCAAACTATCGCAGAGCATATCAGTGGCGAGGTGCGGGCGTGTCAGTAGAGGCATCAGTCGCTCCACCAGCAACAGGAGAGCGCGGCGGTGTGTGCGCATGTCGTCGCACAGCGGCCACTGGCAGGCGAAGCCCCAGCAGCGGTTGGCGTAGCGCCGGCACACGCCCGGGTTGTACGGGAATGGGGCCTTATCTGGGGGAAATCAAATATTGTTAAAATCAATTTTAAATTCTTTTCATAATATTTCTGGTGTTCCACTCCATTTGCTCAAATTTACACCTGCACTTTTTACCAACTTAAACCGCTAATTCCGAGATGTATGTGGTCATCAAGTCATCATCATCTGCCCTGCTTTTTCCCAACTAGGTTGAAAGGTAAGCATCCAGTCTAACCGGATGCAGCTGAACACATGGATTGACTGCCTATCTGACCTCCACAACCCAGCTAGTTCTAATAAGGTTGATGTTTGCTTGTGTTGGCAGACATAAAATAATATTGTTAATATTGTACGGATTGATTGTGAAAAATACTCACCTTCTGTCCCACAAAGCAGTTTCTCCTCCTTCTCCTCGTTGTCTCTCTCCTTGACCTTGCCTTTGCCCTCAATGGCAATCTGACACACCAGCAGTTTGTCCAGCAACTCCAAGTAGTTCTGCATGTAGGTTGAGGTTGGTGATCTGGAACATTATGCAAGGTTAATCCAGTTTTCATGAATTAAATTTCCTTTTAAAATTTCCGTTTGAAATAGTTCCAGATAGTGACGTAGTTCAGGATTTAAAAATGTATGTTTTTGTGAGCAGTATTTTGTAACTTACAACTGGACAAAATTAAGCACTGAATTGTTTCTTTCCAATCATCATCTGCCTAGCCTTTTACTAACTATGTTGGGGTCGGCTTCCAGTCTAACCGGATGCAGCTGAATACCAGTATTTTACATGGAGCAACTGCCTATCTAACTTCCGCAACCCTACTGGGTAATACAATACCTTGTAGTAAGACTGGTTGTCAGACTTTCAGGACACTGACTATGTGTAACAACTCCCAAAGATCTATATATTCTTTCCGATCAGACAACAAATGTATTTTGTCTATAGACATGTCTTACTTGCGATAAGCGAGTTTGGAGAGTACTTTGAGTCCGTACTGCTGCACATCCCTGTACTCCGTGAACTCCTGGAAGCGAGCGATCGGCGCTGACATCGACAGCTCAGAGTCCAGCAACACGCTGAATATATTCTGAAAATTAACGTTACTTAATAACATAGCACACCTTTTTGTATTATTTTTTTTCTTAAATAAATTATTCTTCTTATAGTGGGGGATGGCCACTATAAGAATATTTTTTTTGGAATTTTAATACTCGTTTCAAACATAATAATCATAATTACGTTATTTCAAGAATTTATTAATATCTTGATAACACTGATTGTGCTTGCAAACAGTTTGAACGAAATTGCTGTAGGATGTATCCATTTTTGATTACAAAATCGTCGTTTTTACTTCATGTTAAGGTCTTTTTTTGGAGGGTGGGTCCTCCTGCTCTGGGCGGACCGGAAGGGAGTGTCAGACTTCTACTGACTAAAAACAACACATGTTCCTTCTTAGCCCTTTGTTTCCGAGTTGCGGTATCTCTTTGGAACAACCCACGGGGCCCTGCAATGTTGACATCTTTGGGGCGCGCGTGGAACACGAACGCGCCGTCGACACGGCCTGTCGTCGCCATAGACAGACGAACAGTGAGCTAGCCCATTACTCACCGTCCACAGTCCCGCGCCTACGATGGCCGGACCCTGACAACCGATTCATGTTAGGGCATAGGGCCTCAACTAAATAATTATAAATTTGAATCATACCTTGAGCCTAAGCGAAGGGAAGTAATACCCAGTAGACCCCTCCAAGGGATCCTTGCCCTCAGCCTGCATCAGCTTGCAGGCAGTAACAAGGGCCTGCAGTCGGGAGCTGGTGCGACCGCGGCGGATGCACTCTAGGGCTCGCGTCTGGGCCGCCTCGAAGCACTCGCGCAGCCATCGCTTGTACTCCGCCTCAGGGCTTTGGTCTGTGGAAATTGATTATTACATTAGCACTTAGCAGTATAACTTATTTAAACACATTGAATGAGGTGTGGTGCCAGGTTGTCTAAATGGTACTTCATGATGTGGGTGATCACCTGATCATAGTCAGTGATGACTGATAGCAGATAAAAGAAAAAAAAGAAAGAAATTATGTGGGTGGAATCAATTAATTCAAGTAATTGAAGTTGGCATCTTGTGATCATGATTCAGACAGTAAGATCTTGAACATACTTATCCACAAAGAAAATACATTGCACTCCTTATCAAGTGGGTTTATACTTATTTCCATTACACAATTTTATTGTATACTAGCTGTACCCGCATGCGTTGCTATGCCCTTTTTCCTACACACTACCTGCCTACTTACCAACTATCTACCCTATCTACTACCCTACCTAGTATCCTATGTCCTTCTCCTGGTTCTTAGCTACCTCCCTACCAATTTTCAGCCAAATCGATTCAGCTGTTCTTGAGTTATAAATAGTGTAACTAAAACGACTTTCTTTTATATAATAGATGTAGTTTTCTGTATCTTGTTTCATTTTTCTGCCCACTCCTGCTAGAGCTTTTTATTTTTTTCTTTTACAAAAGGATGATATAGAGAGTTAGAAAACTTTTGTATGGAAAAAACATAATATTAATCATTTTTCAGATAAGTTATCTACAATAGAAAATCCAGCCCGTAATGTAATCTGTACCCTAAAAAAAGGAAAAAATATCTATAAACTAACATAGTAGTAGTACTAAGTACTAAAGATTAGTGCATACATTAACAGTACATCTCACATATTTTACAACTATCAAAATTACACAGAACAGAGCAAGTCACTGATAATACAGATATCAACATATCATGTTTGTGTTCTGTCCTTGCCAAAATTTAATGTCAACCCTGAATCATTTGACTGTCCTTGATAAGAACACATTCAAATGCAGCTGATATTCTATTTATAGTGGATGATGTGTTGTATGAAACCTGCTTTAATTTAACAAAGGTGTTGGCAGTGCTTGGCACTGTTATAAGGAAAAAGTTTGTTGATGAAAAAAGTTGATTTACTTTTGAGGATAGAGAAGAATATTTTGAATATAGGTAGTAGTATGCTATAGCATTTTTTCTGTACTAACACATAACATAGTTATTTGTAAAATGGGTCATGGGACAACTATTTAGGTTCTAGCAATATTGAAATTTTTTTTTTAAACTATTTTCTGTAGTCCGGATATGAAAGAATTGGGCACAAGCCTCATTGGTCGAGTGGTTGCAAAGAGTGACTGCTGAGCACGAGGTCCTAGGTTCAATTCCTATGCTGGCAAAGTGTTATTGTACTAATAGGTACACCTCAGCCTAAGCCTTGGCGATAACCTTTGTGATGATAAATTATGTATTTCTAGAGATGTTGAAGTTATTGTATTGTACTTGTAAATAATGATAAACCTGTCATGTCAATAGGAAGTAACTGAGACATTTCCAAGTAAACAAAGATATAAACATTGAATGTCCAACCTATAATAAAACATGTGAGTACACAAGTACCATATGTTCGTGACCTTGAGGCAGTGGCCAATAGCATAGCATAATGCTGCTAGGCACAACCAAAGACCAACATTCTTCCAACAATAACTTTATTTAAGTAAAACTTATTTATAAAAAGCCTCCATACATAATGCAGTTCGCAAAAAGAACAATTACACAAGAGTGCGGCTCTGCGGTCAAATCAGCCGTTTATATAAGCAAATAACGTCACATGTCGCAAAATGTGACCAAACAGGACACATCCTGCAAGTCATCCTTACTGCGCACTAGCCTTCCAAATACATGGCATGAAACGTAGGAAATACTCGACTACGGTGCCTAGATACAAGTAAAATCAATATTATTCCAACAAAAATAATCTATAACATGGTACATCACTTTGACACTTACCTGCTGGTTTTAGGGGAACGATTCCTTCTATCAAATCGCCTCGTCGCAATAGTTCAGTAAATATCACTTCCACAGTAAGCAGTAAAGGGGCATAATTGTCTGTCTCAGCCTGAAATTTAATAAATAACCAACAATAAAAACGTAACCTATGACGCAGTTTTAATAACGCAATTTGTACCACCCTGTCGGGCCTGCGCTTACCTCGAACATCTGTAGAATATCGGCAAGATTGTTAGCATGTTTCCTGGAATTCAAAAACTCATTTGCTTTATTGCGTAGCTGCGCCGAAATCATTTTTGATAAATTTGGTTGCACAGCAGCCATTTTTGTATTGAAAAGAATTTGTCAGACAGACGAACGGAAAGGCAACTTCACCAACTAAAATGTTGCGATTGCGGTGCGTTCGAATAATCTCAAAATATCATAGACAAGATAGAGATGAAAAGTTGCGTTTCTTATCTATGGTCGTAAACAAACTGACATGTTTGATTGAGGTTATGTGTCAAATGTGCTGACAAGTTAGCGGCATTTGTTTTGAAAGATATTTTTCTTGAATTTAGTTACCGTTTTTCCTATAAAAGTTGATAATGGACGGTGACTTGTACGATGAGTTTGGTAACTACATCGGGCCAGACCTTGAGTCGGACTCTGACGATGAACAGAGTGTATATGCCGATAACAGAGACGCTGACGAAGATGCTATGGAAGAGGATGAAGACGGGGATGTGGAGCCCGAGGTAGCACCCATGTCCGTTGTGCTGCACGAAGATAAACGGTACGTACACATATTAACAGCTTGGAGACTGAAAAAATACCTGGCTTGGTTAAGTGTAAAGTTGTTTACAAAGTCGAGGTTATTGATTGTTTTTCAACAAAAAATGTACAAAAGCTTCATATTTTTCAGTTCAATTATTTCAGATTACATAATTCTTAGCTAATTCAAAATGAAAACACCGTAGGTACTTAATAATCACTTTATTACACAACAATTTGCAAAAACCTCACACAATCATTATCTCGACATATTTCCTGGTTCCTCACTGCCATCCTCTTTCACCAGATACTATCCTCAAGCAATAGAAGTATATGGGCCAGATGTGGAAACAGTGGTCCAAGAAGAAGACACACAGGCCTTGGATAAGCCACTTGTGGAGCCGATCAAACATAAGAAGTTCCAAGTACAGGAACAGCAATTGCCGGAAACCAAGTATGACATGGAGTATATGGCTGATATGTTGGACAATACCAACCTAATGAGGAATGTTACGCTGATGGGGCACTTGCATAATGGTAGGTTTTGTTATTTGGTCTCGTGGTAATTACTGAGATATTCCATGGCTTAATAAAGTAGTTGTGATGCTCCAAAGCCAATACTGTATTTGGATGTCACCTAATAAAGCTACTTCACTTTTGGTTTAAAATAAATCGGAGATCTCAAGTTAGTAACAACTTCTCTTTGAACAGAGAATTGTTTCATATTCAGCACGCATAGCATGCCACCGTAGAAACGGCTTTTGTCGACGGAAGAATCAATAAAATGACAGATTGTAGCAAAATTTCATGTCAAATTGTATGGAAAAAGCTTTGTCTATTCTTGGTAGAATAGATATAGAATCGCCATACTACGCGTGCTGATGTAACAAAAGACAGAAAAATAGGTTGACAATGCAGCTCACTACGCAGTACCACTGTTTGTAGTTTCTTTTATTGAGTACTCAATATAGAACCTATTCTATCTACCTTCATTTATTTATTTGCACATCCTATTTTTTCAGGTAAAACCTCATTTGTAGACTGTCTAATCAGACAGACGCACCCCAGCACAATAAACACAGACACCACAATACCGATGCGGTACACAGACACACTGTTTGTGGAGCAAGAACGAGGAGTCTCCATCAAGTCCATGCCGGTCACGTTACTGTTGAAGAATATCAAGGGGAAGTCACATCTGCTGAATATAATGGATACCCCAGGACATGTTAACTTTGGTGATGAAGTTACTGCTGCTTTGAGGATCTCTGATGGTAAGTTAGAATTCATGTAGTTATTGGACAATTTTGTTATCTCGTAGATTAACCTTTTGTATGCCGGAACGTAGATCCACATGAGACACAATGGCTTTTTAATTGTGTCTAATTACACAACATACGAAAGGTTAAAGTAGCTTTCTACTCAACTTTATAGTCACAATAAGAGACTTGCTTGACATATAATTGCTATTCTGAGGACATACACACGGTGGGCAATGTCGTTTACCGATGCGGTGTCGTCTAGTGGCAATAATGACGTACATTGTAAAAATTACGATACAATCTTACGATGCATAGCACATAACAAAAAATACTGTGTTCATCCGTTACTTTCATCATTGGCCCAGGCGATGTCTTGTCGTAAAAACTGATGTTATATGCAATATATCGTAAGTTTTTAGAGAAGACATCGCGCTGTTTTACGATATTGTACAGGCTTAATATTGTCATTTTAAAGTCATACTAAATATCTTTCTCTCGACACAGGTGCGGTGCTCTTCGTCGACGCCGCAGAAGGCATAATGCTGAACACAGAACGCCTACTCCGTCACGCGGTCCAAGAGCGAGTTCCTCTGACCCTCTGCATCAACAAGATCGACCGCTTGATCTTGGAGCTGAAGCTGCCGCCCGCAGACGCGTACTACAAGTTGAGGCATATCATTGATGAGCTGAACTCCATGTTGGAGACTCATCAGCCTCAGGATAACCCGGATGAACCTGCTACTGTGTTCTCGCCGTTGTTAGGTATGTTGTTACTTTTGACCCCATAACATAAAACTACGCCTTTAACTTAAGGGTTAGGCAGACGTGTACCTAAAATACACCCACAATTGTCCATTTTTGACCTCATTTTTATGTCATACAAGTTTTAAAAATATCAAGAAGGTGGATTCCCTTGATTGAAGCCATGGCTGACTGACTTATTCTGGCGTCAGTGCCAAACTTCTTAAATTACTTAATGCACTCTAGAGTTTTACATTTATATAAAACCATCCCCAATACACCCACTCTTTACCACCAAGAGACATCTGTACGTACGAAAAAACATGTGAACGCCGCCGTAGAAATGCGACTATAAACTTTTTCTAACCTTCCAAAACTGAGATACGACTAATATAATTTCTTAAATATTTACCGTCTACAGACTTCAGTTACCAGTCTGTTAAATTGTTTACGACTGCTGGGCAAAGGCCTACCCTTTCTCCTTCCATACCTTTCTATCTGGTGCGATATCCAGCCATGGTCGCCCCGCAAACAAGATCAGATCGTCACACCACCTTCGCCGCGGTCTACCTCGACGGCGATTTTCTCCGTTAGCCGTCTTTTTCCCCTAACAACCATAAGACACCTCCACCAGGCAACGTCTGCTTCGCGTCATCACTCTACGACGTGTGCTTTTCCGTGGAGTCGTTCGCGGCCATGTACGCGGCGGCGCACCCTGTGTCAGGGCTCCGCGCGGCAGACATGTCTGCGTGGCTGTGGGGAGACGTGTACTTCAACGCCAAGACCAGACGCTTCACCAAGAAGCAGCCCCATGCCTCCGCGCAGAGGAGCTTTGTGGAGTTCATATTGGAGCCGCTCTATAAGATTTTTGCTCAGGTAAAGCTTCGAACAAGTTACTGTTTTTCAATTCATAGAACAAAACAAATAAATAATTGTCCGTGTTGTTACCTTAATCTCACGTTACCGTAGCCCATATCAGAGCAATGCTAGATATAGAAGGCCTCTTCCAAATAACATCTTTCCAAGGTTGTTATATCGCTACTGATTTAGCCAAATAAGACATTGTCCTGTCCTTCTCTGAATGTCAACAACAGCGCAACCGGGTTCAACTGTAGCTAAGGTCCATCCAGCTGACCATAAAAGTACAAAAAAAAACATTAGAATCCTTCAAGACGTATAGCAAGAGAAGATGGACGTACTCACGCCCACCGAAATTATAAAATTATTGCATTGAAATGGCAAAAACGTAAAGCAAGTGCCTTGGGCAGTTAGCTTCCCGTTACAAAGATCATATACACAATGCTCTTTTTGTACAGGTGGTAGGTGACGTGGACGATACGTTGCCGGCAGTGCTGTCAGAACTCGGCATCAAGTTGACTAAGCAAGAAGCCAAGCTGAACGTTCGACCTCTGCTCAGACTCGTCTGCAGCAGGTTCTTTGGAGATTTCTGGTGAGCTTAACTTCATCGACGTAGACGGTTAAGGCTAGATTTCTTCATCATCACATTCTTCTGCCCTTATACCAAGTAATTTGCTTCTTCTTCTACTTCCATACTCCTCTATTACTTATCATCTCAGCAGTCACCTCCTTTCTAACCATATCATCCTTCACACAATCCATTCATTTTTCACTGATATCTTCCCAAGTCTAAAAAAAGCAATGGTTTGCTCAGTTAAATCGGGTCACCATTTCTTAACCATTTTATATGTACCTTTTAAAAGTAGGAGCAGACTTTTACTAAAACTTTATTTAAGTGGCATTGTTGTGAGTGTTTAGAGAGTAGAAACAGCGAAAAGAGTATTGGAAGGATTTATCCCCAAGGAAAAATAACGAACTTTGAAGATGAACTTGAACTTGTAATCCTTTTCCAGTGGTTTCGTAGAGATGTTAGTCCGTCACGTGCCATCCCCGCTGGACGCAGCCCCACGTAAGGTAGCGCACACATACCGCGGCACTGCAGGCCCGCTGCACGAGGACATGCTCGCGTGCGACCAGTCCGGCCGACTCGTGGCGCATACCACCAAGATGTACCCCACTGATGACTGCACGTTCTTCTTGGTGAGTGGAAATTATGGTCAACTATCAAATCGATGCATGTGGAAAACCCCCTTTGTTTAGAGCAACAGTGTTTCCATTTACCCCGTTCAGACGTTGGCTGGCAGATCAGAACGTAGGAAAAGGTCTGATCTATCACAATCGTAAACTATCCACAATTCATAATACTAGTTTTGTTTTAGGAAGTACTGTTGAGGATAACTAATGCTTATGTCGTGCAAAATTCATGATGTCTTACAGTAGATGAGAAACCGACTACTATACATTATTTCCCCCTAAAGGAACTTATACTTTAAAAAGATTGAAGTCTCACAACTCACTAATTCCTGACCAACGGACGATGAGACCAGGGCCACAGTCAAAACGTCAAAACTTTAGCCACAAAACTGCAACCGACAAATAAATAAAATGTGCATATTTTTAGGTGTTAGCCCGTATAATGTCGGGCACGCTGTACGCGGGTCAGACAGTGCGCGTGCTGGGAGAGAACTACAGCACACAAGATGAGGAAGACTCGAGGATCATGAACGTGGGCCGCCTCTGGATATACGAGGCGCGGTATAAGGTTAGTTATCCTTTGTAATAAACTAATAAGGCTGGTGTCAGTCCCGTTGGGGCTTGCGGGTTGTTCGCAAGAGATACGGCCTCGACATAAAGGGCTAAGAAGGAACATGGGTGGTTTTTAGTCAGTAGAAGTCTGACACTCCCTTTCGCTCTGCCCAAGAGCGGGAGCGGAGCGGGTTATTTAACGATTTCCCAACCCCAAAAAAAAAAAAGGCTTGTATCAGTGTCTTTGTTCTTAAACAGAAACAATAAAGTTGCGATATTGTTCTTTATCGTGTGGTTAGAGCCTAACCTGGTATCAGAATATTCATGCTGCCCATATGGGTCTCTGACTTAACTTTACATGCCGTCGAGAAATATCTCTCAGGCATGCTGATTTCCCGTCGGGGCTGCGGGTTGTTCGAAAGAGATACCGCGGCTTCGGCGCAAGGGCTAAGAAGCAACATGGGTGGTTTTTAGTCAGTAGAAGTCTGACACTCCCTTTCGCTCTGCCCAAGAGCGGGAGGGGTATTTGATGATTTTCCACTCCCCAAAAAAAAAAAAAGGCATGCTAGTTTCTTCACGATGTTTTCTTTGACCGAAGTAAGTGATAATTATACAATACGCACATAATTCCGAAAAAATCCAGTCCCATCCGTATCTTATGCATATTATAAAAGTATTTCTACAGCCCAGTTCAACTTGTTAAAAATTTTTTTGCCACTCTTACCAATTTCGGTGGTCAAGCTGTGTTGCTATCTTCCAGTTTGAAGAGCCGTTTTTCAGCTGATGTTAACTGGCGAATGAGATATTTTAACTTTATCTATAGGATGGCAACTGACCTGCAATTCTTCTGAATGCAGATGACACATTTCAAGGCATACTTTTGGTTTTAATACCCCATTCTGTGTTTACTACTAGCAAAGGCCTGTCCCAAGTCCTACAGGAACTCTTTTTCCCGTGACCTCTCGGAACAACTCTCGTGGTACAAGTTCAGGTCGCCCGCTACTAGGTTGGTCAACTTTCCCCTATAAAATACCTTTTTAACCACATTTTTTCCATCCAGGTGGAATTAAACCGAGTGCCAGCCGGCTGCTGGGCTCTGATCGAAGGCATCGACCAGCCCATCGTGAAGACCTGCACCGTCGTGTCAGCTGAGGAAGACGCCGAGCTGCACACCTTCACACCGCTGCGGTTCAACACTCAGGCCGTCGTCAAGATTGCTGTGGAGCCTGTTAATCCTTCTGAGTTGCCCAAGATGTTGGATGGGTTGAGGAAGGTGGGTGATGTGGAGAGCAGACTCTTTTTATTGATGTGTATGTTTGTTAGAGCTCGTGGCTTAATAAGAACTGCCACTCGGGTCGATCTTTAGGTAAAGCTGTGCTTGCCTAGGTCGGTCTGTGGATGGGTGACCACCCGACATACCGAGTTTCCTCCGTGCCTCGGAAAGCACGTTAAGCAGTTGGTCCCGGCTGCCATATATAGATCTTTGGCAGTCGTTACAGGTAGTCAGTGACCTGAAATTCTGACATCCAGTCTTACCAAAGAATATCGTAGTAGTACCTAGTATTAACTGGGTTGTGGAGGTCAGATAGGTAGTCGCTCCATGTAAAATACAGGTATTCAGCTGCATCCGGTTAGACTGGAAGCCGACCCCAACATAGTTGGGAAAAGGCTAAGCAAATGTACGTTTGTCGATAAAAAATCGATCGGTCGGTCGGTCATACTATAACGCCTCCTTTCGGTTTGAACGACGTCGAACTGTTCATTATTGGACGCAAAGTGGTCAGTCCTTATAGGTAGCAGGCCAGTATTGCATGGCTATTGCTTTCTGTACTGCCAAAAACAAGTTGTAATTTTTTGTGGTTTAAATTTTTTACAAAACAATTCTTGTAACTTCGGAATCAATTAGAGATACATATTTCAATAGCGTCGTGGGTATATACTGTTGACTATGCTATTTGATCCCTCCATTTCTGCTAACATAATCAGGATGAGTAAAAATGTTATTAATTCTACAAAAGTTCGAAATTAGTAAAGTTTAGGAGTACTAACAAGCTATGTTTGCAGGTGAACAAATCGTATCCGCTGCTATCGACGCGCGTGGAGGAGTCAGGCGAGCACGTGATACTGGGTACGGGCGAACTGTACCTCGACTGCGTCATGCACGACCTCCGGAATATGTACTCTGAGATCGATATCAAAGGTAACATTACATTATTATTTCCTTCATTTATTTCAATACAAACTTGTCACATTTTAAAATATTCTTTACAAAAATAAATAAAACATTTACGTTTATTATAAACTAGCTGTACCCAGCAAGCGTTGCAATGCTCTTTTTCCTACCAACTACCTACCTACCTACTACCCTACCTACCTACTACCCTACCTACCTACTACCCTACCTACCTACTACCCTGCCTACCTACCTAACACTTTACTTCCACGAATATTTCAAGACTAAAATTATCCAAATCGGTTCTCGAGCCATCATCGAGAATCAGCCGTTCTCGAGTTTTAGCGAGACTAACGAACAGCTATTCATTTATATAATATAGATAAAAAAAATGTTTATTTTCTTCCACAAAAACACTTAAAAATGGATACTTAAAGATATTGTTATTACATGTCGCACTAGTCGATTAGATAATATTAAACTGTAGAAAAACGTGGTGCCTTTGGCTCACTCGGTTATCTTAAGGAGAATTACCAAAAATGTATAGAGCTTGGTCCAAATGTCCACCACTATCTCGTGATTTGAATTTACAAAAGTTGGTAAACAGAAGAATAGTAAAATTGTCAACCGAGCGTGTCTTCATGACTCATTTCGGTGTTAATCTGTTACTGAACATGAAGCTATTTAGAAATAATCAAAGTTTCCAGTATAACATGCATCACCTTGTATAGAATTCTAAAACAATGACAGATCCGCATAAACTGGTTTTGTATAGCTTGATTGGTTTTACTGGTATACCCTTCCAATGAACCCCTTCTGGCTTACCTAGCAGCTTAATATTATGTTGCCTTCCCGTCAGAGTGCTGACACATCACTCCTCAACTACGCATACATACATCCTCTCTTCCAGGCAGTTGTCTTCCATCCTTCATCCCAATGGCGGATCCAGGGAGGGGGGCACGGGGCACGTGCCCCCCCCCCCTGACGGTTATGGAGTTTCCATGACAGTGCATACTTATTAGCCAAATCGAATTATCAGAGCAACATAACAGAAAAAAACATGAGTAAAACTTGCGCGTTTCTGTTGGAATAGGATTTTTCTGGGGAGGGGGGGGCACATGTAGTCTAGTCAACAAGTGCTTTTTGGAAAAAAAATCTCCACAACCGATATATGAATAATAAAAAAAATTACCAAAAAGCTCTTGTTGACTAGACTACATGTGCCCCCCCCGAAAAGAAATCCTGGATCCGCCCCTGCTTCATCCCGTGCACTCGTGAGCTGCACTCGCACAAATTCTTGTAAAAGCTGAATAAAGTGTATTTCTTTGTCATAGCCAAAAGTGTTTCCTTTTTTAAAAAGAGTGACGTAGACCGGTTTCTGACAGTACGTACTAAAATAGAATACCTCTCCATCCAACAGTTGCAGACCCCGTAGTCTCATTCTGCGAGACAGTAGTGGAGACGTCATCCCTCAAGTGCTTCGCGGAGACGCCCAA
Organism: Diarsia brunnea; assembly: GCA_949774965.1. Classification (NCBI taxonomy): domain Eukaryota; kingdom Metazoa; phylum Arthropoda; class Insecta; order Lepidoptera; family Noctuidae; genus Diarsia; species Diarsia brunnea. The sequence continues at coordinate 1,788,237 of OX458998.1, read as the reverse complement.
CAAACGCAACAAGCTCACCATGATAGCGGAGCCGCTGGAGCGAGGACTGGCTGAGGACATCGAGGCAGGCGCCGTCTGCGTCACCTGGGACCGGAAGCGGCTTGGAGAGTTCTTCCAGACCAAGTGAGTACTGTTTTTATTTTTTTTATTTAAACGTTGCCCCACACTAGGAATTTCTCCTGTATCGTGGGTGCGTTTACAAACATTTAAACTCACATATACAGAACACCCAGACCCGAAACAACTATCTGTAGGCCATACAAATAATCGCTCAGCCACTGCGCCAACCGTGCCGTCAAATTGTTGACGTCGAAGCTCCGTAGCATGCCTAGATAAGACGTTTACTCTGCTGGCAAGCCGACAGCCCACCTGACGGTAACTGGTCAGCTTTCTCTCTTTTGAAATATTTTGTGCTACTTCTCATATATTGGGAACCAGGCGTCAGATTTGTAACTAACCAATAATTACTTCATCATCAGATACGACTGGGATTTACTGGCTGCGCGTTCGATCTGGGCTTTCGGTCCAGAATCCACAGGACCCAATATCCTGGTCGACGACACACTGCCGTCGGAAGTCGACAAACATCTGCTAGCGTCCGTCAAAGATAGTATAGTACAAGGTAATACGTCATACGTCTGCCATCTGATAGCACAGCAGTTAATATCAGTTTTTTCAGGTTCTGTTCTTTTTTACACCACAAATCAAAAAAAAAAAAAAAAATCTCATAATAGTATTCTTCTTCAGTATCAATGAAAAAATACAGTATTGATGTGCCTGAAAAAGCGTTTTTTTTGGAGAATGGGAAATTATCAAATGACTCCTCCCGCTACCCTTTTTTTTTTTTGTCGGTTGGAAAATCAACAAAAAACCCCTTCAGTGTCAGACTTCTACTGACTAAAAACCACCCATGTTCCTTCTTAGCCCTTCATGTCGAGGCCGCGGTATCTCTTGCGAACAACCGCAGCCCCGACGGGCGTCGGCCCTTGCGGGCCCCTTTCCATGTTGGTGTCATCTCTTTGAGGCGCGCGTGGAACACGAACGCGCCGTCGACACGGCCTGTCGTCGTCATAAGACGGACAGACGGCGAGCTAGCCCATCACTCACCGTCCACAGGTCCGCGTCTACGGTGGCCGGAAACCATCACGTAGCCCCCGACGCCCGGAGCGCCTCCCGCGGCGGCTGGGACGAGAGGTTCTCTCCCTCTCACGTTCCGCCACCTCCTTCGCTAGCATCACTGCTTCGCAGAAGGAGGCGACGGCGTCCCATTCCTCCTCGCTCCGGCCCATGGCTTGCACCAGGGCCGGACGCGAGAGGTCGCCGCCGCCGATCGCCGCTACGAGAACATGGCGGGGCGAGCGGAATCCCCTCCTTTCTCGTTTTTAGTCGGACTTCTAGTAACTTACTCTAAAAACTTGAAAAAGAAAAAGCTGAGAACTAGAATTGCGACTGTGTGAACGATCAACTATTAATAATGTCTTACTGACACGAGACTTTCATCTATTGTGTGATTTTTGAGTGAGAAAAGAGTTGATAATTGGTCGATTTAACATCGCTATTGGTGCCTATGACTACTTAGACACCTGTTCAAAAATTAGTCCTGCTGAGTTGACGTGTAAAACAGAAGTATGGAAGAAAAAAAACATGCTGTTTAGACCCCAAATTAATTGGTATAAGGGCAGGAGAACAAACATTTATTGTCAGGCAACTTTGGCCCATAGATCTTACAGACTAACATACACCCACACATTGAACCTGTGCCTCTCTCCAGGTTTCCAATGGGGCACGAGAGAAGGGCCATTGTGTGAGGAACCCATTCGTAACGTGAAGTTCAAGATCCTGGACGCTGTTATTGCACAGGAGCCATTACACAGAGGTGGCGGACAAATCATTCCTACGGCTAGGAGGGTGAGTAGATATTATTTTTATATTTATTTTGTTTTATGATTCTGCATGAACAAAGAATAGGAAACATTTGGAAAAAATTAGCTTGTACCAGCGGCTTCGCCCGCGTGGAGGTCGATAATTGTCCCACGGGATCATACTACCGGGATAAGAAGTATCCTATGTGTTAATCCAGGTTATAAACTATCTGTGTTCTAAATTTCATCCACATCCGTTCAGTAGTTTTTGCGTGAAAGAGTAACAAACATCCATACTCACAAACTTTCGCATTTACAATATTAGTAGGTAGGATATAATTTTAGTAGGATTGTGAAGATACGAGGTGCAAAGTGTTATTAGGTTTTTCCATCAATTTCTCAGTAGCAGCCACGTAGTCTAGTTTTGTGCCCACTTAATGCCAATAGACTCGCCACCTCACCCTTCGTGGATTAGAAGGCGTGATGTTATTTGTGAAGAGTACGAGAAAGACCAAAGAAAATAAGGTTGAACTGTGTGAAAGATGATTTGGTTAGAACGGCGATGGCTGCTGAGGTAACGATGAATAGCGAAGTACGGAACGCTGACCCTAAATAAATTGGGATGTCAATATTCATCATCTGCCTAACCTTTTCCCAACTATGTTAGGTTCGGCTTCCAGTCTAACCGGATGCAGCTGAATACCAGTATTTTACATGGAGCGACTGCCCACTGACCTCCACAACCAAGTTAATACTGGGTGATACAATACCCTTTGGTAAGGCTGGTTGTCAGAATTTCAGGTCACTGACTACCTGTAACGACTGCCAAAGATCTATATAATGGCAGCCGAGACCAACAGCTTAACGTGCTATCCGATGCACGGAGGAAACTCGGTATGTCGGGCGGTCACCCATCCACAGACCGACCTAGGCAAGCACAGCTTTACCTACAGATCGACCCGAGTGGCAGTTCTTATTAAGCCACGAGCTAATTAAGCTACGAGCTTATTAAGCCATGTCAATATTAATAAAATTAAATATTTTTCGTACCAAGGTGGCGTACTCAGCATTCTTGATGGCGACACCACGTCTTATGGAGCCCTATCTGTTTGTGGAGGTGCAGGCGCCGGCCGACTGTGTGTCAGCTGTCTACACAGTACTGGCCAAGAGGAGAGGTAAGATCTAATTCTATACTTACCGCTTCAATAATATTGCCTTATTTATTTGTGTTATATTTTAAACCGCAAGCACTGACCTTGAGGTCCTGGCATTATTCCGAGGTCGGGCAAACTGTTGTAGAGTTATACATCTCAGTAGCAGCCACAGTCAGTTTTGGGCCTGATTGATGACAATAGCGGCTGGCTAAACTTTTTTTTTTTGGGGTTGTGAAATGATCAATAGTCCCCCCCTCCCGCTCAGGGAGCGAAAGGGAGTGTTCCTTCTTAGCCCTCTGTGTCGAGGCCGCGGTATCTCTTTCGAACAACCCGCAGCCCCGACGGGCGTCGGCCCTTGCGGGCCCCTTCCATGTTGCTGACATCTCTTTGAGGCGCGCGTGGAACACGAACGCGCCGTCGACACGGCCTGTCGTCATTATTCGTCATTATTCTCTCTTCTTAGGTCACGTGACACAAGACGCGCCAGTCCCAGGCTCCCCGCTGTACACGATCAAGGCGTTCGTGCCCGCCATCGACTCGTTCGGCTTCGAGACGGACCTGCGCACGCACACGCAGGGCCAGGCCTTCTGTCTGCAGGTCTTCCATCACTGGCAGATCGTGCCCGGCGATCCGCTTGACAAGAGCATTATTATCAGGTTAGTTTTTTTTTCCGTCCGCACTGGGCCCGCGTGGTAGATCATGGCCCATTCTCCCTGTGTCCCAGCAGTGGGAACATTTAAAGGCTGATAATGATTATGATTTTTACTTTTTTTTAGCATATAAATAATAAGAAACGATTGAAGTCCATAGAGTCATCAAGACAGTAACAGTTAGTAGCTCAAAATTAGCTTGTTGGTAACTTGGTATACAAAGTCAAAGTAAATTAGCTAGTGAAACTCCACAGTATGATGTGATTTGTTTACCTAACAAGATAACTGACAAACTGGTCAGTTGTTGTTGGTGGTGGTTTGCTGGTGGTTGGGGCCCTCGGTTCGATTGCTGGTCTGGTCTGACAGAAAGTGTGCTATTTAAATAAAATTAAAAATAGGTGTCAAAACAGACAAAAATACTATAATATTTATGATTATTTTTGGAATGGATGACATGTCATGTCTGTGGAGTTTCATTGAATTCCCAAGTAGAGTAGTGCTAAACAGGTTTTTTACCCAACCCATCTATAAAATACAAGTATAATGTTGTATGTCAATGTCCTACATAATTTGATATATTCCCCAGACCCCTGGAACCGCAGCCGGCCACGCACTTGGCTCGCGAGTTCATGATCAAGACGCGACGCCGCAAGGGGCTCAGCGAAGATGTCTCCATCAACAAGTTCTTCGACGACCCTATGTTGTTGGAGCTCGCGCGTCAAGACGTGCAGTTGAATTAATTTAATATAGAATATACAATAATTATGCCAATCATGTTGTTTTTTTTTCATCCTAGGGATTCCAAAACCTGGTGTAACGTTGTTGTCACTTTCAAGTCATTTTATGGGAACACTTTTAAAACATTTTATTTAGGAGAATTTTACAATTACAATGTAAATATTCATAATAATATATTTAAGCTTTATAGAGATACAACTCGTCTGATAGCAGTATTATTCATTGATAAAGTTTTTTTTGCAATCACAGAAAAGAGGCCTCTTTGTTGGGATTACAAAAAAAACAGAACGGAATAACTAAAGGCTTAGATAAAGTAATCTGTGGAAATAAAATCAAGTATCAACAAATACGGTGCATTCTGAATCTGCGTTTTGGATCCTTCTAAGTAGTATTCTGGGGTAAATTCGCGTGCTTCGTAAACGTGTTCACAAAAACTGTCAGTGTCACTCAACATCTGTCATTTCTGTCAAGAACTTCAAGAAGTGTCAAAACAACGAAAAGCATGTTCCACATGAAAATCGTTTACAAACTAAGGATTTAAAATTGAAATAAAGCCAACTTGTGGTATTAAAATAGTGATAAGTATTGTTTCACGTCTCATCTCAAATTAATATAAAACAAAATGGCTCGCGGCAAAGACAAGAAAAAGTAAGTTTGGTTATGTATTCAGACGCGAGTTGTATTATGTGTTGACAAAGTTAAAGCTAACATCGTGGTGTTTTAGGCGAAAGTTGGAGAAGAAACAAGAAGGTGACGATGTCCCGAAACAAGTTCCTCACACGTTGGAGTCCCTCCGAGAGAAAGATGAGACTATGCTCGCAAATGTTGACGATGAAGAAAAGTTGGAGGTTAGAAACTGTGACTTCTGTAGTTTGAACTGTTTGGCAGTCGCTCCATGTACAAAACTAGTATTCAGCTTCATCCGGTTAGACTCGAAGCCGTCCCCAACATAGTTGGGAAAAGGCTAGGCAGATAAGATGATTCTCGTAACTTAACTTACATTCATTTTCGAAAAACTTAAACTTCTAATAATATTTACAGGCACAAAAGGACATGGAATTAGATGAACTATCAACATACTATGAGAATTCATATGAACCTAAGGTACTGATCACATATTCGGACAATCCACACAACAAGACTAGGATATTTGGCAAGGAGCTCTGTAGAATGATACCAAACTCTATATCGAGATATAGACAAAGGTGAGGATAATACAGCTACTTAAAAAATCCTTAGGAGAGTATATTTTTCCAATTCAGTTTTCCCTTTTTTAAGGGTTCCATACCTGAAGGGTAACAAATTGTACCCAATTGCTAAGTCTCTACTGTCTGTCAGCGGGCTGTATATCATGCATAATGAGTAGACATTTGAGTATTATTTTGCTACTGTAACAACAAATAATAAAAATATGTAGATTAAAAGCTAAAGGGGTCCACCTACTGGTACCCAGTCACAGGTGGATATATAATATAGATACACAATCTATATGCCTTCAAATAAATTCTCTACTTTCAGATCATCAGTAAAACGCATAGTCCAGTCAGCACTCCGTGAGAGTGTAACAGACGTGATAGTTGTAAATGAGAATCAGAAGCAGCCCAATGGCTTCCTCCTGATCCACCTGCCAAACGGACCAACCGCACACTTCCGACTCTCCAGCTGCAAGATCACACCAGAGCTTAGGAAAGATTATAAAGAAATCACTAACCATAGACCTGAGGTAGGGACACTATTGTGTTAATTGTTTTATTAATTATCTAAACATGTTAGGGGCATGAAATAAATGCGAAAAAGACGACGTCATAAAAACCTTGCATCAGTTCAGACATCTAGACTGCGTCAATCTACTTGCTTGTGTAGGGATGTTTACTGACTAAAAAAAATATGATTCTAATTAGTCCGTCTGTTAGATTATCGAAAAATATTGGATACGTATTTTTTGTTTTATCAAGTCAATAAAAATTGACGAAGATAGAACGCATCAAAGATTTGAGTGGGGGGTTGTGACGTCACTCACACGAGTTTTCAAAGCACTGTATCGTCTTCATTGTTTATTTACGTGAAAAATGAAAAAATACGTGTCCAATATTTTTTGGAAATCTATCTGACGGACTAGATTTTTTTTGCCTATCCTATTGCTTGGCTCAGAAAGACTAATGTCATGTATCAGCAGTAGTTCTGAGCGACGGAAAAGGATAGAACCTTTGTTTCTTAAAGTGAGAAACAAGCGTGCTGCCGAGCGCATCATCGATGCTGCCACTTGCGATGGTATTCCCACTGTATTTCTCGCTCTAGCAAATGACTGTTCTGAACGACAGAATAAGATAGAACATGGACAGCTCTTTCTGATTAACTGAGCCAATTTCGCGTTTTACTATATGTTCACTCTTGAGGAAGGCCAAAGAAAAGATTGATGGATTGTGTGAGGAATGATATGGCGTAAATAATGCTGTGACGTCTGACAGGGGAGTAGAAAACGTTGCACCGACTCAAGTAGAATGGAACAAGGGCAGGAAGATGATGATGTAGTCACTCTCTTGTTTAAGGTACATACTAACACCTCGTATACTTTGTCAGGTGATCCTGAACAACTTCAGCACTCGTCTGGGTCTGACGGTGGGCCGCATGCTCGGCGCGCTGTTCCACTACGAGCCGCAGTTCCGCGGCCGCCGCGCCGTCACCTTCCACAACCAACGCGATTACATATTCTTCAGGCATCATCGGTGAGTTTGAATACGATCTATTCTAATATTAAAGAGGGCACGGTTGTAAGTTTGGAAGGGTGTAATCTTTGGAACTACCGATATGATTCTACACATATACATACATAACATCACGCCTGTAATCCCTGGAGGGTTAGGCAGAAGCGTACCTAATAGTACACCCACATTTCGCCAGTTATGTTTAAGTCCCATGTAATAGGGGGCGAGTCTATTGCCATCAACCGGGCACAAATCCAGACTCCGTAGCTTTTACTGATAAATTCCTGATGGAAAAAGCCAATAACACTTTGCCCAACCCGGGAATCGAACCCAGGACCTCATGCTCAGCAGTCACGCTTGCGACCACTAGTCACTAAACCAACGAGGCAGTCAGGCGATACGATTTTGAAAAAGCTAAATTATCCCCAAGTATCACAGGTTATGTTTAAAATGCTCCCGTGAGATAAATTCTGCCCATAACGCCAACGAAGCCGTGGGCAAAAGCTAAGATGAAAATCTCTATTCGAAAAAACATATTCATCTTTTTTGTTGGAATAGGATTTTGTATCACATGAGACATGGGCACCACAGTCGATGGTGAATTGGTGTCCCTCAGTAATGTTTACAAGTTTTTGCTACAACCTACATCGAGTTTTATTTTCGAAGTGAAGAAACCACCGAAACCTTGACCCGTTTGTGTCAAATAAAAAACCTAACCATTTAATTTGAATTGCAGATACGAGTTCACTTCTGACGGCAAACGGGCAAAGCTGCGTGAATTAGGCCCTCGCTTCACTCTAAAGCTGATCTCCCTACAGCAAGGCACGTTCGACTCCAAGCGCGGAGACTTCGAGTGGATCATAGCCGGCAGGAGGCACCAGATGGAAACCTCCAGGAGGAAGTTCTTCTTATAGGCAGTTATGTGTAAAACGAATAAAGTATTTTGTAAGAGCAAATATCTGTTTTATTTGGGTAGTAATTCTGTATATTTTTTATACAACTGGGCAGATTTATCAATTGATCATACACTAGCGATAGCAGCATAGCGAGAGCAGTGGTGGCCCAGTGGTTGCGGCCCCGACTCACGAACAGTGAGTCGTGGGTTCGAACCCAGGCAGGCACATTACTTTGTGTAATTTATTTCATCAAACGCCAAAACGGTGAAAGTAAAATGTGAGGAAACTTAGGTCTTAGAACCAAAAAATTCGAAGACGTGACATCTACCAACCCGCAGTGGGCACGAGTGGTGGATTATAGCCCATCCCTCTCCTAGAGAGGCCCGAGTCCCTGCAGTGGGAACATTATAGGCCAAAGACACTAGGGTAATTACTAGACATGCCTCTCGTTGGTTTAGTGGTCGCAATAGTGACTGCTGAGTATGAGGTTCTGGGTTGGTTTTTGGGCCGGGCAAATTGTCATTGGGTTTTCATCAGAAAATTCTCAGTAGCAGCCACGGAGTATGGATTGAGACAGGCGTGATTTAAGACTATGTCATCATCTGCCTAGCCTTTTCCCAACTATGTTAGCCGGGTCGGCTTCCAGTCTAACCGGATGCAGCTGAATACCAGTATTTTACATGGAGCGACTGCCTATCTGACCTCCACAACCCAGTTACTACGATACTCTGGTAAGACTGGATGGCAGTCGAGACCAACAGCTTAACGTGCTTTCCGAGGCACGGAGGAAACTCGGTATATCGGGCGGTCACCCATCCACAGACCGACCTAGGCAAGCACAGCTTTACCTAAAGATCGACCCGAGTGGCAGTCGAGCTCCTCCTGATTTAAGACTCTGTAATAGCGGAAAATTACACTAGGTCGTTAGCGTTTTTTTACGTCTTACGTTTGGCCGCCACGCGCCAGCATGAAGCGGCGATGTGAAAACGGACGTACTCGCCCGTTCTTTTGGCACACTTGGTCGTTTTTACGAATTCCAGTGGCAGTCTAATTCGAAAAACGACCAATAGTAATATTGGGCCTTCAGGTAGACAATTTTGATGTATGTCGTGGGCTTGTTGGCTCAATTAGTAGTTGTTACAAAATTAAATGTAATGTAGGTACTGGTGTTGTTGCGTTACGAATCTGAATTCAGAATGACTTTTTCAACCCCGACATTACGGAGTGTCGACGGAGGGATGGCAGTTCCCGCCTGCCGTGATAAAGGCGCGTATCACGTGACAAAAACATAAAAAAAACTATACATTTCCGACCTCGGGGGTTTCTATACCCTCCCGCCCCTTCGCCTACTTATATGTAGGGATTTAAGTGACCTTCCCGGTTCAGCTTTCGGTTTCAGGGGATTCATAATAGGCATGGGGTTTGGCCCTTGCTTGTTGTTTACATGAATTAAAATTCAAAAATCTTGTTAAATTATTTATTGACATAATTATGTGTCTTACATTACGTTCTCTTGTAGACCTGATTAATTAAATTACGCTTTATGGAGGGTAAGTTCCCATTCTTTAACGATGGTAAACTCCACCGACTACTTCGTCGTAATCTTCATTTCAGCTTTCTGTAACAAAAATAATTTTCATGAAGTTTCAGACAGTTGAACATTTCCTCAAAAGCATTATTTAGCTGGTGTAATGGTGTTTGTAGTGTGTCGTTATAACCGAGGAGGTGACAGGACACCAATCTCGGCAGTTTTAACCACGGTCATCTGTGTCTCGACTTACAGAATGCTACTTCAAGAGATCGCATTCTCATAGGATTGAGACAGAATGGGGCCAGAAAATGGAGGAAGGAGAAAAGGCTGCTACGACATATCAATTGTACGACGACCTTAGGTGGCTAGGACAGACTAGAAGGGGAAGGACGAGCTCTGGCGCAGCTTGGGAAAGGCCTATGTCCACGCCGAGTTGATTTATTTATTATATCAATAAGTTTAGGTAGCCATTGATTACTATCCCAATTAGTAAGATTATAAAAGAAGCACAGCCTTATAAATTAGCATAGTTAAAAAATCAATTCTTCTGATTGATTGCATCATCAATTAATTTATTTTGTAGTCCTACTCCGAAGTAATTGTGTTGAGCAGTTTGTATCAATCAAAACTAATTTAACAGATTACTCTTAATTGAAAAGATAAAATGAGATAATTTATGATTGACATCTGATACTGTCCAGTTCCTAGTCCCTTTAATATTGGTCATGTAGTAAATACTTGTTAATAGTCAGATTTTCGAGCATCACAGAAACGACGAATGGACTGTGTGAAGGAAGAAATGGCTAGAAAGGACGAGGCTTCGGGTTGTTCGCAAGAGATACCGCGGCCTCGACATGAAGGGCTAAGAAGGAACATGGGTGGTTTTTAATCAGTAGAAGTTTGACACTCCCTTTCGCTCTGCCCAAGAGCGGGAGGGGTTATTTGATGATTTTACATCCGCCAAAAAAAAAAGGATTTGGCTGTTGAGACGAGTAATTGAGAAGTATGAAAGAAGACATGCTGCGCCCGACCCTAAATAAATTGGTATAAGGGCAGGAGAATGATGACATAGAAATAGAGACACCCACCTTAAACCTTCCACGTAAACTTTGAATCAGCTTCTTTCATCCCTTCTTGATCCTGCAACAAAGAATAATGTTTATCAAACACCTACTATCATAGCACTTGAAATAATCACTAGTTGATTTTCATTTTAGTACTCAGACGTGTAAGTTGGTCAACATGGTGTTTTGGGTGCGAACCCAAAACACCATGTTGACCAACTTACACTGTTGAGGGAGACCTGAAGGTCAAGTCATCATTGTGCTTGTTATCAAAACTAATAAGGCTTTAATTACTTTAAAATCTATACCAATACTCTAGTTTCATAGTGAGCTTGTATACAAGGTAATCTTCTTGGAAACTACTAATTCCATTTTGAAAATTATTTCAGGTAGAATTCTTGCACACTATTACAAATGCCATAGGTTTTTTTTAATGTTATAAAGGAAACTTCACATGAACTTAGACGAGGACAAAAGCTAGTGGTTTATAAATTGGGAGGGTGGAACTTACCTAGTCATGCTTAGATGGGCAGCTTGCATTCAGCCTCCTAGCAATTCCAAGCTGGATTCCCTGAGAACAACAAAAACAGTTTAATAAAATGCCCACATTTTCGGAAATATTATTACTGGTTCAGATAAATACTCAGACGTGTAAGTTGGTCAACATGGTGTTTTGGGTTCGCTCTGTTGAGGGAGACCTGAAGGTCAAGTCATCATTGTAATTCTATGAAGCATTTTTTGTGCTGAAAGATATTCCTACTTTTTTTTGTGGGTGGGAATTCATTAAATGACCCCTCCCCCTCTGGGCAGAGTGGGAAAGATTGTCAGATTTCCACTGACTAAAAACCACCCATGTTCCTTCTTAGCCCTTTGTGTTCCGGGGGTCGCAGTATCTCTTTGGAACACTGCCGCCCCGGATGATATTCCTACTTGACATTTGCCTGTACCTTGATTGCTTCCAAATTAGCTTTGTTTTAATTTTTAAACATACCTTGTTAGGTTTTTTTTGGATAAGCTTGCTCTCCTTATGAGCTGGATATCTGAGAACAAGAAAACAACTGTTAATATCCTGTTTTTACCAAGGGTAAAAGTTATAAATGTGGTGTTATAATACTCAGACGTGTAAGTTGGTCAACATGGTGTTTTGGGTTCTCTCTGTTGAGGGAGACCTGAAGGTCAAGTCATCATTGTGAAAGAAAAAAAAAAAAAGGAAAAATGATTTATAAGATAAATGTTTTGTTATATATCTCACCTTTTGAAAAGTCCCTTTTTCAGACTCCAAGTTGATAAAGACGTTATCTGCGAAGAGTAAACAAAGGTTAATGATTTCAGGGTTCAACTGTTTGATTCTAATTATTTCAATACATCAGACAGCGGAACACGATTGCTCATCAAAATTGTACAGAAATGTGTGTTCATCATAACAGTAACAGATAATAAATATATGATTCTGTCATACAAATATAAATAACTTACTGTTTTATTGTTTCGTGTTGACATCATGTTTACTTCTTGTCTCATCAATGGTTACTCTCTATATTCTCTCGCGTATGTTTCGCCAGGTATCTGAGAATCCTGCAAAAGAACGTTCCTATAAGTATTTTCTTAAAAGAAAAATGTGTGCTTTTATGGAGTTAACAGATCAGTGAGGATAGTTATATTAACAGCATTATATGTAAGATGTCCCTATCTGGATTCATCATTTCAGTTCAGCATTCGAAAAGATAAGTATTTTTTTTAAATGGAGTTTTTATCTTATTGTACAATACATCTTTGATTTAATTTAAATTCTTACCTTTCATTTGCCATTTCACAGCTATTGAATCCAGAGAAGATCTGTAAGGAAGAAATATGTTGTCAACATGTTTTTGTCATTAATAAGAAATGTTTTTATTTTTAATTAATTACTCAGACGCGTAAGTTGGTCAACATGGTTTTATGGGTTCTCTCTGTTGAGGGAGACCTGAAGGTCAAGTCATCATTGTAAAGTTTCAATATTTCAACTACATACTTATATTATTTATCACTTCCAATCACAAAGAACAGAGGCAGCCATAATATCAGACATTTTCTACCGGCCAACCTCCCTTTACTTAGATAACTATTTTAACTTAAAAAATTATATTTCGAATCTGTTTACTTACATCAAATACAGCTTTCTCTAGGTGTCCTTTTGGACCTGTTGGCAAAAGAATAACATTGTTACTAAAAAGAATTGAGTAAATAATTTGATTACATTGAATTAAATAGATCAGTTTGGATAGTTATGTTAACAGCATTATAATCAGATGTCCCTATCTGAAATCATCATTTGAGTATGAAGTAAATAGTTGTATTAATTTATCCCTGTATTTGTAAAAATGTCGTATAATCTTACCTTCAAACAAAGTAGTATCATCGATCATTTCAGGAGTCTTTCCGAATGGCCCTGAAAACATCGAGATATTAGAAGAAAGTCCTATAAGTATTGCATGAATTAGAACTTGTAGTATTATCAGATAGGAGCGAAAGACATTGCAATTGTGTACATCAGAGTATTCAGATGAACTATGTGGTCATCATTTAAAATATTTTTAAGAATAGTTGCTGCAATTCTCGAGCTTCGTCAACGTCTTCTGTCATTGGCTGAAGGGTCAAATTACAATCGTTGACCGAGGTCGTGAAATGCAACAAACAATAACTTTATGATTATATTTTGCTAGTAATTTTGGTACTTTTCTCACCTTGTTTATTTAATTTTTCAGATCGCTACAACTTGCTTTTCCTTGACGTCTCTGTAAAGAGTACAAACTGGTTAGTATTTCTGTGTAGTTTAATTAAAGACTTTTACTGTAAGTGATAATATCAGATAGGAGCGAAAGACATTGCAATTGTGTACATCAGAGTGTTCAGATGAACTATGTGGTCATCATAGAAAAACATATTACAGTTAGGCTTGGAAAATTCTGCAGACTATCTTAAAAATAATCTGATTTATGCATTTTCCAAATTATACTGGAGTCGGATCCCATTCTAACTGGATGCAGCTGAATACAATATTTTAAATGTTTAGATATTTATTTCAGCGTGTCTTACCTTGCTCGTGTAGTAAGCCATGTCAGTACCACCAGTACTCAATCAATGATATTTCTTGTTCTTGATTCTGTAAAATATAGAAACCTTTTAGTTTTTGCAACTACCTGTGCTGTGATACTAATTTCGAGGTGAAGTTATCAGATAGGAGCGAAAGACATTGCAATTGTGTACATCAGAGTATTCAGATGAACTATGTGGTCATCATTTAAAAATATTTAGTTTAGTTTTAATTTGGATAAAATACTGTTGTTTAACTCACCAAAAACCATTTCTTTGCAAAAGAAAAAGTACCTGTAGACAATTAAAACAAACATGAGTAACATTCTCTAGTAAAACCACATACAATTCCTTGCAGCAAAGAGTCAGTTCAAGCATTTATTTATGCATCAGACCTCACAACAGGCTTCCCTATGCTACCATTTAATAAAAAAAAGTAAAAGCAAAGTAGCTGAAGAAGTATCAGCTACGTAAATAATTAATAAGTTACTTTAATGGAATGAGCAAATGTTCCCTAATCTTAATAAGCCATTGTGAGGCAACTGAAGGTTTTCAGCTGCACTGCGCTGTCATCATGCTGTTAAAAGGAGTGGGAGGAAGAGGTACTAACCCAACCAAGACCATTTGACAACTGGCAGTCATGAAATAATAGCATATCAAGTTAGAACTTTCAGGCAGTCGTCTATACAAATACCTTAAATCATTTTTACCAAATACACAAGGTATGGGGTAATTGAGTATTGAGGTTGGTGTTCAGACAGTTGCTTAATTTTCTTGGTTGGTTTTTAGAGGAAAGAAAACAACCCTCTAAATGAAATGGAATAGCTATGAATGATGTGCAAACAACCCCAGTAATGGACACTAAAACTTACCAAAATAGATTCAAAAGCAGTTTGAAGCTCTTCGATAATCTTTCAACCTAAAACAATACAAAAATTTTATGAGAATAGTTTTCAAACCTTTTGATTTGATATTTGGGTTACAGTATGTTCAGATAGAGCTAATATACATGCAAATCATGGATTTTCAAAGGTTAGCATTTTTCATCATGTGAAATAAGAGTTTATTGAGATTAAGGTTCTCCGTACTTCAAACTTTTTTAACATTTGAGCCTGTCGGAATAAAAACTAAGCGTTTTTCAACATGTGCAGCAAATGTTGATATATTTACAAGAAAGTGGTAAGGATCTTACCATCAGCAGGTTTCCGATATTTCCCCTGTACAAATATGCGAGGCACATCTATTCCTTCCTTGAAGTTGACAGTCCTGCGCTGCACGTATGTGTTCATCAGGATCTCAAAGCCAGCATCAGTGAACAATTTCAGCAGCTCTTCTTCAGTAAAGTAGTAACTTCTGCAAATAAAGAACATTGGTTATAGTAATTGTATGGAAATAGTTGGTATGACAACATGTGGTGATTGTAAGATCATTTCTGGTATATGCAGCCACATTCAAAGAGTAAAAATTATATCTTACCTAGTGCCATCCTGCCTCATGTAGAAATTATCTGAAATCTTATGCCCAGGCTTGAACCGCAACTGCGCCATGTCGTACCTTCCATAGTCTCGGAACAACAACACACCGCCGGGACGGAGCGCCCGGTACGCAACTCTGGCCACCTGCGACCACGCCTCAGGGTGAATAGCAGATAGCACGAAGATCAAACTCGCTATGTCCACGCAACCTTCTTTCATGTTCTCGAACAAGTCATCAGTAGTCAAGTCAGCGCAAAACGCTTTCATACGAGTTTCGTCAAATAACTTGTTCGACTTCACGAACTCAACCGCACGTGGAGAAAAATCACACGCGTAGAAATGAAAGTTTGAGAAACCTTCTTCGACCAGTGGGAATATCATGTTTCCCACGCCACACCCCATCTCTAGGAATGTGATCTTTTCGTCCACCTCAAAGTTAATAAGCTCTTGAAACTCACGTGTAGTCCAATGCCTGTCCTTGAAGAATTTTGTCTCATTTCTCTTGTAAAATATGTCCCAGTGACGCTTAGCTTCTTTCTCCAGTCTCGCAGCTTTGGCTTCAGGAATTATTCGCGAGTTTTGGGCTTCCAGTCGCTGTTTTTCTACATCAGTCAGATCCTTCAGGCGATGAATGAAAACATCGCCGTTTTCGCCGACACGTTGGATTTCATCGGTTTCCATCTTGAGTTTTACAGATGTAATTAGTAATTTCTCCGTATACCAGGGAGAATATGTTGATAACAGTCACAGATACCCATTTATTTGTAAAAATAACTCAATAATGAATAATGTGATGCGGTGTGAAGGTGTGAAACTACGAAAGTGGCCGGCGTCGTTACGCTGGACGCAACGCAATGGAAATGAATGAATGAATGGAGTCGAATATAATATTCAATCAATGTCAAATGATGAAATGAATGAACATGCAGAGCGAGCTGCGTTGAAGTTTCAAGATTGAGTGTTGCCAAATAGCGGTTACCCTTGTTTTATAGAGTAACAGCAAATAATTTTAAATCACTATCACTACATAGTATAAAAGTCGCTGTCGCTATCTGTCCGTCCCTATGTACGCTTAAATCTATAAAACTACGCAATGGATTTTGAAGCGGTTTTTTTTTAAATAGATAGAGTGATTCAAGAGGAAGGTTTTCGGTTTTAGTATATAATTTGACTGACATCCACGCGGGTGAAGCCGCGGGCATCAGCTAGTTACAAATAAATCAGAGTTGAATTATTCTAGATTCTAGGGTTCCGTTAAATACTCCGCATCTCAAAAAGGTTCCGTAGCCAATAAAGTTTGAGAACCGCTGGCTTAGAAGGACCATTTGAGCAATATTTCTGAATCACCGTATGAATTTGAATGACAAGAAAATTGAATGGAACCAAAAATTACACTGACATCGGTCCAGTATTACCATTGCCAAAAAATAAGTTAAGAGGTGATTGAATTTTTACTTCGACCTCAACCTCTATAGTAATCCGTCAAAAACTTTTATAAAAGGATATCGTGAAATATCGTCTGACCTGACAGACGGACAATGGACCAACCAAGTTGATAGAGTTTAATTAACACTAAACAAAACAGTTATCAGGCGCTTCAGTCAAATGAACTGTCATTCATATCGACCATAATCATTAATCATAGTCCGCAAACAGGTTTACTATTTATTGTCGGAGTTTAACTAAATTCTATTGATAACGACAATCAAATTATGATAATAAACGCTACACCCGACGTTACGATTACGCGAAGGTCAGGTTTTATCAGCGAGACGTCAATTCGCAATCGATGTCATTTTAAATGTATCATGATCAACAGGCATGAATCCGGTACAATACGGGCCATGTCAACTGTTCAACACGTGGCCCTTATCTGGGACAAATCATTTAGAGTTGACAATTGAACGGTCTAGTGTTTGATGGGATAATTTACGCGTGCTTCATATAAATAACTGGAATTCTGGGTACCTAGTGTACCTACCTAAAAAATTAAAACGCATGGCTAAATTGGAACCAACGCCGCTATCTGGTTTTTTCAAATCCGAGTATCATTATTATGATTCTTGTCGAAGTGTGTAATCTATTACTGATAATTAAAATAACTCAGTTCTACAACTGTTTGTGAGGGTAGGCATTCTTACCATTGTGAGGATCGGCCGGAGGACACGGTGGAGCACACCGTGGAGGTGTGTCCCGCTTGGGCGGAGCCCCGCCGTGTTCTCGTAGCGGCGATCGGCGGCGGCGACCTCTCGCGTCCGGCCCTGGTGCAAGCCATGGTCCGGGGCGAGGAGGAATGGGACGCCGTCGCCTCCTTCTGCGAAGCAGTGATGCTAGCGAAGGAGGTGGCGGAACGTGAGAGGGAGAGAACCTCTCGTCCCAGCCGCCGCGGGAGGCGCTCCGGGCGTCGGGGGCCACGTGATGGCTTCCGGCCACCGTAGACGCGGGCCTGTGGACGGTGAGTGATGGGTAAGCTCGCCGTCCGTCCGTCTTATGACGACAACAGGCCGTGTCGACGGCGCGTTCGTGTTCCACGCGCGCCTCAAAGAGATGTCAGCAACACGGAAGGGGCCCACAAGGGCCGACGCCTGTCGAGGCTGCGGGATGTCCGCAAGGGATACCGAGGCCTCGACATGAAGGGCGAAGAAGGAACATGGGTGGTTTTTAGTCAGTAGAAGTCTGACACTCCCTCTCGCTCTGCCCAAGAGCGGGAGGGGTTATTTGATGATTTCCCACCCCCCAAAAAAAAAAAAAAAAAAAAAGGGTAGGCATTCTTTGTCTATCTATTAAATAACTGTCAAGTCTACTCTCCTAGAAATATATTATAATAAATATGGCTTTACCAAGTTGTAATCATTAATATCAGTATCATTGAATGTATTTTTCACTCTGACGTGAAAATTGCCTGATCTGAAAATTTGAAGTTCGCGGGTTTACAAAGATAGTATTCTTCCTTTTCTGTGGACAGATTTAAGGAATCTAGAGAACAATGCGGAATTTTAATGACAAGATAAATATCCAGCTCATTAGCTACTATCAGGCTACTTATTCTTATCTATTACCCGGGCGCATTTAATTGCATATCACATTGACCTGCTTGACTTTTAAAGTAAGTATGTATTATAAAATGAATTATCTACAGAGCCACTATTTACGGATTCATTTATTATAGCTATCTTTTCCTTTCCGATTATGTAATTTGTATAATCGAAATAAGCTGAGAAAAAACGGATCATTCCCACTAGTTCTACTGCACAGTCCTACGATAGAACTAGTGGGATTTTTTTCCCACTAGTTCTACGATTCAAGGTGGTACGAATCGTAGAACTAGGGGAACAAAAATTCCCACTAGTTCTACTGGTCCTATTAAATAATTTTTAGTAGAACTAATGGAACTTTTCGTTCCCACTAGTTCTACGATATCTGTGAATATTTGCAACCCGCTTTACTTTAGTTTAATTTATTAATAAATTAAAGAGATATAATTAGAAACTGATAAATAACTCTCGAAACCACTGACACCTACGAAAATAATAAAAAAATATGTTAAAATACTAATTTTTTGCTTCCTAATCCAGTCTTTTTAAAAAAACGATTTTCTATCGAGTGAGTGCCGAACTGCCGACATTATCTTATGATGAATACGACAAGGTAGCCCGCGAAAATCGTTTTTTTTTTACGTTTTTTGCAGTTTGCCGATCAGTGTCAGGTTGTATGTTACATTAAATAAGATACGCGACCGTATTAAATGTGACTTGACTGATTAATAATGGGAAATAATAAACCAAGCCACAGATTTTTTTGGTCACGTGATCAAGCTTCTAATTTTATAACTAAGCCACGGGAAAATGAGATAGCCTCTAATAAACTAATTCATCTTTCTTACAATGCCAACTAAATATCTTAAAGAAAGCGTCACGTAAAGATCATCACTTTTCGTAAGTTGGCCTTCTTATTTATACATAGCCACCTAATTTACTAACTCAGCCACGGAATTTATATCTCATCACCATTTTACGCTTTATAGCTTCAACATTAGGTCCTCAAAAACATATAATTCAAGCGACCAGACAATATCCATAGATAATATCATTTTCAACACACTTGCTCATAAAGTGGCTCTTATTTCACCGCAATTAGGCATGTAATGACACCTGTAATCAAACTGTGAATTTTTCATTACCATTATTCACAAGTGAGTTATAGGTTTTTTTTTAAATTTTTTTGGTTGAGTTGCTATGTTCTTAAAAAAGTTTCGATACTAAAAAGATTGTGTTCAATACTAAAAATAAATTAATGTACCTATTCCTTGCTCATTTCATGCAACTTCGAATTTAAATAGATAATTTCAACTTGTATATACGTTTTTAATACATAAAACTTTTGTTTTCTCTGTAATAAAAAAACTTTGAATTCCCCGTTTTGTACGTGGCTGCAACACTATCCGCGAAAAACAAAAAAAAAAAACTTAATCTTTTAGTCTATAGCCGATCGCCGTTGTTACATGCGCGCGCAGGAAAACATATTAATTTAAATAGATAATTTCAACTTGTATATACGTTTTCAATAAATAAAACTTTTGTTTTCTCTGTAATAAACAAAACCAATTTAAAAAAAAAAATGAATTCCTCATTTTGTACATACGTGACTAGAACGCTATCCACAAAAAGCAAAAAAAAAGAAACCTCATTCAGTCTATGGCTGATCGCCATTGTTAGATGCGCGAAACTTTTTTTACAACTCAATTAACTGTTGAAAATGATTTTTATACCATACCTACTCTAAAAAGCTTATTTTATTCACGCAAAACAGTGAATAAAAAGGCCTTTTATTCACTGTTTTGTTTTTATTCACTATTTTGGTGTTTGAATTTGGAACACAAAAATATATCCGGTCTCTATTTCAATGCTTACACAAACTCCTTGCGCTAAGATTCGAAATTCAAAACTCTTTGGTGCAAATAAATTCTCGAGATTTGATTGGTCGATATTTGCGACAAGGAGTTTGGCATTATATTAATAAATATTGTTTCACAAGTTGACCACCCTAATGATAATAATAAGAAAATTACGCTTAATTTCAGTCATTGCTCTAATTTTAATGTCCATTTCAATTAATGTAACAATTCTTATTTCTTGATTAAATTTCTATTTTCGCTTAAATTATGTTTTTTCTCGTAGTCATGATATAAAGTATAGTATGCAACTCCTGAATAAAGTACGAATTTATACCGAGGGCCATGAATCACTCGCGTCGTTCAGGATTCTAACAGTTGAATCACTCGCTGCGTTCGTGATTCAATCATTAGAATCCTTCACTTGCTCGTGACTCATCTACGGCCCTCGCTTTAAATCAGTCCTTTATTCACTAGTTGCATAATATACTATTTTGTGTTATTTTCTTCACAAGTGTGTTGAAAAACGTCGTATGATACACGTGTGTATTGATGATTACCGTCCTCGGCTCTCTTAAGACCCTCACCTAACGGTTCGGGTCTCAATGGCGCCTCAGCGGTAATCACCAACGTTACACACTTATACCATAATGTACTATTATTCTAACATAAAACTAAACTAAACTAAAACTAAGCGTGCCTAAATGTTGTTATTTGAGCATCACCAAAAACAAAAACATTATCAGATACCAGTACTCTCTAAATGATGTCACTATAAATAGAGTGAACATGGTTCGCGATCTGGGTATCACTTTTGACGACAAACTTCATCTTGATGTACACATCAATACAATTATTAACAAGGGTTGGCGCATGTATGGATTTGTTATGCGGTCAGCCACTGAATTCGTGCGCCCTCAGACTTACCTCTATCTATACAAGACCTTAATTAGATCTCAGTTGGAGTATGCAGTTGCGGTGTGGAATCCCCTATACATGAAATATTCTAACTGCCTAGAAATGGTACAAAAGAAATTTTTAAGATCTATGACTTACAGATGCTTTCACTCTTCTGCGTCATATGCCGATTTACTGAAAAAATATAATCTTCTAAGCCTTATGGGCCGTCGTATGTTTCTGGAGACCATGCTCCTGTACGACTTCTGCAGAAATACGTATGACTGTGCCGACATTTGTAACAAAATTTGTTATTTAGTTCCTAGGAGAATACATTTGCGTGCAGTGCGCAAGCAACCGTTGTTTGCGGTGAGAGCATGTAGAACAAATGCTGGTGTTCGGGCACCGTTGCGACGTCTTGTTGACAATTATAATAAACATTTTGTTGACATCGATTTATTCTGTGCAACACGTGGAAAATTCCGAAATTCGACTCGCAATGCGATCAGGGAATTGGACGTGGAAAAGATAGGATTATCCTTTTCATCTTAGAGTATTATTGGTCAATACGTTTTGTATTCAATGGACATGTACTTGTTATTAGTTTCTATGCATATACCTGAAGTTTAAAATCATGTTTTTTTTTGTTTTATTATTTTTGTTACTTTCAATTTTTCTTTGAAGCGTGTTATTAATATTTTGCTTGTATTCTGTGAATAACGCTGTAGATTACATAATTGTTAATTTTATGTTTTATGCCTTTATACTTTATTATGTAATTGTTTGTTGTTCCAAATAAAATAAAATAAAATAAAAAAAACATAGCATGTAAAATAATACATCATATTCTTTTATCGTGAAAAAGCAACTGCAAGACTTGGGGCGAGCGCGCGAGACGACAGCGACGGGTCATTTGCACCAATCAGAGAGCGCCATTCGACTCATGTACTGACGGGTTAGTCACGTGTATTTATTTTTGTCGTTCGCGCGTTCCTATTACAATTGTTTCGGGTTAAATTGTTATACCCAAGTTCAAAATGTCAACTTTTAATACACTTTAGATTATTATATTTATGTTAAAAATATCTACTACTGTCGCGAAAGATGAAATCGCGATGTTCCAAACTTAAAATGTAAATATATAATTGCACAGAACTAATGTAATAGCAACACTAAATCAGTATTGACAACTTGACGCACCAAACGACGCCTCTGTTTGAATGGTCAATAAAGCATATTCAGTCTGACTAATTAATGAAGTTTATTGTAAAGTAAATTCAGTGCAAGAAGATCATAAGTAGATTCTTGTCACCCGTGATACGCGCCACCTGGAAAGCTAAGTATTATTTATCTGTTGTTCTAGTAATTAAATATACGGAGGTACTTTTACCTACTCGGAATTGTTTGAGTCACCTAAACTTAAATGTGTTGGTCGTGCCTTCAGCGTTGGGCTGAGGGCATAACAGCGACCGCACGCGAGCTACTTGTCCGGACATAAAAGCTCTTGGGAGTTTATAGGAAGGGTCGTGGGCCAACCTCTCTTATAAATCTTCTTGGTCCCCCATGGCCTTAGTGAATGTGCCGACGGGCACAAACGTTGACGAACGTATGGAAAATTACACTATATCATATATATATAGGTAATATAAAGGGGGAGCATTCTAGACGGAGGCGATGGGCCGAAGTTGAACAGGAATGCGTGCTTCTGCAGACGTGGAAAGAATCCTAGTATCTGATTAGCACATAGGTGTCACAAAGACTGTTGATGAGAACTTGAAGTAAATTTCATCATACATATTGCAATTGAATAACTGTTTTAGATAGCTTTATTGATGGAAACAGATAGGTAGTACTTAACCCAAAGATTCATGGGTAATTAAACTTACAGATATCCTAGTTACACCTGAGAAGTTGGATGGATTGATGGTCGGCATAGTGTTAACACTTCGGTGCCCTTGCGGACCGAAGATAAGAGACTGGATTGGGAGACGCTTGCAAGTCGGAGGGGGATCCGTATCGGTGAGTGTCTCAAACATATCGTGAGGCGGGGATTTCTCTTCACATCAAAGCGAAGCAGTACAATCCTATATTATTATAAAACAAAACACGTTGTAAACCTAGAGATAACCAGAAT
This sequence comes from Diarsia brunnea, assembly GCA_949774965.1. Lineage (NCBI taxonomy): Eukaryota > Metazoa > Arthropoda > Insecta > Lepidoptera > Noctuidae > Diarsia > Diarsia brunnea. The sequence continues at coordinate 1,765,168 of OX458998.1, read as the reverse complement.
ATAATATGAAGAGAGAATCCACGCGCCCTCGCGACATGGTGGAGATGCTGGGATCGCAAAGAAGCTAGCAATTAAAGCATTCCAAAAACGAATCCCAAGACATAAAACCAATCCAGACTCTTATTGTTAAAATTGGAGATATTGTGTAAAAATCAGGTTGTCAGCGACATCTATATAATCCGATTGGAACTAACGTTCAATAAACGAATGTACATAAAAATTCACCTTTTGGCGCCAAAATTCGAACGTCAAGGTGATGATGAGTAAACGTTCATTTATCTAAGTATAATGAGATGAACGGCAGGCCGAGATGAAAGATTCTCGATGTTACTGCAAATTGAATGGGTATGTAGCGTGTGTACGTATAATGTGCAACGTTATGAGCCAAGTAAACATTCTAATTTTTGAATTTGGCGCGGATTTGATAATATTGAAAACTTGCCACAAGTTTGGCAGAATGACTGATGCTCTCTTTGACCGGAAGCAGGAAGTAATATGCGTTGAGCTCAAATAAACATACGATTATCCTACTTTTAACGAGTTAGAACTTATGAATCTTATATACAGTTCAAGTAAAATTCAAAAGTAATTTACTGAATAATATATTAAGCATTTTACACTAAACAATTGACAAAATTCCAATATTCACGAATTACGAAATTCGACTGTGAAAATTTTCCCTGCTTTAAAAATGGCGATGGTAAACCAAAAGGCGGCAAAAGCGTTAGCGTCTCGTGTGTCAGACTGAATATCGAAAAAAAACTAAAACTTAGTTCGTTACATTCTTTTACGAGAATAAAATTATTAGAAACCTGTACGTATTGTGTGAATAGTACCTACACGTAATTCGTTCAACTGTGAAAAAGTGCTCTTATCATAACCAGGAAGCTCACAATTTGTTTGGGCGAAATAATTCCAAGAAAGTTATAAAGTGAATGAAAGAAAGCTTAACATAACTTAGGAATAATTAAGAAGATTATCAGGTAAACTATTTTATGATTTACAAGCTATAACATACACATATGTCACCCAAGAACGCTCGCGGGGTCAAAACGCAAGGGGACTTTAGTCACCCGAGAGGAAATTACCTAATGTATGCCTTGTCAAAAGTACCTCCCTAAGCGCTCAAGTACACCCGTGCCAAATTCGACACGGATGTCATTGTTTACTATTGTGTCTGCTAATTAAGTAGCTGAAGAGTAACTTTTGTAAGCTGTAATGTGTTAAAATTTACCTAAAGACAGCATTGTTATGTATGAGTTTGCATAAAACTGTTTATTTATACCTAATACTCTCCATACAGATGGGCAAATGAAGGAAGATGTATGACACTGATTCTACACACCTCCCATCTCATGTATAGATGCTACTATATAAAGAAAAGTACATCAACACTCATTGTAAGTTTATTTTACCAGTTACTTTGAAGAACTAAGCATAAAATAGATATGTTCTCATAAAACTAATAAAATATGCTGGCGGAGGAAACTGGATTGTATAATTATAACTTGTGTCTGAACTTCTGTCATGTTATACACATCATCCCTGACTGACTGCATCGTTTCATGTTGGCTACTGAAGTGTACCAAGTAACTAGATACTAAGTTGATGTAGGTAAACTCTAATATCATTTATGGATGCATACATAAATGATGTTGGTACCTAATGTGTTTATGAATAAGTAATGAAACAACTTATAGAACATCAACCATATAAATGTTGATGGATGAAGAGTGAGATGAAAACCAAAGAAACGATGAATGGATTGGGGGAGAAATGGTATGAAGGAAAAGGTGTAAATAATTGTGTGGTGGTTAACAGGGGAGAATGGAAGAAAAGGTCAGGAGGGGATAATTGGATGACATAGAAATTTTAAATAAATTCAGGAAAATTTAAAATAATGAAACTAACCAGTTTTACCCGTCGAACAGCATGAATATATTCTGAGTTAATACTGAAACTTCATAGGTACAAGGGAATTTTCCTTACACATATAATTCAATGGCTGAGTTTATTACGGAAAATGTAGTATCCTATAGATAGTGAAATATTCCTTGCTTTTAACTTGGAAAACTGTTCTGTTTTACACAAGATGTCAATAGAAACTTTTCTGTTTTATACAGGGTGTCAATAAAAACTTTTCTGTTCTGTACAGGATGTCAATTAAAACTTTCTGTTATATATACAGGGCATTAATAAAATATCATTCCATTATATGTCAGGTGTTGGTATGATTCTTTGTTCATAAGAAGTTTTAGATAAACTTTTGGTCATACAGAGTGTTAACCAAATTTTTATTTTTTTTCGTTTTTATTATATTGCGAACACCACGCAATTTGGAAATTTAACGATATACACGATGTAAATCCTTAACTTAGGATACAGGGTATCAAATTGTAAAATATTATTTCAGAATTTCAAAATGGAACAAATTCACATAAGACGACTGGAGTCTATTTCAAATGCTATCTCTAAACTAACTAAAGAAGCTCTCACCTATAAAGATAACGTTAATAAAGAAAATTCTGAAAATTTAGAAATAGTGCTAGGTAAGCTTGAGGTAACGGTGAAAAGGTTCGGAACTGAGTTAAACAGTACTCTATCAATAAACGAAATGCAATCTTCTGTGGAAGAGATCACTTCCTTTAGTGAAGTACAGCTAAACGGTGAGGAGGTTCTAGCGGAAATGAATATCAAACTGAAAAGGATAAAAGAAAACTCTGCACCAACTATATTACACGGTAGGAATACTGCACTAATGGGAAAATTACCCAAGTTAAGTTTGCCAGAATTTTCCGGAGACATTCTGGAATGGCATCAATTTTGGGACCAATTCTGCTCCAATGTAGGAAATAGAGACCTATCAGAGGTAGACAAACTTAAAGAAAAGGAAACTGCAATGTATTTTTTGCCAAGGATCGCACTTCAATGATCAATGCGAGGTTGTTAAAACTGTGGAAGATAGGAAAGAGAAAATAAAGGATCGCTGCTTTGCCTGCCTAAGCAAAGAGCATCAAGTAAAAGATTGTAAAAGGTTAATTAAATGTGTACACTGTAACAAATCTGGCCATCATAACAGAGCACTTTGTTATAAGAATTGCATAAATAAAACCGAGGAGGTCAAGACGCTTCATGTCAACTCTATAAGCTCCACTATATTACAAACGGCGATAGTTAAGGCTCAACGTAAAGGCGATAATTCAGGTGAGAAGACCTGTCGAGTACTGTTGGACTCGGGTAGTCAACGTACTTATATAACGCAAGAAGTAGCTTTAAAATTGAACCTTCCTATCGAAGAGGAAAGTACCTTATCAGTTTTCACGTTCGGATCGAAAACTCCTCAAGTAATAGAAAGCCCCGTAGTCAAGTTACAGATACAAACAAAAACAAATAATATTTTACAAATAGAAGCAAACGTTGTTCCTCATATTTCAAATGGAGTTCCTTTCTATGGTATCGACATAGGTAAACACAAAGATGATCTAATTTTGGCGGACGACGGCTCATTGTCACCCAAAATAGACATATTGATCGGCAATGACTTCTACATTTCATTCATCCTTGAAGACAAAATTCAACTGGAAAGTAATTTATTCCTGATTGGCTCTAAATTCGGTTACATACTGACTGGAAAAACTAACACGGAATCCACGGACACGTTGTCAGTAATAACTTACTTTCAGGGAGTAGAACACAAATTGACACCACCGGATCTTCCATTATACAATGGAAACCTCAAATGCTTATGGGACCTAGAATCCATTGGAATATGCGATTCACCAAAATTGACTAGGGACGAAGAAGTAATCAACCAATTCAATGATACCATAGAACTAGTAAATGATAGGTACACTGTTAGTTGGCCATGGATAGATTACCCACCTAATTTAGAGACTAATTTTGGCCTAGCCGTAGGCAGACTAGTCAACCTACTCAAACGATTAGATTCCGATTCACTAACAGCGTACGATACTACATTAAAGGAACAATTAGCAAAAGAAATAATTGAAAAAGTACCAGACAATGAAAGAAGAGTCGAAGATGTAGATCATCCTATACACTACCTACCGCATCACGGTGTTAGTCATCCGGGTAACTCCAACTCGCATAGTCTACGACGCTTCGGCAAAGACCAAGCATAGCAAAAGTTTAAATGAATGTTTACATTGCGGACCACTTATGCTAGAAGACTTGACCGGAATGTTGTTAAGGTTTAGGTCGCATCAAATAGGAATAACAGCAGACGTAGAAAAGGCTTTTCTACAGATAGCATTACACGAAAAGGACAAAGACGTAACTCGATTCTTATGGTTGAAAGACATAAAAAAGGCGGCCACGGAGGATAACATCCTACACTTACGATTTTGTCGCGTACCATTTGGAGTGATATCAAGTCCATTTCTTCTAAATGCTACTTTGAAACATCATCTACTGCGCTCCAATAAGGAAAGTCTAAAACGCATAGTGAATGACATCTACGTCGATAACCTTGTCACAGGAGTAGAATCTGTACAAGAAGCAACAGAGATGTATGAGTCGTGTAAGATCACATTTGAAGAAATTTCAATGAATCTTCGAGAATGGAGTTCTAATCCCAAACGATTCTCAGAAAGCATTTCTTCATCAGATGCCTGCAGAGACGTAGAAGTTAAAGTATTAGGACTAAATTGGAACACAGGAGAAGATACGATCAGATTGAGACCAAGAAAGACTACAGAAGCCACTACCAAGAGAGAAATACTAAAAAACATAGCATCAATTTACGATCCATGCGGATATGCTGCACCCGATTTGTTACCAGCAAAACTTTTACTACAAAATCTGTGGATACATAAATTCAAATGGGATGCCCCATTACCAGAAGAATTGACCAATGAATGGCAAATTATTAGAGAACAACTGGAAGACACAAAAAATATTGTTTTACCAAGGAAATACTTCAAACAAGCTGGCGATGACAATATTCGACTGCACGTTTTCACGGATGCATCGACCAAAGCTTATGCTGCAGTTGTATATATTTCTAATGGAAAAGAATTAAGTTTTGTAATAGGAAAATCACGAGTGGTGCCCATCAAGGATCAGGACAATTTGAAAATCCCAAGACTTGAACTATTAGGTGTTCTAATAGGTAGCCGGTTGCTGAAGTACGTAACCAAGTTCCTGGACTTGGAATTTACAGAAAACACTATATGGACAGATAGTCAAATAGTGATTGATTGGTACTACGGCAACAAACTACTACCACCATTCATTGCAAGGAGGATAGAAGAGATAAAGGGAAATACACCAGTAACAGTAAGATATGTTCCAACAGGATTGAATCCAGCAGACGTGGCTACTAGACCCACGAGTTCTATGGAAGATAAGCAGAAATGGCTATCCGGACCAAGTTTTCTACTGAAACACTCCAGAACTTGGCCGAAAGGTTGTAGAGCCGAAATTTCTTTACTTAATGAAACCGAAGTCGCAGTAAATCCCACATGTTCTTCTGTGGAACATGACTTTTCGTTTCCTGTTGGGGAGGATCTCACGAGTGGAGAAAATATCTCAAAAGAGCAGGAACGGAGAAATCAATTAGATGAGGAATCACGAAACAACACCACAGAACACTGTGAAGACGATACACTATCACATACACAAAAGATCAAAAGGATCCAAAAGGAACATTTCCCTGAGGAAGTAGAGGGTAAAGATACTAACTTACAACGAAACTTAGGAGTATTTACCGACATAGACGGTATCCTACGTTGCAAAGGAAGATTACAAAACGCTGATTGGTCTTACGATAAAAGATATCCAATATTAATCCCAAAGGATTGTGATTTCACTAACAAATTGATCCTAAAAACACATAAGGAAAACTATCATGTAGGGGTCAACCACACCTTAAGTTTGATCAGATTAACGTACTGGATTCCCCAAGGAAGAAGCCAAGTAAAGAAAATATTAGGAAAATGCACAAATTGTGTCAAACATGGAGGAGGTCCATTCAAATTACCAACTACTCCAGCGCTTCCTAAGGAAAGAGTAAACTATAGTTCACCTTTTACATATACCGGAATAGATTATCTGGGTCCTCTTCAAGTAAAGACAAGTAATAAATCAGAAAAAAGATGGATATGTCTGTATACATGTCTAGCAGTACGTGCTATACACTTGGAAGTCGTTAAGGATCTTACGGCCGAGGAACGTCTATTAGCACTACGAAGATTTATATCTTGCAGAGGAATACCAACACGAATAGTTTCAGATAACGCACTACAATTTAAATTAACTGCAGAAATACTGTCAAGCAACTATTGCATCACTAATAACATAGAATGGAAATTCATTCCACAATTAGCACCGTGGCATGGAGGATTCTATGAGAGACTTGTTGGACTAGTTAAACACTGTCTAAAGAGAACTCTGACGAAAAGTTTACTGTCAGATAATCAACTAAGTACAATCATAAAAGAGATAGAGGCAATATTAAACACACGCCCACTGACGTGTGTAGGTTCTGATCTAGAGGATATTCTCAAACCCTCAGATTTTCTAACCTTGAATAAATGCATCGTCACAACACCTTCAGATGCAGAATTTCCACAAGAAGGCACAGTAACAAAACAGAATCTAGTGGAAGGTTGGAAACGTGGACAGAACATGCTGAAAGAGTTTAAGAGAATGTTCGTCGACCAGTACCTACCAAGTCTAAGGGAGAGATACCGACACTCTCTTAAAGAACCAAGGATAACAAAATTAGAAATTCCAAAACTAGGAGATATCGTCCAGATTAAAGGAGATACGAAGAACCGAGAGAACTGGAAGGTTGGAAAAATTATATCTTTGTTGAAAGGAGCCGACGGTCAATGCAGAGTGGCACGAGTTAAGGTGAATGATACGGAATTCACTCGTTCCATCGCACATCTTTATCCGTTGGAAGTTGAAGAAGATATATCTGGAAAAGAAAGGGTTATATTTGAGTTTGAAAGAGAAGATGTTACACCAACATTGGATGACTCACCTCTGCTAGAAGAACTCGACTCAACTATTCTTACCGAAGAAATATCCACAACTCCACAAACCGCAGAACCCGTTGACAAACCTGAAACAGAAAAACACATAAATAGAGAAGAAATAGAAAAGAAAATAACTCAGAGAACACTTACCTCAGGAAATGATGAACCAACAATTCTTGATGAAAAACACCTTAATGGTAGCATACCTAAAAGCACTGATACAATTGAGATAACACAAACCCCTGAAGTGAGAGATGTGAGAGATGCGTCCTTGAAGGCTCGAGAGAAGATCCGAGAGTGGACGCGAGACTTGATGGAACACATGTAACTTCTGTCGTCGTCGGGAGTGTCGCGAAAGATGAAATCGCGATGTTCCAAACTTAAAATGTAAATATATAATTGCACAGAACTAATGTAATAGCAACACTAAATCAGTATTGACAACTTGACGCACCAAACGACGCCTCTGTTTGAATGGTCAATAAAGCATATTCAGTCTGACTAATTAATGAAGTTTATTGTAAAGTAAATTCAGTGCAAGAAGATCATAAGTAGATTCTTGTCACCCGTGATACGCGCCACCTGGAAAGCTAAGTATTATTTATCTGTTGTTCTAGTAATTAAATATACGGAGGTACTTTTACCTACTCGGAATTGTTTGAGTCACCTAAACTTAAATGTGTTGGTCGTGCCTTCAGCGTTGGGCTGAGGGCATAACAGCGACCGCACGCGAGCTACTTGTCCGGACATAAAAGCTCTTGGGAGTTTATAGGAAGGGTCGTGGGCCAACCTCTCTTATAAATCTTCTTGGTCCCCCATGGCCTTAGTGAATGTGCCGACGGGCACAAACGTTGACGAACGTATGGAAAATTACACTATATCATATATATATAGGTAATATAAAGGGGGAGCATTCTAGACGGAGGCGATGGGCCGAAGTTGAACAGGAATGCGTGCTTCTGCAGACGTGGAAAGAATCCTAGTATCTGATTAGCACATAGGTGTCACAAAGACTGTTGATGAGAACTTGAAGTAAATTTCATCATACATATTGCAATTGAATAACTGTTTTAGATAGCTTTATTGATGGAAACAGATAGGTAGTACTTAACCCAAAGATTCATGGGTAATTAAACTTACAGATATCCTAGTTACACCTGAGAAGTTGGATGGATTGATGGTCGGCATAGTGTTAACACTTCGGTGCCCTTGCGGACCGAAGATAAGAGACTGGATTGGGAGACGCTTGCAAGTCGGAGGGGGATCCGTATCGGTGAGTGTCTCAAACATATCGTGAGGCGGGGATTTCTCTTCACATCAAAGCGAAGCAGTACAATCCTATATTATTATAAAACAAAACACGTTGTAAACCTAGAGATAACCAGAATATAATATGAAGAGAGAATCCACGCGCCCTCGCGACAACTACTAACAGAAATGTTTTTACCATTGTCTAATTGACTAGTCACAGGCAGATTGTGTGATTAGTTTACAATGACGAATCACACAATCTGCCGCCGATTTAACCTAACGTAACCTATTTCCCTCAGGAAATAGGTTACGTTAGGTTAAATCGGCGACCAAACGCGCGCGAGCCGAGCGAGCGAAGCGAGCAGTGCCGCGGCAGCGCCCCGCGAGCTCTACTTCCGAGTTGCTCGCAGAAGTGTTTTCACCATTATCTAATTATCCGATAAAAATAAAGTTTTGTAGCGATCTTTCGATAACTTTTGTAGCACAACATGTACATAAATTATATCGATCTTTAAGACATTCGATACTCTGAACTTCGATATTTAGGTCATAAGATACTCTGAATATTTACTAATACTTTCGATGTCACGACAGTAATTTCTACGTACTATTAGTGGCAATTTGACTATGACAATTTTAGAAAAAAACATACCAATCGAATTGAGAAACTCCTCCTTTTTGGGAAGTCAGTTAAAAAATTGACGATGAATTAATTGGGGATGAGTTACATTTTAAACATACTGAGTTAAAAAATTAGAAGCCTATAGAATATCTTTTCTGATGCCAAATGTTAATATTATTTTAGAAGTTTATCTGCTTGAATGCATGTTACAAATTTAGATGCTAAAAAATAACCACCATGCTGAGTTATATTTAGACTGGCTCAGATAGAAGATAACCAGTGGCTATGGCTAAGATAGTAATATTTAGACGCTCGTTAATTGTGGCTGACTTAGTAATTTAGAAGGCAATGTAGTTTTTTAGAGGAGAAAAATGCTATTACAAAGAAACCGGTTTAATTAGCACCCATTAATAATGATTAAAGTCACCAATAGTGGTTATTTGATGAAAAAGGCATTCAACGAAGTAATATGAAGTGACAGGGTTGTATTGGTGGTAATATACAAGGGCGGATCCAGGATTTTTTTCTAGATCCACCTTTGGTAATATACCTAGTATTTAACAACAAGATAATTTAAATTTAAGTATTGATTATAATAAGAGTAAACTAACTACATTAATTAAAAACTATTCAATAAACTAATAAAAAACTATAAAAGGGCATCAAAAAACTGTTCCTCAGTATAATATTTTAGTTATAAACTGTGACTGCTGTAAGTATGTGCGTGTGTTTATGACACGCATCCTGCGATGTTGTATCAACATGACTCGTCTCGGCAGCTCGTTAAACACGCGTAGTAAAACATCTTTTAATTATTTTCAACAGCTGAGAGACATCAACAAGTAGTGATTCATATTTAGATCAAATGGTTTATCGAGGACGAGATAAAAGGGAAGAACTTAGTGACTATGGGCACACACTTATCGTGGCGTGAAGCGTAAACAGTTACTGCTGTACCACGGGACACTTCTTGGTTATATCTGTGAGCGGCAGTGGGTGCATCTATTATAAAACCGGCCAAGTACGTTACCTATAAAAATCGGGTTTGTTGTATGGGAGCCCCCCCTAAATATTTATTCTATTTTGTTTTTAGTATTTTGTTGTTATAGCGGCAACAGAATTATACATAATTTGGGAAAATTTCAACTGTCTAGCTATCGCGGTTCTTGAGATACAGCCTGGTGACAGACAGACGGACGGAGAGACAGCGACGTCTTAGTAATAGGGTGCCGTTTTTACCCTTTGGGTACGGAACTCTAAAAATCTATCTATGGGTAATAATCGCACCGCTGAAAATCTGAACTCAGAGATAGGAAGCCTGTAGGGCAGACACCGGTGGTGTGTGCACCAGGCGTCCTATGTGACAAGAAGCAGCAGCAATTCTCTTTGCTATACCCCGTGGGACTAGTGCTTGCGGATTAGTAGAGCTGTCTTCGTAATTTTGGTCCAAACTGCATGTTCCCCACGATTCTTTTCTTCAGTGCTGAAAAAAGTTTACAAAACGAGTGAGAGTTTTTAGTTTTTTTTTTTATTATTTTAGTTTAAAGTATCTGCCTGGTTTCGTTACCACTAACTACCACTTGTATGTACGTCGGGGTGGCTGTTGTGAATCCACTCCTACTGTTCTCTAGCCTCTTCAACAATACTAAACCAATGAGAAGTTCTGTTGATTGCTCAAGATTCTGGAACAGACAGTGCGTTGGTACCTACTGTGTATTTACCGATACGTTATCATTATAGTTGCATTGTGTGCTCTCGTAAATGGCCACTGTCGTTACGCGTGCCGCCGGTGTAAATAACTGATATATACCCAGTAGTACCGCTTTACACAGTGACTGCAGTATAATCTAGTAAAGTCCATTTCACGAAAGAAGTCCCTTGGACAATTGTGGAACTAAATTTAACAGATCGGCCATGTTGTCGTTTGTCGATGTTATCAAGGTGCGTTTGTTGTGGTAGATATTTTGTGAGTTTATTATTGGATTAGTGCGTTATAAGGTTTATTTACGATGCCAAAAGTTGTGAAACAACATTATGTCGCGCGACATACAGCGCTGCGTCTGTGGGACTTCTTTCGTGAAGTGGACTTTATCAAACCCGTACCAACTTTATAACAATAACACAAAAATTCAATTGAATTTGACAGTACCTACTTAGTTAAAAATCATAAGCAAAATAACTGAAAGCAATACTTTCAGTTGTTTTTTACTTTTAGTTATGTTGAATTTTTGTGTCATTGTTTTATAGTTGGTACGGGTTTGATTCCTACATTATATCATAACTGTGAAAGGACTGTAGTGCAGCACGGTTCTTTTGGCACTTGAGTGACATTTTGGCATGACGGAGTAAACATTTGAAACAAGATGGCGGCTTTAGTTCCAGCTATGGCCACGCGCCATGAGCACTATGCATTCTGAACTGCTATCAAATAAAACTTGGGCTTTTAGAATGTTAAAATACCACTGTACCAGCGATATACCCGACTGATTGACTATCCATGTAAGCTGACTTACAAAAGGGTGAATTTTTTTCTTGAAGTTCATCACTTTTACCAACCCCCAATGCAATCGGCACACGGCTTGTGTCTGACATAACTATGAGTTACTGTGGCACTGACAACAGTGCAGTGGCATCACATAATAATTATGCCATCGTTACGTACGATTTAACAACAAAAAAAATATAATATGTACTTATAATTATGTTGTTCGTTTTCTTAATTAATGATCTCGGTTGCTAAGTACTTATTTAAAATGTTGGTAAAAGCAGGAAAAGGAACTATGCAGTACTTTTTTTTTTATACAACAACCAAACAGTTTCCCTTGCAGACCCTGCAGACCTGCAGTCTCCATTTGTACCTGTCCCACCTGGTCCCACCCAAACAATCTCGCATGAGAATAAAATATCGTAGATGCGATTTCAATGTAAGATATAAGCCGCGAAACCTCGTCTAAGAATAAAAATGATGTAAGAATATTAACTAGGTGCTTAAACTCTCTGGTCATCAAATTAATCTAGATTATTCGACGCTTTCATTCGACAGCGGCTAGAATTACGATGTTATGTCAACTCAGCCGTTGATTACGAGCGCACAGGTCAACACCGAGCCGGGTTGTTTATGCAATGTGCACGTAGCAACCGAGTGACCGATGCAGAACGTTTTTGCACTGATACGGCTGATTTCTGTCCACGGATGCTTTTCTTGGGAGATCAATTACTTACCTCATTATCAGCCTATAATGTTCCCACTACAGGGACTCAGGCTCCTCGAGAGGGATGGGCTATAATCCACTACGCCGGCCCAGTGCGGATCGATAGATGTCACAATGTCTTCGAATATTTTGGTTCTAACTTCTAAGACATGCCGGTTTCCTCACGATATTTTCCTTCACCGTTTTGAGAGCAGCGGTGACGAAATAAATTACACATTTGAACCCACGACTTACTGTTCCTAAGTCGGGGCCGCCACGGGCCACCGCTGCTCATTACTAACGTATAGGTACGGCTCTAAATATACGGAATAGCAGTTGATCCCGCAACTTCGACGTCGTGGATGTTGGGAAAATACGAATTCGACACGGATCGTATTCGATTGCGTGGACGTTGGGAATTATTACACAGCGGGTACGACGTCTTACCGTCAGAAATTTCTGAGTAGCAGTCTCCGGAGTATAGCTTTGTGGCTAGTTGATCTCAATAGGTTAGTTTACATGGTATTTTTAAGCATGGCATGATTGATGGCGAAGTGTGGGTCCGTTACGTGTACTTTTTGATAGGTACGTACAGTCAGCAACAGAAGTAGCTTAACATTTCGGAATGTTCACTATTAGATGTTCAGGACTCCAGCTATTATTTTTAATGTTTCAGAAGATTATTTCTTAAAAAATGTCTTACTCTCCAATAACTTGTTAGAGTACCTAATACCTAACAAGTTTATATTAAAAAATCTGCTTTGAATCCTTGAGTAGTGTTTACCTACTTCTGATGCTGACCGTACCTTTGTACACACAGGTAATAAAAGGCGTTATGTCATGTCGGGTACCTGCTACTAGGATAAAAAGTGTACCTACATAATGGTTTAACCCAGGTCATGGTGCTGCCTACGTGTGCCAAATAATCCAAATAAGTTCAGTCTTCTTTTGGGTTAGACGGCTATTTCAAATGAATTTGTAGTCTAGTTTTGGGGGTCTCAATATAGGTTTTAATCTCAATATGGGTATATACGCGCTAGTAATATTGTAGTTGGTTTTTACCTTATCAGGTAGGTAGACCTAAATATGGCCGTATGAATGCAATTTCATAGGTAGGCATTAGGTCGTTATGTTTTACGCTCCATATAGGATTATTTATAGCGTCATTTGTCGAATACCTACTTAGATAGCCATAAAAGGAACTACAGTTCAGACATATTTTTATGAATTGCAGTCATGGCTGTGACTTACATACAAACATACTGGACATACATATCCAGTGATATCCATTTCACCCCTCTCTCCCTCGGGTAGGCAATATTGCGGAACTCATTCTGGCACCTATGCTAATATGGCAAACAAATACAGTCCTTTCGTCAAAAAATATCTAGAATCGTTGTGTTATCGCGCGCTGCCAAAGCATCCCCTATTTCTGTAAAGGACAAAGTCATACGTCATGAACCACTTAGTAGACATTTACTGCCGTACTCAGAGATGTTTAATGATTACTTAAGCCGTCACTTAGTAAAGATTTGACATACTTTTGTACGACAAAACTGTCCAAACCTTTACTAAGTGATGGCCTAAGTAATCATTAAAGCTCTCTGAGTGCGGCAGTTAATAAAGATTTGACATACAAAACCTTCACTAAAGTGTCAAAATCTTAACTAAGTGATGGCTTAAATAATCATTAAACATCTATGAGTGCGCCAGTAAATGTCTATTAAGTGGTTTACGGTGAAAAGCAACATTTCGATATTGTGAGAGCAACACAGAATCAGATTTCATACTTTATTTCAGTATGTTCATTGGTAAAATACTGGTAACACACATAATTATGCAAATTACCAATCTGGCTAATGTTTTAGGATAAGATTATGTATAATATTTATTTTCAAAACAAAAGAAAGAAAAAAGTCAGCAGCGTATAGCGTATATTTTAATGAAGTAAACAAACATTTGCATGAATTAAACTGTCTAATTGTCTATTAGCTCGTTATCGTGGTCACAATGGATACAATTGGTGTAGGAAGTTACAATGTGGTACCAAGGCCGTGAATCTAATTAATAAGCGGTTATAGCGTAGACAAGACGGTCGTCATGTTTAGTTTAGTAGACAAAAAAAAATCTTATAAATTACTTGCTTACTTATATGATTTTTTTGCTGTACCTACGTATACAGTTGCATAATGTAGTCGTTAGGATAGGACTGTAGTTTTTATAGGAAGTATAGGACTAGGTAAGCTGAAGACCGAGTTTTTCTGCAGGTTTGAATTTAATTAAAAAGTAAAAACAGAGGAAATCGACTGTTTTGGCATATGATGAGGAACGACGAATCGCATATATGTATCGCCTATCCTATATATGTGATTAAAAGATTGATGAATTTAAATGTTCATGGATGGAGAGGGAGCGGAAGATCAAGAAAAGGATGAATGAATTGTGTGAGAAATGATGACAGGGGAGAAGTGAAGAAAAATACGTGTTGTGTCGACCCAAAGTGATATGCGTCACAGATTATAAATTCGTTAAAATAAAAAGAAGTTTAATATTATGTGGATTGTTTACTACTGACTGCTCCGGATGTGCACAGAGAGGAAGTAGTGAAACTATAAGCCTATCGGCTATCAGTGACAATAATTATATTAATATAAGAGTTAGCTTGACTGATTCTGCAAAATAATGTCGATAGAGGCTACAGCCAGTCTCTAAACATAGTGGTGAATATGTAAGTAGCCACCTTTTTAGGTCTCATTGCAATCTATATTGGTACCTATATAAATAGGCTTTGTAAGTTTGTCGGAGAAATTCATGAACTGATTTCAAAAAAAAATTCCCTGTGGTCAGGTGCACTACTGCAGAGTGCCTTGTAATAATAATGGGTGTAAAAGACCCGTTAACGAAGCTTTTTTAAATAAGTACATATTTTTTTTAATGTTAATACTTTAAACACCTCCATGGCCCCTGTACTACTCAATTAATTAATCAGCATAATGTATTAAGTGTGTTACTGAGAGATTTACCCTAAAACATCATTTTTGAGCAGAGTTTTGTACCAAGTTTGAACTGCAGAATGCTTGATTGACGGTTTCGTGAAAGGTTCGTTTACACCTTGTATTATGTTCCATCGACACGGACGAAGTCGTTAACAGTCTGTAGCTAGTACAGTCGAACAAGCTAATAAGTATACAGGTAGAGGTCTTTATAGTTCTAGTACACTGAAAATATTGATTGCAATTTTGTTTCATAAAGGGTTTCGCATTAAGCGACCGATTTCAAACTCTGTATTATTTCACATCAGTCTCTAAATGTATCTGTATAATCCTAAAAGTAAATACAAGTTAGCTGGCTGTATACTTATTAGCTTGTTCGACTGTACTAACCACGGAAGTCATGAAGTACGATGCTTTTTCCCATAGACAAGTATGGTCGCGGTCCATCCAGTCTGCTTGAGGCTGAGTAACGGTACTTTGTTAGGTAGATGTGTGAGTGTGACTCACACTTGACCGGAATTTTCTCATTTTTCCACGAGTTGCCTATCAAAAATAATGCTTGCGTAAAACAATGAGTAATATAGGTGTAATGTAGTCATTGTTTAATTAAATACTGTTAACAATAAATTGTTTTTTTACTATGTAGCGGTTCGTAGAACTTGTGTTCAGATTTATTAGTTACAGTTGGAAATATTAATTGTTTTATCCTGTCGCGAAGAAGTTAGTAATTGTTTATACTTATATGGTAATAGCTTTTCAGTACCGGGAGACCTTTTTTTTTTGGGTTGTGGGAAATCATCAAATAACCCCTCCCGCTCTGGGCAGAGCGAAAGGGAGTGTCAGACTTCTACTGACTAAAAACCACCAATGTTCCTTCTTATCCCGTGCCGAAGCCGCGGTGTCTCTTTCGAACAACCCGCAGCCCCGACGGGGTGCCGGGAGCCCTACTGGAGTGATCACTCATATCGTACTACCGATGCCGGGAGCCCTCCTCAAGGACTCACATTTTCCCAAACGTAATGCCGGTGACCCACCTGGAGGGTCCACTTGCAATATGTATGGCGGGATGGCACATGAGCTTTATGAAATGCGGGTGGAATCGAATGTGTTAAACCGTTTAATATATCTGCAATGACTTTCAACAAGATTGATAAAAGATGCCTCCTTACCTTGTTCCAAAGTGGTTGCAAGCGCGACTGTTGGGCATATGTTCGATTCCCGTGTCGCGCAGTGTTATTGCACGTCTTTGCATCAGATATTTCTCAGTAGGCACTTCAACTGGTTTGGTGCCCGGTTGATGAGGTAAGGTTGGCCCCTGTGGGTGCACTATTAGGTGCACCTCTGCCTAACCTTGGGGATTATGTTAAAGTTTTTCGGTAGGTAGCTTAGATCTTTTGATTATCCGCTCGGGCGAAGTTTCGTAGCTTATACAAATACTAGCTCTCAAAACGGTGAAGGAAAACATCGTGAGGAAACCGACATATATTAGAACCAAAAAAAATATTTATGTTTTGAAAAAACGTTGCCCCACACTAGGAATTTCTCCTGTATCGTGGGTGCGTTCACAAACATATAAAGTCACATACACAAATACCCAGACCCGAAACAACTATCTGCAGGCCAAACAAATATTTGTTTCGTGCGGGGATCCAACCCGCGACACGCAGCGCAGCAGTCCAATCGCTCAGCCACTGCGCCAACCGTGGAGTTAAATTCAAAGATATGACGTGACATCTACCAAGCACCGCTCATTAAGCTAGTAGGTACTCTCTATGTATTTTCAGTTACCGACAGCACTAGACTCATTACAGCTCATTCTCTCTCACTAAGATGTGACGTGGCTCAGCTGTGGGAATGATAAAAACTGATTCTTCTTCTTATAGTGTGGATGATAATTTTAATTGAGCACAAAATTTGGCGACGAGTTTGTCGCTGTTTGGCAACAGCAACTGGACACGCAGGACAAATTAATGTCAAAATCAAAATCAAAATCAAAACTCATTTATTCAAACTAGGCTGATAATCAGCACTTTTCGAACCCATTGTCCCATCGTTTGTGGGGCAACACCCCATTCGCACTCCAGCAGGGCAGTCATCTATGATAGGCTGATAAACCGCTCGTGTTACAAGTATGTACGTTCATACACTCGTGCTTCAGTATTTCATTTTATAGTACCTAGGTACCTAGCTAACTATCATTGTAGATGTATATACAGAGTGGTGTCGACAATACGAAAATAAATGAAACTACTGGTAGTTCTAGTTCATAGGAACAGTATTAAACTATCAAATAAATCTTAACACTAAAATAAAAAAATTGAAAAAAAAAACAATAAAACTAAGTAGCATAAAACTGTAAACGAAATACATTACAATTTACAAACAAATATTGGTTTACTAACCTTAGGAATAATTTGCACCGATTAACGTGTGTGTGATAGGATTGCTTTGATAGTTTAAAAATGTTCCTATAAACTAGAACTACCAGTGGTTTCATTTATTAGGCACCACCCTGTATACTTGAACACCTGCAATTCTTAGAATCTTACCTAATATCTAGGTAAGTATTTGAGCAACATATTTGTGAGTAAGTACCCATGTATCTTAGTACTTTACCTGAATTGTTGTATTAAGTGACACTTATCTAGGTCTTAGAATCCTTCACTATCTTGGAAATGATGTTATCATATCATATCCAGCTCATTCATTGTCCTCAGCTTTGAGGGAACAATGCAAAAGGAGATTCCAGGACATTCTTTTTTCTACTAGAAATCAATGTATCTACTCGTATACAGTATGATTTTGTAGCTTTTCAGTCCAACTTGAGAAGAGTGTGCGTACGTTCGGTAATCGTGAATTCGTGACACAAACTTTAAACAAGGATTCCGCGGAAAGAAACTGCTGTTCCATAAAAAAGTTACAAGATTTAAAGCAATTAATAAACTTTTATTTAAAAACTTGCCTTAAATTAAGTTCTTTTTACATTTTATTTCACGAACTCTCCTGCCTGTACCCTATAAAAAGCAATACAACTAAGAAATTGTGTAGCGTGTCCATTGGATGATGGAACAAAGGTGGTCCCACCGTTTGTTCTAGAGCCAGGTAAACGAGAACTTCCCGGAACGCTGCGCCGGCGCAGGCAAACATCACGAGGCGGCACAAACACTGATGGCTGAGTGAAATATTTCACACGTTCCGGCTTTGTTTAAGTAGTTAGTTCTGGCTGTGTCTGGGTTTTTAAAGTTACCTATTATTATTGACACAGGCTGAGTGAAACGTGAATGAAAATTAAAATGATTGATTTGATAGTGTCTTGCAAAAGAGTGAACTCATTCTGTTAGTTTTACCTGTGAGTTTTACGATGTCATTAAGTAGTATTTTATGACTTAAATTAGACAAGCTGCTTATCCATTCAGATTCTCAGGATTTTGAATAAAGAGTTATTTATGAAAACAATAGTTTTATGAGGGAACCGAGTGTCTTGAATTTTATCTTTGTAAAAGTGTGATCCATTGTCTTCCTTCTTAATTTCTTCTTCTTTGCCGTATGGTTTGTGCGTAACCTTGGCAAGACGTGCTGTCGAGTTAATATATTTCAGGTATGCTGTGTTATCTTCACGACGTTTTCTCTCAAATCGAACCAGTATTCAGAAAAAAACAAATTTGCTGGTGGTTCTAAATAACTTCTTCATTTTCTAGAAGTCTGTTAAAAAGCATGGATTAGGATATTTTCTAAATCAAATCAAGTGTACACGTGGCGAATTATGTATAATTAAACAATTTGACGACACCATCGTACACTTACGGACGTAAAAAATACCCTAATCTAATTGACGCTAAATTATTATACAGTATGTTTCCTGCTAAAGGCCACACATAATAGAGTAGAAGTCTCCATTTTAAAAACATAAAAAACCTAATAATCAAACAAAATCAATCCGTGTCACAAAATCAATGTGAATTCATACCAAACTATATATTACTAAACTTAATTTTTTTTGGGCAGCACTTATTCTCATTTGTGTTGTGTGTGGTACAATTTACGCATGACTGCGTATAGATAGGTACCTATCATGTTAAACAGCTGTTGGTTGTATTACACACCCTAATTCCTACGTAGTAGCTTATAAGTAACGCAACTTTATACGTTACGTTACAGTCATGTATCAAGAGGTACGTCATTTTTATGACGAACATTGACTATCAGTGGGGACTGGGGTTACCATGATTTAGCACAGAAAGAGATGGCGCTAGACACACTTTATAGTTCTGTTGCTTTTATCCACACTGGAGATCATGGTAGGCTACCATGATAATAAACAGGAGACGTACCTACTAAAATGATTACGTCATGATTGTAATTTTTCCTATTGACTTATTATTACTGCTGAAATTACTCTCTAATGACTAATGTAACCTACACAATCATAATTTGTGAAATTAGTGACTTAATTATTTAATTGATATGGTGTAACTGAATTAGGTACTTAATTATGGTTTAGCGGAAAACTATAACAATTAGGAGAGGATAATGTAGCCACATAAAATAATTGTGCTAATTAATGGGTTTTTTTTAAATTATCCTTAGTTATTTCTGGTTACCTACCATAAACTTTAATTTTAGCAGATTAAGGGCCTGTTTCACCACTTGCGACTAAGTTTCCGTTAACTTTCTTGACAGGTAATGTCGTTTTGGCCAAAATTCTGTTCCATTTTTAATTTATGACAACGGTAAATAGGCCCCAAATATTATTATACTAAAGTATTTAAGTACAGGTAAGACAGGTAGAGACAGGAAGAAAAAGTTTGATGTTATTTAGTTGAAACCTTAATGCACAACAAGCTCGGCAAAGCTTTCATAATTTAAATAAAAGAAGGGGAGAAGTGGCACAGAACATAAAAAAATATGAAGAACCGGTATCGTCGTCGTTGAATTACAGCGCCATCTATAATCTCAATGATTGTGGTTTCATAAGGCCGTGCTAGATGGCGTTACTAGTGGTCTTTGTTGCTTTGTTTGTGTCGAGCCGAGGCTGCTGAACAAAGTGGTTTGTTATTGTTATCTTCAAGATTAGTTGAATCATCATTTATAATGAGGAGTTCTTATCGAAATAATACAAAATTAATGTGGCAGTAAATATATTCAGAAAATATCAACCATGGTCGCAGGTATTTATCGATTTTATCAATGTAAAAAAGTTTAATACAAATCAGTACGAATTACTTATGTATATGTATAATATTGTCGACTTTCATTTTGTATACTTAGCCTTTATCTTATAATTAATAGTTCAGTTACGTTTTATTACAGTTTAGCTTTATTATTGCTTTATACAATATCGTATCGTGTAGCCGTCCACACGTTCTATTTCGTACACGCTAGTCACTTAATTTAGATTAATAATAATTACATATCACAATGAGACGTTCCTTCAACATGATACACTCGCACACAATAATACAAAATACAAAAACGAAGGCACGAGATCTAACTACATCTACGACTACTAGTATAAACATGCCCCAATAACGTTACGCTAAATGCACGCGCGCCCTATGCGGCGCGACTCAGTCAAAGTGTTGCGTTTGGAAGAGTCATAATTATCACCTATTTAAATTTCGGTAGCGTTAAAGTGTTTCAAAGCGGTTCTGGAATACAACAAGTGCGGCTCGGCGGAGGTCGTTCCCCGCGCCGGCCGTGGGTAATGGAATGTCGGCGTGCAGCCGCTCCTGGCGCTCTTTGTGCGCGCGCCCCGCCCGGTCCGCGGCGCGAGCGCGGGCGCAGGTAGCGCGCCCGGCCGGCCCGCCACGCGGACCGGGCCTCGATCACTATTAACACGTCACACGGACGACCCAAAGTCCACTAGCCGCTTCACACGCCCCGACAGACTACACACTGTCCTTCCCTTCGAACTTCTCGGCCAGCTCGCCCATCAACTCCTTGTAGATGAGAGGGTCGATGTTCTTTCCGAGCTGGTAGAGCACGAACCAGTCGCCGATCTGCAGCTCGCGCGCCACAGTCTCCACCTGCGCCTGCGGGGCGAGGCGGCTGCGAGCGCGCAGCAGATACAGGCGCACGCGCGGACCCGCTACCACGGCCATGCGGTAGATCAGCGAGATCCCACTCAGGATTGACAGAATCATGAACCAGAACCACAGGAACACGTAGATCTTCTCGTTGACGATGTTCAGCGGCAGCACGCACAGGCCGTCGAACTTCTGCACGGTTCCCGAGGGACCATACTTGTGGAAGGTGCACTTTGTCACTTTAGGGAACACTCGAGCCATCGGGTCCACGCGCTCCTCCGGCTCCATCTCGGTGAAGCTCACCACGTCACTGCCGTACGTGGAGAACTCTCCGTCCAGGAAGAAGTCCATGAAGAAGAT
Source organism: Diarsia brunnea (assembly GCA_949774965.1). NCBI lineage: Eukaryota > Metazoa > Arthropoda > Insecta > Lepidoptera > Noctuidae > Diarsia > Diarsia brunnea. The sequence continues at coordinate 1,743,721 of OX458998.1, read as the reverse complement.
CTGGCCGACGACGTTGATGAAGTTCAACACCTCGCAGATGAAGAAACGGAACGCGTAGAAGTTTTGCGTGTGCAGGTTTGTGTGGAAGTAGTCGACGAGCAACTTCTTACGACTGTCCTTGCACTCATCTCCCACTACGGGGCAGTTCAGGTCGAGCACTAACATCTTGATGCGCCCCCCTTCCCATGTTTTCCACAGGTAACGCGGCACATAGAACAGAATGGCTTGGAAGAACAACACAAAACACACCCACTGGTAGTACTTGTGGTACTTCACCTCGTCCTGGCCGTCGACGTGCGAGGCGACGCCCGCCTGCACCACGTCCTTGCCGACGCGTCCCACCAGCCGGTTGGGAATGGTGAAAGTTGAGTAGATCCAGCAGTACGTGTCCATGACGGCGAGCGGGATCTCGTCCACGATGCAGTCGATGGGGTCGCCGATGTACTGCCGCGACGTGACCAGCAGCGAGAACGCGATCAGGATGATCACGGTGGCTTTGTAGTGTAGCCGGAACACATTGTTGTCAATGCACACAGAGTCGAGCTTGAGAAGCCCCTTCACGGAGCCGAAAACGTCAAACATGGCGGTCGTCTAACCGCGAGCGCGCGGCGCGTCGTACGCGATCGTTTAAAGCAGGGCGTGCGCTTCGCCCTCGCGTCGAGTGCGGAATGCTGATCGACGGTGGGGCGCACCGTCAGTTGAGTAGGGCGCAAGCCTGCGGGGACGGTGTGAGGCGGGGGGTTAGGGGGCCGCCCCCCCCGCTCCACACCGCGCAGTCGCCGCACTCTCAGATCAACGACACAGCTCTGACCCCTTTTTATTACCTCCGTGGCGTCATCTGGTAGCTGTGAGCCAGTGACGCCGTACCCAGGGGCTATGCATCTCAGAGTTGTCGGCGAGTGATAATGTTCACGGTACGCCGCGGAGCCGCTTAATTAAATCCATGTCTACGGATTGCATCACTTAGTTTTGGAGAGTGCATGTCCGTGAAATGGTAATCAAGTATGCAATGTAACGGTAAAGAGCGCCCCACTCACGCGGACACGGCTGCTCGCTCGGGCGCATCACTTAATAACTTAACTGATACAATATCTCGTGATCTCGTCACTGTTGAAGAAGTATCAATTCAGCAGGCATTTGGTACTTAGTCTTGACAATACCTACTCATAAATAATGTTATTGGTAACACGAGTGTGGGAGGAGGACATTTGGCTGATGACGATATGTCGGTCAGAGGCTAAAAGTTCATGTGTAATTAATGTTATCATTCTGGCAGCATTGAATTACTTTATACGAGAACGTATTAAAACGTAAAATGATAGTTTTACTGACTGACATGGATACGAAAGGGCTTCCCTTTTGTAACGTCGAAAAAGCCCACGCGCCATTTCTGTTGAATGGGATTGAATAATAATTTGACAAAATTTTACAACATTTGGGCAAACCCGCGAGTTCGTGGGGTAAAACACGCGTCTTTAAAAAGATATCCTTAGTGGAGTCTACTGGATTTTATAGAACTGATAGGTACAGACACCAGTCATCAACCTTGAACTTCGTACTTTAGCGATAAAGTTGAAAATCTATTAAAGTTTGACAAACGGTAGTAGCTTGATGTGTACTTACGTATTGCATGAATTATTTTTGATATTTCACCAGATGTCATTGTCATACCCTAATAGTTATCTAGTATCACTATCAGTCTAATAGTTTGGATCAGTAAAAATATTAAGTATGGTGTAACTACAACTGTAACAAGCAATTTTACGGTAGGTACTTACCTAAGTAATATTACGTTATAATGAAGAAATTCGCAATAATATAATATTTCAAAAATATTGTCACTTAGCTGATCTATCATGGCTGAATATCTGTCTGCTCGACCCATATAATTGTGAGTGAATGTTTACGTGCACTCTTGCACGCGGCGCGGTTTTACTCAAACAACTCGTTTATTTGAGAAAGTGGGTAAAAATATTTTTACTTTTAACTGTTTTGCAGTTTTTCGTGTCCGCCAATGTAATGATGAACTCCGAGACTGTTGTCAAAATCTCAATGCAAATAATTGAACTTTATTGAAGACCTAATTAATTTTATAATCTATCTGCTATCACATTTATATGTAGGTAGGTAATAATATTTTGCCTAGAAAGTACGTGTAACTAAGCTGCTGCAAAATTATAGCAAATAAAGTTCAATCCATTAGGAAGACACGTTGTTTACAATCTGATAGTATTTGCACTATATTTGTATGATTTGCACCTTTTACTTACGTAGGTATTTTTTTTAATCACGCTGTACAGGTTTCAAAGAAAGTAACGAGAAATTATATAAACTTCTATTCATACGCGGTCGTAAATATTTGAATGGAGTCATTATTTCTCAATTTCCGTTATAATTACGTTCGCAGATGTTCAAATTCAAATTTCAAATTCATTTATTTCGTGAACACAGGGTACATAAACATAAGTTGATACAATAAATAAGAGCCGTGCTGTGTCCCGCCAAAAGATATACAAAATATCAAAGAGTTTTTAAACATTAGAAATTCAAAGTAAGTATATCACTATAAATATCATTTTACTTCGTGGTGATCTTCAAATAATTATTATTGACATAGGTAGTAATTCCCTTACGACGTATTAACACCGCGATTTTAGATTAAAGAAAATGAATATTTTTTAAAGATTGCAACATTTGCATCGTCCTATCCCGTTTTGGCATATGAAACGTCACTTTTCTTTTTCGCGCGTAACGACACCGCAAGAAAAAAGTTCTTTCTCGTCAAATTATTCGCTTAAAAATAAGTTTACGTTATATTCTACCGAAATAACAAAATACTGAGTGACAAGAAGTGTAATAAGTGCAGCGTTAGTGAAAATCGTGAACCTGAGACGCAGAAATCTGAGCAAATACCTACAGACAACGCTCGGGCAGCCGACCACAGCAGTGAACTTGGATGTAACCCTTGTAGTCCTACCATTAGGCGTAAGAATGCCTGGCTATAACTGACCTCCGGATAAGTGATATCTACAGTGCTTATTCAAGCGATACGATGGTCATTAACACTGTAAACCACATGTGTGCTGTAAGCTTCTTAAAGCTTTTTCCAGTGGGTGCGCGACACCCCAGTAACATATATTTCCTATGTACTAGCTGGAACTTGAACTATCAGTGCGTGACACGAGATGTCCTTGGCAAAGTCATTGGACAATGCTAACACTGAATATAACTAGGTATACTGGGTATAGCAGGTAAGTTACATTTCCATGTAAGCATATACCCTATGTTATTAACTGCATAGCAAACTAGCAGTGTGTGGCACGAGATGTCCTTAGCAAAGTCATTGGACAATGCTAACACTGAAAATACCTATATGCTGCATAGCAGGTGAGTTACATTTCCGTGTAAATTTTAAGCATATACCCTGAGTTATTAGCTGCATGGCAAACTGTCAGTGCGTGACACGAGATGTCCTTAGCAAAGTCATTGGACAATGCTAACACTGAAAATACTTACAATCGGCATAGCCGGTGAGATTCATCTCCATGTGATGTTTGTGTGTTTTGAGTCATCATCATTCTCTTGCCCTTGACCCAATTCATTTGAGGTTGGGGCAGCATGTCATCTTCTATACTTCTCTGATTACTTGAATGATTCCAACGGAATAATTACCACCCAGAAGTATGCTTTACATGAAAACATATATCCCATGTTACTAGCTGCATAGCAAACTATCAGTGTGTGACACAAGATGCCCTTAGCAAAGTCATTGGACAATGCTAACATTAAAAATACCTAGAATAGACATCACAGGTGAACCTACTCTACCATGAACTTTGGTCAGCTAAATTTATAAATGCTTTTAATCTATGAGCATGATGGTTGCGAGACAACCTTGCTTATCCAATGTGCATTATAGTCTTGCTAATGCATAAACTCTTGCAGTGAATGGGGACCATACTTTGCCACCTGGTTTCCTATCAGCAAGTAAAAGTTACTTGGCTGCCTTATTTGTATTCTGCTGGCTGACACACATTTGTCATGATTGCACATGCTTTAGTATGAGATACTCTCAGCATGTTATGGCCACATTAAGTGAAATCTTTTCATAGCTTCTTCATCGAGTATGATATTATGGAAGCATCATTGGTTATAAATCAAAGTTACATAATCATGCACGTAACCAACCAAATGCAAAACTGGCGAAATATGGGTGTCTAACACCTCTGCCTAACCCTTCGGGGATTACAGGCGTGATGTTATGTTATGTTATGCAAACAATGTTTAATGTATAACCGTTTATTTTCTGAATAAACTAAATAAAACATGGTGGTAAATGCACTGTAATGTCCCAATACTCAAAAACTATTAGTATTGAGAGGGAAAAGGTTTATAGACTGACAAAATTTCGAGGTCTTAACAGCCTGCCAATGTACAGATGACCTTATCAACCAAACACTTTTTAGTTCCAAATAAATTATTTCCACTCCGAGACCTCAACCCCTCTTAGGAAAAGATAATAGTACCACTATATTGTAAGGCCCAATCTAAAATAACAACCCTAATAGTAACTCGTCGCTATACCTAGCAATCTATGGCTTCAATATTAAATTAATCATGTTGTAATTTAAAACGTTGATAATTTATTTATGCCTAAGAGTATTTTCAGAGAAAATCACTGAAACCATACCTAATAATAAGAGATAACTTGTTATGTCTGATCAATTCATCATAGAAACGCAAAACAATCATGTATTGTAGTAAGCATGTAACCTGCATTAAATAATATTTAATACCCGAGGAGATGGGCAGACCTAAATTACAACAAAGTAAAGAAGAATTTTAATTTATCTGGGCACGAGATGTACACACTTGATAGTACAAGTAAGTACTATAGTGATATAATAGAAAACAAGGGGGGGGGGGGGGGTGCATGGGAGTGCTAACATGAAGGGATTGTGGGTGAGGATATCAAGACATCAGGATATAATTATATGTTTCACGTAACAAAATTTCTGGAGCTTTTATTGATAAGAATATTATGTCAGAGAACTCAAATAGACAATGTGTGGGAGAAACTTAGTAAGTTTTCCTATATTGTTTACAATTACGCTGGCTTACCACGGTTTGGTTGTCTTTACTCTGCAGTATAGACTTATATTTTAGGGTAATACTTTTATAAGTATTATTAAGAGAAGTAAATCATGAACCTGATTGGAGCTCATTCAAAATAAAATTCACAAAATCATGCAAGCGGAATTTTCTTAAATACCGACAGTAGACATTGTATATTTATGAATAATGTATTTTTGCCAAAAACAATATGCATCTATATAAATCTGTCGAAAGCCTATGTTGCTCAGATAAACTTCACACATAGCTGCGTGCATCACAAAAGTGTATATTTTTGCAATCACCCAGATTGTACACTAAAATATCTACGCAAATTAAAGACAGTAAAAGCCTCAATGAATTTAAAAAACAGACTCTCACCATTATTGATAGACAAAGTGAAAACTGTTACAGTATTGACATTTAATTTGCCAAGTTGTTGGTCATCTGCCTCGTTGAGCTATGGTTTGCAAGCGCCGCTGAGAATGAGGTTCTGGGTTCTATTCGTGGATCATGCAAAGTGTTATTCCATCAGGAATTTCTCAGTAGCAGCCACAGAGTATGGATTTGTGCTCAGATAATGACAATAGGCTCGCCCCTGTTACATGAATGCGATGTTATGTATACTTATGTGTCTATTTACATTAACATTTTTACTTACATCGTCAAAACTTTGACATTTGATGCATGTAATTTTAATTTTTAGTGAACCAGATTCTATTGTTATGTTTTTATTTTACGTTTTTGAAGCAATTTAATTTTATGTACCTAATTGTAGAAACTTTATGTGTGCCCAATAACATAGATAGTTTCTGAATTTTATATATTATACCACCTACTATTTACTTATGATCACAAAATTAATGAATTTGAATTCCGATGGTATATATCAAAAGTGACCAATCTCATTTCAGGGTGAAGATATTTGTTGTTCTGCAAGCTCTAATTTTTACCCATTGGAGTAATAAAACAGTTCGTTAAGAATATCAACCACTAATATTAAGTTTCTTATATTTCAAGTGAAACTGGTTTTTTGAACTCCATAATATCTAACTTCATACAGTACAACACAAACAGCAGATCAAATCAGAGCTGACATCAGACATATTGTTGATCTATAATTATTATTTTATTATAGTTATCAATTCAACATGCACTATATCCTTAAGGTTATAATACTAAAGCTCTATTATACCTAAAGTAAGGAAGTCATAAGTACCTAGGCGTTTTATTACCAAAGAGTGATATAGTAGGCCTATAATGGTAACCATTGTTACTGCTTGTACTATAAAGGTTTTGACAGAGCATTTTGGTTCTATAAGATTAAATAGAATTTAATTTTTATAGTTTAGCTCTTAGAACACTCACAGGACCATACGAATCATTAAAGTGTTGCATAGTAAAAAAAAAAAAAAAAAAAAAAAAAAATTGGAGCTACTTAGTACTAAAGACGACTTTTATTTATCTATTATGCACTAATAATGCGTCAAAATAAGTTTTGCAGCTCAAGTACTATAACAGTATCGAAAATACTATTCAAGGATCAATCTGCACTGTACCTTACACAACCACTACGTAACCTTTTAACTTCTTAAAAGTTCTCTCAACGTCGCTATAACGAACAGAACTAGCCCCGTTCTGTAAAAGTCATAACAACTCTTCTAGAGTACTAAATAGGGCTCCCGGTGCAGCTGCTACATAACTTAATAGCTCTGTACGTGAGTTTGTGTTACTGCTACGAGACAAGAGGTGATCTAATTCGTTTTCGGTGAAAACATGGCTGCTATTTTCTGCCATGATAGCACATTGGCAACACGGTAGGAGCCAATGCGTACTATAGCAGCCATAGTCGGGACAAGTACTTATTGTATTAATTTAAATTTAATTAAAACATAAAAAAACATGAAGGCGCATTGTCAAATTTAAAATCAGCGTAATGATTTAATAGATACAATTTTTTTTTTCACAAGTGCAAGTTACGGCAGAGTAACGGTCCATGAAAGTTTCGTGTTTTATCTTTTTACCCGACTGCAAGGGAAGGGTAACGTTTTTTCAAAACAAATGTTACGTTTAGCAACAATGGAAAATGACTAAAGCATATGTTACCGATATTATTTGTTTCCTTGGGGAACACTCACGACAAGTGTGATAAAACACATCACTGGAATTGTTTACAGTGCAAAATACAAACATGTTTTGGTTGCTTTTATAGTGCAAATTTGTCACCATGAGAGCCTTTATATAATGTTTATACAATAAATCAGGTACAAAAATTGGGGCCTATTTAGGGATTTGTAAACGTTTACATAGTAGTAGTTAGTACACCCTAATACATTATCAGGACTTTTATAGTACCAAATTTCGTTACTTGGGTAATGTTCACAAATTGACATCCAGAATTATTTGTGTTTTAATTACTTATTAAATTATTGCAGCAAACTCTAAACATCTACCTATGTCAATAATAATTATTTGAAGATCACCACGAAGTAAAATTGGGAATCAAACGAGCTTACCTGTTAAGCGAAGTCTTGATTCTAATTTTATGAGTGGTGATCTGAAAAATAATTATTACCCACCCACCACTAGCTAACAACCCCAAAGCTGCAATAATTAGTCTACCTAATTCAATGCTAACCTTTCAGGAAATCAAAACGAATGTAGGCATTTGGAACTACTCTGTATAGGCAACAGAGTTTGTTCCTAATGTTATGATCTCTAAAATAAGTGACGTTTCATATGCCAAAACGGGATAGGACGATGCAAATGTTGCAATCTTTAAAAAATATTCATTTTCTTTAATCTAAAATCGCGGTGTTAATACGTCGTAAGGGAATTACTACCTATGTCAATAATAATTATTTTTCAGATCACCACTCATAAAATTAGAATCAAGACTTCGCTTAACAGGTAAGCTCGTTTGATTCCCAATTATAAATCATGTCATAATTACATAAAATTGTTCGTAGAATGTCACAAAGAATTCAAAAATAAAAATAATAATGTCACAAATTCATAAAACAATTATGTTGTCTTTGTCAAGCGAGGATGGTTCGCACGCAATTCAATATTCATTCTAAATGTTTTTATAATCACAAGTTGGCAAAGAAAAACAGGAGTAAATGTGGATAACTTACCAACTTACTTACTTACTTGTTTACCAACTTATCTGGGCAGGCAGAAAACAAACGGAACTAAAATAAATGTATATAGTAAGTTTGTTTTTTTTTTTTTTAGTTTGACATATCGATGCAAATTTTCTTGACAAGAAACGCCATCGTGAACTGCACATTTAAATGGTCAAATACTTTATGGGCCGGTTTCACCACCCACGATTAAGTTCTTGTTAACTTTCTTAATTTCATTCAAATTCTGTTCCATTTTTGAATTTATTCGGTTTGTAGTGGCTACGAGTATTTGGACGGTGTGAAATAGGGCCTCATTCTGATTTTTTCGTATGACTGGTATTGGAATTTTGTAGAAAAAATGTTATTTTCTACAGCACATAGGTACCTATAAAATGTAGATATAGAACAGCTGTCTTTTTTGTCCCTTCGACCCTGTGTACTTCGAGGTTGGTATTTATTAAAAATATTTAATTAAGACAAACCTACCTAGGTCGGCTATTTGGTGTGACATAATTATGCTAACAATGTGCAAATAGCACCAATTTTGTTTCGGAGGTTTTAAAGAGATTATATTCATGTTTACAGAAAATTGTGACTCATTGAATTCCAAATAGTCTTATCTCGGACGCCTATAAGTCTACTTAAAACAACAATATTTAACTACTTAAATTATAATGTTCTATTGCATTTCCAATAAGATTGATAACAGGGAACTGAAGTTAATGTTTTTGTAGAACGACAACAAGTTTCACTGTATCGCACGAAATCCTCGAATTTATTGTTATCGACGATATCCGTGCGATAAGATTGGGTTTCTTGCAAAACGCTCTAAATGCGACACAGTCAAAGATAAAATTTACTCAAAAAATTAAATAGAAATAATAAATAGAGTTCTGAAAATAACTTTGAGTCATTTTTGGTGAATACACCTGGACACACCCAAATAAAAGCTTATTCTATTTTGTTTTCTTCTTTTTCGTGTGATGGTTAGTGCCTAGCGTAAGGGGGTTGGTGTCAAAGTTTTTATAGTGTCCATGGGCTTCTGATTTGATTTGTACACGCTGTCGAGAAATATCTATCAGGCACGTTAGTTTCCTCACGATGTTTTCCTATACCAATAAGAAAAGCTGAAAATCTAAGAACACGCCTTCAGACTGACATTTTTTTTTTAAAAAAACGTTGCCCCACACTAGGAATTTCTCCTGTATCGTGGGTGCGTTTACAAACATTTAAACTTCTTCTTCTAGCGTGTCGATGGCAATCTAAATTGTTTTGGCCCAGAATTGGGCTACTAGTTTGGCGCTTTCGGTAGCGTCCATCAGTCCCTGTAGTGAACAACCAGCAGGACAGGCAGGGCACGATATTAAGTGCCCCATTGTTTGAGGAATAGCACCACATTTACACTCCAGTGCAGAGTCATTTATGTGTCCCCACCTCAGCAAGTTTTCATTGCTGCGACCAACCTGGGTCCGGTAACATTTAAACTCACATATACAAACACACCCAGACCCGAAACAACTATCTGTAGGCCATACAAATATTAGGTCCTAAGGCTTATATAGATGCTACTTCCGAAGGACAGGAGTTGGGTGGGGCACCCTCTATGATGTGACACAAGTACACAACACGTAGTCAGACTAACCCATCTGACTAAGTTGTTGTTCCTGTCTTGATTATTTGGCGAAAATGACAACGAGTTTTCACGATAACACAATTTATTGACGAAGATTAAATATTAAGAAACCAAGGTGAATCATTGAAACAGTCTGCTGGCACTAACCCTACTGGAATTTTACCATTGATGATAACACCCCAATTGAGTAAATTAACACTCTTTTTATCACAATACGAAGGATTTGACGAAGATTCGCAATCTTTATGCCGGCCATGGGCCTTTGACTTGGCTTTACCTACATGCCGTCGAGAAATGTCTCTTTGGTATGCTGGTTTTCCTCACGATGGTTGGTTTGGGGTTGGCGCAGCATGTCTGCTTCTACCATACTTCAGAATCATAATCTACTTCATAAAAATTCATTTTTCTTGTGCTTGTTTTGAGTGATGATGATGCACGAAAGGTAGGTACCTAACTTTTTTTTTGTTATTGTTTGTTCCTGTACAATATCTATGTGAATATAGATAATAATATAGTTTAATTTAATTTTACTTTTAATTTAATTTATTTGTTCTTTTTTGTGTTTTATAGCATCGTATTGGATGATACCGTAATGTTGCTTTAATTAGTGATAAATAAATAAAAAATTGGTCTATTTTGGCAACAACTGAATTAATACTATTGGAATGTGAGTAAGGTAGGTACCCACGATTTCTATGAACCACGGAGATCAAATAGGTACTGAACCGATTGATAAATCTCTCAAACCACGTTTACTATCGTTAACATTTTGAATAAGTGAAACATTGGGACAGATGATGAAATGATAACTAATGTTATGTATGGATTCAGAAAATAGTAAGTAAATAACAAATAGTTATCATGTTACAGGAACAAAGCAGTTAACGTGTGATACGGTTAATTAATCGAATACTACAGGATATCGCTTGTTACACCGTGAGTAATTGTTATTTATCAAGATTTTCCTTACAAGATATCAAGTATAAGAACTTAGTAATGCTTGCTCACCCTTTTAGTTTGTCACACGTGCAATTATAAAGGGTGTAAAAGTACCCTTAACGCAAACGAAGGGCATTTGTTCTCCCCACCACTGCGATAATTTTTTTGTTCTAGACCATACCTGGGAACCTCCTAGTTACGGAGATATTGGGGGTCAAAGTTCCAAATTTTTCACAGCTGTTTTAGTAAATACTAGTATTTCAGGTTTTAACTTTACTTAAATTACCTCCATGAGCCGTTTACTATTAAAAGCATCCACTAGCACAATGTTTTAAGAGTGCTACTTTGCGTTTTACCGTAAAATGTGATTTTTGACCCCAAAAAAAAAAGTCATTTCCCAGCAAAAATTTTTGCGTAGGGGTACTTAGTTTGATGTACAGAATGCTTGGTTGACGGATGTCTGAAGGGTTCGTTTACACCCTGTATAACATATCGAGTGGCAGTCTATTCAGTACTTTGACGCTGCGAAATAAGACACTGCATTTAAAAAGGATCTAGTAAAATAAAGAAAGAATATATTTGACCCTGCCGAAGATCTCGAATTACGTGATTGGCCCACGCAAATCATCATCTGTATTATTTATAGCCTTACTCCACTGATGTTGGGGTCAGCTTCTAGTCTAATAAGGCTGCCTGCGTCCAGTGAAGCGGAGCGAGGCTGCGGACCAATAGGATTGCACACTGGAACAGAGGTTAGATTTTATGCAATCCTATTGATCAATATTTCTCTGTTCCTCCGCTCCGCAGCCTCGCTCCGCTTCAGTGGACTGGCAGCCTGACCGGATGCAACTGAACGCCAGTATGTACAAGGACCTTCCTCCACAACCCAGGAAGTACAATATACCTTGGAAAGAATGGATGTCATATTATTGGAACACTGACTACCTGTAACAACTGACAAAGACTTGCAAATGATAGCCGGTACCAAGCAACGGCTTAACGTGCGTGTTTCCGAGGCACGGAGGAAACTCCGTATGTAAGGGGTGGTCACCCATCCCGTATGGGCTGCGGGTTGTTCGAAAGAGATACCGCGGCCTCGACACATAGGGCTAAGGAGGAACATGGGAGGTTTTTAGTCAGTAGAAGTTTGACACTCCCTACCACTCTGCCCAGAGCGGGAGGAGTCATTTGATGATATACCACGCCCCCCCCCCAAAAAAAAAGGGGTGGTCACCCATCCACTGACAAACTTAGGCATGCGCGGCATAACCGATCGATCTGAGCGACTGATATTATTTAGCCACTACTTAGGCCGCAGTCGCATGTGGTTGCATTCTATTATCTCCAATTTTCTCTTAAAGTATTCCACAGTACAGAAAAAGCTGACTGACTTCCAATCAGTTTCAAGGTTGAATTACACAGGGCACGAGAGAGAGTACAAATTCCATAATATTTGGTCAGTTTACCGTATGAATTCGACTGATAAAGTTATTTTATCTGAAACTGTCGTGCTCGCAGTCAATCAACTGATTATTCTAAGAAGAAAGCGAAGTGTACATCTGAAAGATACCATTTGTGTATCGATTGCAACAGGTAAAATCAAATTGTCTTGTGATATAGCTTAATCTCTGTCTGTCGATAGAATTGGCTGTAACATAATAGTGTACATTAATTCTTCGTTTTTACGAATGACTACTCGAAGCCATGCAAGGCGTCAACCCATCTTCTCCTCGGTCGATGCCGCCGTCTAGCTGTCTCGTCTCAGGGCTCCAGTTGTGTGATATGTGTACCCACAAACATGGCCTGCCCAGACCCATTTTGCCACGGAGTGGATTTATCTGGTTAATAGCAATAGCTCGCTATTATTTGCGAAATGTGGTTGTCCTCTTAGGTAGACCTCTGTCTAGTCTTCGGGGATTACTCGCATGATGTTATGTATGTATTAACTACAGTTATAAGTATAAATTGCAGGACAAAGAAAAATGGCTGTTTCTTGTAACGTTAACGCAAACATGGAATAGTACCAAGTGACCGATAAAATCGCTAATCAACTACAAACTGCTCTACAATCTTGTTATTGACTGAATGCTATGTTATTAAATACTTACCGTAAAACAATTATAACAAAGAGAAGGGAGTACTTTAGTAGAGGATTCTTTTGGGTCAGCTCGTTCCATCGTCGACCTCTTCGTCGATCTCTTTGTGTCTCAGAATAAGATTGAGGTCAAGAGAAGACCCATTTAATATAAAAAGGATGAAAATTCGGAGGATTACGATACACGACTGATGTTCACAAAGAAATACTGATATTGAGCTGCATCTAGTTGAAATGAATGCTGACCTCAATATAGGGTGTAAAAGTACCCTTAACGCGTTACGAAGGGCACTTGTTCTCCCCACCACTGCGATATTTTTTTTGTTCTAAACCATACCTGGGAACCTCCTAGTTACGGAGATATTAGGGGTCAAAGTTCCAAATTTTTCACAGCTGTTTTTGTAAATAGTAGTTTTTCAGGTTATTACTTTACTTAAATTACCTCCATGACCCGTTTACTATTCAAAGCATCTACTAGCACAATGTTTTAAGAGTGCTACATTGAGTTTTACCGTAAAATGTGATTTTTTGACCTCAAAAAAAAATCGTTTCCCAACAAAATTTTTTGCGTAGGGGTACTTAGTTTGATGTACAGAATGTTTGGTTGACGGCTGTGTGATGGGTTGATTTACACCCTGTACAGTAGGAAAAAAGATACACAGATAACGTTCAAAGAAACAAAACGGTACCTATTTTATAATGTGGGTCTAAGCTTATCATAATCCGCCTAGCCTTTTCCCAACCATGTTGGGGTCGGCTTTCAGTCTAACCAAATGAAATGCTGCTGGATACATCATACATGGAGCGACTGCCTATCTGTCCTATACAAGTTCTGCAACACATTAAGTAATATACGAGTAAGTAATATCCGTGGTGCTAGGCAACTGGGCTTATCCCAGTTGTATACGTCCCTGTGTGCCTATTGGCCTTGTTCTGTTCTGTCTCCTGCTGATATGGAGGGAAGTGGAAATTATGTTTTTCCTACTCCTCCGCTATTCTTTTCTGATTAATTTCGTTGCGGGATCCAAGACAGTTTAATCGTTTCTCTGGGACTTCGTCGGGCTTCATTGTCTCGGCGCTTTCTTGTGGTCGCCACTGTTGATTCTGGCTTACAGGAGTTACAGTGGTTTGGGAACAGTGTGGCGGGCTTGTCCCATTAAAAAAACCCATATCCTTTCGTGAAACCGGTTGTCACACTTTCGAGCCACTGACTACCTGTAAGGACTGTCGAAGATGTACTAATGACAACTGGGACCAACCGAACGGTTCAATGTGCTTTCCGAAGCATGAAGGAAACTTGGACACATTTACGGGTACTCATCCAAGGACCAACCTAGGCAAGGACTCTTACTAGAAGATCGACCTGTATAGCTGTTCACAAACGATCGAATCGAAACCGAATCGAATATGAAGGGTGTAAAAGTACCCTTAACGCAAACAAAAGGCACTTGTTCTCCCCACCACTGCGATATTTTTTTTGTTCTGGGAACCCCCTAGTTACGGAGATATTGGGGGTCAAAGTTCCAAATTTTTCACAGCTGTTTTTGTAAATACTAGTTTTTCAGGTTATTACTTTACTTAAATTACCTCCATGACCCGTTTACTATTCAAAGCATCTACTAGCACAATGTTTTAAGAGTGCTACATTGAGTTTTACCGTAAAATGTGATTTTTTGACCTCAAAAAAAAATCGTTTCCCAACAAAATTTTTTGCGTAGGGGTACTTAGTTTGATGTACAGAATGTTTGGTTGACGGCTGTGTGATGGGTTGATTTACACCCTGTACAGTAGGGAAAAAGATACACAGATAACGTTCAAAGAAACAAAACGGTACCTATTTTATAATGTGGGTCTAAGCTTATCATAATCCGCCTAGCCTTTTCCCAACCATGTTGGGGTCGGCTTTCAGTCTAACCAAATGAAATGCTGCTGGATACATCATACATGGAGCGACTGCCTATCTGTCCTATACAAGTTCTGCAACACATTAAGTAATATACGAGTAAGTAATATCCGTGGTGCTAGGCAACTGGGCTTATCCCAGTTGTATACGTCCCTGTGTGCCTATTGGCCTTGTTCTGTTCTGTCTCCTGCTGATATGGAGGGAAGTGGAAATTATGTTTTTCCTACTCCTCCGCTATTCTTTTCTGATTAATTTCGTTGCGGGATCCAAGACAGTTTAATCGTTTCTCTGGGACTTCGTCGGGCTTCATTGTCTCGGCGCTTTCTTGTGGTCGCCACTGTTGATTCTGGCTTACAGGAGTTACAGTGGTTTGGGAACAGTGTGGCGGGCTTGTCCCATTAAAAAAACCCATATCCTTTCGTGAAACCGGTTGTCACACTTTCGAGCCACTGACTACCTGTAAGGACTGTCGAAGATGTACTAATGACAACTGGGACCAACCGAACGGTTCAATGTGCTTTCCGAAGCATGAAGGAAACTTGGACACATTTACGGGTACTCATCCAAGGACCAACCTAGGCAAGGACTCTTACTAGAAGATCGACCTGTATAGCTGTTCACAAACGATCGAATCGAAACCGAATCGAATATGAAGGGTGTAAAAGTACCCTTAACGCAAACAAAAGGCACTTGTTCTCCCCACCACTGCGATATTTTTTTTGTTCTGGGAACCCCCTAGTTACGGAGATATTGGGGGTCAAAGTTCCAAATTTTTCACAGCTGTTTTTGTAAATACTAGTTTTTCAGGTTATAACTTCACTTAAATTACCTCCATGACCCGTTTACTATTCAAAGCACCACTAGCACAACGTTTTAAGAACCACCACAACGTTTTAAGCGCTGCGTGTCGCGGGTTCGATTCCCGCACGGAACAAATATTTGTATGATCTACAGATAATTGTTTCGGGTCTGGGTGTTTGGTTGTGTATGTGAGTTTAAATGTTTGTGAATGCACCCACGGTACAGGAGAAATTCCTAGTGTGGGGCAACGTTTAAAAAAAAAAAAAAAAACAAGAGTGCTACATTGAGTTTTACCGTAAAATGTGATTTTTGACGTCAAAAAAAACAGTCGTTTCCCGGCAAAATTTTTTGCGTAGGGGTACTTATTTTGATGTACAGAATGCTTGACTGACGGCTGTGTGATGGGTTGATTTTCACCCTGTATGTCATAAAATATGTCTATCTATTTTGGCATTACGAGAGCGAGTGATATGATATAAACATACGATGTTTTGTGAATAGTTATGCTGAGCGCTGAACGGCTGTTGTCACTACTAACCTATCCAGAAATACAATAAGTGATTTTATATTTATCAACAAATAAGGAGTGTAATATTATCCACGTGACACGATGGCCATGCTCTCAAATTGAGGCAGATTACGTTGGCAATAAGCACCTTGACCCAGTCACATTGTAGTACGCACTGCAAATATCACTTATTGGTTTTATTCGATATTTTTATCCAATCGACTAACATTGTAATACGATACTGGTCCTATACAACCACCAGCACTTTCCAGGAGTAAAAAAGCCAATGAGGAAGTTTTAAAAAGGTCTGGTTCTTAGTACTCGCAACTGGTGCGTGTATGACCAGATTTATGAACGAGGACGAGGCGAAAATAGGTTGTGTGGTTCTGTAGTTTCCCGTCGGGGCTGCGGGTTGTTCGCAAGAGATACCGCGGCAGAGAAGAAGAAGAAGAAGAGAGAACTCTGACACTCCCTTTCGCTCTGCCCGAGCGGGAGAGGTTATTTTATGATTCCCACCCCAAAAAAAGGTTCTGTAGTTTCCCGTCGGGGCTTCTATTAAAGGGGGTCCTATTAATTTTTAATGAATTTTTATTATTTTCTTGGAAAATTATTTGGAACATTTTGGGAAAATATCAAATGATGAAGGAACTTTTTAATTATTTTTTTATCCCGCTCTTGGGCAGAGCGAAAGGGAGTGTCAGACTTCTACTGACTAAAAACCACCCATGTTCCTTCTTAGCCCTTCATATCGAGGCCGCGGTATCTCTTGCGAGCAACCCGCAGCCTCGACGGGATGAAGGAACCCTAAAAATATGATCGATAGGCTTAATAGTTGCCAGTTAAATTGTCTCATATTATTTGAAAATTGCAGCGGTCGCCCAGTGGTGGGGGCCCCGACTTACGAACAGAGTCGTGGGCTCGAACCCAGGCAGGCGTATTACTTTATGTAATTTATTTCATCACCGCTGCTCTGAAAACGGTAAAGGAAAACATCGAGAGGAAACCCGCATGTCTTAAAACCAAAAAATTCTAAGACATGTGCCATCTACCAACCCGCACCGGCCCCGCGTGGTGGATTATAGCCCATACCTTTCCTAAAAAGGAGGCCTGAGTCCCTGCAGTAGGAACATTATAGGCTGATGATGATGTGATTACTCAGCGAAAAATCCCAATAGGTGCCTTGCTTTATTTGGCGAAAAGGCTTGTAGGTACAGATTTAAACTTACTATTCATTTGTTAATTCAGCTTTGTGACGTACTTAGTTAGGTAAACGAATTGTTAAAGTAATAGTAACCATAATAAAAAGTTTTTTTTTTTTTAATTTCTGACGACATCCAAACATTATTTATGCAAAACAATTCACGAGTTTTAAGAGGAAAATCGGTTGACATATCTTAAGTAAACGTACCTACCTGCATCGTATGGGTTAACTAAATTCTGCAGGTTCGGTTTTACAGACCGCAAAAAACTACGTGACTTGGAACAGATGTGTCTTACCTAGTTACCCAACATAGATATTTGTTTTTATTAAATATTAATATGGGGTTATGGTATTAATTTTGTAAGTATTTATTATGCGGTTATTTTGGAACTGCTGCGTGTTGTGGTCATACTTTGTAGATTTTACGGTTTTCCCCTTAGACAAGTCAGGTTTTGTCATTTTGTGTGGTTTGTTCCGTAATTGAAACAGGTATAAATGGTACCTATAATGCTGTTTGAAAATCAAGACAAAGTTCCCAATTTTACAAATCAAATTAAAAATGTTCATTTGCAAGAAAATACAAAAAAAGTTACAAGTAAAGATCTTATTTCCTAAAAAAGTCACCGTATTCTGCCTGCAAGCAAGCGTGCAAATTATTTACTGTTATGTCATTATTATCAAATTATCATGCAATTAATATCATTATAAAATTATTATAAAATCAATTATTCATTCGTAATTCATAAATAACATTAATTTTTAAATTCCATAAATTCCTTAATGCTGTAGTAACAATAATTTTGTAACCACTCAGTAATTTTTTTTAAAAATAATATACCCTGCAACAACACAGACACAGAAGGTGAAACGGAATCATATTCGTAACAACATTCAGTAAGTATTCATTTTATTACACTACACAATAGGGATGTTTCCTAACTTAAGAAATATGATTCTGTTTAGTCCGTCTGTTAGATTATTAAACAATATTGGATACTTAGGGGAGGTCAGCTCAAAGCGGCAACCTTAACTTTAAATTAAGAAAAAACCTATAAAACGATACATTTTTTAAAATAATTTTATATTAATAGGTAGAGAATTTATTTAATTTTTGTAATTTGAAATTAAATTTCGCGCAAATTTAAATATAAGCCTTAGATTTGTAGATTACAAAAACATGTCAAAAAACCGCTTTGCCCGAGGGGTCGCCCAAAGCGGCCATAGTGGTAAGGGCATAGAGGCCACCCCAAAAATTCTTCGGAAATGTTTATTTTTTGTTGAAATATATCGTGCTAGACAAAATAAAAATCCAATTGTTTTTATTAAAAACATTATTTATTATTATTAAACATAATATTATATGTTTTTTAATAAAATAATCAACATTTTGTACCCGTTTTAATCACAATCAGTCTTCGCTTCGCTTTTCATTTATATACAAAAAATACGCGATCATATACCAAGCGGTTGAAATACTTTAAAATGATTTCGCTGGAAAAACGCCGTCGCCTTATTGACGTAATGTTTGCGTGCAAAGTAATGGCCAATAAAATTGACAGCCCACAGATACTAAATTCTTTTAAATTTCGTGTGCCTTCAAGGATTCCCCGTAAGCCAATTACACCACTCTGTCCACCACTCCGTCGAACGGTCTTGGGCGCTAGTTCCCCTGTCGCGAGGTTAAGCAAGACAATTAATGAAATTAGCGATCTAATCGACTTTCACTTTGACTCACTATACAGTTTGTATTTCTCATGTATTTTAATGATAACGTACTGTGCTCATCTTACAACTACTACTGCATGTACAAATCTTAGGCGAGGACGCTGGCACCCTAAACACAAGTTAAATCTTACATTGGGTGCCAGAGCTCATCGAAAACACTCTGTAACCATAGTTGTAAAGCTGCATAGTGTATAGATAAGTGTTTTTTTTTTTTTTTGTACAACGGAATGTAATAAAAACTTATTATTATTATTATTACAGTTTAAAAGCGAAGACTTTGGTAAGCCTAGATAAGGATTGATTTAATTAATTTAAGTTTTCTATTTAATTTTTTCTGTGCTCTCTGTTGCAGACTTTAAAGAAATTGTAATGATTTACTAGTAGCTGATATAAATTAAGGTACTTAGTTCTTTTTCATTATTTTCCCATTGTACGTACAAATTTCGTTTTGCATGCTGAGTTTATCTATAAGTGATTGTGCACTATTGTTTGTATGTTTTTACTTGTTTTTTGTGCTCATAACCAGTGTAACAATTGTTGGTAAACCAAATAAAATAAAAAAAAAATAAAAAAAATAAAATAAAAATATCTTTGATTGCTCGGGCCATCGTAACTTCATCCCAAGACGCCTGGGTAGTTTTACGTTTGTAATTGTTGACCATCTAAACAAAATAACTGAGCATTGTCAATCGAATCATAATATTTTGATAAGGGCAAAGCGGTCACCTGGCCACTTTGCCCGAGCCGCTTTGCCTTTATCGCCCATTTTGTTATAAAAATTAACTACTCCCACATTATTTATCAAATTTTGAGGCTAATACTAAAGAAACAAAGCCAAATAGACAAGTAACAATACACGTGTAATGCAAGCATTTAAACTTAAACAGGTTTGACCAAAACAGGTCAAACTTATCTTGCATTATTTTAACAAATGACTCGAAAACGTATTTTTCGTCACTAAGCGCCACCCGCTCGATCCCACCGCTACCGAATGACTGATCGGCACGGGGCGGGAGGTATACTACGCGTGCAGAATGGCAACGTTGCGCTTTTTCTTTAAATATCAGAAAAATGAATCGTGGCCGCTTTGCCTTCTATGGCCGCTTTGAGCTGACTTCCCCTACGTGTTTTTGTTTATTGCAATTAATAAAAATTGACGAAAATAAAACGTGTCACAGATCATTAGTGGAAACTGTAATGTCACACGACTTTTTAAAGTACCGTCGTCTTTACTTTTTGTTTACACGAAAAAAGAAACAATATGCGTCTAAATTTTCATGGAAATCTATCTGACGGACTAATTAGATTTTTTAAGTGTCAACTACCCTATTCCTGTTCTTTTATCAGACGGATTTGTTTGGGATTTATCTAACATCTTGTACAATCCGTCTGTCTCAGCCGCCATTTCAGTTTCCACTCGCACATTCTCGAACGAAACCTTCGACCATCTGAAGATAAATAAGCAAACTTCCAGACAGGACACAGTCTCTAACAAAGATGACTTAGCAACAACAGACAAGCCATTCTACAGTCTTAGATTATTCTTAATGACGAAGCCTCCAAACCTGTTTCCATATCTACATATTTGAAGACTCTTAAGTCTATTCAAATTCTTGTTTCTTATTGATGTTAAACAAATATCAACTAAATAGGGATTCACACTAAGTTGAATTTAAGAATGAATAAAAACTGGCACAGATCGGGACTGAAGTTGTACTGCAAGTTGAACTTTATGCGTCGATGTTAAAGTGTATTTTTTATTTGTTTACATTTTCGGAAACTATCTACAAACGCACAATACCTCGTAAACATTAGCATGCACACCGGTATTCGACCGCTTTTTACCGACAATGCAAAGAAAATGTCGACTCTTTGAATAATAAGTGCATGTTCTTCAAAAAACGCTTTTTCTACGTGATTATCATGTTTAAGTAACTCTTAGTGGTCTGCTGCTAAACAGTTCTAGATTGTTTCAATACAATGGTTTAGCTATGCGCTTTGTTGACTTTTAGTATTGTGTATTTGGGTTTCATGTCAGCACAAGCTTGAGTCATCTTGAGGTCGGGTCAAGACGTAGCGATGATGACTAAACGTTATTTTGCTTTAAATTCGCAGGACGATAGCATCTAAATTGTTCACCTTAGAACTTGGCGTTATCAGTAGGGTTCAAGTGTGCAGAGTACGCTGTACACGATATCATGACATGTGTCCTTGTCTTATTGATTATCAAGCAGCACCACATTCACCACATTGCACTTCAGGCTAGAATCGTCGTTTATTAAGGTTATTAGAGAATATTCTGGCTACCAGGTCAATAGGTAGTCCAAGTCTTTGCGAAATCAGTTTAATACTAGAAGGTATCCTGAACTGCATCCAAAAGCTCTCACAATATATCAATGCGTGGACACTCAGTGTTTAAAACAATTTCATATTAAGATGTTAGCACTGGGCCCGCGTGATGGATCATAAGCCATCCCTCCTAGAGACGAGGCCTGAGTCCCTGCAGTGGAAACATTATGGGCTGATGATGATGATGAAGATTTTTCATGTTTTTTATGATCGACTTGGATGAACTGTACAAAGGACGATATGACAAGAAAGGAGGTGTCTGATAAGATAACCAGTAATAGAGAAATATGAAAGAAGAAGAAATGCTGCCTCTACCCAAAATTA
This sequence comes from Diarsia brunnea, assembly GCA_949774965.1. Lineage (NCBI taxonomy): Eukaryota > Metazoa > Arthropoda > Insecta > Lepidoptera > Noctuidae > Diarsia > Diarsia brunnea. The sequence continues at coordinate 1,722,003 of OX458998.1, read as the reverse complement.
ATTGGGTTAAGGGCCTGAGCATTGCCCGTCGGGGCTGCGGGTTATTCGAAAGAGATAACGCGGCCTCGGCGCAAGGGCTAAGAAGGAACATGGGTGGTTTTTAGTTAGCAGAAGTCTGACACTCCCTTCCGCTCTGCGCAAGAGCGGGACGAGTTATTTTTTTATTTTTTTTTTATATGCAATGGGCTTGCTCTTGACCTCAATCTTACCCTAAGGGCAAAGATGAGGTCGACGATGGAACGAGCTTACCCAGAAGAAGCCTATTTACTCGCGATTTAAATAGATGATTTGATGATTTCTCACCCCACAAAAAAGGGCAAGAGCATGGATGATAATTATGATCGAAATCGTGTGTCCTTGCAAGACTTACTAAATTCACAACAAATCTTCGAAAACCTTCAATAGCAGTACCTAGTTGCCACAATGATATCTACCATCAAAAGCTTATCAAGCAGACCTGCCATTTACGACTCTTGATTGGCATGAGAAGGCATTAACTTGTCTTGTTCTATGCCATACTTATGTTTTATCTTAGTCCTCATAAATTCTCGGTGGCAATACATGGAGGTAATCCTCAAATATATTGCTTTTATCAGTTTCACCATGTTTGGCGGCGGTTAGTTTGTGTTAGGCGGTCTTTTTGATCTTATTTGTAATTGATTTTTAGGTGTTATTTTTAAAAGTGATGTTTTTGTCGTCTAGCCTTCGCTTCATTTCTTTTAAGCTAAGTCTCTTTATCTTCTTCTGTAATTACTTCTTTAACAACCGTCATCAACAAGATACTATGCCACACCTCCTCTTTTGCTCGTCGTGCACAACTAACTGCACCCTCCAGGATTTGAATGATTTTGATTCTTGTTCACCGTTTTTTCCACAATCTATTAATTCTGAAAGTCAGGCTGACTTTTGTAGCTACTTTATTTTATCACTAGTTTTTTCTTACGGTTTCACTCCCGTTATGTAAGGAAATTAACCCACGGGAGACGGGATCGTCTTAAATGTTGCCTAAATGACACTCGGGGATAATTTTGCTTCCCGTTAGTGAAAGGATTTTCGGATTCGGATTAGCAGTTCCCAAGATTAGCCCCTAACAAAGAAACAAATAACTCTATATATTTTTAATTAATACATTTCATTCTAGTTGTTCACTACAGGAACTGATGGACGCTGCCGAAAGCGCCAAACTAGTAGCTCAATTCTGGGCCAACACAATTTAGATTGCCATCGACACGCTAAGAAGAAGAAGAATACATTTCATAACACAAGGTCTGTAGTTCCCAAAGGGTTAGGTACAATGATGTACCTACTTACCGCTAACAAGGTGATGGTAGGCTACAATTCATTGAAAAAGCGATTTCTAAACATTCTTCTGAGCTTATGAATGAATTAATCACTACATTGGGACTTTCCCTGACTCGACGTCCGCTGCTTTTCCTTGTAAGCTAATGAGTATTTTGCATTTAAAGAGCAGAAAATAATTAAGGGAAGAACTGAATCCAATACTGAGTACAAAAATTTGGCACTAAATCTTAATTTAAAAATTACAATCCTTAGAGGAATGTACAGACGCCAGCTCATCAATCTAGCCGAAATTGTCAACAACTTGATCCTAATAAGTAATTAAGCAATAAGGTAGATTGCAGTAACTTGATGTGCTGGCTGGCGTCTGTACAGAGTCCAAACAGTTTCCCAGAAAATAACTTCGATTGGTCCGAATACCTTTCAAAATGTAAAGGAAAATCGGTAATAACCACAATCAATGTAGATGTTAATAATAATTAATTAATCCATCTTCCTAGCACGGTGTCCTGTGCCGGGGCGGCTGCTGCAGGTGCTGAAAACCTCAAACGACGCAAATACAACAACTTAATTGGCAGTTATGTGTTTGAGCCGTTTGGGGTTGAAACACTAGGGCCTTGGGGTCCGAGTGCTCACCTAATATTTAAGGAAATTGCCAAGCGGTTCAGCATTGCCATCCAACGTGGGAATGCTGCCAGCCTTCTGGGCTCTTTTCCGGTTGACAGCGGTGTGGACGAGTTTTTTGACGCCCTGTAATTCTTCTCTTTTTGATACTTGTATATATTTTATTATAATTTTAGTTCTGTAAATTGTAGTTTGTAAATATTGTAAATAATAAAAAATAACTTTTCTTAAAAAAATGTAGATGTTAGAGCTGGTATAAAATACAGACAATGGATTGTTGACAGCTCGTACCTCATAGGTACCTGTGTTGATTTACCTTGTTTGTTCATTTAGATTGAAAATCCCGAATGCGTAAGCGACAGTTTTGTTGTTTTTCCAGTCGAATGGCCTAGACTTTATGCACTTTGCATAATATACTTAAATGAGTGATGATTTGATTTCCAAAATCCATAATTATCATCTGCCTTTTTAATTTTTATTTAAGTTTCGAAGTTCCTATTCTGCTAGTAAGTAATAGGGGGCGAGCCTATTGCCAACAACCGGGACTTCCAGAACGTCTATAAAGTAGTTACTGTTAGATTGTCCGAATTTCTATTTCCTTTTCGATGTCTCTACATCGAAGCAGGGAGCAGAAATTCGAGGCAAGCTGTTCTTTTCTGATTAAATTCAGTTCAAGACCGTCGAATCGTTTTCCCGAGAAACATTGAGCTTCATGTTCTCTGCACTTTTTAGTCTGGTTGCCACTGTCGAATCTGGTTTTCTGCAGTTGCAGTATTTGGGAACAGTGTGTTTTCTCAAAACCATAATTATAATATTTTGCTCGCCAAAATATATAAATTAATTCCTCAATCGGCGGAATTTTAAATATCCTGGTCGAGGTAGGTAAGGTAACTACTAATTGGAAGCTGGATGGGGGTAAACCAGTTATTCACTTTATTGCATTGTAAGTGATTTGTAATATTTCTAAGAATTCAGGTCCTTCATTTACCTGTTTACTTTTCCTGCCAGGTGTTAACAATGTTTTTGACCTAGAATAATATTGAAATGATTGTTTTAACATAACATGACATTACGTCTGTAATCCCCGAAGAGTTAGGCAGAGGTGTTCTCATTAGTGGGTACAAACACATTTCGGCTTTTATATTGAAGTCCCTTGTAATAAGAGGCGAGCCTATTGCCTTCAACCGGGAACAAATCCAAATCAAAGTCTACATTTAAATGAGGCCGTTCCCCAAATGGTCAAAAACCAGGCTGGGATGTCGTCTAATAGTATAGAAGAATGGGACAAGCAGCCACGAACCGGAGGACGCAGCGTTGGTAGGCCTCGCACCAGGTGGACCGACGACATCGTTAGAGTTGCGGGCAATCGGAGTTGATGCAAGTGGTACGTTGCCGTTCGTTATGGCGTTCTATTGGGGAAGACTCAAAAGTGTACGTCTTCTGGCTGATGATGGAACAAGTAGACTGCACCACAAAAAGTGATAAAGATGTATGGTAGAACGAAACAATGCTACGTCAACCCCAAATAAATGGGAAAAAGCGTAAAGACTTCCAAAGCCCACTTTCCATCCTGCGCTGCATGCCTTGACACCTGTGCATTTGAAGATCTTTTGGCTGCACCAGTGAGCGGATTTCGTTTAGCTGAATGTTGGGTCAAATATATTTCATGAAAATGTACCAAGAAGCCTTGCTTAAAAGAAGAATATAGGATATTGAAGATATAGTAATATGAGCTTACGATCATTAAATCAAATTTTCTACTGTATCGTAGACAGCAGTAATCATTTGATTTGGTTGTGTAACAAAGTGTTCGATACTTATCACATCAGATATTGTTGGGCAGTGTATCGAGTTCTCATCAAGATGATGACTTGTAACTTAATGGTCCTATGACATCATAGCAAATTCGGTAAATTTCTAATATCTAATTAAATCATTATCATGATCTTTCGGCATTTGTCCCATGTTTCTTGTCGGCCAACAAGTTTTTTTCCTCCATTCTCTTCTGTTAACTGTCACGTTATCATTTACTCCTTTTTCTTTATCACCTTTCACTTCACACAATCCGTCCACCGTTTCCTTGGTCTTCCTCTCGCTTTCCATCGATCAACACTTATATTCATAACTCTTTTAATCACGTGCGATTCTAATATCTTATCAAATCATCAGTTAAAATTATGTTAGATCCTTGTAAAATGTTCACCATGACGATATTTAATGCAGTGATAAGTGCAGTACGCGCCCATGTTTTATCTCTGTTCTACTTCGAGCCAATTACAGTACGTTTTATTGTTGATTAGTTAATCAATTTCGTGTTATTACATAGTTCATTATTATTTTATCCGTTGTTGATAACGTTATCATGGCATCGCCGCACCTTTCTCATTTATCGCTTATATAGACGTATTTCGATAACCTTCGTTTGGTATAGGTGTGACTTTATTTGAGACTGGCTTTTGACCGTTGGGTTCGCTTGCGTTCATCATCATCATTCTATTACCCTTATCCTTATTCATTTGGGGTCGGCGTAACTCGTCATCTCATGAGACACCTCCTTTCTTGTCATATCGTCCTTTATACAGTCCATCCATCGTTTCTTTGGTCTTCTTTTACTCTTTCTTATATTCGGGTTCACTCGTGTTATTTTCGGAAACTATGCCACATTTCAATATTGCTACACACTCGGGGATAATGTAGTTTCCCATTAGTGAAAGAATTTTCGAATTCGGATCAGTATTTAAGATTTTCTCACTACATGTAAACTTAATATCTTTGTAATATCAGTTTATGTATAACCTTGGTAAAAGGTGTGGCTTCAAATTTGATTGGAATTGTTTTATCTCCGCCTGTAGTATTAGTGATTGTGAATGATTGTCACTTTGTCGCTAATAGGTACTGTCCCTCGTGCTGCAGTTAAAGTTAAAAGGCTTTCCGCAACATTCGTGTCATCTTGATAGCCTGAATGCACTTGCCGTGTACGATTTTCGATAAATACGATTGGAAGAATTTCAAAGGATTTTATTATCAGTAATTTTAACACTTCCTACTTCAAAATTAATTTCAGCTTATTTTGCCTCGCTTTTATGATTTAATTTTCCTTAACCATCACACAGTGCTTTATGATCAAGGAGAATTTGTGCGGTATTCCCCTAAAATTCTTGGTATAGAATAATTATTTGACGTCAGTAATGACGAAATAGACAGCTTATTTTACAGTATCCAGGAATAATTTGTACATGAACCTCTAAGTGGCATAACACTTATGAGATTAAAAGGTACGGAGTGCCTTTAATTGATGTAAATTTTCTATCTATGAAACATTTGACAACGACTGCCAATGAAATAGCCGTTACAAAAAGATCGTGGAAGAAACAGCGAGGATGGGAGTACCAAGAAAGGTAGGATGTAGGTACTAAGCTGCAGATGACTATACTAACAAAAGGAAATACTCGAATGTTGATAAAACTACAAACATAAAGTAGACCATAATGGGTCCACATTCAGGCAGTAATATAATCCTATAACTGGTTTCTATTACAAATGCGAGATATAGTCTAGTCGGTACTTCAAGCCTGGACAGCTTTCAATATTATATAAAGCTCAAGTCCGGTCCGGCATGGAGTATTGCTGTCACCTTTGGGATGGCTCAGCCAAATACCAACTTGCCACACTTGACTCTGTAGAGCGCAGAGCCAGGAGACTAATTGGTGACGCTAAGCTGGTTGCCAAGCTACATAGCCTGGCCCACCGCCGCAAAGTCGCTTGTCTGTCGGTCTTCTACAGACTGTACTTCGGAGAGTGTGCGCAGGAACTCCACGGGCTGATTCCACCATCTCCCTTCTTCCATCGGGAGACTAGGCGTACTGCAGGTTATCACCCATACCTAGTCGATGTTCCACACATTCGAACGAAGCGCTTTGCTAAGTCCTTTATTATGCGCACAGCCAAGGAGTGGAACTCCCTGCCTGCGTCGGTTTTCCCGAGTTCATATAACCCTAATCTATTTAAGTCGCGAGTAAATAGGCTTCTTCTGGGTAAGCTCGTTCCATCGTCGACCTCATCTTTGCCCTTAGGGTAAGATTGAGGTCAAGAGCAAGCCCATTGCAAATAAAAAAAAAAAATATAAACCTGACACAATTACAGAAATCAACCATAAACCGAGCGATATTTAAACCAAGGATACAAGAGTTGAAAGTTATCGAGTACTTATCACTTTGTTTAGCTCGTAAAAAGACTTATAGGCCATTGCGGTAACTACTTAAAGAGCTGTTAATCACCATCTTATTCATAATGATGACGTAATAACGCTTATAGATGATGACTTTTACGAATCTTGGGCTGACAGTGAGAACGATTTGATGTTGAGCTTACGATGATTAACCCTTTGACCGCCATTGACGCTTTAAAGCGTTAATTACGATTTAACTTCAGACGCCGATGACTCTTTAAAGCGTCAGTTATTAGCCTTATGTTTGACATTAAAATACACAGTAATGAACACTACTTTGCATAGTTTTAGCAACACATCACGCTTAAGCATAGACTAGGCCTTTATTCTCAATGCATAAAAGTCTACAAAAAAACCTATTTTAATCAAAAAAATACATGAAAAACAAAAGACTACAATTTGAGTTTTAAAGCATTACACTGAACGCCATTGACGACTTAAATCGTCATGTAGTGATGTGGCCATTTGTACAAAAATAAAGATATAGGAGGTAGATCTAAAATAAAAATCCCCACCAAACAACTCGAATATTCTACCAGACCCGTAAATAATAAATAGAAGGTAAAGATCTCCATCTCATTTCTTGAATGTTTCCACAAGCAACTGTTAACTTCCTAATTGAATTGGTGCGTGTGTGCATTGTTAAATATGGAAAAAAATAGAGGTAAGTTGTTTTAATCATATTTTAGATATACCTAAGTACGTAATTGTCTAATAGATAAAAATAATCAAGAACATTTTTTTACTTATGGAGCCGGTATCACCCAAGTGCAGTATTTTATCCCTTTGCACTTCTTTCTATCTTGAGTTAGAATGGGCCATCTTTTGAAGAGATTCTTTTTTTTCAGATTTGAAAAGACCGAGGGCATGGACGGCCTCGCCAAATATTCTTGAGGCCGATACTCAAGATCTTTATGAAGCATCTGTTGCAACTAAGCAGGCGGCAACAAAAAATTCTAAATGTAATGATTGTGAAACATACAATTCAAACGACAACCGGAATGAGCATTTTTCTCTATTATTACGTGAAGAATTTAGCTATATACAACCTTGCATACGTACCAGTTGTTTTATTAAAATTTTAAATTTTTTAAATGAAGCTAAACATAATCACTGTCATGAAATAGATATAAATACACAAAAATAATAGATTTTGTGTATTTGTTTGTCACGGTACAAAATAAAAAAAACGAGTCAAATTTGTATGTTATTTTCTTTTAAGAACTACTTAACTTCCCAAATAAATAAATAAAATGAAACAAAAAACTAAACCAAATATATAATCACAAACCATAAACTTATTTATAAAACAAGTGTAGTAGGTATTTGAAATGACATATTACAAGAATGTGGGTAAATGAAAATAAACATCGATATATCTACCGTACCTCACTATTTCACGCACACTTATCCATATCGCGAACGCCAAAGACGCTTTAAGTTGTCCGCCAGTGACGTCATAAACGCTTGGCTCGTTCTTATTAATGTGGGGACATGTCGGTAGAGTAAAATAAAATCTACCTTCAAAGGAAATTATAATGTTTAGTTATTATTAATTTAAGGTAAATTTTATTTCTTTCGTTTATTAGGTGACAATACTGCTAAACATATGCCAGCATATCTTCCACAGCAAAAAAAACTACGCTGCAAATTATGCGCTCATGTGTATCGTAAAAGGCGTGACTCGCGATTTTGGTGTGAAGAGTGCAAAATACCACTTTGCGTAACCTGCTTCCGCCCTTATCATGAAAATAAAAAATAATACAAGTTTTTAAGTCAGTTTTCGATATTTTTGAAGTTACCTTACAGTTACAATTTACCGTCATGTACCTATAACCTGTATCAATATAGTGATTATGTATAATCCTATTACTTATGAACATTGTTAAGTAAGTAATTCAATAAATTCATTAGCAAAATTGAAAGTTATTTTATTCCTACAACATAAAACATTATTATTAAATTATAATATCGATAACAGTTACGAACAACACTATTAATTTAATGAAAATGTGTTGAAACTACCATTTGGTGTCGCCGTTGACGTCTTAGGGCGTCGACTAGTTTCGTCAAATTTCTGAATTGTTTATTATATTTGATAAGCAAAAATTGATATTGTATTGTGTTCAGTCTTAATTTCATGGCACAATTAGCTGTCTGTTATATTGTTATACGTTTTTAATTCATCGATTTAACATAATGTATAGTATAATCATAAATAAACTCAATATATTACGTTTAGCAATAATTTTATCGTTAGAAGGGGTCACATCACTACAGTATCATGCGAGAAATTATAGCAAAAATAGGCATGGCGCTGGTGGTCAGGTTTTTAAGATTGAGCGTGGCGGTCAAAGGGTTAATATGTGATTATACTTTTAGAATTTGACTATTCATTTTTTATATTTGCAAATTTTGTGGCACCTTAGTAGTTCTGTAGTTTATTTTATCACCACTGGAAACCAGCGTGTTGGTTAGACAAAAGGTAATGTAATTTGTGGGCCTAGCCGGGCACAGTAGTTTGTGACCCTTATCTACACCGAAGAAAACATCGTTAGAAAACCGAAATGGACATTGAATCAAAATTTAAAAGGTGCGAAATTCACCAAGCGGCAGTGGGCCCGCGTGGACAATTATGGCTCGTACTTCCTATCAGAGAGGAGGTGTTGCAGCAGTAGGAACGCTTTGATTTACACTTTGATACATGGTTATGAGGTTAATCCGTGTCTAGTCTAGATTAATTATATTATATATCATCAGTGTTTCTTTTGCATTTCTGACTTTTATAGGTACTCTGCCTTCTTAATTTCCCGTTTAACAAAACCTTCTCAAGGTGTTGATTGAAACCGTCACTCTGTTTGCTAGGATTTTTATTGTTTTTGAAATTAAATGTTGCTTAGATTCTAAATTAATTTCGTTTCTATAAACAATATTTTTTTTGAGTTCGTGGCTTAATAAGAACTGCCACTCGGGTCGATCTTTAGGAAAAGCTGTGCTTGCCTAGGTCGGTCTGTGGATGAGTGCCCGCTCGCATACCGAGTTTCCTCCGTGCCTCGGAAAGCACGTTAAGCTGTTGGTCCCGGCTGTCATATATAGGATCTTTGGCAGTCGTTACAGGTAGTCAGTGACCTGAAATTCTGACATCCAGTCTCACCAAAGAGTTTCGTATTACCTAGTATTAACTGGGTTGTGGAGGTCAGATAGGCAGTCGGTCCATGTAAAATACTGGTACTCAGCTGCATCCGGTTAGACTGGAAGCCGACCCCAACATAGTTGGGAAAAGAATAGGCAGATAAAACAATTTTTTTTAATTCTGTTATTCAGTAAATAACGACTGGAAAAAAGACATGTTTTCGGCTTTTGTAACATAATAAGGAGTAATCAGTTGTTATAGCTAAAAATATTCACATACTTCAACCTCTTTGGAGTCACATAAAACATTTAATTACCAATAACCTACATTTGACAATTGCCTTAAATATATTTATTAGTGACTCATTTATTATTGTGTCGCTGCTCGCTATAATAGCAATAGTTTATGGTAGTGACACGGATATTATTCTAGGTCTCATCATCTGCCTAGCCTTGTCCCTCCCAATGCGGGCTTAATTACGTAACCTACTCTTACTTTATCAGTTTTGTTTTATCAATTCGATGTCATTCATTGCATAACTCATTTGAACAAAAGCTCCAACTACTCATACTACCACATTCATTGTGCGACCCGCCCCAGTATGAGGAATTCACTATCGGTTTCTCTGTTCCCCGTTCATTATAATCTCGATCTCTTCCAAGTTTGAGTGAATCGGTTTCAGCTAGGCAATGCTCTAACCTAGGCCTCATCAGCGCTTCATATTAGGCGAGTAGCTACCGTTAGCAAGTCGTTAGCTGGTATAAAAATTACGCTGTTGTGCTTGTGCAGAAGAATTTCTCAAACGAAATGAACAAGAAATTTATTTTATGCTGTCATTCCTTTAGAATGTCAGACTCTTCGGATTACTTACTCGTAACGACGACGACGGTCAAAGATCCACGAATGAAAACCGGGACCACCAACGTCTTTGTTTACCGAGGTACGGAGGGAGTGAGGCTGTTACCGTTACCGCTGACTTATTTAATAAATCAGTCTTTAGATGAAGGCTCCGTCCCTGACCTTCTTAAAGTATCTATAGTGAAACCAATTTTCAAAAAGGGAGACCAGACTGCCGCAAGTAATTATCGACCGATAGCATTGCTACCAACTTTCTCAAAAATATTGGAGACTGCGATGTCAAAACGACTTTATTCTTATTGCGAAAGATACAAAATTTTCAATGAGAGCCAAAATGGGTTCCGAAAAAATAGATCCACGGCATTAGCCATATTTAAGTATATCCAGGAAGCTTTAAATATAATAAATAATAAAAATTACGCAGTTGGGATTTTACTGGATATGAGCAAAGCGTACGACAGAGTCTCATACGAAATCTTACTGAATAAACTAAATACAATAGGTGTTAGAGGAACAGCACACAAGTGGTTCTGCTCGTACCTAGATAATAGGGAACAATACGTAGAGGTAGAACATAGCGACTCACACACTGGCCAAATAACACGCGTAAGATCTAATAAAGCTAAAATAACAATGTCGATTCCACAAGGCAGCGTGTTAGGATGCTTACTATTTTTAGTTTATATTAATGACCTTCCTAAAGAAATTGACGCTCAAAGTATTTTATTTGCTGACGATATTTCTATAATTTTCCCTTATACTGACCAAGAAAACCTAAACTCAAGTCTAGACGATAAGCTATCCAAAATAATCGCATGGTTAAAAGATCATAACTTAGAATTAAATTTTGACAAAACAAAGCTAATGCAATATAGACCATACCAAAAACGCAAACTGGACATAAACTACTCATATAACAACATAAAGCTGCAATGTAATAACGAGTTTAAACTGTTAGGTTTGACTATAGATACCAATATTAACTGGAAAGCCCATATGGACACATTGGCAAATAAACTTGCCAGCTTTATTTATGCCTTGGCGGAGCTTAAAAGAGCTACCGATTTTAAAACTGCTCTCACAGCATACTATGCTTATGCATACTCCTGGCTAAGCTATGGAATCGTGTTGTGGGGAAATGGCGTAGATAGAGAAAGAATTTTTATTCTACAAAAGAAATGTTTGCGAATTCTTGCCAATATAGATAGCACAGAAAGCTGTAAGCCTTTCTTTGTAGAATACAAGGTCCTTACACTAACTGGTATCTACATTTTGGAAGTTAGCAAATTTGTAAGAAAACACCAGGCACTGTTTCCACTCACTAGGGACCTTCGCCCACAGCAACGCAGTGTTAGACGTCAAAACAAAAATGAATTAGCCTTACCGAGCTCAAAATTGACTATGTTTCATTCAGGACCTTTAGCCATGTGCGTGAAAATATATAATAAGCTTCCAAATTCAATTAGGGACATACAGTACGAAAATAAATTTAAAAACGGTCTCCGAAAATTCCTTTTGTTAAAATCGTATTACACTTTAAAGGAATTCTTTGACGATAAGTAATTTTTTGACATTGATTTGACATTACACAATACACACAACAACTACAATTTTTGACTTTTCCATTTTGACTTACCACCTACCTAAGTTATGTTATTCTATGATTATGTCCTTTATTAATTTTTCAACATTTATGATTGTTGTTATTTTTGCTATTTGTTGTAATTATATTAATAATATCTTATTCTAATTTATAAAAGGAAATGATGAAAAATTATTTGTATCCTAATTATTTTATCAAATTATCACAGTCATCTATTTAAAAAGCAAGTTATGGACATATATTATGATGAAGATGTTTAAATTTATATTTTAGTTTAAGTTTGTTTATTATGTGGCATTTTAAACTATATGTATATTGCTGTGCCCTAGCAGGGTTCATGTGTGAAACTTATATACCTGTAACAACCTATGAACTACATGAGTGCAATAAATGATGATTATGAATGATGATTATGATTATGAGGCTTGTTTGCTACTTCTAACGAAAGTGGACGAGGGCTTAAACTAGTGGAGCCTGAATCATAATAATCTGCCTATAACAAACACCTCTGCTATGTCACTGGCCTTCTCTCTGCCAGAGGAACTAACCCGTATTCGAGCAACACAGATTTATCTGTGTCTAGCAAGCTTCCCCAGTGCGTTGCGGGCATAATGTCGATCGTATAGGTACACTATTGCTCCAAAAGTAACCACACGGATTTTAAGACACAAATAGGTATCTATTTGTGTCTTAAAATCCGTGTGGTTACTTTAAAGGATTATCCTGTTTACAGGCTCACGTAAATCCCAGGACAAAACAATAGGTAAAATTATCTTGTAACGGTATTGTTGTATATTCGAAATAACTTAGGTATAACAAATAAAAGGTAATATAGCTATTACGCATCTATATTGTGAAATCCAGTCAATAACCGTTGAATCAGTTTGAGCTTGGGTTTTTGTTTTGGGAAATTGGAAAACATGTTTGGGTTTTTTTACGTTAAGTTATGAATGGAATAAAGAGTGACTGTAATTTTACCTACAACCTTCTAAACTTTCAATTTCAAGACAGATATTATGAGAGCCTACATTGAGTAAAAATGTGTTGGATTGACGAACGCTACAGAAAGCCATAAGTTAATCCTGTTACCGGTTAGATCCCCAGGCCCCCAGTCCAGCCAGACTTATGAACCTTTATCTACTGTCTTCTGAGGAACTGCACCAATAATATTATGTTATTTGTGCAGATCTTGGTCAACTGTAGAGGATACCGTCTACCGATCGAGCCTGTACTCCAGATGATTTATATAACCGTGGAGTAGTATGCGGTGATGGATAGGTATACCTAATAATGTAAGTTAGGATTGGTGACTATTCTTTTAATTTTTATGCCTAAATTACTAAAACCACGAACAGAAACCACAATTTCAACAAAAGAGCTTGCAATGTTTTTCATTCAAGTATTTATTTGAGGACCTTGAAACCGTCCTCTAAATTAGAACAAGTCGACAAGCAGGTACTTCTAAACCGTTATCGATATAGATAAAATACTGTAGTATTCACCTACCTATTGGGAAACTGACTTGGCCGTAGTACCGCCGATTTCGGCAACATTCAAGGCAAGATTATCGATGGCTCCTCAAGATAATAGGACGCCGATAACTTTCTGACTACTTACCTACTATTTTGGCAAGTTGGAATGCATCAGCATGACTAACAGAGGATGAACTGTGGCCTGATTTCGTTAAGCTGGATGGAGAACCATCAGGTCATGGACTTGAAGAGATAAAAGTGTCGATGATAGATGAATGCAGGTCAATGTTGGGATCCTACTTACCATTATGCGAAGGCTTGTGAAGATATTTGTTACTAAAACGATTTGGATATTTGGCACACAGATAGTTTCGGGATTAACACATCATATAATACGTTTGTCCCTCTTTTATTCTGGTTGGAATCATATTTTCTACAACATACAGCCTGACAGTAAAATATCCGTAAGAAAATTTGAATTTCGCAGGCTATCCTGGTGCTTCCACCATAAGTATAATGTTAATGCAATGACTAGCCCTACAAGAATGAACTATCGGATATGAATCACTAAAGTGCTCATTTGTTTAGGACATGTTTAAGATTTTGGTTGCGATAACTTTACCGTCCATAGGTCATAAATTGTGGTGCGCATAAATTGTTTCAGAAAAAAAAGCAAAAACAAGTGAAAGGAGGTTACTTCATATTTTCATAGACAAAATTGTTATCTAGAAATGGCTGTCATTGAATGGCGCCAAAATGTAAAGGGTAGCTGCACCAAGAACTGTCACATGATATTCACAGACCTTGGTTGTTCTTGGATATTTTAATATGACACTGCCGATCTACTGAGTCTGACTTACCAGATAAAATGTAATTCAGCGAAGAATATGTAATTTAAGTAGGTTGCTAAATTAAAATGACTGAATAGGTGCATAAGTAAATTAAATACACTATTGTTGTTGTCCTTATATTACCATAAGTTAGATACTCTAATTGTAATAATTAATTGGGGTCATAATCCTGATATACAAATATGTAATCCCAAAGTAATTATTTTGCCTTTCGAAGATGTACCCCAACTACTGTGATTTCGGTAAGGCCAGGTGTGTCTAGAATTGGGTCGCAAAAAAATAAAAACTAAATTCTGATCACGTAATACTTGGTGATTAATATCACGAAAAAAAAAAACTTTTTTGCAAAAAAAAACAACCGACTTCAAAAACACCAAAAAGTGAAAAATAAACTTCAGAAGAAAAATCAGCTTCTGAAGTCGGTGACATTGGTTTGTTTGATTTCGTTTTTTTGCAAAAAAGTTTTATTTTATTTTTTCATTTTTAGTTGTAATATCCTTTACAAATATTTACTATGCATCTAACATTCAACCAAGAAACCTAACCCTTAACTTTCAAGGTTCCCTTATTATTGCTTTCAACTCCTAACCGTCATGTCATCTCATCGCATCATCGCATGTCGTGGTAATAGGTTTTATTTATCCCCAATAAATGGAACATTACATAATATCTTACTGTCCAAATCTGGGTGTACACATCTGCGTACCCCCTCAGATCATACAGGCGTGATGTTACGTCATGATGTTGTATAAACAATAAACATCCAAGCGATTGCAGCAATCATGACAGATTTGCCGTCTATTTTTTAACCGACTTCAAAAAAGGAGGAGGTTATATGTTCGTGTGTATGTATTTTTTTTTTTTTTTTTGAAGAGTTCTATTGTATATCTCCGAAGATCAGGATCAGATCTTCACCAAATTTAAATGGGACCACCTCAGGAGTATACTCTTTCAAATAAAAAAAGAATTTTGAGAATCGGTTCACAAATGGAGGAGAAATCAGGTAACATACATAAAAAAAAAAAAAAAAATACATACACACGAACATAGAACCTTCTCCTTTTTTGAAGTCGGTTAAAAAGATATTGTATCTTTGAATTATGGGAGCATAAAAACTGCTAAAGAACGTAACGTAATTAATATAAGGTCAAATAACCGCAAAACCCCACATTATACCACAAGATGTCAGTAGTTCAGTACGCATGGGTTTAATACACATAATTGCTTCTAGACGGGTAGCCTCGCAGCCTGCGCCCGCGCAGACGGACCGGGGGGAGTCGCGAGGTGGCGCGGGGGCGGTGTGAGGCTGTGAGTAACACGGAACCCGTCAAACCTGCAGCCGAGAGATGCCGAGTTCCCCTCTGCCTCTCTCGCGAAATGCCTTCCTACAAACCCAATCACAAGCAATTTTAAACCTTCTCCTTGAAGACAAATAATTCATTGTTGCATGTCACGATAGCGCAGTGTTAGAGATTACCTTCTATTCCTTTTACAACCGCTTTCAAACTAAAAAAGGTTTAAATATTCATTTCAATAATGAAACCACGCTATTGCTGTTTGACATAAGGATTGTATTGCTTTGCACTTTATGTAAATTTTAAACAAACAAAATTAGTCACTATCACAGTGGATTAAGGTTGATTATTGGTGGCGTTCGTCTGGTAATTTATGTCTTTTGTAGTATTTAAAGGGGTAATGCACAAGCCATGTTCAAGTTTGGAGTTTCTCAGAATTGAAAAATGCTGTCGTTTGTCTGAACTGTGTTCTTTACTCCTTTTTTGTTAAGAAAATTAAGTTGTCTTGATTTGAAAGCAATAAAAACTAGTTGGTGTTCATTAACGATCGATCTTTTATAATATTTTACTTCTCTGTGTGTTGAATTGCCGTTTTTATATTGTCAACTGTTGTAGAACGAGATAATGTAACAGACAGACTTTCGAACATAAAAAACTTGCAGGTGAAGTTTTAGGAGCACCTGGTCGTTTTTTGCTGAATAGTTTTATTAAAACGTTTCTAAAAACTAAAATAATAAGACGGTAGGTAAGCACCTTTTTAGTTTACATTAACAAAATTGACATGTATCTAAGTTTTGAGCGAGAAAAAAACAAAACGAATGCTATGTATTTACATTAGTACAGAATCCAATACAACTCTTCTTTGTTCTTCAGTCAGTTTCATGTAGTCCATTGTATACACTTTAAAATATTCTTTTCAAACTAAACACGTACACAGTTAATCTGAGATTTAACATTTTCAACAGTTATTTCTTTAAAATTCCAACAGCGAAAGCTTTTAGTTGAAACTTCACCAATCGCCTTAACTCGTTGTGTTCACGAGTTGGTACGCGCATTGCATTTTTACGACCACAGTCCGGTCCCACGGGCCGTATTAAAAAATGACCACAAAAAATGGTCGACGAAAAAACCAGTATGACCATCCATCCACGTCGGATTAGTAACAGGCCTATTATCGGGTTGTTTACCCTATACATGGCGACGTTTGTTTTCTATTTTACGTATTTGACACCTTGCAATTTTAAAAATAGAATTTGTTTCGAGGTAGAAAATAGGTGTGGATCAAGAAATGTTTTGAATTTATATAGATTTACATAGCAGATCATTTAGAGACTTAAGTATATAGGTTTTTGTGATGCCATCATGAGCCTTTTTTTTTTGGTGGGTGGGAAATCATCAAATAACTCTGGGCAGAGCGAAAGGGAGTGTCAGACTTCTACTGACTAAAAACTACCCATGTTATTTCTTAGCCCTTGTGCCGAGGCCGCGGTATCTCTTTCAAACAAACCGCAGCCCCGACGGGCACCATCACCACCGTCTATATAAATTCACCACCAGCCTTAATATTCGTTGCCTTTGGCGTATTCTCGCACTAATTCTGTTTATTGTCGTTTTCATTCTAATCTAACACCACGTAAGTTAAACTAGCACCTTTACAGGAGAGTCAAAATTTAGAATGATTTTTTTACAAATTGTTTCGCTGTGTACAGCGGGTTTTCGCTTTATGTTTTTTTAAAGATCCATTTACAATTACCCATTTCAATAAGGTTCGCCATGCGATTAGCATTTATGTCATTTTTAATTCCCTTGTTCGATATAATAGCACCAATATCCCCCCACCAGTTTCCTCGTCTCCTTATCCAGCAACTTCCGCGGTCAGAGTTTACCCAACGAAGAATGCACCTTCCATTTTCACAAGGAAAAAGGTATTACAATTCGAAGTTGACTAAGGTATGCAAGAGGACAAAGGAGCATAAACATGCATACAAAATGTAGAATGTAAAGTCCTGAACATGATTAATAAGTTGCTTACAAGTATTGGATGATGCTTGTGGTCAACGGGCAAGGACCACCGGGAGTGACCTAACTCCGTAGGGTTGACACGGCTTTCTGAATTAATTGTTGCTGGATTTTAAAAACGAAATGAAAATTCTAAGTAGTAATTGGTGGGAAAAGGCTCGCCCCCTATTACATGCAACTTAAACATAATTGGGGAAATGTACTTGTTAGTTACACCTCTGTATTACAAGTTACAGTATTACAAGTTTACAAGGCACGGTGTTATGTAAACTACTCAAAGAACGTACCGTCGGTCGTCGTCAAATCTACGAAAAACAAAAGACGAAAAGACGATGAGACGTACCTATAGTGGTTGCCTTTTGGGTATTTGTGGTTTTTGACAATAACAATAAATAGGTACCACGCTTGATTGCAATTTGCTAGCTCCACTAGGCTTTACCTAACTGAATGCTTAAATAATAGGGCACTGTAGATTTTTTCACTTTAGAGCCGAGAGTTGATATGCAATAAGGTGGCCATTAGTGGCCGGAACACTCTGGATAGCCAAGACACAAAACTGCCAAAAGTGGAGAGTTTTGAAAGATATCTACACTCAGCATTGGGTAGTGAAAGGTTAAACAAAAAGAATGTTCAGGATCATGTCGCTAGTCGTATAATATGAATGAAACCGGGCCAAAAATAGAGATTTTTTTAAAATTTTCTTCTGTACCTTTTGAGTTGTGTACTGACCAGTATACTATAGTTACCCCTAAATGGACGTATCCATTTTAATGCGGTTTTCTGACTAATCCGATGTACTGACAATACATTGAATTAAATGTTTTGTAACACTTTTCACTAGAATTCTGCAGGTCTCAAGCTAATAAAACCGCATATAAAACAACGCTATGACCTGTCAACGTAGGTAGGTATATCCAAACCAGTATTGCAAGATTGGCAACCAGAGAAAAACTTGCAATCTGCTAATAATTCTACCGCGAATGTAATGGAGGACGAAATATACAACAGAGATCAAACTTCAAATAAAAATATGGCTATAAGAGTAGAGGAGGTGGAGTAAAGGAGGTTAGTGCTGAGATGATGAGAAATAGAGAAGTAAGGAAGAAGATATGCTGCGCCGACACCACTTAAACTGGGATAAGGGCTGTAGAATGATGATGAACGTTGATATATGATGTCTAGAAATGTGAAGAATACGCAGATGGAAGCCGATAGAGAAAGTTTTGGAGAAAAAGAAGTTCCAGCTACCTCAGAGGCCCAGATAAACTAGAACAATGTCGGGAGACTTATGCGTTAGACGTAAGGTTATATTTACTAGTTACAGATTTGGCATGACTGTTGTGCATTGCTTCGGTTACGTTGTCCAAAAGATAAGCCGCAGTAAGTGTAGTTAATCCATGGTAGCGTACGTGAACACACCAGCGATGTCAGAAACAACGCACACAGCCAGAACAAAGACTACATCACGTTCGGTCTCTGAGGCCTATCTACTCATTAGTGCTTAGTTCGTTAGCGGTAACTCGTAATAGTTATAAATAAAATGACATTAGACATCAGGTTCGTTGACTGCCGACTACCGGTTTGTCCGTTTGTGCAAGTTTTTGCCAAATACATGTGATTTGGCCACGCCTAGATCAATCGGACTGACATGAATGTGGTCGAGACAAAGTTTTGTAGTCGCATCATCTTGCATGATTGCATCGAAACACGACAAGGTGTATGTATTGGTGTTTCGTTTTACTGCGAGATAATATGAAGGCAAGATTTTGTCGTAATTTGCATGTCAGTTTGAGAAATGTTGGTTTTGAGACTTTTGTTGCGCCTTTTTTTTTTGGGATATCAAAAACCACCAATGTTCCTTCTTAGCCCTTGTGACGAGGCCGCGGTATCTCTTCAGGCGATTATTATAGGTTTAATAGTAAGTGTCGATTCTGCCACTCGGGTCGATCTTTAGGTAAAGCTGTGCTTGCCTAGGTCGGTCTGTGGATGGGTGACCGCCCGACATACATAGTTTCTCCGTGCATCAGAAAGCACGTTAAGCTGTTGTTCCCGGCTGCCATACATAGATCTTTGGCAGTCGTTACAGGTAGTCAGTGACCTGAAATTCTGACATCCAGTCTTACCAAAGAGTATCGTATTACCAAGTATTAACTGGGTTGTGGAGGGTAGGTAGGCAGTCGCTCCATGTAAAATACTGGTATTCAGCTGCATCCGGTTAGACTGGAAGCCGACCCCAACATAGTTGGGAAAAGGCTAGGCAGATGATGATGATTAGTAAGTGTCGATTCGTACGTCATAATCTAAGTGTACCTGTATGCCGATTGATACGTCCACTTATCTTGTTACGAAAATATCACGATGACTTCACTTATTTTTTTTAGGTTCTTAACTACTTGTTTCTCAGAACTCTTAGCTACTAAAATATCTACCCAACAGTGTATGCAAGCATACATTACGTTTTGGTTTTCATTGATTCAACAGATAGTTAACATGCAATGATGGCGCAGAAAACTTGATTCCGATCAACGTAATCAAAATTTAAACTTATAATTCTAAGAAAGAAATTCGAACAATCAATGCATATTCATTTCCTAATACGCGATTGAATGCTTTGTATAGAGAAATTATATTAAATGTACCTTTTTTTTTGGCGTTTGGAAAATCATCAAATAACCCCTCTCTTGGGCAGAGCGAAAGGGAGTGTCAGACTTCTACTGACTAAAAACCACCCATGTTCCTTCTTAGCCCTTCATGTCGAGGCCGCGGTATCTCTTGCGAACAAGCACCCCGAATGTCCCTACAGTTAAGGTAGTGATTGCTGATGGCGAATATTAATCCGACCACCACTGCTTCTACTGCTATGCTAACAACGATTTGGCCGACTTGGAAACCTCCATTACACCTTGTCCTGGTTTTTGTTCACCACAGGAACTGATGAACCTACCTGCCGAAAGCGCCAATCTAGTAGCTCAGTTCTGGGGCCGACACAATTTAGGTTGCCATTGACACGCTAAAGACTTTGAGCCCAAATTGACCGGCTCAAATTATAGATAATCTCTAGGGGGAATCACAGTCGGCTCAAGTGCGTATGCGGCGTCCCCCTACAGACAATAGCCTATCTTTCATCTTGTGCCGCATGTCCTGTCACTTACGCTCTTAGGTAGTCTACACCAGTAAGAAAAGTTAGCGATGCAGAATATTATGCACGTAATATTTGCTTTGTTTTTTTGGGGTCGATATGTATTCGTTTTATTAGCTGGCAACCCTACGCTTAAAGACTCCGCCCAGCAGTTATCTGGTGCCATAAAGGCGAGTAAGCATTTGCAAACCATGGGACTGAGATCTTTGTAGTCAGGCGCAGGCGCAACTCTGCTTATGTCCTTATCACTCGGTCGGTTATGTGAGTGTCGATAGATAGTAACTACAGGACTCCCACTAAGGGCCACACAGTATTGCACTTGTGATGTCTAGGTTTTAACTGAAATCGGTGGAGTAATACTTTCTTGCTAAAACTTAAGACCAATAGGTCTTAAAGTAATGTATGCAAACCACAGTCACAGCAAATTCAATAGAATTTGCTGTGACTGTGGTTTGCATACTTTGCATACAAGCAAGGACATCCTAACTTTACTTTTCTAGCTAGAGATAGATATACCTTGAAGATATCGGAAATATTATGTTCGTGGAACTCACCATATTGGAATTAGGACTATAGTTAGTTTGGCTACTACCTATGACCAGTAGGTGCGCGTGCGCCGCATGCCGTACACATAATTTTATCACAGTCATGCTCAGTGACATTGACTCTTTTCTCGATACACTGCAATGAGGAAACCTCAACATTTCTCACAGCTGATTCCTCCTCACACAATGACATTCAGGTGATACACTCTTGTTGCGTTCCCACGTACACTTTTAAGTAAATATTATGCACACACAATGCTCAGAATGCACTACACACTGGCGATGAGCCAACCGCACCAGTAAAGACTATTCTTAAAATAATGCTAATTTCAATAAGAATGGAGACTTATTCGTGAAGGTCTTTTTTGTTGTGTTTAGGATGCTGCCACAGATGGTAAGAAGAAATGTTGATTTCAGAGGTAGAATGTAGTCCGGGCTCCGTCCGGCCATCGGGGTTTTACCTCATAGAGCATTGATTAGCAATGATATTGGTTTGGCTGTAATGTAAAATAAGATACCAAATGCGAAGCGAGGAGACAAAATT
Organism: Diarsia brunnea; assembly: GCA_949774965.1. Lineage (NCBI taxonomy): Eukaryota > Metazoa > Arthropoda > Insecta > Lepidoptera > Noctuidae > Diarsia > Diarsia brunnea. The sequence continues at coordinate 1,700,393 of OX458998.1, read as the reverse complement.
AAGCTGTGAAAATACTGTGTCCAGAAAGTAAAGAAAGAAAGAAACATTATTCATAAGTCTCGCACAGGACAAAACAAAGAAAAAGGTTAAACTAACAATAATCTATCTATCTCTCTAGTAGATCTATAAAGGGTGTAAAAGTACCCTTAACGCAATCGAAGGGCACTTGTTCTCCCCACCACTCCGATATTTTTTTTGTTCTAGACCATACCTGGGAACCCCCTAGTTACGGAGATATTGGGGGTCAAAGTTTCAAATTATTCACAGCTGTTTTTGTAAATACTTACTAGTTTTTCAGGTACTTTACTTAAATGACCCCCATGACCTGTTTACTATTCAAAGCATCTACTAGCACAATGTTTTTAGAGTGCTACATTGAGTTTTACCGTAAAATGTGATTTTGGACCCCATAAAAAAAGTCGTTTCCCAGCAAAAGGTACTTAGTTTGATGTACAGAATGCTTGGTTGGCGGCTGTGTGATGGGTTAATTTACACCAACAGATCTAGTAGATCTTTCTTGAACTATGATTTCATTGGGGGTAACATCGTTACTTGTACTTGTAGGAGATCTAGTTATCGACACAGCATCACAATTATCGGTTTATTGTCTGCCAAAATGGACTGCGAAAGTCGAAAGAATTCAAGTCAGAATTTTCAGCGATAAAAAACCGTTCATAAACAACTGTTGAACAGTTATGAATGTTTGTATGATAAGTTTTAATCTACATCGCGTGAAACTTAAAATAAATAACCAAAATCATAAAATACTGAAATTAAATGATAATAATTATAAAATCTGTACATATTTACATAAAAATTAAAAATGTTAAAGTATTTGTGTTAAACAAACAATGTATTGTAGTCATAGTGACCTAGATTCTGGGACCAACAGATGTGTTCTGTTATCATGACAAATGTGGTGCCCGTCTGGAGATATGGCGATATGATAAGACACAGGCAAACCATGCTGAGGTGGTTTAAAATAATAGTTTTAACAATATTGACAACCATTGTTAAATTAGTCACTGCGGTTTCCTGTAAGTTGAGTACAACTACGTGATACTTTGCTCGTCCATTATTTATTTCGTATAACTGTGTTCATAATTTGTCAAAGAACTAAATATAATTAATACATAGAAAACGTGTGCTTCGTCGACATCTCGTGTCTATCCTGGTTTGTTAATACCATTAGTTATTAACCTACCAGTAGAATAAAACCGTTGTACGTGTATCCTAGCCAATTTAAAACAAAATAATTCTGAAACTACATAATTATTGTATTGTATCTTTGACCGTTCGTTACCTATAATAATTAGAACTTGCTATTCTAGTTTATAACATTATGTTCTCATGAAAGTGGCTCTTTTGTCTTTTTTGAAAATAAGGTATATTAAACCTCCCGTCGGGGCTGCAGGTTGTCCCGCCGGGGCTGCGGGTGGTTCGCAAGAGATACCGCGGCCTCGACATGAAGGGCTAAGAAGGAACATGGGTGGTTTTTAGTCAGTAGAAGAGTGTAGAAGAGTCTGACACTCCTTTTCGCTCTGCCCAAGAGCGGGAGGGGTTATTTGATGATTTTCCACCCGCCAAAAAACTAAAATAAAGGTAAATTAAACCTGAACCTAATACCATTAGTTAGTCGTCTTCCTTTATTCTCCCATTTTGATCAAATCATTTAGGTAAGCATTTTTTTTCGTATCTGTTCTCTCAGTATTTAGAACATGCGATTTGTCTATAGCACCTCTACTATTGTATATCGTTTCCGCAACTCCACGTCCAAGTAGCGTTTTGCGTACTTATAAGTAAATCTCCAGACATAAGTCTACATTTTACACAGACAGAATATTATACACGCAAATTCTTAGCAGCACGCAGCTGGATCAGCTAAAATGCATAAGTGGTATTAATAAGGTAGATAATTAAGAACATCATGAAGTAGCTCACGCAAGGTGAACTTAATCAGGCTAGAATTAGTCTGGTCTTGCTGATCACGCGCTGGTTACCTTTCAAGGATTGTTTGTGTAGAGGATAACCTAGACAGCATGGCTAGACAATAAACTGTTGAATTGTAATTAAAAAAGATGAGCTAGTCATCAATTATTTTTTATTAATTAAGAGGTATTCGAGTATAATGTATGTAACTCCAGATCTGAGTATGTTACTGTTGTTTTCTGGGTACATGAAAGTAAAATGTATGATTATGCGTGTAGCCTCTTTGAGGGATCGCATCTGAAACGAGGAGATCCGACAAAGAACCTTAGTTGTTGACATAGCTCTCAGAATAGCAAGCTGATGTGTCACTAGGCCGGCAATATTAGCTGCAGAACTGATGACCATTGCAGAAGACGTGTTTTTGAGTGAAGATCGCGATCGCGATCGTCGTAGGGTGGCTGCCTGGCTGGTATCTACTGGATGAGAGGTTCCGAAAATCGAGCTGAGTGGCGTGAAATTGAAGAATCCAGCAGTGGATTGCTGTAGGCTGATGATAATTGACGTTGATATTATTAATATACATCGACCAGCTAGAGAAAAGGATGCCTTTAACCAAGGCTGAGAAAACGATTAGCATGCATTGGTAGCTCGTGCATAAACATACGACGACCGACCTCCCCGACCCACGCCTCTGTTGATGCCACAACAGACAGTTTGTGTTTCGCGATGATATCTACCGGAGCCTGGAGGACAGTGGGTGATTGTCGTGAGAACTATCTCGTGCACGCGCTGGGCAATTAATTATGAGCGCGTAAGTACTACAGTATGTACTAAGTGCTTAATATCTGGGTCGATGACTGGCACTTGTGCTCCTTGCATTTTGCATTATAATTTTACCGGATAGCAACAGTCACAGCTTGCCTGGTAGTTATTGGCTATAGCTGATGGCTAGAGACATAGTTGAAAAATACCACATAATTATATAGTCCTGCTCATGTTGCCATGAAAGCGCAAACAATTTTTTTTTTTTTAATACTTTGCCCCACACTAGGAATTTTTCCTGTGTCGTGGGTGCGTTCACAAACATTTAAACTCACATACACAAATACCCAGACCCGGAACAACTATCTGTAGGTCATACAAATATTTGATCCGTGCGGGGATCGAACCCGCGACAAGCAGCGCAGCAGTCCATTGCTTGAGCCACTGCACCAACCGTGCCGTCAAAATTGCCAGTGTGGAGCCTGTCTGTGGAATATACGCCACCTCCTGTCCTGCCCTTCCTGCGCAGCCACTTGCACCTTTCAGAATTTAATCGAAGCAAATGTTAGGGCTTTGCAAGTGGCTACATACTGGTCTGGCACAGTTTGAGTTCAGCGACACGTAAAGAAGAAGAAGATCTCCGAGTTTGTATAATAATAATAATATATGTTAATAATGAGCATCAAGCGTGCTCAATACATATTCTGTATGTATATAATGTTTATCATAATGAATTCACACGATAATATTGAATTCCAAACATGTAGTCGAGTATAACGCCCTGAGAACAGTGAGAAACTTGCCAAGTATGGCGAGCTGAGAACGAACTACCAGGGCGCCATGTAATACAAGGAGGTTAAATGTGCAATGTTAATTTGTCACCAGCCAGACTGAGACGGGCGGAGGCGACCATTTTAAGATCTGGAACTCAGCGACACTAGCAAACTATTTAAGTAACTTGCCATTTCGGTCGTAGTTTATCAAGATATTTTTTCGGGTCTACCTTTTATAGCAGAACTTTTTATGTCCGAATTTTATTTTGCATAGCAGTGGATGGCATAAACGTCATTTCGCCGAAAATAATTTGGCGTACAATCATTTACCATAAATTCAAAACGCATAATTTTGTTTCAGAATTATCTTTGAGCTTATACTTCATTTCCAGAATCATTAAAAAGTAGAACCATCATATTGCCGAAAGTTCACAATCAGAATCGTCTTTTGGCATACATTTCATTTCATACATGCAGCAGGCATGGTTTCTGTCACGGCTTCGGCGCTGCGGTGCTCCGGCGGTCCCAAGCAAGCCCATCGCCGCAGATGGTTTTAACACACACCACCGCAGCTTCGGCTTGCTGGCCGGCTCCGCCAGCCAGCCTCAGCCGTTTAAGCCACCTGCTCCTCAGCTTGCGGGCCGCCTCGCCCCTTCGCGCCTACGCGGGCTTAAATTACACTCTCGGGGTAGGGCAGAAGGGACTACGTGTAGTCAGTAGGTGTAGGCAGCGATTTGTTTCTGTCACTACCTTTTGTAGTACAAAGTATTGACTTTTAAATTAGGTCAAAAATACTATAATACAATTGGCAATATGCCATATAAAATTATTCCAAATGAAATTCGACCATCTTCATGGAATGTGGACCACTGGTCGCTTGTCTTGTCCAAATTGTCGTACGAGGTCTGTCGTGAAGCCTTCTGGCTGGAAATGCCATAATACATAAGTACCATACTTATTTTTCCGGCACAAAATTCTTTTAATCAACAAGGTAAATACCACATCGCAACGCTGCTATTATAATGTCCCAATATGGCGACGTTATTGACGGAATGCGAGTTGCGCAAGAGTTGCCCGATCAACAGGTCAAATGAACGGGACTCATTGATATGGCGCTGCCCGGCCCCTGGGCCTCAAACTGACCATTGATGAGAATTAATCAGTATCGAGGTCAAATTTAGGTGGCGTATGAAGTACAGTACCAGCACATCAAGATACCAACCATGAACCTAATGCTTTAGCTATAAAGTTGGAAGTCTATGAATGATTGACAAATTGTAGTAGCGCGAAAGAATCGACACATACTTGAGAAAAGCTTTGTATTACCAGCACGCCTAGCATGGCTATTCTGTCTCTATTCTACCAAGAGTGGACAAAGCTCTTTCTATACAACTTCACATGATTTTTTTCTACAATCTGTCACTTTGTCGATTCTACCGTCGACAAAACCCGTTTCAATGGTGGTCATGCTACGGGTGCTGAACAAAAAATTGGCGGCGATTCGTATTCAGGTGGTATATGAAGTTGGAGTATCGTATTACCCAGTATCAAATGGGTTTGACAAAACGTTTGTCCCTATTGCATGTGACTAAACCATAACTGCCGAAATCATCATCTGTCTAGCCTTTTCCCAACTATGTTGGGGTCGGCTTCCAGTCTAACCGAATGCAGCTGAGTACCGGTATTTTACATGGAGCGACTGTTTATCTGACCTTCACAACCCAGTTAATACTGAGTAATACGATACCCTTTGGTAAGTGCCGAAATGTGGGTGTAATATTAGATACACATCTGCCAAACCTTTTTGATTTACTTCTAATAATTTAACTAGGGTACCTGACAACTTGCACGGATCCTTACATGAAATGTAACAAACAGGAAAAAATAGACAGAAGGGAATGAATATAATGCAACATTGATCCAGTGACAAATGCATACCGATCGATGAAGTGTCTGAGTGTTCCATGTCTTACTTATTTGTTGAATCACACAGAGACACGATACTATCGAACATTCATTGTTCTTTAAAGAAGGACTTTATACTTTTGTCTTGAAGTAGCTTTTCTTTCTTTACTTGGTGACAAAGTAGAACGGTCAAAGAAATGAAGTACAGTACCCGGCGATAAATATTGCACATCGAACTTTGGAAAGAGACAATCGGCTAATTTCGGCTTCGTAGAGCGTTATCTCTGTCGCACGAAATACAAACAGTCCGGTATCTATTAGGAGCTGTTAAAACAATTATGATTTGCTTCTTTTGATAATTATTTTTATTCTTTGTATAAAATACAACTCTTTCCAAAGGTCGATGTGCAATATTTATCGCCGGGTACTGTACATACATTTTTTTGGGAGAGATTTTATTATGCTATGTTTACAAAGATTGAAAGGAAACTACTGATGAGTTTGATGAATTTAGAGATTCGCAGCAAACAAAAGCACATACGGCTTAAAACACAATTAAAATTGGAAAAAAAAACAAAATATTTATTACTAGAGGTTTTAAAACATGAGACACATGTTGCATGAACACTTGTAAAACATCGAGAAAAGGTGCATGATTCAGGTTGGTAGTTTCCTATGGAGAAGGATCGGCAAGAAACTCATTGGTAACTCTTTTAAAGTGAATAGGAATTACTCCTGTATCGTGGGTGCGTTTACAAACATTTAAACTCACATACACAAACACACCCAGACCCGAAACAACTATCTGTAGGCCATACAAATATTTGTTCCGTGCGGGGATCGAACCCGCGACACGGAGCACAGCAGTCTAATCGCTCAGCCACTGCGCCAACCGTGCCGTCCCGTGCCCGCGGCTTCGTCTGCGTGGATGTCGGAAATATCAAAAATGACGATGGGGGTTCAATTTTGAAAAATCCTTTCTTAGTGGATGCCTACGTCATATTAAGAGGAATACGTGTGCGAAATTTTAAGTTTTTAGACATAAGAGTTTGGCCTGTGCGTTGATCCTTAGTCAGTCAGCTTTGCCTTTTATATACAAGATGATTTTTTAGTCACCGTCCAAATTCTGATATATTAATCTTTGGCGAAAATCATTGAAGACGTGTTTTTTCTTTTAGTATAACTCAATACAAAAATAATGAGATATCACATCCCAAAGTTTTAACGTTTCACGGAGAGCGGTTAATTCTTTCATGAAAATGATTTATTATGAAAATTTTACGTGTCGATTTTTTACCAAAAATGGTGTTAGTGAATGATACCTAACGCCTAGAAAAAATATGGACGGTGGCAAACAAATCTTTTTGTATATAGGGTGTAAAAGTACCCTTAACGTAAACGAAGGGCACTTATTGTCCCCACCACTGCGATCATTTTTTTGTTCCAGACCATACCTAAGAACCCCTTAGTTACGGAGATATTGGGGGTCAAAGTTCGAAATTTTTCACAGCTGTTTTTGTAAATACTAGTTTTTCATTTTATAACTTTACTTAAATTAGCTCCATGACTCGTTTACTATTCAAAGCATCCACTAGCACGATGTTTTAAGAGTGCTACATTGAGTTTTAGCGTAAAAAGTGATTTTTGACCCAAAAAAAAAGTCGTTTCCCAGCAAAAATTTTTGCGTAGGGTTACTTAGTTTGATGTACAGAATGCTTGGTTGACGGCTGTGTGATGGGTTGATTTGTATATAGATAGACTATGTTGCAGCATTAGCACTTATATAAGAGCAAGAACAAGTTGAGTTATTAACCAGCAAGTATGCGACCTGCCTGAATCTCCTGAAAGCAAGAAGTCACCGTCGCCTAGAACATCTTCAAAACAGACACATTTCAGTTGTATTTTCTTCAATTAAACCAACGCGAACAGCAACGGCACCAACTACGCAGAAATTGTGAAGCTTCAGCTAGAAATAATCTCAAGCATATAGAAGATAACATACAAACGATTTTCCTCTTCATTTGCCGATTAACCTATAAATGAAGTATTTAATAATACGATACGAGGATAATATTGTATCGTGACAAAGGTGCTTACCTATTTATATACCGTGTATGTTGTTACTTACGTTCCCACGTCAATGTAACGCACAAACAAACAACTGATAATATTATAATGGTGTTCATGTTTATAAACAATATAAACATATTATAATTTCCTGCTACTGTAGATTATCTGCTAAGATTGTTCTAGAACAAATGTATGATTATTACGTACTCGTACGTACTTTTTTTTCATCGGATAGGGTTCCCGAACGACAAAATCGACTCATTTCCATACAAACTTCCATTTTATATTTATGCTCTAACATTAAAATTACATTTTTATTATTATATGTGGCGACACTTGGGGGAGGGGAGACTATGTCTGGCAGTGGACGTCTTTCGGCTGATGATGATTAAAATTACATAACATCACGCCTTGTAATCCCTAAATTGTTAAGCAGAGGTGCAACTAACAAGAACACCCACATTTCTAGTCCCATGTGGGACCCATAGGGGGCAAGCCTATTGCCATCATCCAGCCTCAAATTCAGACATAGTAGCCGCTACAGAGAAATTCCTGATGGATAAACCCAATAAAACTTTGTCCGACCCGGGAATCGAATCCAAAACTTTATGCTCAGCAGTCGCCCTTGCGACCACTCGACAAACGAGGCAGCCTCTATCAATCTATCTACTAATCTTAGTTTATGTAACTGCTACAGAATTATAACTTTCAAACTGTTCTTCTAGTACGGTTTTGCAAAAGACTTGGGTAAAGTACGTCCAACGTTACAATACTAAAATCTATTCAAACATTCGCGAGGGAATCACATGGCAATGAAAACAATACCATGCATAAACCAGAGATCAACTAGAAGAATTAATCCCTATTGTAACAACGACAGATATCGTAGGAGATACAAGATACTGCGCACGAGTGGGTGTGCAAGGCCGAACCAATCGACGGGCCCGCTTCCTTCGGGACGCTGCGCAAGCGCAATTACCCGGTGGTTAGATGAGTATGTACTAGTGTTGTATGTGTGTTGGTTTGTTTATATCCGTATCCGTGTGCCGTGGCCGTGACATCGTGGGTGAGGATCGACCCTCCGTATGCAGCTGTAATGGAGGTATTCCTTGTTATGCATCCGTGATGGGGAACTGGTGGTGGCAACTGAATAGTCTATTTGCATAGAGATATAAGACTGGTCTTTTAAAAATTATCAATTCTGAATTTGCTCCAATCATCATCATCAACAGCCTATTAATGTTCCCACTGCTGGGACACAGGCCTCCTCTCTTTGAGAGGGAATGGGCTGTAATCTACCACGCGGGCCCAGTGCGGATTGGTAGATGTCACAAGTCTTCCAATTTTTGGTTCTAAGACATGCCGGTTTCGTCACGATGTTTTCCTTCACCGTTTTGAGAGAAGCGGTGATGAAATAAATTACACAAAGTAATGTGCCTGCCTGGGTTCGAACCCACGACCCACTGTTCGTAAGTCGGGGCTGCCACCACTGGGCCACCGCTGGTCTTTGCTCCAATATTGGAACTAAATTCAGAAGGTACCAATTTTTTTTGGATTTATGATTATGATTACAATCCGGTGATGCGAGTTTGATAATAAACTTTTGAGTAATTAAATATGAATATGGACGGCTATAAGAGTAGAGGAAGACCAAAGAAACCACTGATGAACTGTGTGAGGGATGTTAACGCAAGAAAGGAGTTGTCTGATAGAAGACCAGTAATATGGAGTAATTGCGATTTATTTGGGATAAGGACAGAAGAATGATAATATCCGAGAATGCATTAACACCTTTTTAGAAGCCGGTTTATCTATATTCAATTCACAATATGAGAGACGGAAGTCTGTAGTATGTATCTGTATTTGAAACTGTAACAGTAGACAAATTGGCTCCAACCACCAACATGTCCGTTGAGTTGCATAACATTGCAGTCTTCTGATCAATCGTATTGATTGTAAACATGCATACTTTACTACAATAGGTACTATCTGATGAACTGCGGTTCATAGTATTCTATTTCTATATTCAATAGACCGCACCTCAGTGGTAACGCACAGTACAGAGGTTCAATAGAAAAACAGGTCATCTCAGTACAAGTGTTAGTAGGCCAATAGCCAGCTATGGGGGGATTATATTCAGAAGAACGTGGCTTATTTTGATAATGTATATCAAAATAAGCCACGTTCTACAGTACGTCGGGGCTGCGGGTTGTTCGCAAGAGATACCGCGGCCTCGACATGAAGGGCTGAAAGGGAACATGGTGGTTTTTAGTCAGTAGAAGTCTGATACTTCCTTTCGCTCTGCCCAAGGGGTCGCCCGAGCGGGATTATTTGATGATTTTCCACCCGCCAAAAAAAAAAAGTAATAATTCACGACTTAAATAGATTACGGTCATATTATTATGTACTTGGAAACACCGACGCAGGCAGGGAATTCTACTGCTTGTATGCATAATTAAAGATGTAGTAAAGCGCTAAGAGTAGCGAAATACCTAGGTTCTTTCGGCAGACCGGGGAAGAATGGTTTAAAAATGGAGGCCTGGACTCAGCTGAAGGTGGCACAAGGTGGCTAATGATGATGAAGAGGCCAATTCATGCTGGTTTCCCTGCTGACGTGTAATAGGACCCCCACATTTCGCCTGCAGTGGTGACCCAGTGGTTGCGGCCCCGACTTACAGACAGTAAGTCGTGGTTTCGAACCCAGGGAGGCACAATCATGACTTTGTGTAATTTATTTCATCACCACTGCTCTCTAAACGGTGAAGGAAAACATTGGGAGGAAACCGGCATGTCTTAGAATCAAAAAATTCTAAGACATGTGACATCTGCCAACCCGCACTGGGCAGGTGAGGTGGATTATAGCCATCCCTCTCCTAGAGAGGAGGCCTGAGTTCCTGCAGTGGGAACATTACAGGCTGATGATGATTTTGCCTGCTATATTAAAGTCCCATGTAATAGTCTATAGCCCATCAACCAGACACAGATCCAGACTCCGTAACTGCTACTGAGAAATTCTGGAGACCAATAACACTTTGTCCGATTTGGGAATAGAACCTAGGATTCAGCAGAGCAGCTTGCGGTTGTGACCACTAGACCAACAGTGACCGCACAAGTAACCTTAGTCAATCAGTGTTTCCTGGTGATGATACAGTAGACCGACCGACTCCACAATAAAGAGCAGACGTGTTTCAGCCTCGAGCTGCGTTATTTATTGATCGTAATTGTGCAGATGCATATGAACGTTAGGTACTGTAACAGCTCCACAATAAACCAATGATTGTCCGACGTCAAGTCGACAATAAGCCATATCCTAGGGTCACGTTACGGGCGTTTATATTTAGCACTGTTGTTTGAATTGTCTTTTGTATTGTTATGTAATTATGCTGTTGGTACGCCGTATATGAAATAAATAAATAATCGTTGTGGCTGTGTTTGCTTTGAAAATCAGTAAACGTGGTGTGGTACCCAGCAAGCCAAGATGGTGGTAATGTCAAGAAAACGTCGTTATACATTAAATGGGCTTCAATTCAGGCCTCCATTTTTCCTTTCAAATTCTCTCTATCATTCACTAGAGGACGTCACGCGGTTTCACCCGCGTAGTTCCCGTTCCCGTAGGAATACAGGGATAAAAAGTAGCCTATGTCACCCGCGGATAGTGTAGCTTCCCAACGGTGAAAGAATTTTTGAAATCGGTCCAGTAGTTTCGGAGTCTATTCGTTACAAACAAACAAACAAATCTTTCTTCTTTATAATATTAGTGTAGATACTCGTAAGCCTGTGTGAAATTATATAGATATAGATGTTCACAAACATAATCATTGGCGGCCTCATCATCATCAGCCTATACATGTGCCCACTGCTGGGACACAGGCCTCCAATGACCCGCGGCTGGGCCCGCGTGATTATAATCTACCACGCGGGCCCAGTGCGGTTTGGTAGATCTACAAACTAGACTAGATGTCTTCGAATTTTTAGTTCCTCGCGATGTTTCCCTTCACCGTTTTTGAGAACAGTGGTGATGAAATAAATGGCAGCCTAGGAGGGTTAAAATAGCAATTGTACTAAATATCTTTGCTTCGTTTTGACTTATGATTATGAAGCCACAAGATGTAAGAGAAGAACACGTTACGTATACACAGAAGATGTTTCGAAATTTTATCGGTTTATTCCACTCACTGCTATGTATAAGGCTCCCTTTGTGCCATGATTCCCTGGATCACACAACCAGGACTAACCCCCGATCTTCTGAACATCACCCAGTCATCGGGCTGTGTGGTTTTTCAACACTTCTGCCGTCTCTTGGTAACCTTCAAACAATAACGATGATACTTTGAAGCTATGCAACTCCTTTCCAATAGTTGTGCAAATAAATCATCTGAGAAACCTGTCCTATGAGTAACACAAAAGTCACGGTTGCCTCGTCCGGTACGACCACACAATACACGAAGCAGGTAGCTGACATGAACTGACTGACTCACCCGGATCTTTGTCAGGTAACTTACTTTAACAACTGTTCGTTATTCGCAGTTGACTGTCGATTTGGATGTACAGAAGGTTTAATCCTTGATGGTCGTCTACTGTTGTCCTGGACACTGCTACGTTATTGTAAAAAATGAACAGGTCAAGGCCAGGATTCACCTAACTTTCTTAGATATTATCTAAAATTATGTATCTGATGCATTCACCAGTTATGACAATCGTTACATGTAGTCAGTGAAAACTTGTTTTACCAAGAGGTATTATAGGCCACATAGGGTTACATTATCAAGTACTATAACTGGGTTGTGGAGGTCAGAGTCACTCCATGTAAAATACTGGTATTCAGCTGCATCCAGTAAGACTGAGCTGATCACAACGTAGTAGATCTAGGCAGATTATGGATGCCTTCATCTGTGGTCCACCAGCGCTAACATTTGACCTACGCAAGTGTGAACAGGTTATCTTGTTCATCTCCGAATAACTCCATAGGTATGTACCTAACTACGATCGTCAGTATTGCATCCTATAATAATGACGGGTGACCGCAAGTATCTCATGTAGTCGTATGTGTGCCCACAAAGGTACACATGCATAGGTAATCTACTAAAGCCACGACAGATGACACATAATCATTTCCTTAAAGCAAAATTGTATGACAGTTAACTTTTAAGTATTTTCAATTAGTGACTTCGTAGAGCTTTTCATTTAAGCTGGCCTTCTGACTTGTACGATGTTAGTTCCGTTTAGTCTGGCAACCACACATTATTCTACTTACTTGGTCGCACAAATGACACAGCATGGTTGGGGAAAAGAATGGCAGATGATGACAAATGACAAAGCATACATGTAACAACTTTTTTTTAGTAGCCTGAGGTGTCGCACATCACACATGTCGGACAAGTGCTCAAATGCTTTGTGCTCTTTTCTCGTGCCTCCACGAACCAGCCCTCGCGATACGCATCCAGATCGTCTTGCCACTCCGTCTTCCGGCAACCATCGTGTGGAGACTATAGCCTAGCAGTCATCGTGCATGAGGCTGACATATACATAACCCGTCCAATCCAATTTTAAAGTAGCAGACTTCTTGCCAATGTCCACTATGCCCGTTTTGGAATGAAACTTGGTGTTTCAGACTCTATCTTGTCTCTTGACAGCGATAACTATTGTTTAAAAAATTAAACTAACTTTTCTGTTACATAATTATACAAATTGTGCATTACATAAAAAACCGTGAGATAAAATCATACTTAAGTACCTCAGTTAAATAAGTTATCAGCAAATCTTTATCCATTATACTATTACCGGTTTGTTTCCCAACATTCGAGGTCCATTACTATAATGATACATGTATCTCCGTAGTGAGGCACCTATTGATCACATCAACACAAATCATCAGCGTTTACGCGTAAAGGTAGTAGTCTAAACTACTTTCCTAACGGGTCCTCTTCCCTCTCTGTCACTCTTGCCCGGAAGCATCTGCTGTCTTCTTTTAGCGTAGGTGTAACCCAAATAACTGGGTGTAAAGAGGTTAGGTAGGTATGGGACAGAAGTACAGTTTTGGACATGATTGACCTCTTAGAAGTGGAAGTCGTCCCATTAAGGGCTTGACTCACCAGTTGACGTTATCTTAAGTTTCCACTAATTTACATAGCAGACAATTTTATAGAAAATTCATTCTATTTATAGAAATCTTCTAAATTGAGTAAAAAGTTGGAGAAAGTACTTGAACTGAGACTTCAACCCAACCTTGGACTTCAACGAAATCTCTGTTTTCCCCTTTTTAAACGACTTTAAAAAAGGAGGAGGTTCTCAAGTCATCGGATATATTTTCTTTGTTTATTAGTTGTTTAAAAAAACTACAGGTACAGTCGAACAAGCTTATAAGTAAACAGCCAGCTAACTTCTATTTAATTTTAAGATTATACAGAAACATTTGTCTAACGATACAGCGTTTGATATCAGTCGCTTAATGCGAAACACTTTATAAGACAAAATTGCAATCAATATTTTCAGTGTACTAGAATTATAAAGATCTCTACCTGTATCTTATTAGCTTGTTCGACTGTACGTGTCTACAGTGATCTTGATTTTAAAAACAAAATTCTCTGGATACATTATTCGAAAAAAAGGAGAAAACATTTGTCTGGACAATTTGCAGCCCATATGTCCTCTTAAGGCCGTTGCGTTGCTAAAATCCCAAAAACGACGTATGTTTAAAGAAATTTGTTGAGGAATCCTTCCGTACGATTTCCATATAAAAAATATATGTTATACTTAAAGTCATCACAAATAATTCGTATTGTTTAAAATTTTAATAAACCTTCACATTATTTAATAAAAATCGTAGTATGCCTTAACCTAAATCGAATTTTGTCTCTGTAACGGCTGAATAGTTCGGTATGAATTTTATACCCAAAAATACGTAGTGATGTATTTATCAATCCGTATTGTTTATTTTTTCTGATTTTTAATAAAATTTTAAAATAATAAATGAATTCCCGACATTTTGAGGCAAATGCGGCGCGAGACCCGTCGCGCATACTCGGAACGCGCTGCGCCAGTGTCTCGATGACTGTTGTCACGGGTGGACTGCACGCATGTCATTACTTCACAAATAAAATTCAAAAGTTCACGTTTTTAATGTTTTCTGAATTAAAACATATTGTAAATTGTATAGTTATCAATATTTCGTAAAATAAGAACAGAAAATAAGTTTGTAAATATATTTAAAGTAGTTTGTAATTTCGTTTTGTTGTTTGCACCTATCATAGACTAAGCTGACTATGCCTAATAAACGTTAAGTGACGCGTGGCCGAGCTCTCCAAAACTATTGGTAAATTACCTACGTTTCTTAGTAGATATTTTGGTATATAGATATATCTATGATATTATTTTAATTTTGGACTGCCTCGTTGGTCTAGTGGTCGTAAGCACGATGCTGAGCATAAGGTCCTGGGTTCGATTCCCGGGTCGGGCAAAGTGCTATTGGGTTTTTCCATCAGGAAATTATAAGTAACAGCCACGGAGTCTAGATTTGTGCCCGGTTGATGGCAATAGGCTCGCCCCTATTATATGGGACTTAAACATAACTGGCGAAATGTGGGTGTACTATTAGGTACACCTCTGCCTAACCCTTCGTGGATTACAGGCGTGATGTTATGTTATCTAACTATTTTGTCTTGAGATTTTCGTTTGATGGAAGATGGAGATGTAGATGACTGATGATGTCTCGTACCTAATGATGGTCTCTCATACTACATGATACATTTTGAAGGTCTGATGAAGACCAGGTAACTGCTTATCGGTTCTCAGTCACGGAAATAGTCAGAATGCTCCAACTTTCAGCTTTTATCTCATTGAGCACGGATGCTACTACATGATACATTTTGAAGGTCTGATGATGATCAGCTAAGTGCTTATCGGTTCTCAGTGACGGATGTAGTTAGAATGACCTAGCTTTCAGATTTTATCTTATTGAGCACGGATGCTACTACATGATACATTTTGAAGGTCTGATGATGACCAGCTAAGTGCTAATTGGTTCTCAGTGACGGATATAGCTAGAATGACCTAGCTTTCAAATTTTATCGATCTGAGCACGGATGCTACTACATGATACATTTTGAAGGTCTGATGATGATCACCTAAGTGCTTATCGGTTTTCAGTGACGGATGTAGTTAGAATGACCTAGCTTTCAGATTTTATCTTATTGAGCACGGATGCTACTACATGATATATTTTGAAGGTCTGATGATGACCAGCTAAGTGCTAATTGGTTCTCAGTGACGGATATAGCTAGAATGACCACCATCAGGTAAATGGCACCATCAGTCTCCAAGGCCTCTTCGAGCTCTTTCAAATGAGTCGTGTGTGGACACGACGGATCTACGTAATGCCGTCAATGAGATCCTATACCCACCTTCGGAGTTTACCATCAGGTGCGAGACATCATCAGTCATCCAGATCTTCATCTTCCATCAAACGAAATTCTCAAGACAAAATATTTAAAACGATAAAACAATGAACACCATTTAAACAATAACATACATTACATAACATCGCGCCTGTAATCCCCAAAGGGTTAGGCAGAGGTGTACCTAATAGTAGGCGTGATGTTATGTTATGTATGTTATTATTCTAATGATTTTAATTGTTTTATCGCTTTTAGCGATAAAACAATTGTAGCAAAGAACAATTGTAGTCGTTCTTGTAGCACGGATGCTACTACATTTTGAAGGTCTGATGATAACCAGCTAAGTGCTTATCGGTTCTCAGTGACGAACGTAGTTAGCATGACCTAGCTTTCAAATTTTATCGATCTGAGCACGGATGCTACTACATGATACATTTTGAAGGTCTGATAATGTTCAGCTAAGTGCTTATCGGTTCTCAGTGACGGATACAGTTATGATGCCACATCTTTCTGCTTTTATCTTATTGAGCACGGATGCTACTACATGATACATTTTGAAGGTCTGATGATGACCAACTAAGTGCTAATTGGTTCTCAGTGACGGATATAGCTAGAATGACCCAGCTTTAAATTTTTTTCGATCTGAGCACGGATGCTACTACATGATACATTTTGAAGGTCTGATGATGATCAGCTAAGTGCTTATCGGTTCTCAGTGACGGATGTAGTTAGAATGACTTAACTTTCAGATTTTATCTTATTGAGCACGGATGCAACTACATGATACATTTTGAAGGTCTGATGATGATCAGCTAAGTGCTTATCGGTTCTCAGTGATGGATATAGCTAGAATGACCTAGCTTTCAAATTTTATCGATCTGAGCACGGATGCTACTACATGATACATTTTGAAGGTCTGATGATGACCAACTAAGTGCTAATTGGTTCTCAGTGACGGATATAGCTAGAATGACCTAGCTTTAATTTTTTTTCGATCTGAGCACGGATGCTACTACATGATACATTTTGAAGGTCTGATGATGATCAGCTAAGTGCTTATCGGTTCTCAGTGACGGATGTAGTTAGAATGACTTAGCTTTCAGATTTTATCTTATTGAGCACGGATGCTACTACATGATATATTTTGAAGGTCTGATGATGATCAGCTAAGTGCTTATCGGTTCTCAGTGACGGATGTAGTTAGAATGACCTAGCTTTCAGATTTTATCTTATTGAGCACGGATGCTACTACATGATACATTTTGAAGGTCTGATGATGACCAGCTAAGTGCTTATCGGTTCACAGTGACGGATATAGCTAGAATGACCACCATCAGGTAAATGGCACCATCAGTCTCCAAGGCCTCTTCGAGCTCTTTCAAATGAGTCCACACACGACGCTACTCAGTGCCGTCAATGAGATCCTATACCCACCTTCGGAGTCTACCATCAGGTAGCTGGTATCATCAGTCTGCAAGGCCCCCTCGAGCTCTTTCAAATGAGTCCAAACACGATGGTTCTACTCAGTGCCGTCAATGAGATCCTATACCCACCTTCGGAGTTTACCATCAGGCGCGAGACATCATCAGTCATCCAGATCTTCATCTTCCATCAAACGAAATTCTCAAGACAAAATAATTAAAAGCGATAAAACAATTAACACCATTAAAATAATAACATACTATACATAACATCACGCCTGTAATCCCCGAAGGGTTAGGCAGAGGTGTACCTAATAGTAGGCGTGATGTTATGTTATGTATCTTATTATTTTAATGGTGTTGAGACCTCGAGGACGCCTTGGAGACTGATTATGTCATTTACCTGATGGTGGACTCCAAAGGTAAGTAAAGGATCTCATTGACGGCACTGCGTAGAATCGTCGTGTTTGGACTCATTTGAAAGAGCTCGAGGAGGCCTTAGAGACTGTTGATGCCATTTACTTGACGGTGGACTTCGAAGGTGGGTACTGGATCTCATTGACAGCGCTGCGTAGAACCATCGTGTTTGGGCTCATTTGAAAGAGCTCGAGGAGGCCTTGGAGACTGATGGTGCCATTTACCTGATGGTGGTCATTCTAGCTATATCCGTCACTGTGAACCGATAAGCACTTAGCTGGTCATCATCAGACCTTCAAAATGTATCATGTAGTAGCATCCGTGCTCAATAAGATAAAATCTGAAAGCTAAGTCATTCTAACTACATCCGTCACTGAGAACCGATAAGCACTTAGCTGATCATCATCATACCTTCAAAATGTATCATGTAGTAGCATCCGTGCTCAATAAGATAAAATCTGAAAGCTAGGTCATTCTAACTACATCCGTCACTGAGAACCGATAAGCACTTAGCTGATCATCATTAGACCTTCAAAATGTATCATGTAGTAGTATCCGTGCTCAGATCGATAAAATTTGAAAGCTAGGTCATTCTAGCTATATCCGTCACTGAGAACCAATCAGCACTTAGCTGGTCATCATCAGACCTTTAGAATGTATTATGTAGTAGCATCCGTGCTCAAATCGATAAAATTTTAAAGCTAGGTCATGCTAACTACGTTCGTCACTGTGAACCGATAAGCACTTAGCTGGTTATCATCAGACCTTCAAAATGTATCATGTAGTAGCATCCGTGCTACAAGAACGACTACAATTGTTTTTTGCTACAATTGTTTTATCGCTAAAATAATAACATACATAACATAACATCACGCCTACTATTAGGTACACCTCTGCCTAACCCTTTGGGGATTACAGGCGCGATGTTATGTAATGTATGTTCTTGTTTTAATGGTGTTAATTGGTTTATCGTTTTAATTATTTTGTCTTGAGAATTTCGTTTGATGGAAGATGGAGATCTGGATTACTGATGATGTCTCGTACCTAATTGTGGACTCCGAAGGTGGGTATAGGATCTCATTGACGGCACTGAGTAGAACCATCGTGTTTGGACTCATTTGAAAGAGCTCGAGGAGGCCTTGGAGACTGATGATACTAGCAACCTGATGGTAGACTCCGAAGGTAATTATAGGATCTCATTGATGGCACCACGTAGAACCGTCGTCTGTGGACTCATTTGAAAGAGCTCGAAGAGGCCTTGGAGACTGATGGTGCCATTTACCTGATGGTGGTCATTCTAGCTATATCCGTCACTGTGAACCGATAAGCACTTAGCTGGTCATCATCAGACCTTTAAAATGTATCATGTAGTAGCATCCGTGCTCAATAAGATAAAATCTGAAAGCTAGGTCATTCTAGCTATATCCGTCACTGAGAACCAATTAGCACTTAGCTGGTCATCATCAGACCTTCAAAATGTATCATGTAGTAGCATCCGTGCTCAGACAGATAAAATTTGAAAGCTAGGTTATTCTAACTACATCCGTCACTGAGAACCGATAAGCACTTAGCTGGTCATCATCAGACCTTCAAAATGTATCATGTAGTAGCATCCGTGCTCAATAAGATAAAAGCTGACAGCTGGAGCATTCTAACTATATCCGTCACTGAGAACCGATAATCACTTAGCTGGTCATCATCAGACCTTCATAATGTATCATGTACTAGAATACGTGCTCAGATAGATAAAATTTGAAAGCTAGGTCAATCTAACTACATCCGTCACTAAGAACCGATAAGCACTTAGCTGGTCATCATCAGACCTTCAAAATGTATTAAGTAGTAGCATCCGTGCTCAGACAGATAAAATTTGAAAGCTAGGTCATTCTAACTACATCAGTCACTGAGAACCGATAAGCACTTAGGTGGTCATCGTCAGACCTTCAAAATGTATCAAGTAGTAGCATTCGTGCTCAGTTAGCTGAAAGCTGGAGCATTCTGACTATTTCCGTGACTGAGAAGCGATAAGCAGTTACCTGGTCTTTATCAGACCTTAAGAATGTATCGTAGGAGTACCTGTGCTCAATGAAATAACTAATAAAAGCTAGGTTATTACTTCATTAGTCAAAGTGTATAATTTATTATTAAATATTTTATTCATACATTATGATGTACTCCAAGAGAAACAAAATATTATGTTAGGCAAATACGATGACCACTCTGCGACACATTTCTGTTCTTTGTTACGTTTTTCTGTAGTACAGTCGTTGGCCGGTAGGGGCCGAAAAATAAACAAAAGCCAGTACAGAGGTCAAATCGTCAAAGTCATCCACTGCTGTGATCCCCTTAACAGCGTGTACGTGTCGCATACTTACAGTCACTTTTTACAGGATCCTAAAGTTTTTCAGTAATACTCGTAATGCCAGTCCAATACATTTTCTCCTATAGTATCGTTTTTCTAAAACTTTGAAATGCTCTTATCATTATGTCAGCATTAGATGTCTTATCCGGAGGATTAGAGTTAACCATAAGATTAGACAGTTATACCAACTCATGTAATTTTACAACTTCAAACCTATGATCTCACTATGGTACTCGTAATTATACCATTATCTAACAACATGTCATAATTAGGCATAAAGTGACGAATGTTTACTTACTTTAATCGTTGTTTTAACCAAGAAATTGAGGAAGATAGCAGAATGAAAACATCCTGATTTCGTGTTGTTTTTCTCAGTATTTCTAAATGTTATGAGAGATTTGTGAAATTAATCATGTGTTTAATATGTTGTAATGGATATGTGATACGTCCATTCTTGTTCATTTTGTGCTGATGAGCGAGGATAGGTTTCACGCGATAACTTTCTGACCTGGCGCATAATAATTATTGTCTTGACAAAACAATGACATCAATTATAATGAATTGTAAAACATGATTATAGGTAGTAATAAAAATTATAATTGTTGCGGGTTGTTCGAAAGATGTACCGTGGCCCCGGACACAAAGAGCTAAGAAGGAATATGGGTAGTTTTTAGTCAGTAGAAGTCTGACACTCCCTTCCGCTCCGCCTAGATCGGGAGGAGTCATTTTAATGTTTTCATTTATTAGTGACTGTCTGTCATAGAAAAACTCTTGGAACATTTTTCAAAGCAGTTTCTTAGTTAGGTAACTTTAACAACTCTCGACGGCCACGTCCGATCTATATAGAGAAGAATGGGCAAGACAATACATAGACACCCTTTTGAATATTTTTTTTTTACATGATTTTGGTAACAGTATTCATATTAAGATTATACGTACAGATATATGAGAAAGATGAGCACATGGCGGCAGGCATATGGCGTGTCTCCCCAGACAATGGCCCACCTTCTATCTGGCGCTGCATTCCATGACGCCTGCACACTTGACGATCTTAATGACAACATCAGCCAGCGGAGTTTGCATAGCAGAACTTTGAGCGAATCGGCCATCGACACGCAGAGAAGAAAAACAGCGTCCTAGAGTAAAAAATAAAACAAATAAACATCAACAACACGAGCAAACCTTCTGTCCTACTTGCCCACTGTGGAAGATTAAGCAAAAAAGGTGGGAAGGCATTTTGATAAGGGCCCTTAATTGTGTATTCTTGAATGATGAAGAGTTTCTGATTCTATACGTTGTTAGCTTCGACGCGCAGGAATGCTTACATTGTGCGTTTAAACGTATGTCGTGGTCACATACTAATTTATGTGCTTATGTATTATGTATGTAGGGCTTTCTATGTTAATTTCTGGTATTCACGGCACCGTAGGACGAAAGAGTTTACCAGAGCAAAGTGCGTCGTGATCTAGCTCGCGGTGGATAATGGCGAACTCCTTTTCATAGAGAGGAACCCCTGTATCCCAGCCGTGGGAAAATTATTACGCCGGTTGCATATTGTTCCAATTTTAAGGGTTATACTATGCTAGTATTATTATTCATTCTGTGGTTATACTTATAAGTTATTATTATTATTATAGCTAGCCTATGTTGTCCCACTGCTGAGCAAAGGCCTCCCTCCATTCCTTCCAACGGTCACGATTCTGTGCAACGTCTCTCCAATTCTCAAGGAAGACATCCAGTTCGTCCCGCCATCTCCTTCGTGGTCTGCCACGACCTCGTGTAACTGTTTCAGGGCACCATTCCTGAGCTTTACGGGCCCACAGCTCGTTCGGTTCACTTATAAGTGACTAATAAAATATAAGAAACTTTGAAAGATTTATTCACGCCCAATCAGGCGGCAACTGAAACGTATTCAGCTGCTCCCGGTTAAGTTAAATCTGTTACTAGAAGCCAAACAACACAAACCAAAGTCAGACAAGGGGGCCTAGACAAAATCCCTTTTTTTGTAAGCGTTAACGCTAACGGAAAGATCAAATTGTATTGAGTTGACATTAGCTTTAGAGATGACATCACGTGACATCTCTAAAGCTAATATCAACTTCATACGTTATGCGTTAACGCTTACAGAAAAGGGATTTTGTCTAGGTCCTCTGGGCATAGCAACAGAAGCAACTTTTACACAATTTTTTTACTACAGATAAAATCGACTATGAGGGATATTAATTATCGGGGCTACGGGTTGTTCAAAAGAGATACCGCAGCCCCGGACACAAACATGGGTAGTTTTTAGTCAATAGAAGTCTGAAACTGTTCCCTTCCACTCCGCCCAAAGCAGGAGGAGTCTTTTGACGACCCTTGCTAGAAAATATACTTCCGTCTTTTTAGGTGCAGTGTGCCATGTATTCGCGTGAGGAAACAATAAGCCATCAAGGTAGGTAACTAATCTCTTATTAACCCATGAAGTGGACACGCGTCGTATTACAACTTTACAAGACAGATACATAGTGTGGAATCTAGAGCACTGACTGTAGGTATAATAGAAATCTCATATCAGCAAATTGCAGGGGCAAAGGTTATTTTATGGTCTGCGTGCTTATCATTTCAAGGGAGCATACTATACAGGTAGAATATTATCCTAGAAGTGTAGGTATATCTCTAAGACAGTGGTTCCCAACCTTTTAAACCGATTTTACCCCTTTTTTTATGATGGGTGGAAAATCATCAAATGACCCCTCCCGCTCTTGGGCAGAGCGAAAGGGAGTGTCAGTTCGCAAGCATCACTGCTTCGCAGAAGGAGGCGACGTCGTCCCATTCCTCCTCGCCCCGGACCATGACTTGCACCAGGGCACCGATTTTACCCCTGCCAATAGTTACCGATCGACTGTTATCAAACCAAACAAAACTAGCAAATAGGTACAAAATATTTTAATGAATCACTAATTACCAGTGGCGGATTTAAACATTAGCCGCCCGTGGGCTATTTAGATTTTACCACCCCTACTGACCTCTGCAATACGATACCCTAGCTCGTCATCTGCCTAGACTTTTCCCAATTATGTTGGGGTCAGCTTCCAGTCTAACCGGATGCAGCTGTATTAGCAAACAAGCCACACTGGTGAATATATCACAACTTGAAGTTCTATTTCCGTACCATCAACATCCATCATCCTAACACAAAAACTCACGGATCAACAAACTCACCAAAACTTAGCTTATTTATAAACCTATTACTTACTTATTCAAATCGATGAATGGTGTCTCGTCATCCCATGGCTTAGCAACAGCGCTGGCTGCACGGTTGGGGTCGGCAGAGGTGACTGAACAGGTTCCGTCCTGGCTCAGATCTGACGCGCGCTATGCCTGCATTCCGTTGCGAATTCTGCACAGACTTTTAATTTTTGTTTTTGAACGCTTGATGTGGGAATTAGGATGTTGGTTTATTTGTGGATAGAAATGTAGGGAAATCTTTCCCAGTAGCAGCCATGGAGGCTGGATTTGTGCCCGGTTGATGTCAATAAGCTCGCCACCTATTCCATGGATTTAAAACATAGCTTGTGAAATCTAGGTGTACAATTAGGTATACCTCCGTCTTACCCTACATATGTATAGTATATGGTCTATATATGTATACTATAGACCTACCAGCATTAAAATGCAAGCAATGTGACAATGTCCCTTACGTTACACCATGTTTATGGCACAATAAAGACGCTTATGTTGCTGAGAGGCCGTTTAAGAGGGAACAGGTACAAAAAATAGGGACCTATTTGAAGAAACCATTGCCATCGGGATGCATCCAGCCTGCCTCCAAAGATAGTGATAGGGACAGCTGCAGCTCAGACCGTTTCTATCACAAAATTTTTATGAGATTGGCGTTTCGTATTCCACTTTTTCTCTTCAAAAACGGAACCGGTTCGAATTGTTACATTAAAATGCCTGTGTTCCTATCAATTTCTTATGTTTTAAAAGTTTTTTGAATTTGTCTGCTAGTCCTCTAATCACCCCGTCGGGGCTGCGGGTTGTTCGCAAGAGGTACCGCGGCCTCGACATGAAGGGCTAAGAAAGAACATGGGTGGTTCTTATTCAGTAGAAGTCTGACACTCCCTTCCGCTCTTGGGCAGAGCGGAAGGGGTTATTTTATGATTTTCCACCCACCATAAAAAAAAGTCCTAATTACCGTCGTCAAAAGTTGGGAAAAGGTTAGGCAGATGATGACTATGATAACAAGTGATTAAACATATTAATGTGTGGAATGTGGTGTCAGAGTTTCAAAAGACGCCATTTAATTTACTAGTAATTAATCTTGTTCAAATACTACTAATTGAAGTTAGTTCATGACGGGTGTCGTTCGTCATTGTCCCACTTCATATAGATAAGGGCGATGGGGCTTTTAATATCTTTATATTTTATATTTATGAGATCAAGATACGAAGAGGTGTGGTAGTAAAAAGATAAAAAAACAACGACTTCGAAATGGTTTTTTTTAATTTTTGAGTTGGTTTTGTACCTAAGATAAATCTGATAACTGCGGTCTACATTATGTTTAGATTGACCTTATTTTGTGACAAATTAAAATATTTTATAACATTTATTTAGGTACCTATTTGCTGTAAACGATTGAATAACGAAAATAACCTTTAAATTGTTAACAAAATTCGATATATATCTATACTTATTACTTATAATATTATAAAGCTGAAGAGTTTGTTTGTTTGTTTGTTTGTTTGTTTGTTTGTTTGTTTGTTTGTTTGAACAGGGTAAACTCTGGAACTACTGGTTGGAATTGAAAAATTCTTTTAGTGTTGGATAGTCCATTTATCGAGGAAGGCTTTAGGCTATATAACATCACGCTACGATCAATAGGAGCGGAGCATAAATGAAAAATGTTGCAAAAACGGGAAAAGATATTCCTTTTTGAGAGCTTCCGTTGCGTGCGCTGCGAAAACAGTTTAAGTTACGTAAATATCATGTGTGAAGGAATTGTTCCCCTTTAAAAGTTCTAAAAAAAAGTCCGCGATAGCATATGTTTATCTTTTAAGATTGACTCACTGTAACCATTTTTTAATAATTAAATGTTAGGTTAAAAATAATGGTATTTTGCGAAGTTTATCTAACCCATATGGTATTAATCTATATCTATATAAATGTGTTTGTTAGCACGGAAATTTAATATAGAATATTTGTGCCTTTTAGTCTATACAGTTTAAACAAATATCTTAGAAGATATCGCAATGTAAAAATATACGGGCGACAAAATAATTAGCGAGTGGCAGTCATTCGGTCCGGTGCGGTAGGTGCGTGGGGATTCTGGCCTCTGGGGGCTCCGGAGAAATTCAAAATATTTACTACACCATAATGTTTACAAGTACAAGGTGTTACTGTATATTAAACAGTAAGAGATATCTATAGTAAATGTCACTTTAATAATATAATCGAAGCCAATCTAAACTAATAGGTATTATAAAGAGGAAAGGTAAGATTTTTTGTTTGTTACGAGTACGATTTAACTCAATTTAATTTGTTGGATAGTTGAATTATCGAGAAAGGTTATAAGCAATATTATGTGACGCAGACGAAGTTGTGTGGGTCAGCTAGTCTATACTAATATTATAAAGCTGAAGAGTTTGTTTGTTTGTTTGTTTGTTTGATTGTTTGTTTGAACGCGGTAAACTCTGGGACTACTGGTTGGAATTGAAAAAATCTTTTAGTGCTGGATAGTCCATTTATCGAGGAAGGCTTTAGGGTACATAACATCACGCTACGATCAATAGGAGCGGAGCATAAATAAAAAATGTTGCAAAAACGGGAAATTATATTCCTTTTTGAGAGCTTCCGTTGCGTGCGCTGCGAAAACGGTTTAAGTTACGTAAATATCATGTATGACGGAATTGTTCCTCTTTAAAAGTTCTAAAATAAAGTCCGCGACAGCATATGTTTATCTTTTAAGATTGACTCACTGTAACCATTTTTTTATATTAAAATGTTAGGTTTAAAAGAATGATCTTTTGCGAAGCTTATTTAACCCATATGGTATTAATCTATATCTAAATAAATGTGTTTGTTAGCACGGAAATTTAATATAGAATATTTGTGCCCTTTACTTTATACAGTTTAAACAAATATCTTAGAAGATATCGCAATGTAAAAATATACGGGCGACAAAATAATTAAGCGCGTGGCAGTCATTCGGTTCGGTGCGGTAGGTAGGTACGTGGGGATTCTGGCCTCTGGGGGCTCCGGATAAATTCAAATTCAAAATATTTACTACAAAATGTTTACAAGTACAAGGTGTTACTGTATACAGTAAGAGATACCTATAGTAATTGTTACTTTAATAATATAATATCGAAGCCAATCTAAACTAATAGGTATTATAAAGAGGAAAGGTAAGATTTTTTGTTTGTTACGAGTACGATTTAACTCAATTTAATATGTTAGATAGTCGATTTATCGAAAAAGGTTATAAGCTATATTATGTGACGCAGACGAAGTTGTGTGGGTCAGCTAGTTTATAATAATTTGGTTACAAAATAAATGTGACAGTCGTCGGGTGTCTCCTTCATCATCCTTAGTCTTACCGGATGCGGCAGAATACAAGTATTTTTAATAGAGCGACAGCCCATCTGCGAAACCATAGGCTGAAGTCACTCAATTTATCATTCAGTTAACAATTCAATAAATTTTAAATTCTAAAAATGTGCATTATCGCCCTTCTTCCCATCCACCGGAGCCGGTCTCGATCCCTGTGCGCATGAGACGATCTACCACATGCACATACATCCCATACGTCACTTATAGACATTTGTCTGTCTGTCTGTCTATCTGTGTGTGTGTATGTAAGTCACAGGTCAAATGGTGGTCAGGTTGGAAATTAGTCTCATATGAGCATTTAATCGTATTAAGTTTCGTCGCCAATTATGCCGAAGCTGGCGAAGCATCAGTTTTGCAATGCAATTATCATTTAAGTATGCTGAGTTTTTTGTCAGATATTAAATGGTTGATGTCTGTAGCATGAGAACAAAAAGTTGATTGCTATATTTAACCAATCATACTATTCTAACGTTTGATCACGTGGTATTTTTGACTGTCCCATTAGTCAAGCTTCACTACTGAGCTTGAGATCCTATTATACTTCCAGGGTTGCAATGGGAGCAATGTCATTGGGATTTTCAATCTAGATTTTCTTAGTAGCAGCCTGGAGTCTTGATTCAAACCTGGTTTGCAGCGATTGGCTTGCCTCCTAAATAATATAAAGGTTGCTAAATGTGGGTGTACTAGATATCTCTTTATACACCTCTTCTAAAACCATCAGGAGACTCGATGTGATGTTATATTCTGTAATGTTTTGCACATAACTTATTCCATAATTGGTTAAACGGTCAAAGCCAGTCATGTCTGCATTAATAATTACATAACTGATATCTGAGACACTAATTACTGACGTTTCTTTGTGTGCGATGATGTAAGTCACTACTTCATTAGATAACCGTGGTTTACTTTTGCTTACGTCCAAACTGGGGGTACTATATAGACGACATTATTGGCTATCGCGAACCTGGAACCAAGATTTGTAGACTAAGGACCTGTTTCACTACCTACGATTAATTTCCCGTTAACTTACTTGGCAGATAATATCATACAAATTCTGTTACATTTTGAATTTATTGGTTAAGTAGTGGCTTTTCGGAAATCGTGAAATAGGCCAATATGTTGGAAAAGTCAAACTGTATTTGATTGACATAAGCTGCATAAAGCCTTATGTCAATTCTTTGACACTTCTCGAGGCGTTCTGAGTGAGGTTGGCACAGGAACGTGGTGATTGGCACAAGAAAAGAGCCAGTAGCTCATGCCCAGCTGTGGGCGAAATCAGGATGTGGTTGGAATAAAGGTTAAGAAAATAACATGACAATGATAACCCGTAGTTAATTTGCAACTATACGCAAAACAAAACTTTGATAAAACAAATGTTGTGTAAACTGACGTGTGTGCATCTTTAGGTATTGCAATTGTCATTCTGCCTTCTATACAGCAAAACCAATATTGTTTTATCTTTAACTAGCTGGTGCCCGCGGCTTCACCCGCGTGTATGTCGGTCAATTTAATACTAAAACCTTCCTCTTAAATCACACTATCTATAAAAAAAATCGCTTCAAAATCCCTTGCGTAGTTTTAAAGATTTAAGCATACATAGGGACGGACAGACAGCGACAGCGACTTTGTTTTATACTACGAGTATGTAGTGATATTATGATAGTGACGTTATGACTTGAAGTCTAAATTAAGAATAGAATAACAATACATAAATAAGGATTAACAATAAAGTAAGCCGCAGGTGCTCATTAAATAATACAATAAATTTTAATCAATATCCTTCTATTAATAAAGCGCCGTACATTCGTGATCCGAACAATGGCCAATGAGTCCAATAAGCTAATATCTATAGATTTTTAATTTATCTTTTTCCCTAAAATAATAGAAATAACATAAAAATATACTCTTTGCCAACCTTCCAATCCCCGGCCCACTATCACCAAAAATTACTCTTAAAACATAGCAATATTAGTCATTATTGTAAAATAATGATGTCTCTGTTAACTTTAAAAAATTGACAGAAACTAAACGAGGTTTTTGCTGTTAATGACTTTTACTGCAAGCGGACCTAAAGATTATTATAATTAGAAATTTCAGTAGCTCCGTTGTTCGCCGTCGCCGTGAGCAGGAATGCAGTCTTGCGGGCTCCGGACTAGACACACACAGACACACACATACAGGTCAACAGTGCATGCAGACAGGACTCTTGTGTGTGTTCGTAGATGTCTACTACGGGTGTCGAAGTCGCGCAGTTATCGAACGTCGAGTTTGGGCTGCGTAGGGATTTTCAGGGTGTGAATTGGTGCGCGATTTTTATGAAGATGTTTGAAACTATCTTCTTGAAGTGTTATTGTTTTTTTTGTTTGAAATCTTAGCCTGATGTGAGGGAAGAAAATGTAGATTGGTTGCCATTCTTGTATTTTAATCATTATATAGAGAAAAGGTGGCTTGTTCGAATAGTTTACAAAAACATGGCTCACTCATTCTTAATTGGGGCTACATACCTAATGGATGCTAGAAGATGTGACTCTATTAATTCAACGTTTTCAAAGGAACACGCAAAAGATCAGAAGAAATAAATTATGCAGATGATGCTGCTGGAAAATGAGAACTTTTTAGGGTTCCGTACCTCAACCTGAAAAAACAGAACCCTTATAGGATCACTCTTGTGTCTGTCTGTCTATTTGTCGGACCATTGCTCCCCCCCATTATCTCCGAAACTACTGAGCCTAAAATTTTGACAAAAATACAGAAATTAGTTCAACACTTATAGATTACAGGAAAACCTATAAGAAGTCTATGGTGCTAAAATAACATGGAAAATCTCTCAATATTACGATGGTACGGAACCCTTCATGTGCAAGTCTGACTTGCACCAGGCCAGTTTTTTTTAATGTAAAAGACATAGACAATAAACATCATAATTATATAACAAATAACCCTGCAAATATATTCACATTATCAAATTAACTTTTAACAAGCATAACCAATCGAGTGATAACCAAGTGAGAACCACATGACCTACAAACTCATAGTACCTCACCAAACCACTGCGCCTGTGTTAGTGTATAGTTGTATAGGTAACACAGACCACACAACACATTCGCAATTTTTTACACACGAGACACGACCAAACAGGTTACAGCATACAGCACATAATCTTATGTAAGAATAATACATAACAGCTATGTTAAACGTGCGATGCATATCGTCACGAGGTAAATGGGAACGATTTAATAAGATATGTTAAGGAAAACGGGATAATAATAACTTGTAACTAATAAAGGTATCGGAAAAGTTTATGAAGTTAGTATATTATTATGTTTACGAGCTGTTTCCTCTGTTGGTAGTATTACACCAGCAGTCAGCACCCATACTCTTTACCATCATACTACAGGCTAGAAGCTGTTGAAGCTCCATCACTAATCTGCAATAGTGGTAGGGTGAGAGCACTACATCAACTCTTGTTAGAACTGCAGACTACGCATGGAACTGTCTTTGGGAGAACAATAACAAAGTAACCTAAGTTTGCTTTTTGTTAGCTTTGTGATAAATGATATTTACTTCTTAAAATGTGTTTCGTACCTGACTACTCTGAGAAGAAACAAATTCAGAAGTGACTGTCTCTTATTGATCCAGACATAATCTTGGTCAACTCACATGAGAACTATGTGAGGTGTACTGTCTGAGATGGTCTATGTCCTATCCAGTCAGTGTACGTTTGACATGATCTTACTGCCGAGCAATCGTGTTTAGGATGACCTTTTTTTGTTTTTGGAGGGTGGCATCAAATAACCCCTCCCGCTCTTGGGCAGAGCGAAAAGGAGTGTCAGACTTCTACTGACTAAAAACCACCCATGTTCCTTCTTAGCCCTTCATGTTGAGGCCGCAGTATCTCTTGCGAACAGCCCGCCCCGGCGGGGTTTAGGATGACCTGATACAAAAAAACGCAGCTTTTCAATGACCTCAATGGATACAAATTCAAGTAATTAAATGCTCGTCATAATTAAAGCCAATTTTAACCAGTCCAATGACGATCAAAATTGCCTTGAACAGTAAAATATCTTCATCATTTTCTATTAGGTAACTGCATGAAAACTTATCTTACGAATGATTTCGTATCATCGCTGATCAAATACAATTGATACAATATCTGAGTCAAGTCAGTCACGAATTGCTATTATTAACTGTGATGTGACAATTATTTGACAAATAATAATACATCACTGTGAAATAACACATTCAAATGGTCATGCTTCCGTAATAATTGTGGGTTTGTATTTGTCATTATAATTATAGTTAAGTAACGTAGTTTAGCAGTTTTCGATAGGGAAACTCCTTGACAATGTTGTTTCTGCTAAATTGATTTAGATTGTAATTGGTAACACAGTCAATTGCAGTCTATTGTTGTGTCTGCATAGGTCTTTCACAAACTGCACCAAAAATGCCATTTTCTTCGCTTTCTTAATCATCTGGTCGGTCCTTAGGGGATTATTGAACATCGGCTTATCGTTTTTCCAACTATTTTGCTACCAGATGCATCTAAATATCAGTAATTTACATGAAGCGACTGACTATCTCTCCTCCACAGCTTTTCTTATGTTATGTGTCTGTCTGTTTGTTCCGGCTTATCTCCGATACGGCTTGGTCATTTTTGAAGGTTTTTACTAGCAATAGCTGATGTTACACGGAGTTAGCATTAATAAAATTATTAGGTTTCCGTGCCCAAAAAAAATAAAATCCTAGAAATTGTTCTCAAAATTCGATTTCAATGAGGAAGTAATATTTCAATAATAATTTCACGTGGACAAAGTTCGCGGGTAACCGCGTCATAATTAATGATAACATTACATTTCACTAAACCTATTTAAATGAATGTCCATATCAAGATAATTAAAATGGAAATTAATTTAAATATGTACAATTAATGCAATACATAATTAAATAACTTGAACAATTACTTTAATTGAATAGTTCAAACTGATTTCCCTATATTGTTGCTATAGGAAAAAGCCTTTTTAAACATTATTTTGCATTCAATCATTTAATTAAAAAGTCTTCATGTGGCCGTGACATAGGCCTCCCCAGCGACCCCGCAAAGCATAGATCTTCGTCTTCCGCACCCATTTTTCATAGCTATCTTCTTAGAAGTCGACGGTTCATTTAGCTAGCGACGTTTTTTTCAGCGCTATGCACACCACCAGCTGCTAACTTTCTAATAAAGGCTAAGCATTGGTCATACAACGTGACAATGACGTTAGTCGTTTGGGGATATTCCCAGTGAATTTGTTGCAATGCTATATTTTAGTTTGTGGTTATTTTACATTTTTTTCTACTGGAAGTCAAAGAGATATTCTACCACCGAAAACCATAGTGAAAAGCCTAAAATGTATGGAATCGACTTAAGCTAACGATAAACATACCTATATTAAATGTCAGGCCTACTGATTGTCCCGTCGGGGCTGCGGGTTGTTCGCTAGAGATACCGCGGCCTCGACATGAAGGGCTAAGAAGGAACATGGGTGGTTTTTAGTCAGCAGAAGTCCGACACTCTCTTTCGCTCTGCCCAAGAGCGGGAGGGGTTATTTGATGATTTTCCACCCGCCAAAAAATAAAAAGGCCTACTGATTGTTGTTTCAGGACCACGAAACGCTTTGAAATCGATTACAGAGACATGAGCTATGCATTAATTCTCAACGTTCGCGATGAGACGGATTTCTTTAAATTCCTCTTATCACTTATTCATCATTGATTGTAATACAGTTGTTACAGTCATTACACGCCTATCCTTTTTCCAACTACGGGATGCGAATACATGGAGTACCGCCTATGTGTTTGTTGTTTATTTATGTTCTTTCTCCAAAATTTGTTTACTGATATCATGATACACTTTTTAGGGTTCCGTAGTCAACTAGGAACCCTTATAGTTTCGCCATGTCTGTCTGTCTGTCTGTCTGTCTGTCTGTCTGTCTGTCCGTCTGTCCGTCCTCGCTTAATCTCTGTGACCGTTAGCACTAGAAAGCTGAAATTTGGGACCAATATGTGTATCAATCACGCCGACAAAGTGCTAAAATAAAAATTGGAAAAAAATGTTTTATTAGGGTAGCCCCCCTATATGTAAAGTGGGAAGTGTTTTTTTTTTTAATTTTAACCCTAATGTGTGATATATTGTTGGAAAGGTATTTAAAAATGAATAGGGGTTTACTAAAATCATTTTTTGATAATGTCAATAATTTCGGAAATAATCGCTCCAAAAGTAAAAAACAAAGCGTCCCCCCCCCTCTAACTTTTGAACCATAAGTTTAGAAAATACGAAAAAAATCTGAAAAGTAGAACTTTATAAGGACTTTCTAGGAAAATTATTTTGAACTTGGATGGAAACAACAGATGGAAACTGCAGTTAACCAATATAATTTGGTCCCTGAATCGTATGAGCGCCTATACAATCCAGAGGTCAAGTTTCATTTCCCGTATTTTTTTTTTAACTTCGTTTACATAATATTTTATTATCCTGAACGTATCTTTTTTCAAACAAAAAAATAATTATTAAATAAGTGGGAACACTTATTGTGACGGACGGGAAACTACGGAACCCTACACTGAGCGTGGCCCGACACGCTCTTGGCCGGTTTTTATTATTGAGTTGTGTCTGTAGTCAATCGTAATATTAACTTACACCTTACTATTGTATCGAGTCTGGTTCTTCTAACCTCACAGACAGATGTGTTGCTGGGGAGTTTGTTCCGCCACTTCTTCTTTCCAGCTAAAACACTAGGAAGTGTCGAAGGGTGGGCGTTTTGGGGGGCTGTCTCTTGTAAATAAGTAAAGTAAATTTTGACGTTCGAAAAGTGCTGATTATCACCCTAGTTTGAATAAATGACTTTTGATTTTGACCTTCACATCCCAGTTAGTACTGGGTGATACGATAGACCTTACTAACTGCGGTACTCAGAGATATTTAATGATTACTTAAGCAGTCACTTAGTAAAGATTTGACTTACTTTTGTATGACAAAACTGTCAAAACCTTTACTAAGTGATGGCCTAACTAATCATTAAAGCTCTCTGAGTGCGTCAGTTAGACTGGTTGTCAGACTTCCGAGCCACTGACCTGTAACAACTGTCAAAATCTACAAATGACATCAATCAGCAGGAAACAACGGCTATGTGCTTTCGAACCACAGAGAAGTCGATATGGAATAAAAGGTCAGTCATCCATGCGTACGCGTGTTATTATTTGGCCACGTGTTCACAAAGGTGCTACAATGACATAATCAATAAATGACATGTGTACATGTCATTTAATTCGTAATTATTAAAAATTCGTAGACAGTTTGATCGGCAAAATTTCTTGTAAATATTGTTACGAGCTGGGTATGGGATAAATAAAAACACTACCAATTAAACACACGAATTAACTTTATTAAGCACAAAACACTTAATACACAATCACAAAAACACTACTGAACACTTTATCGCACTAGATATCTCTTCGAACCTTCCGTTGTCTCGCTTTAAAAGTAGACTGACTGCTCCGACCTCTGTTGGTCCTTTTATACTCAAACACACAAAAGAAGTTCGAGAAAATTCCCTATTATTAACTAAAAATGAATTCAATATTCACAAAGAATAATAACTAAAAAATATACTTAAAGATAAAAGAACCAACAAGGAAGAAGTTACGTTACGCACTCGGCATACGGTCGAAATTACAATGGCAATTATGTCGCCGACGCCCGCCGTGCTGACCTTGTAAACATAATGGAAATATACCTACAGAATTTACTGGAGTGTTTTAGGCACAACACAATTATGAGCGAGGTTTCTTGAAGGTTCTAGATGACCGACGTAACACTGCCCCCTCCTTAGACATGCTCGTCCCGAGCATCATTGGTCCCGTAGTATCGCGCCAATCGGTCTACATGCACAATCTTAGGCGCACCTCGCGGACCCTTCTGTATTCGGTAGGTGACATCGTTGATCCTGGTCACAACTCGGTATGGTCCATCCCATTTTGCTTGCAATTTCGGAGACTTTCCCTTGCTCCGCACTGGGTTATGCAACCACACCAGCGAACTTTCGTCGAAACCACTACTGTTTGCTTTCCGGTCATAACGAGTCTTCATCTTCTCAGACATCTGTTGTCCGGAATGCCTAATATGCTCATACACATCATTTAAGTTATTACGCAGGTCATTCGCGTAATCCGTTACACTGCGTGGGACATCAGGGGGAGTTCCAGTGATTAAATCTGCAGGCAATCGTAATTCCCTTCCAAAGTTTGCGAAAGCTGGAGTTACGGTCGTACTTTCGTGAACTGCACTCCGATAGGACAGAAGAAACGGCTGTATGTGTTTGTCCCAATCCTTTTGCCTGCTTTCCACAACTTTTGCCAGATATCTCTCCAACGTTTGGTTGAATCGTTCTACCATTCCATCGGATTGTGGGTGGTAAGAGGTGGTTCTGGTTTTGTGTGTACCCATCAATCGACAAGTCTCCTGGAAAACTTGCGATTCAAAATTCCTTCCTTGATCGCTGTGAATTTCTAAGGGTACTCCAAAACGACAGAAGACTTCCTGAACCAATTTATCTGCGACTGTAGTAGCTTCTTGGTTAGGGATGGCGAAGACTTCTGGCCACTTTGTGAAGTAGTCCATGACAACCATGAAGTACTTGTTTCCGCTGTCACTTTCTGGAAATGGTCCCGCAACGTCCAGTGCTATCCGCTCCCAGGGGGCTCCAACGTTGTAAACTTTTAATGCACCTCTGCTTCGTGTGTGAGGTCCTTTCACAGCCGCGCAGCTGGTACATTTGCGACACCAGTCCTCCACATCATCTCGACAGTGAATCCAGTAAAAGCGCTCTCTGATCTTCAGTAGAGTCCTTTTTACCCCCATGTGTCCTCCTGAGCATCCATCATGATAGAGCCGTAAAACATCCGGTACCTTAGCTTTAGGGACAACCATTTGTAGATGACAGCTGTCCCCTCGAGCGTTTTCCCATTTACGGCACAAGACTCCATCCTGGATCTCCAAACTGTTCCATTGTGCCCAATAACTTTTCGTGATGGAACTCATCGCAGCCACATCACTCCACTTGGGCTTCGGAGCACCAGCTTTAATCCAGTCGAAGATTGGCTTGATGTCCGGGTCATTTTGTTGAGCCTGTTGTAGGGTCTCCTTCCATTCATCGCTGAGATCCGTTCTAAGCATCCTCACGGGCACTACTTCTTTAGTCTCTTGCCTGGCACAGTGCTTGCAGTCTTCAGGACAAGGTCTTCTTGACAAGGCGTCTGCGTTACCGTGAGTTCTGCCACTGCGATGTTCAGTTACGTAGTCAAACTCTTGCAGTAGTTCAATCCATCTCGCCACTTGCCCCTCTGGATTCTTGAACTGTAATAGCCACTTCAATGCAGCATGGTCAGTTCGTAATTGGAATTTCCGTCCCAACAAATATTTACTGAAGTGCTGCAATGTCTTCACTACAGCGAGCAGCTCTCGTCTCGTTACGCAGTAATTTCTTTCCGGTTTGGATAAAGACTTGCTGAAGTAAGCTATAACAACCTCCTGATTTCCTTTCCGTTGAGATAACACGCCCCCAATTCCAGTATTACTTGCGTCTGTGTCGACTATAAAGTCATGTTCAGTGTCAGGATATCCCAAAATAGGAGTATTGCACAGACGTCCCTTTAATTCTTGAAATGCGGCGTCGCAGTTCTCGTCCCAACAGAATGTTTGCTTTTCCTCAGTGAGTTTGTGTAGAGGTTTCGCAATATCGGCAAAATTCTTCACAAACCGGCGATAGTAGGAGCACAAACCCAAAAATGCTCTGACCTGTGTCTTGTCTTTCGGCACTGGCCAATCCTTGACAGCGACTACTTTCTCTGGATCTGTTTGAACACCTTCCCCCGAAACAATGTGTCCTAAAAAGTTCACTTGTTTTCTGAAAAACGAGCACTTCTTCGGACTCAACTTCAGGTTTGCTGTTTGGATCTTCGACAGCACTCGGTCGAGGTTTTTAAGGTGATCTTCAAACGTACGGCCCACAATAATTATGTCGTCTAGATAGACAAGACATGCATCACCAAACAATCCGGCAAGTACTTGCTCCATCAGCCTTTCAAACGTTGCAGGAGCATTACACAATCCAAAAGGCATAACTTTAAACTGCCACAACCCTTTTCCTGTTGAGAATGCAGTCTTTTCTTTATCCTTTGGGTCTATTTCTACCTGCCGGTAACCACTTTTCAGGTCTAATGTGGTAAACCACTTCATTCCCGTCAGCGTATCCAGAGTGTCATCGATCCTAGGCAGTGGGTAGCTGTCCTTTTTCGTGACGTCATTCAGTCGTCGATAGTCCACACAAAAGCGCATACTGCCGTCCTTTTTCTTTACCAGGACCACAGGAGAACACCATGGACTGGATGAAGGCTCTATAACATCGTCCTTCACCATTCCCTCAATCATGGTTTCCACTTCTTTTTCCCGTGCAACTGGCAGTCTCCTTGGTCGCTGACGGATAGGTAACTCGTTGCCTGTATTAATTCTATGCTGAACTAGTCCAGTTCTCCCTATGTCAGCATCATTCGTAGAGAAAATACCGGCGTACTGAAGTAACATCTTCTTAGCCTTGTCCATTTCTCCTTCAGTTAAATGACAGTTGTCTAAAAGCGTTGACACGTCAAATTTTGCTCTACGAATTTGATTTCCGGTAGGTAGATCTTGCAATTGACGCATCCAAGCTACTTCCTCGCATGTGCCGATCAAGGTGCCCTTCTTAATCACTTGCTCCTTGTCACTTGGATTCAGGATACGTACAGCTGAGATGTTGTTGGCCTTTACCAGAGTTCGTGCCATCTTCCATGAAAACTCATTGTTCACCCTTTCTATCAGAACACTTCGATCTTTGTGTCCAGAGTTCTGTGGTAACTTGACTGGCACGATCGTTTCTGATCTGCGAGGAAGAACAATTTCCTTCAAGCAGTACACTTTCCCTGATGGTGCACCTTCCATGAAGACTTCCTCGGAACCACATTTCAACACTCCTTGGTCAATGTCGATCTCACAACGATATTTCCGCATGAAGTCCAAGCCCAAGATGCAATCGTCCACTATGTCGGCCACGATGACATTGTGCCGGTAAATTCCATCACCCAATTTTAACTCCACCTCCTTCTTCCCTCGGACGGTTATGTGCTGACCGGTTGCTGTTAGTAATTGTATACGGTCGTGGTTATTGAAGTAGTCCCCAAGAAACCGATTTGCTAGGTGTGAATTGACGACCGTGTGAGAAGCTCCAGTATCCAACGTCAGTTTGCATGGAGTTCCGTTGACTTCGCCCTTAATGGTCAGGCTGTTCCCGTCATGTGCTTGTGAGATCGAGATCCTCGGGGCTCTTTCAAAACCAGCCAGCACCCGCCCCCCAGTCCTGGCATTTACTCGTTTCCCTGCTGTGGGTGTGCAGTCACTTCAGCCACCTTTCCCTGCTGGGGTTGGTCTTCTCTTGGTGAGCTGCGTTTAGGACAGTTTGATCGAAGATGACCCCTTTCTCCACAAGTGTAGCACCTAGGGCTGTATCCTTGCGGGCGGTCGTGTACAGGTGACGCTACAACCTCCCTGACACGGTGCGTACGGTGGTCCTGCCTCACTGCCTCTACTTCTAAGGCATGGGCCAAGGCGTCTTTCAGCGTCTCGTGATGCCCAAGTCTCACAGCGGCTCTAACTTCCAAGTCGCGTATTCCATCTACAAACGCCTGTACCAGATTTCCATCAATAAGGGCAGGGGCGGACTGGTATGCTTTCCGAACCAGCTTTTCAACTTCCAGGGCCCACTGCTGTAGGTTCTCGGCACTACGTTGAACACGATCCTTTAATTTGGCACGATAGACGTGCTCCAGGTGCGCGTCGCCGTATCTAGATTCTAACCCCTCCAGCAGCTGTTCATAGGTCACATCCTTGCCGAGTGCTTCAAGAATGGTAAGGGCCTGGTCTCGGAGACCCAAGGTGAGCGCTGTCATGGCTTGCGCTTTGGTCCACCCATTCGCCTTCATAACGGCCTCAAATTGGATTTTATAGGCCGACCACGAAGATGTTCCGTCGAATGGCGGCACTTTAAACCCACGCACCGAAGGTGCAGGTGCAGCAATCACTGAAGTCACAGCCCCTTCTCCAACCTTAATTTCACTCAAGGCCTTCTTCACATCGGCGATCTGAATTTCAGCCTTTGCGATACGGTTATCGTGCTGCTGTACCTGCTCCTTCATCACGCTCAGCTCTTTGCCAACTGATGCGTGAAGATCTTTAATCAGGAGCATCTGTTCCTCTTGACGGCGAGCCTGCTCGTCCTTATCCCGTTGCAACTGTTCCTGCAAATGGCGAGCCTGCTCCTCTTGACGGCGAGCCTGCTCCTCTTGACGGCGAGCCTGCTCCTCCTTGTCCCGTTGCAACTGTTCCTGCAACTGGCGAGCCTGCTCCTCTTGACGGCGAGCCTGCTCCTCTTGACGGCGAGCCTGGTCCTGTAGCAGCGCCATTAAGGCGGACAAGTCAGGCGTCGCTAATGCTGGAGTAGCTCCAGATGGGCCAGCGACTGGCTCTGATGTAGGCTGGACACCGCCCGGTGTCTGTGTCGGGGAGTCTCCAAATCGCCTCTGGTCCATACCCTGCTGTCGCTGACTCCTCGTACGGATACTATCCGTGTCGTCCTTTGGTAGAATCGGCATTATTTATCCCTCACTTCTGACACCAAATTGTTACGAGCTGGGTATGGGATAAATAAAAACACTACCAATTAAACACACGAATTAACTTTATTAAGCACAAAACACTTAATACACAATCACAAAAACACTACTGAACACTTTATCGCACTAGATATCTCTTCGAACCTTCCGTTGTCTCGCTTTAAAAGTAGACTGACTGCTCCGACCTCTGTTGGTCCTTTTATACTCAAACACACAAAAGAAGTTCGAGAAAATTCCCTATTATTAACTAAAAATGAATTCAATATTCACAAAGAATAATAACTAAAAAATAAACTTAAAGATAAAAGAACCAACAAGGAAGAAGTTACGTTACGCACTCGGCATACGGTCGAAATTACAATGGCAATTATGTCGCCGACGCCCGCCGTGCTGACCTTGTAAACATAATGGAAATATACCTACAGAATTTACTGGAGTGTTTTAGGCACAACACAATTATGAGCGAGGTTTCTTGAAGGTTCTAGATGACCGACGTAACAATATCATGCTACTGTTACAAATTCTGATAAAACAGTCGTATTGTGTGGCAGAATGACATCATGACGAGGTTCAGTGTTAGATTACTGGCTTGAAGATGCGATTCATGTGAAGTTTTAGACTAGTGTGTGATGGCGACTTCGGTTCATAGGTAATTATGTTGATTGTCAATTTCCGGGACTTAATTTGATAAATGTTTCCGATAATTATGGTCTTTTCCGCATTGTCATATCCGTTATAACTAGTCTTTAAGTTACTGATCGAATTTGAATATAGCGGTAATAGATAGAGTAGCTTAGAATTTACGTCTAAATGATTCTTCTGTCATTTTATATCTTTACATCACTTTTTTTTTTTTTTTTTTAAAACGTTGCCCTACACTAGGAAATTCTCCTGTAGCGTGGGTGCGTCCACAAACATATAAACTAACATACACAAATACCCAAAACAACTATGAGCAGGCCATACAAATGCGGGGAAGGAACCCGCGACACGCAGCGCAGCAGTCCAATCGCTCAGCCACTGCGCCAACCGTGCCGTCAAATTACTTGGAATGGTATTATGCCGAAGCAGATGTGTC
Source organism: Diarsia brunnea (assembly GCA_949774965.1). Classification (NCBI taxonomy): domain Eukaryota; kingdom Metazoa; phylum Arthropoda; class Insecta; order Lepidoptera; family Noctuidae; genus Diarsia; species Diarsia brunnea. Next base: position 1,659,954 of record OX458998.1, on the reverse strand, counting down.
TTTCTGTATACCTACTTTTCTGGTGAAGTCCCATGTTATAAGCCTGTTCTGATAAACCACGGTACACAATCCCGGACTCCGGGCTGATAGTGAGACTTCTTTCATCTTACTTGAACCTAATGCCCTTGCGACCACTTGACTAAAGAAGGCCACGACGCAAAGGAAATAAAAAATGTAGGTAAGATGTAACAATTAAACTCCCAAGGGCGGATCCAGCTTTGGCGCCAGGAGGGGGTCACAGTCGTGGTCAAGTCAAGAACTTATAATTTAATTTTGATAACTATAGATACAAGTAAAAAGTAGGTATTTTATTAATGTACGTAAGTACTGTACTTAAAAATATTTATTATTTATTGTATACTTGAAAAACTTAAGACATAATAACTTGTACATATCACGTACATATTGCCATCTTCTCTTGAAGACATCCATCAGAGAAGCACTATCACGCACGGAATGAGGCAGTCTAATTAAATTCCATAACCGTGGTGAATAATTTGTCATAACAGCTAGAGGTATGTCGAGGGGTATGACGCAAAACTCCGCAAAAGTGAAGAGGTGGTACGACAAGGGTTTCTAACAAACAAAATAATATAGAAACAGACAAAATACATATATTTAAATAACAAAATCAATTTTTCTTTTACGTCTTCTCCCGAAACGCGTTATTACGTCATTTACGTCAATGGGTACGTTTTTATGAACGTGGAGAAGTGCCAGTCCGGTTAGGCCTGTGGGTTAGGCGATCTTCAACCATTGAAGATCTTAGCCACGATTTAATTCTGCGCAACGTAGAGAAAGACCTTTCTGCTGTCGCTACACTGACAGGTAGTGTAGCCATACTCAATACAATGACAATCACAGAGACAATCAATGACAGAGAGAGAGACAATAAATACGACATTCAACACAGTCGACAGGGACGACGTACGACGCGGGTTCTCTGTCCGACTCACATTTTATTGAAATTTAATTAATAAAAAATTCAACTTTCATATTTTTTCACAAATGAAATGGGCATTATTTAAATTATTGAATTTCCTATCTATTGGTGCAAATAAACCAATAAAACAAATAAAATTAACTTTTGAAGGAGATGAAGATTTACTTCTATTTTAGTGGTTTTTTTGTGAATTTTTAACCAAGTAAATACGAAGCTTAATAAAAAAAAAGGGGATTTTAAAGATAAAACATTAAAGAATTATGTGGACATTTACTTTTCATTTCCTTCAATTTTTGAGGGTATAGCATCTAAAGATAGCAAAAGAACGGGATAGGGTCCGGGAAACGCCTTAATTAATGCTCTTCAATCTAAATAATATATATATTTTTTTTTTTTTTTAAAAAAAACGTTGCCCCACATTAGGAATTTCTCCTGTATTGTGGGTGCGTTCACAAACATTTAAACTCACATACACAAATACCCAAATACCCAGACCCGGAACAACTATCTGTAGGTCATACAAATATTTGTTCCGTGCGGGGATCGAACCCGCGACACGCAGCGCAGCAGTCCATTGCTTGAGCCACTGCGCCAACCGTGCCGTCAGATATTGAAGGTGTGTAGTTACATAAAATCTGTATTTATTTTTATTTATTTTGTTTTTTTTTTTGTATGGTGACAAAATATATAAATAAAATCATTATGTTCAATTAGTGGTCCACCTAAGTCCTGGAACCAGCTCAGGGGGGGGTCATGACCCCCATGACCCCCCCCCTGGATCCGCCGTTGTAAACTCCCCCCTTTAATAAATTAGAATAGAACGTAATTGATCAAATAGATATTTGTGTTAACCTAATCAATAAGTAAAAACTGAAATAAAGGTGTGCTCGCCCGCAGTTCAACAATTTACCTTTATGTCGATAACAAGCGTATTTGCGATAACTGCTGATAACCCAAATAACAGCAATCATTGTATTACGAACACAATCACTCAATTAATTGCTATGAATTCTCGGTTATAACTGTAATCTCAATTTACTTTCATAAAAAAGTTTTTTGTTTTTTTTTAACTTATTGAAGCAAATTTACAGTCAATTTCTCAGTGAAAAACTTACGTACATGTACGTCATATTTTACAAAAATTAGCTTCAAAGCTTTATCGGGTTTTACCATGAGACATTTCCTAAACATTATTTTTCATCCGACTTTGCAGCCCAAATAATGAGCTTTGATTTAAATGATTGCCCATGGACTTAACCGTTCTTTTCGCTTTAGAATGGGCAATAACACAAACAAAATATTATGCGTTATGACTGAGGCAAAAGCTTATTTTTGTAGACTTTCCAAAGTCCCTATAATGACCTAATTGGAAAATAAATAATTCGTGTTTGAGTTTTCCTAAGGTGCTAATGGGAACACAATGGGTCGACTGGCGCATTCATTGTTCGAGTTGTTTCAGTGCTATCGCAGCATGGCCAGCTAGCTTGGTGGTTAGTTAGGTCGGTTAACATAGCTACCACTATTACATTTAAACCGTGTTGCTGAAGTTAAAGAAATCTTGAAATCATCACAGATATCGCACAGCTTAAACCGTTGAATCTAGAAGCAAGTCATTTGACAAATGTTATTTTATACTTTAGAGAAACGAAGCAGATTCCATTCTCATTACATTGTATTCTTCCATTCGCCCCTGTCAACCATCACGCTATCATTTACTCCTTTTTCGTTCATATCATTACTCACACAATCCATCCATCGCTTTCTCTCCCATTCCATAGATCATTTATAGTGATCACAATGCCATCACCCTTTAAGTCACATGCGATTCGTCTATCCTCTTAACCACCTCCATACCAAGACAGTTAATTCCTTGATTTATTTTTGTTGTCTCTGTAACTGGCGCAATTTTGTAAATTCCTATAATATGTATATGCGTTCCTTGCGTTATTCATTCTTGTCCCACAGTGTCTAACAATGTTGAGGTGAATGAGTGGGTATACACATTCACCTCAACATCTCCGCTACATTTAATATTTTTTCATCTTCTACCTGCCTCTCGCTCTCCATCCTTCAAAATTCACATCCATCACTCTTCTTCTGTAACTTAACCTAACCATTAGGCTTGTTTAGCTGCAGCTTCTGATAAATTGCTGGAAAATCCCATCAGCTTGTGGAATTGTGTTGATTAAATTCATAGTTACAATGATTTCATTCTACCATGTTATTTTAAGGATTAACCCGAACCTAGCTTACCAGGATTACCAGGTTACCGACCGATCGATCACTCCAGTAGCCTCTAGCCGTAGCTTAGACCTGTTATGATAAGAGCTATCAGTCAAATCAAATCCGTGGCTATGTTTATCATAGGTTTAGTTTGAGTAGCAGATATAATTATAACGGCTTAACTGGATTAACTAACGCCTCTTCTATTGTACGATAAAGTTTTTGTACTTAATGTTATTTATTACACTTGCGAATTAGTAAGATTTGGTCGGACATTCCGAAGGATTAACGTAACCTCGTGATTTGTTTGGCTTAATTAACAGCAGCGTTATTTTTACATTTATCAGGCAGTACAAAATATACCTACACATATTTTATTTAATGTTTGTTGCCTCGTTGGTCGAGAGGTCGGAATCGCGACTGCTGAGCATGAAGTTCAAGGTTCGGTTACCGATCCGGCAAATGGAAAATGGGGACGACATTTAACTGCATGTTCAAGGTAATATGGGTCATCATTGAACTGGTTTAAATTAGTTAGAATAATGACGAGCATTAAATTAAATTGTTATTGAGATTTTCCGTCAGGAGGTCTGAAATAGGTCTAAGATCTTGATAACACCCTATTACATGGGCCCTAAACATAACGGATTGTGGGTGTACTATAAGATAAACCTCTGCCTAACCCTTGGGGGTTTACAGGCGTGATGTTATATTATTTTAAGTTTACCATATAACGAGTCCGGAGCTTGGAGTTGTGCCACGTTGATGTTAATATCAATAGGCCTTAGGGCTCGGCTCTTATTACATTGATAATGCAATAACTATTTAAATATGGGTCTACTAAAGGTATTCGGGGAAGTACAGGAGTGATATTGTCTCTACTTTGTCAAATTATTATTTTAGTATTCCTGTGTTATTTCAATCAGTGACTGATGCAGTTGTGTCTACTGAAGCTTTACTATTATCTTTCTACTCGATATAATCCTTGGGAAATAAGAAATAAATAATACTCACACATTGATACGATATCAACTTAATGATTTATGTGTACTTAACGTTCGTGACGTAGACAAACTCTACGAATGAGAGATTGCTACGTGCTACGCGCGCCGTAGTCTCGTAGCCGTAGTACGAGTTTCATAAATGTTCACATTTATTACGAGTAATTTTCAAAGAGATTAGCAGTTAGTTAAGAAGAAACAATCATATTTTAACTTTATTGTTTGTCTAGTGTTCGGATTTCATTTTCATTTCATTCAAAAGTACCAGTAATGGTTTAATTGAAATAAATGCTTTGACTTTGATTATACGCCAATACCACTAGTCATTGGTCTTTTCTAACTGGATTTTTTCAGTAGCAGCCACAGAGGAATAATTCTCAGTAGATCCATTGGTTAGATCCATGATGGATCTACTGGGAATTTGTTTTGTCAATAGATCGATCTATCATCGAAATAAGTGGATCTACTGAGAATATTTTTTTTCAGAAGATTCATTGCCCAGATCCGTGATAAATAGATGGATCTAGTGAGAATTAGTTTTCTCGTTAGATCTATTTAATAAAAAATCATAAATAAAATGGATCTAATGAGAATTTTTGTCATGAATATATATGATAATAACAATCACTGGAATAGTACTAGGGTATTAAGAAGCCTTCGGACAACTGGACCTATACTTCCCAATTTCACGATAAAGTACAGTCATGGAGTAAACCCGAATCTTTTAGTTTTTTTACATGAAAATATGTATTTTCATAGTAGTAGAATTACTGGAATTTTATTTCTGAAACTACCAGGAGGTTAGAATATAAGTATTTATTACATTCTACGCGTGCTGCATGATCGTAATGAATAAATGAATCGAAATGTACAAAAATACATACTTATTTAAAATACAATTTGTTGTGAGATTTTATCACACTAATATTATTCAACTACCCTATTGTGTTATGTTAAGTTTTTTATTCAATAGTTGCTGCAGAGCAACCATGACCTGCAGCAACTATGTATATATAGGCAACCTGAATAAAGATCCGTAATGAAGATAATGATGGCTAAGTTGTTGACTATTTAGCTAGAGGTAATCAGAGCCTTAATTTGAATACAACGCACGAGTCATTGTTAAGTGTCATTGTCGTCAACACCTTGATAACAGTTGTTACATCCGGTTTATTTATTTTTAACCGACTTCCGAAAAGGAGGAGGTTATCAATTCGTCTGTACGTTTTGTGTTCGAAAAGTAAAGAAAAAACAGCTTCTGAAGTCGGTGGCAAAAAAACTAAATCAAACAAACAAAATGTCACCGACTTCAGAAGCTGCTTTTTCTTGTGAAGTTTATTTTTCACTTTTTTGCCGCCCGCAGCCCCGACGGGGTTTAACCACAAGCTCCTCAATCCTTATGACCAATTATAAACCTATTATTTCAGCATAAGCAAATATTTTTCCAATAATTTCAAGCGTTACACATTAAAACACTTGATCACGGCTATCTTATCGTTATCAGTGTTATCTGGCAGTGACACACAGGCGTTGAAGTTAGACCCGTCAGTACGCGACCAGCTTTACGTGTGCGTCGGTGGATTGTGGGCCTAAAGACAAGTGTACAGTGAGTGAGTGGCGAACGACAGACGAACGGACGAGATCGGTGACAAGTGTAAGTGATTTTCTTTTGTTTGATGAGTTATTGGTGGATTGGTGCGCATGCTTTGAGCGTGCAGGTGTCAATGACTTTGTATGAGGGCTTAGATGTCTGTTTACGACGCAAGAGGGTTGGTTTTAGCAGTAAATACTTGTTTGAGCTGTTCATCATTAACATTTGCCTATCGTTTTCCCAAATATGTTAAGGTCCGCCTCGTTCGTCTCGCCTCGCGCGCGTTGTGTTCGGACTCGTGGACTCGTTGGTCTAGTGGTCGCAAGCGCGACTGTTGAGCATGAGGTCCTGGGTTCGATTCTAGAGTCGGGCAAAGTATAATTGGCTTTTTCCATCAGGAATTTATCAGTAACAGCCATGGATTTGTGCCCGGTTGATGGCAATAGGCTCGCCGCCTATTACATGGGACTTAAACATAACTGGCGAAATGTGGGTGTACACCTCTCCCTTCGGGGATTACAGGCGTGATGTTATGTTATGTGTATAGCACTACCCGACCCGGAGTAGACAGACCAGTAGACCTATCTGAAAGTTTTTGTAACTGTTCTAGCCAAACTTGGTGTCTATTGATTTACGATAATGTATTGAGGTCTTGTGAATTGGTAATTAACAGAAAAGATAGCGCCTTTTCCGACTTTTGAAACATTAAACATTGAATGTTACATACATATACACATCATCATCTGCCTAGCCTTTTCCCAACTATGTTAGGGTCGGCTTCCAGTCTAACCGGATGCAGCTGAATACCTGTATTTACATGGAGCGACTGCCTATCTGACCTCCACAACCCAGTTAATACTAAGTAATACGATACTCTTTGGTAAGACTGGATGTCAGAATTTCAGGTCACTGACTACTTGTAACGACTGCCAAAGATCTATATATGGCAGCCGGGACCAACAGCTTAACGTGCTTTCCGAGGCACGGAGGAAACTCGGTATGTCGGGCGGTCACCCATCCACAGACCGACCTAGGCAAGCACAGCTTTACCTAAAGATCGACCCAAGTGGCAGTTCTTATTAAGCCACGAGCTCCTCATTTACATACATATACACAATTACAAATTTAAATAGGTGCCTATCTATATCAGTATCTGAAGGCTGAAACTATTTGTAATTCATTAATTTCGTGTTTATGTTTTTGTCTGATGGGACCTGAAGTGTATCCTATCTGCCGTATATCATGAGAGAGGCTCGTCCACGGATGGGTAACCGTTTCTTACAAGGCAAGACCCCTCCCTGACTCGCTCACCATGTTAAGACCGTTGTTCACGACTGAAATTTGAGGATCTTTAATAGTCGTTGTAGGTGACCTAAGGTGCCTGGCTACCAGGCTTACCAAGAACTATCGTGCTACCCAGTAAGGCTGTAATAATAATAAAAATAATGTTTATTCACAATAAGTATGTACATTTTTTACAGTTATAGTGCTTGATCTAAACTAAAAGTACACTAAAGTATTTGCATTTGAGGCCGAACTAGGCAAAGCCAAGCTGTGGTGGTGAAATAGGCAGTCGCTCCATGTATCACCATCATCATCAGCCTATAATGTTCCCACTGAAGGGACTCAGGCCTCCTCTCTAGGAGAGGGTTGGGCTATAATCCACTACGCGTGCCCAGTGCGGGTTGGTAGATATCACATGTCTTCGAATTTTTTGGTTTGAAGACGTGCCGGTTTCCTCACGATGTTTTCCTTCACCGTTTTGAGAGCAGTGGTGAAATATCTTACACAAAGTAATGTGCCTGCCTGGGTTCGAACCCACGACTCACTGTTCGTAAGTCGGGGCCGCAACCACTGGGCCACCACTGCTCTCAATACCATGTATAATCATCTGTCTAGCCTTTCCCCAACTATGTTGGGGTCGGCTTCCAGTCTAACCGGATGCAGCTGAGTACCAGTATTTTACATGGAGCGACTGCCTATCTGACCTCCACAACCCAGTTAATACTCGTACTAGGTAATACGATACTCTTTGGTAAGACTGGATGTCAGAATTTCAGGTCACTGACTACCTGTAACGACTGCCAAAGATCTATATATGGCAGCCGGGACCCACAGCTTAACGTGCTTTCCGAGGCACGGAGGAAACTCGGTATTTCGGGCGGTCACCCATCCACAGACCGACCTAGGCAAGCACAGCTTTACCTAAAGATCGACCCGAGTGGCAGTTCTTATTAAGCCACGAGCTCCTCATACCATGTATAATACTGACAAATATTAGAGGCATCCGGTTAGAATGGCAGACGACCCTAACAAAGTTGGGAAGAGGAGAGGCAGATGTGATGCCACGTGATCATCATCATCATCTTCATCTTGTAACTTGGGGGGGGGGGGAGGCAACACCGCTTTTTCTTCCAATCTCTGCCGTCTACCGTCACGCTATGATCCACTCCTTTTTCTGTGATGTGACGTATGTGTTCTTTGATGTGTCGTGACGTGATGTGTTTATCTAAACTCAGGCTAAGGTACTTTATTTAAGGCGAGTGTGTTCTTTACGATATCAGTTTTCTTATTATTATCAGTTCTGTTGTATCTCTGATAAGGTACGGTAACAAAAGGCACTTACATTACTTTCTGCAAATGTCCTAAATCGACAAGTGCCTTGTCCACAAGAGATAAACTCAAGTTTTCTTGGATCGATCTATTAATGAGCTACTACAGCTTATATATAATATAACACCTGTTATCCCCAAAGGCAAGGTAGAGCTGTACATTTACACCCCCCTAAAAAAAAATTTTGGGGGGGTAGGAAATCATCAAATGACTTCTCCCGCTCTGGGTAGAGCGGTTGGGAGTGTTAGACTTCTACTGACTAAAAACCACCCATGTTTCTTTTTAGCCCTTTGTGTCGAGGCCGCGGTATCTCTTTTGAACAACCCGCAGCCCCGACGGGGAAGGTAGAACTGTAGGTGGTTACCTTTGAGTCTAATGTAATAGTTGGCAATCCAATACCCAGCAAAAGAGTACAAATCCAAACACCGTGGATTTCCGATGGACAAATCAAATAACACTTTGCCAGACCTGAGAATTGAACACCTTATCACCAATCGAACTACGAGGCGCCCACGTGTACTTGAATAAAATATAAAGGACATTTATTTATTTATTGGACAACCAACAAAGCATAAACCAAAATACATATTGAAGTACTCATATTACAATGACATTTTAAAGTGTAGCCTTAATTAAAGGTTGCCGCGGCATGCATTAAACATACGAGTAGAAATTCAATTACAGATTGATTACTATATTATATAATTATATACAGTTAATTGTTGCAAAAATTAGACATACAAATACAACTAAAATCATTATTAATTATTTAAGAGAAAAAAACAAGATATTATAAATTAATGCTGGACTTCTACGCCAGCCAATGAAAAAGAAACAAAATATAACATACAGTTTCTACATTTTTACAAAAATGACAATTAAATTAAATGAAATTTAAAACAATGTAAACATCGTTCACTATTACCACACTGCAACTCACCCGCGGTCACACTATAATACGCTCGAAGCGAGCTTTAGGAGTTTCTTTCGCGTATATAAAGTCGCCTCTTACGACACCCACGGGAAGATATGGGACTTACCGGAGAATGGGCAGCAGCGTTCTCTGTGCCTTCGTAACAACCATACTGCGATCGCCAACCCGCCTGCCAAGCGTGGCGATTATGGCAAATCCCCCCCTTCTGGGGGAGGCCTATGTCCAGCAGTTGGTCGTCTTATGGCTGAAATGATGATGATATAAAGTCACTTGGTCTAGGACTCTAGGCCCTGTTACTCGAAAAAGCTGATAAGACAAAGTGTTGTTGTGTTGTATATTATTTCGTTTCCGTCTCCCGTTTCAAAGAACTTTATAAATTACTTATTTTTAAACTTCAAGGTAAAATGCTTAAAGATATTAATATTAAAGATGTAGATCTACAATTAACAAATGATTGGAAGTGCATTGCATTGAAAACAACTCGAAAATTATCAGAATTGGCTTTTATCTTATCATGATTGAATTGAACAAAATCATTTTTGACCAACCTTAAAAAAAACCTTCGTGAATTTGTTTTAGATTACGTATGTTGCTAACCCATAGAAGCAAAGCAGCAGTTGGTCTTGTGGTCGGAGCTCATACTCCGTCAAAATGTTATTTAGTGGGCTGACATTTTGCTAATCTGTCTTTTCGCGAACCTGTCATTTTGCTAATCTATCTTTTCGCGAACCTGTCATTTTGCTAATCTGTCATTTTGCGATTCTGACCATATGAGAAAAAAATCTAACTCCTGGCAATTTGCTAATCTGTCATTTTGCGTTTCTGGCATTCTGCGCCCAAACCGGTTTATCCATAAGGATTTTCTGAATTTGTCCGATTAATAATAATAATAATCTTTATTTCCAACTTACAATTCACAATGTCACTACATGCTATAACAATATGATAAAAAAGTTTTAATTGAGAATTGTACTTAATACAGATTAGCTAAGATTGAACTTGTATTATGGGTGTCAGGGCTCTCTATTAATGGCAATAGGCTAGCCCCCATTTACATGGGACGTAATAGTTACTGGTCAAATGTGGGTGTACTATTGTAACCTATGCCTGCATTAAACATAGGTACATACAGGAGCTCACACCTTTTTCTCATGGGAGTAGGCCAAAACTAGACGCCAACTGCTTTACAAACTCCTTTTACTCACACGAAACCACACACCTGATGTACTGACCTTACTGAAGAACATCACCAACAAGGTCAGACTAGGTATGTCTTCTAGGGCCTCCCCTCCCAGCGTTTCCATTCACATCTGCCTTGTTACTCGTTTTAAAATTTTGTAATAATCACACAATTGTGGCAACATTTTATGTTTATAATCATACCATAAAAGACACAGAAAAGAATACCGCCATTGTAAAACTATTGTTATCAAAATAAACGTATGTTAGTTGTAAGATTTATTTTCATAGATATGTAATTACATCTAGGTCATGGTTACAGTTTAAATGAATCACAGTCAGTACCAACCAACCTCGTTAGACGCCTGCCTTTTTTTTTTTTGGGTGGTGGGAAATCATCAAATGACTCCTCCCGCTCTGGGCAGAGCGGCGAAGTCTGACACTCCCTGTGTCAGACTTCTACTGACTAAAAACCACCCATGTTCCTTCTTAGCCCTTTGTGTCGAGACCGCGGTATCTCTTTCGAACAACCCGCAGCCCTGACGGGTTAGTCGTCAGCCTCGTTGGTCGTAAATCCTTCTGCTAAAGGTGAGGTCCTGTGTATGATTCCCAGTTCCATTCCCATAGGGCACACGCACATAGCTTGACCAGCCCTTCGGTATTACAGGCGTGACGTTTTCTTCTTGATACACTGGACATACACACATGACCCGCTTTTTCCCCATCAATGTATGATGATATTGTCTTCACATTGTCAGCTTAGGTACTATGTTAGCCTGGTACCTTATTGATGTCAACATAATACTTTGACTAAGTGCAGTTCCTGCCACTGACGTACACCTAAAAAATTAGCATGTAGCCATGTGGTATATTTCTAAGCCAAAGGAACGTTTACAGATTTCGAGCTCTAACAACACCTTCGTATTTAACTCTAGAACCAACAACATTAACTGTCCTTTCATTTTCCAGGTAAATCTTCAAATGCTCTAAAAACATCAGCATCCAAAGATGTTGTTAGCAGCCAGTGTCTCGAACTTTCTGGGGCCGCGAGTGCGGATAGCCTTGCACAAGCCTACAATAGAGAATATAGCCTTCAAACTCCACTACCAGCTCACAGTGACCCTCCTGTTAACTGCTGTGATCCTAGTATGTGCCAAGGACTATATTGGAGAAAGCATCAGGTGTATGGCTGATGCTGGTATCCCCACGCCGCTGATTGAGAAATACTGTTTCTTCATGGCTACGTTTACTATTGTAAGTTTCGTTTTATTATTTTTGACAATTTTATCTTGACTTTTGTCAATTGATAATTTTAATTGGAAGAAGTACTCAAATGCAGCTATCTCACATGTAAGTGCCTGCTGAAGTTAGTAAACTTTTAACCAATTAGTGGCTTTATTTAAATTAAAAGATTTACAAGCACTTTTGGATTGTCAAGCCTCTTGGCATAGTAGTAGAAAGTTAGCTCGTTAATCAAAGATACAAACATTGAGAAGAATAGGCAAGAAACAGGGAAAGTAACTTTTTATTTTATACAGGTCCGACATTACAATGAGAGCCTCCTCCAAGGAGGGTTCCTACCGCACCCCGGTGTGGGCCCCTTGTCGGAGTCAGACGAAACCCTGCACCACACCTACTACCAGTGGGTTCCGTTCGTGCTGTTCATACAGTCCATGGCCTTCTATATGCCGCATTACATTTGGAAGAAGAAAGAAGGTACGGATCTCTCTTTCTCTGTAAATATAAAAATAATAGGATTAAGTTTCCTCAACACAGTCAGTTTTCTGTGTTACCGGCTCTCTCTTCCGGAAGATGGAACGAGGAGGAGATAATTCGGGACACGTATTGTACGAAATGATACTGTGAAGTTGAGTGTTTCGATGAATATATTCGGCAACAAGTAAACTACACCAGCTCTATTTTAAAGTTCAATTCGCCGTTAAAATGGTGTAAATATTTTCACAGTACTTAGATCAACTTAGTTATGATAGCCTTAATAATGTTTAGTTAAAGTTGCATTTTGTGTATTTTTATGATTTCACTCTACTTTATCTTATCTAAAGAATCCAGGTTAGATCTTTCGTAGAAATGTGTGTCACATCAATATTGCGGTGTTGAGTCCCGCACCATGACAAAGAACGTCCGATAACAACGTTTACTCAAACATTTTCTTAGAAACAATAGAAGTTTTACACTGAAAACGAAAAGGATACAAATAAACGTGTGGTAGGAAAGTTTTCCTGCCTTCATAATAATAGGCATCACGGGTCTATAGAAACGTTAAACCACTCTTGCCATGCATTAAATACCGAGACCTATGGTGTGCCTCGAAGAACTCGTTCGTTTATTTGAAATACTGTTATTCAGCTGCATCCCGTTAGACCGGAAGCCGAACCAAATATATTTAGATAGGGATGATGACAGGAAATAAATTGCCAGACAAAACCAGCCTTATAATAATAGAAGGAAGAGGGTTGAAACTTCTATAGGTCAGACGGGTTACAGAAGTCAGACAACCGAGAGCTTAGATCCAACTCATAGGAATCTATGTCCAGTAGTGGACAGCTATATGCTGATTTGATTTATGTTACTGCATTTTTTTTTTTGTTTTTTAAAAACTTTGCCCCACACTAGGAATTTCTCCTGTATCGTAAACGCACCTACGTTTACAAACATTTAAATTCACATACACAGTATTTGTGTATGTGAATTTAAATATTAGCCAGACCCGGAACAACTACCTGTAGGTCGTACAAATATTTGTTCCGTGCGGGGATCGAACCCGCGACACGCAGCACACCAGTCCAATCGCTCAGCCACTGCGCCAATCTTGCTGTACGTACCGTAAATGTAAATCTCATACTTAAAAATCTCGTGCAGGTGGGAGAATAAAAGCGTTAGTGGTCGGCTTGCAATACGCAAGTCTCGCACTATCAGAAGAGGACTCGACCGTCGCCGGCATGGAACTACCTTCTAAAGCCACGCTGGATCAACGAATCGAAATCATCAGACGGGATATCAAACTGAGGTAACAGTCGTAGGATAAATTTATTACCTTGACTAGATTAACTATATTTACCTGTATCCATGCTGACTTGCTGAGTGGTAGATTTAATCTGTAGAGCTAGGCAGCTGGGCTTATACCAGTTGTAAACATCTGTTTGTAATTATTGGCCTAGTTCCATTTTGCATCCTACTTGATAAAGACCGAAAGATTGGAATGGAAACTATATTATTTCTTGCTCCTTCTGATGCATATCATTACAGTATTCAGACAGTTTCTGCTGTACTTCATAAATTCGGTACTTTTCTTGTGGTTGCCAGTGTCGCTCCGTACGTTTTGGGTTTTAGAAGTAGCAGTGGTGCTATTCGGCTTGTCTAATTAAGATTATTAAGCTGAATCTATGTCTCGTAGCCAAGTGATCTCTCTGTGTTATTGGCGTTTGTGATAACTTGTATAATCTTCTAGGTTTTAATTAATCTTATGTCTTGAACTAGGTTGCGCATATCCCGCACGTGGTCTGTCTGGCTGGTATCCATGGAGGTGCTGAACTTGCTCCACGTGATGTTTGAGATCTGGATCATCAACAAGTTCCTGAACGGTCAGTTCATAGGCCTGGGCGCCAGTGTGCTCAATTACAAAGACTGGAACCAAATCGCTGACCCTTTGGAGACGGTATTTCCTAAGGTAAGCATCGTATACCATAAGTAGTTAGTAACGTATTAAACTGCTAAAGTTCTCTGAATTGCCCATTATTAACACCCAATTCTGAAACCTATGGTTTTATAACAGTAATGAGTCGTAGATTATCTTAATCAAATTTTTTTTTCAACAATAAGAATCATAACATTGCGATCGTTAACGTTATGCCACAAAATCTAGCTCCGGGCTGCTACTCAGAAACAGATGGGAAACATTAAGCTCTATCTGATCTGGGAATTGAATCCAAGACTTCCTACTCAGCAGCAGCGTTTGCGACCGCTAGGCCAAAATCAAAACATGATTTTATTTCCATTTATCCCCTGTTTTCTGCCCAGGTGACGAAGTGCATCTTCCACAAATACGGTCCGAGCGGCTCTATCCAGCAGCACGACGCGCTGTGCGTCATGGCGCTCAACATCATCCACGAGAAGATCTACACTGTCCTCTGGTTCTGGCTCCTGTTTCTCTTCATCGTCTCAGTACTCGGTAATAATTCAACCTGATCGTTGTCAATATGTTGCATGTTTTTGAAAGCATGTCGTGAGACTTGGGGTCCACTAGTAAAGGCTTACTTACGTTTCTAACGTGCCCCAGGCAGGTACTTCACTTTGAGATTATTATTTCGTATTAACTCCATCTACACTAATATTATAAAGAGGAAAGATTTGTTTGTTTGTAACGAATAGGCTTCGAAACTACTGGACCCATTTCAAAAATTCTTTCACCGTTGGGAAGCTACACTATCCGCGGCTGACATAGGCTACTTTTTATCCCTGTATTCCCACGGGAACGGGAACTACGCGGGTGAAACTGCGTTACGTCCGCGAGTGTAAAATACTGGTATTCAGCTACATTCGGTTAGACTGAACGCCGACCCCAACATAGGAAAATGGTAGGCAGATGATGATTACTGCCCTCAAAAAGTACAACATTCTGAGAAAATGTCCAAGAAACATAACTTTCAAGACATCCACCAATCGTTACTGGGACTGCCTGTTAGGTTATCCAGTTTCTCTCATAGAGAGGTGCAGGTGTATCCCAGAAGTGAACTTAAGGTTATAGGCTGATGCCCGTCGGGGCTGCGGGTTGTTCGCAAGAGATACCGCGGCCTCGACATGAAGGGCTAAGAAGGAAGGAACATGGATGGTTTTTAGTCAGTAGAAGTCTGACACTCCCTTTCGCTCTGCCCAAGAGCGGGAGGGTTATTTGATGATTTACCACCCACCAAAAAAAAAAAAAAGATATAAACTCCCGATACCCCCGATAAATATATATCGGGGGTATCGGTATATGGGCGGGTGGAAAATCAACAAATAACCCCTTATTTGTTGATTTTCCACCCGCCCAAAAACATAAAAAGCTCATAGGCTGATTTATCCAAATGATTAATTGCTTAATCTGTGGGGTTTTTTTCAGCTGTGCTCTGGCGTATCGCCTCGTTCTTCCTGTACCGTCGCTCCCCGAAGTTCAACATGCTGATGTTCCAGCGAGCGACAAGTAAGGACACCAAGTTTGACCCCTACAACGTCATCGAGATCGTCAACGGCTGCCAGTTCGCTGACTGGCTGTTCCTCTACTATCTCGCTAAGAACATGCAGGGAGTCGTCTTCCAGTGAGTATATAAGTCAATATTATCATCAGCTATCTTCATCTTCCTGTCTTTGTCTCTATTTATTTGATGTCGTTGCAGCATAACTTCGTATAACATATGACTCTATTATTTAATCTTAGTATTAATCTCCTTTCTAGCCACATTGTCAATGTTTTTCATCTATGTGTCTCTATTAGCATTTCAGTATTTACTTCCCTTTCTAAAATAGCCATAGTTATCATCACGGCATACAGTCTTTAGCACATGATCTTGTAGACGATCGATTTTTGGATATTTGCTTATAATTAACTTAGTTATTCATCCACATTTGTGAACTCCATACCCAATAAACAAATTGAAATTATTCAAACTTAAAACACTCATTAAGTAAACATTGCCTGTCTAATTTTCAGGGAGCTATTCAAGCGTCTTGCAGAAGAATTAGGCCGACGAGACATGCCTGATAATGAGAATGATGACAATGAGAAGAAAGGAGCTGAGCCTATCCTCATTGGACATCTCTCTTACGACGATGAAACACTACCGCTGAAACCAGAGAAGAAGACCACGTAGTATCAACTCGAGATAGTTTAACTTAAGTGTTTTAAGGTTAGAGTACAAGAATAAGTGAAATATTCTTTGTAAGGAAGCAAGCTTTGTAAGGCTACTCCTTAGATGTGTTATGGAGTAAGAGAAAATGCGATGAGTCATCCTCATTTCATTTTAAGAGTTAATGTAAGTGTGATCCCAGCTATCGTAAGCTATGTTTAAAATGACTTCAGATCAGTAAATTGCTGTCTCACTTCCAAAACTTTTAAGGTGACCAAAATTAATACGACTTTACCTAGTATTATTAAATATGTACAGGGTATAACTTTAGGCTAATGGTTTCAAATTGATTATTATGATATTTTGTTAATTAGTTTGGAAGTGTTTAATATATTGAATGGAAAAATATTTAATGTAATTTTTTAGGTCCCAAATGTTGGAACAAATTAGGACCTACTTATTTATTGACAGTATAGTTTTTGCTCAAATAAACATTAGAGATGCTTTTACGGCTTATAAAAGCTTACTAAATCATTGATTTTTTGTTCTATTTATCTTTTAAACTATATTTAAAACCACCCCAGCGAAGTTTTGAAATATTTTATAATAAAATAATAATGGCAACAGTTTGGTTGGCAAAGTCGTGCAGATTTTTTGTAAATATTGTTTTATTGTAATTTCAATGTTGTATAAATTGTCTAGTCCATTTACGTATTGTTGTTTTTTTTAAAGTACATGTGAATAAATTGGTGTTTTTTTTTTACTCTTTCTTTTCTTTTATATATTGTTCCAAACCTATAACGAACAGTGTACTCGTACCACATTGTTGTAGGAAAAATAAGCAACAAACACAAATGTGTGCAAACATTTTCCCGCTCATGCGCTAAGTATATATAGAAACACATTTTGTGAAGGCGTTAATACTTAGTTTTGAATAAATCTAGATCCAAACTAAGTATGTCTGTATTTGTGCCCGTTTACTGAAAATATGCTCACCCGCACATAACTGGCAAGATATGGGTGCACTATTAGGTGCACCTCTGTTTAACCCTTCCGGGACTACAGGGGCGATGTTATGATTTTTATGTGCGTAGAATAGATTTTAGATGAAGCAAGCGCGCCTTTGCATCCTATATTAATATTATAAACGCGAAAGTTTGTAAGTATGGATGGATGTTTGTTACTCTTTCACGCAAAAAACTAAGAAACGGATTTGGATAAAATTTGGTACACAGTTAGTTTCTAACCTGGATTAACACATAGGGTAGTTTTTATCCCAATGTCATCTTCCCGTGGGATAATTTTCGAATTGTAGCGGGCGAAGCCGCAAGTGTGGATTATGAATCACGTGTATTTTTCGCGTGACATAAAAAACGGAACTGTGTGAAGAATCATCATCTGCCTAGCCTTTTCCCAACTATGTTGGGGTCGGCTTTTAGTCTAACCGGATGGAGGCGAATACCAGTATTTTACATGGAGCGACTACCTATCTATCTGACCTCCATGACCCATGCAGTTAATACTGAGTAATACGATACCCTTGGGTAAGACTGGTTGTCAGACTTTCAGGTCACTGACTACCTGTAACGACTGCCAAAGATCTAAATATGGCAGCCGGGACATACAGCTTAACATGTTTTCCGAGGCACGGATTAAACTCGGTATGTAATGGGTGGTCACCCATCCACAGACCAACAACAACGACAACCAAAAATATTAATGGAAAAACCCAATCAAATCACTCTTTGGCCCGACTCGGAACTCGAACCCAAGACTTCATGCTTGGCAGTCGCGTTTACGATCACTAGACCAACAGGGCAGCTTTTTTTTTTTGAGGATACGTTGGAGGTACTTCGCGTCGCGAGGATCACGGGCGACTCCTTTAGGGAGGCCCGGAGGATACTTTGGAGGTACTTCGCGATGGTTCTTCTTAAGAACTCAGATAATAACTTGTAGACGTGATGATTCCTCTTCAGAAACCAGATCTCAACTGGAGGGCATCCTTCAGAAATCCCTTTTTATAAAACCATCTCTCCGTTTTTTCCATCCAATTGTCTTTTAATTCTTTCCAGAATTTAAGTTCTTGAAATCAAAAATTGTGAGTTGCCTGTATTTAAAACGGCCTGTATTATTCAGTCAAAAACTTCCTCAAAGAATTTCTGTGAGCGTGTTAATTAATTTTATAAGCGTGAGATAAGTTACAATAAATAGAAATTATCAATAAATTACATTATTTGAGCTAATATATTAATAAAAATAAATTAAATTATATAAATCAAATGTAACCTTCATAGTTCTAACCACTAAGAAAAACTATGACACAAATTAAAAGAAAAAGTAAATGACATATTGACAGCTGACGTTATGTCACACGAAAAGTAAACAATGAAAAATTATAAGATTTAATATTTTAAAACAGTAAAAACAACGTTAATAAATCGAATAAGATCGATTATAAGACTGCCAACAAAAATAGTTGTCGCCAAGGCGCGAAATGAGACGTAAATAGGAAATTTTATGAAAGATGAGGATGATTAGTAAAAGTGTAAGTATAAATCTCAATAAATACTATACCCTTCATGTCGAAGCCGCGGTATCTCTTGCGAACAACCCGCAGCTCCGAGACGGGAACAGGGCAGCCTTAATCAACATCATCGTCTCTTCCTGCTCTTGTCCCATTCTATTTGGGGTCGGTCGGTACAACACGTTTTTACCTTCCATTCTCTCCTGACAGTCGTCATGGCAGTCAACATTACCGTAATAATAAATAGCATTCTTGACTACAGTAGCCAACCAAAATATAAATTATTATAGCTCTATTTGCGCGACCTTTGACCAAGATGTGTCTTGTTTAACTTACATTTGAAAATATTTACTTTCATACCAATTTAGTTACGTACACTAAATACCTATGTAATTGACTACCTACCGTATGTTTTAAACATCGTGTTTTGCATTGTAAAAAATTAACACCTTCTTAATTGGGTTTCAGCGTAGGCCGTGGGTAATGAATGCTCAGATAATTAATAAGATACATATCTAGCAATGTAGGTAACTACGTCATTATTGGTACTCACTGCAAAGCGCCATAGAGTCTGAGCTTTCCGTGTAAGCTTTCTACCACGGAGCGTCTTTGAAAGATTGTTGACCCGACCGAATGCTTCGGGACGCTCTGACTCACCGACTTACTGAAAAGAGGTCATGAGGTTGGACTGTTACATTCTGTGAAAACGAAAAGTAAGGTTGGTTCTAATTACGTGAAAACGGTATTATCGTAAACTTGCATCATTGTAACAGTACAAGAGCAAATGTTAAATGTGGGTAGGTTAATTTATTTGTTTGCGATGTCAAACGGTAGTATTTCAACTGGCAACTTATATTTTTAAACTGGCCATCCAATAGTCACATACAACCAAGTACACAAGGGATAAACTCGATGCTAGCTCACCGTCCGTCCGTCTTATGACGACGACAGGGAACGTGGAAGGGCAAGGGCCGACGCCCGTCGGGGCTGCGGGTTGTTCGCAAGAGATACCGCGGCCTCGACATAAAGGGCTAAGAAGGAACATGGGTGGTTTTTAGTCAGTAGAAGTCTGACACTCCCTTTCACTCTGCCCAAGAGCGGGAGGGTTATTTGATGATTTTCCACCCGCCAAAAAAAAAAAGGTATAAACTCGATAATGTTGATATTCCCGTACCATTTGAATAAAATAATTAGGCAGATGTAATGAAAGAATACCTAAACTTATTTATCTTCTTTAACATTAGCGTCATCTATCTTCTGAACTTGCCCAATTTTGTTTTAAAGTTTAAGTAAAACAAACATATTATTGTGAACTTACAATCTAACCTATGCTCTTAGATATAATGAACATGCACAAACATTGTCTCTTACTTATTTCACAAGTTGAGCTGAGCCACACTTCATCAAAAATATCTGATGTCTGAGATACAGATATTTTTATCTAGTTCAGACACAGATGCCTTCAACATAAAATTAAGAAAATAAAAAATGGTACTATATATCTGTATAAATGTAACTTTTGTTGGTGTCAAATAAATTATTATTATTATTATCAATTAATTAAGGATGGGGCCTCGTGTTTCTTGTTTCTGTTACTAAGATCTTTACAAACAATACATTGATCCTGTTATTGCTATGTGCTCTTATCTCTTGCTTACTTCGCTCGTCCCCGTTTTATTGGCCATCTTGACCGAAAGATAAGGAGGGAAATATATTATTATTTTTTGCTAAAGACGCATGAAAAGTGAAACATATTTTTTATTCGGAAACACGAGCTTATTCTTGGTCATCCCTAGGAAAAGTACTCGTATACTCGTGTACTCGTATGGAGTGCTACGCACCGGCGCCAAAGAAACCACACAATGTAAAATAGTCCATGATAAAGCTAATGAGTAATTAAGTGTCAGTGTCAGCTTATTGTTATTATATTTCTCGTCCACTTATCAACAATCTCCGCTTA
The DNA here is from genome assembly GCA_949774965.1 of Diarsia brunnea. Classification (NCBI taxonomy): domain Eukaryota; kingdom Metazoa; phylum Arthropoda; class Insecta; order Lepidoptera; family Noctuidae; genus Diarsia; species Diarsia brunnea. The sequence goes on along the minus strand of OX458998.1, from coordinate 1,639,143 downwards.
CTAGTGTTTATTTATTTAATAGGTCGGTATGTATTTTAATATTGTCTGTGATACGGTACGGAATTACGGATGTTATGTTTAACTTTGTGGGTTATGTTATTATCATGGTACGGCGAAAAAGGTACCGCACATTCGGTCTATTGTTGCTATGGGCCGTGTTTAGAATACATTCAATGGGGACTATGTGTAGCTACGTAAATGTTGCTTGTGTATCTACATTAATAATAGTTAGGTACACGTAGGTAGAGCGATTTTGAGTTTTGATATTTTCTAGCTCCCTTAAAAGTGAATCATTGTCTTCCAACTCGTAAATAAATAAGTAATGAGTTAATGAGGTAGCAGAAAACCTATGCCTAAAAGTCTTCTCACTCAAACTTAGCTAAAAATGAAGGGATGTAAAAAATATCAGAACCCTAGATTAGATAATTTATTCATATTTTTAATTTTTTTATTTTATTTTAGTTGATTGAATTTTGTGTTTAATTAAATTAATTTTCTAGCAAAACCTACATCCCATACATTTGTCTTTACTATGACAGACTACGTCCCGAAGCACTCAATCCTGATTCCCGGAATTTCGGTGGCAGGTAGTGGCTAGGCTGCGGTGATTTCTTTCTATCTCTCTCTCACTCACACATAGCCGCCACGCACGCCATTGGTTAGACGTCACGCGTACTGCTTCCACACCGAATGCCATTTTCTTACGTAATTTTCCGTCATTGGGGCCTACGGTACGTTGTGTTTGTTGTTATTGGTAACTTTGCATAAATTAGTCAAGAACAAAGTTTTGTTTGGTATCTACTTTGGGGTGTACTGGTTAACCTAGATCTTCTTCCTATAGATACGTGTCGATGGATTCAAATTACTTAAATTCATACATAAGAAGTCGTTGGCTGTTTAACCGGGCTATCCTGTGGGTGACGCCTTGAATGTAAGGCCTCCAGTCACGGCATCAAACTTAGCTAGGTACTTTACAAGGGGTATGGGCATGGGTTTCAGCTTGGCTGGGGGTTGGCCCCCGCTAGGGGGCTAACTATTAAATATTTTTAATAGTTAGCCTGACTATTAAAAATATCCATCGAAGGAGCATGGAGTACGACCATATGCTGCGGAAATTGTTTTCCTCCGCTATTCTTTTATGATTAATTTCGTTGCGGGATCCAAGACAGTTAAAATAGTTTCTCTGGGACTTCGTCGGGCTTCATTATCACGGCGCTTTTCTTGTGGTCGCCACTGTTGATTCTGGCTTACAGGAGTTACAGTGGTTCGGGAATAGAGTGGCGGGCTTGTCCCAAATAAAAAAAACATATGCTTAAGATAAAGTAGGTAACGAAAGCAGACTAAGCCAAAACTGGTATTTCCATCCATCAAGGGTAGGCAATTTGGCGCGACTCCCACGTGAGTCCCAGGGGACAATCTTAAGGCTAAAGGTGCTTCTTTAACAAGGCAATCGACCCCAATCGACTTGTACAATTGATGAAAATTTGTTCATCGAACCACCTATAGAACATTCCATGGTATCTCTGATGGCTGTATGGTCGTTGGTTATACGGCAAGCTCACACAAGTAGTCGAAAGGTTTCTTTCTTTAAAATCAGGAAGTTATACATTTGTCACTAGCTAGTTGCTCCCAAAATGTAACTGCAACCCTAGACATTCAAATAAATTAAACATAATATTGTCATCAAAATAATTAGTCAAATTCAATAAAGTATTCAGTAATTTAATGCAAGGCCTGACCTTATTTTCTTTTTCACTTCCTAATAAGTTTTTAAAATCGCGCGCTATTCCATTGTCTGGCAATGAATTATCCACACTGGACGTTGTAAAACAACCTGCTATAGCGGTTAAATTATCACTACATTATTAAACAAATAAAGTATAAATTACATCTCTAAAATGAGAAAACTGAATTATTTCATAATTTACAACTTATTATGTTAATATTATTAAATCTCTTGTATTTTAAATTAATATATTTATGTCAAGCTCCTAATGAATGCGTAGATTGGAACGAACTTTTTGTACTCTGGCAAGAATCAAAATGGCGTCAGCGCGCGCTTCGAGGCGCACTCTCACTTATATCGTTGTCTTTTTCTAGCAAAGGAAGAAATATACAGCTATCTCTGTTATCGCAACAGATAATCATTTTCTTTCAACGCGTTTGATGTAAAACAAAATATATCGGGAGAGCCGGGTTAGCCGTGAAACGGAGTACTTTTCTTTGACGTTGCATGGTTCCGTTTTGTGGTGCAAGTGTTTTACGTTTACTTTCGTGATTTATAAAAGAAAATATTGGTATATAATGGAATAACTATCGCATGGACAAGGTGCTCTTTGAAATATTTAATGAGTGTGTATAAAGCGAGATTTTGTACTGCCAGTTTCATAAAATTGTATATTAAAACGATTATTCCCAAAACGATCTGATTTTTCCGCGAAAAATATTGACATAAAACAAAGGACTGACTTGAAAGAGTCTAAGGAGGCAAAGAGCAATCAAAATTGGTAAGTAAAATATAAAATTATCCATAATTCGGACGTGTAACATTTTTTTACGCACCACTATTTTCGAAGTCGCTACGCAAACACAGCTGAGTCTTCTGTGTCAGTACCTACTGTTTGATGAAAATAGCTACAACACTCAATTTTAAGACAAAGAAGGTTCAATAGAACCCCATTCCATCTATTTTGTTTGTTAGTCAGCCAGTAGGTAATGCAGTTTCATTGAAATAAATTAAAAACAAAATCGTAAAGTAGGCCACTACATTCGATTTTCAATTTTTTTATGCAATAGAAGAGTTCAATAATGTAGAGTCGACTCGTTATTGTAAAGCACATTACAGAACTGGCCCAGTATCCCAGTAATCAAATTCTAATTTGAACTATTGAGTGTTCTAGTAGTTACCATACAACCATGTAAGTACCAGTACCACTTTCATACCAAACATATCATAATGAGTTCAAGCATTCAAGTTACAAAGGCAAAACATTAATAACTACCTTAATGCTCCATGCCTATAAAATACTAGTATTTGGCTTTATCTGGTTCAATTGGACCCCAACATAGTGGGGAAAATCTAGGCAGATGATGAAGGTCCATGTCCAATTACATACACCTCAGCTTACCCCATACACATAAACAACTTATACTATAAGAGGACAGACTCGTTTATCCACCCAATTATGTAAATCTGTATCACTTAAATAAAACAAATGTAGTAACAAGCAATTAAAATATGGACTTGTTGTTGTCACGTCTGATAAAGTAAAGAGTAATACAATCAAGCATGCTAATATGTTTTTAATATTCTTAGTTAGTTAGTTATGTTCCGCAGATTTTAAATGTCCTACGCACATGTTGCTGGGTCAAGACATTCCTCCATAGACCTCTATTTTTTTCTATGTGCGGTTTCTGGTCCTTAAAACAAGATGTCTAAACACATCAACCAACCTGTTGTTTATCAATGGTGTCCATAGATGGCAATGTTTTTGTCAAAACGTAACAGATAAAAGAAACAAGAGGTCTTCCAAACTTATTCATAGTTTATAAGTCATGTTGAGTCCGTGATCTGTGAATCTGTTATCAAATATTATATTTACCTATGTAATCAGTTAAAACAAAAACTTTTATTTGTCTACTTACATCTACCATTACATGATAATTCAATGCGATAAATGTGCCTTAATTAATCCTTACTTTTTTTTTTTTTTTTTTTTTTTTTTTTTTTTTTTTTTTGTCACCTGCCCTTTAGTGAATTTTCCGGAAGTCAATTAATCCAGACATAAAAATAATAGGTACCTACCAGTTAAATCATCATCCTTTAATAAAAAATTCTATTTGGCTCACCATATTTTTCCTTTTAAAAAGGTTAATAATTAGGTACCTACCTAATGAAAAATACAATGAAAACTAAACCAACAGGAAAATAGGTAACTAAGTATCCTCTTATGTATCATGTACTCATATGCCTATACCTAGAGCTCTGATTTGCATGCCTGAAATGTAAGTTGTATTGGTAAACAACTCAATTATATAGGTAGCCTAACTATTCAGACATTCCTCTAACTGGTTATTAAAAGTTACAAGGAAGAATATTTAAATCAACATGTAGTTGAATAATCTTACTAATATATAATAAAACGGAAAATACAAATAATTTATAGCTAGTCGTAATCATAATAAAAAAATAATCAATAAATATCAGCTTATCGCACAATATTAATTTAATTAGGTTTAGTAATTATTACAATAATCAGGAAAATTAATATTAATTAAATAAATAATAAAATATTTAAGTAGAGAGAGATTAAATTAACAAAATGAATTACAAAGCATTAATTATAATCACAATAGTGTTTCATAAAATATTTTTGTTTATAATGTCAGCAAACATTTTTCAAAATACTTTATTTATTATTTACCCTTTGGTAAATAATACTTACTTAATTTTTTGTTACCAGAGGGTAAATAATATTTTGCAAATATTTGTTTTTAACTTTCTGCAGTGTCACACAATATGCTATTACACTTTCTATACCAGTTCAAAACCGAGGATAAAACACTGAGAGAGCACTGTTCAGTGTGCACAGTGAAAGCTAACTCATTTAGTTATACATAGAATTGTCAGCTCAAACTCAATATGTTTATGCAAATGACATTTTACAAATGGCCCATTGTGCTAGTAATTGGGTCTCGTTTACTCTGCAAGGACCTGTTTCTATGATATAAATATCGTTTACCTATCAATAATGTATCTAATTCTAAACTAATCACCTTAAAATGTAAAAATCATAATGGTCATGTCCATCTAAACACGTCGGGGTCCAACACTTGACTACGAATACCGTCTTTCCTTACTACCTACTACCAAAAATAAATCAATGGCAAATTCAATTTGTCGCCATGGACGGGCAATTGAGAGTATCTCTATGATGTTACTATTCAATCAATAATGGCAATGAACTGCCAAACATTTCAAAAATCGCCCAAATAACAAAACACGATCAAGAAAACGTTCGAAGAATCAGAATTCCGCTTTCATTAAAAAAATCCAATGTCATTTGGAGAAGCATGTATTGTGCCCATTCCAACATGTGGCCCGGCGCACGTGCTCTAAAGCCACGCTTCATCCGGGATAATGACCGCACCACATTTTTGTGGCCAACTGAGGCCAAACCGTATAATTTGGACCATCCTGCTCTCGCGCACACTTTAATCACCTTTAATGTTAGATCGCCGGGGGCGGGGCGGGGTGATTTATAGCCAAACTTGTCTAGTCTTACCGACCAGTGAGCCGAGACCGAATAACTTTGCCCATAACCTATTAACCATCTCGGGGAGTATTGAAGAGCAAGGTGTAAGAAAGGTCTTTCTAGTTTGGCTGTCGTGATCCCCAACGTAACCTACGTACTGTCGAAAATGTCAGGTGTGGATTCGATCTAGAATAAATTGCCTTCGAGCAGCTTCTAAGCTCTGCAAGTTATGTTGTTTTTAATGAATCCATACTAGATCAGGAATTCGTGATATTAGGATAATCCTATATTGCGAACACACATGCATACACTCACGCCCTTTTCCCATGGGGGTAGGCAGAAACCACCGAACGCCACTTGCTACGATCCTTACATACTCGTTTTGCCTCGTCTACATTCATACATCTGGTCATACACGCACGCCGGTTACGAGTACTACGCACCTGTCCTTTCTGAAGAACGGCACCAATAAGATTAGTGTTATTGATTTCGTTTTAAAGGGTTTTCATTGGTAAAATAATTATATTATGTCTGATAGTTTTGTATCCAGATATTGTTTATTTGTTAGACTTCGTACGTTTACTGTTCCAGTTTTGTTACTGTCCCGGGGCAAGGAAATTCTTTACCCAAATCTAGACTAAAGTCGAGAAGGAGCCATGCATCATACCATTGCCCTTCGTATTTGCAAACAAGTTGACGAAAGGAAACGACCAATTTATAGTGCTAGACGTTACGTGATAGCCCGGTCTGCTTCCTTTTCACAACCCCGTCCAAATCATGCAGATATTTGTCTGTGACTTTATTCTCTGGAAGACAACGACTCATATTCTGTGTAACTTGTATTTCTACCCAGACCCGTTACTTGGGACTGGACTATTAGTAATTTATGACTACTTTTGTTAGCTTGGGTCTTACCTGTTAAAACAAATGTATGTGTTAATAAATAAATAAATAATAAATAAATAAATATTTGAATAATAAGTCCGTTGGGCGTTCACATGGTGTTTCACCCATTGATGAAATCCAACTAGAAGTTCAGAGATTGATCGAGATTTGTTCATTCAAGTCAGTAGTTTCAGCGTTCCCGTTTGGGGCAGCGGGTTGTTCGAAAGAGATACCGCGCCCTCGAAACAATTAAAAGGCTAAGAAGGAACATGAGTGGTTTTAGTCAGTAAAAGTCTGACGCTCCCTACCGCTCAGCCGTGGCTCAGCCCAGAGCGGAAGGAGTCATTTGATGATTTCCCACACCCAAAAAACAAAAAGTTGTTTCAACGTCACGACGTCGGTTAGATGGCATGCCACTTTAAAGCTTTGAAGTAATGAACTTTTACTGACTTGCTCTAATTTTTAAATCGACACTCTTTTGCATCAATAATTCATCGAATCTATAATTTCTTCACCTTCGATCTAGACAGTAATTCTTTTGTTATTGAATGGTTGGTGAAAAATGCAAACGTTTTTACAGATTCGTTACGATAAGTCTTCACCAATATGGTAAACTAGTTGAAAAATAGATTTTTTCACCATATTTATTAATTTTGCATCAGGTATGTCAAGACAAATAACAAACAAACATTCTGTGATCAGCATGTGCGATTTAGCGAGGTAAGGTACATTATTTCTAGATTTTGTTTTTGGGTCGTCCTGCATTATAATTATATTTTTTTTACATTTCCCCTCTGCTATTTCCTTATTTTTTAATCTTTTGAGGTCTAATAAACTATTTCTTCGATGTTATCTGGCCACGTAATCCACGTAAGCAAGAATTTTTTATGGCATCTCATCTGCCAAATGCTAAAAATGCTACTTGTTGCTTAACGTATAATTACAACCACTACAAATTCTAAGCCAGGGCAGTCTAAAGTCTGCATCCTAGAGAGTAAAAGTGCTCATTTGTAAAGGCACGTTCCTATTACCCATGCTAAGTGGATGCAACGCGATACTACGTTGCACCTTGCGCCTGCGCAGGTTCGCCTTGACCGCGAAAAAGACCTGTTATACTGCGTGCGGAATAAGCTGTTTTCCATGCCAGATTGTATCTGTATAGGGGCTGTGATGTCAATGCGGTAATGAAAATACTGGGGCTGGACACAACCTTGGCATTCGATTTGTGTCGATTTTTACCAAAAATACTAGAAACTTTTGCGTGTTATGGCTTTCAATTGATTTAGAACTTGGATTGTGGATTGTAACATTGGTGTTTTCAATCTTTTTGCCGTAGACATCGAAAGGAAAATGCATATTTGATTTTTGTCACGTAGCAAAAAAGTTTAGCAATTTTTTCATATCTCTAGCATACCTAATCAAATCTCAATTATGCATCGATCTGTAGAGAACTTTTCAGATTACAATCACTGTTTTCATTCATACAAGTTATTTGGTTTACACTCGTTTGTAAAGCATAACTAACAAGTGTTACAGATGGGAGTCCCACGGCGACGCGTCCTTCATCTCGTCCGGTGTTTAACAATTATCATTTAGCAAACGTTTTAATAACACGGCTCCAAATAAAATGTATCAAATTATATGCCTAGTCGGTTTTTGCCTGCGGCTCTGAAGTCTAAAGGTAGCCATTTTCTTTTTATAAATTCTGATGTAGAAAAAAGATGCGTTAATCGTTGGCACGATCTTGAATTTGAATTTAAAAACAGAATCCAACGGACTGTTACATATCGCACGTATGCGCTGACGATGGATCGTAATGATTACACAATAACACAAAAAAAAAATATTTTACAAAAAAAAACCACGTATCAGAGAGGTCGTCTACTATCTATGACCTTACTGACATCACCCTCAATCACGGCCAACATGGCCATGTGGCAATTGCTTCAATTATATTTTTGGGTCACGCTGCTGTCATCGCATTCATGATCATTTCGTCCATCTACGAATGCCAAAGTGATATGCTCTACCTATTAGTGGCAGTTGTCATGTCCGAAAAAATAATGTATTTGTTGAAATGTTGACTGGTGCAGTTGTAATTGTCTGCTAGGTTCATAGGGAAATGACCTCAGTGAGGCTCAGTGAATTGCAAGTGACGCATCTGCCAAATCCTTTGTTATAACGATAAGTACGATCCAAGTTAACAATAAAATGTTTATACTAGAAGAATCATTATAAATACTTTCCTTGCGCTATTATCTTAGACACGAAAACATAGCAAAATCTTGTTTGAATGGAAGTCACTCCAGAGTAACTTACACTTGAAACAAAGTGATATTCAGTAAAAAGGTCGATGGAAATGTCAAAATATTTATGAGGCTGGCGATCCATGGCCATTATGTCAGTTGTTGTAGTTGAATACCGTTGTAGAAATACAAAGCGCTTTCAAATTGATTTTATATATTAATATATAATTTGTAATCGTTTTAGATTATGGACAAAAGTATTAGAAATAAAACCCAAGTAATACTGCTTAGAATACAATTTCCCTCAATTACGAGATCTGTTAAGTCCATACAAGATTGAGTCATAAACAGCACTATAGACTTGTATCTTCAATCCTTCACAGCACGTGGGTTGGTCTGAGGTCACTATTACCGTTAGTAAATCAGATTTGCCAGTACAATGCGCAGTTCATTGTAACACTGTGCTGATGTAAACTATTCGGAACTTGCGATTGTCCTGCTTTCATTCTGTATTCTGTAAAACGTGCGAGTTTCTGTAAAGAATTCTTCCTATTTTTGATACTTTTACTTTATGTTTGCCTGGCAGCTATGAAACATAATCTTGCTTCGTAAATTGTCAATTTGTCACTGTTCAAGCTGATTATGCTTTGTCCATACAAAGTTTTTTGTAGTTATTCAAACGTATTGTGTTAATTTACAAACTATAATAAATAGGCTTATAATAAAAATATGTACAAGTAGCAAAATATGTAAAAAAATATATCAGGGTGTCAAAAACATAACTTTTTATTTCCGACTCTGTAGCCCTCCGTTTGTTTTAAACTTTTAACACTAGATACTAAATATTTCGCTCCAGATGGTTGCAGCTCTTCAGCCAATAGAGAAATAACAAGTGTTAACTATCCGCCAATGACACCATTACTGAATATCTAACATTGATTGCCAATCGAATTCAATTTATTTAAATCAAGCATTTGTTTTGTACTATTCAATCTTCTATCGACTGTACAGATGCACGCACATCAAGCTACTACAGTAAGTAACAATATGTCTAAATTTTCAACTTTATCACTAAAGTATTAGGTTCAAGGTTGACTGGGAAAATTTGACAGTCTGTACTATAAAATTTTATTGGCCCAAAACATTATCACTTCCACGACATCATCTGTGGCAGCGAAGAGGTCGCAAACTGCAGTTTACTGTTTTTGCTCTTGTGTCTAGCCTGAGAAACGTTATAGATGTTAGAAGATGACTTTTCAATCGCCATGCTTGGTTTGTTGAGCTCTTGTCTTAACGTCAGTTCTTAAAACCTCTTTGTTTCTTACTTGTACCACCACCGGTTCTACAGTGGTCAAAGAAGGGTCTAAGGCTTGCCTATCGAACGTTCAAAATACAAGTTATGCGCTGTTATGTCCAGTATAGGTACGTCACAATGGTGTTGTCTGTCTCTTTCTCTTTCTAATATCTTATTATTTAAAAATACTTTATCCAGAATAAGTACGTCCTTGACACTGAGGTTAAAAGTATTGATAAGACGCCAGCCTTAGATAGGTCCGTTTGAAATCGTAAATTTTAATTTTGCAATATCTTCATCGAACTATCTACCTAGCATGTTCTGTTATTCCATCAGCGATAACAATGATGAAAAACCCGTTATGCTGATAACGGGTTTTCTTCTCCTGCCCTTTTCCCAATTTTTTTCGGGTCGGCGCAGCGTGTCATCTTCTTCCTTACTTCTCTATTACGTGTCACCTCATCACACCCCTCCTTTCTGGCTATTCCGTTATTTACTACCAGTACAACACACGTCTCCCTTTGCATTCTCATCTCAGCCACATGCAGTTGTCTTTCATTCATCACTTGTGTGGCCTAACATTCTGATCCTTACATGACAGCATGTCTAACCATGTTTATATAAATCTTTCCCTTGGGTTTAAAGGGAATGCGGGAGTCGCTTGTGTGGGATTGCCAAAAGTTATCGAAAAAGTTAATGCCGAAGTTATTGGAAGTCATTGTAAAAATACGTAAAATGATAGTGACTGTCTCCAATTGCTCTAAGGACTTGACTTGTAAAGCCAAGTAGAATTTGAGTATAGACGATTCTTGTTACGGTTTCTAGCAACATCGAATCCAGGTCACTGAGATGAATAACTAAGATTCAATACTTATGATTGTTTAATTAACTTATCATAATCATAACACTGTCTATGTTATAGTTTACTATCGGAACATTTGTAAATACTTCGTCTTTGTTTGTTGTTGTGACAAACAATACTTATTTGTATCGTCCAGAATATTGTTTACTAATAAAATTTCCTCTCATGATACTTGTACCTACTCATACTGGGTTATTATTCATTGACATTCTATTCTTATCAGACGCTTTTCAAAGTATTTAACTAATCGATCTAGTAGAGTCCTTGTTTCGAATTCCAGGTCAGATAAAGTGTAAAATTGCGTTTTCTCTTTAGAAATATCTCAGTAGCAGCTGGAAGTCTGAATGTGTGTCCGGTTGATGGGAAATAGGCTCCCTCCCATTACATTTGCCTTAGACCTAACTGGCAATGGGTGAACTCTAGATTGAAAAGCACCTATGTCTAATTATTTGCGGAAAACAGGGTTCTATTATTGATCAATTATGTCATTAATCTCAGGTTTCCTGTGTGACATATATATAAGTCTTAATGCATTTTATGACCAATGTTTTGCAATGACTCCATCAATTGAAACCTCACTTAACACAGCCTATAAACTACATATTCCTAGAAAACCGATTAGTGTCACTGCTTGCAAAGCTATGATCTAATGTAAATCTGAGCTAAACGTGTGCTTCCTTATTCAGAGATACTGGTTTACGAGCTTTTAGCCTTTATGAAGATTGACAATCGGATAGAGAAATCGCAAACAACGCAGTTAAACTTAACGGGGCTTCTGAAAGCTCATGGTTGATGTAGATTTCTCTGGAATTGTTAATCTCTCACATTGGGACATTGGTCCGAACATTTTATGGAGATAGAACATGGTCTTGTAGTAATTCCTTTCTTAAATGGTATGTTAGGGTCGCCTACGCAAAACTTTCCTAACATTCGAAGTCCCGACCTAACTCCCGTTACAAACGGCGATTACGCCCGATTCATCCCATATCGGATGATTAAAGTCCTGATACTTGTTGCATTGTGTCACAAGTTGCTGCATTCATTGCTCGATCACATCAATTGGGAGCGACACCGACAATTGGCCAATTTGGACCGGCCTCGGCGATCCGGCCACGGGCCTACAATAGGCTCGACGATCATAAATGTGCGGAATAAGCTGTTTTCCATGCCAGATTGTATCTGTATAGGGGCTGTGATGTCAATGCGGTAATGAAAATACTGGGGCTGGACACAACCTTGGCATTCGATTTGTGTCGATTTTTACCAAAAATACTAGAAACTTTTGCGTGTTATGGCTTTCAATTGATTTAGAACTTGGATTGTGGATTGTAACATTGGTGTTTTCAATCTTTTTGCCGTAGACATCGAAAGGAAAATGCATATTTGATTTTTGTCACGTAGCAAAAAAGTTTAGCAATTTTTTCATATCTCTAGCATACCTAATCAAATCTCAATTATGCATCGATCTGTAGAGAACTTTTCAGATTACAATCACTGTTTTCATTCATACAAGTTATTTGGTTTACACTCGTTTGTAAAGCATAACTAACAAGTGTTACAGATGGGAGTCCCACGGCGACGCGTCCTTCATCTCGTCCGGTGTTTAACAATTATCATTTAGCAAACGTTTTAATAACACGGCTCCAAATAAAATGTATCAAATTATATGCCTAGTCGGTTTTTGCCTGCGGCTCTGAAGTCTAAAGGTAGCCATTTTCTTTTTATAAATTCTGATGTAGAAAAAAGATGCGTTAATCGTTGGCACGATCTTGAATTTGAATTTAAAAACAGAATCCAACGGACTGTTACATATCGCACGTATGCGCTGACGATGGATCGTAATGATTACACAATAACACAAAAAAAAAATATTTTACAAAAAAAAACCACGTATCAGAGAGGTCGTCTACTATCTATGACCTTACTGACATCACCCTCAATCACGGCCAACATGGCCATGTGGCAATTGCTTCAATTATATTTTTGGGTCACGCTGCTGTCATCGCATTCATGATCATTTCGTCCATCTACGAATGCCAAAGTGATATGCTCTACCTATTAGTGGCAGTTGTCATGTCCGAAAAAATAATGTATTTGTTGAAATGTTGACTGGTGCAGTTGTAATTGTCTGCTAGGTTCATAGGGAAATGACCTCAGTGAGGCTCAGTGAATTGCAAGTGACGCATCTGCCAAATCCTTTGTTATAACGATAAGTACGATCCAAGTTAACAATAAAATGTTTATACTAGAAGAATCATTATAAATACTTTCCTTGCGCTATTATCTTAGACACGAAAACATAGCAAAATCTTGTTTGAATGGAAGTCACTCCAGAGTAACTTACACTTGAAACAAAGTGATATTCAGTAAAAAGGTCGATGGAAATGTCAAAATATTTATGAGGCTGGCGATCCATGGCCATTATGTCAGTTGTTGTAGTTGAATACCGTTGTAGAAATACAAAGCGCTTTCAAATTGATTTTATATATTAATATATAATTTGTAATCGTTTTAGATTATGGACAAAAGTATTAGAAATAAAACCCAAGTAATACTGCTTAGAATACAATTTCCCTCAATTACGAGATCTGTTAAGTCCATACAAGATTGAGTCATAAACAGCACTATAGACTTGTATCTTCAATCCTTCACAGCACGTGGGTTGGTCTGAGGTCACTATTACCGTTAGTAAATCAGATTTGCCAGTACAATGCGCAGTTCATTGTAACACTGTGCTGATGTAAACTATTCGGAACTTGCGATTGTCCTGCTTTCATTCTGTATTCTGTAAAACGTGCGAGTTTCTGTAAAGAATTCTTCCTATTTTTGATACTTTTACTTTATGTTTGCCTGGCAGCTATGAAACATAATCTTGCTTCGTAAATTGTCAATTTGTCACTGTTCAAGCTGATTATGCTTTGTCCATACAAAGTTTTTTGTAGTTATTCAAACGTATTGTGTTAATTTACAAACTATAATAAATAGGCTTATAATAAAAATATGTACAAGTAGCAAAATATGTAAAAAAATATATCAGGGTGTCAAAAACATAACTTTTTATTTCCGACTCTGTAGCCCTCCGTTTGTTTTAAACTTTTAACACTAGATACTAAATATTTCGCTCCAGATGGTTGCAGCTCTTCAGCCAATAGAGAAATAACAAGTGTTAACTATCCGCCAATGACACCATTACTGAATATCTAACATTGATTGCCAATCGAATTCAATTTATTTAAATCAAGCATTTGTTTTGTACTATTCAATCTTCTATCGACTGTACAGATGCACGCACATCAAGCTACTACAGTAAGTAACAATATGTCTAAATTTTCAACTTTATCACTAAAGTATTAGGTTCAAGGTTGACTGGGAAAATTTGACAGTCTGTACTATAAAATTTTATTGGCCCAAAACATTATCACTTCCACGACATCATCTGTGGCAGCGAAGAGGTCGCAAACTGCAGTTTACTGTTTTTGCTCTTGTGTCTAGCCTGAGAAACGTTATAGATGTTAGAAGATGACTTTTCAATCGCCATGCTTGGTTTGTTGAGCTCTTGTCTTAACGTCAGTTCTTAAAACCTCTTTGTTTCTTACTTGTACCACCACCGGTTCTACAGTGGTCAAAGAAGGGTCTAAGGCTTGCCTATCGAACGTTCAAAATACAAGTTATGCGCTGTTATGTCCAGTATAGGTACGTCACAATGGTGTTGTCTGTCTCTTTCTCTTTCTAATATCTTATTATTTAAAAATACTTTATCCAGAATAAGTACGTCCTTGACACTGAGGTTAAAAGTATTGATAAGACGCCAGCCTTAGATAGGTCCGTTTGAAATCGTAAATTTTAATTTTGCAATATCTTCATCGAACTATCTACCTAGCATGTTCTGTTATTCCATCAGCGATAACAATGATGAAAAACCCGTTATGCTGATAACGGGTTTTCTTCTCCTGCCCTTTTCCCAATTTTTTTCGGGTCGGCGCAGCGTGTCATCTTCTTCCTTACTTCTCTATTACGTGTCACCTCATCACACCCCTCCTTTCTGGCTATTCCGTTATTTACTACCAGTACAACACACGTCTCCCTTTGCATTCTCATCTCAGCCACATGCAGTTGTCTTTCATTCATCACTTGTGTGGCCTAACATTCTGATCCTTACATGACAGCATGTCTAACCATGTTTATATAAATCTTTCCCTTGGGTTTAAAGGGAATGCGGGAGTCGCTTGTGTGGGATTGCCAAAAGTTATCGAAAAAGTTAATGCCGAAGTTATTGGAAGTCATTGTAAAAATACGTAAAATGATAGTGACTGTCTCCAATTGCTCTAAGGACTTGACTTGTAAAGCCAAGTAGAATTTGAGTATAGACGATTCTTGTTACGGTTTCTAGCAACATCGAATCCAGGTCACTGAGATGAATAACTAAGATTCAATACTTATGATTGTTTAATTAACTTATCATAATCATAACACTGTCTATGTTATAGTTTACTATCGGAACATTTGTAAATACTTCGTCTTTGTTTGTTGTTGTGACAAACAATACTTATTTGTATCGTCCAGAATATTGTTTACTAATAAAATTTCCTCTCATGATACTTGTACCTACTCATACTGGGTTATTATTCATTGACATTCTATTCTTATCAGACGCTTTTCAAAGTATTTAACTAATCGATCTAGTAGAGTCCTTGTTTCGAATTCCAGGTCAGATAAAGTGTAAAATTGCGTTTTCTCTTTAGAAATATCTCAGTAGCAGCTGGAAGTCTGAATGTGTGTCCGGTTGATGGGAAATAGGCTCCCTCCCATTACATTTGCCTTAGACCTAACTGGCAATGGGTGAACTCTAGATTGAAAAGCACCTATGTCTAATTATTTGCGGAAAACAGGGTTCTATTATTGATCAATTATGTCATTAATCTCAGGTTTCCTGTTTGACATATATATAAGTCTTAATGCATTTTATGACCAATGTTTTGCAATGACTCCATCAATTGAAACCTCACTTAACACAGCCTATAAACTACATATTCCTAGAAAACCGATTAGTGTCACTGCTTGCAAAGCTATGATCTAATGTAAATCTGAGCTAAACGTGTGCTTCCTTATTCAGAGATACTGGTTTACGAGCTTTTAGCCTTTATGAAGATTGACAATCGGATAGAGAAATCGCAAACAACGCAGTTAAACTTAACGGGGCTTCTGAAAGCTCATGGTTGATGTAGATTTCTCTGGAATTGTTAATCTCTCACATTGGGACATTGGTCCGAACATTTTATGGAGATAGAACATGGTCTTGTAGTAATTCCTTTCTTAAATGGTATGTTAGGGTCGCCTACGCAAAACTTTCCTAACATTCGAAGTCCCGACCTAACTCCCGTTACAAACGGCGATTACGCCCGATTCATCCCATATCGGATGATTAAAGTCCTGATACTTGTTGCATTGTGTCACAAGTTGCTGCATTCATTGCTCGATCACATCAATTGGGAGCGACACCGACAATTGGCCAATTTGGACCGGCCTCGGCGATCCGGCCACGGGCCTACAATAGGCTCGACGATCATAAATGCATATTATGTTTTGTACCCTTTGTTGGCATTGACTGCTTGTTGAAGAGAGGGATCTTGTGCTACCACGTGCATGGTCTGGTGATGCGTTCTTTATTCTGCAATCTAGATTCAGATTGAATCTGATTCGGATGAGGATTGTTAAGATCTTTGAGTGCAGGGTGGATTTAGCAACTATCCAGTTGCTTTTGTAAGAGTTCATCTCAGGCAGTCGTCATTTCTAGATAGAGAGGTTATATTTGTTGCTGACTTTTTATGCATTATACTCCATTCTCTTTTGCAGAATAGAATTTGATTGTTCTTTACTTGTGACACGCTTATTAGTGTGAGCTACTTCCTGCACCTATTCTTCAAAATCTGAAACAATAGTAATAAAGTGAGTATTACAATAATTATAGCTATATAAAATTAAAAACTGTATTGAAAAGTGGAGCATGAAATTATCATTAAACATAATATTTTGTCAGGCGTTCAAATAAAGCTGGTTTCACGTGGGTTTACGTTAATTAGCATATACTAGCAAGGCCAAACAAAAATTTTGTTTTGATGGGCCCATATAAAAAAATACAAGGAATATTTTTGTGTTACTGTGTCTTTAGGAAAAAACACCATCTCTCCCCAAAATTGTCTTTATTTCCTGATCGTCTTTATCGTGTAGTTAGTGAATTATCTGATGTGGGATTTTTATTCAACCCCATGGGCCTCTCACTTGACTTTACTTGCCCTGACTCTTGAACTATGTAAGTAATGTAATATCTTCCTAACATCACGGACCCACACCCACATCGCACAAGTTATACGTTCAGCAATGGGGGGTGAGCCGAATCCAGCTCCTGGTTGGCACTGAGTAGCTCCTTATTCCCAATATCTCCAGTGCTGACTAATATCAAATTTAATTAAGGTTGGTGCCGATATCATCAGGCCCACAATTGGCAGTTGACCTGTGCCCTCGGTAATGTCCGCGAATTTAATTTAATTCACGAATGCAACTGCTTTGATTGCAGCCATCACGGGTTCATTGTTCATAGCCATTTCTTTTTTTATTTTCATCAGTGTTCACAGTATTGCTACAGTGAAAACACGATCTACTTATTTACAGCAACTGTGTAAACAGTAGCTTTGCAGGGTTCTATTCACATTAATTATATAAACTAAAAATAATTAAGATTTTTTAGAGTTGGGGAAATCCTTCCTTGTAATAATGACCCCCAGGTTTAATGGTACAGAATTCCTAGAGCATTAAGTCCGTTTCTGTATCCAGGGAAACCGATGCTAAAACGGACCGGAATTTTCAGCGGTTATTGAAACAAGAATCAGCTGTTCGATACATTTAAACCGTGTAGGTATTTCAGTTTTGTAGGAAACAGGTGTTTTTGTTTTTATCTTCCACTCAGTATAATATTAGTGTGATTAAAGTTTGAATAAATAAAGACAAGCAATTAACTGCTGCACTTGTATGTCGCGGACTCGTTTCCCGCACGGAACAAATAGTCCCGGTCTGACTGTTGCTGTATGTGAGTTTAAATTGTGTCTTAAAAACACCACGATACCTACAGGTACTTAGTTTCCGATATTTAGTGCATTACCTACTAACTGCGGTACTCAGAGATATTTAATGATTACTTAAGCCGTCACTTAGTAAAGATTTGATATACTTATGTATGACAAACTGTCAAAACCTTTACTAAGTAATGGCCTAAGTAATCATTAAAGCTCTCTGAGTGCGGCAGTAATACTTACTTATATTCCCAACAAACTAAAATCAAAGTAGGGAATCCAGACCACAAAGCTGAAACCACAAAAACACCTTTATCTTCTCACGTACTTACCTAATTTACGCATTATACTTAAGTACCACAAAGTGCAGTTTACCGATTCGTTATAGGTAAATCAATATTTAATTTACTTTGTTTACCTCAGTATAATAATTTTCCTTAAATCTGTTGCATCGTATGTACACACGGCTACACATCAAGTTATATATTTCCAGTATAAGCTGGTCTCGCATTGTATAGGATTTCCGTACAGTGCGGGATCAGCATAAACTGGAACTGTATAGCTTGATGCATCATAGAAGTTCTTGGTCACTTTTTTAAGTGATATGACTGAATAGTTGTGGTTTAGTTACTGTATTATTCAGGTAAATAGCTTATTTACCATTCATTGACTTGCATAACTCTCAGCTGAAATAATTGTTTTATTAGGTAGTGTGGACTTAAACTTTTTTCTTGTATTATTTTTCTTTCTGAGATCCGTAATGTGCATCCAGTACCTGACTTTTTTTTCATAAATCACACCTTACCACACTCGTGTAACATTCTTATTGGATGCTTGCTAAAAAACCCTCTACCATTTTTCATAAAATAAAATCAGAAAGATAATGATTGTAATTTAGGAAGCTTTCGATGGACTTCGAAATGAAGCGACGCGAGGCCAGTTTTAAAACTCTTCCATTTTTTTATATTTTTCAATTTGAAAGTTAGTAAGAGGAGTACCAATTCGGATTTTGTCAGTATCATCATCAGACTATCTGCCTAGCGGCGTCCATTGCATTAGCATGTCGAAAACTTCCCCAATATACTTGAAATTGACATTTTTTTGTTATCTTCCTGATTTTATCCTAGGCGTTAGAAATCTTCGATGGACCCTGGTGCTCCATCAGTAAACAGTATTCTTTATTACACACATAGTATCCTTATTACCCAGTTTATATTATAAAATGTTACAGCTGAAGTATCTAAAGTAGATACAAAGGAAAACCGCTGCTTGTGCGAGAATGCACCTTGCATACGAAATGACTTCTATTTCAATTAGTAAACGAGAAATATTTCAGGGCTTACCGCTTCGGGTCATATAAATCATAGTTTATTTACGACTAGCTATTGCCTGTGACTCCCTGCATGTATTTCGATATTAATTATACAAAGAGAGAGATTCATAAATTACTCTGGAAGTCTGGAGTGTAAGTGTAATGTTGCCTCACGAACGATGGAACACTTTAATACCGTGTCCTGCCTGTCCTGATACTTGCACATCATAGGAGCTGATGGACGCTACCGAAAGTCAAAGTCAAAGCATTTATTTCAATAAAACCATTACTGGTACTTTTGAATGTCAGAAGAACAATTCATAAAACTAAACTACGAGTGCAATGAAAGTGCCAAACTCGTCGTCAAATTTTGGGCTGACTAAGAAGAAGAATACAAATATACAGGATTGTAGAAATCTATTTGTCTCCAGATCTCAGGCAGTTCATAACCATCGCTTCAGTATTTATACCCGAAATATTAACGGGCAGAGTTACTTTAGTAATTTAAAATAGGTACTAGCACGTCACTGCGGCTTCGCCTGCTCTGAGGTCGGAATTTATACAATGAGAACGTATAAACCGGGATAAAAATACGCTACATCCAAATTCAGGTCATAGTGCCTGTTAAGCCGTAAAATTAACAGACACGCAGAGTTACTTTGAAATCCTTACCGAGTATGGATATAAAATTCCACTAACTTTAGTGCTAATGGAGCTCGTTTATTAAATTTCTGATAAGGAAATTATATTTATCGAAGATAATTATTTCCTGCTACCTTTGTATGACATTCTTTTGAAATCACATTATGTTTGTGTGCATTGTATTAAATTCGGGCGAAGCAATCAATGCAGATAAGTGAATGTATTTAATATGGTTCTGTTTAATAACTTAAGTGTTATGTAAGTAATGATTAAAAGGGTAATGCCGTTTTATGGATAAAGTAGATTGGGACACAGGGATCAGCTTCGACATCTTCATGCTGTGCTCCACAATTCTGGCTGCAATGTTGGAACTGGCGACACAAACAAACGATGAAAATTTCAATCGGACCCAATTTAATGAACAACTTGGTATGAATTGAATCAGATCATTCGGCGTCTCGGGAATTTTAGCCTTCTCGCTCACTTTATTTAAAAAAATCAGGTGATTGCCAAGCATGACTACGTTCTGACTTTAATATTATAATAGATACTAATTCAATACTTTTACCGGATGTTTGCCCTTTTGTTGTACGGCCACATTACTAATTTTCGATCTAACTATCCATTATTCTAAGAAGTACACCAGTACTATATCCCTTTTATTAGCCGGTACGGAAATAGCACCCTCCGTCCATGGGCATGACTTTACTGGCTCGTAAAGCTACCAGCTCGCTTGCCCATAATGCTTACCGAACCCATACATTATCCTGTAATAACGCTTAAAATCTATTATTCATAGCGTTGCACTTGTTTCCGTGTAGAACTTTATTTTCTGAAGACTTCCTTGGATCTTATCCAAGATGCTGGCTAAAACTTGATTTTGGTAAATATTCAAGTGTTATAAATCCCAAAAGTGAAACACGTCTTCCATCACAATCCAAAAGAAGTTAAAAGAAAATTGTTTGAAATCGTGAGGTATCTGATGAGATGAAGAGTAATAGAGAAGTATGGAAGAAGAAGACATGCTGCGCAGAACACCAAATGAATTGAATAAGGGCAAGAGAACGATGACAATGATGATGGTGTTTGATAAAATCGTCTGGTCGAAAAAGTAAATAACTCAATGAATGTTAAAGAGTTGTGAGTGTGAAATTACCCAACAATTATTACACACTTGGCTAAATAACATCGAGAGCGATAGGCGAATAACTATAATCGGTATCTTTGTATTCCTTGTTTCCTGCATTGATTTGCTTGTGCTCACTTAAAAGGCGAAATCCGAGGATTTCTTCGTTTTCCATTTTTCTAAGACCTATTCAAAATCGATTAGAGCTTTGATCTTTCCAAAATCTCTATTTCTAATTATTTTTGAAATCATTCACACCGTTAATCCTATTAGTTAGACTGTTAGAGTATCGTGTGATTTTATACTGCTGATCCCACGGTGGGTATCGACATCACGTTTCATGCAGGGGTGAATGTTTTAATTGAAATCTGATTCCTTTACTCTCTCGTAAATTTGTTATTTGAACTTCGGGCAATCTTCTTTTAAATCCAGAGTATTCCCAGCTCCCAAATCATGTGGCTAAATTGTAGGGGTGTTATTAAAGATCTTCTTTCTTTATTGTGTGGTTAGTGCCTAACCATGGTGTCAGAGTTTGTATGGCGCCTATGGGCCTCTGACTTGGCTTTACATCATCATCATTTCAGCCATAAGACGTCCACTGCTGGATATAGACCTCCCCCAGAAGGGGGGATTTACCATAATCGCCACGCTTGGCAGGCGGGTTGGCGATCGCAGTATGGTTGTTATGAAGGCATAGAGAACGCTGCTGCCCATTCTCTGGTAAGTCCCTTAGTCGCCTCTTACGACACCCACGGGAGAATATGGGATGGTGCTATTCTTTACGTCCGACACCGTACGGAACATGGCTTAACATCGTCAAGAAATATCCCTCATGCATGCTGCTTTCCTCACGATGCTTTCCTTCACTAAAGCAAGTGATAATTATACAATACGCACATGAATCCACAAAAATATAGGGTGCGTTTCACGATAATATTTTAATTTTAACACACATTTTTTTAGCCTCCTAAAGTTCCGAATTCCCAACGTCTATTTACAGTTCCGACGATTTTCATGCCATTCAAGCGTTAATTTTCTCAACCGTTTTGCGGTCGTCGACGCCATTTTCAAATATTTAACAATTGTGCGGTGGTTTGGCGTCATTGCTTTTAATTGGCCTGATGGCTTTATTTAATCATTTAGGTACGTTGGAAACGTAATGAAACCAATTATGGACATTAGCCTTTGCGGAAACTTGTGAATTTGGGACAAAGGTTAGCACGGGTTTGTTTAGTTTATTTTTGTGATCACCTCATTTGGATTTAGCATAGGCTTTTGATTTGCTGAATCATGGTAAGCATTGGTATGAGTCGTAATATGGATAAAATATTTGCAATTACTTTAATATTGTTCTCATCGGTTGTAACATATTTAGAACTAGGCTGCAATGGTTTGTGTGAAATCATCGTAGTTTTCGAAAACCAGGTTTGGCTTATTAAAAACAATTGTCGTAGTTTTATAATTTAAATTACATCCGACTTACTCGTATGTGTCATTGACTCTCAATTTGATTCATGTTTCCATCACTTATCAATGTCGTCAGTTTTTCAAACTGAACTTCATATTCCAAACTTTAGTCAAATACGTTCTTGTTCTGTACTTCTGGCCTCACGCTACTTTCTAGTTACACGTTACGGTACAGCCTTAGATGTTTCTTATTGTCATAGTAAGGTATTCATATTTCATGAATTTCATGTACAAATATTTCACAAATTATTTTTCTTCTTGATGTTTATTTATTATTCTACCATCTAGAAAGCAGCGTTAAATATTCTGTCACGACTACATTTGGTGACATTTTAACATCCGCGACAGATTTTTCTCGCTAAATAGCACTAAACGAAATTATTTAGTTCAGGTTGACACTTTCAACGTGTCGTCTGTAATGTTAAGTGGTGTTCTTGTTATCATGCTAACCTTCAGCATTTCATGTCTATATTTGGTTTAAAAGTGAAAAATTAGTATAAGTAGGTATAATTTTCATGTCAGACTTTCTCTGCTCTGTTAACTAGCTTGACATTTCGACATCGGTGGCAACAATAAATGGTACGTCTAACTGGACTTTGTGTGACAACTTGTGTATTATAACTGTAATTTAATAAATTGTTATGATGGACTTAACTGTTGGAATGCCAGGTTGCTGTCTGAAGTGAAGACCTAGTGGATACAATGACATAGGTAAAGAAATTGCTGTAGGTTTCCAGATTTAGGGTATCCAGTCAGGTAAAAATACACACATCAAAAGTGTCTAGGGATCAAGCATTTTTATGCGGATTTCTTGAGATTGAGATGTGGCTTTGTAATAAATTTATGATTTTATAAATTTATATGGATCCTTTTTGGTGCATTTCATAATTTGAATCAGGAACTGTGAATCAAATTCGAGTAAAAGATGAAAATCAGCTGTCAATATTTTCCCTATAAAAACATACAACGCATTGAAGACATTATTAGTGCTACTGTTTCCCTACTACTGATTAAAACCAACGTTATTATGGAGCGGCGACGTCATTTAAGCAGGGAAGAAATGCTCAGAGCCGTGGGAATGATAGAAGCTGGTTCCCGGCAACGTACTGTGGCTTTAGCTCTGAATACAAGTCAGAGTGTTATCAGTCGACTTTGGACACGTTACCGAAGCACTGGTACCGTGGCTGAGCGCCATGGAGGACGGTATCGCTGCACCACACGGAGACAAGACCGATACATTCAAATCTTAACTCGAAGAGCTCCAACAATAACCGCCATGATGTTAGCCGTGAGGCTTCATCACTCTTCAGGGAACTTAATTAGCGACCAAACAGTCAGAAACCGCTTGCATGAAGTGAACCTTCATTCCCGAAGACCGCTACGGGTACCACCTATAGCAATGCACAATCGTAGGATTCGATATCAATGGGCTCTTGAACACAGAAATTGGGCAGAAGAACAATGGCGTTTCGTGTGCTTTTCTGATGAGTCTCGTTTTGGTATGAGACCGGATACAAGACGTATACGACACTGGAGAACCCCTGCACGCCAACAGCGATTAAAATCCTGCCAGGAAGTCCATCCTTATAGTGGTGGAACCATCATGGTATGGGCGGGTATTTGGATCGGCGGAAGAACTGAGTTGATTTGGATCAGAGGCAACCTCAACGCTCAAATTTATGCTGAGACGATTGTATCAGACGTCATCGTTCCTCTACAAGTGCAAATCGGTCCCTTATTTCAGTTAATGCATGATAATGCACGACCGCACACCGCAAGAGTTGTAAGACAGACTCTCGCCGCAGCTAACATCAATGTCCTGCCCTGGCCTGCTCAGTCGCCAGACTTGAACCCGATTGAGCATGCATGGGATATGCTACAGAGAAGAGCTCTGCCGAATATGGAGGGTATCCAGTCGCAAGAAGAAATTTTTTTGTTGTTGCAACGAACATGGGCGGCCATTCCACAGCGTGATTTGGATGAACTCATTTTGAGTATGCCAAACCGATGTTCTTGTGTTGTTAGTGTTCGCGGTAGAAACACGGATTATTAATTGTTTAAGTTACCCAATAAAATTTTAAAGAAAACTGTTATTTCAGTCTTTTTTTCGAACTTTAATGTTAGTGGTTCAAATGTCAAAAATCCCTTTATTAGGAAAATGGCAAATTTCTTTATTAATGCAAAGGTGACTTGGTTTATCGTTACTGTGACAAACGAAAACACTTTATTTGATGAATCCTTAAAGAAAATTTTAATTAATATCAATCAGGAGAAAAGTTATTGCAAAAATATATGTTGATCCCTAGACACTTTTGATGTGTGTATATAAATAAATCCTTTATTGCCATAAATGCAGATTACAAAAAATGTGAGACTATGGGTCCAGAACTAGGTTAGGTCAGAGTAGGTACCTGTATTTCAGAAATCACACCACGCGTACGCTTCAATAATCAGAAAATGTTTCTGTTTAGGCACAGGCCAGACGGCAAAATCGAATAGCCAATTATTTTGTCGCATGGTGTACCTTACAACGCGGACCCGAGCATGCGTTTTTCGAATATTGCCAACCTGAACCCAAAGAAGCACGTCCTAAAAGCATCACATTCCGCGCTGTCAATAGCGTTCACACGCAATTTAAAGAGTTTACAACCAAAACAAGGTGGGTACCACGCAGAACAATCGCCGGTTGAGCAATACTCGTTATTTGCACAGCTGTGACCTGCGGCCTGCGTGTTACCCGCGTGGCGTCAGTAACGCAGCGCAGTGTTACGTCAGAATTATTGGAAACTCAGTGAAATGCGTTGTGCTACAGAGTATGAAAAATATCTGCCGAATACAACTGAGTACCAGTATTTTACATGGAGCAACTGCTTAGCTAAGTAATCACAACCCTGTTTTTGGGTAACACCTGGTAAAACTAGTTGTCAGATTTAGGGAAATGGTTAGATTAGAAAAATCTTCGAAGAAATAGTTGAAGAACGTGTCGAATAGAAGATTTGTAAAATTGAGCCTAATGTCTGCTATAAACTGCAGTCTGTGTACTGTAGAATATTTTAAGATGAAACGAATTATAAAGTGTTCTAATAAGTGAGTAATCTAGACAAGGAAATGTGAATCATGTTGATTTTGTTATGCATTGCTCATGCACTTATCTTAGGTAAGCAAATTTTCTTACGACACATTGTGGTTGTAAAACATTTATAATAATGTGCTTAGAATGTAGATGTAAAGAATCTACGGGGTAGTAGGCACGTAGAGGTACAATGTTAACTGAGCAGTCAGCAAACTCAAGATAACACTGGAATTATTAATGCAAAGGAAATATCATATAGTAAGTGATATAATGAAAGACATGACAAATATACACCTGATGGTAGACTTATAATGTCTCTTACGAATGGCATCTATCAATTTGTTTACCATTCACCCGCATTCTCCAGTCATCCCAGTGTCGAAACATCTGAAACTCATTATAACGGATAATCACGGAAGATATCCCGTAAGTGACAGTATAAGTTTTATAAACCGTGAAAGTTTGATAATGGTAGGTACCTGGTGGTAAGTAGAAAAATAAGGTAGAAAGTTTGGTTCTAAGACATTTTCCAAGAACACAAATCTTTGGAAAATCGTAAAGCTCACGATACCTATATCATGGACTCATAACATCGTACCCGCAACTCACGACCCCTCTGAACGGAGTTGACGCCTATGAACTAAAGCAAATCAAACCATTTATTGATTTTCCACCCTACAACGTTTAGTAGTCATAAATTGTATTGTTATTACAACTATTGATTTTGTTTATAAAACAACCTATTGTACTCCAGACTGCACTTGTTAATAATCGGAGCAATCAGTTACCTACTAATACTGTAGAGTATTCTCGCGAGGTTTTAATGCTAATGGTTCTACTTAGATTTAGACCAATCACCATTGGGCTGAACTGGTCGATAAATCATTCTCCTGCTCTTATCTCAATTCAGTTGGAATCGGCGCAGCATGTCTTCTTCTTCCATACTTCTCTATTACTCGTCATCTCTTTTCTTGCCATATCATCCTCCGCTCTTATAGCCATCCAAATTAATACTCAAAGCTGTTCTCACAAGATTCTTCATCATAATGTGCTACCCGATTACACATTAGTTAGTGGGTGTTTTTCCTTTTGTGGACAATATTAGCATCTTTCAAAACATCATCTTAGAAATAAGCCGTCGCACGTCGGCGTCGTAGAGTTTACTCTGAATACGTCTTGGACGTTTTGATAGTTCCGAATTATGAGAGATCCGACCAGAATTCTGCCATATTGAACCCACTTATAACACGCATAAGAATGTGTGCCAACTACTGCAAACAGTGTGAACATTTTTGCTATCTTTCTATAATATCTCCAGAAAGCAAAGGGTATGTTGTCTATACACAGACGTTGTTTCGTATAATAAAGTTATAACAAGGAAGGGGAGCACAAAGTTGGGGGTTCCAAATGTCAAATGAACCATCTTTATTTTTGATTCAGTATGCCTTTATAACATGTTGTGGGGCGTGTGTACATATGTGTTCCTCTTCATGCAAGCTGACATCGATTTATTTGGTTAATTCGTTGATAAAGTAATCGTTACTGTTACCAGAGAAGTTATCATCTCTTCTCCAAGAGTGAAACTTGGAGAGAATGCCAGAATGCATTCTCTACCAGTCAACCTTTGGGTCAAATAGGACAGCACTGTGTTAGCATACAAACAATAAAAAGAAGAAGAAGTAGGAAAGAAGAAAAAAAGGAAGGGCTTTTTGGTAGCACAGATAACGTTCCCTACGTTATCTGTGCTACCAAAAAGTCAATGATATATAATTTTGCCTTTCATTTCTCTAATCCCTCTTTATATCTAGAAACTTTATAACCTTTTCATCTCAATCTAACTTTTACAACTGCACCTGGTGCATATCAAATTAATCGTAATCTTAACGAGGTGGCAGTTAGTTATACTGTTGCGATAACAGAGGTCGATGAACTTTCTTTCTACTTAGTGTAATCCGCCTCTGTTTCTACTGGTCGGTCCAAATACGTGGCAGGTGCCGTACAGCGTGCAATTGTAGATTCAAATTCAAATTCATTTTATTTAGCAACACAGATGTAAGTACAAGAGCCTGTACAAGTTGCAATCAATTTCAAAACTTCTCGTATTTCTACAACAGGATTCATCATTATTTGCCCACCGTTTTCCAAACTATGTAATTGGCTAGATTTCCAGTCTAATTTTCAACAGGATTAGTATAAAGTTCGGTAACTTAATGTTAAGCATGTCTGTCTCCCGTCGGGGCTGCGGGTTGTTCGCAAGAGATACCGCGGCCTCGACATGAAGGGCTAAGAAGGAACATGGGTGGTTTTTAGTCAGTAGATGTCTGACACTCCCTTTCGCTCCGCCCAAGAGCGGGAGGGGTTATTTGATGATTTTCCACCCGCCAAAAAAGCATGTCTGTCTGGAACATTTTGATTTTTCATCGTGTCGATACTGCTGATATAGAATGTCTCTTTGTCTAAGTCTGTACACACGGTGACCATTTAAGCTATACAAATCCAGTTTATACGTATCCCTCATTGTACGAGAAATCTATACAAAGCGAGGCTATTTTATACTGGAAATGTATAGCTTGATGTGTATACCTACCAGGTTGTTAGTGCATTCTTTGTAGAAATAGATGACCTATTTATAAGTATTATAGAGATCAAGTTTATGCTAAAAGATTATTGCCCATTTAGATCGTTATCTGATAAATTACCCCTCATTAATGCTGACCCACGCCCCCGCTCGTGTGTCTTAGATGGTAATATAGGTAACTTACGATACGACGTCATTGCAATTCTAATAAAATTTTATTATCTAAGTAACTTACAAGAGAGCGGCTTCATCTTGCATCTGTAGCCGTATTATTTATTTATCTATGAACAGGTTGATAAAATGGACCAACAGATCTTTTCGAATAACTTCAATATCCTCAGGTCCTTAACTCTGTTTGTAGCTGCCATTTCGGAAGTTGTATCGCCAAAGTTACGTGCCCACTACCGAGTAAACGGTTTGTTTACTAATGCTCACGTTTCATCTATAAAACTGTAGTGTTATTTTGTTACGATGCGAAACTCGACACATCCCTACCCAAGGCGTTCGGTTAATTTCATTGGGTAGGTGTGTACTCAGTATTTAAACGCACACCGTTTCGTCCCCATGATCGGAGACTTGGAATTAAATCCTGCCGAAGATGCTGTTCCAAGCATTTCCAAGGATAAACTTAAGGATTTATGTGTGAAATCAAAAAAACAGGATTAATATATTCATAAACATTAGCTAGAATAGTTAGTTCCACTCCCTCTATTAGAGAGGAATTCTGTGTCTCAGCACTTTCAGCACATTCATCGTCATCATTTTCCTGCCGTCCAATTCTATTTGGGGTCGGCGCAACAAGTTTTCTTATTGCATCATCCCCTGTCAGACGTCACAGTATCATTTACTCCTTTCTCTGTCACGGCATTCCTCACACAACATTGTAGGTAGATAATGCTAGGGCACTTAAGCAAGTGTCCACTAACCTGTATCGTCGATAACCTCCAGTAGCCTGTGGTACTATATCATCAGTGTATGTGTTTCGTGCATATATCCTGTGTCATTACATTACAGTGTGCTAGTATTAAGCCGTCACGCTATGTCACAGTTAGCGACAAACGTACATCACTTGCGTGTTAAGCCTCACGATCGATTGCAGGTTCTTGATTTATTTTTATTGGTTCACTAACAGTTGTAAAAACAGATTATATACTAAAAGTAACATGCAAAAATGTAAATTCAACAGTCATTTCATCATCATTTTTCATCATTTCAGCCAAAAGACGTCCACTGCTGGACGTAGGCCTCCCCTTCCTGTAGTCATTTGCTGCAGGTAAACTCCTTATGAATATGTAATATATGTAATATAATTATAAAGCTGAAGAGTTTGTTTGTTTGTTTGTTTGTTTGATTGTTTGTTTGTTTGAACGGGGTAAAGTCTGGAACTACTGGTTGGAATCGAAAAATTCTTTTAGTGTTGGATAGTCCATTTATCGAGGAAGGCTTTAGGCTATATAACATCACGCTAAGATTAATAGGAGCGGAGCATAAATGAAAAATGTTGCAAAAACGGGAAAAGATATTCCTTTTTGAGAGCTTCCGTTGCGTGCGCTGCGAAAACGGTTTAAGTGACGCAAATATCATGTATCAAGGAATTGTTCCTCTTTAAAAGTTCTAAAAAAAAGTCCGCGACAGCATATGTCTATCTTTTAAGATTGACTCACTGTAACCATTTTTTACTATTAAAATGTTAGGTTAAAAAGAATGATATTTTGCGAAGCTTATTTAACCCATATGGTATTAATCTATATCTAAATAGATGTGTTTACTAGCACAGAAATTTAATATAAAATATTTGTGCCCTTTACTCTATACAGTTTAAACAAATATCTTAGAAGATATCGCAATGTAAAAATATCCGCGCGACAAAATAATTACGCGTGCGGCAGTCATTCGGTCCGGTGCGGTAGGTTAGTGGGGATTCTGGCCTCCGGGGACTCCGGAGAAATTCAAATTCAAAATATTTACTGTTTACAAGGTACAAGGTGTTATTGTATTTTTAACAGTAAGAAATACCTATAGTAATTTACACTTTAATATAATCTAAACTAATATTATAAAGGGGAAAGATTCGAATTTTTGTTTGTTACGATTTAACTCAATTTATGTTGACATTATTTGTTATAAGCTATATTATGTGACGCAGACGAAGTTGCATGGGTCAGCTAGTATGTAATATAATTTGACAAGTGGAGTGTGGTTTTAGGAACAAAAGCTTCATATCTGTCATAATTGTTACTGGCAACCTTGTTCTTCTATCGAAGAATGCATCCATTGCTGAAGATAGACATCCAGCCTTGCAAGGACCTGTTTATTAAATCATAAATGTTCCAGAATGATCCCTCTCTACATACTCTTCTTCATCTAGCAGTTACAATTTAGCAAATACTTTTCATTGTAGTATAGTCGTGAAAATGTAACAGATAGAAGAAGCCTTTCGAATTAAGCATAGCGAAGATATCCCTTATCTTCTATTTCACTGAGAGGTTTTAGAGGTTGTGGTCTAAGTTCTATTATTAAATGAACCATTCTAGAATTATTGAGGGCGTGTCTTATTTATTGATTGTTAATATTAATAATAATAATATATTTAAGGCAGCCGTTATATGAGATAAAAAAGTTGTAGTTTGTGTTGTTTAATTCTGTTAATATGCAGACAAATACATTATTTTATTAATCGCCTCCGAATTTTCTACTCTTCTTAAGCTTACATTGCCCGACTTTTCCAGAACAATGAATATCGTTCCTTATTCCTTTATTTTTCATGGGAATTTAATATTACGAATCAGGAGGAAAAAGTGACGACAAACTATTACGTAATTAGCTATTATATGAGAAATTAATTCTGAAAATCCATTTAGTGGTTTTTAATATTATAAAATATTGCCTACGTTATGTCCAGGGTATATATTCGGTGTTTTCCTTTTAGATATCTAGTTGTTCATAAGTATTCCTTCAATTTAAACGTATTGCGTCTCAATGAGGTACATTCAGATAATTAAAAGAATTATTATTACAGATAGAAACAGGCTTTGAACAGTTTATAATATTAAAGGAAGTGTGAGCAATAAATGTTATAATGTCTGTATATAAATAGCTGTTACAGACATCATAGAATAAATTGTAGTGACAATCTCTGTTGTACTATCCAAGTCAACTTGAATCGACAGAATCATAATAATTGCTACTACTATTAACTACTACTACTATTTTAATATTGTTTTCTTCCAACTTTTACCGTGTTTAACCAATTTATCTCTTGTTTCAGATGAGAACGTAACCCTGACAATAACAACGCGGTCCCCTGGCGCGTCGTATCAATTACTACAAGACTGATTTTGAGTAGTATCCCACATTCCTATCCATGTATAGTTAGCAAGAAGCCGGACTAAGGCAAAATGTTTAAGTTATTAGGAGGGTTAAGTGTTTACTTTAAGTTCCAGCCGATTAGGACTGACAATGCGGTGTTTCGGCTGCACAATGTGTTCACCACAGTGTTGTTATTGACATGTTCTATGATCATTACGGCTACCCAGTATGTGGGGCAGCCGATACAGTGCATCGTTAGTGGGTTACCCGTCAATGTGGTTAACACCTTCTGTTGGATCACTTCGACGTTCACCATGCCTGATGCCTTTGCTAGAGAGGTGAGTGTTTCCGAATATTTTTGTTTTTTTCCAGTTCTATTACTAATTAAGTCAAACTGCCGTACTCAGAGAGCTTTAATGATTATTTAGGTCATCACTTAGTAAAGGTTTTGACAGTTTTGTCATACAAAAGAATGTCAAATCTTTACTTAGTGACGGTGTAAGTAATCATTAAAGCTCTCTGAGTACGGCAGTAAGTATTATTGAATGTGTGCACTTCATCCTGAACTCTCTGATACAATTTTCGGGAGATTATACCAAAATATCTAAGCGTGCTAATGCACATGATGTTTTACCAATTCTTCATGGGAACCTTTCATCATGACAATAATAATTGTGTTCTTCTAAAAGCAAAGTAGGTCTCATCAACATTGCCCGTCGGGGCTGCGGGTTGCTCGCAAGAGATATGGAGGGCTAAGAAGGAACATGGGTGGTTTTTAGTCAGTAGAAGTCTGACACTCCCTTTCGCTCTGCCCAAGAGCGGGAGGGGTTATTCGATGATTTTCCACCCGCCAAAAAACGCCAGGTCTCATCAACATCATTATTTCGGTCTACAATCACCCTATATTGGGTATGACTTCTCTTCTTTACACGTGCCCTCTACCTCCCGACACTAAATATCACCTAATCCATCTGTATTATGGGTGTGTTTTTTGTATAGCACAGTAGCTCTGTGGCACTTGGCAGCGTGCGGCATTAGTCCTCCAACAGCTCAGACTCAGTCCACCACTTCAAGTCAAGGACCCTCAGACTAATTGGTACTCTTTCCTTCCGTTTTAAGTGCCCTAACCGGGAACTGTATCGTGACATTTATGACAGACAGTAGCTCCCCTCATGAATGCACACGTTTCAATAAATGCTAATGTCAATATTTTTTTGTCCTCAGTGGTTATATCGGGTTTTGTATTGTTATTCCTAAGCGCCTATTTTCGGAGTATTGGTTAAAGAGATTTTGATCTATGATTTAAAGTATGGGTATTAATGATAATTAGATTCTCATAATATCTGATCTGTCAGGTCTCGCAGAACAGAAGAGTTTGCCAACACCATCGGTGCGCTTGCTACATACGCATAACCGTAACATATTTCCACTGCTAAGACTCGGACCTCTTTTTCTGGGAGGGGTGTGGCAGTAATCCGCCACTCAAGCCCAATGCGAATTGGTAGGTACGGTCCTTGGATGAATCATTGATTGCAATTTGTTGATACCAGACAGGAGGGCGCTGCTACTCACGCATTCTCTGCGTAATCACTTAGTCACATTCACTACTCCATAGACATTCGTGGGTGTATTTTCGTGTGCATGTCATATCTTTTACCGCGAATTTTCCAGATTAAATGCATTTCTCTTCCTCGGTATGAGAATCGTCTCGCTAAAAGCGCGTGTTCAAAAAAAAACGCCGCTCTTTTATTCCTTTTCAACCGACTTCCTAAAAGGAGGAGGTTTTTAATTCGACTGTATGTTGTTATTTCTTCTTTTGCTTTTCAATCTTTCAATTTACCTCTTTTGCCAACATCCTTCTAGCACCAAAACATTTTTATATCACTGTATTAGTCCTCTCAACTCCTCTCTATCATCAGAAATCTTTGCAGTTCGCCCATGAAGGTGTCATGTCACGAATGCCTCGAATTAATACACAATGGTAACATTTGTAACACAATATTGGCACCGCGCCAGCACCTCCGCGAATTAGGCTGAGCTTCCGATTTCTTTGTCGCTTCCCACTTCGGTGTCGACTGCTTTTATTGTTATTGTTTTAATACAGACACCTGAATCCTGGTAGCATGTGACTGGTCTCCACAGTAATTTCGAGTATCTTAGTCAGTCAGTACATGCCTTGCAGTTCATTGCTGGATATAGACATCTCCTAAGTGGCAGCCCTCCGCCTTCTGCATCCAATTCTGACCTTTTTAAGGCCCTTGGCCCATCTAACTAGTTGCTTGAAACGATGCGCCATCGATTTCTGATTTCATCATCAGCTATCAGTTTTTCGACAGACATGGCCAACCCACGAGGATCCATTGAGATATTTGAGATGCGTATTGGGTTACTTTGCAGCATTTACAAACACATCTTTACAATAAAATTATCCAGAAGTTCTTTTGGTAAATGAATTACTAAAACGACACAATTTGTCAAACTAACTCGTGTGACCAATTTTTAGGCTTATAGGTAGAAATCTGTTGTAGTTGCGTCATATCATCGCTATTGCCTAGTGAACATAAACTGTACTTAACTAGTCATAAAGTACGATTAGGTACATGAGTAGGCCAATGTACCTGTTACGTAAACAAGCTATAAATAACAGAAACAATCAGCTGTATATTGTTAGCTAATTAACTCTTTTCATAGGCACACAATGTAATACAAATCACTGGTAGTATCTTGAACTTTATTTTTGGGTCATGCAACCGCGTTATGTCATATCTTGTTAGTAAACAATGTACTTAATGCGTCTTCTAAATGAGTTCTAAATTTTTGAGATGATCTCCAATTTCCGTTAAATCTAGGCGGATCATAGAAAGAAAAGGCAAGATTTTCTTCTCAATTGATCTAGCGCTCATATGGACCACCGCCCGATAGTTTAGTCCCACTCAGTTCGCCAATCAATATCGTTTACAATTATTACTCTCTTAAACATGATATCATACAAATTACATGTAAATAAGTTATATTACATAGGGTTACAATGGGCGCTTGTACGTTTCACATCCGTAACCTCACTAATCCAAGTCCAGTTGAAAACCAGTGTCGGGCACTAGTTGTTTGGCAATTTGCTGAACTAGGCCCTTTTATTAATTTTTTGTTTAGATTTAAATTATAATATTGTGTGCACTTGTGTGTGCCCAAATAAATGTATTTTCTTTCTTCTTTCGGTCTTAGCGCTAAAAGTGGTATTTTCAGGCCATCTCTTGGAAGTATCCGCAGGGCTTCTTAAACATCATGTCAAAGATGATTTGTCACTATGTCATGCTCTTCCCTTCGAAACTTCGAAGAATATTTTCATTTCGCCTCTGTTACCAACACTTACTATCTGCTACTTCATCTCTATTAGTGTACAATACAAATCACCGTCTATTAGTAGGGTAGGTGCTGTTAGTTGTCAATTGCGCGTGCGCAGACCGCCGTAACTGCTCGTTTCCTCTGCTGTGTGGAGTTGATTGAGCACGAGTACATTAGGGTTGGTGATCTGCAGAATGCGACTATATACTTATTTAAACCCGGCTGAAGGAAGTCGGTACAAGAGCCAGTAAGGACTAAATAGGGATCCAATGGAACTTAGACTTCTTTGAAGATTTCTGCTGCTTAGAGGTGTTGCAAGCGTGACTGCTAATCATGAGGTCCTGGGTTTAATTCCCAGATCGAGTAAAGTATTACTTATTGGGTTAATTCATCAAGAATTTATTTTTGTTTTGGAACCACAGAGTCTGGATTTGTGCCCGGTTGATGGCAACAGTCTCGCTCGCCTATTACATGGGACTTGAACATAACTGGCGAAATGTGGGTGTATCATATGGTAACCCTGCCCTGCCTAACCCTTCTGAGGCATGACGCTAATGATGCTTCTCCGTAACATCCTGATCTTAACATAAACGTTAACTTCCTAAGTCCCATGATTTGTAGGTCATAGGTATTGTAATTGGTCAAATTATTCCCGACAACAGGTCATCGCCCACGTAATGGTCTATTAACGTGGCGAGGTTAATGATGTAGTATCCTCATTGACAATGGGAACGGGTTCCTGGCCTGATGGGACTATGACGTGAGTCGCTTCGTTTCGGCAATTCAAAGGCCTCGGGGTCAAGTGATATACAATTGAGAATATTGACAGACGAGGACTTCCGAGGAGGTCCGTACGTCACTTTGTAAGACAGATGATGCTTTAGCTGGTGATGATGGTGCTTTTGCTTTATACAGGATGACCGGATTTGTCCCGAAATAGCAAATTCGCATGTAGAGGAGGTCATTTGCTAATATATTAGACCTTACTTTCCCTAGCTAGGGGGATGTGCGGTGTTACGCGAATGGACAAAATAAGGAATGAGTACATAAGAGGAAGTCTGAAAGTGTAGTGTGAAATGGTGACTGAAAAGTTGTGTGGAAATCGGAGGAATGAGGAAAATGTTGTGAGGAAGGTTTTAAATATGAATGTGGAAGGATATACGAGTAGAGGAAGACCAAAGAAACGATGGATGGACTGTGTTAAAAATGATATGGTATAAAAGGAGGTGTCTCATGAGATGACGAGAAACAGAGAAGTATGGAAGAGGAAGACATGCTGCGCCGACCCCAAATGAATTGGGATAAGGGCAAGAGAATGATGACTTTCCCTAGCTAAAGTTTTATAGTTTAGGAGTTCACGAATATTCCAAGACTGATGTAATTATTGCCCATCATTATTTGGGTCACTAGAGGCTTAGAAAATACTGCTTCTTTCATAGCCGATTTCCGCAAAACAATCTTGTTTCAATTAAAAACTACGCCACCGAGACCCTTTAAATAAATATTTCTTAAATTCCCACAATCATTATAACGACGTAGATCATTTACATTTAATTGATGTTTGATGTGGACTTAATTACTTACTAAACAAAACATAAGAAATACGACTATGTTTAGGTCAGCGACACACCAGCCCTAATATAAAGTGTAGCAGAGATTCGCAAATCGCACACAATCACACGTAATGCCCCAGATGGGTGTGTTGGCTAAGGTCAGCGTCCACTTGTCTTGCTCCTATTGTTAAGTCTAACTGATAAATTATTGTTGTTGTGTACATCAGGCAGGCGTACAGTTTGTTATTTTGGTCACATAAAACTTGTGTAGTTGAGCTTGGCTATTTGCGGTACAGATGGTTGTACGAAAACTATGATGTGGTTACTCACACATCATGTAATGACCTCCAGTTGGCTAGAAACCTTTATTAGCCCAATGTTAAAGAGATGAGTTTTAAGAATGAATGTGGAGGGGTATAAGAGTAAATTAAGAGAAAGACAAAAGAAATGATGGATGGACTGTGTAAAGAATGATATGGCAAGAAAGGAGATGTGTCTGATGAGAAATGATGATGAAGTAATAGAGAAGTATGGAAGAGAAAGACATGCTGCGCCGAACCCAAATTAATTGGGATACAGACAAGAAAATAATGAGTTAGCCCCAATTCCTGTACAATTCGTAAAAACACCGACATGAATATAAAGCATAACATTCAGGTAATGATTCCATACATAAATACATAAAAATACTATCACGTGCCTGAAATATTTCGATTTACGACACTTCTATGAATAAAACAATATTTTATCAACGAAACATGAGCTAAAAATCAGCGTCAAATAATGTATGAAGGCTATAAATCTTTCAGGATCAAATTAACGTCATTCAATGACTTAAAGATTTAAATAAATACGCTATCAGGACACACGTAATAGGGATATACTATTCTGATTTTCATTTGTATATCACATAAATAGATTAAATTGTGGATACAAAACCTATTTGGCTTTCGAAAATACCGATTTCTATTTTCCATGAAATACCATTTCATGATTTCCACATCACTTAATTTTAAATTCATGTCCAAATCGTTTCTGAATTTAACGCGTTCATTGCATATTTATTGTCCATCATAGTTTATGTTGTTGTTTATTTGTCGTTTTATATTTTTGAAACCGAAGGGGGTATAAATAATATTCCAATGATAATATTATGTATTCATGCGATGTATTAAGATTTTGCATTTCAATAAGGAAGAGAGGTTTGGTAATGTTGAGGAGCAAATTTTATTCATTCACTTGAAACACGTGTCCTGCAGGATGACTGCTTAACATAAGCAAATGTACTGGTTAAATGTCATCTGTATCTATTCTGTCTCCTACTTGATGTGGAAGGAAGTTGAAATTATGGTCTTTCTTGCTCTTCTGCTGTTCTTTTGTCAATTTCAGTGTTGAATCATTTTTAAAGAACTTGTCGAGCATCATTGTCTAGGAGCTTTTCTGGCTACCACCTTTGTTTCTGGATTCTAGGAGTTGGATTGATTCAGAATTAAGTCACGGACTTGTCATTGTCTTGTCATTCAATGTAAGCACATGACTTGATAGCATAGTTGAATTGAAGAGATATTTTGTTCATAAAGAAGAAAATGAAGAAGAGCTCCATCACTTATAATTATTTCTCCATTGAAAAGCATTACATAGGATACGACATGTTTTGAGAACCTAGAAAATTACCTCAACTTCTGGGTTATTGGCGAAAGTTAGCGAAACTAACCGGTGTATTGTTGATTGCAGGTTGGCAAAGAGGTGGCGCATCCAGGCATAGCGAACGAATACGACAGCACGCAAGAGAAGAAGTATTACACCTACTACCAGTGGGTCTGCTTCGTACTGTTCTTTCAAGTAAGTTTATACCATGAAATTGGGTCAGGCCTACGACAAAATAGATTACAGGGACGCATGTTGTTGCGAGTTAAAATAAATAAATGACCCAGTTTTTCTGCTATTTGCGTCAAATCTAAAGTACGTTATTGGTTAAACGTTACATCAAGTTATATTAGATCATCATCAGCCTATTAATGTTCCCACTGCTGGGACACAGGCCTCCTCTCTTTGAGAGGAAATGGACTATAATCTACCACACAGGCCCAGTGCGGATTGGTAGATGTCACAAGTCTTAAAATTTTTGGTTGTAGCACAACTAGGACATGCCTATTTCCTCACGATGTTTTCCTTCACCGTTTTTGAGAGCAGTGGTGTTGAAATAAATTACACAAAGTAATGCGCCTGCCTGGGTTCGAACCCATAACTTACTGTTCGTAAGTCTGGGCCGCCACTGATCTATATTAGGTTCACTTACTTATAATTAACAAGGTCCCCCCTAGTTTAGGAGGCAGGGTTTCTCACTATTTGTACAGCCATTTCCAAAATCAATAATCTTGTATTTTATTATCTGCCGAAAGACGTCCATGTACTGGACATAGGCACTCCCGGAGGGTCGCCACGTTGACCAGTCCTGTGCTTCTTGAATCCAGTGGATTCCTTCGTCCTTCACCAGGTCATCAGGCTCACATCTTTAATGTACACCACATAATACACTAACCACTTAGTTCAGAGCTATGATTCAGTAAGGATGCTGACAAATGAACATAAAAGTCATGGTTCAGAGTTCAGATTATGTAAACCATAGTTTTAATTACCTTATGGTGTAAAAATTAAGTGTAAAGCTTAGTGTTAAGTGGAGGTCGCCAGGTCAATGGACAAACATACTAATAACTATCATTAACGTGCATTGTTGCATTCTTTATGACATTATCACAGTGGTTTATGTGGTTAGCAGCTATTTGTTATTAATTAGATGCATATCAGGGACATAATGTTTATTAATTATGGCGACAA
This sequence comes from Diarsia brunnea, assembly GCA_949774965.1. Lineage (NCBI taxonomy): Eukaryota > Metazoa > Arthropoda > Insecta > Lepidoptera > Noctuidae > Diarsia > Diarsia brunnea. The sequence goes on along the minus strand of OX458998.1, from coordinate 1,600,294 downwards.
TGTTTTTAATTATGACGTAATAACTGGCAAAAATTGTAGTAATTAGTAGGTACGACTTAATTTTTGGGATAGTCATTGTCCGTTACCTGTGACACATTGTAATTTTTTCCCAGATTCAGGCAGCAATGGACTCCCAATATGTTTTGCCTAGATAACAGCTGATACCCTTATTGTGACAAACAATAGTTACCATGTTAAATATCACGTTTTAAGTGTAACAAAAGTAATTTTTACAAGTGTTGCATCATGATTTTACAGTGCCAACAACTGGAACCCATAACTCATTGCCTAAATGGGTCATTTGGGTTTTACCAACAACTGTGTTATTTCGTACTTGTTATTAACGCTACGCATATTATCTACGAGGATAATGTACACACGGCTACACATCAAGCTATACATTTCCAGTTTACGCTGATCCCGCACTGAACGGAAATCCTATACAATGCGAGACCAGCTTGTACTGGTAATGTACAGCTTGATGTGTAGCCGTGTGTACCCATGGTCTTGCCTGTCTTTCTCTTTATGGATATATAATTGGGAACTTAAATTTTCTGACTAAATAACTGTCTTCTTTAAAATTTTGAACTTGCCAGAGATTGTTAAATTGAAATACCTTTATGCTTAGCTTCCTAAGTGGTATATTAAGACTTGTCATGTATCTTATGCCCGTTGGCCGTCAAAGAATTCTAAAATCCATACTAACTTTATTAGTTCAGTTAGTAACAGTCGCCTGTCCAAAAACTTAATTTTGTTAGATACAAAACATCTGTCTTCTGCCATCGTTACGTCATGGCGACGTCAGGTGGAAGATTACAATAAAATAATTAAAAGGACGTGAAGTAATTACTCGGAACCTATGTAAATATTACTTATGGCATTGTGATGTCATTCTTTACTATATGAAGACCCTGCTAAAATTGTCTTAGAAATAATGTTAGTCTCAGCCCAGAACGGATAACTGCCAAAAAAATTAAACGAGAAAAGCGTTAGACCCCTGACTATCTTGACAACGACATAGTCAAGAGTCGTCAAAATTTGCAATGCGTCTTTTAGACCTCATTTACGGACACGCGGGGCGTCGCGCGGCGCGTTGTGCGTTTTTAATTCAAACACATGGCGATGTATGAAAACGTTAACGATTTCAAACGTCGATTTTACGAGAAGCGATTTTTCGCTCGTTAGTTTAAAATGCAGCGTTTGTTGCGGTGGACGCGCCTCTTAGTAAATGAATAAAAAAGCTCGAGATGAGCCTTCCGCACGCGCCGCGCGACGCCCCGCGTCTCCGTAAACAAGCCCTTAGGGTACGGGCGTTAGGCAGAGGTACCTAATAACCCCCACATTTTGCCGGTTATTTTCAAATCCCATGTAATTGGGGACCAGTCTATTGACTCCGTGGCTGCTAATGAGAAATTCCTGATGGAAAAAGCTAATAACACTTTTCCTGACCCGAGAATCAAACCCAAGAACTCATGCTTAGCAGTGGCGCTTGCTACCACTAGACCAACGAGGCAGACACAATAGGAGATGAATGGAGGAAGCCTTTTGCACAACTGTGGTACAATATGGGCTAGCTATAATACCTAATAAAAGAACAGTCTCTTGAAACCAAGGCAGTAATCGTCATTAATCTCCTTGCTACGTAACAGTTGATTACATTACCATACTTTGTAATCCACGTGTAGTTAATTACATCTATCTTGTATTTATCCAATGAACGCGTAGATTACTCATTGCAATCCGAGCGTTACTCATGCAATAAAAATAGTATCAATTTGTTTTATATTTATTTTATGACCAACTTTCTCTTAGCGGCTTCGTGGTTGTTGACATTTTTCTTTCCTGTTGTTTTTATTGAACTGTGCTACAATTTAAATAGTTTAAAACTGTGTTCAGGATCTCAATACTCAATACTTTGTTGCATTCCACATGTAGTAGGTACTTAGGTGGTAAAACTTAAAATTAGATCACATGGACCCTTACGGGCACAGCCCGCCGGCACGCGCGCCGGCCTATCGGCTTGTTTTTATTTGCCCACGGATTTGTCCTCATGGAGCATGAAAACTCAAACTCAGCATTTATTCCAATAGGATCGTTAACAGGCACTTTTGAATGTCAAAAAAACAAAAAAGTGTAGCCACAATCGCAAGCAAGAAAAATCTTGATTACATCATTCATGTTTAGATTAAATCACCTCAAGATTTTTGCAGGAACGTAGACCCGGGACAAAAAACATAATTATATCCTATATCCTAAAGGTTATCCATTAATGCGTGAAAAATAACAGGGAGTTATGCAGAAGTAAAGGCTTTAACTATGTAAAAAAAAACTACATTTGCATAATATAATATGCTCTGTCATTTCCTAAAAACACGATATTCACCGTAAAATGACGTCATCTAAGAATCTCAATTAGCAACAGAACCGGAGCAAGGCCTATGACCGACTGTGGCCTACTAGCTGAGTTATGAAAACCCGCAATACATGCCCAAATACGGTCGCCACCTGTCCAAATGTATCTAATAGCTCCATCACGCCGCGTCAATGGAAACTCCTAATAAAACATGTCTCTTAGCGGTATCACTATACTGACAGCAGATGACAGGTGCTAATGTCACTTTGACAGATCATTTTTAAGTGGGAAATCTGTTTAATCGGCGTTGAATAAGTTTGACTTAAATACGCTATTCGGAGACATGTGACATCTACCAAAGTACCAACCCGCACTAAGCCCATGTGGGGGATTTTAGCCCATCCTTGAGAGGAGGAGGAGAGAGGAGGCCTTAGACTGCAGGGGGAGCAGTTTATTTCCTTTAAATTACATTTCTAGCATAAGATTGCCCACTTCTAACTCTTCATTGCTCTATAAATTAAGGAAAATGGCAAAATGTATAATTTATGAGATGATTTAATTGGAGAAACAAGGTAATTAATAGTCTGTGAAGGTGCTGGCCACATAATTGGACTATTAACTGTTGTTATCTTGGTAGGAAATGCTTCGATTCTGTCCATAGATTCTATTAATAAATCAATAGAGCGTAGTACAGTGACGCAAAGATGCTATGGTGCTCCAAAGACGTCGACTGAGGACTGTAATTATATTTAAATGCCTTAAAAAAAGGAAATGGTAGTTTTAGTTCCGTTTTCTGCCACACATCAACAGACTTGTATAGAGTATAGAGTCATTATTTTAAGTGACAACGAGGGAAAGTCCGAGTTCAAAGGAAACAAAACATAAAGCTAAGTTCGACCAACTACTGTTGCCCCGTTTTTTTTCTTCCAATACAATGAAATGATCCTTATAGGAAACACGAGTCGAATGGCATAAAACAAATTAGTCTCTTTCACTATTTTTTCTGTACAAATCACACTATGAACAACACAACAAATCAAATTCTCATTTTCCCATGTTGTCCCACTTATAAGACCCTATAAATGTAACCTTCTTCAGTTGTGAGATTCTGCCGACAGAATCTTTGTTGTACAATTTATTTTATAAACATCTTTGTCTTTTATAAAACTAGTAAAACATCTTCTTGGGACTTTGTACATCATTTTGTTTAAGTCCGTATAACTGACCTGACAATACGAGTGCTAGGTACCTACAGACAGATGCGTCGCTTGAATGTTATTCATTGTGCGGAGACGAATGATAATAACGTTCATCTCAGTGTCTTAATAATTATGTTACGTTGAATTATAATATTTATTCTTCGGACCAGTTACTCCACATTGACCCGCGTGGATCTCTGGCCTACTACCTCTGAGTGAGGCCTATGTTTCTGCCTCCCAGCTGTGGAATCATTACAACCTGATTGTGTAGTTACTACATAATCATTACGAGGTCGGCGCAGCATGTCTTCTTCTTTCATACTTCTCTATTACTCGTCATCTCATGATCTCAGCATTCTCCTCCTTTCTAGCCATATCATTCTTCACACAGTTCGTCCAGTTTCTATAGTAATTTCATAATATTGTCAAAAATGTACACAATCAAGATCAAAAAGGGCCAATACCAAGCCGTATTGGTTTTAGGTCTTTCTGTTTTCTGTACTTACATCAAACTAAGCAACGTTATACATCTCTAAGTGGAGGAACGTAAAGGACGACCAAAAACAAATTGTCCAATGACCATCTAACCGATAGACAGGAATGCTGTTATCCCGTCGAAGCTGCGGGTTGTTCGAAAGATATACCGCGGCCTCGGCGCAAGGGCTAAGAAGGAACATGGGTGGTTTTTAGTCCGTGGAAGTCTGACACTCCCTTTCGCTCTGCCCAAGAGCGGGAGGGATTATTTGATGATTTTCCACCGTCAAAAAAAAAAGACTGCTGTCATCCTATCAATAGAATAGACATCAATCTCTGTGATACTGCACACACAGGGTGGTCCTGATACAACGTGATGATAATATTAAATCACAAGCCACATCCAATTCTTCTCACCTATAAACCGTGACACATTACAATTTACATTGTTGAGATCGTTGCACTAATGTCCGTGGGAACTGTAATTTTTCTCGTCACTATAAACACATGCGTCATTAAGTGTCGATTGATACAACAAATATTAAAAAAAAATGCTTGTAGACTTGTCTTACAGAATCGTGATCGGCCAATATAGGGAATGTCGCTCTTTTGGTCTACTTATAAAGTAAATATGTCAATGAATGACTGGCCTTTGTATTACTAGCCAGTACGAAACAAACTATTGGGAATTTGACTCAATCAAATTTCTCACTCAGAAAGTTGAACTTAATACTTATCTATTAGTTCCATGCTCAGAAATCACAGTGGCATCTGTAGTCTGCTTTCTAGAAAGGTCCCGCCCCCCTTTCAACCCCTTACAACCCTTTTTTCGCATTAAAGTAGCCAATGTCCTTTCTCAGACTCTAGACTATCTGGTAACCAAATGTCATTTAAATCGGTTCAGTAGTTTTGGCGTGTAAATGCGACAGACAGAGTTACTTTCGCATCTAAAATAGTAGTAAGGATAGTGAAATAAGAGACGGACTGATTACCAAACCCAAAATTGAAAAGACCATTAAGAAACTCAAATATTCATTCAGTATTTCTTTCCAGGCAATAATGTGCTACACACCCAAGTTTCTATGGGACGCTTTCGAGGGCGGCCTGCTGAGGACCATCGTGATGGGGCTCAACATCGGCATCTGCCAGCCTGAGGAGAAGGAGAAGAAGAAGGATGTCATCATCGAGTACCTCATCAGGCACGAGAGGGTATGTAGAATATAAATTAACCATGATGATAACATGCTGACCTATTTTTTTTTTTGGTGGATGTGGGTCAAAATTTCAGGTGACAATAACAACAGTTTCAGCAATCTTTAAGGGTAAGACTGTACCCATAATGATGACAAAGAAGCGATGCTTGTTTCCTACTCCTCCGTTATTATTTTCTTGCGGAATCCAATGCAGTCAAATTGTTTCTCTGGGACTTCGTCGAACTTCATTGTCTCGGCGCTTTTCTGGTGATAGCCATTGTTGATTCTGGCTTTCAGAAGCTGCAGTGGTTTGGAAATAGTGTCGCGGGTTTGTCCCAAAAAAGGCTTGTGCAAGCAGCAGAAATCATTTACAGCTACGTATGCTTTTTAAGCGTTTGTAGAGTATACTACTTAGTTTGCTAAGGAATAAGGCCTGCAAAGTTGTGACACCCTAGTACTTCTAGAACCCTATTCACAACTATAAAGTTAAAAGGATGTCTTCTACCAAAGGAGTGGAGAAGCGACGGCTTTAGTTTAGTTTAGTTTGACTGGGCTTTTGTCCGCACTTAGCCTCTTGATTGGGCCATTGTGCGTGTCGTTCAAAGAATACCTACTCCAACCAACATAGGTCGTCCCAGAATTTTAGCAGCCTTCCCAGACTGCTGCAGGCTTCTGGGAGAGTTAATGGGGATCGTAGAGTTTGTGCCCGGTGATCTGCCACGCTCCTGCACTCTAGGAGTACGTGCCGTGGCGTTTCTTCCGCCTCCATGCATCCTCTGCACAATGGGCTATCTGTTACACCTATGTTGTGTAGATATTTGTTTAAGGAACAGTGACCCGTTAAAATTCCTATGATTTTACGGATTTTGTCCCTTTTAAGTTTGATGAGATTGCGAGTAAACTTCATTGATGCCGCCGGAACTGCATCTTTTGTTTGCCTGCATCCTTCACTGTTTCTCCATTCGGTGAGGTGTTTTTCTGTGGTTCTTAAACGCAGCCATGATTTTATTTGGGCCTGAGGTATGGGCAGTAGTGGTTCCGGTCCAAATACTGTATCCCCTGAGCCTCTCTTGGCCAGCTCATCCGCTGCGTCGTTACCCAGCGAGTTGCTGTGTCCTTTAATCCATTTCAGGGTTACACTGTTCGTGGTTGCAATGGATTGGAGTGCATTGTGGCATTCCAGTATTAGGACAGAAGTAATTGTGTTGTTTTTTAGGGCTTGAAGCACCGATGCACTGTCGGAGATGATCTTTATTTTAAAATCTCTGACGTCTCTGGCTGCAACTGCTTGTGCCGCTCTGGTGATACCGATACATTCGGCTTGGAAGATTGTGTTTAATTTATCTAGGGTATTAGGGAAGCGACGGCTTATCCTTACTCAAACTAGATTTTTCACCGTTTTTCGCTGCTACTTGCAAAAATCGAGTCCTTCTATGACCTCGATAAGACCTTCTTCCGGTTCAAAGACATAATCGTAAATTCGTAATGCTTATATTTAAACAATGTAACTATTGCGCAATAACTAAAGTACACACGGGGATCAAAGTACAGGAGGCGCCGACGCTCAACCTTTCAAGGGTGTTCACATTGTAATATGAATTGGTGTATTTGCATGACTGTGCATGAATTGTTACTAAAGCAATATTAGTTCTTCCTAGTAGGATTATTAGTATTATAAACTTTGTGGTTTTCGGCAATGACTCGATGACGATTATGTGGGTATAAATGACTCATTACTAGAAATACACCAAATGATTCTGTTAAGTCACTATTAACGGCTACTTTTCGGAGAGCATTATTATATTAGGAAAACACATGAAGTGTGAGAAGATGAATGGTGTATGTAGAAAATTAGTAAGCATATGAAAAGAGCTACTCGTATGCTCCGTTGCACAGCTGAATTTGCTAGCACTATTTCTAATAGATGCAAGCGAAATGCTGCTGTTTATTGCAAAAGGAGTCTGTAATCGTGATATTTGGCGTGTCATCAACTTTCTGCCCTTGTCCTATGTTATTTGGGGTCGACGCCAACCGTTTTTTATTCCATTTTCCCCTGTTACCCGCCTCTCTATCATTTACTCCTTTTACGTTCGTTTGAGTAAAATATTTCAAGGACTCGCAAATCAAAAACTTGCAGTTCCAAATACGTTTAATATTCACGACAAACGGCTTCTGGCCGCCTCTGGGAAGCGAACCTTGTTCCTGCCGCTCCGTGGTCTGTGTACACAATGCATTCCCGGGCCACTTCTAATTGGCATGCGGTGCGCGAGTGATGCGCGTGAGGCGCGAGGGACTTTCTTGTGGCCATGGACTTGGGTAGTAGGGAATCCATGATAGTTACATTTTTGAGCCCTCGAATCACGGTAACATGCATCAATCTGACGCTTCTTTATTATCATTTCAGTCCAAGACACCCACTGCTGGGTATTCTATTCTCTTATGTATGTCGTATTTCGGGCATTCTTCATTCGTCTTCGTTCTGATGCTTGGAGTCCGGCAAATGCTTTCAGTTAACCCCTGTTTTACTTTTTAGTCTAAAGTTTTCAAGTTTTTTATCAAGAGTTTCTCTGGGAAGCGTGGCTTTCGTAACGGTTTATTCACCTTGTCTACCAGTTAGTTCTCTGTTAGTGACCTGCGTTAAAGCTATCATATTGATTGCGGTCCTACACTATAATCCAACCTTAGAATTTTTTGAACAAATTCTTCTTAAACTTTTCCTTGCTTCTTAGGCCTTTGATAAATCTTGCGGTCTCACTTCAATTCTAAATTGCTTCATTAGCAATACTGTCAATACGATAATGTTACAGGAATAGAACTTCAATTACAGACACATCAAGTATGTTAACTTAAAACAATCTAAATGCACACACGATTCCTCATGGCCACCCTGCTTCTAACGGCAGAGAATTAGCCATTCAAGAAGCGTCTGTCTTCGCTCAATAAGATTTTTTACCACACATTATTATGAATCGCAACTTTTTTATTTGCTTTTGTAAAATAATCTCATTGTAGGATATGCAAAAAAGAAGCACTGCGTGGCATACACAAACAGTAATTGCACTTGTGTTCAACCAACATGCTGTTTTCTACCAGAGAACTTAGATAAGCGGCAAACGCTCTCGAAGTGTTTCGTGTTTCTACTAATTGACATAAGAATTTCGGTAGCTTCGTTTAACTTTACGAAATTTGAAGATTTTCAAAGAAATCAGATTTTATATTTCACTTTTCCTTCAACTTTATTGCTCATAGATTGTCGCTTTGTCCAGGACTTTAGACGCGTAGACACAACACAATATCTAAAGAATTGTGTTAATTGTTTTCTCATTGCTGAGATTTCCTTAAACCCGTCTAGACGAGTCATTAAGTTAGTCACCACTACCTTTGTTATTTCGTAAAATTCACACCTACTTTTTAGGATATCATGTTTAATTCATTTATAGACGGTATGCTAATGAGCTTGACCTAGATAGTCATGTTTACATGTCTGTTAACGGTGACCATTTATTATTTCCTGGTACCTTAAAAATCTGGTCAGTTATGTCAAGTTGTACTTATAATTATCTTCCATTGGCATGTTCTATTCTCAAAATAATTAGTAGTAGTCTGTAGACAGCATATTAGTTGTCTTCTAACAATAACATTTCTAACGCTACGGACCCCAACTGATTACAATATCTGAATTTGTCTTTAAATGAAGCCCTCTATTTCCTACTATAGGTATTAGAGTCTAAACTAATGCTAGGTTAGTAACCATTATGTTATTGCGAAATCGTTTCCTCTTGCATTTATTGTAAGAAGTACTTTAGATAACATGATATTTCAATATGCAGCTCTGTTTTTTCTCTAGTGAACCCTTTATGCCTTCACAATTCAATTTCTTCGCCTGTTACTCGCCCTATTGTGTATTTCTTATCGCTTTCTTGTCTGCAATGGACCGTGTCGTGCCTTCAGATCGTGACAGTCGATCAGGCCAACGACAAACGATACAACCAATTTTTTCTCTGCGGTCATTGGCCATACCTCGTTCATTGCTCGTAGTTACGCAATCTTTACCTTCACTGTCTTCTATGCATTGACGACTGTGTTCGTAGTATTAGATAATGAGTTAGTATGAGGCCAGTAATGGATGGTCAACTGATTTTTTGCGTTTGATACCATCTCCGAAGTTACTTTTCCGGTTTAAAGTCGTGTACTTAGTTCTTAAAGCGTATAGTTTGTTGCATTCGTGTCGTATTCTTTTCTAAAGCTCGGAAGCTAGAAGCTTAGCTAATAAAATTATACGTAAGTACTTACATATGGGCTGAAATTCTTATGAACTCGCAGAGTTTTTACGTGAGGCATGGATGTAAATGCAAAGATTAAAAATAACCAGTTTACCAGTTATCCTAAGACAATGTCCTCGGGTGTAAAGTTATAGTAATGAATATGTCCGAAACCACTCTTTGTTCATAATGGATAAAAATAACGGTAAATTGTGATTGAATTACAACACTCATGGTGTAAGACCCAGACTCAATACATCATTAACTGTCTGTGGTTTCAAATTATAACACCTCGTGTTGGTAACATTTCCTGTTATCAATATTTGGAAGTAATTAAACCCTGACTAATAAGTTTCATCGAAATTATTTAAATTGAAAGGCTTCGAGGCCGTTTTCGGAGAAATAATTGACGCAGAATCACATTCACCGGACCTACAAAATACTACAAATACAATGACGAAATTGTGTCGTAAAAGTCGAAAGAGTTGAAACGAGAACAGGCAAATAAGACGCGAAACTCGTATAGGATTGAAAAACTTTTAGTGACTTCAGGTTTATCTTTTCATACATCCCTGTACTGGGTCCGCGTATTTGAATAGGGCCCAATTCGTCTTACAGAGAGGACTGAGGCTTGTATCCCAGCAGATAGAATTGACAGAGTCATCTTCATCATCCACAGCTATACTTCACCCACTGCTGGGTTGGGTATAGGCCTCTCTTTGCTTTTGCCAATAAAGACCAGTATAAATTGGGCGCGAAGAGGGAATAAACTGGACCAAAATTGAAAACACTCTTTGTAGATCGGCCCAAGCTTTTTTTGAGCGAAAGGGGGTGTCAGACTTCTACCGGCCAAAAAACCACCCATGTTCCTTCTTAGCGAACAACCCGCAGCCCCGACGGGGATCGAGTACCTAGACCTACCTTACCCGAAATATATAGGACCAGCTCTTCGGTTTTGACCGTTGAAATCTTTGTCTTGTTCTTTTGACTCATCAATATCGTAATCGTAGTTCTGCTGCATTTTTATTTTTTTTGGAGGGTGTGAAATCATCAGATGACTTCTCCCGCTTTAGGCAGAGCGGTAGGGAGTGTCAGACTTCTACTGACTAAAAACCACCCATGTTCCTTCTTAGCCCTTTGTGTCGAGGCCTCGGTATCTCTTTTGAATAACCCGCAGCACCGACGGGAATTCTTCTGCCCTTATACTTATTAATTTGCAATCGCCGCAGCAAGTCTTCTCCTTTGATACTCCTCTTTTACCTAAGTCATCAGAAAAAAAACGTCCTCCTATCACTATAATTGGGGGCTTTTTTTGTTCAACTACCTTTTTTTTTTTGGGTGTGGGAAATCATCAAATAACCCCTCCCGCTCTTGGGCAGAGCGAAAGGGAGTGTCAGATTTCTACTGACTAAAAACCACCCATGTTCCTTCTTAGCTCTTTATGTCGAGGCCTCGGTATCTCTTGCGAACAACCCGCAGCCCCGACGGGTTATTCAAAATTACAATTAGAACACAAATAGGAAAATAATCCTATTGAATCCCCACTAGAACAAACCCATACAAGACCGGTATAGAACTCGGTGAGGTGTCAAGTGCGACCGCTTCCTGTCATCTGGCGGATGTTCCCGCCTGCTACAGGTCACAGGTGCGGTTTACTGCTGCCAATAAATGCACCTTATACTCGCACTTGGGTAGTTGACCTTGTTGACTGTCAACACGTCTACTGTCTTAGACGGCAGTTTTAACTTGTTTGTGTTTGCTGCCTCTACTTTATGTTTGTAAAGTCCATTTCACGAAAGGAGTCCCGCGGACAATTGTGGAACTAAATTTAACAGATCGGCCATGTTGTCGTTTGTCGATGTTATCAAGGTGCGTTTGTTGTGGTAGATATTTTGTGAGTTTATTATTGGATTAGTGCGTTATAAGGTTTATTTACGATGCCAAAAGTTGTGAAACAACATTATGTCGCGCGACATACAGCGCTGCGTCTGCGGGACTTCTTTCGTGAAATGGATTTTAAATGCCCAGCTTTGGATCTTTTGTCTCTTTAGTTGACCTTTTCTTACACCCTATACTTAGGTAGTACTTACTTGTTGACTGCCAAGCCAACGCGTTTACTTACTAGCGTAGCTACTGTCTTATGGTACGGACCTGACAACTTGTTAGTGATTATTTGCCGTCAGTGTATGTTTGTAGGTGATGTGGTTGGATCTTTTATCTCTTTCGCAGCTGTAACTTGCTTAGCTTCTGTGATCCCACCAGTTTCAACTTACCAAATAGGATCCATTCTATTTCCTTGCAAAGTTTGTTATTCAAATGGTCTTATTGAAACATTTAGGTTGTTTTTTACTTTATCTTGATCTCTTAAATGTATGTCTTCATGAAACGTGTCTTGTGTTGCAGACATAGTATTAATTTATTTGTTTCAAAAATATCCCGTTTACCCATCGGTATTTGCAACCTACACAAAATTTGCTGCCTCTGTATATGAAGACTGTTATGGAAAAACGAAGAATAAACCTCCATGTTACATATTCCTCATAATTTTCTGAATGATTGGTATCTAGGTAATAAAACGGAAGCCTAACAACCTCGATTGTACTTTTGGAATAAACTACATTACTTTAAATTGAATCACATTATTAATTTTATTTCCCGGAAGCCTTTTATTGGTTCAAATTAAAAATACCTGTTTATGAATTTAAACAAGCACGTAGGTACTGTATTTATTTGTCCTGGAAGTCGCGATTTAGACTCATGCGGGAAAATCCAGGATTAAAACTATATTTGCATATAAGGTTGTATAGTTACATCATGTCCCATAAATTGAGACTTTGTGATTCACACGGCTACCTACCTTTATAATTCAGAGAAGTCAACGGTGCTTTAATATTTTATCACAAGATCCTTTCTGACTCTGAGCACGTACGCAGTTTTTATTTTTTGTTCTGTTTCCTCATATGGAGACTTACCGACCGAAATATTTTAAATCCATAATACGAAAGTGAGAATGAAATTTAATCATGACTTCTTGTTCTCGTCTCGATGTCTTATTTGTTATCAGACCAGTACGATTCGACCTGGATGACTATGTTGTATGCCTCTGTATGTTTAAGTCCTAGAATGGGCAGGTACTGTAGGTTATGCTGAATGAAGGGCAGGAGAGAGGCACAATTTGTTTGCGAAGTGTCGATGGCTTAAGTTTAGCTCCCTTTGGATGAGAAACGGCAGAAAGCGTAGGGAATGATTACGCAATACAGCTTATATCTTGAAAATAAGAATATAAGACCAGGAAAGACTGGTCGAGAATGGGATTGACGGTTTATTCCGATCTGCCCCCACTTGTCTGCCCGGTGTGTAACTATGTGTCAAATCTACCACCATTGGTGATGGTTACGTTTGAGTCAGTAGCATTTCCTCCTATTTCTGTCCCCAATGGTGGGAGATGACACTTAAACTAGTGTAATCCACCACCAGCAGTCTTGTAACGTACCGGTAGTGCGACACAAATCCAGCAGATAAATATCTCCGATAAAGCGTTTGTCGGAATGTAAATCCTATACCACCTCCATTAATGCTTTTTGGATTATCCAAGCTAAGATCTGAGTATATGGGTTAAACCGTAAAAAACCGGAACATGTGTTTTGCATATTACAACAACCGAGACTAATTTATTCGCACAGTAGTACAACAAATTCTTGCAATTCGATGACGAATACTCAAACATTTGCATTTACATTTAAGTAGTCTTTACGTTTCCTTAAAGTTTTTCTATAATCTTTGTATTAATTTGGACTTGTGCAACCTTGCTCACTGTTTTATGGGTATATGTTTTTGCTGAATCTTAGTTAACGCATCAGCTGTTGTGTTTAATTTTGGGTTATGTTTAAATCTTAGTACTTATCTTTGTTTTATTGTAACCTTTGCATGTAGTTTTTATACTAAAATTCCCTCCGTTCAGTCAGTGTCGTAAGATAATGACAGTATTTCGTCAGGTACCATGTGTAGTTAGATATTTTCTGATCTTCTTTTTCTTTACTTGTAAGTAGTTTTGACTCAAATGTTGTCGGACGACTATGTAGCCACGTGTTCAGCCCTATCATTAACCTCATTTAAATCTAAGGTGATTATGTAGGTATTAGCACGCAAATAACGCACTCATAATGATTTACTTAGAATTGTAAATAAAATAAAATTCATAATAATTCCATAAATCAAAGGTATTTTTTAATAATTAACCTCGGAATTTTAAACACATTCTTCTCATGTTTATTTACATAGGTACGTACCTGTGCGGAGATTAATTCTGTATTTAAGATTCAAGCTACCGTGACCAGTGGAGTATGAAGATTTCATTCATGAGTTATAAAAACGTATAGCTATTAAATCCTCCTGAATGAAAAATTCACACAATAAATGCTATATGATTGTGATAAAATTGCCTTTACGATGTGCCTATTTCGCGGGTAGATTTGATTATAATAGCTGACGTTTAGGAAAATTTATAGTTTACGTTTTATTCATACGTGTAAAACACGCGCAAATATGTGATAAGCAATCATTAGCTGTTTAAATGTTATGTTAGTTCTTAAGGATCAGATCCATGAACGTGGTCGAAGCAAAGGAGTATAATAAGAATCGTAGCAGGTGGCTTCCTGTACTTTTTACCTACCCCTTCCTGGACTGGGTGTCGTCACGTTTTATTTCCTTCATCAATCCAATCATTGGGCCATGAGTTAATACCATCTTCATCATCTGCCTAGCCTTTTCCCAACTATGTTAGGGTCGGCTTCCAGTCTAACCGGATGCTGCATACCAGTATTTTACATGGAGCGACTGCCTATCTGACCTCCATAACCCAGTTAATACTAGGTAATACGATACTCTTTGGCAAGACTGGTTGTAGGTCACTGACTACCTGTAACGACTGCCAAAGATCTATATATGGCAGTCAGAACCAACATCTTAACGTGCTTTCCGAGGCACGGAGGAAACTCGGTACGTCGGGCGGTCACCCATCCACAGACCGACCTAGGCAAGCACAGCTTTTACCTAAAGATGGTATACCTAAAGTTCTTATTAAGCCACGAGCTCCTAATACCAGCTAATACCATCTTATGGGGCCATAATGCCATTGCTACTTAAGGCTTGTATTCACGCCAATGACCTTGTGCATACAAACTACCCCTCTCGGTCGTAGATACGGACTTTAAACGGACGCGTTTTTCATTTATTATAATTAAAATAATACATGTTTTTAAAAAGTAACAAAACCAAATTATTTTCCTTTGTATTTCAAAGCAGTAGATATTTTTTTTACATTATTTTGTTAAAAAATGAAGGAGTAAAATGGTTCCATTCAACGATTTGGAGGTGATTTTGTGGATTTTTTTTCTTATTATGTGATACCGATACAAAAATTATGGCTAAACCAAATTACGTGTCATATCATGTAGATAATACTAATAGTCCGGTCAATTTAGACCAAAAAATGAGAGTGAAGTTACATAAAGTCCCAACAAGCTGAATTTCTGTGAAGTTGTTCAAAACATAATTATAAACAATGTCTAGAAGTTCCCCATCATTCCCCTGTAAGGAAAAAATTTTATTCAAGATCAAAGGTCAAAAAAATTAGTTTTTCGCGATTTTCAGCAAAACGGTAAGTTTTATCATAAAAGTACCTTAGACAAAAATTGTAGATCATGAAATTATCTATAAAAATGTATCAATACTTTTTTTCTTACGAGCCACCGTTTCTGAGATATAACGATTCGAAAAGTTATAAAAGTTGTTATCGTCATAATATGCACGTTTCCACGCCACCTATGAGGTAGTGTACTTAGCGCGTTTTTTTTAACGTGGTTTCCCCAGTAGGCCTACTCCACGGGTCAGTTGTGATCCTGTTTAATGTAAAACCGGAAATTTTCAAAGATTGGGAAAGATAAAAGCGATGTAAATGAAAAAAATGTGTTGAAGTTTATTCGTCTTATTCGTAAGTTTCAAATTCTTGTTCTTCTTCTTGATCTTCTTCTTGTTCTTCTTCTCTTGCTTCTTCTTCATCTTCATTTTGGATGCAAGTAAATTGCGTCAATAGCGATGTATCGCATGATACTTCGTCGGAGTCAAACGAATCCTCCATTGTTTGTGATTCAATATTAGAGCACGACCGGCCTTGACAATTTGTGCATGCCAAAGAACAAGACAGTCCGACTTTTTTGCAACCACATTTAGCACTGCATCCCTTTTTGCAGTTGCAAAAAATAGTGTTCAGCAGTTTTTCCGGCGCAGGTGGAAGTAAAGTTTGAACTGGCTCTAATATATTGTTGACCAACTTCCAACCCCAGTCTGAAGGGTCTAGCTGATAACCAAGCCACACTTGAACTTGGTAATATACTCGAAAAAGATGTTGGTGAGCAGCAACTGAGGTTGGAGGAAGACAAGCTAATTGTACTTGTTTTTTATTTTTAGTATTTTTAACGAAACATGCATATCGATGCTTATCTAAACAGGTAGTTTTTTTAGGAGCTCCGTACATAGAAAGAAGAAAGCGGATGCCGTTGGTAATAACTTCTTGTTGAGTTGAATTACTCTTTTTAAGAACATTGAATTAAATCTTACTACCTCATAGGTGGCGTGGAAACGTGTGCATATTATGACGATAACAACTTTTATAACTTTTTGAATTTCAGAAACGGTGGCTCGTAAGAAAAAAAGTATTGATACATTTTTATAGATAATTTCATGATCTACAATTTTTGTCTGAGGTACTTTTATGATAAAACTTACCGTTTTGCTGAAAATCGCGAAAAACTCATTTTTTTGACCTTTGATCTTGAATATTTTTTTTTCCTTACAGGGGAATGATGGGGAACTTCTAGACATTGTTTATAATTATGTTTTGAACATCTTCACAGAAATTCAGCTTGTTGGGACTTTATGTAACTTCGAATGTCTAAATTGACCGGACTATAACAATTTTTCTCAGATGTAATTTCTCTGTAAGTGCCGGTGAAAAACTGCTTCATCTGCACGCTGTTTTTAAGCTTTTTCGAGAGAGGAGCCTTAACCAAATCTACCTCGATTTAATATACTAGGTATATACCTCGTTGGTCGTGTAGTCGTAAGCGTTACTGCTGAGCATGAGGTCCTGGGTTCGATTCCCCGGTCGCTACTTACCCAATAACATATAACATTTTTCATCAGGGATTTCTCAGTGGCAGTCACGGAGTAGACTTATGTCCGGCTTATGACAATAGGCTCGCCCCCTATTACATGGGACTTACACATTACTGGAAAAATGTGGGTGTGCCATTTATTACGAACACCTCTGCCTCACCTACTGGCGTTATGTTATATTACTTAAACAAATCAGTGGCACTGTCCACAACTATAGAACTTTCCAATAGCAACTCGTTTTTTGGTTACTGTCAACCATGACTGGTTTGGCGGCACTTTTTGTGCTAACGGTACTTGAAGACGGCTACCGTGCGACGCGACGATAATTTATAATGCGCAGGAGTCGATAGGCTAGCAGCCCTTTTTGTACCAAGATAACATGAGGAAGGGAACCACTTGTCCTGATGTGTTTTAAAGAGCTTACCCAGACATGTTTTTGTGAGATTTGAGTTTATTTTCTGTTTTATGGTAATAATAGTAGATACTTGAAGGGACTCGCTTTCTTGCCAGCTTTTTTCCTTTTTTACAACAAATCCACGACCGCAGATTTTACGACAAAGTTCTTTAAACGTAATATTTTCTCCAAGTTTCTCTGTTTCTTGGTAACAATTATGAATCATACTTCATAGGACGTTAAATCAATTTATTAGTCCCATAAATCAACTAACGTCACTCAATATCCTTTCTAAACCACAATTTAATTAAAATCACAATACACCACAATACCCACAGTGTGATACAATATAAAATAATATGACATGAATTACGAATACCTAGATACCTACATAGAGTCCTACAAAGACTCATTTTACTCATCGGTGTTGGTAGATTTGGTAGAAACTACAGACTGCACGTGATTTGGAGTCTCGTGCATTCGTTGTTCCGTGATTTGGAGTCTCGTGCATTCATTGTTCCGTGATTTGGAGTCGCGTTGTTGCGGTGTGCGTCGCTGCGTGCTTTCGTGCTCGCAGTGTTCGTTGTTGCGGGCATTCGGTGGCTTTCGGGATGACGTATTGCACTCGTAGTTTTGTTTTATGGATTGTTCTGACATTCAAAAGTGTCTGTAATGGTTTTATTGAAATAAATGCTTTGAGTTTGAGTTCGTTACCTGCTGATCTTTGTATGTTAATTTTTTCCGCGTTAATAAATCTTGGGGCCTAAATTGGCAGTTTTTTTAAGACTAGCTGACCCACGCGACTTCGTCTGCGTCACATAATATTGCTTTTAGCCTTTCTCGATAAATCGACTATTCAACATATTAAATTGAGTTAAATAGTACTCATATCAAACAAAAAATCTTACCTTTCCTCTTTACCTTTTAGTTTAGATTGGCTTCGATTATATTATTAAAGTGACAATTACTATAGGTATATCTTACTGTTAAATATACAGTAACACCTTGTACTTGCAAACATTATAGTGCAGTAAATATTTTGAATTTGAATTTCTCCGGAGCCCCCGGAGGCCAGAATCCCCACTTACCTACCGCACCGGACCGAATGACTGCCGCGCGCGTAATTATTTTGTGGCGCGGATATTTTTATATTGCGATATCTTCTAAGATATTTGTTTAAACTGGATAGAGTAAAGGGCACAAATATTCTATATTAAATTTCCGTGGTAACAAACATATTTATTTAGATATAGATTAATACCATATGGGTTAAATAAGCATCGCAAAATATAATTCTTTTTAATCTAACATTTTAATAGTAAAAAATGGTTACAGTGAGTCAATCTTAAAAGATAGACATATGCTGTTGCGGACTTTTTTTTAGAACATTTAAAGAGAAACAATTCCTTCATACATGATATTTGCGTAACTTAAACCGTTTTCGCAGCGCACGCAACGGAAGCTCTCAAAAAGGAATTTCCTTTCCCGTTTTTGCAACGTTTTTCATTTATGCTCCGCTTCTATTGGTTGTAGCGTGATGTTATATAGCCTAAAGCCTTCCTCGATAAATGGACTATCCAACACTAAAAGAATTATTCAATTCTAACCAGTAGTTCCAGAGTTTACCCCGTTCAAACAAACAAACAATCAAACAAACAAACTCTTCAGCTTTATAATATTAGTATAGATTTAAGATGGTCAAGACAATCACACAGCTAATATTATGAATTTTAATGTTGTGACCATTTCACGAATAGTAATCCATATTATTATCTTCTATATCGTGTGATTAGAGCTAAACTGGTGTCAGAGTTTTCTGCCGCACATGGGCCTCAGACTTTGCTTTCCATATGTTTAAAGCATGCTGGTGTCTTCACGATGTTTTCCTTCACCGAAGCAAGTGATAAAGAAGAAAGATCCTATCATAATTCTGCTTAAACCTCAATTTTAGTTCCTTTGGACACGAACACCGCTTGCGAGTACCTACTACGCACAATTACAATTCATAAATTATAATTGTAATGTCAATGTTACGTCATGTCTTAAAAGGGAACTCGTTGCAGTTGTCAGATGTCATTGCAACTGGGCATCTGGGCAGTTCACCTTGAGTCTTGACACAGTAAGCAGATGGCCCTAAAAAATGTTCCACTTAATGTTATGACTGGCCTAGTGGGTTACTAGAACAATCTTAGTCCGTAGACATATTAAACATGTCTAGACCTCATAGAAAAAGCTAAGATAAACGATTAAACTTGGAGGACCTACTCCGAGATATTTGGTTTTCATTTAGCAAATTAGATACCAATTTCAAAACAGGAGGAAGTTATCCATTCCATAGCAAACTCATTATTATTCCTGCCCTTATCACAATATATTTGTGGTCGGCGCAGCATGTCTTCTTCTTCCATACTGCTCTATTACTCGTCATATCAGCAGTCATCTCCTTGCTTTCCGTATTATCCTTCACACAGTATATTCCATATCCAAGTACTATTCAACTGCCACTCGGGTCGATCTTTACGTTAAGGCTTGTATTCACGCCAATGACCTTGTGCATACAAACTACCCCTCTCGGTCGTAGATACGGACTTTAAACGGACGCATTTTTCATTTATTATAATTAAATAATACATATTTTTAAAAAGTAACAAAACCAAATTATTTTCCATTGTATTTCAAAGCAGTAGATATTTTTTTTATATTATTTTGTTAAAAAATGAAGGAGTAAAATGGTTCCATTCAACGATTTGGAGGTGATTTTGTGGATTTTTTTTCTTATTATGTGATACCGATACAAAATTATGGCTAAACCAAATTACGTGTCATATCATGTAGATTACTAACAATTTTTCTCAAATGTAATTTCTCTGTAAGTGCCGGTGAAAAACTGCTAAATCTGCACGCTGTTTTTAAGCTTTTTCGAGAGAGGAGCCTTAAGTCACCCTTGCCTAGGTTGGCCTGTGAATGGGTGACCATCCGTTACATACCGAGTTTCCTCCGTGCCTCGGAAAGCACGTTAAGCTGTTGGTCCTGGCTGCCATATACCTATACCTAGAACTTTGGCAGTCGTTACAGGTACTCAGTGACCTGAAAGTCTGACAACCAGTCTTACCAAAGTGTATCGTATTACCCAGTATTAACTGGGTTGTGGGGGTCAGATAGGCAGTCGTTCCATGTAAAATACTGGTATTCAGCTGCATCCGGTTAGACAGGAAGCCGACCCCAACATGTTTTGGAAAAGGCTAGGCAGATGATGAGTCATGTTATCATGTAGCTGCTACACTACTCTGTGGTAAATATGTAGTAAAAGTAGTGAGTGGTAGATATCCGGGCGCACATAATTATCCGGGCATCAGGGTCAATATTACTACTTTGAAGTTTGATGACAGGAGAAAACATTGAATGGACTTGAACTTGTAACGAAAAACGTCCTCATACCCCAACCTACAATCATACGCCCTAACTTTGTTTGAACATTGTTATGTCTCCGTACACATTCTTTTCCCCTAAGTTAGGGTCCCTTCCCCACTTCCGCTCAAGATCAAGGAAAGGAAACTGCAGCAATCACCGACCCCTGTTATTGGGATAATAATACCAACATAAGACGTAGAATCTGCACCTCCAAACAAAATTGCACTCTATATCTTTCAGGCTAAGTGCGGTTCCCAAAAATTTCGGGAATTGCTGACAAATATTTGATTGATGAAATAAAATATGATTTGAAAGGTGTATCGAGTTCTGCAATAACTTCTAATATTGCTAACGTTTTACTACGTCACTTTACTTCCTAGAACTCCTTTTAAAATTGATTCAAAGGGATCACAGAACTTCGAAACTTTATTTTCGTTCATTAGCCAATTTTACACCTGTATACAAAATTGAATCCTATCCTTAAGAAGTTAAAGTGTAATTTGCACTGATTGTCAATTGACACGCAAAAACTTAGCTGGGGGGCAAAACATATGGCAAGCAGATTTTACGTGTCCAGTCGGGTCCATTGGCATCCGGAGTAATCTGAGAATTTAGGGTTCCTCACGACAAACAAAATGAAATATGGGAATAATATTCAGGAAACAATAGAAAATAAATGATTAAGTCCAAGATAATACAATACAATACAACCAATTAACGGTAATTGGTTTGATTATACGAGTTTTCATTGTAATTTATTTATCGATTTACCCTAAAGAACTGTTGTTGGATTAAACAATAATGTGCCTTGAATTTAACAATCGGCACATTTGTGAGTAAAGCATGGTTTTAATTGCATCAGACAAAAACTGACAAATTAGTTCAACGTAGGTGGCGCTAAGCTCCTGTATAACTTTAATTTAACTGCCTTACTGCGGTACTCAGAGATATTTAATGATTTCTTAAGCCGTCAGTTAGTATAGATTTGACATACTTTTGTATGACAAAACTGTCAAAGCCTTTACTAAGTAATGGCCTAAGTAATCATTAAAGCTCTCTGAGTGCGGCAGTTAGTGCTTCTTAGTGAAAACTTTGCTGCAAGATGACGGTCTTCTCAAAGACAAGAGCCGAGCCCTAAGCGCTGTTTCAAGGCAAAGCTTCCTGCCTTCCTGCAGACCACCTCATTAAAAACTTCGAAATACTGCTACTTGAATTCCTAAAAAGCCATTTGTTGGGAAAAATGAGCCCCAAAATGAGTGACTTCCCAACAAGATAAATATTTTCAACTAAATAGTTGCGCGGGGTTTCTCTACATCTAATACTTTTTGCGGGGTATCCGGACTAGTTCATAATGGCAGATTTTTTGCCAGGATCAATAGCCAGATCAGCGGACAGACAGATAGCTGTGTTCTAATGGCAGGTGATGGAGCAATGACCGCTTTATGTAATATTCTATGTAGTTATATGTAGTCTTATCCTTATACTCGTAATGATTGAAAGTTTTTTGCTAAGTCATGGACCTCACTTTTTACTTTGACATTTTCCTACTACACGCGCTATTTCTAGGAAGAATTTTGGATATTTCCAAACGAACCTATTGATAATGTACATTTTACAATGCTTTCGAGTGTTCTGTTTGCGAACTCGCTGTGTATATTCCAACCTTTGATATAATCATCTACCTAGCCTATCCAATTGATATGTTGGAGCTGACTCCCTGTCTAACCCGGTGCAATTGAACATGAAGTGACTGCCTATCTGACCTCCATACTGGATACGACACCCAGTATGTGTCAGACACGAGAGTAGCTGTTCTGCCTACCGTGACAACTGTCCAAGATCAACAAATTACAGTATGGTCCAACGGCTTCAAGATTCTAGACTTCTAGAGCTTTTAATCACACTAATATTATAAAGGCGAAAGTTTGTGTGTGAGTGTGTATGTTTGTTACTCTTTCACGCAAAAACTACTGAACGGATTTGGATAAAATTTGGTACACAGATGTTTATAACCTGGATTAACACATAGGATAGTTTTTATCCCGTTTTTATCTTCCCGTGGGATCATTTTCGGCTTGTAGCCGGCGAAGCCGCTGGCAGCAGCTAGTTACAAATAAAAGATATACTTATTTATCGCTGCGATCTTATCTTACGCTGCTTGCGTATCTTGAAGTACGTTTTCCTACTATAAAAGAAATGTAAAAAGATCAGTTCCTACCACAACTAACCACCACATTGCCACATAATGGAAGTTATGAAAGTGTAATGATACTCCTCGCTTGATTGTCGGTCTCATGTGTGTCAGCCAGCAACAATGGGCCAGTGATGTGAAACCGTAGTGCGGTCCTGACTAATTAGTAAGACGAGTACTAGTCGATTGTTTGTCATTAACTGCTGTGGAGGGCTAGACTAAGAATCATATTAATATGATGTTCTGTCGTCTGTTGAAGGGTCACCGTGTGTTTTTTAATTAATGGTGAGAAGCTTAGTATTCAACTGCTAAGTGCATATGGCTGTAATATGTGTGAGGTTGATGCTACCGAGCAGGTGACGTTCTGAGGCCCTAGCACGAACGTAAATACATATATTTTTGAATTGAAAATACAATTCAAATTTAGTTCAATTTTAGTTAAATTATTTACAACAAGCAGAATCAGTATCGTCTCCATAAATGTAAATACATTTTATAATTATGAATATATTGTAATTATGTGTACGAGTATTTTAAATGTAATTGATGGATTTACGCTCTAAGTTCGAGTGGCATAAGACGTAAGTTTGTTTGTCTCTGCCTTGGAGAGAAAATGTGAGATTGTTTCAACCGATGGGACACTTACTTAATATATTTATACATACTAATATATTTATACAGTCTAGTCGTCGGCACGTTACAGGAAAACGTCTGATGGACGCTAATGTTTAACTGGAACCCTAATCGGACCGAAACAATTTAAATAGCCGTCGACACGATAAGATGTAAAAAAAAATGAGATCTTTGTCAGTTACATTGGTGGTAGGTAAAATAAATACATCTTCAAGTGATCTGTTGTATACTCGTTTAAATAAATTAATTTGAATTTGTAGTTCACGCTTGAGTCGCGTGTTGACACGTGGTTGCACGGTTGGTCCAAAGGCCATGCTTTACTTTAGCAATCAACATACTAGACTGTGTATCCTATATTTATTATAATGATCTATTTGCCATTTACCTTCCGCAAAGGCAATAAGTAGTCATACATACAGACGTATTAATTAAAGATCAAAGAAATCAAAGATTAATCTGATCTATAGATTCGTGATATTTGATGATCTATCACATAAATGCCCTTTTTATACTCAGTGACTCTTAATAATTATTGCACTGTTCTAATTTTAGACATCGTTTAAGGTGTTCTACTTTATAAAAACAAAGCAAAAGTATCCAAATTAGTAAAACAAAAACTCATATCAGCTTTGATACGATTTTAATGATCCACCTCAAAGTCTTGGTCAACACGTCTGCCACAGTTGTCACAAAACCACACACATTTACAACACGAAAAAACCCAACAACAAACTATTGAGCAGAGCAAATGTCTGCTAAACTGGTATCTGTATAATTTCCTGTGCGGCTGCACAAAAAGCGCCAGGTGCTGGCTATTCTCACCCGTGCATCTGTCGGGACTCGGGCAGCCCCTCGACCCTTACCGGTGTCACCCCACAAGGGCGATGCTGCTCATTGAACATTGTACTTAGTTGTAAGTTCCCCACTTACCAAGTTTGCACGAGCAGATAATTATATTTAAGGGTATTGGCGTGTTCTTGTGTTTGAGACATGCTTTCGTTTCCGCTTGTGTGATTATTACTGACAATTTTAAGGTAGAACCACAGTAAACATTGTTTCATTGAATTCGTTGCTATATTATGAACGTCAGTTGTCGTTTCAGGGCATTTCAGGGTTTGTTTTCTTACAACCAGCGTGCAACTATCAATTTTATCGTCAGGAACTAATGATATATTTATTTTTCAAGATCGGTTATACTATATACAACAATTTGTAACTCAACAATAACAATTTCAACTCAACAATACAATTGCTATTTAATAACTACAGGTTGGTTTCGATAGATATGAATTGAAAACACTAGGAAGTGTCGAAGGGTGGGCGTTTTGGGGGACTGTCACTTGTAAATAAGAAAAGTAAAGTAAATTTTGACGTTCGAAAAGTGCTGATTATCAGCCTAGTTTGAATAAATGAGTTTTGATTTTGATTTTGAATTCATGTCTATCAACAATACGAATAACAATAATATTGTTAGTTGAGTTAAAATTGAAAGGGATAGGTACCTACTACCATATTCAAGCAGTGTGTTTAGATGGCAAATACTCGTAAGTATTAGCTTGCCATACCAATTCTTTAAACCCCAAATCACTGACCTCCCACCGACTCTATAGAAGCTCCATTGTCTAGCTAATGTCAGCATGATAGTTGATAGGCAGCTGTCGTAAGCGCCAGCCACTCGGCAATGATGCAAACGTGACGCAACTCGTTGCAACCGCCACCGGGGCTAGTGGCTACCTCATCGAGCCACGGTAGTGTGTACTTTAATCCCATGAACAAAGTACGTAGCTGTGCGACTATGGGAGTCATGGCACGTGGATCAAACTCATTAATTCATATTATTTTAATTCACTCATTAATTCATATTATTCAAATGATCATACATAAATCGTTATGTTTTTTGTATCTGATGTTATTTTTTTGGTCAGTCAGACCGCGTGTGTAACAACGGCTTAGGGTTGACGCCACGTGCTAAGTTTGATTAACTACACTTACTTTTCGCCTCCAGCCATTTCAGTGTTGAAAAGTAGGTCATGTGAACCTCAGAAATATTTACTTATAAAGTTATAACTATAACAGCGGTACTTAGAGATATTTAATGATGAATATTATGATATTTATAGTGATGGCCTAAGTAATCATTAAATCTCTCTGAGTGCGGCAGTCGCCCGTCGGGGCTGCGGGTTGTTCGCAAGAGATACCGCGGCCTCGACATGAAGGGCTAAGAAGGAACATGGGTGGTTTTTAGACAGTAGAAGTCTGCCACTCCCTTTCGCTCTGCCCAAGAGCGGGAGGGGTTATTTGATGATTTTCCACCCAACCAAAAAAAAAAAATAAGTGCGGCAGTAAGACGTAAGTCGAACCTGGATACCGCTGCATGATGGAGGCCTGGGCCTGGGACCTTTATCGCTTTAGAACTAGATAATTATGTATTTTGCTTAACATTTAATCCGTCTGTCTATACACAACTCTCCTTTAGTATCATTGACAGTAAGATGAGCAAGCTATTTTTATAGCTCACCTTGACACATCACAAATGGCAGAATATTCATCACTTCCGACTTGTTTAAGCATATCGCACCTTTGTCCGACTATAAATAAATATGGATAACTTTATGACGCGGTTCGATAAATCATTAAATTGACAATGGTTTAGCGGTAAACTCATTTAGTAAAGTAAACATTGCTAAATTGGGAGGGTTTTATCATCGGACAAACAAAGGGAAAAGTTCAATGTCAATGAACAATGTTAAATGCAGGTAGGTAGTTCAATTATTGTTAATTAAGGTCCTGAGGCAGTTTTTTTTATCAATAATCATCGATGGTCAATTGGTCACCTCATCTTTAATTTCACAAGAATATGATAGATTGCCTGTGGTTTCGATTTATAATCCTATGAGAAATACCTGCCGGTATTAAAGTAGTCTATGTCATGTATGGTTAGGACCTAGGATTTGGATACAGACATCCTAATCTATTCAGCTGAGTAACAAACGTGCAGACGGTCACTTTCGCATTTATTTGTATCTGACTGCCACGTTGGTCTAGTGGTCGCGAGCGCTACTGCTAAGCATGAGATCAAGGGTTTGGTTCCTGGGTCGGGCAAAGTGTTAATGAGTTCTTCCATTAGCAATGATTCAGTAGGAGGTTTCGGGATCTTTGCCTGATTGATAGCAATAGGATCGCCCTCTATTGGGTCGTAAACATAATTGGTGAAATATGGGTGTACTTTTTATGTACACCTCTTGCCTATGACCTTTCGAGGATTACAAAGCGTGATGTTATGTAATATTAGTCTGGATTACTATAGATTACAAACACACAATCAATCGCACGTTATCCACCAACACTACCTGCTACCAGTCCCCGTGCGAAGATCGTCGCTTCGCCGAGCCTGAGGGCGATCTTACGCTTGCCGATTTGCTGTCTCCATCATCAAGAACACTTCTACTCCAACTGTCAACGGTCATCAAGCTCAAGTTACATAACTCAGCCACATTCCACTTCCCCTCATTCGTACCAAACAAAGACCTACTTCATCATCATAACTCTTATCTGGACTGTATCTCCAATAACTGTTCAGTATTCGTGTCAAGAGACGGCCATTGAAGAGATAATCATTACGACTCCGGTGACAAGGTCCGTTTGTAAACATCAAGCGGTTGATATGCATTTGATAACCAAAACAGTCGCCACCCGCGTTGGACCGGTATGAATACTCCTTTGATTTCGTACCAAACGCGCAACGGTTCGTGGTATTCGGCCCAGTGATAATCGGTTCAGCCATGTTGCTGAACAGGATGGTGCGATTAGGTATAGTTTGTAAGTGCAACAATGATTTTTATGTGTTTGAGGGCCGGAAGGATAGAATAGGAAGTTAGATATCATTGGTTGCAAATAACAGACAGACGTGTTGCAGAGGGTTGCGCCACTAACAAGCTAGAACACTAGAATGAATTTGCTGGAGGATAAGATGTACTCGTAATAGAGAGATCTAAAAGTGATACCTATTGATTATTTATCTGCCTAATTTCAATAAATGGCATTTGATTTTGCATTTAAGTAAAATGAATGGACGGCTATTTGTAAACCTACTCGTACCTAAAGGCCCAATGACAAAGCTTCTCAATATAATAATAAAACTTACCTAATCAAATGACGCAATAAGTCTCCTACAGGAAAACAACAGGTTTTTTCAATAAATACCTAACAACAAGTACCTACTGAAACATAACAACACGCCGATTGGCGCCTGAATTTCGCGAAGGTTAGGAGGAGGTGTAGGTGGAGGAGGTGTAGGTGGAGGAGGTTTAGGCAGTGGCGAGGCGTGAAGTATAAGAAAGGGAAAGAAGTAGATTTTTTTCTGTTTGTGTATTTTTTTTTTAATTTTTAGTTATAATATCCTATACAAATGTATATAATTACTATGCATTTAACATTCAACCAACGAACCTAAACCTTCAATCAAGATTTCCTTATTATTGCTTTCAACTCCTAACCGTTGAGGAGTTCCACCTTCCTTCCACAATAAGCTCACCTAGATAACCTGAAAGAATACCACACACAACACACAATTAATTGAATAATACACAACACACACAATTCGTCAGTTTTGGTCCCATCAACCGGGTGCTACTGAGAAATTCCTGGTGCATAACACTTTGCCCGACCCGGGAATCAAAACCAGAACCACTTGCGACCACAAGACCAAGGAGACAGTGTACAGGGGGTCTAAAATGACCGCTTTAGCAGAATCATACTAGGATAATAATATGAATTGCGTTAAAATTCGTAAAATGGTCACAGACGCATTTAGTTTGACGGCACGGTTGGCGCAGTGGCTGAGCAATTGGACTGCTGCGCTGCGTGTCGCGGGTTCGATCCCCGCACGGAACAAATATTTGTATGGCCTGCAGATAGTTGTTTCGGGTCTGGGTATTTGTGTATGTAACTTTATATGTTTGTAAACGCACCCACGATACAGGGAGACATTCCTAGTGTGGGGCAACGTTTAAAAAAAAAAAAAAAAGTTTTTACTATTATGAATTGTCACCATTAGTGACCATTTTTAAATAAATAAGTAAAACACATTTAAAGGATAAATTACCATTGGTATCTTTGTGGGTTAAATACCTTTCACGGTAAACCACGGGTCAATAGTACGCTAATATCTAGGTACTCGAGATAATATGACATAATGATGTACTTGCACTTGTTGTGAAGAGCCTGTTACATCTAAAGCCGTTGAGTGGTTTAGGAGATTATGTCACTCAAAAATGTTGGTATGTGGAGAGAACTACTGTGGTTAATGTTGTCGGAGTCAGAGAATTCTGAGAAGTTTAGTAATAAATAGGTAGTTTTTGTTGTTTTTTTCTGGTAGATGTAAAACACTAGTTTTTTGCGTACTAACCAAATGGAATAAAAGATTTTTTTTTTGTTTATTTTTTTCAATAATCATCATCATCATCTTCCTGCCCTTATCCCATTCTATTTGGGGTCGGCGCAACACGTTTTCTTCTTCCATTCTTCCCTGTTACACCTTTATTTTTTTCAATAATAAAGGGTGTAAAAGTACCCTTAACGCAAACGAAGGGCATTTGTTCTCCCCATCACTGCGGTAATTTTTTTGTTCTAGACCATACCTGGGAACCTCCTAGTTTAGGAGATATTGGGGGTCAAAGTTCCAAATTTTTCACAGCTGTTTTTGAAAATTTTTAATTTTAATTAATTTAAAAAAAAAATAATTTCAGGTTTTAACTTTACTTAAATTACCTCCATGACCCGTTTACTATTCAAAGCATCCACTAGCACAATGTTTTAAGAGTGCTACTTTGAGTTTTACCGTAAAATGTGATTTTTGACCCCAAAAAAAAAAGTCATTTCCCAGCAAAAATTTTTGCGTAGGGGTACTTGGTTTGATGTACAGAATGCTTGGTTGTCGGATACGTGAAGGGTTCGTTTACACCCTGTATATATTTTTTGTGGATAATACACACATAACATTGTGATGTTATGTGTGTCTTATCCACAAAAAATATACAGGTGGTATATTACAGGTGTGCCTGTAACACATTTCGCCAGTTACGTTTAAGTTCCATGTAATAGAGGGCGAGCCTATTGCAATTTTTTTGGTTCTGGATAATTTGAGGATAGTCATGTCAGAATTGGCCAGTTCCACTCTCAGCTATGGGATCACTAATCTGTCTACCATGCACAATTTTCCCTTTCGACCATCCATTATAACCGTTATTAAGCATATCATCAAAAAAAAAAAAACAAAAAAAAAGTAAATGGCTTGTCTTGTAACATCTCATTATTAATTTATGTATTGTTAACCTGTAAGCCACCCGAAGAAAAAAAAATAATTAAAAAAAATAAAACGTTGTGATAGCTGACAGGCTTCTTCTATGTACTATTGTGTCTATGGTACTATGGTCTTTTTGGTTTTGAACTCAGAAATAAAGTACTCAAAGCTGGATTTTGCTCATTTAACTTAATAATTTGATTTGTAAGAACTGTTTTAAAGATCAATTACTAATCCCTTAAGTATTCCAATTCAAATCTCCTCGTATAAATTCCTCATCAAGGTCCAGTCAGAGTACAGCAGTACAATTGTCGCCCGGAGACAGTGCTATCTTCATTAAACGGTTGTTCACTCCTCAGGAATTTTAATATGGACCACCGGCGCCTTTATGTCTTCATACACTTAGATATCTCATACTTGCGTCTGTTGAGTGGCGAGCGTTTCTTTAAGTTTAAGTTAAAATCTTTTGAGGAATGCTGTATGCATGAGAGAGGTGATGCAGATGACGAGGAGTTTATATTGAATACTAGAAGGAGGCTGATATTGTGCGGACATCATAGTGTTCAAGGAGAAAATATTAGTAAATTTTGACGTTCATTTGCTGTGTACTCGGAAAAAACGTCATTAAAAAAATGCCATCGATAAATTTTATTTTTGCAAATTTCAGTCAAGTGGGTAATCCAGGGTAATCTCAGTGTGGATGGACATCGATGCAGGACATAAAGTGTGTGTTGTCAATGATGCACGCCATCATCCGCCTAGCCTTTTCCAGACCATGTTAGGGTCGTCTTCCAGTCTAACCTGATGCAGCTGACTATCTATAGTACTATAGTATTTTACATGGAGCGACTGCATATCTGAGCTCCACAACCCAGTTAGGCTACGACACCCCTTGATAAGACTTGTTGTCAGACTTTCGGGCCACTGGCTACCGGTGCACTCCATCCACCCTTAATGCAAAGACTGTAGAATATAATAAATAAGAAGCTTATGACCACGACTTCGCACGCGTGGATGTCGGCCAAATTAAATATATATAGGTATACAAAAACTTTCCTCGAGAACCACTCTACCCATTGGTAAAAACAGTATGAAAATGATTTCAGTAGTTTTTGAGTTTATCACAAACAGACAGGCAGACAGACGCGGTGAAGGACTTTGTTTTATAATATGTAGGGATTAATTTTTATTTGCATGAAATATGGTACATTTTATAGATATTTGTTCTTTCATGGTCATTTGGTCGTGGTATCAGGTTCAACAATGTTGTACAAGTACTAGAGATTAACAAACACAACAATGGACAGTTTCAGTGGAAATGGAGCATCCTGGTGTTTTGATTCCAATGGCTAAGTGGACAATGTCATTATCACTTCCGGACTCACATGTTATGTGAACAGAGGGACGATGACGTGAATAACGTCAGCTACAGATTGTATGATCTTGTTCGTAACACAACATAACATCATGCCCATAGGGTTAAGCAGAGTTGCCAGTTATGTTTCAGTTCCAGGGAATCGAACCCACACAACACGCAATGACATGCTCAGTAGTCGCAGTTTTGCTCATATTGATTAAAACTCGATTTAATCTGAAGCAAATAAGTCTGTTTTGATATGTAGATTAAAAAAAATATATATTAACGTTGGAACGTGGAAGTAGATTAATTGTAGTTTATTTAGTTATATCTTACTTCTTCTTTTGCGCTGTTGGTAGAATCTGTGGTAGAATGGTCGTCGTCACAATGAGTTGTGTCGAAACTAAGGCTCTCTTTACTATTATTATTATATATTAAAATAGTAGTGTGCTTGTATTGTATGTACTAGCACAATTTTTTTTGTAGAATGTTATAAAATCTAATACTCAACCTTTTCATGTCTTTCCAGACGCACAAACTGTACGCGCTGCGGTACTGGGGCTGCGAGTTGCTCTGCCTGGTCAACATCGTGCTGCAGCTGTGGATGATGGACAGCTTCTTCAACGGAGAGTTCTTCTCATACGGCGTCAGGGTCTTGGGGTACAGTGAGGTGCCTCAGGAAGAAAGGTATGTTAGAACTTTTTGTGTCTGAAGTCCTTTAGGTGCGAGCCATAAAGACTTTGTTTCGCAGATGGCACACGAATTTTGCTACACACAGTTTGCTCTTTTAGATTATCGACGAATTATCAAGTGTGCTTGTAACCAAAGGTGTACTAGTAATTTCAACAAACAGGCTATCTATAACATACATATATAGATAAACTCACGCCCTTTTCATTCCTTCACATTCATACATCTGGTCATACACACACGCACGCCGGTTTAAGAACGGCACCTATAAGATCAGTGTATGTCTTTCTAGGCCGTCCCCTCCCGGGGTTGCCACTCACATCTGCCTTGTTTTTTTTTTTTTGGCGGGTGGAAAATCATCAAATAACTCCTCCCGCTCTTGGGCAGAGCGAAAGGGAGTGTCAGACTTCTACTGATTAAAAACCACCCATGTTCCTTCTTAGCCCTTCATGCCGAGGCCGCGGTATCTCTTGCGAACAACCCGCATCCCCGACGGGACCCACTTCTGCCTTGCTCCTATAAATGAACATTCTTAATACCATAACACTTAGCTCACATGTCTTACTGCGGTACTCAGATAATTTAATGATTACTTAAGCCGTTACTTAGTAAAGATTTGACATTCTTTTGTCAAAACCCTTACTAGTGATGCCCTAAGTAATCATTAAAGCTCTCTGAGTGCGGCAGTTAGTGTACAACTGCACAAAATACATCCTTATAAAATAATTTTGTCATCATTTCTCTGTTTCTAATTCCAGATACGACCCAATGATCTACATCTTTCCTCGCATCACAAAGTGTACATTCCACAAGTTCGGTGCGTCCGGCAGTATACAGACCCACGACAGTTTGTGTATACTACCGCTGAACATCGTTAACGAGAAGACCTACATCTTCCTGTGGTTCTGGTACATCATACTGGCGATTATATTGGCTCTGCTTGTTATTTATCGGTGAGTAAAAGTTGTTGAAGTAGATTATAACTCTGTTTGTAAGTGGGGTATTGTAAAATAAGTACGTATAGGTACAGATTGAGTAGCAGCAGTAGATGGCTAATAATAACACACTGCGGAAATGTTGTTTGATGGGGCAAAAAGAAGTACATCCGTCGTGTAGTGTTCCACGCTCTCTTACACATAACGACATTACAATATTTTACACCTGACTCTCCATGACGAGGTCCGCAAGTCAAGCGGACCGGTACTAATCCGGGGCAGCAGAACGAGGAGCGAAGGAACATCGGTGTGGTTTAAGCCAGTACGAGTCTGAAGCTCCTCCGTTTTCCCCAGGGCGGAGGACATTCATTGAGTATTTCCACAACGAGAAAAAAATGTACAAGACGAGGCCAAGAACAGGAAGTAATTATATTGGAGAAACCGCAGCAGCCACTGCTTAGGTCGAGAAGTTCTGAAATGCAATAGCTTGCCAGAAAATGTAGTGATGGCAGTTAGGTAGACCCCTTATAAGTTCAAAAAAATATAGACCTGGTAAAACTCATTTGAATTCGCTAGATGCATCGCAGCAATAATATTGATATACAACTTGGAGAGGCCTAATCGATCAGCCAGTGGATGTCTCCTCTAAGATGATGACGTCTGCTTAGCGTAGTGATTATAGTAATGCATGCCCAGCAGTGTATACCGGGCCCGTCTTAACCTTGGGTAGACCATCAAAATACTTTAAAAGCCCCAAGTCGTGCCATTCCGCAATTCTCCGCGATTATAGTCCGAACTCAAACAAGCACTTCAATACATCATAATGCGACAGTCCGTGGCTTATCAGTGTCAACAGCGCCACATGGTACCTGCATAACGATGCCGATAGCGGCGTATAGCCTAATTATGATAGTACTACGTGGTTAAGTGCCCTGTCACTCTGAGTTTATGTCACCCGCTATTTTTAGTATGGGGGACTTAGTGTGGTCAACTTTGTCTAGCTGTGGATTGCACATTACTTGTATTTGTTTCTATAGCTCTAGGAAATATTGGGATGTAATTGTAGTACTGGACTTTTTTTTTTTTATGGGACAAGCCCGCCACACTATTCCCAAACCACTGTAACTCCTGTTAGCCAGAATCAACAGTGGCGACCACAAGAAAAGCGCCGAGACAATGAAGCTCGACGAAGTCCCAGGGAAACGATTTAACAGTCTTGGATCCCGCAACGAAATTAATCAGAAAAGAATAGCGGAGGAGCGGGAAAAACATAATTTCCACTTCCCTCCATATCAGCAGGAGACAGAACAGAACAAGGCCAATAGGCACACAGGGACGCATACAACTGGGATAGGCCCAGTTGCCTAGCACCACGGATATTATTGTCCTAAGTTGTGAGCTGTTATATTTGATTCCAATAGTAGGTAGTACTGGACTATAAGAATGTCATGATTCCAGAGAGGAATAAAAATCAAATCCAGTATACCAAGTAGTTGAATCATCATCATCTGCCTAGCCTTTTCCCAACTATGTTAGGATCAGCTTCTAGTCTAACCGGATTCTGCTGAATACCAGTATTTTACATGTAGCGAGTGCCTATTTGACATCCACAACCCAATAGTACCTATTGAGTAAGATTATACCCCCTGTAACGACTGTGAAATAGCTACACATGACAGCCGGGGCTAACGACTTAACGTGATTTAAAACCGAGCGGCAGTTATTATTTAACCACAAGCTCCTTGATATATGGAGTGTGTGAGGTGTGATATGAAGGAAAAACGAATAAATGATAACGTGACGACTGGCAGGGCAGAATGGAAGAAAAAGACGTGTTGCGCTGACCCCAAATGAAATGGGATAAGAGGATGGGCAGGAAGATGATGATGATGATGAAGCTCCTTGATACCAAGTAGTTAGATGTAGTTCTCAATAATAACAAGAAATGCTGAGATTGACAGCGATTTTCAATTATGCCTGGAGATGATCCTGGAGTAGACAATGGTGACAGTCTTCAAGAAAAATGCTTATAAAGTCCATTTCACGAAAGAAGTCCCGCAGACGCAGCGCTGTATGTCGCGCGACATAATGTTGTTTCACAACTTTTGACATCGTAAATAAACCTTATAACGCACTAATCCAATAATAAACTCACCAAATATCTACCACAACAAACGCACCTTGATAACATCGACAAACGACAACATGGCCGATCTGTTAAATTTAGTTCCACAATTGTCCGCGGGACTTCTTTCGTGAAATGGACTTTAGCTAGCCCACGGGTTACTTTGATCTTGAACACACCTGACGGAAAGCGATGGTTGAGGCCTATGATGAAACTAGCGTGTCCGGAAGATACCTGTTCACTCTTGCTTTGAATGCAGAAGCGTTAAATGTGGGAGGGAACATAATACATACATCTTAATATCCTGTAGATATAATCTGGCTAAATGGGGTATACTCGATCCATCCCAAACAAACTGCCATTGTGGAGCCCCTCTGCAGTGTGCTCCCCATATGCGCCACTACCTATGTTGCATAACCACATGCACCTTTCAGGACTTACTAGAAGCAAATGATAGAGCTGTGCAGGTGGCTACATACTTACTGGTCTAACTGATTTTGAGCGCATCGACACGTAAAGGAGTATAACATGTTCTTTCTCCATTCCAGGCTGGTGATAATCTTCGTGCCATCAGTCCGGCCGCGTCTCCTCCACGCGCGCTCCCGCACCCTCGCCATGGAGACTGCCGTGATAGTGTCCCGCCGCACCGACATCGGTGACTGGTGGCTGCTGTACATGCTGGCCCGGAACATGGACCCGCTCATTTACAGGTAATAGTCGAACTGTTGGTGGCAGTTCATGAACTGTCGAAAGGTTTTGAAGGCAGCTGGAACCGATCTCGTGTAGTCTGGACTACTGTAGTGTTGCTTGCACAATTATTAACCGGACTTCCGTCAGTTGCCACCCTTTACTGAATTTTTATTTTTATGATTCCTCCCGCTCTAGGCGGAGCAGAAGGGAGTGTCAGACACTTACTGGACTAAAATTCAGCTGTGTTTCTTCGTATGCCCTTTGCGTTCCAGGGCCACGGTATAAGAGACAAACAAAGCAGAGAACTTCACTGTTCTTCAATTATCTTATTGTAAATATCATCTGCCAAGCTGTTACCCAGCTATACAGGGTGTAAATCAACCCATCACACAGCCGTCAACCAAGCATTCTGTACATCAAACTAAGTACCCCTACGCAAAAAAAAATGCTGGGAAAAAACTTTTTTTTTGAGTCATAAATCACATTTTAGGGTAAAACTCAATGTAGCACTGTTAAAACATTGTGCTAGTGGATGCTTTGAATAGTAAACGGGTCATGGAGGTAATTTAAGTAAAGTTATAACCTGAAAAACTAGTATTTACAAAAACAGCTGTGAAAAATTTGGAACTTTGACCCCCAATATCTCCGTAACTAGGAGGTTCCCAGGTATGGTCTAGAACAAAAAAATGATCGCAGTGGTGGGGAGAACAAGTGCCTTAAGGGTACTTTTACACCCTATATGTTAGGGTGAGCTTCTAGTCTTGGTCTGTTGGATTCCTGTGGTTAGTTTGGAACTTGATCTCTCTAAATGGTTTTTAACCCATGTCTTTCTCCCTTCTCAGAGAGCTGATCACAGAGTTGGCCAAGCGCATGGGAGAGAAGGGAGGCGCGCGTGCGTGACGCGCGCCGCCCGGCGTTGCCGTACTACCGCCTGTGTGACACACCACCCCGCCCCGCCCCGCCCCCCGCCCCGCCCCGCCCCGCCCCCCGCCCGCACCGCCACACTGCGGACCAACCGCCCTGAAGGATTCTTGAACTAACATCAGTGAGAGCAACCCACCCTGAGGGACAACTTCAGAATCTTAGATAATTTACATAATTTAAAATAACAAACTTGATGTCTGTCTAATGCCTCTGCAAATGAAAGATTTTTATATAAATACACGTTCAAAAATCAACTCAGAAAACGGAATGCCAAATATATTAAAAGAAATGATGAATGTAAATTATCATAGATTCTGAATACGAGTGTAAGAAAGCGCGTAACTGAAAATGTATACTTTTACGGTATCAACTTCGTTTCAGTTTATAGAAAGCATCATTTTTAAGCCTTGCAAGCTTTAGTTAAGTTCGAGTAAGCAATACATTTTGCTCGCAATGTTCCGAACTCAAAAAGCTCACTTGCTGTATTTTTACACAAAGTTGAAAGTTGTTCCAGTATATTGGAAAGTTATGTCCAATAGCCAAATACCCTCCAAGACACCTCGACAAGACATCTGACTGGTCAGATGTCTTGTCGAGGTGTATTATGGGGTATTTAAAAAATCATGTAACGAGGTATTTGACCTTTCAACAACAATGTATGTGGATGTGGTCAGATAGCAATAGCTATAAACAAAACCGGGTCAGATTTAAAAAGCTAGTGAAGTTTCACTAGCTAATTAAATCTGACCCTATATTAATATAATATTTCTCAGCTGTAGTCGACGATAGTCAATTACTTGCCCAATGTCGCTATTAAAGATGTTGTTGCATTTCCCGATGGCGCCAGCCACACCTTATTACTAAGGTATAAGGTTCATAATGCTGCTCGTCGTCGTGAAATGCAATTAAATGTAGCGTAAAATACTCTACTTAAGAATTTGCATTAGAAGCTAAATATAGTAAAATAAAGACCGTTTTTACTTAGCGCATGTACATGAATGCCTCAATACTATTGCGCTTTAGGAATTTCAACTCTGGGTGCTCCTCAGCCGAGTGACAAAAATCCTATAGCGCCATTTAATTTAGCCATTCATCTAGGTTGCGCCCAGTGTTTATGAAAACCGAGGCATAAGAGATTCTTTTAAAAGGTTTATGGCCATATTGTGAAAGCATTATTAGATTTTATTTAATAAATTTTGATCAGTTTTTCCGGACTACCGGATACTGCTACGATAGCGTCCGTAAAATTCAAATTCTAAATACATAATATATTCTCAAAATATAAAAATCTCAACCAGAAATCTGAATTATTTGTATATTTTAAATCTCACAAATCTGTTTCATATATTCCTTTACTATATTTTAATATAATATTATATAAAACTGTCCGTTTGAACAACGAAATCTTTATAAAACTTTAAATTTATGTTACTAAATCTGATTATTTTAGCATTTGGTTGTTTTTAGAAATATTCAATTCAGTAGTCATTATTGAAAACATTGCCATTTATAATTTCTATCTTTTTTAAAGAAACTACTCATTGAATCAATTGAATTGTGTACAGTCAGGCTGCATACAAAATAATATTATAAAATGCCCTGGTGGAAAATGGAATCTAGATTTTTATAAATCGGTGATAAAATAAAACTGCCAATAGGTAATGTTGTAAAGTATCTGCAGTATACTTTGAAAATCGTTCATCTAAACTGGTATAGAACACAATTCACAGTAATTTGGATCTCAGTTACACAATAATTATTGCTGCATATTTTTCACTTGTATCCTCACAAAACGCGCAAAAATAGTGCCAAAATAACTTTTTAATATTTTCCTCTAATATAACTAAAATCTCTCTGCGAGATCTGATAATTGAAGTAAAAACAGGTTGTGTAAAATCTCATTTTAATTTTACATGGTTGAATTAAAAATAAGACAAATTTGTTTTTTTTATTGTAGATCTGAGTAAATATACATTTTTGCTAAAAAGTTTTAATGCATATCATTTAGATAATTCTTTTAATAAGTTTTTTAATGTTCTTATATACTCCGACAGTTGTTTTCTTATAAGATAAGTTAAAAATTATCTCTCTTTTGTTGGTTTGTTCATGTCTCAAAATAATCACAATCTAGCACATTTTTTTTTACAATTTTATTATGGCAACATTTATGTTATTGTAATAAGTACTTTTTTGCAATAGCAATCGTGGTTTTGAAATTGTATATAAATTGTACAATCATTGCCCAGTATGGCACGATAGGTAAAAAGCCAAATTAATAGTGACAAGCACTGACATGATAAGATGGATTGTAAATGTATGGCCTTACTAGTAGTGTTGTATGAAATGTATGGACTTGCATGGATATTGTGGTTTTTGACAGTTTTCACTATACTCTCATGATTTTTGTATGTTTTCTAAGTAAAGTGTTGCGTGACGTTTGTAATTGGATATTTCCAAGTTTTTATTTGAAAGTAGTCAGTGATAATATTGTATCATTTTTGTATTTATATAATGATAGTTATACAAAATATATGTCAAGCAAAAGTGAAATATTACCATAAAGTGACTGCGTCGCCCTCTCGCGGCTCGGAACGTAACGAGTGTTGTGATCATCTGACTGTCGGTGTTCATTTTTTTCGAATAGAATTATAATCTCCGTTATATTGGGAGAGTTTTTTAGCATTTTCGCTCTTTTGCGCGTTGAAAGTTGACTTTTAGACGAATTGTTAAGTTTTAATATTGATATCGTTTTTTTACTTGTTGTAGTGAAGACTTTCCTCTCGAATAGCAGTATCTTTAAACTCGATACTGCGTCTTAACTATACATGGAGCAATATCATAGTTCCTTGTTTATATAACTTTTCCACTTTTTATTTGTACTGACACCAACACACCAAGTTACTAAAATCTGTGAAATGTCTTTATTAGATTTTTAACTTTATCGCAAATATACTAGGTTGAACGTTGATTGGGACAATTTGACAGTTTCAGGTAGTTTGATGTGTTGGCGTCTATACGTAGTTTTTAAAAGTTTTCCTTCGCTACAATAAATTTTCCATTACATCACATTACGTAGTATTATAAAAAATAAACTATTACCAAATCGAATATTTTGAAGTTATCAAGTTAAAATAATAGACTTCAATGCTTTAAATAAACTCATGGTGATGCTACTATCGCATTTTCATCAAACTGTTACAAATATAGATAAGCAACGCCTAATCACAAAAAGCGCTCAAGAAAAATGCCATAAAATATTACAAATTTCTATAAAAAATCACAAAATCTATATTGTTTGTATATTTAGTGATTTTAATATACATTAGAATTATTATTTCGTCTCACGACCTGCGTGCGCGCATGCTCGTGAACATTTTCCATTTTTAGTGACTTTTATTTTTGTAAGTTAGATTTTTTTAATATTATCCATACACCGTTATTACTTATTACACAGGTTCGGCCAGTTCGAGATTAAAACATATGTGCATGAAATTAAAATCAGTTTTCGTTTGAAAGAGTTACGAGTCTTTTGTCAACTGGACCCACGGAATCAGTTGACCAAGTTACGTTTTAATTTGTTCTGTGCATCCGCGGGTCCAGTTGACCAAAGACTAAATTGGAACCTAAGTTCAGTGATATACGGTGTATGGCAAAGAATATTGCAATTAAATAAAGACAGGATGTAAATAGTGAATTTAATAGTTTATACGTATGTTCCTAACAGACGATTAATTTTAGTTCAATTTAATAGTTGTGTTTAGAGAAATTATTGGTTCCCGCGCCGAGTTGCGGTTGTCGTTTTTTATAAGACATTTTTGAAGAATTTCACAATTAAAACTGAACCCGTTCAGAATATTTAAATCGTGTTCAAGAGCTCTCAGTATCAATTTTTCATCTTTTTTTATTTTTATGTCAAAATCATCCTAGCTTAGCCTTTCCCCAACCATGTGGGCTCGGCTTCCAGTCTAACCGGATGCAGCTGAATACCAGTATTTGACATGGAGCGACTGCCTATCTGACCTCCACAACTCTACCTAGGGTATTGGGTATGGTTATAATAATGTCAATGAATAGCGGCAACACCAAGCAATTTAGGCGCGAATTGATTAAAAAAAAAAGTGTCATGTAAAGTGATGTGATATTAAAAGTAACATCACAATGCAGTTCCTTCACAGTTATTTACATTTGAAACGAACCTTATTCTAAAAATATAGTTTGAAATCAGAGGAAAAGTAACTATGAAAGAACAGTAGTTTCACTTTAATTTTAAATTGTAATATTATTTGTAACGATCCAGCATTTATTACGGTTAGTTTTAACCTTGTGTTAATATTTATATACTCTGTATGATACGTTCTCGAATTAAGACATTATTTTATAAGTTTTTAGTTATAAACTAGTTATTTTTAATTATCAGAAGTATCTTGAAAGATAAATATATTACATTTTTATATAAAGATTTTTATTTGTATTTTTAAAAGATTTAAAACTATTGAGCAACGATTTTCATATTCCAAACGGTAGACTTTCTTTTAGTTGTTATATTTTCTTCTTTCTTCCTCGTTCCTAAATATGACAATTTTCTTTTCCTTCAATCTAAAGCTATACTTCCATATCGGCTCATCCTATAAAACAGCTGCATGATATATATCGTGATTTTATTTTGTTTAGACCCTGTAACCTCTAATTGTTTATAAGTAGCTGTTAAAAGACGCGATGTTTCATTTTCAGATGAATTATACAAATATTATTCTTTTAAATATTTTGTTTTATTTTAATGTTTCCCCAATTAGGAAACCCAAAAGAGGATGGTATGAAAATCATCAAATGGCTCCTCTCGCTCTGGGCGGAGCGGTAGCTGTAGAGTGTCAGACTTCTACTGACTAAAAACCACTCATGTTCCTTCTTAGCCCTTTGTGACCAAGGTCGCGGTATTTCTTTCGAATAACCCGCAGCGCGGACAGGATATTTTTGTCACCTTGATGTCAAATGAATACTTAAACATAAAAGAAAACCGATGTTATGGCGATGGTTGTAGGTAGATTCGGGGCCCGCCGAGCGCCGCTCACAGCACACTGGTCACCGCACACCGCACTCGTCAACAAACCAGCCGCACGTCGTACATCAGTAGGTACATGCCGGCGTGCGGTGTGCTGTGTGTGGACACAGCACACCGCACGCCGCTCACGCCTCACCTCGTCTCCGCTGGCCTAAATAATTACGAGTTTTTCAATTATGAATTAGAAATCTGACAAGCTTGCCCAGAGCGGAAAAAAAGGTGAGTAACCTTTTTTCCACTCTGTGCGGAACAGAAGGTAGTGTCAGACTTCTACTGACTAAAAACCACCCATGTTCCTTCTTAGCCCTTTGTGACGGGGGCCGCGGTATCTCATCATGCAATCTACTAAAAGTAACCTCTTACAACCTTTATACTAAACATGTAAGTTATCAACTTATCAGCAACAACAGAAGTTACACTGATGTTACTTTAATTTGAATTACACGTAGAACTGAAACATTTAACCTTTCGAATGTCGGAACGTAGATCTACGCGAGACACAATGGCTTTTTAAGTCTTCGAGCGTCCTTATGATCACCCGGTGGATCATAAGACATTCAAGCAATGTTAGCGGACGTTCAAGAGGTTAATTGTGTCTAATTACACGGCATACGAAAGGTTAATACGATATAGGCGCCAAGTTTTTTCCTATTGGTAGTAAATAAAAAGTTTTTAGTGAATGACAAACTCGGTCAGCAAAAATAATTGTTCGATAAGAGAAGTAGGATCAGTACCGATGGGCCAGAGTCGTCACGAATGGTGGCAGAAGACGCGTCGTTGCCGAGGGGGCCTAGAAAACGCTGGCGTGACGACCTAGAAGCGTTTGTGACGAATAGGGTAGTTGACTGACTAAAAAAAATATAATTCTGTTTAGTCCGTTTGTTAGATTATTCATCATTCTTCATTTATTGTTTACGTAAAAAAAGAAAAAATACGTGTCCAATATTTTTTGGAAATCTATCTGACGGACTAATTATTTTTTTTTGTCAACTGCCCTATTGGACGGAGAAAACCACACAGGGTAGAGTGGAAGGCTATGGGGGTGGCTTTTGCCCAGCATTGGGACAATACGCTAAGAAAAAAAAAAACAGAAGTAGTCAATCAACACGATGAGAAGAAGTTTGTAGGTAATGAAAATACGAAATCGATTTTCAAATTATTTATTCGATATCTCCCATGGTAACTTTCAACTGTCGCAACACCTTGCTATAAATTATATCTTTTGGCACAATATTTGGCATGGTTCTTAAGTTGTAGTATCGTGTTGCTGTTACGCCCGTATTCGGAGGAGTTTATGAACTTGTTGCGCATCAAGTTACAAGTGCAACGTGTTGTAGCATCGTTGTTTGTGCCTAATATACACTAGATTTTCTCAGGTAACACATTGCACATGTAACTTCAGTCTCGCGTGCAGGAAACAGCCAGTTTAACATAATCGTTTAATATTCTCTCACAATGTTAACATATTACAATTTAGAATTTTAAAGAATGCCTAAGGAAGCATTCTGTACCTCTGTTTACTTGAGGTCATAGACATGAATTTCAAAACATTTCGTTCTACTTTCAACATATTATAATTGTCATACAAAGCTTTTCAGTAACTTAGGTATGTCAATAATTCAATATGCTCTGATTCCTTTGATTCGAACCGAATACGGGCGCTAGGAACTAAGTAGTATTCATAATGATGCAGCCTGAAGTCCTCAGGCCGTGTCTGAACGCATCAGCAAACATAAATCGTTACACTTTACATCTTTACAACCAGGCAACCTTTACATTTACAATATAACGTGTCTACCGAAACATGGAATGTCATCTCCAAAAAATTGGTAGGCGCTATGAGCAAATGGAAAAAAGAATTAGCATTATTACAGTAGAACTGGTTTCGATTATTTCTCATGGACTGTATTGCAACTACTGTAATTTTACAAGTTATTTTACCTTGTGACTGTGGATTTGCATTATTTGTTTTTCTGATATTCAAAAGTACGTGGAATGGTCTAATGGAAATTGCTTTGGGATTTTCTTTTCAAAGGTCTTAAAACGAATAGAATGGTACCAATTTTTGGAGATAATACACCCCAGACCAGCGACGCCGACACAATTTTCTAATATCCTCACGAACACAACATTTGTTTGTAACAATAATAATTTTCAGCCTACCTCTAGGCAAATAAATTTCTCTAAATAGCTCCATAAGCTTACAGGTTCAATGCATACTACATACCTCATTAGAAACATTTAAAGACAATATCATTGTCATCTAATTTAACAATACTTACCTACCTACTTATACAATGCTTTGCTGAACCTACTTATGTATATGCTTTGAATCTGCAAACTTACGTCTAAAAGTTTCGACTGAAGAAATCAAATCAACATTTTGTGATCTACAGGATGTCTCCGAATTCGTCAAAATATAGATTAGATTTCTTCAACCAAAATATCAATAATATTTTCTAATAATCGAACAAATTATAAGAATTCAGTCGCTCCATTATAAATCATTAGGCTTACACAACAAACAATCTTTTCAAACACATCTTTGTGAACATTTAGATCATGTGTGTGATGTGTTTCGTTGGCAGTGTGGTTCTCGTCATAACAATGTTTCAACATTTGAGCGCTAGATACATGTGCTGCTTTTAATTGTTCTGTAAATACAGCGTCAATTTTGGGAATATCTTGTACCAGTCAAATTAAAGACACTGGAAAATATGCCTTCGGATAAAGTTTCTTCAATAGAAATGGCTGTCGAAGTTGTAGCGTTTAATGCTGCTAATTTACAAATTATGTATTAGAAACAAAAATATTACAAATGCCGTTAAAATGTTTAATGGTTCGTTCGTCAAATCTGCAATTAATGTAAAATGTCTTTTGACACGCAAAAGAAACGTGTCTGACAAGTCGCGGTGATCTGTCTACACGGGTAGTAACTCGATCCTCTAAAGAACTGTTCGTTCTACTAGTAATATCTTCAATTACAACTACACTATAATACTTAATTGCTTGATTAATTATTGCTTTATTTTTTTTGGTCTGTCAAATCCTTGGCGAGTGAAATGTGTAAAAATGTATATCGTGTGTGTGCTCACCGTGTGCTTACCTTCAGTACCGTAC
Source organism: Diarsia brunnea (assembly GCA_949774965.1). Classification (NCBI taxonomy): domain Eukaryota; kingdom Metazoa; phylum Arthropoda; class Insecta; order Lepidoptera; family Noctuidae; genus Diarsia; species Diarsia brunnea. The sequence continues at coordinate 1,555,807 of OX458998.1, read as the reverse complement.
AACAGCTAAAGTAGAAAACAAACGAAGCGTCGATTAACAGATTACTACGAGCAGCAAAACTATGAGTAAAAATAGTTCTAAAAAGTATACTAGTACTAACGGGGTAGCCGTCGATGTTATCTATTAGAAGGCCTTCGATAGGATTCGTCCTGAGATCACGTTCTTAAAGATTAAGTACAAACTATTATTGCATGTTTAGAATTGCACTGTTACGATTTCGATTAAAAAGTATCGATAAAAGTAGTCTTTACACTCGTTAGTATTGTCCAGAAGTCGATAACATGCGTGGGGTACTGCAGGGCGAGCGCTCGGACCGCTAGCGCGCGGCGCTCAGGCGGGCGGCAGGTCGCACTGCAGCGACGTGAGTCACGTGTGGAACACCCACCCCGGCACCGGAGGTCACGCATCTGGCACGCCGTGGATGTGGTGTTGATAGTTGTGGTTTAGCTTGTTCGCGAACTCGTTCATGATGTCCCGGAAGATCACCGAGTCGAGGTTCTCGCCGAGGATGTAGAGGAGGTACCAGTCGCCCATCTTGCTGCGGCGCACGATGGTGTCGACGTTGTCGCGGCGCACGAGCCGGAAGCGCATGCGCATCATATACACGCGCATGCGCGGCGAGAAGATGATCACGAAGCGGTACACGAGCGTGATGAAGGTGAGGATGCCGAGGATGACGAACCAGAACCACAGGAACACGTAGATCTTCTCGTTGACCACGTTGAGCGGCAGGATGCACAGTGCGTCGTGGCGCTCCACCTCGCCCGACGAGCCGAACTTGTTGAACAGTGTGCACTTCACCATCCTGGAATGTAGACGCTTATGTTATTTATTTGATATATTCTAAAATGGAGGACACATTTTGCCAGACGAAATTTAGTAGGTAACTGTGAATTAGGATAAACTTTATAAGTACCCATGGTAAAAAAGGTAATCAAAGTCAAAAAGTCAAAGTCAACTATGAACTAGATAAAATGACTAAATAAAGTATATTATAAAGCTGAAGAGTTTGTTTGTTTGTTTGATTGTTTGTTTGAACGGGGTAAACTCTGGAGCTACTGGTTGGAATTGAAAAATTCTTTTAGTGTTGGATAGTCCATTTATCGAGGAAGGCTTTAGGCTATATAACATCACGCCACAATCAATAGGAGCGGAGCATAAATGAAAAATGTTGCAAAAACGGGAAAAGATATTCCTTTTTGAGAGCTTCCGTTGCGTGCGCTGCGAAAACGGTTTAAGTTACGTAAATATCATGTATGAAGGAAGTGTTCCTCTTTAAAAGTTCTAAAAAAAAGTCCGCGACAGCATATGTTTATCTTTTACGATTGACTCACTGTAACCATTTTTTTATATTAAAATGTTAGGTTAAAAAGAATTATATTTTGCGAAGCTTATTTAACCCATATGGTATTAATCTATATCTAAATAAATGTGTTTGCTAGCACGGAAATTTAATATAGAATATTTGTGCCCTTCACTGTATACAGTTTAAACAAATATCTTAGAAGATATCGCAATGTAAAAATATACGGGCGACAAAATAATTAGCGCGTGGCAGTCATTCGGTCCGGTGCGGTAGGTATGTACGTGGGGATTCTGGCCTCTGGGGGCTCCGGAGAAAATCAAATTCAAAAAAATTACTGCACCATAATGTTTACAAGTACAAGGTGTTACTGTATATTAAACAGTAAGAGATACCTATAGTAATTGTTACTTTAATAATATAATCGAAGTCAATCTAAACTAATAGGTATTTTATAGAGGAAAGGTAAGATTTTTTGTTTGTTACGAGTACGATATAGCTCAATTTAATAAGTTGGATAGTCGATTTATCTAGAAAGGTTATAAGCTATATTATGTGTTGCAGACGAAGTTGCGTGGGTCAGCTAGTGACTAAATAAAGTATATTGTACATGCTATTATCTATTTGTCCATCTAGTAGCAATGGTAGCACCAATGTTGCAAGCATGTTATCAAATTGCTAGCTTTCTCTTTACTACGTAGACCGCGATAGAATGGGTGTATTTACCTTGGAAATATGTAGATCATGGGGTCGATGCGATCCTCCTGATCGGACTCCATGTAGGCGATGACGTCCAGACCGAACGTCATGAATTCCCCGTCGAAGAAACGGTTCATTAGGAACATTTGCCCTGCAAAACAAACAATTATCATCAATAGATGCACAGTAGGTCTATTCTGAACCTGCAGATATGTTCTGCCAAAGTGACATCAGCGCTGTGTGTCGATGGCGACGGTTTGGGCGAATAAAGGAGGTACTATGTCGTTACAGTGATTCGAAATTGAAGAAAATGCAACGCACATTTCGAGATCCACATAATTATTCAAATGCGTGAATATTTCTGCACTGGAATGGCAATTCTCAACCGACCGCTGAAAATCTAACAAAGTACTGAGATAGGTACTTTTTTCATTTTGTTTCGGTAAGTATTAGAAAAAACAGATATCTTTCTTTCAAAACAGATAATTATAGTTTTCTACACGGTTCATCTCGACAAGACACGAAATGCTTAAGGATTACTTTCAAACAATTACAAATTCATATTTTTTCACAAGGCCTCAAAATCCCGAATATTGCCAAGTTGCCGAGAAATGTGGAATAATTAATACGCATCGTAGGAAGACCTTTTTTCATTATCCTTAATAAGCTTCCTTCTATCATGAGAACGTACGAAGACGGTAAGGTGAGCTATACACTGGTTTGCTGTGCGCTGGGCACATTTGGCTTGGCAATATTTGCTAAACAACCAAGCTTGAAGCAATGTCTAGTAAATTGCTCTTGCCGATCGGCAAACTGAATAAAAATCTGATCTCGCTAAACAAAGTTCGGGTCATCTTAGGACTATTCGAGTTAAAATGAAAAATGTTTTTCACTAGGTACATTTTTTTTCATTTTGCATCGATATAATAATAATAATAATTTATTTATTTCAGACACAGTCCATACATGATACAAGAACTAAATGGCATACAACACAAACATAATATTAAAATAATCAATAAAAATAAATTACACATACACATTAGAATTATATAATCAATGTCGAGCAATCAATAAAAATAAAATTACACACTACCTACTACCGTTATACTGCCGATTCATGGCGACTCTAAAATTGTGCTCAAACTCTTATAAAATTTCATATGGAGTGAATTGTGTAAAATATATTGTTTACAACGACCCGTAAGCTACTAAGTCACTACATCACATCTAAATTCTAAACCGAACCCAAAAACAGTTGACGCATGGTGTTTTTTTATTGCATAGTTTGGGCACAGGTCAACAGTGGGACATAAAACCCGCAGCGTGCTGTAAAACTTGTTTTATGCCCGTTTTAATTCAATATGTTATGATTTACAATCGGCGCGGTAGGACCCTACGACGCTGTGCAAAGAAGTAGTAGAAGACCCATTTTATTTGCCTGTGAACTTACGAAAAACTCAATAAAACTATACTCAAAATATGAATAATTAGTCCATAGACGTCCATAGTTTATAATCGTATCATTCTTGTCTTATTTAAAAAACATGTTGCCCTCTAGAATTTTCTCCTGTACTGTACACAAACAGTCAGACCCGAAACAACTATCTGTAGGCCATACAAATATCTGTTAAATTTTTATGCGGGGTCGAACCCACGACACACAGTGCGGCAGAAAATCGCTGTCAAAGTACTCTTCATTATCAAGTGCAATAACCAACGTTCTTCTAGACATAAAAAAATTGTAACTCATGTTTTGATTTGCAAGATGAATTTTTCACCAAAATCAAAACATTTATTTCAAGTAGGCCAGTTACAGGTACTTTTAAATAGTCGAACTAATACTAAATAAACTAAGCTACAGTCCCAGTCACAAGGCATAATAACTGTGAGTGTACTGCAGTTGCCTATTCCACAGCGTTGATCTCATGAGAAGAACGGCAAGAAACTCCATGGACACTCTTTTAAATCATAATATTATTACAAAACTTTGGTTACATCATTCATGTTGAGATGGTATATTATTTATGTGAGAACGATGTACCAAGACGTGGACGTACCGTGTCCACAGTAAAGTCAAAAACGATGATTCAAAAATAAAAAAATAATTCAAACAAGCCGTGGCAGCTAAGAGGTGACCAGTCACAAACTGGCAGCACCCGTTCACGAGCATGACGCATGGATCAGAACCATTCCACTCAACCATTTTGAAGGGAACGAAATGATCCGGCACACTCGCCACCATTAGCGAGACATTTAAGTAAGCATGACACACTCTCAATCGCCAAGTCAAATAAATAATAATAATAAAAAAAAATATATGTAGGTTTAGAGAAATTTTAGAATTTTGTTATAGCATCTCAAAAAGTACCCGACCCCAAATAGAATGGGATAAGGGCAGGAAGATGATGATGATCTCAAAAAGTACCCCATGAAAGATGAGTCTACTTTAGCGAGTCTGAAAGCAAGTTAAAGTTCCATGGCACTAGGATTTAGGGATTTAGAGCCGGCTATCGCGTCTTCAAAACTCTGGGTTTGAATCCGGTTCCATAAAAGCATTGTTAAGAAGTCAAGTGATAGCCCAAAAGAACATATTTTGCTTGTCGTTATGACGCGTACTACACAGTACCTACACACCATTGTGCACTTGAGGTTCACAGGCATGAAGAATGTTCGTGGGGTTTCTTACAACTAGATACAGTAACTATTATACTTTGTAACTGTTAATGTGGCTTAATGGTCTAATTTGAGTTTGACGTTTCGTGTTTTCAAAAGTTAGGGAGACAGACTCCGAATTGGTCTTCTGCAGCATATTGTGCCAGTGGCCGGTTGGTTCTCGATTCAGATCGTGCGCGCGACAGATGTGCGTCTGATATATCAGTTAGGACATGTTTAGGTCCCGCGCGGGCCACTAGCACCGCGGAACTTGCCAAAATGCTAACACAAACTATATTGTGGGCAACAAATCTTTTCAATGGATTTGCAAGTCACGAAAATGGTGTATGTTGCCCATTGCTGCGGTTTCCCTAAAAACTTTTTTAAATTTAAATTAAGCTAAAAATCAGTACTTTTCAACGACGAAATTATTTAGGATATCTACCCTAAAATGTCTATTCTTCACCATTTTTTCGTGTTTACATAAGTTTAAGAATAAGTAGTGGGAAAATTTTCCCAGTAACACATAATCTGTCCGTTTAGTTGAAAGAGCTGGCCTTAATCTATAGTAGTATTAAACTCACAAATTCACTGATTTCTTCCTACCTTCTAATTTTAAATTTTACTCTGTCCTGACTGTTTTAAACGCTATCCTTACTAACTTTGCCCGGCTGGCAAAGACAAGCCTGTCTTCATAACAATTTATTATAATAATATGTTATAATTATGTAATATCAAAGTGCGTGTGTTGACTGATCTAGGCATCACCCAGCTGTTTTCATGGCCCAACTAGGGCGAGATCGCGCGCACAGCATTATTTCCCTCGCGGCCTACTTAGTTTTTGTTATTGGAAACGCGACAGGAAGCGAAAGTAAATAGCCGATGGGTTTAGAATTACAACCGAAAGGATATTGATTTATATTTCCTGACAGATTTTAATGAGCTTTTTGATGTTATCTTATACACAAAGGGACCGACTGGAACTCTGCTGAAAATAGTTTAGATTTAAATTGACACCATACAATAATATTATTACATTTTTTTTTGGCGGGTGGAAAATCATCAATAACCCCTCCCGCTCTTGGGTAGAACGAAAGGCAGTGTCAGACTTTTACTGACTAAAACCCACCCATGTTCCCTCTTAGCCCTTTATGTCGAGGCCGTGGTATCTCTTGCGAGCAACCCGCAGCCCCGACGGGATAATATTTAATACCTTAGGCATTATGTTTTTAGGCATGGTCTCTATTACAAAACAATGAAAAGTAAATTCAATATGTAAGTTTGCGTCTTACAGTGCTTGAATGTTTCAGTTCAATCTTTCCAACCGGGCAAATATTTTCCTCAAACGACTTTCAGTAATCATTTCGGAATGTCTTATCAAAATGTCTGTCGACAGGGCTTTCAGGATGTTAAATGTTTTGCGTTTATAAAAACTTAAAGCTTATTTAATTTTGCTTACAAAACTGAAGTAACTGGAAGTGGCCGGATTCGATCACTACGCATCATATCAACGATAACGGAGAGGCTACTTGACAGATTTCCAAAAGGCTTTTAGTATTCCAAGTAGGTTAATTTAAATCAGTATTTAAGGACAAGTGGCTGGTATCGATCCCGATTAGGTTTGAATTCTTAAGAGTGGCACTTTTGGAAACTGAAAGGTTAGGATTTGGTAACCTTTACGTGTCCAAAGTTACTGATAGCTTGAGTCATCTCCTCCCCATGACTTCTAAATATATCGATCTAGGGCTAATGTGCACCACTGGTCGCCCCGCCATCTCCTGCGAGATCTACCTCGTCGCCTTCTGGTTGTGTCAGGGCTCCACATCTTGGTTATTTTGGCGCACAGCTCGTCGAGCATGCGATAAACATGGCCATTCCATTCCCAGTTTCGTTTAACGGCTTTTTGTGCAACGTCGGTATTTTGTGTTTTGGAGCGCATTGTGGTGGTGCGGCGACCAACTAACCGACCATACACGCAAAACCGCACTGCGCTCCATAACAAAAATTGTTGTTTGGGGTGTAAAAATTGCATGAAAAGTTAAAATTCTAAAATACTAAAACTAACGATGGCTTTGGGTAATTATATCAGCAATTTCTCTGTTATTTCTTAATTAGTATTACTGCTACTATAAACGTCAAAATGCTTGGCGTTTTATTATCCCCGTGCCCCGTGCCCGTATTTTCGACTTCTAAAACTCATGGGACATCAAAGCACCGTCGAAGCATTGACGACCGTACAAATTAATTTACCAAAATGCTGCTGTTTTCTATGCTATGTATAATGGCAGAAATAGCGGCAATTTTTTTACCTTATCGCCTCGAATAACTTTAAAATTCTTAAATAATTGCATATTTGAAGACGTTAGTAGCATTACTTATTTATTTCATCACGATTAAGAAAAAAATCGTGAGTATTGTAGAATTAGAAACCTGCGTAGTGGATTGAGGTCCCCGTCCTCTCTCATGTAGCAGAGGCTATTGTGTCTTATCAGTAGGAATTTAAAACTCACCTATAACATTGATAAGAGCAAGTCCTTCGCACAGGTAGTACCGATAGGCCCACCAGTTGTGATACCGCAGGTTCTCCCACAGGTAGTCGAGGATCAGCTTCTTCTTCGTCTTCTTCTCGATCTCCGTGCACACCCCCACGTCCAGGTCCATCATCAGCGCCCGGATCTTGCCCCCCTCCCACGATTTCCATAACCAACGGGGAGCGTAGAATAACATTGCCTGGAACAAGAATTATGGGATTTAGTTTTACAAAGTGTAAATGAACTTCATGAACTCGTCAACCAGGCATTTTGTACCAAGTAACTCTGCTTATAAATTTGTGGTGCGAAACAACTTTTTTTTGGGGAGTAAAATTATGGTCTAGGGAGGAACTCAATGTTGTAACATTGAGTTTGGTAAATAAGTTAAGAAATAAGTTAAGTTTAAATATCAGTAGCTATCATAGTGTCCATCGATTAACTGTCAGTTTGGTACAAAATGGAACCATTTGACAGTTAATCGATGGACACTATGATAGCCACTGACATTTAAAAAGATACGCAATAACCCTGCTGGTCTGGTTTGATGGCAATAGGCTCGAGGTTTAAACATAGCCGGCGAAATGTGGCTGTACTCTAATGTAGGTTTGACTCGCAAGCTTGCCGCCAAAATGTTACAGTTTCTAAGAGCTTGATGTGCTAACGTCTAATAACATTCGCGCCTTTTATCGCCGAAGAGGGCAAAGGTTTACCCATATTGCCTAGTAGGTACTTACGTCTTACACCCACATTTCGGCAGTTGTTATACGACTATGTTTGGATGCTCGTTAAACTTTAGTTCCGGAAATCTAAAAGGAAACATAACGGATAACGGAAATTAAACTTTTGCTTGACCTTCTCATGACGGACACCCACCAGTCACCGCTACTATCTAAATAAAAATATCATGTCTAGTACATATTGAACACAATACCTATTGGTTTTAAGTTCCTTCTCATTTACAGACTTTTACTGTTTATCTGCTGAGTGGTCTCCAAACTGCTCGTAACACTAACTGAACCCAATTTCAATCACATTAAAACTACCATAACTACATATTCTAAACTACCATGTTTACAGCGCATTCAAATGTTTACAACCAACTTAGTTTACTTACTCCCAACTATTTCAAACTCTATTTCTAGAGTTTCAAAGTCTAGAATTTAAAAGTAAGGAAATAATAAGGCATGAATCACAATGGGAGCAATCTTCAAATCTGTGGCAATAAAATGTGTTTGATACAGCTAAAAGTAGCAGACGTTTGAATGGTCGTATTGCAACCTGTATTACGATGTAGCAATGTTTACTGCTATTGAGGGTATATAAATGCAATTGCTAAAATACATATCGGAAGCTAGGGCAGGGCTGCCATAGAATATGTATGATTTATTACTCGGAATCAATCAAAAGTACGTGTCAGGTCATGGTAAACCATACCGAAAGAAAAAAATATAGTTTTGCTTAGATTCAAACTTGAGAATAACTTCTTAGCACGATTTTTACTAATAAAACTGATTACGATCGGACCATAATTATATTGCATTCAAGAGCGGCAGCGTCAGTGTTATAACTGCTGTCTAATATTGATACTGACAGATGTGCTGATCGCGTTCAGCTGTATTGGTGGAAGTCGCTGTAGTAGTTTAATTTGAACCCCCTTTAATAAGCCATAGATGCTTAAACAATAGACGATACCAAGGCTTCACAAATAATCAGCAAGAAATGCAAGATCTTAAAACTACCGCATGCTAATACCAGGTCAAAAACCCACGTCGTACACGTAATAATAGAACACACAAAACTCTCAGTTAAATCAATAACTTTCAATCGGCAACCCTATTCATACGTCATAAATTCATCTGGCTAGACACTATCGTAAATGGTTTATAGCCATCAGATATTATGGCTTTCAGCAGGCCCCACGATATGCGCACACACTGACAGATATCATAATACTGATAGCTTTATATAAATAACTGATTGACGGTTTTGGGGCGCACCACTAGATGGCGTTAGTGTGCTCGGCTACTATTTATTATTAGTATTGCAGTTTCAGCTGCATTGTGTGGTGTCACGTAAGCTATAAATTTTGTGTTTCAATACATTGCTTGGAGGCCTTTACTGTATTATTTATTCAAGGAGTTAGTACGTGTTTCGGAGATTTTTCTTGAAAATTGGTGATTCCAAACTGTTTCAAAGGATGGGACATGGAAATACTGGGAGCATATTCAAATCAGCTTTATACTAGGTTTGCCCAAATTCACTATACTATTCTCCTGCTGTTATCTGAATTTATTTGGTATCCGTTCAGCATGTCTTCTCTTTCGAAGATCGAGTTCACTGTCCAGCTGCATCTTTATTTACAACCCAAAGCCAGATATACCTACTCTTCTACTGACGTCAACGCATTTCTCTTTTAGATAACCACTAAGTACTTATATACTGCTCGCGGTGTGGTCCTTGCCTAAAGAAACAAAGTATTTTATCGCAGCTGGTAACTAGCGTGCTTCCATGAAAGAATTTATGAAACCGGATGAAAATTCCTCTTTATAATAATAAATTAGTGTAGAATAAGCTAATTAATAAAACAAAGACAAATAAATAATTCATTGAAACGAGTCCATTGCAGTAATGCCAACCAGCAAACAAGTTGTGAACCGTGCAACGTGCATAATGCAGAGCTTACGACTGCAGCCGCTGCGGGGCGCTAGTGGCGCTAGTGTGCACGTACCTCATAAATTGAATGTGTTCGATGCGGCTCAGGGCGGAGTATTATCTATTCAATGCATGCCCCGAAATAGTGTGGGTATGTGTTTGTAGGCATTTACACGAAGTTTGTAGGTTATATTTTTGGGTTTTTTCATATTTAATGTTAGTCTTGTATGAGTATGAACGAGTAGTTCGTGGCTAAATAATGCTGCGGTTGCCTAAATTGGTCCTTGTATGGATGACAACCCACATTCCGAGTTTCTCCGAGCCTCGGAAAGCACGTTAAGCCGGGCTACCATTTGTAGGTCTTTGATAGACGTTACAGTCAGTGGCCCGAAAGTATAACAACCAGTCTGACTAAGGAGTTTCGTAATTACCCAGTACTAACAGGGGGACCGGTAGGCAGTCGCTCCATGTACAATACTGGTATTCAACTGTATCTGGTGAGACGGGAAGCCTACCCCAATATAGTTGGGAAAAAGGCTAGGCAGATGATGTAGTAAGTGTGAAGTTAGACATATTTTAAAAGAGACGGTTTAAATTATAGCCAGCTCCTGCGCTAATGTTCTGTCTCTCAGATATTAGGTTAAGAAGAGAAGTTATTTTACTTATGTTATCACCTATCATTCCATTGGGTGGCTAAACATCGTACGATGTTATTATATATTTTTTTTAATCAGAGCTACACAAAGTTTTGTCTTCTTTTTCTTGAATCTGAATTCTATATTCTTTAGAAAATAATTTGCCCTGTATTCGCATTGTGATTTTGATTAGCAATTGTGAGAATTCCATATCACTTTTGCTATTTTGAAGAACAAATTCATCATCATCATCATCATTTCAGCCATAAAACGTCCACTGCGGGACATAGGCCTCCCCCAGAAGGGGGGTTTTGCCATAATCGCCACGCTTGGCAGGCGGGTTGGCAATCGCAGTATGGTTGTTACGAAGGCACAGAGAACGCTGCTGCCCATTCTCTGGTCGCCTCTTACGACACCCACGGGAAGATATGGGATGGTGCTATTCTTTACGTTCGACACCATACGGGCAAACAAATTAACAAAACTAAACTACCGCATAAAAAATATGTCAACGGCAGTCATTCGCACGAGAAAAAGCATTACAATAAACCGCTCGCTATTCGTAACCGAAATACGTTCACTAGCTGACATCGATCAGCTTCGCTTATTTACGTCAAGCATCGTCGCGATATCACCAGTGTGTCCACGGCCTAACAATTGACCGGCCATACGTTGTGCCGCGAATCACCAGTGTGTCCCCGACTTTACTGGCGTTATTAATAGCAGCGCCGATTCATGTGGTTTAATTGAAAATGTTGTGTTTTCAGTTTTCAGATGGATTTTCTATTTGGTGTTAGAATGTCACCACTGATGGGAGTGACAAGAATAGATGAGGTAAGGAATGGGTATTTAGGAAGAAGTTTGGAAGTGGCGCCTGTTACAGAAAAAATGACACGGCGACTTCTATCTTGGTATGGATGAAACAAACGTATGTGAATAAAAAAGTAATGGATGATGGATGGAAAGAGAGAGGAAGGCCAAAGAAAAGATGAGATATGAAGATAAGAGATAGTAGTAAATGATGCCGTGACGTCTGGCAGAGGAGAATGAAAGAAGAAAACGTGTTTTCAAGTAGATTGGAACAAGGGCAGGAAGATGATGAACGTCACCGTTGTTTGCTGTTTTATGAGCACCAGGACGCTAATGATACTTATTGTTTGGCCCTTCCCATCTTATTAGGAATGGTGACAAATAATGCGTACGTTTTCTTCTGTATGAATCATTGTATACGCATAATGCGTGTCTGTGGAACTCATTACTGCTGCCCGTACTTTATACCTACAGTTGACCTGAGCTGAACTGACCTACAGATTGAAAAAATGCGAAGTATAAAGCTAAAATTTGAGATTTGTTTTACCTCTGATTTTAATCAATTTTAGCTTTATTACTAATAAGTAACTTTAATAACTCATGTTGTTAAAGTTAGTTATTAAGAATAATTTAGAAAGGTAAATAACTACTCATGATGTAACAGCGATAGAGAAAACCTGAAAAATTGGATAATTTTAGTTTTATAGACTTAATGAGTGAAACGTACAAACAACTTAGGTTAGACCCTAATGTAGAACATACAAACGGGTAGCTAAAGCAGGGTTTTTTTTCTAAAACACTTGGTTAGATAAGAACAGTAGGTAAGTTCGAAATACGTTTTTGTGATCATATAAAAGCCAAAACACCTAACATTTTCCAGTAAGTTTCACCGAGTGTTGCCAGTTTTTCTAGAGCAGCGGTAGACCACAACAGCTGCTCATCCCGTCCACAACTACTAGATTAATAGCCCGACTGCACTTGTATGAGCATTCTGAGGTTTGGCTGCTTACGTACGTAAATACGAATAAAATGCCGGCCGTCTTCTGAGCTGAATAATGAGTGTTTAAATGGTGTTTGGTGAAACTGAGTTTAATTTCATACTGTGATAGGAAAATGGTCTAGTCTTGACGGTTTTGTTGGCGTAAATCAAAAGAATATTATAACGAGAGCATTAAAGGGGTCCTTTCCTACCACGTTGAATGACCGGAAACTAAGCATACAGTGACGTGAAAATGAAAATTCTAAACTAAAATATCATCATCAGCATCATCTGTCTGCCTTTTCCCAACTATGTTGGGGTCGGCTTCCAGTCTAACCGGATGCAGCTGAGTACCAGTATTTTACATGGAGCAACTGCCTATCTGACAACCTAATTAGTACTGAAAAATACTAATAAATACGACACTCCTTGATAAGATTGGTTGTCAGACTTTCGAGCCACTGACTACCTGTAACGGTCGGTCTAAGATCAAAAACTGACAGCCGGGGCCAACGGCATAACGTGTTTGGGACAAGCCCGCCACACTATTCCCAAACCACTGTAACTTCTGTAAGCCAGAATCAACAGTGGCGACCACAAGAAAAGCGCCGAGACAATGAAGCCCGACGAAGTCCCAGAGAAACGATTAAACTGTCTTGGATCCCGCAACGAAATTAATCAGAAAATAATAGCAGAGGAGTAGGAAAAAAACATAATTTCCACTTCCCTCCGTATCAGCAGGAGACAGAACAGAACAAGGCCAATAGGCACACAGGGACGTATACAACTGGGATAAGCCCAGTTGCCTAGCACCACGGATATTATTGTCAATAATATTACTGGGTCCTAAGTTGTGAGCTGTTATATTTGATTCCAATAATAGGTATGACAAAAATGCTTGAACGCACGGAAATTTGTTCTAGTTTCTACAAGGTCCGTATAGTAAATAACTCCGGATGTAACCTGTACATTATCCAACATAATATTACGTTCATTCTGCCAAAGACTACACTCCCATAAAATATGATGTGCGAATTGTTCATTTTCGCAGTCAGATGTAGAACATTGACAAAAAGGCGAGGCAACAAGCTTGAAGGAAAATAATTTACTTTTAAAGTTACCATGACCTGTGAGAAATTGGGCAACACAGTGATCCACCTCCAGCCATGTCCTGGCCAGCCGCTCACGAACGGATGGAAAGAACTGGTGGAGGTGTCGGCCTTTGATGGAATTATCCCACCTACATTGCCATTCAGACAAAAGTTCCTCCCAGACGTCAGTCTGTGGTTTTAGTAATCTAGCTATTTTAGCACGGTCACGTTGCATTAAAAAGTCTGCGTCCGCGGTCTCTCGTGCGCAGTAGTACATTGAAGCACGGCGCTGCACTTCAAGATCGACTGGAAGTACCCCTGCCAGTACCGGTAAGGCTTCAGTACTAACCGTCCTATACGCTTTACACAAGAAAATCAAGGCCAACCGCTGGCTTTGAAGTAATTTACGTCGTACCGCTCCTATAGTGGCCCTATCGGCCCATACTGGTGCCCCGTAGCACATACACCCCAAGTAAGTAGCCCCATAGATAGTCTTTAGAGTTAAAAATGACAAACCCCACGTAGATTTGGATATTCTCGTTAAGGCATAAAAGTTCTTTTTAGCTTTTTCACCGACGGTTTTTATGTGTTCAATGAATGAAAAATTCTTCTCTAAGACAAACCCAAGGTAGCACACGGACTGCTTCCTTTTAACGGGAACGTTATTAAATTTAATACTAGGCCATGATTTAAGATTACCTTTTAAAAGAAGTTGATAAGTTTTGTGCGGTGCAAAGGTCAGACGGTTACGATCACCCCACTGGGATATTAATTTTAGGCAAGTGTCAGCCAAAACGTGTTTCCCGATTCACAGAGTTTCTAAACCAAATCATTTGATTTAAAAAGAAGTCTGAGTACCACACGATTGTCGAAACTACCATCCCAAACCAAAAAGTCTCTGCAAACAAAACCGTAACCATTCACAAGCTAATAACTACCCACTTTACCCCACATAAGTTTATTTTTAAAGCCCGACCTTCTTCGTAACATAAATAGAGCAGTAGTGCACATTTGAGCAAGGAGGTCGTTATCTCTACACTTGACTGGGTTCTGCGATCAGCTGTGAACCGATTGTCAGTTGTCACATACTTGTTGCATACATCGGGGCTGAGACGGGTGGCAGTAGAGATTTTACGTCAAACTAGTTTTGCAACTTGGTAAGGATTGGTTGACGTAGTTTTTCTTAACACAAGATTTTAATATGCACATTGTTATTAGGGGACTGCCGTTTAGGACGGAATTTCATAATGTTTTCAAATCTCTTTTGCCATTTGATAATTAAGTCATTTAGAAAATAGAGACGTAAAGATTTACATAATCATGACCTACTTTTCAACGTATTATATATTAAGCATGCACAGCACACCAGCAATTCTACGTTTTGTTATATTTTACGATAATTCGTTTCGTTTTTCGTTCTTCGTTTTTTTTTTATTTTTTATTTTTATTTTAGCATGTACTGCCATGCTGTTGGTGTACCTAATAAAGAAATAAACTAGACAGAGCAAAGGAAATTGAAAAAAACATGCAAAACATTCTTCTGTAAAACAAAAAACAAAGTCAATAAAGAAAACCATAACAATTTTACACAGACCGGTGCGACGGTGGCTTTTGACCTTCGATTTTACCACCCGAATAGCTTATTAGGGGATATCGGATACCGATATTATGAGGTCAGACAAAAATCTCTGTGGGTCAATCTGTTTATCAAATCTTTTCTGAAATAAAAAATATTAGGTGGGCAGAAACCCGGTGCGTGTATACGGCCAGAAGTGTGTACTGTGTACTATGAACAACGTTGACGAAGCAAACGGGGTATCTAACCAGTAGCACCTGGCGTGTTCTAAAGTGTCTGGTAGCCATGGGACAAGTTGGTCCCGACTGGCATTCATTCGCAGATTTCTGATATTCGTTAGGAATCATCAGGAATTAGAAGATCTGTTAGTATTAACTAGTAACTGGGTTGTGGAGGTCAGAAAAGCAGTCGGTCCACGTTAAATACTGGAATTCAGTGAAATACTGCAGGCATAAAGGCAAATAGATTATGAGTACCGTTACGTAAGTTTTACGATACATAATAATAATAAATTGAAGCGTTGAGAGAGAGTTCTACAGCAGAATTACTACGCGTAGGCAATATGACAACTAATTATATTTTGTAGTTACCATTCATCTTGATGCAACAGTGCTATTATTAGAAATGCTTAACCCAACCCACATGTAACTTCTAAACGTTCGTAATTGCGTTAAAACAAATGACACCTACGTCCACAAAGCTTTCTCGATAATCGTTGTAAGAGAGATTAACATAATGTATAGCTAACGGGTTTTCAGTTTAACTCATTTACGAAGGAATTAGGTCGATCCCACGAGTTCCCTATCAGTTGAGAATTGAACACATAAAACGTCTGTTTTGCTCAAAGAGTTATGCAGTTTAATGATCTAAGATACACCTAATTTTCCCATACCGCCAATAGTAGACGAGAGAGGGGAGAGGCAATAATAGACCACGAACCTAATGCCATAAACTAGGCACAAATCCTTACTCCAGACTGATATTGAAATAGTTGAAACCACCATTACGGGCATAAGAATAACAGCAAGTTCAAAAAAAGTGTCCAGCTGTATTGACCGTCACATCTGAACTTCAAACCACAACCCACAGGTTTGATAATATTCTCTGCTTGACAAATAATCAGGCACAACAACACAATAAACTACCTCAAGCGTAGGTGTCATCAAGAGAAACGATACCGTCTTAACGTGTTATAACACTTCATAATTAGCTGGCGTTACAATAGATTAGAGTACAGCGGCGACAGACAGGTCCAAGATCACAGCTGAGTCACTTGGCACACGGTAACGGTCAACGTCGTCGAATGACTGGCTGGCCGAGTTAGAAGCGGAAGCGTTTTGAACCTGCACGAACAAAAAGTTTGTAGTAAAAACGAAAGAAAGTCGAACGCAGGCAGTGGTATAGACAAATGAAAAACGCTATCAAAGAATATTCGAATTAGTAATAAACAGAATTTCTAAAACGATTTTCGACAAGATTTAGGTTAACCTTTCGGTAGCATAAGTCAATTGGCTACATTTTTGACTTAAAATGTCGAAACTCATCAGATCGCATCGCTATATCTGTGAATGAGTGAATCTGTAAATAATTAAATCAATTTATATGGTCACTTCAGTTTTCACAATGTTTCATTGTTTACATACTCGTAATTAGGCTACAATCACAATATGTAGTTACATTATTTTGTTTAGTATGCGAACTGCTAGTCAATTACAAAAGAGGTAAACACACCAATAGCGGAAACACAACTAATTAATCATTTAAAACAAAATAACAAATAAGTCTAAATTATTGTACAATGTACAACCAAAACAGCAATTGAGCCACATGCCAAATGGTTCCCGCCAATACTTCATAACTTGCTTCCATTTCCCACGGGGCGGGAAAACGCAAGCGAGTCGTGACTTTTTCACGGCCACCAGCAAAACGACTTATGAAATATGGAAACCATTAATGAGTACAACACTAAAGTTTTGTTTCAGAGTGTAAAACGTGTTATTTTTGAGTTTTAACCGCCAAAAGTGCATGAGTTAATTACTCCACTGCTAATTCTAATGAATTGTTTATGGTCAACCTTGACAGTTACAATATTTAGTTTTTCGAACGCGAAATAATTTATTGTCGTCCAGCAACTTTATTAGCTCTATGGTTCTTACATGTTTTTGGGATCAAGTCAAAGATTTATCGCTCAATTCCTTCTAAATATATTTAAACACGCTCTGATTGTTAACTAGGATATTTAGGATTATGAACACAGTACATAAATTATCTTTAATATGTTTTAAGTGTGTTGCGCGATTGTTTATAGACAAACAAAAAAAATATATGGGCTCATTTATTTTAGATAATAGCCCACGTATTTTCTGTAGACAAAATAAACAATATTCTTTATATTGTGGGGATTAGAATTGACATTGGTGTAGGAACGGGTCCAGTGTCAGTCAAAGTGGAAAATGTATATTCAGGTTTGTGAAGGTCGAGGTTTCAATAATTAAAGGTTAATTTAAAAGAGGTTTGATTTGCGCAAGATGAAGATTATTTGTTTTTTTTAGTTCCATAAAACTGGAACGGACGATTTGCAGTCATGAAAATATGTGCAGTGTCCAGTGTGTGCGGCAGGAGAATCTATCCGTACTACTTGGACCGAACTTTCAACCCAGTTTCCAGTCCAAACCCAACCGGCTGTATAATTTACAGAATTTAAAGCCACTAATTATGCATTAAGCAAATATTAAACAAACATTTATTCGTCGAATTCTAAATACATTTCGGATGCATCGATCATCGCTCGGATACATGCACGCTATCGAGGCCGACGCGCGTGATTTATGCGCTGGCTGTATGTCCAGTTGTCTTTGCCTTCCGCAATGACAGCGCGGGAAAAATATCTGAAATGGCGCCATTTTGATTGATAATATTGGATAAAGTTTTTATTGCTGTTTGGATTCCGATTTTGAAATGTTAAAAATAAATCTAAAAGGTGAAACTGTCTTTCTGCCATAGCTGTTTATTTTAGGAACCCCAATGATTAAATAGTTTTAAATAATATTTTTAATTTTTAATGTGACATTTCTATGGTGCGTAAAGTGATCACCATATTGAAGGGTGGATTTTTCAAGCAAACGGTTTGTATTGATGTCTGATGGGCTATTGCCGCTTACCTCAGCGCTTTTAGATAGTATATAATATAGTACATAAGCAAACAATAAAACTACAATATTATACAATTCTACCAGACCAGAACAGACCAGATGTATGAATGTGGACGAGGCAAAAGGAGTATGTAAGAATCGTATAGCAGGTGGCGTTCTGTGGTTTCTGCCTACCCCCATGGGAAAAGGGCGTGAGTTTATGTATGGATATGTATTAAACAATTATTAATAAATGTTATAGGCAGTCCACCAGTTTCATCAGCGAAAGCCACGGCGAAAATCATCGCAAGACTTCCGTGTCTTTTTCTTACGCGTGGTAGTCCCAGACTAGTTAAAGTATTTTTGTTGTATTAAACTATTTAGTTAGAAATAACTATGAATCTCTCTCGCTCGTGAGGAGCTCATGGCTTAATAATAACTGCCATTCGGGTCGTTGTTAAGGTTAAGCCGCGCTTGCCTAGGTTGGTCTGTGGATGGGTGACCACCCGTTACATACCGAGTTTCCTCCGTGCCTCGGAAAACACGTTAAGCTGTTGGTCCCGGCTGCCATGTATAGATCTTTGGCAGTCGTTCCAGGTAGTCAGTGACCTGAAAGTCTGACAACCAGTCTTACCAAAGCGTATCGTGTTACCCAGTGTTAACTGGGGTTTGGAGGTCAGATATGCAGTCTCTCCATGTAAAATACCGGTATTCAGCTGCATCCGGTTAGACTGGAAGCCGACATCATCAGCCTAGCCTTTTCCCTATTATATTGAGTTGGGAAAAGGCTAGGAAGATGACGATGAACTATGTATGTAGCTAGGTACTAGGAGCATGCAAGAGGTGGTCCCTTCTTACCGATAATTCCCAGACTATGTAACAAGTTACAAATTACAATGCACCACTGTATACATATCTAGGTGCGAGGTACCAGGCGAGTAGGTGCAAGCAAGAGGTGGTTCCCACGAACCGCTGCTAATAAATAATAATTGTTTACCGCTTCATTAGAACTCGGCTTCATTTGTTACTACACTACTTTGTTTCGGAAATAACTGTGGCTCTAATTACTGTCGAATGTATCGACGAATTTCTTAGGAAATTGAACGTGTTTCAGATTCAAGTAAGTAATTAAATATGTATGTATTTGGTGGGAGGTGGGTAGGCTTTTGGTGTGGCAAGAGTCTGCGTCGAAACCCTTGCGCTATCTCACGTTGCAAGTACAGCGGGCTGTGCTGGCGCTGCTGCAGCCACATGGATTATAACCATGTCCCTCCCATAGAGAGGACCATTACCTAAAGGCTGATTATGACACTTCTGCGGCATTGGCGTCGACAACGCAGAGGCTACTTTGCTACCTTGCCTTTGGGGCATAAAGGGCAGAAAGAGAGGTGTTGTGTTAACTTAGCAACTCCATTCGTAACGTAATCGATTGGACGACAAATTGATCTCAAAGTTGCCATTCGACTATTATTACAGGGATGTTGGTATCCTATCCACATCCAATTCGAGCACTAAGTTGAAAAAGCGTCTAGTTAAAACGTAACGGACTGGTTTCACTTTCGTAGGATGTGTCATCCATGAAAAAAAGCAGCATGACCAACCCGCTCGGATTACGTTAGCAGTAGGACGTGTGCAAGCAATCACATAAAATACTCTAAAATATGCGCGGAAAGAAAACATACAGAGAACAGGAAAACATATAACAAACAAACTCAGAAACGTCCGGATTGTGTTATCATCAAAATATAACACGAATATAAATGTCAGGTACATTTTTAATTCGTAAAACATATATTTTAAATCGCGGCCGGCCCACATACTACAATTTTTATTAATCATCAATAAGTAAAATAATGTTTGAAAAGTTGAAACAAACACGCTTACGTGTATTTTTATTGTAATTGCAAACAGTCTGACAATAATATAATCAAAACAATAAAACGGACGTTTGGCGTAAACAACGCGAACACGAATGCACCGTCGAAGGGCATGCCATTACAGATTTCAGTGCATGTAACTCATTGTTGTTGGATTTTAAATTCAATAAGTATTTCTTTTCTACAAAAATAATAGATGCATTGCCAGACTGGTACAATATGAATAATTTCCATAACTTTTCTAAGAAACTACTTCCTTCTTTACTTTAGATAGATTCGTAAATTGACAATAAATACAATAAAAAAACAGTTTTGCTTATGCAGTAAGAAATTTTCACTAAGTACAAAACTGTCTTCATACAGGTACTAGCATTGGAAATCACAGTACATGTTTGAAAACGCTTAATGATGAAGAGAAAAGTAAGCATTTAAAATAATTCTGCACGAATGGCGCTGTGGCCGAGCGATCGTTTTCTACGGCTTCAATTCCTGCACGGAACTATATTTGTATGGCCTACGGATATCATTAATTGTATCTTCGCTCATTTTACTGCGCTAATAGTAGAAAATTCAAATGTAAAGAAAGTGCCATAACATAACTGACCTCTTGGCAAAAATGTGGTTACTATTAGCTGAATTTTGATTAGCTAAATATAATAATGATGTGCCTATGATTCGTGATAGATTAGTCGAAGAACAGTTCAAATTACAAGGGACTAACACTAGGCCGAGAGATATATGCAGTTAAACATCTAAATATAGACGGATATGCGAACGACAATGATTCCGTGCCATTTGTGACGGCCAGCCGAGGGTGGTGAATTATAGCGGGTTGCCAGCAACTACAACACGCGGCATTATTTATGAGCTGCAGCTAACCGCACGCATGATTTCACTGTTTACTGGGGTAACTGATTACCCTAGCTGTTACTCAAAACTTGGGTCAGCACAATTCAAGTGTTGGAAATTAAAACATCTGAAATTAAATGAAGGTATCCGTCATCGAAGAAACTCGAATGCTCGAGAACCGAAAATTCTAAGACATGATTGGGACAACTACTCGGAGGATGGAGGAGTTCGTGGCTTAATAAGAAAGGCAGTTCTTATTAAGCCACGAACTCCGAGCAACGACCCGAGTGGCAACTCAAGTCGATGTTTAGGTAAAGCTGTGCTTGCCTAGTTCGGTTTGTGGATGGGTGACCGCCCGACATACCGAGTTTCTTCCGTGCCTCGGAAAGCACGTTAAGCTGTTGGTCCCGGGTGCCATATATAGATCTTTAGCAGTCGTTACAGGTCAGTTAGTGACCTGAAAGCCTGACAACCAGTCTTACCAAAGAGTATCGTATTACCTAGTATTAATTGGGTTGTGGAAGTCAAATAGGCAGTCGCTCCATGTAAACTGGTATTCAGCTGCATCCGGTTAGACTGGAAGCCGACCCCAACATAGTTGGGAAAAGGCTTGGCAGATGATGATGGTTGGGACATCTACCAACCCGCATAATTGCGCACGTGTGGTAGATTACAGTACTCCCACTCGTAAAGAGAAAGTTTGGAGCTTGTCTCGGCAGAGGAAATACCTATTGTACACCATTTATGCTACGTTGTGCTAATCGGCGGTATTATATATGTCTATTTTACTGTGGTAGAATTAAGAATCTAGTTAAACTTAAAATTGCAACCAACAGCTAGAAATAAAAATAAATCTTTTCTCCAGAGAGAACAGCATTAGGAACTGGGAAAATGCGCTCTCATTTTACACAAATTAAGTACTCTACTATTAGGCCCTCTGTTTGAAGCTATTAAAATATTACAAGCCTAATTTCCCAGAGCCTAACAAATTTTACAGCGCCCATTAGAAAAGCCCCATAAATATCGATGCGGTGGTAACCGCTACAGGATAGAATCCAATTATTTTCCAGCATTATCGTGATTCTCGCCAAACCTCCGAATTGGCAACTACATAGTCCATATTTCAGGCAAGCATGATCCCAGTGTGATAGTGGACCGGAGTCTGGTGCCCGAGGGACGTGGGTTCTAATCAGGGTAGTGCTCATGCATTATGCGATGTATCAGACAAGGTTCCGTACATTAAAAGCTTGTTATCTCGTATAATAAACAGATGTTTGGATTGGTTTCTGAGTTCCGAGTACAGGTTCACTGTAATGGACTGATTTTAGGAGTGTTTCTACGTTCAACTGATAAATGTGAGGTTTATTATGTGCCAAATCCTTAAAATAATCGTGGAATATCTTCGAATGTCTAGTCATCTAATGGTTTCTGTCGTGGAATATACTTCAAGGTAACGCAAGACAGTGCAGCAACAACACAGTTAAGCTCAAGGAAAAAAAAAAACTCAATTTGCCATATATATTCACAAGACACTTTGTAATTCTCAAGGAATCGATTTTTACAAACAGTTCTACACGTCTTTTTTAGGGTTTCGTACCCAAAGGGTAAAAACAGCACCCTATTACTAAGACTTCGCTGACCGTCTGTCCATCCGTCTGTCCGTCACTAGACTGTATCTCAAGAACCGCGATAGCTAGACAGTTAAAATTTTCACAAATTACGTATTTCTGTTGCCGCTATAACAACAAATACTAAAAACAAAACAAAATAAATATTAAAGGGGGGCTCCCATACAACAAACGCGATTTTATTGCCCTTTTTTGCTCGATATCAATGATGGCAACAGGTAGGCACTTGAGATATTCACAAAATACTCAGTTGTATTGTTATTTTAATAATAAAATAAATATTTAATCGTGTATGTTGCATGGGGGGCTTCCATGGAACAGACACGATTTTTTTGCCGTTTTATAGACTACTAGCTTTTACCCGCGACTTCGTCCGCATAAGTTTTTTTGTTTTCTCCCGGCTGTAAGTCCCCCTGCAACAATGTCCCACTATCGTGTTCCAGTCCTCAACTTCACATCAAAATTTGTTTAAAAGCAACCTAAGCTACATAATGGATAGCTCCGAATGTTTCCTTAGTAAATATAAAAAGTAAATAATGTAAATCGGTTTAAAATACTACTAACTACCTACCTGCCAACCCCCGATGTTAGACAGTGTGACATCCGCAACATCGTCTGCGTAGGAAGTACTAACTTAATGTAAGTAGTATAATAATGTAGGAAGCTAAAAATAAGAGGCCTTATTACTGTAGTACATTTTTGTAAACTATGTTCTTTGTTTTTCCCTCTCTGGCCAACACATGGAGATTCTGTTTACTTGAAACACGTGAGCAAGCCACGTATAATTGTCCGTGAGAAAAACAACTCTTTTCTAAAGAAAAGTGATCAAATACTAACTTGAAGTCTTAGTAACACTCAGTTAAAAAAAAAACATCAAAATCATTTCAGTAGCTATGGCGTCATGCGCTTCTTGACACGATCACGCTAGATTTCCGCGGGAATGAGGTATTTTCCCGCCGTAAAAAGTAGCCTGTGTCCGTGCCTAGGATCCTATCTTTATATTAACCAAGTCTTATAAAAATCCGTTCAGACGTTAAGGCGTGAATGAGGTAAACTTTTAAAACAAACGATTAAAAATCACTAACTTAATTAGTTTTCTGCCTACTGCCTACGCCTTAAGTACGATAGCATGAATATTAATAGCCCATATCCTTTTCTAGGTTACTATCTATCACCTAACTAAATTTCATCAAAATCCGTTCAGCCGTTTAGGCATGATAGAGCAAAACTCCCAGCAAAAACCATAAAAAAATCACTAACTCAATTCAGTTTTCTGCCTACTTCCTACCCCCTAAGTACGATGACGTGATCATTTTGATCTTATATCCGTTTTTAGGTAACCATCTATTACCTTACTAAATTTCATCAAAATCTGTTCAGCCGTTTAGACGTGAAAGAGCAAAAGTCCCAACAAAAACGACTAAAAATCACTAACTCAATTTAGTTATCTGCCTACTGCCTACCCCTTAAGAACGATGGCGTGATTATTTATAGCCTATGACCATTTCTAGGTTATCATCTATCACCATACCAAATTTCATCAAAATCTGTTCAGCTGTTTAGACGTGAAAGAGCAAAAGTCCCAACAAAAACGACTAAAAATCACTAACTCAATTTAGTTATCTGCCTACTGCCTACCCCCTAAGAACGATGGCGTGATTATTTATAGCCTATGACCATTTCTAGGTTATCATCTATCACCATACCAAATTTCATCAAAATCTGTTCAGCCGTTTAGACGTGAAAGAGCAAAAGTCCCAACAAAAACGACTAAAAATCACTAACTCAATTTAGTTATCTGCCTACAGCCTACCCCCTAAGAACGATGGCGTGATTATTTATAGCCTATGACCATTTCTAGGTTATCATCTATCACCATACCAAATTTCATCAAAATCCGTTCAGCCGTTTAGGCGTGAAAGAGTAACAGACAGACAGACAGACAGACAGACAGACAGAGTTACTTTCGCATTTATAATATTATATATAGTAATTATATAGTATGGATATGGATTATACGTAACCCTTCATGAACGAGTACGACTCGCACTTGGCCAGTTTTTTTTTATTAGATGGGGCCAGTGCTTCATACCTGACTCAAAGAAGAAACATCCGAAATAAACTCGAAAGTCATTCGTCAATAACTTCCGAGTTTATTTCGGATGTTTGAACTTGGCATACTCACAACAAGATAATAATCCTGGTTTTTTGAAAAGTGAAATTTGTTCGTTCCAAAATGTAGATCTGTATGAGAAAAGGCCAATAAACTCCATGGACATTCCTAAAAACTGAAATATTGTATTGTTCTTTTCACTAATAGCAACATTTTTCAATATTCAAATCATTTTCCGACACAATCGCACACTGTATTCTATTGAGAAATACACTCATGACTACAAAACCAACGCTGTGTAGATCTTTAAGAAGTAAACTGTCAATCATGTTTCAAGTCGTCAAGTACTAGTTGAGCCACCACGTTATTAACTCTCCTGACGTTAAAACACGTGGGTTTTAATTAAAACGACAAAATGTGAGACACGGTGATACGACCGCCATGCTGAGACGTGACCACACATAATACGACACTTCAGTCTGCTGATAAGCCTTGGGACACTGTCAAATGTACTATATTATCGTGTACAGCTATAAATTAGGAAAACAACCTACTGGTGACTAAGAATGAATGTTCCACCAAAGGTCTAATAATAGCGAAATAAAACTAAGGTTTCCGCCACTGCCCGTCGAGGCTGCGGGTTGTTCGCAAGAGATACCGCGGCCTGGACATGAAGGGCTAAGAAGGAACATGGGTGGTTTTTAGTCAGTAGAAGTCTGACACTCCCTTTCGCTCTGTCCAAGAGCGGGAGGGGTTATTTGATGATTTCCCACCCCCCAAAAAAAAAAAAAAAAAGGTTTCCGCCACTGAAAATTTGATTAAATAAACATAACACAACATCACGCCTGTAATCCCCGAAGGGTCCGGCAGAGATGTACCTAATAGTACACCCACATTTTGCCAGTTATGTGTAAGTCTGATGTTATAGGAATCGAGCCTATTGCCATCAACCGGGCACAAATCCAGACTCCGTGGATGCGACGACTGGAAAATTTCTGAAAACTTTGCCCACCTCGGGAATATATAATGACCTCATAGAAAAGTTCAAAAAAGTATAGAACGTCGTGGAAAATACGTTGGTTTGGTCACTAAATGTATTGGGCTAGGAATTCACTTTGATCAATTAGAACCCGTTGGAAACATCGACACCGGCTTAAAATCGGGGCCAGTGAAAACTCAAGCGTGTCTAATTGTATTACTTACTTGATAAAAGTGGGTCAGAACATGATCTAATGATCGCGTCATCACTCTATGATAAGAAAAAAACAGAAGCTTCAAAGTGGACAGGTTTTAATCGTTCTTTGTAGGTGACGGTCGAGGAATTAAGTTAAATGATAAACGATGTTTATTTTACAAATAGGTTTTTACAAACACTTTTACAAGTCACTTTTTTAAAACTAGATGGGACCTGATTTGTCTGAGAAGAAACTTCCGAAACAAACTCAGAGGTCACAGTCTGCCCGTCGGGGTTGCGGGTTGTTTGCAAGAGATACCGCGGCTTCGACATGAAGGGCTAAGAAGGAACATGGGTGGTTTTTAGTCAGTAGAAGTCTGACACTCCCTTTCCCTCTCCATCTCCCTTTATTTGATGATTTTCCACCCGAAAGAGGTCACAGTCTCTTTGAAGGTCCAGACATAATCTAAATTAGTGTAACCACAGTCATGAAGACTATGCAGATTAGTGTCTAAGTTGATGCAAATGAATAGTGATACGAGTAAGTTGGTCACCAATACCTAAATGAAGCGATAGTTTACGACTATCGCAAAATTAAAAGTAAGTCTGAGAACACATTCTTAAACTCAAGACATGCCAATGCAAGAGACAGTTATGTAACAAAAAAATAAACATTTATACACGCCTGTAATGCCAGAAGGGTTAAGCAGAGGTGTGTGTTATTCTTCACCCACATTTTACCAGTTATGCTAAAATCCCGAGTAATAGGGGGCAAGCCTCTAAACTTCTTGCTGCTACTGAGAAATTACTATCAGAAACACCTAATAACACTTAGCCCGACCAAGGAATCGAACCGAGGAGCTCTTGCTCAGCAGTCGCGCTTGTGACTGCTAGACCAATGCGTCAACGCACTCAAACATCATCTGCCTAGCCTTTTCCCAACTATGTTGGGGTCGGCTTCCAGTCTAACCGGATGCAGCTGAATACCAGTATTTTACATGGAGCGACTGCCTATCTGACCTCCACAACCCAGTTAATACTAGGTAATACGATACTCTTTGGTAAGACTGGATGTCAGAATGTCAGGTCACTGACTACCTGTAACGACTGCCAAAGATCTATATATGGCAGCCGGGACCAACAGCTTAACGTGCTTTCCGAGGCACGGAGGAAACTCGGTATGTCGGGCGGTCACCCATCCACAGACCAACCTAGGCAAGCACAGCTTTACCTAAAGATCGACCCGAGTGGCAGTTCTTATTAAGCCACGAGCTAACGCACTCAAACGAACCAAAAAATTTAAACGTTTAAGATGTACATAATGATTAGGTCAAGGCTAAACCACTGAAAACCCATATAAAATGTCTCCCTCTAAACCGCAATAAAACAGAAAAAAAATCTAAAATCAATCATAACAAAACTAAAATAAACCCACAATCTAACTTCATTTCTTATCTCGGAACATTTGGAAAATCCCTAAATAGTTCGCAACTCGCTTCCATTTCAGTAAACATGCTATTATTTTGCTTAATAAAGTGAAAATTAGGTCGCTACTGTGTAAGGGTGGTTGTAGGGGGTGAAAGGTCGCGGGGGTGGGGGGTAATGTCTGTGTCGGGATGATAATCAACCGATATTAACTGCCACTTGAGTGAGCTCTTACATTTTTATTCTGATGATCTGTTTAAGGGTGGCTTTTGATGTTGCGACTTTTTTGTGCGATTTGTTGTAGTTGTTTTTTTTAAACAAGGTCTCATGTTATGTTTAATACTGATGATGGAGAACTCTAAATAGTGTTGGATTAATATATATCCTGGGTTCGATTACCAGGTCGGGCAAAATGTCTATGGCCCTTTTCATCAGGAATTTATTAGTAGCCACCAAGCCTTTTACATGGGACTTTAACATGACTGGCGAAATATGGGTGTAGTATCAAATACACCTCTGCCTAACCCTTTAGGGATAACAGTCGTGATGCCTGTTAGAAATCTTAGTTGAAATACAAAGTGTTTTGAAAACGTTTGTTACTTCACTCAGGGTCTATTTTTAATAAATGCTACCCTTACTGACTAACAACTTTGAGTACGTTATAGAAGTAGACAAGTTTAGGAAACAAGTAGAATATATTTATAAATGCCTTCCAGTTAATTACTAAATACCCACCCTATGTCTATTAAAGCCATTTCTAAAACTGGATTAACCTAATAACCTTCAGAGCTCAAAAGATTAAAGAAAAAGGCGTTACTATTGTCGTTCTTATAAAACAGAATGATAACTGGGTAGCTGACAAAAAAATGTAATTAGTCCGTCAGATAGATTTTCAAAAACTATTGTACACATATTTTTTCTTTTTTCACGTAAACAAAAAATTAATACAATACAGTACTTCGAAAAGTCGCGTGAGGTTCATTTTTTACCAAAAAGTGACGTCACAAGCCCCCACTCGTGATCTTTGACATGTTTTATTTTCGTAAATTTTTATTAATTTGATAATACAAAAAAACACGTATCCAATATTTTTCGATAATCTAACAGACGGACTAAACAGAAACATATTTTTTTAGTCAGGAAACATCCCTACTACCAATATAATAGTATATTATGCAACGAGTGAATAAAGGACGGATTTAAAGCGAGGGCCGTAGATGAGTCACGAGCAAGTGAAGGATTCTAATGATTGAATCACGAACGCAGCGAGTGATTCAACTGTTAGAATCCTGAACGACGCGAGTGATTCATGGCCCTCGATATAAATTCGTACTTTATTCAGGAGTTGCATACTATACTTTATATCATGACTACGAGAAAAGACATAATTTAAGCGAAAATTGAAATTTAATCAAGAAATAAGAATTGTTACATTAATTGAAATGGACATTAAAATTAGAGCAATGACTGAAATTAAGCGTAATTTTCTTATTATTATCATTAGGGTGGTCAACTTGTGAAACAATATTTATTAATCTAATGCCAAACTCCTTGTCGCAAATATCGACCAATCAAATCTCGAGAATTTATTTGCACCAAAGAGTTTTGAATTTCGAATCTTAGCACAAGGAGTTTGTGTAAGCATTGAAATAGAGACCGGACATATTTTTGTGTTCCAAATTCAAACACCAAAATAGTGAATAAAAACAAAACAGTGAATAAAAGGCCTTTTTGTTCACTGTTTTGCGTGAATAAAATAAGCTTTTTAGAGTAGGTATGGTATAAATAAATTAAATATCTGCTATTTTAAACTGAAAAAACTCTTATTTCAAAAGTCGCATCAGTGGAACCGCAGTTGTGTCGCGAGTCGTCGACGACATTACCATGTTGTTGATATTTGCATACATTAGCCGACCACTGGAGCCCAAATAAAACAATAGCTCCTTGCCAACGTTATACAACCTCCCCCGGTCTTGCGATATTTCATGAGGACGTCCAAGGATTTCAAAATATTTAAGTATCTAGTTTAAATGAGACTTCTGCTATTATTTTTTTACTTTTTGTATCATTTAATTTTCTACCGTTTACTCGATTTAAAGATCGATAGTAATTCATTGCAAATAAAATGTTTGGGTCTAATAAGTGCTACGGCGTAGCTAAGTTGTAGCCTCGTAGCCGCTCGTAGCATTCAATAACTTAGGTTCCGAACGATTCGTTTCAGTGCTGCATATTTTATTGGTTGGCGAAAATTATGACGTCTATTATATTTGGAAGTATTAGTTTTCATAAACAATGTCAGTAATGGGTAATCGTTTAAAGTTAAAGTGGGCCACTCAGAGAAGAAACACTGGGACAAATTCAGAGGTCAGTCTCAGACGTCATGGACATATCCCAATTACGGACAAATGTTGATATTCTAATGTAAACTTTTGATTGCAGAAACTTAGACACCTGTGCATATCCACCAGTCAGTCAGTGAAATTCACAGACAGCTTCTTTGTTTCCCGAACGTTATCTGGATCTCTTCAAAGTTCCAGGGTATCGATTACTTATGGGCAAGCATACTCTACCCTAGGCTGTAACATCGCTTTGCATCAGCCGACTTACGGCCAAAGGCAAGCAAAAAAAACTATACACAACTTAACCCGAAAAAAACGGTCCACAACTTCGTATTTCAACTTGTAGTTTCGTCAGCAATAATTCATGCGGACTTCCAGTGAACAGTCTGTTTAGTTAATCTCGTAATCTTTAACAAGAAGTTAAGCCAATAATCCTTCCGCCTCTAATTATGTCGGCACTAGGAAGATAACATGTGGGTTGGGGCAGACATTTTAAATTCATTATGCATTGGATGTAGCTACAGTTTCACCGGTATAAACACGAATATCTCTTAGTTTCTAGTTAACTGATATTTGGTTTGATTCTCGGGTCGATAAAAGTTTGTGCAGGCTCTTGTTTCTGCGGGAAAATGAGGATCAGATATTTAGTTCCCTTGAAATGGTATTACATTTTACTGTGAACCTCGTAATAGCAGTGATGTTTACCGTATGAAACTCTAGCTAGCTTGCAGGCAGAGAAAAAGTTGTGCATGCTCTCTGAAAGCAGTTAAACGCTATCAATGATTAAGGATTATGCATCGTATAGTGCGCACGGTCAGACACGAAGCTAAACATATCCAGTATAACCTGAACAGTCTTTGTATCAGAATCCCGTACAATGATAGATTAGTTTAATTTGTCTTTGTACTTTTGTATGGCTCGATTCGTCCTCGTACGTACCTACACCATTGACTTATATATTACTGCGTAAGGACTGGGCGGACGGCATGTTAAAATGACGCCACAAACGTGGTCCCAATAAGGTCTTTCCTAAGCCGAAGTGAACTAGTCCACGATCGGCTCTCTTCGGGTGCGGTCGTAAATTTTATTAAAAGCTTTATTTATGTTCTATAAACCTCGAAAATGCCACGCCGCTTATACAAGGTTACGTTATCGAGCAGACTACACCAATTCTCTGTATGGCGAAACGCGTCGAGCAAATGTTCGGACGACCGTATCTTTAGTTTTTATATCAATGACCTACACACATTTCATTAGTTTTTTTGACATTTTTCTTCTTGGATTTTTCCAGCCAACTAGCATTTTTATCAACAATTTAGCCCGACCGCACACATACAACATGCACTATATAAATTAAACAAAATATTTAAATACCGCATATTCCGGATTCCTGATTAACGCCCCAGTTTTATCGATCGTTAAAACGGTAGAAAATAATAAAAAATAAATATTTATTGGTTTCTAGGGACGAGTCGCGCTGGCAACATTAACAATGTTCTGTGCTAATTATAGTTTGCTTGTTTAACTTGAGTTTTGTTCAGGCGTGTGCGCATCGCGTCTATGTTGCGACACTAGTAAAGCAGGTTTTACATATTTTTAGGTCAATAATTGTATTTTTTTTTAATAAAAAACTAGCTATTAGCAGAAATTTACTACAGGGATACAAATGTCCCTATTCTATGTCTTAACCCAGGTCTTAGTTTGTCTCGTTGTCGAATTTCATCCAAATTCGTTCGAAAATAAAGACGAGACGGCAACAAAGTCATTTTCACTTTTGTTACCAATGTTTTAAAATTCTTAAAAAATCTATGGTATCATACAATTAAAATGTTTGAATTTAAAACTGGAAAGTAAAATTGTTTCTTTTATCACAGACGTCATTTAGTAAAAGAAACAAATGAAATGAAACAGTGGCTCGCGCGTGTTTCTAAATTCAAACAAGACCGAAATGTCTATGCGCGAGTGACGTTCGACAAAGAAAAATACCTGTCAACGAGCTGTCAAAAATGATCTAAAAGTGAGTGTTAATTTCAGTAGCGACACACCACACTGGATGTGTCAACGAATTTGCATATTAGTGAAGGGAATGTTTAACTAAAACTAAAACTCACCTGAAAAAATAGGCAAAAACACACCCATTGGTAGTACTTGTAGATTTTTCTGTCGTTCATATCTTCCTTGCCCTTCTCGCGGCTGTTCCCGATGCCCGGGTACGGCACCTCCACGCCCACCTTCTTGTTGAAGAAGCTCTTCAGCGTGTACGTGGAGTGGATCCAGCAGTACGTGTTCAGCACGTCCTCGGGGATGTCCTTCGTGTGGATGCAGTCTATAGGATTGCCGACGTACTGGCGCGTCGTCACGATCAGACTGAACGAGATCAGCAGGATGACGGTTATAGAGTAGTGCAACCGAAATACCGGCGAGTCGATGTGTACATAGTTCACTTTAATGAGATTCTTCAATCCACGAAAAACGTCTAACATCTTAAACGTTTGACCTTATCGTCCGTGTGTCTGTGTTCACTAACATTATTTATTGTTTCGAAGCACCAAGATTACACTAGTTATAACGTAAGGCACTATTTAGTTTGGCAGTGAGACTGTTCGAGTGTTCGGGCGTCATGTCCTCTCACGGGGGGATAACTTTTTTGGTATTTTGATGAACTTGAGCAGCGACAGCGCTTGGCTCATGTTTTCTTCGTTTCATGGTCCGGCTGGTCAGAGGCGCGCCGCCATGCTGGCGCTCGCGGCAGTCATCCAGTCTGCGAGCGATGACGCCGCCACGCGCCTCGCGCCGCTGCGTAACTCTTTGGAAATTAATCTTCGAGGAATTAACGTAAACTAGATTATCAGGTCAGATGTTCTAGTACAAATTTATGAGTTCACACGTCGTCGATCCGCCGGAGCACCGCGTACCCGTGTGTACGATAAACTAATCGGAGTAGGAAACTGATGAAAAATATTTAAATTATGATCCTAAATAGAGCTGGTGTATTCCCTACCGGTTAATTTATGCGTCGCTATGACTCAACTGTGGGGAGTGCAGGAGAGCGAAGTGACTAACCGCAATATTATGATTACATTAGGATAAACTGGCTCGACACCTGATGTGAGTTATATGAGCATTTAGATATTTATTAGCGTTGGCAATACTCGGCGTAAACTCGCGTCGAATGCAATCGCTCCGGACTTTCAGTGAGACGGTCTCGGCTTGATAATTTGATGTGTTCTACAAATACCTCATTGTGTGATATTTTAAACAACAATGACAATCTTTTGGAGAGCATCACGCGTTTCTACGAAGTCTATTTCTCGAGCTGACGATTTATGGGCGAGTGCCGGTTCAAGGCCTGGTTTGTCACAAAGTGTGCCACGCGGCGCTGTTTCTGTTAAATTGTGCTAATATTTACACGTTAGATTTTAAGAGCTCCTTTGAAATATTATATTTAGTAGCCATTGTTTGAGATGATTCAGATCTTGTCTCACGGCCGCTTTGCTTTTAACCGACGGACATTAACGATGACAAGTATTTCCTAATATTTTGCAGCAAAGAAGCAAAATGATAATTACTTTTCTATTTCTAATATAATTTTACAAGAAACTGCTAGTAGTTTTTAAATATTTCTACTGTTCTGCATTATTTATCAGTACTTATTTGAACTTTTTCATAGAGGCTTTTTGACAACCATAAACAATTGAGTTTTTACAGTAAATGTCAGTTATAAAGAAAAATGCGCGCGGAATTCCATACGCCATTTAACGTTTCATGACTTTAAATCGTTTAAGCCTCTTAAAAGCCGCATTTTTTACGATGGTTGTATTTCAGATTACATATTCATTACATTGAAAAGAATATTCGTTAAAAGAACAAAGTAAAACATTGTTAGATGCACATTAAATCTTCAAGAGCACATCAAAGGATTAGGGAGTTCTGCTCAAGAGTTATTTATCAATTTGTTACAAATGGTTATATTCATAACTCACTACATTTTAAGGATAGATTTAAATATTAAGTTTTGTTTGAAAATTGTGGTTATGACATAGTTTATTGTACAGCTTTTAATCTGTAGGCAATTTCAGTAAGCTTTTCGAGTGTGTCTCTACAATAATGATTAATCTGTTTTACCGTTTGCAGAGTTAAATCAAGAAACTGTATCAGAGATATTTGCACCTTTTACAGTCTACAACCACACGTAGTGGAGACGTGTTTGGTTTACAAATCAGTGTTGCTAGTGAACCCGCTAAGATGCTGGCAACTGCTGTCAGAACGGAGATCCTAGCACGAACGTATGACGTAATTGTAACAACATGAATTTCGACAAACTTTCAATTGAAAATATACATTGTCTACAGCATTTTAATTAAATTAAGCTTTTCTATGAAATAAACGAATTAATAGGTTTGTTTTTACTAAAAATCTAAAGCACAAACAAGTCATATTATATTTCTAGAGATAAACGTAGACGCCATATGATTTCAATTAAACAGCTCGAAGACTATTCAATATCTTATTTTCGCAAATCAGCCATCACATGTCAATACATATGGCAGCCACCTATTCAAAAACAAATTAATTATCATCATTAAAATCATTTTACAGTTAACAGACGGATATAATAATTAAAACCCGTGATTAATCGATTACTAATCTGTGCGATGAAATAATATTGCCATAATAAATAAAAGCAGAGACAAACTATTTGTCAAAATTAAGCGGTTGAAATCTGGCAATCTTGTAGGGTTGCCAGCTTTTTTTGGAGATCGTAAATTATGTATCACACGCCGCATTCTTAGCTGTTTGGCAAAGAAAAAGCTGCCAAGTGTTACGAATGTGCTTAAATATTTCCTATGCCTCGTATTCCTGGGTTCTGGTAACATTTTTTGCATTAGTTGCTAAAGTAAAAAGCATTGTTTTACTCTTTTTGAACAAAATGGGTGCTATTAGAACCTCAGATATTTTCTACCAGTCTACCGTTCCCAAAGTTTTTTTCTATTAAGGCTTAATGTACCCAGTGCCACATGAAAGCATAATATTATAATAAATACATAATCTCGCAATTTTATTTTACGAATTGGAAAAATTACCCTGAATTAACAAGAGTTCAATGGTCTGTTTAGTCTACAATGTATTGTCAAATAGTCATTGTTTACTTAAATTACCTTAAACTAGTCCACGTGGTATGTAATGATGCGTGGCACTGCGCCCAATATCATGACTTTGTGTCGCAACAATCCATGGTTCATTCGTCGAACAATGGCTGAAACTATAGGGTCTACTGCACAGTCAAGTTTACTAGCTTCTGTTGTGCATTGATGCTGTAATTTATTAAATTTTGATTACTGATGTTAAACTATGGCCCATTGTTCTCCTTAGGGTAAGTATCATCACTTGAGTTTGATCGAGTTGGAAATTTTAGACTAATACAAAAAAAGGAGTTGCGCAATCTTAAATCAAAATGAATAGAGGTAAAAGTCTAAGCCATACTTCAAATTATTTATGTTCACACTAAATAATCTCCAGTGAACGAGTAACGATTTAACTATGCGTGTAAGTTGATACACGTCTAATAAAATTTGTACTTTAACATTTTACAATGTGGCGACCCTACGCACTCATTTAACGAGCTCCTTAATTTACAGCTCTCTTCAAAAGGGACGGTCTTCCGTTCACCAACATATATTTTTTTAATTTTCCTCTGTCCTACCTACTTTACTTCGTATATAAATCGGTTTCAGGTCAAGGCCGTACAAAACGGGGCAGGAAATAGACGCGCGCGCACAGGAATATTAGTAATTATGCGTTCGGGAAGTTTCGTAAATGTTCGGCTGTCATGTCCGCTGTTATGTATGTCATTTGTTACGTGATTAGTTTTTGTGTCTGGAATTATGATAGTTTTTAAGCCGGATATGACTGTGTTGAAAATTATGTGAACGATTTGAGAAAGATAACTATTGTAACAGTAATTCATTGGTATCAGGATTTATACATCTTTACGATAGAAACGTTTTCTATTCAGAATTTTAGAGGTAGACACAAAATCGACGTCTCCAACAACCTGGGACTTTGACGAAAGTGCTGAACTACTATTAAGTAGTAAAATTGTTGAAGTCAATCTTGAGACTTTGATTTTGAGGTAGTCTGCTCACGAGTAGGTCAGTAACCAACTATAGTAATAGTTGGTTAGTTTTCTTGATTAAATCTAGTACTTTATTCAGTAAATAAAGGCTGGATGCCCACAAGGTGAAAGGATCATCGACGCACAAACGGTTTTAGAACAAATATGTATTTGGTGACATTCCACTGAGGGATCAATGCCTGTCCTCATGACTTCCAGTCCTTCCGATCCAGGGCCAACGTGGCCTACTGGTCGTTGATACTGTCCTGCTCATCCCACTATTTTCCCTGCAGCACTGCCCACCCATTAATTAAGACAAATAATATGACATGAAAAGAAGAAAAGCTGCAAGTACAGTTTCGTGCATTTGTTCCTGCCATCTCCAGACTACACCGGAATGGGAAGCTGGAGGAAAAAGGTTGAAAAAGATCAGCTAATTAGTGAGACTTTACAATTTCATCTGCGAAATACAAAACGTTGCCTTACTTCACAATTATATAATAAGGGTTAATCGTGGGTAGATACTATTGGGTTACTGATTAAGAACTTTGAAAGCCTTTCTATTTTGGTATATTGTAAAATCCATTTCATTCAATGAGTAACGAATATTTTTTTTCCTATATGAATTGGGTTTTAGAGCCATTTCTTTCGATAATTATGTTAATTCCTGTTTTCACTCACACTAGTAAAAAATTGAGTGAATGGCTAAATAGAAGCCCACTGTTGAGTTTTCAACTCTAGACTCAGCTCCAAGAGTTGAAATTCCAAGAGTTACAGTAATATTTTGATGTAAGAAATCATAACTTACTATCCTATTTCTATGAGATAATTCAGATTTCTATTTGTTTTACTTGTCGTATATTTATGTGTTTTATTGCGGCGCGTTGCTCTGTTCAAATAAATTCATTTTTAATAAAGAAAATAGACTTAGCGGTTTCGTCTGAAATCTAGACTAGTTTCACTCGTAGGCGGCAATAATTTAAATACTAATTGTTCAACATTAACGTGAAATTTATTTTATTATAATTTATTAGTAAAGATGAAAATAAACAATAAACCCGTTCACGTTAAGTTTTATTTCAATCAGCTGAAACGTTTATAAGTTGTTAGTTTCAGTTTGAGATTATGGAGGTTTGTTATTTATTGCTGAGGAGCCCATTATAAAGCACTACGTCTTGGGAAAAAGTTTCACGTATAGCGCGAAGGAAAGCTACGAAATAATTCTGTTAACGAGTGATAAAGGGTTCTTGATTCCCCACAGCAAGTCTTAAAAAAAAAATTGTTAAAAAAAAACTAAAAAACACGCTTTAGAGTGACGTCATTAATATCTCGTATTCGGCACGGTTGGTGCAGTTGCGAAACGATTGTCTGCTGTGCTGCGCTGCTGAAAAGCTGTGTGTTTTGTTTAATTAAAATTTTTTATAGAGATAAGAGTACAGGAAGACCAAAGCAACAATGGAAGGACAGTGTAAAGGTGGATATGGCAAGTAAAAGATCGTGAGTGGGGACTTGTGACGTCACTTTGTGACTAAAAAAGTACTAACCTTGTGACGTCACACGACTTGACACGACTTTTAGAAGCACTTTATCGTCTTCATCTTTCGTTTACGCGAAAAAAGAAAAAATACGTGTCCATTATTTTTTGGAAATCTATCTGACGGACTAATCAGATTTTTTTTGGTGAAATACACTATTGTCTATTAAACAACAAGCTTAATACAGTCAAAGTTGACCTTCTACATCGTATTAGCGGTACTCGTGTGACAACGTTGGCAGCGCACGCGTCTCCATTTATACACGTATTATTCATTCACAAGCTCTGTATATTTAGTGCTACGTACTTCATACCTACCTACCTACCTACTAGGCGGCACGTGGGTGTGAACGCGGCGCGTGCGACGATTTATATCGTGCGTTTGTCAAATGAGCGTGCGTACGCGCACGTTGGAGGTGAAAGAATCGCGGGTAGTGCGATATCTGGGATGTATTGAGGAGTTATTTATTTGGGATATTACTTTTATTTTGTGAGGCTGTAATAATTCAAATATGATTAATTAATAGAGTTGGGTAACACAACAGCTTCAATGTGATCATTGCTATTTCATCCATGCTTTTCATACTATAGAATTTCACTACCCTAGCAAGAACGAATCTCATTTTAAATTCTTTACATTCACGTCGCATCGGCCGAAAAGTCAGGGAAATTGCCGGATGACTAAGCGTTACCATTGTCAAACCTAGTTTTATATTTTTTAATTTTATAGAATCACCTGTTTATTATTATCGCCAGGTACATATACCTACGTAGAAAATGAAAGATCAAACACACTCAGTTATGCTTCCCTACATCTTAATAAAAACAAAGACAAACGAAAACATATTTCAAAGAAAACAAAATATAACTCCATTAGAGAAGACAGAAACATCACGCTATAGATTTCAAACAAATTCTTCTCCGAACTTCATAGACGGCGGTCCATCACGAGACAAAGGGTTTAAACTGCATTTCAAAGAGCCATATTTCACCAAACAACCATACGTAGGTAATAATTTAACGTTTGTATTGCAATAAAAACGAGCGCTCACGTTACATACGTCCGGTGTCGACGACATCGCAAGTGAAACAAGAATAAATTGCTACGGCTGTGTTTCGTGCAGTTCGATTTTCGAATCTCTCTGGCTTTTCCGATTGTCTTTGGTATTATTTCCATGAAATTAATAAGTAATTATTCGAATATGAATTTGACATTGAATTTTTTTGTAGTGTGGAGTCAATTCAAAGACAGACTCATTGGGGTTGATTACGAAAAAAAAAAAACTGTAATTCTATTTCTTATGTCTGTTTGTAACCAAACAATCCTACTTTCCAAATAGACACTGTTAATTAAAACTGCTAGAATTGGTAAACGAATGCTAATCAATTAATTATTGCCTTTCTTATTTATTAATTGTTAAAACAATAACATCATCGGAAACAAACTGCCCAGTTCAAACCGTAAGCTTTCAATCGCTCACAAATAGCTCGGGGCGCTTCAAACATTGCCCGCTCGAGTCTTTGCACTTTCTGTTTATTTACGTCCCTATGCAGCTCAAACGCAGATAAAAGTGCTCTGAGCTATTATTTTGATGTTTATGGTACGTTCCCATTGTTTATAACGATAACGAACGAGTGTTTAACAATTTATGCGCGGGTTTTTTTGGGCTTGCAATTTTTATTGTGAGTTTATGGCGTGTATGGAATTTTGACGTTGATCTGACGCGGTTTGGATGATAAATATTTGAATTTTTATTTAGATTATTTTACATATTTACTCTTTAGTACACAGTATGAAGTAAAGTCACTTTGTGTGTAAGTCTGTGTGGCAGCCGAAACCTTCCAAACTACAAATAAAACTCCACCTTCTCAATAATTATATTATAGATTCGGTTTACACCATCATTCAGCGGATTTATTCCAGAAGTCATGGTTGAGATTTAACTTAAATTAAGCACAGGAAACGCAATGGTTTGATATTGTTGCCATAAATCGACCCAAAACAAGGTCGGGTACATTTACTAACCAGTAAATGTATAATAATATTATAGTAGTAAGGCCTCTATTTTAAGAACGAAATCAGTTTCTTAAGCGTATTATTTGAATATTGAAAGTGAAAAAATGTATACAAATATCAACAGTCGCGTGACTGCACATTTGTTACGCACTCTGTCAGTCTCAAATGTGAGTGACATGCAAATTACAATATGTTACCAATGTCAGTTATTCGAGTTTTTTTTGACAAATGGAGTTGGTAGGTATGTGCTAGAGTTGCAGTTTTACTTTTTATTTTTTTAACTCATTGATGATATTATCTTTTACTTGGTTTGATTCTGATACACGTGTACAAAACAGGTCAAATTTCAAATTCAAATCGTTTATTGCAATCCATAATGTACATTTTGAAGTGAGAGGAAAAATAATTTTAGACACAATTATGGACCCTGTCGGGAACAGCAAATGTTTGGATAAGTAGAGAGAGAAAGAGCGGTTTGTTTCTTTTGTTATTAAGTTGGTATTATTTCTATATCTATCTTATATATTTTATTAAATTATATCTCTATTCATTTACGTATTCTATTAATATTTTATATGCAGTCTATCTATTCTTTTATCATTTACTAGCTGATGCCCGCGGCTTCACCCGCGTGGATGTCGGTCAAATTATATACTCAAACCTTCCTCTTGAACTTTACTCTATCTATTACAAGAACCGCATCAAAATCCGTTGCGTTGTTTTAAAGATTTAAGCATACATATTATAGGGACAGAGAAAGCGACTTTATTTTATACTATGTAGTGATTTAGTTAGCTATGTTATTATAGGTCGAGCAGTATGAGGTGCATTTTAAAAGACGCAGTTTATAATCGATACAATTTATTGTAGTACCCATTAACTAAGCGGGAGATCTTGTTCAGCCT
This sequence comes from Diarsia brunnea, assembly GCA_949774965.1. Taxonomy (NCBI): domain Eukaryota; kingdom Metazoa; phylum Arthropoda; class Insecta; order Lepidoptera; family Noctuidae; genus Diarsia; species Diarsia brunnea. Next base: position 1,515,769 of record OX458998.1, on the reverse strand, counting down.
TATGACTGACTGGCTATAGATTGTCTTGCAAATCCATCTCTTGAGTATTTTCTTATAAAATGTGTTTTTTGGAAAATAGTTCGCGATTATCGTTCCAGTTTTCTGACGGCTGTCTCTAAAACTAACAAGCTTCAATTTGCATAGCATTGATTTTATTTTGCAAACTCTTCAATTTAATTTAATGTTGTATTTGTTGGCAATATCTAAATAAATACAATCAAAGTTTTGCCCACCCAGTAAGTGGAGTAAGTGTACACCAACGGATGTAACTCATCCACCAATTCCAATTACGAATCAGGCTGCGCTCTTTCAAAATTTAAAAAAATAAACATAATCATAGACTAAACGTTTATTTCTTTGGCGCCATTATGCTCAATAAAACAACTTTTATTTGATATTACATCCGGAAATCTTAGTAATACTCATTGAAATGCTGCTCTTTACATTTTATTATATTTTACAACTTCCTTTTGTAAGCGATTAAAGTTTTTATTAACAGGTTTCGTGTAAGTGTTACAACAGTAATGTTTTGATGTGTATACAGTTCATGTAAGATCAAAACAGTTGTTAATGAATTGAATTACTTTCTTTGATAGTTGAATATAGTTGTGTGGAGTAGATAGCGACATTTTTTTGCTAAAAGTCACTGCAAATCAACATTGTAGCGATGTAGTGTGGGTTGGTTTCCGGTTTGGAACTAAGAAGAGAGATGTGACTCAAACTTCAAAGATGTGTTAAAATTGGTGCATTATTCACAGATTCCTATCATTAGTTATATCAACACGTTCACTTCCTCTGTTACCGACTAGCTGCAAATATTCCCTAAAGACAGATATATAAGTAACCCGTGAGCCGAGTATGCACGCGCGCAGTAAATGTAACGTGAATGCTAACGATAAACAACTCGTTTTGGACATAATATTAACTTAGTTTCTAGATTTTATTGATTTTCATGGCATTGATATAAAAGTAAAGTTTTTTAAAAAAACAACAAAAATAAACTGCTGTATGATAATAATATTTCCGACTTCAAAATATTCGTTTTCGTAGCGCGTTCGTGCTAAGGCTTTCGTAGTCCGCTTGCAATTCGATTGTCGGAAAATACAGATGGCTCAATTTATTAATATCCAAATTCCCTCAAGGAGTACCTAATGTACAGAGCTCTCACAATATCTGAATGTGTGGTACGTGAGTAATATTTGTTATTAGGTATCAATTAATGTCAAACTTTTGTTCGTTATTAAAAGGTTTATGTGATAAATTGAAACAGGGAAATTGAAAACATGTTTTCTCTTTTACATAAACTGTTATTGATATTTGTACAATTATTTCAACATTTTAAAATCAATTGAATGAACTGATGAAGGATGTTGAACTGATGAAGTATGATGAACTGATGATGATGAATGAATTGTAATTAGGGCAGAAGAATGTTGATGATATACTTACTTTTAGACATGATGATATAATTATATGTTTCTTTTCTGTATTCCCCCTAAGAACCGTGTACCCAGATTTACGAGAACTTTTTGTGATTTTCTTTAGAAAGATGAGGTGTATAGTTATTATGATCGTGGAGGTTACAAAAGAAGTATGAAAGGGTCATGAAAGATTTCGTTCTGTAAGACTACTAAAGGAAAAAATCGTAAGTTTATCTATGTGTGAATTGCATTTTAATTTAACTGTCTATGAATGGGCACGCTCACCATGCCTTGCTCGTGCTCGATACACTACTTAATGTGTACCTCCGTGTTTGAAACTAGCTGTTTCAGCTTTCAGCATCTCTCAGTTTCGCTAAAGTGTTAATAACATATTTTTGGTATTAATTGGATTGATTTAAATTTAGATATTTTTTTGTAAACAGTTTGTTTCGGTAGAGCTCGTGGCTTAATAAGAACTGCCACTCGGGTCGATCTTTAGGTAAAGCTGTGCTTGCCTAGGTCGGTCTGTGGATGGGTGACCGTCCGACATACCGAGTTTCCTCCGTGCCTCGGAAAGCACGTTAAGCTGTTGGTCCCGGTCATATATAGATCTTTGGCAGTCGTTACTAGTCAGTGACCTGAAATTCTGACATCCAGTCTTACCAAAGAGTATCGTATTACCTAGTATTAACTGGGTTGTGGAGGTCCAATAGGCAGTCGCTCCATGTAAAATACTGGTATTCAGCTGCATCAGGTAGACTGGGAGCCGACCCTAACATAGTTGGGAAAGGCTAGGCAGATGATGAGTTTGTTTCGAAAATCGGCTATTTGTTCGGTTCAAGAATTCGATCTTTCTGTTGTCTTTTCTGTCGTCCATGATTCCATGACAGTCATTAGGCTTGATGTCTCATGCCATATGCCATGAAACCATTTATCACAGCACTTCTGAATTGTCAAGGATTTGGAACAAAGACTTGAAGTTCGGAAGTTTCCCGTTTCAGAACATTGGATTGTTCTCTTAATTGGTGAAGAATGGGCAAGAAAGTTCATAGACATTCATTTGTTTTGCAAATATTCCTGGCTATTTCTTGGGTTGCGGGACTGGTCGAAAGAGATACAGTGGCTTCGGAATACAAAGGGCTAAGATGGAACATGAGTGGGTTTTAGAGAAGTCTGTAGTAGTAGTCAGTAGAAGTCTGAAACTCCTTTCTTCTCCTTCCAGAGCGAGAGAGATCATGTGATAATTTCCCATCCCCAAAAAAGGGCTTAGTTCTTGCAAAATACACAAAACTAGGAAATAATAAAAGAACTGCAATAAGTTGCCAAGTTGAATCTCATTCTTTCAGTTTTTTTTTTAAACGTTGCCCGTCACTAGGAATTTCTCCTATAATATCCTAAGTATCGTGGGTGCGTTTACAAACATTTAAACTCACATACACAAACACACCCAGACCCGAAACAACTATCTGTAGGCCATACAAATATTTGTTCCGTGCAGGGATCGAACTTGCGACACGCAGCGCAGCAGTCCAATCGCTTAGCCACTGCGCCAACCGTGCCGTCAATTAGTTCAAGGACGAAATGAATAAATCAATCCTCTCTCTTTTGATGCGATTTTTATAGTCAGTAGTGTTTTACGACGCGGCGATCAGGGGCCGGCAGCAATATAAGTGATGGGTAGATAATTAGATAAACAATATGGAGGCTTGTCAACAAAGCAAATACTTAAGTCAATTTGAGAGGAAACTCGAAGAAAAAGGATCATTCTTTTACTAGGTACAAGCTTCTTCACAAGATTTCAATATTGATATTTTTATGTTAATTATTGTACTTAACAAGCGGAGGCTTTAATATTTCAAGTGTGGTTCAAGTGTAGAACTGACAGTTAGTCCCATGCAGTGTCTTTAAATTCTGCCGATTATAACCGTGATCAGTAGATTCTAAATATGATTTTATACCATCTATACATACATAACATACATTACATCACGCCTGTAATCCCCGAAGGGTTTGGCAGAGGTGTACCTAATAGTACACCCACATTTCGCCAGTTATGTTTAAGTCCCATGTAATAGGGGGCGAGCCTATTGCCATCAACCGGGCACAAATCCAGACTCCGTGACTGTTACTGATAAATTCCTGATGGAAAAAGCCAATAACACTTTGCCCGACCCGGGAATCGAATCCAGGACCTCATGCTCAGCAGTCGTGCTTGCAACCACTAGACCAACGAGGCAGTCCACCATCCACCACCATACCATCCACCATCCACGAACCACCATACCATACCATCTACTTAAATAATAATGAAAATCAAAGGCAAATTCAAAAATTAAAAAAAAAAATTGTTTCAAATTGATCTCTAAATATTGCAAATCGTTATACAAATTCATTAATTGGTAAATAAAAGTCTACCACCAAAATCTCGGATATTTGACATTGTTTTTTCGTAATACTTTGATAATTTCTACGGAAACTTGCAGCGTTTCCATTACCACAATGTACAAATCCTAACCCCATACTGTTCTGACCACCTGTCCCTCTGCAATAAGACGAGAGCCATTGCCAAGCTGTTCAGATGAGTGACAGTTGACAGCAGCACTCGCATCTCTAGACGTTACCTACCTATCAATCAGGTGTCAATCAGCTGCTAAACCGTACAGTCCAATATCGGCCTTTTGTCTAGACTGAAACGATGTGTCTGAGGATTCTTACATAAAGCGTTTCAAGTCCATTTTCGAGACAAACTTGAGCAACATTTTGTGTAAAGTCCCGGGAACGTTCTATAGGCATTTATAACTGTGCAAGGAAATTAATTTTCAATAAAATTTCACTTTTACAACGTCAAAGTCTTACAAATGCCGGAAGATCCTTGAGGCCGTGCATCTTCATCTGTACCACTGACAGACTCTTTGACAATTCAATAGCGCCTGTAAACGGTTGAATTGAAATAAACTGCATTTCAATGTAAATTTTTTAGACGGTCATTATCACCTTAAACTGAAAAATAGTGGTCAAATTATAAATAATTGAGTTTGACTGCTTCTCTATCCATTTAAATGGAGTTGGGAATGTTCTTCAAAAGGCAAGAATGCCGCTTGTTTTATATAAAACGAAACAACTGCTTAAAAAGCGATATTAGCTGTTTAAAAAGCTAACTTACATTTTATACACCATTGATTGATTGCATAATCTTCAGCAAATGATTGAAATGTCGAATTGACTCACTAAAATAAATAAACCGTTTTCATGTTCCCCGAATGGCACACATACCTACATTCATAAATGTAACATTTGACTATAATAAATCTAATATTTATTTACAAACAAAAAAGATTAAAGCCGTTTACAATTCAGCAAATAAACAAGGTTAACGTTCGCGTGAGCTTAAAAGCTAGACTCCTTGACTCACAGACTGAAATAATTTAAAAACGATAGTGTTCCACAGAATAAATTAAAAATAGAAGGCCGGCTATACAAAAAGTGGTAAAAGGCGCATGCGGTACAGCACTGAGATGCCTCGATGGTGGAACAGACAATAATGTTCACAAAAATGTTGTACCAAATTCGGCCACAAATATTGTTCGTAAAGGCGTCTCTAGTTAAACGAAGTATCTCAAACGAGTACACAAATAAACACAGACCAGCAATATGTTTGTTGAGACGACTTTGACGAGACATAGAATAGAATAGAATGTTCTTTATTATATACAACCAACACTCAAATCACATAAGGTGACATAATGGTGGTCTTCTGAAAACAACCTTTGGCTGGATTACAGAAAGAGGGGAGACTCTAGACTGCAAGGAGTCTGTGGAGACGTGGACGCAGTTTCACCCATTATTTGTGCCTGTCCTCCTGTACTATCTACTCCATGTATCGTGGACGGGCGTCAGGCGCGGCTAACAGCAGCTAAAATAAAATTTAATGTGTAACAGTATCGAGTCGATCCTGGATCGGTTCCAGACGCATCTGATATGATCGACAGGTTTTCAACTGGCCGAGGTAGCTGTTATCACGAAATGATACGGTTCTGGTTGAATTTTGGTGCGAAATTTCAACTATGGTAGTGCTAACGGCTATGGGATAATGAATTAAACCATTTAGACGACACAATAATGATTTTTCTTGATTAAAAAAGTCGGGGAACCAAAGCAACGTCGGATGAACTGTGTGAAGGATGATATGCTAAAAAGAGGTGACTGCTGAGATGCCGAGTAATAGAGAAGTATGAATGCCAAAGACATGCTGCGCCGACCCCAAATAAATTGGGACAATATTTTAGGCTTTGGATGTAATTTATAATCGAAACGAGTTTGCAGTGGTAGACATGAACACACTGACTCATCAGAACCATATAACCTATGAATATCCTCAAAAAATCACTGCAAATAAACTGTGCAACATACACCAAGCACTCTTGCAGTTAAAGCGTCCAGAAGACTAATTAAGGCAACAATGGCAGGCATCTGCAGTTACGAGTGAATCACAGGAGTATTTCCATATGAACAGACACCTCGGCTTCCGTTCTCCAGCGGTGAGTAACGGACTCCTGTGCAAATATCAAATATCCTGGTACTTACGAGTATTTTTGGAGATTTTATCAGACGACCAAGAGCCAATAAATTGAAGCTAAATATAGAAAAACACATGCCCTCGACGATTACCCACTTCGAAATGATTTTAACTTTGAACAGTTATTTCTAAAAAGCGTCAGAGATCTCCAAAAACATTTAAAAACTTGATAAAATACCGTTTGTTGCAAGATTAATTTATTTCCCTTGAAACTGACATTATTTATTTTACAAAACACCCACTATTAGTGTGAAAAACAGCACTATTTATTTGATAAATTGTCAAAGTTACCTGGACCATCACTAATTTGTGTATGACCATCAATAATGTTGAAAATTAACTACAAAAAATATCTAAAACAATTAATTATCACAAACTGCTATAATGTATGGTTTGTCTTTGAAGTTAAATTATTATAAGTGACGAAATTGGCGATATTTTGTTATAAAAAATAAACATAATTAACGACTACCAACCGATTCACCAATCCTATGAGGATATTCAAGTATCAGAACATAATTATGACAAAAATTAATGCGCAAACATTAAACTAATCACAAAGAAATGGTCACAAAATAACGTTTTTATTTATGGTCAATAAATAAGTGACGATCCAACATTATTAATGTGACAATATTACCACAATCGTTGACAATATAAACACACAAATTGTCAGAAGTCAGGCTTCTGACAATTTCAAGTCCAGACACAATTTACGAGCCAGGCGAGAAAACTGACTCACCTATAATTGACTACAATAAATTGCTTTACACCGATATAATGATCTTCATAATATTTCAAGGAAGCAATTCTCCTATAAACAAGACGAAGGAAGCTAGTGATGATTCATGGCTTGATGATGGATGACTTAGTCATACTGCAGTCTAAATAGGTCAAGATTCCTACAAAATACGTGAAGAACTAAACATTACGGTTTAAAGTGTTCATGATGCATCAACAGTGACGTGTCTAAGAGTTCTAGAGTTACCGGTGCATGTGATGGACAACATTTATTGTGAATCGTAGATCTGTGAGTAGTCTTGTGCCAACGATTCACTTTATCTTTTGTGTGAGGATGATGAATGATGCTGATGCACTCTAGTTACAAACCTTTAATGAAATTGCTCATGTGTCTGATATTTTACTAGTATATATTATACGTTCCCTTCAAAACGTAACGTAGAAAACTGGAAAGAATAAATCATATTTAAAAATTTATTTATATAATACTTAACATAACAACAAAATATATAAACTAAACTGAATTGGTTTTTGTAAAATTTTGGGCTTATCGTTATCCCCAATTGAACATCACACCTACAATATCAACCCATAATATTTTAAAGGAAATTCGTAATTCATTACTGCATTTGTTTAAAAAAAAATCTTCTCTAGGTCTTCAGGCAGTGGATTTTTTGCGGATATAGGGATAGAACACACAATCAATTTCTTATTCGTTAATTATCTTCATTCCAACCTACGCCAAAGAGTTCCAAACAAAACCCAGCCATCAATAACATAACTGGCAACATTTTTACGATTTCACATTGTTTATCTATGAGGTAGACAATGACAGTGAGGTGTGCAATCGATAAGGTGTTTGTCGTAAGACGCACTCGTAGGGCATCGCGGGCATTACACGGAAGACGGCTGGTACATTCATAAGTAGTGTGTAATGCCATATCCGCTTTACTACCGGACTGGAGACTCGATTACAACCGGGAATTATTATGTTGTAAACAGAAAGTAACCCTACGAGGAAGCGTGGTTATTCTTAAAAGCTTAAAACATGGCTTCAAAAGTCAGACAGTCAACAAAATAATGCTTTACAATTATGAATTTTGACACAAGATTAGAATGCAGTTAAAATTTAATGGGTTTCCCGTTTGTAGGAAAACAGTAAGCGAAGTAAAATGAAATGAAAATGTAGATCCATCGATTACTGGTTCGGATCCGGCTCGAAGGACCAACTGTAATGGTCAAAGAGATTGTTGAGGAATAAATAACCGAAATTACAAGCAAATAAACCATCTCTAAAAATCTTCTCAAGAAACTTTTTACGATTTTCCTCAACACACAAACCAATATATCCAAAAACACGGAAACCTAATTATCCTTGTGTTTCTGTTAATACAGTGTAGACAGTCATAATAACCAGTACAACACTATCAAATAAACAGTGGAAGTGTGTAAAGAAAAATGGCGGTGGTAAAACGTGTGTTTATTTAAATCTCGACGACTGACATTGTAAAGTAATTCGGATCTTGGCTGGAGTATGTCGAGGAGTTCAATGATGAAGGTCAGAGCATCAGGTTTATGTCTTGAGGTAACTGGAGTAGTTTTGCGTGAGGTTTGACTGTTTGAAGTTCCTTTAGAGTAGGTATAAAGCAAGCCATGGTATCAGATATTAGTGTAAATATACGTAACATAAACATGAACGTATTGGTACTGATTAACTGTATATAGATTGATAATAAACAGGTGATATGTCTATTCTTATTGAACCTAAATAGTTTCTGAAATATTTGAATAGAGTGCAGCCATTGCGAATGGGCCAATACATTCAATTTTGTTTCCTTGTTAAGATTGACTTTCAAAAGTTCGTTTTAATGGTCTAATTGATGCGGTTAATAAATGTGTTCTTTCCTTCGCCTTGAGAGCAGTAATCATTCTGATTTAAGGTGAATGCTCCAACTAGCCCGCGAAATTCATTTTTTTTTACGTTTTTTGCAATTTGCAGGTCAGTGTTAGTTTGTATGTTGATTAGAATATTAATTGCGGCTGTAAGACGTATGTAGTTACAGAAATATAATCATCAAAATCATCAATACAAGCCTCCAAGTTCATAAAGGTGCAGGAACTTGAAAAAGTCATTTTTGCACCTTAAACTAAGAATAGTGTGTACCTAGGTTCAAACTCACGGCCAAGAACTCGTTAGTCGCGGTTTATACTAGTAAGCACCACTGACTTGTAAATTCTCCATATTCGTTCAGATGAAATCTGTAAACAAAACAGTTAACTCGCGATGGTGTAATAACTGGATCATACGAATTGTTAAACGTTTCGAAATGCCTTCGTACGGATTCGATCCTTTCTGCAACAGTGCGGGTATCATGTTTAAAACATGATTTGTCTAGAACATTCTTTACCCCAAATGGCAACAATAACGGACTCCTATGCGAACATGTTATCCTGGTACTATGCTTACGTGTATTTTTAACAATAACAGTTAAGGAGAACCAAATTAAGATTTGTTACTGCAGCCAGTCGTGCGAGGAACTGCATATAGCTAAACAGAACTTACAACAAGACATTATATACCTACGTTTTTTTTTTCTTTTTTTTTTTGGGAGTGGGAAAATATGAAGTAACCCCTCCCGCTCGAGGCAGAGCGGAAGGAAGTGTCAGACTTCTACTGACTAAAAACCACCCATGTTTCTTCTTACCCCTTTGTGTCAAGGCCGCGGTATCTCTTCGAAGAACCCGTAGCCCCGACGGGAAACATTATATACCTTGTGTCTTGATTTTTTCATGCGAGAGTACCCCCTTCGTACGAGGACGATTTTTTGACATAATAATATTATTTCATTATAAATTTTGACCTTCTCCAAAAAATGCCAATAATGTAAGAGTATTCGCCCAGAAACGATGCTGATAATCCTATTTATGAGTCTTTTGCAGAATAAGGTATCATGAGAACAAGTCGTTTGAAGAATAAGTAATTCCGGGAACATGTCCTTTTTTGCCGTAAACCATTTTAAGAATAGGTCCAATTCTACTAAGCCTATTTTTTCATATCTAAGGTGACATTGGAAAATAATTGTGTAGCATAGAATGATATAATAGTACATTATGGTATAAGTGTGTAACGTTGGTGATTACCGCTGAGGTGCCATTGAGACCCGAGCCGTAAGGTGAGAGTCTTAAGAGAGCCGAGGACGGTAATCATCAATACACACGTGTATCATACGACGTTTTTCAACACACTTGTGAAGAAACTACACTAGTTTAGGGTTCAGGGTCCATACAAGTTGTCCCTTCTTCTTTAAGGCTCCTTTTAGTGAAGAAAAGGCTTTATTGAATCTCTTTTTGATTGTTGTATCTTGCCTTAGTTACATACATACATGTAAATATACACCTACTCGCAATAACAATAATCCCATTCAACAAACTAATAACGTACATCAACAAAACCCAATGCAGCTATTTCGACAACTAGGGTATAACACCAAAGAGGTCAACGAACCACAATCCAGGGATTTTAACTCACATATCTGTCAGAAATCCGTTAATATCTGGCAACATGGCATCACTGGCATCACTGGCAGTCTGGCATAGATGCGGCGTGTGATCTGATGCCAACTGGCGGCCGATAGATCAGCAATCGGCTCGATACAATGCACGCTTCATGGATTGATACGAATAGTGAAATGCTGAGGTCGTGACGTCACATTGGCTGGCGTAGGTGAAATCGAGTAACGCGATTTTTTGTAAATTTTATAGGAGAGCGTTTTGCTTCTCATCTCTCTGATAATCTTTAATATATTATTCGTTTTTTCAGACGACGCGACGTCATCATCTGGCCTTTACTAGGAAAGAAACTAAGTTTTAGCGCCGAAATCACATAAAAAATTATCTCATGAATATCTCTAATCTCTCACGTTTAGACGATTGTTTAACGCAGAAATATGCAACTTTAATTTTCTCAAAAATTAAAACACCAGAAGTAGAGTTACTTCATTTCAATTGTGAACATTCGATTTTATGATAAGTGTTCGCAAACAGTAGGTTGTGACGTCAAACGGTTTTCGGTTTAGGTTTACGCGATCACATCTGTTATGTTGATGTGTAGGCTGGAGTAATCATAAACACGTATTACTGGGCAGTATAGCGCTGCTTATGGACCATCACAGCGGAACATACAACGATGATTTTGAAGGGGAAAACTAATAAAACGCTAATAGTGACCACCAACCCGCACTGCGCTCCTGGTAGATGAGTTATGACTCTCTCACAGGAGGTCTTTATCCCAGGCGTGGGAACGTTATATGCATGTCATTTTATGTGCACGTCATGTATCTGCGACAAATCAATATTTTTTCTTTCTTTCTTTCTTATGTGCTGATTATACTAATGATTTGGGAATAGAAAATGCATTTTTATAGAAATTATTGTTAATATATGCCTTAACCACATTAGTACAACCCCATCAATCATACAAAACGAATTTCAAATGAAAACCGATACACAAATAACTACGCCAGCTAATATTTACGTAGCAACGAATAAGGAACACATTCACCAGTTTATACTGCAAATAGAACGGTACAGTTCGGCGAGACAGACGTACGTGAGAAATAGTAGGTAGCTACAGGTTGAGTTGTGATCGTTTCAGTCGATCACCAGTCAATGAATCGGTGATTGTATATGTGAAATGATTGACTAATGACTGGTTACTATACGGTGTCTATTGATAACATAGTGCACAATCATCGACTCATTGACTGACTAACTGATGAGACAGTACAGTACAACACTATAAAATACAGAAGAATAAGACTCGCAACGTCTACTAATCGGATATAATCGTAGGATTGAGAGAGTCAATAGACCATGACTAAAGACTGTTTAATGCTTATGGTTATTGTTCAAATCATGATAAATCCAAATATGTTAAGGAAGACTAAGGAAATGGATATGAGAAGCTAAAATATAATTCTGCTAATTCACCATATAAGGTTATTAGAACGATTGCTTGTGAAAAGGACGACCAAAATAATAACAACATCGCACTTTTAACTAAACTAACCTTTGCTCCTTCACTAATGCCGCCAAGAAACCAGGTCATTAAGACCATACAACCAGCTGTTTTAAAAACTTAAGACACCTCTTCCAAGAACCACAAAGATCCGAACTCAAAGAAATAAACATCATATCAGCAACAGTAACCAAAGAGCCATAGTTGTCAAATATCATCAATCATTCGCATTGACGCAGCCGGGATCGCCCGCGCTGCGTACGCGCAGACCGAATTAGCTCACAAGTGGGTTAATACCTTCAGTTTTTAAGCCACGAACCAGACATAGTGTTATGTTATGTACATTGTTGCAGACTATCCAGGTGGCAACGATGAAATATCTTTTAATGTTGATGGTAAAACATTTGGAGGGGCAACAAAAGATGAAGGTACATACAGTTTTGAGTCAAAGCAAAGACAAAAGGAGAAACAAACAAATGATCTAGCGTCAAGCGGCTTTTAGAGTAGTTTACCTTTTCGTGTGCAGAATATTCTTTGATTTTGTAACCTTTTTGCTTTTGACAAGGCGTTCGTGAACTGACGAGTTTGTGAATCTGATTTTGAATCAGGCAGAGACCAGATTGTTTTGATGTGTCTACAAACATAAGTATTTACAATAGGCAGAAGTTGAATATGGATACTTCTTCGCTATTACTCAACAAAAACTAGACATATCTCTTTCAAGACAAGCGATAGTTTCTATGAAACATTACAACGTAATTTAAGTCTTTCCACAATTTGTATTTTCTTCACTTTCATTTTACGGTGGTCATACTACACGTGTAGAAGCAAACAAAACATTGCTCAACACATAGATTCAAACCCACCATAACCTACTCACAAATAGACTTCCGCGGGAAGAGCCTCGTAACCTGCCCCAACGCAAACGCTTCTAATCTCACGAATGACATTATAAAACTACAATATCTCTTGTAATGAGGAATTATACTTTGTTGCATTGTCCTCGATGATTAAGATTACTAATGTAGTCACGGCTTTAGTCTGTGGCGCCAACACATAAGTTTAAAGAAAAAAGTTTATCTGTGCTAGCCTCCTGTCACCGGCTTCTGTAAATATCTTCATTCGGATTTTATGTCTTAATGGCGTCACTCTTTTCGATTATTTTTAGATTTCTTTTAGGTTTTTAAACTTCATTTTAAAGTTAAAATGGAAAAATAAGGTTAATATTGACAAAGTTGAGGCCAGTGAAGAAATCAAAGAGATTACGAAAAGCGCATTAAACATAATTTGCTCTGATTCGAGTGTTTTATCTATGTAAGAAAACAAAATGGCTTACCTTGTGTGTGCCTTGATTCGTTTTTTGCCTACTGCTGAAGAATTGGAATCAAAAGCCTAAAGCTCTGTTGTGTGGCAATAATCGCTACATCGAAAACATGGTATGTTTTATATGCCTTGCGCTTTGCACGTGTTTGCAACTAACTGCATGCCTGCCACGTGGGCACTACATCGAAGTTCAGAGAGTACCTATTAAAATGTTTGCCTTTATTGGCTGCTAGCATGACCTGAGACCGCTCTTTTGGAGCTTGCAACGGAACTATGAAGCCCAAAATGGATACATTATGTACGACTTGCCTGGCCTGGGGACATCCTGCGGGGGTGTACATGGCCTGAAACGGCAGTGTCGTGAACTCAGCAACCCTAAAGGGGTGTCCTGGGGGGGCACACACGGTTGACTGCTATTATAACCTTCATGGATACATTATGAACGACTTGCCTGGCCTGAGGTCATCCTGCGGGGGTGTACATGGCCTGAAACGGCAGTGTCGTGAACTCAGCAACCCTAAAGGGGTGTCCTGTGGGGGCACACACGGTTGACTGTTCTATTATAACCTTCATGGGAAGTTCTGCGGGAGCTTACTTGGTTATAGAAGTGTAATGTTGTTCTACAACATGCATTGTGTTTTATCCTCGAGAAGTTGATACCTATAACATTTTTAAGGAGGTTACCTTATAGAAGACAATAAAATTGTCCCTTCACAGTCATTAGAAAATATCCTCCCGTTATCGGTTGAGAAGTTTGAAAATGCAGATCAAGATAAATGAAAGTGAATTAAGGTGGTAAGTACCATATAAAGAATTATTATATAATCAAGTTTCTTGAAATACTTGGTGTGGATCTATACCCAGAGAAAGAAAGAGAAGATTCATATTAAAAATAATTAATAAGCAAGTAAAACACAAATTGAAAACCCGCCACTCTCTTTTTATAAACAAATGTTTTATTAATTCTGAAGATCATACAGTGGTGAATGAGGTATCCAAAAGGCATAAATAGACATAGTTAAGAAGTTGTATCTACCAATCCACACTGGGCTGGCGTGGTGGATTCCTCGCCTAGAGAGGAGGCTTGAGTCCTTACAGTAGGAACATTACAGGCCGATGATGATGATGAAGAAGCTGAATGATGCTTCTGTTTTGTGTGTATACATATATATACAAGCAGGGGAACGTAGATCTCTTATTGTTGGTAACCAACAAAGACAAAAGAGTTTGTTACAATCAAAGACGGAAACATAAGATCAGCAAAATCTATAAATAAATCTGGTTAAGGATTAAATATGAGTGTACCATAAAAGTTCACTCATAGAGTGAGCACATGGGAGCCGTATGTGCTTCAACAATAAATTTTGAAACTGGCGGGGCCCTCCTCCATTCGCAAAGGAAGCGGCTGTCATCAAAAGTACAAGTGCAGCAGACAGAATGCGGATGGCCAGGAGAAATCATTCCCTTCAGAAATAAATTCACAGGTTGGTGGACTTAAATATAATTTATGTGATTGGAAACCAATCACTCAAACAACCCAGTTATTCTTAATTGGATGGTGGTGATGGAGTTATAGGTACTCCTCTAGATGATAAATTCTATACTTGAATTTATTCAGATAGTATCTGAAATGAAGAAGTGAATTGCCTTCATAGTAATGAAAGTTTGTTACCTACCCTCTACAATAACAATTTTGTTTACCATTTTTTCCTTGTCAAAGAGACAGAAATAAATTAAACTTACTGTCTTTTATATAAAAGACATTACATTATGTTTAGTTTGGTTGAAGATAATCTTGTATACAACAGTATACCAATTTTTTACAGAATAATGGTTTTTTCTTAGCACATTGGATTGGATGCTTATTACATGATAGACATAGGCAAGGATATAGGAAGCTTTATTTTTTCAAGGCAAATGTTATGTTTTCAATATGTCTTACCTTCTGGTTTATTTTCAGCCCCATAAACATAAATTACAAAAACATTGAAACCCATTACAGGTTTCAAGGCTTCCTTAGAGACAGAGAGGCTGTATAATGTTTAGAAAACATGAAATCATCAGTACCAAAGAGAAATGTGATTTCATACCTAAACAACACAGTAAACTTCTAGGTTTACTTTTTTAATACTATTCACTAAGCTTCAACATCACTGAAGAGAAATGAAATATAAGAATTTATTGATAAAAGGCTATTAGAACTTTAATATGCTTGCCCAGTTATTAACTAAAGGACTCTATTCACTAAGAAACTCAAGTGGCACAAAAACCTTGTTCTAAGTGATAACAATGATAAAATAACATCATGCCTGTAATCCCGAAGGATTAGACAGAGAGGTACCTACCTAATAGTACACCCACACTTTTGCCAGTTCGTTTTTTATGATAATTATGATTTGCTGTGGTCCATAGACATAGCCAGTTATTTTGAGTTAATAATTAAAATACACACATATAAATATGCTTCATCTGCATGGTACGGAATATTGTGTGGCTCATAGATTGCTAATAGACTATGGACTGTAGATTCAGCTCAGTTTTTTAATACCAAAATTGAGTGCTGCCCCTTTTTTCTGGGCTAAAGTGTTCTGTCAGTCATTTATGAGATAGTGAAATTTTTTGCCAAGAATTGAAAATATAACATCAGAATCAGAATTTTTATTTGTTAAACATAGGTATGGTACATAATGGATACAGTATCATACTCATTTAAATAAGGAGCAGTTAAATAAATTTCTAAAATCCTTGGCAATAGTGTGAATCTAGGTATATATGGTTACTCGATATTACTTACATTAATACCAAAGGTAATAATATGATATCAGCATATTTTGAATGAGGAAGGGAATCTTAGGTGTTTTAAATTATTAAAATATTATATCCGTATTGGTGAACTTACAATTGATTAATTGTATCATGGAATAACACTAAGTATCACAATTATGTATCGTGGCCCCAGTATCTCCAGGGGTTGTAGCGGTGATAAGTGGTGGATGCTCCTTGCCAATACAAGGTGGCATTGGAAGGAATGGTATTTAGACCAATATCATTTATTCTATACTTTTTCCACTATTCTCTACTGGGATTGATGGCAGGAGTATTATCAGGAACATTTTTTAAGATTTTGGAATTAGTATTGAAGCTGTTGATATTATTAGGAATTCAATAACTAAAAGTACACAATACCAATGCTTGCCTCATTGCCTGCAATTGTAAAGACAAGATACTGTAATTAAAATATTATAAGCATTAGCAAACCATCACTGAAGTTATTCAGTTTTTTCGCTTTAAGGATTAATGAAGGTTTCTTCCTCTATTTTCATATTCTGTTAGTTCAGTTCTATCTCTAATTATAAGACCACATATAGGTACAGATGATAGTATCAAAATACGGTTCAGAGACTTGTCCTCCAAGATCCGGAGAATTCTTGGGAATTGGGATGTTTTTCAGTTTTTTATTTTCTCTCTACTGGATCACATTCAACAAAGTGATTTACAAATAATTACCAAAAAAGCGATAACTATATTACTGCTAGCCACAGAAAGAGTGCAAACAATACCTATCTCTATTTTATACTTATGATATAGTGATTAAACAAAATCGTATTACTTTAAGGGTTGATACGCTAATTAAATTTGTGGGCCAAACGAATACCAACCTTTTATAACTGTTTCTTTCTTTAGCAATAGAATAGGAGTATGTAAACCCAGCTATAGGGGTGGTTAAATATTTAAAATTAACGCATGGCCTGTGGGACTGTACTAATTCATGAATAATATCCACAAGAGGCCTTAAAGATGTGTGAACTCAATTACAATAACGTGTTGGAAGATATGGAATTGACATTAGTACATGCTCAATAAACAGTACACCCGCCATGCAACAACATTGGCAGCCTCCAGCAGTTCAATATAGACGATATTAGACGAGCAAATGTTTAAATTAATCCTACTTAATATAATATTATAAATGTGAAAGTTTGTGAGAATGGATGTGTGGATGTTTGTTACTCTTTCACGCATAAACGGCTGGACCGATTTGGTTGAAATTTGGTATGTAGATAGATTATACCCTGGATTAACACATAGGATAGTTTTTATCCCGATTTTATCTTTCCGTGGGATAATTTTCGAGTTGTAGCGGGCGAAGCCGCTGGCACAAGCTAGTGATTTATAACTAAAACTTTAAAATGAAACCTTTAGTGAACAATAGAAGGTTCCCTGAAGCAATTTTTTAATAACACTGGTAACGATTAAACCTGAATTGTAAAAATACTACCTTTAGGTAACTAAAGTGGCCTTAACAAAATTCTAAAAAATGACATATGACTTATAAGTTACATAATATTCATCTGAATGATTTTAGATGAATGTTAATGGATTTTATATAAATTTTTATTGATTTTGTATAAATGTTTATCGATTTTATATGAATGCTTATTGATTTTGTATAAATGTTTATTGATTTTATATAAATGTTTATTGATTTTACAACTAGTCTTTAAACATCTACATTAGTAATCTTAATCATCGAGGACAATGCAACAAAGTATAATTGAATAGTCAAACGAACTTACCTGTAAGTGAAGTTCGACGGTAATTATACTTTGTTGCATTGTCCGAAGATGATTGGTCCCACCCGACCCAGAATCTCCATGCTATTTATTCATATGAGCATGAACCCTATGTTGTAAAACCAATAAATTGCTATGAACTTAATGAAGATATTTACAGAAGCCGGTGACAGGAGGCTAGCACAGATAAACTTTTTTCTTTAAACTTATGTGTTGGCGCCACAGACTAAAGCCGTGACTACATTAGTAATCTTAATCATCTTCGGACAATGCAACAAAGTATAATTACCGTCGAACTTCACTTACAGGTAAGTTCGTTTGACTATTCAATAAATCTGCTAAAACCTCTGTGGTGGAACACCGCCGGATACATGAATGTCGAGGCTTAGGCTACAACTGTTTGTGTCGATCGTTACCGCACGTGAAATATGCTCTTTTGCTCGTAATTACAGTATCTTTTCATCTGCCCACGCTAGCGACAAATGTTCGGATGAAGCAATGGGTTTGAAGGATGGTACAGTCGACAAAATGTTTGAGTTGCGAGGAGAGTGTTTTACAACTTTATTTCATTATATTTTTGGAGTTTACTCCTTGAACCGTTTCATATAATATAGTGCACGGTATGAAAAAGAGAAAAACAACTATTTTAGATGGGTAGTAAGATCAAGCGTTAACAAAAAGTGATGCTGTAACCTTTGCGCAATGTAAGGAGTTGTATAAAAATCAGTAGTGCAGTGAAAGTTTGACCTCACAGTAAGACTTCCTTGCTAACGTATTTTCTTACATGCTACGATTTTGAGTGTGCTGATTTGTCAGGACTTATCTCTATATTTTGTTAACCATGACAATAAAACCTAAGGATATCTACACAAATATTATAAAGAGAAAAGATTTGTTTGTTTGTTTTAACAAATAGGCTCCGAAAGTACTGCACCGATTTCAAAAATTCTTTCACCGTTGGGAAGCACTATCCCCGAGTGACATAGGCTACTTTTTATCTCTGTATTCTCACGGGAACGGGAACTACGCGGGTGAAACCGCGTGTCGTCCGCTAGTCATGAATATAAGTAGGTAGGTAAGTACAGCTAGAGAATATTATGAAACATACAAGACAATTATATGAACAGGTGGTAGATTGCATAGCCTGCCAATTGCATACTAAACCATTTTAGCATTTGTACAAAATTGTGAAATTTTGTCATTTACATAAGAATTAGTTGTTGTAATGATTCTTACGATATATGTAGTCTCGCCTGATTTCACTAAACTAGGTTAAGAGTTATTACTGTATTGAAGACTTTCATTGTTTTGGCTCTAACTATAGCCTGAATACTGATGTTGGCCAAATTTCAACGTTCATTAATAGATAAGGTGGTATGAATGAAATGTTTGTTATTGAATAGAGTATTAGTTGTAGAACTGAAGCCAAGAAGACTAATGGTAGTAAACAATTTGACCCAATATAATTATTGGCCCTAGCACGAGCGGTGTAATCGTAACCTTACGTCAATGTTCAATTTAAAAATAGTCGTGTCCATTATAATATTTTTTAAATTTTAAGTTTTTTTGTTCTTAACTGATTGTTCTTGTTGCAAACAATTTCACTTAAATGTTTTATGATAACTATATTTTTCATTAAACTATCCACGTCGACCACAAACTATTAACGTAACGTTTATACCAAGCGCGTAAGAGATTTTATCAGCGTTAACGGTAACTGAAAAGTTAAAACTAGATTTTAGTTTTAATAAATATCGCTATGAAAGCGATTGTCTTTTGTTAGAACACTTCCTACTTATTTTAATTTCTTATACAGTTTTATTTCGTATTCCAAAAACTTGAGATGGTATACAATCTTCATAAGTCTCCTAAAAAGCTAACTCATCTGTCCACACACCACACAATTTCACTCAGCACACAATTTCAAAACTATCCCATAACGAGAGCACACACTCTCGAAAACTCAAAAGAATCTTGTCGATCACCCGAGGAAGACGTCGGCAAGCTTATAATTTTTTAACCTGCCATTATAGTGGGCGGGTAGTCGGCATTGGGGCAGACCCATCTGAATAATGTAATCCTATCATCGTTGTTGTGCCGACAGCGTTCGCTCTCGCCGCAATGTTTTATAGCATATTTTTTTATTATCGAAGTAGTATAGATCTGTATCTGCATTGGAGTTTTAGTTCGAATCGAATTTTGAAATCTATTGCTGCCTGTGTTTTGTTTTGATGGCTTTTTTTTAAATATGGCTGATAACCCAGCTAACACTTTTTGTAAGCTGTAGCTAGTCGATGCGTGCTGTAGCGTAAATGAACCGTGTATGATAAGACCGTAGCTAAGAATTCTCGAGTTATTTACGTTGGGGTAAATCATTTGGGAAAACTCAAGAAACGCTTAAGACGTTAAAGGAAATAATAGTTCCACATTCATGAGTTCTAAAGATTATTCTTTGAAATTCTTGAATTTTCATTCGTAAACAGTAATGCTGGAAGTCGTACATGGTAATTAACCATAATCAAACATGATGACATAATTTAACGTAATTATTTTAGATCAGGCTTATCAGTATTTTATTTATTTATTTATTTATAAGGTTTATTTACGATGCCAAAAGTTGTGAAACAACATTATGTCGCGCGACATACAGCGCTGCGTCTGCGGGACTTCTTTCGTGAAATGGACTTTAGGCAGTCACTCGATGTCAAATACTAGTATGCAGCTGACTCCCGTGACTAAAAGTCGACCCCAACATAGTTGGGAAATCAAATCAAATCACTTTTATTTGTTAACACAGATACAGATCTTGAGTTTGGTGAACAGAGCGCTATGTTATGCCAAGAGGCGTACAAATATGGTGTGCATCTAGCTCAAATATTACGAATTTAAATTAAAAAAAGATGTTTGAAAAACATGCATAATTAAAATTTCAAAATAAATTATAACACAATCACCTAATATTATTAAAAAAAAATGAGGGATGTCTGATTTAAACGATATTTAGATATAAATGTCAAGACATTAAAAAAAACTGTCAGAATCAGGAGTCAGGTTGACACGTTGACACAGATGACTTATAGACCACCTTTTTTGGGAAACGAGAAGATTAATGCCGTATCAGTGATACTCATACTAAAGTCATACCTATAAATGAATTATTAAACTTTATTGCACTGTTGCATTAAGGATGTTTCCTGACTAACAAAAATATGATTCTAATTAGTCCGTCTGTTAGATTATCGAAAAATATTGGATACGTATTTTTTGTTTTATCAAATCAATAAAAAACGCGTCAAATATTTGAGTGGGGGTTTGTGACGTCACTCACCGGTAAAAATGTCATACTAATGTTTTCAAAGCACTGTATCGGCTTCATTGTTTGTTTACGTGAAAAAAGAAAAAATACGTGTCCAATATTTTTTGGAAATCTATCTGACGGACTAATTAGTTTTTTTTTGTTAACTACCCTATTCTTAGTATGCTTTCAATTAGTTGTCGGGTCTAGTGTTAGCGGAAATAAGAATTTAATTTGGTCTTGTGAAATGTACCTAGTCTTCAAAACACTTCTTTGAATTTTTCACAGATTTACATCCTACCTACTTATCCGTTATTATGCAAATTTTATTACAGCCGCTATTTTAAACACTTACCATCTGCCGGCAGATAGCCTTAAATGTTCTAAAATTATTCTAAACGCCATAATTATTGTAGGACTGCCCAAAAACCACCCACCAACGCCAAATACTTGCAAAAAGTACCAAATGACATCATTTTTACACCCAAGTGATTCTGCGATCATTGACTCTGACCATAATGGCAACACCACCTGTGTTTTTTCACATAATTTATCAAAAACAAATACGAAACAAAGACAAAATATTACACGATCGCACCTCAATTTTGTTCATCACTACGAACACTCATAACCTACAGTACAGTCAGCGTAAAAAGTTAGTCATTGTAACACTTCGAGCTTCAGAAGGGGTTGAAAACACCAACTCGAGACACCAACACTGAACCTGAGTGTTGGATAACTGCCCATTCCGTCTTTCAGAGCTAACATGACTTGCGTCCCAGTTGTGGGAATGCAATAAGCTCTTTTTGTAATTGTAAGGAACAGTAGACTGATCGCCTATTTTTTATCATAAGGCACTACATTTTACTGCGTTATTTTATTGGGTTTGGCCTAAGATGAATTTAAATCAGTTTTATAGACCCGTTAATCGTGTGGAGATGTCAAAGACACAGCGATGTTTTCAATGAGCTGACTTGTGGTGCAAAGTAAGCCAGATTGTTTTAAAATCTTCATATAACTAAGTTGTAATGGAAATTAAGAAAACAAAAATTTCCACCGTTTCTTGTGGACCTTACAATAATTTGTAAAACTAATAGAAGTATCCCTCGCACAGGTATACCTTTGTTTACACGTTTAAATAAATTATCCCGACTCGTAAAACATCGCGTTCCATTCTGAAAGAATTCATCATGTGGTAACGTAAACTGACCCATATTCAAACATCTACGTGAACTGGGATAGCCGTGGTACGAAACATTCTAATATTTTGAAACATTAAAATGTTAAAGGGAAAATAAATATTATAATTATAACTAGCTGATGCCCGCGGTTTCGCCCGTGTGGATATTGGTTATTGTGACCAAATAATCTTTTCAACCTCTTAAACCCCTTATTTCGCATTAAAAAGTATGTCCTTTCTCAAGCTATCAGACTATATGTGGGGAGGTACCAAATTTCATTTAATTACGTTTCGTAATTTTAGACAGACAGTCACTTTCGTATTTATAATAGTAGTAAAGATTGTAAGAATTACCGCTTCGCCACGAGCTACAGTTAAAGCGAGACGCGTGTTGCGATCGCAACTGCGGCAGAAACAAATAGTTTGAAACATGTCATAACTCCACGTATCACCGTAACGCGACGGTTTATTCACGCCAAAAAACCTGTGACGCTCGTGCATATTGCTTGAGGAAAGTTTGTAAATATAAACTAAACTTACACTACTTGCAAGATTATTATTTTTAAGAGATTCGATTGTTAATTTCAATAAAACAAATGTTTAAAAAAGATGAACTCTTTATAAAATTGTTACATCAACTTTTTCACGCGAGTTTTTAAATTCAAAGGAAAACTATAAAGTTGCTAGTAAAGTCTAAATTGGTATGATCTATCACAACATTTATTTATTTGAAGATCCGCGAAAAAATACACAATATCTTTATTTAAAACTTAGACTAGCGTATAACAGAGGTGTATTCAGAATATGAATATTGAAATAGGTAATCATTTCTGATTATTGCGAGTGAATGGTAGCAATATTTAGGAAGTGCGCACGAGTTTGAACAGAGCGTTAATAAGTGTTTATCAAAAGAGTCTTTAACCTCAGATCTGTCAGGTCTATGTCTGTGAAACTTTTGTGCTCCTAAATAGATTGAGCTACGGGTGCGTTCGCATCTGGCGGTGAACGTAAATATAGCGTAGACGCTGCGCTAACGCGACGAACTTTCGATATAATACAACGTCTACGCGACCCTAACGTACTGTCACCGTCTACGCTTTGTCAGCGTGACATCCATGAAATTCATGACCTACGACAATAGTTATGTTTCCTGACAAAACCAAAAAAAATCTGTTTAGACCGTCAGATTAACGAAAAATATTGTAAAAGTTGTTTTTTGTTTTATCAAATTAATAAAAATTGACAAAGATAAAACGGGTCGAAGGTCATGAGTGGGATTTGTGACGTCACTTTCCAGTAAAAAAATGTACTGAAATGTGACGTCATACGAGTTTTCAAAGCACTGTATCGTCTTCATTTTTTGTTTAAGTGAAAAAATATGTGTCCGTTATTTTTTGGAAATCCATCTGACGGACTTATTATTACTTTTTTGTCAAGTACCTACCCTATTGTGAAGACACTATAAAGTTACAAGTTTGTCTAATATCATAGTACTTATCTGCATGTAGCCATTTTTAGTAACTATGAAATATTATATTACCATATATATTATTATTATATTACTATTGACGACGTAAAATTCCTTCACACATAGTTTATTTCTTCTATTTTTTATTATTTTTTCTTCCTATAAATACTAAAGTATTTTACTAATCGTGCAACTTAAGCCAGGCAAATAAAAGTATCGATTGTAACACAGTTTTCGGTGCAGTACGTAATGGCATGAAAAATAAAACAAGTAGCGGTGGAAGATGCGACAATGAGCCAAAACGACGTAAAGAGGTGCCCGAACAAACTATGAACTAGTAATGTAAGGAGGGAAATTCAATAATGGATAGTTTATGCTTCTTGCTATAATGAGGTGTTCAACATCAGTTGTGTAAAAGTCAGAATCAAGTACTGCGGTAGTCTGAGATGCTGCGGTGGTCGATTTTGGCAATCAGTGAATTTATTTTAAGTGATCAGTTCAATTCATTCTTATAGGGACGGTTTATCTTTTTGTCTGCTAAATACATGTGATATGAGTGTAGAATTTTGAAATTGTGCAAAATGACTTCCTATTTCTTTCACTTCTAGCTATAAAACTGGCAACATTTATGCAAGTGTCAATGCCGTAAATTGACACTTGCATAAATGTTGCCAGTAGTGACGTTCTGAGAGAATGCCCTTTTCCCTCCAAACTAAACCGAATCTTCACCTACCACACCTAACCTAAATTCATTTAATTCCACATTTAATTCTCACCGCACAACGAATGCCAAGTTCGTAACCGAAATAATTCTTTTAGACAAATAAACGTTGTGCTAGCACACGTTAACCTGGCCGAGGTAATTACGATGCCGTGTTACCTATATTTACATTTATTTATTCTACGGGGGCTATTCTCCGCGCGTTAGCAAGTATGGCGCGTAAAAATGGGTGTTGCTAGTTTTAAAAATAGTATTTAGTGAAGAATATACTTTTTTGTGATATGGTGAGGAATAAATGTGTTTGTGGTTGCAACACTCATTTGTTGGTTATTTTGTAAATATTTGTGCGTACGTGTGATTTTAATTCAGGTTAATAGTTAAATTGATTGCACCTATGGTTTATATTTTTGATTAGAAGGTCGAACACTAGTCTCCTTGAAACCTTTAGAATTATGTTTGAATAACAGTTACCTATCATAGCAGAATAATTCTCGTATAGTTTGTGCAACGTCATGTGGCAATACTTAGATCTACGTGCGGAAGATATAGTTTAGAAGCGTTTAAACAGTATCGCTCCGGGCAAGTTTAATAACTTAACTTAAATAACTTGAAAGTGTTGGAGAAATGGAGAAATTCAACACGTAGAGACACTATCAAAACTGTATAACTCCATCACAAACCGCTATTTACACTATGATTACCTTTATTCTACGACTTTTGTATTTAAATATAACAATGACAAACTATTCTTCTTCCTACAAAATTAGCTTTATTAAACCAAACTAAATAACAGTTCAAAATTAATTGATAAATTACCACTATATTTCTCGACAAATAAAAAAGTTCACTTCCAACTACTAAACACTTTACAAATGGCGACCATTTAAAAAACATGAATGCCAAACTTGTGTGTGACAACATTAATAAAAACGTAATGGGTCGCGACAATACAGCTAAATCTATCTTCATTCAACCCACTATTTTAAACACTTATAAATACTTTGACACTTAAAAGGGTAATTTTATTTTAGATGGTAGCAAGCAACACAGTCATTTCAAAAAAGGAAGACGAAACATATATTTACGGCCAGTCTGAAGTGAGAAAAAATACGTTTGACAGTTTTGTGATGATACAAAAGATGTCATGTTGAACGAGTGAATGAGTGAGCGATAAACATCGTTCAAAAGGGGCCAATGGATGGAGTGCTTTGGTTTTCAGTGAAAAGGGATTCTGTATACGAGTTTCGAATGGAAACTATTCGAAGAATGAGCGGAGGGACTGGATGATAATAAATATTATGGAATTTTACCATGATAGAAACAGATTTAGTGGTTGGTTTCTAATAATATTTTGAGAGTAACATCCAATCTTGTCAAGTCCTATAGCAAATAACCACAAGAAAGATCAGTTTTCCACAAAGAGGGAAAAGCATGATTATTTTCAACCATAAACTGCGCTTGAACTTTACCTACCTAAACGTTTTAACTCACTGTTGACAGCCAAACAATAAGAACTAGAGGAAGTAGACATCCAACTTTGACAGATAAGTATAGGGCTGTTCCCTATACTGTAACAAATATAAAAAATACCAAACAAATAGATTCCAAACACATTCTATTATTCTAAAAATATATCCGAAAGAGCTATACCGTCTGCAAATATAGAAAACATTCTGATGGCCGATATAAATACTTGAGGCTAACCGAACTGGGAACTGAATAGAGATGGAGGAGTCAATTTTCTAAAACCGTCCGTCTAAAGCCACTGTAATATCTCTGAACGTCAAAATGGAACTTTTAAAATATCTACCAAACGTCAAAGTTGAAGTTTTTGGCATTTATTTCAATTCATGTTCATTCATGCATTTGTTATTCTTATGTGCGCTTTGAATATTATTATTTCATCAATCATAGATACTGCTCCATACAAATATCAAATATACGTATTTAGATATCAACTGTAGGAGAGATTGAATTCAGAATTTTCAGAACTTGAATGGTCATGTTTTAGTTCCTAAAAAATAGAGATATATTCTATTGTATTGTTGGTATAAACACCTGGAGTAAACCTAACGTATACTTACGTTGTACTACATTTACACCAAAATAACTTTGCACGTGCAGACCGATAAACAATATACCAATTTTTTTTTTCAAAAACATTGCTTGTCTAGGACATTCTCCTAAATGTCCTTGCGTTTTACCAAAGATTAAAACTCACATACACAAACAGCAAAACCCGAAACAACTACCTGCAGGGCTGTTGCGTATCTTTTTAAATGTCAGTGGCTATCATAGTGTCCATCGATTAACTGTCAAATGGTTCCATTTTGTACCAAACCATAACCATTTGACAGTTAATCGATGGACACTATGATAGCCACTGACATTTAAAAAGATACGCAATAGCCCTGCTGTAGGCCATACAATATTAGTTCTGTGCGGAAATCAAAACCACGACACGCAGCGCAGTGGTAAATCGCTCAACCACTTGATGAAAACACTAACCGCCGCACTCAGAGAGCTTTAATGATTACTTAGGCCATGACTTAGTAAAGGTTTTGACAGTTTTGTCATACAAAAGTATGTCAAACCTTTACTAAGTGACTGCTTAAGTAATCATTAAATATCTCTGAGTACCGCAGTAAGTGACTAAACTCTGAGAAAAACACCGACACTTCACCGAGATCATAGACTTTTACAAGTCGAGACAATATTATGAGAACCACACAGCTTGGCGTTTACCTGTTCAACTGACATACTAATGTCAGTTAACTTGTGTTTGAACTCAGAACTTAAATTGACCATTTATTGTGAATTTTAGCTGAATTTTAATTTATTGTAATTTGACTTTTTATTGTGTGTTTGTGATTGTTTTCATTATTTTTTAACTTACTTCTTCATATTACAATTTTATTTTTTATCTAAATTTTAATGTTTTTATTCATGTTTGTATTGTGATTGATTGTATAGGGACAATTTTTTTTGGGAAACGGGTGTAAATTACCTGAAGAAATAAATTGTTTTACTAAATATAAAAAAAATATATATATATATTTATTTAAATGGTTCAACACTCTCTATTCCATGTTCCCAGTTCACTCTCTGCTTGACAAGTTCGGTTATTTAGCACTATAATCTAGGAGTAGTGATTGTAAACTAGATTAGAACAAAAGTATGTCAGTCAGGTGTTGCTGTGTGGTCCCGCTAAATATAGAGGATGTTAAGGACTGTGTCCAATGGACTAGACTTGTTACGATTTTAGCTATAGACATATTTTGAAGAGTCGGTTGGAGGAAAATGATGAAAAATTAAAACCCGTCTGAAAAAACTGAAAAGCAAAAACAACCACATTTTAAATTAAACAAAACTTGAAAGCAGGCCCCCGGTCCATTTGAATAGAAAATATAAAAAAATAACCCAAACCAAACAACCAAATTGTAACCAACGACACTCGCGCCACTACGACTAATCTAACAACGTTTATGTTATCCAAATCCGTTCATCCGTTTAGGAGGTATGAGGGAACAAATAAACAGACATACATTCTTACAGACATACATACAGATCAAACACATAACCTTCCTTTTGGGCTTCGCCGTAGTCGGGTAAAAAAGGTCTACAGAAACAGATCAATTTTGCTTTTTTGTTGCACATCTTATTTGTTTATGGGGCATGTGGTGCTAACCTGTTATTAATTGTTACACTAACCTTAGATATTATATACTTACTTTAAATGTTATTAATGTAAACAATTGTTGATTGGCCAATAAAGGAAAATAAAAATAAAAAATGCCTTTACTTACTTACAGTTAAAATGAATATTGTCATAACTCACAGCTAATATAACCACGGTTCAGTAACAATATTTTGATTTAAAAAAGTGTTCATGGAGTTTCTTGCCCATTCATCTCCATAGAGAATGGGAATGGGCCACTACACTATTATTAGTGCTTATGTCTTGTGACTGTAGGTTCGCTTTCTTTATTTTTCTGACATTAAAAATGAATGATTTGAGTTTGAGTAACACTAACCTTTTTTTTGAAGTGTGGGAAATCATCAAATGACTCCTCCCGCTCTGGGAAGAGCGGTGGGGAGTGTCAGACTTCTACCGACTAAAAACCACCCATGTTTCTTCTTAGCCCTTTGTGTCGAGGCCGCGGTATCTCTTTCAAACAACCTGCAGCCCCGACGGGCAGTAACACGTTAACCTTAGTCATTTCCGTCTACATGAACTTTTGATTAAACAAATAGGTATACTGAAAAGTTCTCTCTCAATTTTATTTTAATTGTTTACAATGAATTGCAAGAAAACTAACACAAGTTTTATGTTTAGATTCTTCTTAGAAAACATTTTCACGTGACTAATAAATAATAATCATCTCACGCTCAAATTAATCTATCTACTTTCCGAGAACGTACAAGACAAATGGAAACCCAGACGAATACAAACTATTTGCATCAGTCTACAATATTAATTGCACATTTAAAAAACCAACTCCACGGCTCCACCCACCGTTTGGCGCCAAAACCAACATACTCCGTTTGTTTATCTGTATGTGTCCCGCACATCACTCGAAAACTGCTGAAGTGATTTTGATGCTACTTTCTCTCATACAATTCTTGCATCGCCGGAAACGGAACGGTCAATGAGATTCCTTCTGGTTGATGTTTTTGACAGCTCAAGGTCGGAAAACAATCGATCATTCATCATTTCAGTAAGAAATGGGTGACTAATAGTTTTTTAAGAAACACATTGTTTTCGATCTAATCTTTTGTTAATTTCTTGTATTTTTCTAATAATTAACTAATACACAATATTAGTTAATTATTATAAAAATCTCTCGCTCGTCTTTCAAAATAAACCTACACGATTGAACGTGAATTTCATTAATTCCTCTAAGCTCTGCAATAGGGGAATCGGACAAAAGAAAATTAATTAGTCCGTCAGATAGATTTCCAAAATATTGGACACATATTTTTTCTTTTTTCTCGTAAAACAAAATAATGAAGACGCTACAGTGCTTCGAAAACTAGTGTGACGTCATATATCAGTACATTTTTAACATACATGATCTTTGACGCGTTTTATCTTCTTCAATTTTTATTAATTTGATAAAACAAAAATCACGTATCCAATATTTTTCGATAATCTAATTGACGGACTAAACAGAATCATATTTTTTGAGTCAGTCCGATCCACTATTGTATCATAACTTTAAGCCAATTGCGAGGTATTTTACATTACACCATAGGTTTATACGTATTATAATAAAAACATTACATTACATAAGACATGAATATGAATTTGGATCATTACATACCGAGATAGCTCAGAATATCTAAATGCATCTATCTTATCGTGAGTTTGTGGGATATATATCCGCAACCAGACAGCGGGCGTTATGAAGTTTGCTCAGGAGCGGGTCGGAGCGAGCCGCTGAAATGGAGTGCCAGGAGTTCAGGACACTAATACCTCTGCGATTAATCGCCATGCCAGTCGCAATGTGGGAATGGTGAATACTTTTTAGTTTATGATTTTAAAGGCCAATGGGAAGTCTTCTGCTTGTGAATTGTGTTACTCTCTATTTAAGTTATACGTTAAAAAATATCTTTCGGGATGTCAAAGAAAGTTTGTTAATTTGTTTCGCGTTTCAGCAAATGGAAAATCGATGAGTTTTCAGTTATATAAAATCAGTAAAGTTACTAGATATGACAGAATTTATAAAAAAAAAAAAAAAAAAAATAAATAAAATCTTTTTATTTCAGACATTTTCGTCCATAACAATTTATCAGTTACATTTAAAAATTAGGACATTACATTACAAAATTAAAAACTTTACATTAAATAATTAGATTCAAAAACACTTAATACTTTACTTTAAAATAATTACATTTAAAAAAATTATTAAAATTAAAATTCCATCAAAATAAAATTAAAATTAAATCAAAATTAAATCAAAATTAATGCATAGCTCAGAAAGTATCTGTAATATTCTGAACAGGGTTAGTTTTCAGTGACAAGCCCAAATATCAGACTTGTTTCAAAATTGATATATATTATCAATTTTATAATAAATGTTCTTTGTTAAAAAACGAATCGAAATCACAAGAACACAATTTAGTTGGGCAACATAGTTATACTAGAATTCCTATTTTGGTTTTTCAAGATTTTTGAAAAATTGGCCGATGGACATTTTCGATTGAATATTTTCACAACTTTTTATTTGTATTTGATTGGAATATTCATAACTCATTTACAGGTTCCAGTTTACATCAAAGTCAAAGTCAATTTTATTTGTGTAACATAGGTAGTAAATACAGTTCTTAAATTATTACATACCATGACTTCATTAAAATTTTGGCCCTGAAAAATTCAATTTTCAAATAAAATGCAATGTTGTTTTGACCTTTCCGCATGCTTGCGTTTTCGGAGAAACCAATCGTAATTTCTTATGTGTGTTGTATTTATGTCTGGCGCGCAATAATTAAGAGTTAAATCGACGAGCTCGGATGACGTACACCATTCGTACCACGGCCGAACTAGTCGTCAAACCATCCGTCTATATCAATCTACCTCACAAGCCTCCTTGAAGCAGACCTCGATTCAAAAACAACGAAAAAAAAAAACAAACTCGCCATATTTATTTTAAACAATTATTTGCGTAATAATTTCAAATATCGAAGCGAGTGTAAACGCTCCGCAACACCGACTTCATTTATAAATACATAATAAACTTCCTACATGCCAAAATAGACTGGTGTACCGATACAATCTGAGTTACCTACCGATACGCCGAGTACGAAAACCGACTCTATCATTGACTGAAATTGAAAAAATAAACGGAATCATTCGCTAATACGATTTACGATTGTAAATAATTATAATACGCGTAAGCATCGCTCCAAGGTTTTGTATCTGGAGTTCTTTTTGTTAATCATTTATTTAGTGAAGAACACGCAAGTTGTACTGGAACTATAGTACCTGGAACCGGGAACAAATTGACAACCGCTATCGATATACTGCAAACTTTTCGTGCGTCACTGAGAGTTATCGATAGTTTAGCGTTCCATTGCCGATTTTTCATTTCCTTCTTTTTATGTGGTCGAAATAACACCGCGATAGGCTGTGAGATCAGTTTCTACCACGTGTTGCCACGTGTTGGTAGGTACCGTCAACGTGGTAAGTTTGCGTCATTGCGTAGGTTTTTGTATACATTTAATTATTAGAGAAAAGTTACTGGTTTTATTAGGTTCTGTTGCTATGTTCGATGCATTTAAAGACTTTTAGATTGTTGGAAAATATAAGTAACTTTTGTTTAGGCGACTATTATAAACATAGGATATAAGGTAGGCAATTCACAGCCTTTAAGGTTGAAATAGATGAGTTGGTTGCCAAAATTGTTGTGTAAATTTTTATTAATTTTACGATCAGTAAGTTTTCAGGAAAAGTTGTTAATTTACATAAGGCAGACAATTTTAAAGGAAATATCAAAAGTGACCTCGAAATAAAGTTAAGTGGCCATCTTTAAAAAGTAGAAATCCTTGTCCCATAATTTGAACAAAGGCTCCACAAGGCCACTGGCCGATATCCTCAAAGGTCAACTGAAGAGGTTCCCAAATCTGATAGTAACTGATTGGCATGAATGAGGTTACTTTTGTCAACTGAAAAATAATTAGACGACCTTTAAATATGGGTTATACGAGTCTGTTTAGGTGTTCTTTAGGTCTTCGACAGGAAAAAATAGATCTGAGCATTTTCTGCAACGTCTAAAAGAGAAGAACTAAAGTGGATGGATATTTATAGCACATGCAAAAGGGCAGAACAGATAGATTCTACAAAATAGGGCTAGTTACTCAAGTATTCTTGTCAATCATCATTTGCCTAGCTTTTTCCCGCTTGATTTAGGCTAGAAGTAGCTGAACACATGACGAGTAAAACTTTTTTCGTAATCATTAAGATCACGCCTATAATCCCGAAGCGTTCTGGCAGAGGTGTACCTCATAGTACACCCACATTTCGCAAGTTATGTGTAACTCTATTGCTGTCGACCGGGTATAAATTCCAAATTCCATGGCAATTCAGCAATCGTGGCAATTCTCCGCGGCGTGTTACTCTTTTTTAGTTGAAACGAAATACCTATCATCATCTGTCTAGCCTTTTCCCAACTGTGTTGGGGTCGGCTTCCAGTCTAACCGGACGCAGCTGAATACCAGTATTTTACATGGAGCGACTGCCTATCTGACCTCCACAACCCAGTTAATACTGGGTAATACGATACCCTTTGGTAAGACTGGTTGTCAGACTTTCAGGTCACTGACTACCTGTAACGACTGCCAAAGATTTATATATGGCAGCCAGGACTAACAGCTTAACGTGCTTTCCGAATCACGGAGGAAACTCGGTATGTAATGGGCGGTCACCCATCCACAGACCAACCTAGGCAAACGCGGCTTAACCTAAAGATCGACCCGAATGGCAGTTTTTATTAAACCACGAGCTCCTTCACGAAACGAAATACCTAAAATAATGGTAATAAATATATATAGGTATGTAATGTGATTTGAAATATCAACATTAGTGTGCATGCTACACTAATGTTGATATTTCAAAAATTTCATACGAGTATGTAGGTACTCCTACTTTTATTATTGAATGTTTTGCAAATTCGAAAAGCGGACATTGTCGAACTTGAAGTTAGTCTCCTTGCATTTGAACTTTCGACTTGAAACTTGTGTTCAATTTCACGAAAAGTTAGATTTATACGATAAAGTTTTTATTGCTATAAAACATATTGTAGGCCTAAGGCAGAACGGTTTAAGATTAACTTAGATTACATAACAGCACGCCGGTAATCCGTGAAGGATTGGGCAGCGGTGTACCACAAGTAAACTCACATTTCGCCAGTTTTCTTCGTTGGTCTCGAGGCAATGCTGGATAATGCTGAATCTGAATCATTGCTTTATTATGTCAACAATACAGTTTACAGCCACGTTTCAGTCAGCATATCTACACACAGTTAGACTGAACAAGCTAACTATAAATACAAACAGAGAAGTCTGGCCGTGAGGCGGCACAGTCGTATTTCGAGACGGTTCCGATCAATTAAGAAAGAGGGTAGTCGTTGACCCCGCTGTGCAGGTGAAGACTCAGGTACTAAGGTAGCATAGATGGAAAGTGTTGTTTGATGGTATTTTATCGAGAATGAGACCTCGGGCTTGGCAAAATTATGGTGTATGTGATAAACTTACTCAATGTTCTTTTTTAACCATATTTAGAAGTCATCCAAATTGTGTTGTTTAGAAATCTGTAGTTTAAAGAGTAAAGTACCTATCAGAACATCAAAAATTCGTCCACATTGATTGCAGTTCATAGAAAAGTGCCCAGAATTACTGAATATTATTTTCATTTGATCTTAGTAAGTTTTGACGTTATTTCTTTAGAGAAACACTCTATTGACCTTTATATATGAATAATAATAATTACTTTTGTAAATCCATTTTAACAAACATTTCTACAAGTCAACATTTATTTAATAAAATCAAATCAAAAGTCCCTAAAAAAAATTGAGTTAAGCTTTCTAATACACAACTTTGCAACGTATTTTCGCGCTGTAGTTTTACCGCGACATTTTCGCGGCAGCCACTTTATCACCGGATTCAAATCTATTTAAAGTCGCTTGGAAACAGGTAAAAGTCAACTGAACTGGGCTACAAACAGAAAAAAATATTTATCCTGCATTCCAATTGGATCATTGCAGTTATTTTTCCTGTTTTTAGGTGCTACAGTGAAATTAAATTCTGTCATCATTATCTTAAAGAGGTATTTAAGTTTCTAGCTCCAGTTTTGATGCTGGTGGTCTCGACTAAATAATGCTGCTATTCGATATTGACTGGGTGGGTGGTTACAATTAAATATGGGCGATGCATGTGCACGGTAAGTGGTCGATAGTTTACCATGAGGAGCATCGCGGAGCCGTTAATGTGATGTAGACGTCAACTTCAAAATAGCAATTAAAAATTCATCATCGGCTTATGCCTTTCCCAACAATGTTGGGGTCGGCTTCTAACCTACCCACCACCTACCTAACTGAATACCTACCTGTATTTTTTCTGACCTCCACAACTCAGGAACTAGATGCAATTCTTTGGTGGCTGTAGTTTTTAGACTATAGAACTTTTGACAAGCTGTGACGACTTCCAAAGATCTCATCATCAGCCTATAATGTTCTCACTGCAAGGACACAGGTCTCTCTAGGAGAGGGATGGGCTATAATCCACCACGCGGGCCCAGCGTGGTTTGGTAGATGGCTCATATCTTCTACTTATGACATGCCTTTCCGTTTCCTCACGATGTTTTCCTTTACCGTTTTGAGAAGAATTTTTGAAAAGTTTTAAAAGATCTACAAATGCGCAAATATATTTGAGATAGATACAATCATAACTGATACTTAGCTACTGGGTAAGTACTAAACTGTTCGATCGAGCGAGTCGTAGTGACGATAAAACGCTACGACGATAATGTCTCGGCAGTCGGATGGCGGTTCTGTATCATTAGCCAATAGTATGCCCCGTCTTTGATCAGTTCCCTTCTTGTTTTATGTTGTTTTATATTATTTGCCCTTGGTGTTTTTATTATATCAATGCCAAAAGGAAACGAATGCAGTAGCATGTTGTTTTTAATGCAATGTCAAGGTTCGAAATTAAATTAAGCTATTTACTTTTTTTTTCAAACATGACGTATGTTTGAAAAAAAAAGTAAGATCGAGTTATCGGGAAGACGCCTTTGTCCAGCAATGGGAAGTTGATAAATAAATCTTATATTTCTCGAAGGTAGAGATGAAGGTATCTGTTACCGTTCGAACCCAATTTCAGGCCAAACTAGTTCGTCCTAGGCCAAACTAGGACTCACCACAAAATAACGATCATAGATCAAACCGTTTAAATGGGTTAGGTTAGAACTGTGACCAATCACAATGCTACATCCGGGTTGGGTGCAGTGTAGGTAATTGCTATGTTTGGGTTCCTGACACGATAAAACGGTTTGGCCTAGGACAAACTAGGTTAGTTATTTTTCCTTAAAATACTAGTAACTCTCTGAAATTGATGTCTACATGTTTTCCTGAGACAGGACCACCTGCAATGCTGCCCACCCATTGCAGGAATGTCTAAATAAACGTCTAAGTTTACTTTCCTCACAGTTTGTATTTTTTCCAAGCGAACCGGCCAATAAAACAAGAGTTTACAACGGTTGCGCACGCGCCGGTATAACTCGCAGTTTATTGATGTTGAATAAAAATATAGACATGCTACTGTATGGTTTCGTAAAAGAGAATGTTTTATAGCTTTAGATATTATAGATGCACTCTAGTTTGCCTAGTTTTGATTAGTACGAGAAATAGTGAAATGTGAGGTACTTAAGTATACTGCGGTCCCCGAAACAAAGGGCTAAGAAGGAACATGGGTGGTTTTTAGTCAGTAGAAGTCTGAAACTCCTTTCCGTTACGCCCAGAGTGGGAAAAGTAATTTGATGATTTCCCACCCTTCAAAAAAAAAAATTGACAAGTTTTTCGGTCAGATAAGCAGTCGCTCCATCTAAGATACTGGTATTCAGGTGCGTCCGGTTAGACTGGAAACCGACCCCAACATAGTTGGGAAAAGGCTAGGCAAATTTAAATTACATGTATTTCATTTGTACTGAAATAATCTTCCACTTTAGCTACTCACTCAGTTCTGACTACTAAGTAACACCAGATAAGTACATAATGCGGACATTAATCACTGCTTCTTTAAATACAATAGGTATCTAGCTACGGCTAACCGTTTAAATAGATCATCTACACAAAGTCTGAAACAACGAACTGCACAAAGTTGACACTAATTCATTCCGCAAATACGTTTCTGAGAAACGGTGATTTGCAACCAGGTACCATCAACAACGGGCACTTTTAACTACGAAAACGGTTCTTATTGGTACGCAATACAGACACAGTTAAATGTCAAATAGTTAGTATGGTTGAGTGTACTTTGTCACACGTGTTGCGTTCAAATAAATAGGTGGTGCAGTGAAGTACGTCGGAGCAAACGCAGCATGATTTATGTTGTCTGCAACACACCTTTTTATTGGTTGAAACCTTTTTGTTGCTAGCCTGTGACGGTGAAGGATGGGGTTTGAAAATGGAAGAGGAACATGTGTATTGGATGATCGTATTCCCATCTTGAGCAGCGCCGGCCCCGACTTACGAACAGTAATACGTGGGTTCGAACCCAGGCAGGCGCAAAACGGTGAAAGAAAACATCGTGAGGAAACCGACTTGTCTTAGAACCTAAAAAATCGAAGACATGTGACTTCTACCAACCCGCACTGGGCCCGCGTGATGAATTATAGCCCATCCCTCTCCTAGAGAGGAGGCCTCAGTCCCTGCAGTGGGAACATTATAGGCTGCTGATGATGATAATTCCCATCTTTGTTTCGTGGGACATTTTAGAGATTACTGCAGTAACGACGATGAGATAGTCTAAATTGTGAGTTTGGTAAATCTGTCAAATAAATCTAGTTGCAAGTCATTGTAATAAATAATAAATGTAGAATACCGTCTAGGTGCAAAGAGTGAATAAATCTGATCGGATTTTCCAAGGAATTTGGTGATCAGCGATTTCTATATGACTGTATTGCCTCATTATGTGCACCTTTTTGTCGAAGTTTTACAAGTGCCCATGTAGACCTATGTGAAATAAAATATTTTGATTTTGATTAACAAAACAATACAATCGTTTTGCCCGTACGGATGAGGAGAGGGCTCTTAAACACCCACATGACCTGACCATGTCTATAATAAACAAGATCCTTCTTGTTTCATTTAATAGGGGGGAGGGAGATAAATTAACCGGGAAAATGCATGTTGATTAGCCAATAGGAAGCACCATTTTGAAACTGTTTGTCAAGAACATGTTTTTGGATAGATACCTGTACTACGATTACATAGGAGATAAATAACATGCTCTAAGACTTTTTGGGAGATACCAACGAAATGAGTTTTGTCAGGTAGTGTTAAGGTCTGAACGTGGAATTGTAAATGCAAAAGCAATCCCGTTGAAAAATTGCAAGCATATTTCGTGAGCATAACGAGAAAATAAGATTTTATTTTACGTGCATCTACAATACTTAGGTACTAAAATTATTTCATGAGAATGTGTTAAACTTTATATTGTCGCATGCCGTCTATTTGCCAAACAGATAATTATTTCTTGTGCATCCGTGAAATAGGCGAAAAGCATTGGCAAGTGTCAAAAGGAGATAAAAGAAAGATTTAAGAGGAACTCAAAAATAGCTCCATTTTATTAGCTCAGAAACATAATATTCCTGACAAATATCTAACAACTGCAGCATTTACAAATAAATCATTTGTTACAACCATTTTTCCTTGTTATGGCACCCATAACATTTTCAACAGACCTATGACCGTTTGGTGTCTGTCGTCAAACCATCGAGCCATCAACCGGCCGCCATTATTCGCTAATGAGTGACAGAGAAAAGCGCGGGAAAGCAGTGGACGCAAAGATAACGCACATTCTGCCTTGTATCGATATGCTATAAATGTTTATTTCGGTTCGTTAAATAACTTGGGCATGATTTAATGTTTTCATTTTTTGTATCTTTTAGTTTGTTGGTAAATTATTTATTTGATCTGGGGCTGCGGGTTGTTCGTAAGAGATACCGCGGCCTCGACATGAAGGGCTAAGAAGAAACATGGGTGGTTTTTAGTCAGTAGAAGTCTGACACTCCCTTTCGCTCTGCCCAAGAGCGGGAGGGGTTATTTGATGATTTTCCACCCACCATAAAAAAAAAGTTTAAAATATTGCAGCTATATCTATGTATTCGGCTATAACTTTGTTAGCATGATATTGATTTAATATTTCTGTTGGCTGCGCTAATTACCAAAATTAAAAGCTATATGCCTTGTGAAAAACGATTGCATTAACCTAAAAATGGTATTTATTGGAATAGATACATCATCGTCATTTAAATCTCCTAAATAAAAACATTATGAACATCAAACTAAATAAATATGTCTCAATGAAGACATAAACCCAGCCCACACAAAACATATTACATCTCCACTAGAAGCCATACAACATCTCAAGCACGAATATTTCATTAAAATATCATCCAGCACCTAAACATTATCCGCTTTGCACGCTGCGTGTTCCACGGTAGGTATAATTAATTTAAAAAGCATGGTCTCGATTAGCCACTGTTTAATGTAGGAGGTACATTGTAATTCGCCGAGCAGACCGCTCCCGACGATATTGGGTCAACATTGTCCAAACGCCTGGTACGATGAACTATGAGCATTATCGAGGAACGTTTCGCAACTTGTCGTAAATCACCACACGGGAGGTTTGATCCAAAACGGAACAGTTCTACTGAATTGGATTCTAAAAAAAGTGCAGACTTGACTTGTGAGAATAAAAAGTTGCAGAATTAGGTTGGGGAGTTGAGAAAAAATAATGCAAGCAGTTTCCTTTTTCGAACTTTGATAGAATGGTTTGAGATTGTAATTGTTTTGTTAAAAAGTTAACTTTTCTGTTTAAATTATTTGAATGTTTGTGTTAATTAAATAGTAGTATAAATGTGATTTGTTTACTGTAGAAAAAGTGAAGTTTGCTAAGTTTTCAGGCTACTGATGAATTATGAAAAGAAAACTCGGTTAAAAGTCCAGGTACAAACAGAAAAATATTAAACATGTCATTTTTTGTTTTAGATAAACAAAACTGTTAGTGTAGAAAACTTTCATGAAGTGAAAAGCTCTGTTTTCACTCGTGTTTATAAAACAGTTTATTAGAACAATATTAGTTTTCAGAATATGTTTGTTCGTACTGAAATGTGGAGTATGTAGTTTAATTTCTCACCGCGCTGTTATTACGAAACTGGAATGTAAACAAATACTAACTAACACCTTGATTAGTTGCAAAACTACCAACAGAGCGTCGGCACTGCATTGTGAGAGCTAATTACTAGTAGTACTCTAATTACCGGCTCATTTGCACGAATCACTTGCGTATACAACTGTTACATACACCATAGGAAACTTTCACATACCTATTGCTTACGTACAGGTAACCGAATTAAACAAATTCGTCTCTCACAAGACAACCAGAAGTATCGTCATAGCAAAATAGCGGGCGACTCACGTGTCGATATAGAACATACAACGGATCCAGGTTGCGATCGCCCACAGTTTTCAGACACACAATTTTAATGCATGCTTTTTATTTTGTCATTAACCTTCGGGGTGCTCCGGTTTCGAATCGGCAACGTTTTATTTTTGAAACACGGTTACGTTGCGGTGATTAGCGGCTCGTCCACGCGTGCACCGCGCACGCACTGGGCACGCACTGGGCACGCACGCACGCGTCGGGGGCCCACACTGCACCGCCGCACCACACCGAGCGAAAAACTTCCAAAATTCGAAAGAAAAAAAGTTCGCGTTCCGTTTCTAAAAGTTGCGTTGTGCGGTCGTGGCGGCGCGCGGGGCAGGCGCGGGCGGCGCGCACAGACGTTCGCGGCGACTGGCTCGCCTCGCTGAAAAAGCTCCTTACGTTAAATACATACAGGGCGATGTGCATTCTATTTATAAACTTAAGTTGGGCGTGCGGCACGCGCGTGCAGCGCCCGCCACTGCCTACATTAACATCATAATATTTGAAGTTATTAGGTCAGCTGATGAAACGTGTTGCGGCACCCCGGCGCGCTCGCGCACTGCAATCACGTTAATTAGCAGCACCTCTGTGCCGGGACCGGCCCGTCACCCGGCCACCAGGCCTGCCGCGCCGTGCCGGTGCCGCGTGCCACCGTGCGGTGCATCACATGCTAAACAGATCGAACGCTAAGTAGGTATAATAGTTACACATTGGAAGGGCTCCAACAATAATAGAGATGTGTTACGTTTATGATGATCGTGAGAACCGTTTTCCCGCGCTCCCGCCCGCACCCGCGTCCGTTTTATATTTTATTTTATTTACTAAAATAACATCTT
This sequence comes from Diarsia brunnea, assembly GCA_949774965.1. Lineage (NCBI taxonomy): Eukaryota > Metazoa > Arthropoda > Insecta > Lepidoptera > Noctuidae > Diarsia > Diarsia brunnea. The sequence goes on along the minus strand of OX458998.1, from coordinate 1,475,413 downwards.
TAGTTACAGTGCAAACTATAAAAACGGCAATAAATATTGAGTTCGACATTTGAATTTATTATCGTAAAACAAAATGGCTTCATATTTTAGTGATGGTTTTTCGAAAGCTTTTTGCGTCAACGCCTCGACTGCAGTCGTAAGTTGTCAAGTGCGTACGGTTGACACGCCCGCCGTTCGCGGGACGACGACGTGACGTGAGGTGACGCTACCGTGACGAATATAATTTACAAACTTGACGGGGCTGACAGGACAGTTTGTTACACCGTGTAACGTGTTGTTGGGGAACACGTTCACACGAACACAAGTCGTAGGAATCAAATAGTGATCGTGCGTGACACGACGCGGATAAATCTTTGAAGTTTGGGCGGACATAAACATCTCAGCGCTTAGAACAACTAAATTGGACGTGTTGAAATGTTCCTCCATATTTCTTGTTCTTATAAAAAATAGGCGTTTAATGTAATAATTTATTATATTTATGGGTACCGTGTGAATGAGTTGAGAAGTTTATTTTTTAGCGTCAAACTGTCATGCACTTATTTTTATTTTGGCAATATTTTATATCACTAATGTTGACTAACTAGCAGGACTGTCACACGCGTATCTTATAGCCAAGAAATTTGACATAACGAGGAAATAAATACGTGATATTATATCCTAGAAATAATTGGACCTGTATGATGTTCAGTGATAAAAATATTAATTAATTACGTAAACAGTAGACAGGTTAACAAACTTGAAGATTTCAGTGACTTCTGAAAACTTATTGCAATAAATAATATGTTAAATATGAACGCAGAGTGTAATGATCATAAACTGAAACTGAAGTGAGCAAACGAATATTTCATTGGCGCCATAAATCAGATAACATATTTTCTTTTGTTCGTTTTTATTTCCGTTCATAACATATTTCATATACATATTTTAATCTCATTATAGAATGGATCATTGTAGGAATTACTTGGTGGAGGTCAAATGGGCAGTCGCTCCATGAAAAATACTGGTATCCGGTTAGACTGGAAGCTGACCCCAACGGGGTTGGGAAAAGGTTAGGCCGATGATAATGATTACACATGGATCATTGGAGTCCCTCAAAGGATTCTGATTTGAACCGCAACTTTAGGGCATCTTTGACGCACACATATATCAGCTTTATTTTATGAGTATGTAAGTAATACATTATTTGTTTTCATTTGTTGTTATAGAAAATGTTTTTCAATACACTTCCTCGAAAACTAGCTCTAATTGCACTATGATTAGGTTCGACATGCAACATATTTCGCACGCGTGCGGTAATCTTATTTTTCCGCAACCAAGGGCGGAAAATAAAATTACCACAGATAACTATACCTTATATTATGTCCAAATCGATTAAAACATAGGAAATTTAAAAAAAAAATCACCACCGACTAGAGTCGGCGGTGTTTTTTTTTTAAATTCGTCATTTTGATTTGCGTCTTTACTATTTTTTGATTATTAAATTGTGTTCGTAAAAAGAATACTGTAAATAAACATGATTATTTTAAACAATTATTTGTGTTCTTAATTAAAAAATATTTGAATTTTATATTTTTCCTATGAGGCTGTTTAGCGGCTTCGCTTCTTTTCCAATCTGGCGAAATCGAAACCGCGGAAAAAAATCAAATGAAATTATGGTCTCCTAAAAATTGAAGACAAAAATACTTAAAAAGTATCGTTATTAGTTAATTTCTTTGAAAGTGTATTGAAAAACGTCGTTTGATACACGTGGGAATTTGTTATTGCATTTCTCGACCCCATGAACACAATCAATCCGCCTCGAATGCAATATCAAACTTTCCACACTTGTATCAAAATGTACTATTGTCTGTTCAGTTTGTGATAAAAAAGTGTATTTCCTTATTTCTTTTTTCAATAGTCGAAGGTGGAATCAAACACATTATAGGGGAAGCGGTCATGAATATGTAAGTTCTACGATGTTTTCAGTCGTCTTGAGCATTTTGATTGCAAATGTGTTGAATGTTTCTATTGATCAGCGTAGGTGCTAAAACTTAAATGGAAGTTGTTTGTATACATGGGTGTTTGGCCTTAACATTTTAAGTAACACTACGACCTATACAGGGTGTAAATCAACACATCACACAGCCGTCAACTAAGCATTATGTACATCAAACTAAGTACCCCTACGCAAAAAAATTTGCTGAGAAACGACATTTTTTTTTTGGTCAAAAATCACATTTTAAGGTAAAACTCAATGTAGCACTGTTAAAACATTGTGCTAGTGGATGCTTTTGAATAGTAAACGGGTAATGGAGGTAATTTAAGTAAAGTTATAACCTGAAAAACTAGTATTTACAAAAACAGTATGGTCTAAAACAAAAAAATGATAGCATTGGTGGGGAGAACAAGTGCCCTTTTTTTTTTTCGCGGGTGGAAGATTGGGCAGAGCGAAAGGGAGTGTCAGACTTCTACTGACAAAAAACCACCCATGTTCCTTCTTAGACCTTTACGTTGAGCCCGCGGTATCTCTTGCGAACAACCCGCAGCTCAGAACAAGTGCCCTTCGGTTGCGTTAAGGGTACTTTTACACCCTATATATGTATAGATTAGACTGAAGTCTTAACAGACACATGAAAGTAGCTGTATTTCAAAGTAGCTCATAAACACTGAAGATGCTACACGACTACAAAACAGCTACGTAAAGGCCATGCAAATATTTTTTTGGCCTTTGTCAAACCAGCGACCCATAGCGGAAAAGTTACTCCACTGTCAACATCTGCGTAGCCTATTCCAAACTATGTGGGGTCCGCTTCCATTCTAACCAGATGCAGCTGAATACCAGTATTTTTTATGGAGTGACCGTCTGCTGGGTAACATGGTACCTCTTGTTAAGACTGATTGGCAGACTTTCGAGCCACTGATTGGCTGTAACGCCTGTAAAAGATTACAAATAAGGTAGCCGGCACCAACAGCTTAACGTGCTTTCCGTGGCACGGAAGAAACTCGGTATGTAATGTGTGGTCATCCATCATTGTTATTATTTCGCCACGAACTTTACAAAAGTTACTCCAAGTTACTCGTCTAAATTACGCCCAGTTTACAGTCTTCCATGATAAAGTAAACAAAATCCCAAGTTGTTAGTATGACGTAAGTATTGCAATTTCGCTAACTCGACACGTGCTGGAGTGTAAGCACTAAAACTTTAAGCTGTTTCGCTTTTCGAGCATAATAAGGTGTTGTACCAGTTTTAGTTTATGCAAATCCGAAGTTCGCAGGTGTTATGTAGTAAGATGGAGTATTTTTCATCGTGTTTTGGAATTTAAAGGAAAAATTGCGGTTCTTGCGAAAACAGAAGTACTTAAGTGCCGCATTAATTATATTATTTACTAGCTGATGCCCGCGGCTACGCCCGCGTGGATGTCGGTCAAAATATATATTAAAACCTTCTTCGATAACTACTCTATCTATCAGTGAAAACAGCATGAAAAGCGGTGCAGCAGTTTTTTAAGAAATTATGCCACCCATGGGTCTCTGGCTTAGGTTTAGGTACTTTGGGAAGACGGGTACCCATTAGTACACCTTAATTTCACCAGTTATATTTAAACCCCATGTAATAGAGGGTGACCCTACCCGTCGGGGCTGCGGGTTGTTCGAAAGAGATACCGCGGCCCCGGACACAAAGGGCTTAGAAGAAACATGGGTGGTTTTTAGTCAGTAGAAGTCTGGCACTCCCGCCTTGATGTTTCAAACCCTCCAAAAAAAGAAAAAAAACATGCCGGTGTCTATTCTTACCTTTGTTAACAACACAAATCCTACTTTGCTGCATAACAAAGTTTTTAGTGGACTTTCCAACCTTCCAAATATTTCTGTTTACGGGAACTGAACACGTTTCTTTTGGGAAAGAAAACTTTAGCAGCCCGTGGCCTATTATTTCCGGTTGATGGCAATAAGTTAGGATATCAAATGGCATTATATCCACAACTCGTATGCACATCATCATCAGCCTATCATATTCCCACTGCAGGGACTCAGAGGCCTCCTCTCTAGGAGTTATAAGCTATAATCCACCACACGGTTTTACACACGAATTGCTGGTTTGCAGATGTTTCCTTCACCGTTTTAAGAGTACGTACTCGTATGCACATCAGACAATAATTAAGTCAAATCCTACGCGTGGGACTTAAACATACGAAATATGGATGGCTACACCTTTTTTTTTTTGGGGCGTGGGAAATAATCAAATAAGCCCTCCCGCTCTTGGGCAGAGCGGTAGGGAGTGTCAGACTTCTACTGACTAAAAACCACCCATGTTCCTTCTTAGCCCTTCATGTTGAGGCCGCGGTATCTCTTGCGAACAACCTGCAGCCGCGACAGGGTACCCCTCAGCCTACAGCCACGATGTTATGTTATATTATAATACGCGTTTAGTGCCAAACTCTATGGCCTCGTAAAACCAACGGTTTCTATTACACTGTTACTGGACGCGCAGTAATTACTGTTGCGCTCGACAGATGGCGTTGACGCACTATCCCGTGACACTTTGATAGGCAACCCGGTTGCTGAATGATGTGAGTTTAGTTACTGCGTTCAAAGTGGTATGGATCTCCATCCATTATGTTTTACACACGGTGACAAATCTATACATGTCCAGTATAAACTAACCTTGACGTGTATGAGCTTCTCGTGTTATGAGACATCAGCTTAATTTGGTTTTGTATAGCTTGGTCACTGACTAACTGTCACGACTGCCAAAGATCTATATATGGCAGCCAGGACCAACAGCTTAACGTGCTTTCCGAGGCACGGAGGAAACTCGGTATGTAATGGGCGGTCACCCATCCACCGACCAACCTAGGCAAGCGCGGCTTAACCTAAAGATCCGAATGGCAGTTATTATATATCCGTGGTTACTACTGAGAAATTCCTGATGGACCGAAAATATGAATAATTATTCAGTTCGGTATATTTATCATTTCCTAGAGTTGTATCTGGAACACACATTGCACTAATAAGAAATAATCTAATTAGCTGAACTTTTGATGCTATTCTTGATTGCTTTGCTTACAAATTGCAGCAACCTCACAAAAATAACATTATAAAAACTGGGATTTAATGTGTTTTTATTTGTTTTCTTCAATTGACGGGCTATTTATGTTACCTTGGGCAGTCCCTAAATTGTAAACACGTTGAGTTTATTTTCAAAATAAATACCTGTTCCGACATTTTATTGGACTGGTTACGTCAATTATATTAACGTAAAATATACACGGGGTGAAGTATTTTGGAATTCTAACAACAGTCTTTAAATACAGGGTGTTAAGGACAGCCTATGAATTCAGTATAATTATCAAACTCATCTTAATCATCATCTGTCTAGCCTTTTCCCAACAAGGTTAGGGTCGGCTTCCAGTCTAACCAGATGCAGCTGAATACCAGTATTTTACATGGAACGACTGCCTATCTAACCGCCACAACCCAGTTGAAACTAGGTAATACGAAACACTTTGGTAAGGCTGGTTGTCAGACTTTCAGGTCACTGAGTACCTGAAACGACTGCCAAAGATCTATATATGGCAGCCGAGATCGACAGCTTAACGTGCTTTTCGAGGCACGGAGGAAACTCAGTATGTAACGGGTGGTCACCCATCCACAGACCAACCTTGTCATATTATACTCATATTAGTAATAACATAGTTTATAAACGTTATGAGAGTCCATTGTTTATTTTATTTCCTCATACGCAATGTATCGTTACCGTGGCCAAACGCACGTAGCGAACGTCAAGCGCTGCGTAGAGTCTTTTCATTTTAATTTATTTCTAGTACAAAAATTATAAAAGTAATAAATGGTTGCAGGAATAGGTATTGAATAAACCCAAGAGCATAATATGATATTCTTAGAGTACTATCTACCTAAATGAAAAAGAACGATTCACCGAACTAAATTTGTTTTATTACAAAATCAACACTGAAATTAGTAGAAGAGTCAAGAAAATGTAAATGAAGGATGTTTCATCAGAGCTACTAGAGAGCTACGGCGACTGAGTGCGACCCACTTGCGCAGGTGAGCACTAAACATGTAAAGATGGACACTACGATGTCACTACGATGTCAAATTGTAACACACGCGCAAGAGACAAGCGAGCGGCGATGTAATGATCGTGCGGTTCGTGTGAACGGGACAATTTTTTAGATAATGACATCAAACTCAAACTCAAAGCATTTATTTCAGTTAGACCTTTGAATAAACAAAACAATGCACTTTGGGATGTCAAAAAAAGTGAGATAAAGTCACAGTCGCTAGAGATAGGTAGGAAGGTATCAGTGACGTAGCGTGCCTTGGTTGGGGCCCGTTTAAAATGTTTGTTTGGGGGTCCTGAATGAAGGGTAAAAATTTGAAATTAAAAAAAATATTTATTCATCATAATTATCTATCGGTCACTTTGAAATGTCACTTCAAATGAAATATACACTCTCCTTGCCTTGTTTTCGGCAAACTTATTTATTAAATCATTTAGAGTTTTTTTTTATCATCAAATAACCCCTCTCGCTCTTGGGCAGAGCGAAAGGGAGTGTCAGCCTTCTACTGACTCAAAACCACCCATGTTCCTTCTTAGCCCTTCATGTCGAGGCCGCAGTATCTCTTGCGAACAACCCGCAGCCCCGACGGGAATCATTTAGAGCTGACGATTTCTTTAGAACGCACGCCCGGGGGCGATGCCGATGCGATGCGGGGGCTACGCCCCTAAAAGGTATTGTAGTTGTCCATTTCAAAGCTTAGACCTTTATGGAGAAGAATAGGAAGGACATGGATACTCTTTAAAATTAAAAATATTGTTAAGTACAATCGAAAATGTCGACTTCCACGAAATGCTTTGTTGCGTTTCGTATATTGCTCGGCCGTGTTAGTTTACAGTTCCTTAGTTAGCTAACAAGGTAGCTAAAGAAAACGTGGTAATACCACACCACTATTACGTTTCTTATCATAGGCAGGATATTAACTAAGATAAAGTCCGAACTTACAGGCGTGAAGTAAAAGATTTTTATCACCAAATGCTACTGTTGGCCCAAATAACTTTTTACACATCATTTTATATGAGTGGTTTCTATTGTAAGTTTTGTATGTAACTATTTGTAAGAAATTTTTTATAACATTTTTCCAAATACTCCATCGCCTCTCTCTTATGCCTTGTACTGTACGTACAGACGTCAAGACAAGTGGCACGTGCGCGGACACTAAACGCGAGTAGGTACGTAAGTACCGACGGGACAGCGTCATGAACGTCACATCGCAACAGACGTTAACACACTTACCGATTTACATACGAATCGCTGCTTATTGGGTCTGTCCGTCTGTTAGGGCACACGGTATTGTAAAAAATTTACTGCAGCGTTCGGGCTGGCTAGAAAAAGAGCGTTTTTTGACAATGAATCTATTTGTGTGATCTTCACATCAGAGGGGCAATAAACACAATCAGTTTAATTATTTGAAAGTAATGAATAAAATGTTATAATAGGTGTAGCAAGAATTTTTAATTTTACAATGAAGTATAACGTTACCCTGATTGAGTAATAATTGCTATGTAAAATGGAAACTGTTGGACGAGGATTTATTCCGAAGTCATAAACTCTTTTGATACAAATATACACTATGTACTCTTTATAAGTAAAGACTGTCATGTCACTTTATAACAACTGTGGTAACTAGGCTAGAAAATAGTCGATTACATTTTTACGTGTTTCATATAAAACCAATCTTTTATTCACATCTCAACAGGTTATGGGCCCAGGTGCGTAAAAAACGACCTATATAATTAAGTGCTACGGTGAATAAAAGTATGGGTAGGCAGCGATAAAATTAAATCGAAAATAAATTGTGAAAAAGTTGAAGAAACTTACGTCATGGCTGCGACTATAAAAATTAATCCACTCACTGGGGAAAATTATGATACTTGGAAGATTCAGATGCGTGCGATTCTGAAGAAGAACGATTTGTGGGAATATGTATCTGGGATAATACCATGCCCGCCTCGCTCCGATCCAAAATATTCCGAATGGATCAAAATGGATGGTAAAGCTGAATCGGACATTTTATTAGCTATCAATCCAAGCGAATTAAGTTCTTTGGATGGCTTAGAAAGCTCAAAAGCTCTATGGGACAAGTTGTTGTCGATGTATCAGTCGAGTGGACCTGCGAGAAAAGCCTCGTTATTGAAGAAGCTGGTTTTAACACGTATGCAGGAAGAAGATGACCTTCGGAAGCACATCTCGGATTTCTTCGATGCCGTAAAGAAATTGAAGGAAATCGGTTTGGTAGTCATAGACGAACTACTGGCCATTTTACTGTTGTACAGTTTGCCAGACTCCTTTGGCATGTTCCGAACAGCAATGGAATCGCGGGACGAATTACCTACAACAGAAGTGTTAAAGGTAAAGATCCTCGAAGACTACGAAGGTCGCAAATCGCAAGTGGTGGACCAGGGAGCTATGCTTGTCAGACGCGCCAAAACAAATGCCTATCAGACAAAGTCAAATGACGATCAAGGCTCTAAAAGGACGATAGATTGTTATCGTTGTGGTCGTCGTGGGCATTTTGCAAGAGAGTGCAAAATGAAGAATATTTACAAGGGAAAACAAAGTCCACAAAAATTGGATCGATCAGATCGTAATTGTGATCAAGCACAAACATCGAAGGTGTTGATGTCGATGAGAACCACTGAAGAAGTGATGTTGAGTGCACAAGGAAATAATATATGGTGCATTGATAGTGGTTGCACGGGACACATGTGCAACGAAAAGAGTATCATAAAAGAATTCAAGAACATGGACTCTGAGCTGAACTTGGCTAATTATGGGAAAACCAATATTAGTGGAACCGGGAAGGTAAATATTTCAGTAGATACAGGCAGTGAAATTCAGAGCATAAACATTGAAAAGGTGTTCTATGTATCAGATCTACGAACTAACCTCCTTTCAGTGGCGAAACTGACTGATGATGGATACGAAGTTAATTTTAGAAAGAAGGATGCTGTTGTCATAAAAGACAATAAAGTGCTTATGCGTGCCGATCGTATAGGAAATCTATATCACGTACGTATGAATGAAAATGATGTTAATAATGTTGAAGTCAAGAAACCCATAGATATATGGCATGAACGTCTGGGGCACTTGAACGAACGTGACTTAAAGGCCATGGCGAAAAGCGGGCTTGTTCACGGAATGAACCTGGATGGTGGAGACATGTCGGAGTGCGCGATATGTAGCAGCGAGAAGCAGACCTGCAAACCATTTCCAAAGGGTAATGCAGATCGTACCAGCGAATTATTGGAAATAGTACATACAGATGTATGTGGCCCCATGAGACATGAATCATTTTCAGGTAAGAGATATTTCGTTACGTTCATAGACGATAAATCTCGATGGTGCGAAGTTTATTTTGTACGTAATAAGAATGACGTGCTGAATGTATTCAAGGATTACAAAGCTGAGGTGGAAAACTTCACAGGGAAGAAAATTAAGTCTTTGCAATCAGATAACGGGCGAGAATATATAAACAAAGAATTTGAAAACTTTCTGAAGAAGAATGGTATCGTTAGAAGGTTGTCGGCTCCATATACACCGCAACAGAACGGGGTAGCGGAGAGGAAAAACAGGACGCTAATCGAAATGGCACGTTGCATGATGCGACAAGCCGGAAGTCCTCCTATATTTTGGGCAGAAGCAGTAAACACTGCGAATTACATTCGGAATCGATGTCCGACTGTGGCTTTGAAAGGTGAGATACCTTTCACTGTATGGAAAGGAAAGAAGCCTACTGTTTTATATATGCAAGTTTTTGGATCTAAGGTGTATTATAAAAACAAAGGCGCGAATAAAGTCAAAGGGAAGTTTGACTCAGTTTCTGAAGAAGGAATTTTCTTGGGATATGACATGCAATCCAAAGCATATCGGATTCAAAATCCAAGAACAAGAAAAATTGTTGTGACTCGCGATGTAAATTTTATGAATGAAAAGGTATTCGGGCATGAAGACTATAAAGATATACTTGATGAAGAAGAGAGTATTGATGAGAAGAATGTGACAGTTCAGTTAAATATGCCTGAAGTCAGTCATAAAGATAGAGAAGAGCACAGAGCTCCTCTGAGTGATTCTAGTAGAACATCACTAGAAAGACTCGAAAGTGATCAAGAACCTGATGAACATGTAAATATTCGGAGAAATGATTTAGTCCCATTAGTTAAAAGAGGACGGGGAAGACCAAAATTGATTAGAACAGGTTCGGTGGGAAGACCACGAAAAGTATACACGCTAGCCAATGATAGGGCGGACAGCGGAACTGACTCTGAGTATGAAGATACTCATGAACAGTTGATAGCGGGAATAGCAACTGCTGACCCCATGACATGGAGTGAAGTTGAAAAAACTAACGATGTAAACGGATGGCGGAGTGCCTTAGAAGATGAGTATTTGGCACAGATTAAGAATGGCACATGGGAAATTGTACCGCGGCCATCTAAACGAAAAGTGATTGGGAGCAGATTTGTTTTTCGTACTAAAACTACGGGGAAGAAAGTACGACTCGTGGCAAAAGGATGTTCTCAACGGCCAGGGGAGGATTTCCACGAAACCTCGTCGCCGGTCGTGAGATCGTCATCGGTAAGGATTATTGCTGCAATATCGGCGGAGTTGGGTTTAGAGATCCATCAAATGGACGTTGTGACCGCTTACCTAAATGGATCACTAGATGAGGAGGTATTCATGGGAGTACCAGATAAGCTAAGCGATGTGTTAGAGAAAATACTCGCAAACCAAAAGATTGGTTCAAAGAAGAACGTCGTTAGAGACAAGAAAGTACTTCAAACGGCTTTACGCTGGAACAAAGCATTGCGTGAATGTGAAAATAGTGTATGTATGTTGAAGAAGTCTTTGTATGGTTTGCGTCAGTCAGGACTGCAGTGGCATAAGGAATTGGTGAGTAAGTTGACGAATATTGGTTTTGCAGCTTTGCCACAAGATCCGTGTATGTTTTTTGCACGAAAAGGTGAGAAAATGATGTTGATTGCTATTTATGTCGACGATATTATTCTAGCTACGAATGATATTGCGTGGTTGTGTGACGTTAAAAAGCAGTTATCGAGCGCATTTGAGATGAAAGATATGGGAAAAATTAATGTTTGTTTGGGCATTGAATTCACTCGTGATGCAGAAGATAGAGTGTACATGAACCAAAGCATGTATTTAAATAAGATTTTAGAACGCTTTGGAATGTCTGAGTGTAAGCCTGCACGGACTCCTATCGATGTAAGTGTAAAGTTACAAAAACCTGAGTGTGTTAATGAGGATGTTATGAGTACGCATCCATACCAAAGCTTGATAGGTGCCTTAATGTATCTGGCTGTGTCGACAAGACCAGATATAGCGTATGCTGTAAATTATTTAAGTCAATTTAATAATAATTACGGAATTGAACATTGGAGGGCGGCAAAACACGTATTGAGATACTTAAAAGGCACATCAAATTTTGGCTTAGTCTATGAGAGGACAGGCAAACCGTTGTATGGTGTGGTTGATGCTGATTGGGGATCAAACGCAATCGACCGTAAGTCTTATTCTGGTTTTGCATTTATTTTAGCAGGTGCTCCTATAAACTGGGAGGCACGAAAGCAACGGTCTATAGCTTTGTCTAGTACCGAAGCAGAATATATGGCACTTTCGGAAGCTACCAAAGAAGCTATTTATCTGCGTGATATGTTGATTAATGTTGGTGTTAAGTGTGAATGTGTGACATTATTCGACGACAGTCAGAGTGCAATTAAGCTTGCTCAGAGCAGGTGCTATCACGCACGAACGAAACATATTGATGTAAGACACCACTTTATTCGAGATATGTTGGAACGAAGCGTGATTGATCTGAAGTATATGAGTACAGATAAAATGCCAGCTGATGTTTTGACCAAGGGTTTGAATGGACCGAAACATCAAAAATGCTTGCGTGGCTTAGGCATCATAACAGAACAGCATGATCGTGATGATGCGTGAAAGAAGCTTATGACTTCGAGGGGAGGTGTTGGACGAGGATTTATTCCGAAGTCATAAACTCTTTTGATACAAATATACACTATGTACTCTTTATAAGTAAAGACTGTCATGTCACTTTATAACAACTGTGGTAACTAGGCTAGAAAATAGTCGATTACATTTTTACGTGTTTCATATAAAACCAATCTTTTATTCACATCTCAACAGAAACTGACAGCATTTTGTGTTTAATTTTTTGGTCCAATCCACCCTAAATTATAAATTAATTACAGCAGAAAGTGTACTCTGTCCCCCCCCTAATTCTTGTATGACAAGGCTGACAACAGACAATATATTTGTCTTAATTGATATTTCACAGTGCTGTCGATCTTGGATGGCTTCGTGTGATATGCCCTCTTAAAGAAATTGGCAAAGTCGGTCGTTGATTGATTACAGACAAAGAACGGGGCTAAGATGCACTATAATATTAATGACAGACGCTATTTATACACACTATTTATTTTTAAATATTAGACTTTTATTACCTAATTTTACATCCCAGAAATAATATATTTTTAAAGTAGTTTTCTATTAATAAAAAACAATAATAAACTAATTGTATTTATATCTCACCGCTGTGATGTGAAGATAATAAATAAATAAATAATAATAACATATAAACGGTAACATTAACAACATGAAATAACTGCTGCTTATATAAATGAGCTCATTAGCAGAATTAATTGTTTTTGCGAAGCGTTAAATTGCTAATTTGCATTAGTTATTAATTAAATGAACTGCGACCCTTGACCGATAAAGCGAGTCTCATTGAGAGCTCCCATTGTTGTATTATGGTGATTAGCAACATCACGCATGTAAACCCAGCGGGGCTTAGGCAGAGATGTACCAAATAGTACTCCCACATTTTCCCAGTTATATTTTAAGTCCATATAATAGAGGGCGACCCTATTGTCATCAAATCGCACAAATTAAAACCTCGTGCTATAAATACAAAAAATAAAACTTCTTCACGCGATATTGATTCCCATGAAGTGGCAAAGTACCTATTTAGAGTAGGATATTAGATTTTTTCTAAGGCCTGTCGTATAGGAACATCATCCGGGATGAAAAGTAACTATCCTATGTCCTAACTCAGAGCATGGTTTAAATGTGTACCAAACCAAGACGTGGTTGGCGCAGTGGTTGAGCGATTGGACTGCTGCGCTGCGTGTCGCGGGTTCGATCCCCACACGAAACAATTATTTGTATGGCCAACCGATAGTGGTTTCGGGTCTGGGTGTTCTGTGTAAGTGAGTTTAAATGTTTGTAAACGCACCCACGATACAGGAGAAATTCCTAGTGTGGGGTAACGTTTTTCAAAATTAAATTAAATAAATTAGTAATATAAGTGTTATCAGTATACAATCTACATCCTTTTAGCGTTTAAATCTTAAAAAGGCAAAACACAGAATGCATTGCATTTATTGTTTTATCCTGGATAGTGGATAGTATGGTGGTATGGAAGTATAGACAAGTCATGATAAGTGTACTTGAAATATTCAACCAAATCTAGCCCAAATTTTGTCTCATGAGTCAAAGTGGTCGCAAGTGTTACTGCTGACTGAGCATGAGTTCTCGGATTCGATTCCCGGGTCAGAAAAAGTGTTGCACCCGGTTAATGGCAGTAGGCTCGCCCCTTTACATGGGACTTAAACTTTTGAACACCACGGTCGGGTATACCCGACAAATGAATACGTGCTCAACACGCCACCGTCGGCTACAGCCAACAAAAAAACTCTGTATCTGCTGTTTTATACAAAATAGTGTCAAAAAAGATAAAATAACAATTTTGTAGATCTTTGGTTAAACATAATTGGGGTACATTAAATACACCTCTACCAAACCCTTCGGGGATTACAGGCGTGATGTTATATATATCGAGCTCGATTGTCTCTAAAACCACTTCCCGACATGCAAGTGAAGCCAGGTAAAAGTGCTAGTCGCCGCTCAGTTTATCGTTGGCAGTTAGAAGCCGCGTCACGTAGTCACGGCACAATCCTTTAGTTTTGCCGCCACATATACATAATATAAAGATGTGGGTAGTTCGACACGCCTGTACTAATGGCACACTGAAGTGGACGCTTGATTATTGGTCATTGCAATAATTTGGTGTACAGTACCCGGCGATAAGTATTGCACATCGACCTTTGGAAAGAGAATCGGCTAATTTCGGCTTCGTAGAGCGTTATCTCTGTCGCACGAAATACAAACAGTCCGGTAACTATTAGGAGCTGTTAAAACAATTATGATTTGCTTCTTTTGATAATTCTTTTTATTCTTTGTTTAAAATACACCTCTTTCCAAAGGTCGATGTGCAATATTTATCGCCGGGTACTGTAACTGTCGTGCATGTGGTAATAATTAATTATTTTTTTTATTATAATTTAATAATAGTAATTGAATGATAATAGCGACATAAATTATAATGTATTATGAATTATGATTATAGATATAAGTAAATATTTGCACGCTTGCTTGCAGGCAGAGTGCAGTGATTTTTTAGGCTATAAGATCTTTTCCTGTAATTTGTATGTATTTCTGGCAAATAAACATTTGATTTGATTTGATTTACGGAGTTTGTTTTACAAGTGTGTTTGTTTATTAGTAGGTATTACACTAATCGAGGTAAATATAAAAGAAAAAAACACGCCTGTAATCTCCAAAGTGTGAGGCAGAGATATTTCAGTACTATCTACATCTCAAGACCTATGTCAGAGTCCCACGTAATCGGGGCGAGTCTGTTGTCACATATGCAGAATTCCTACTGCAAAATTCCTGATCGAAAAACACTTTGTCTGCCCTAGAATTTATAACTAGTCATTAATAACATCGGGACTGAGTAACTTTTTTATTTTATTTATTAAGAAAACTTACAGCTAGGATACAGATAGACAACAGTTAGCGAAAGAAGGCCAATTAAAAGTTTTCACTGACATTATAAGGATAGCACAAGAAACAGTAGAAATACAAGAGAGAATAAGAACTAAACACTTTTAGTGAACATCAAAGAAATTTTTATATAATATTTTTTTTAGTTTAGGAACACTGGTGGAGAATAAATCTAAATCATAAGTCTGGCACATCGAGTTGAATGCCCTGCTAGCTCTTATCATATAGGAGTTTTGTCGATAAATGCATCGCACAGAGGGAACATACAGAGGTGTATGGTTCCTTAAGGTGAAGGATGGAACACGCAACCCAATTTTGCCCATCAGTTCGGAACAGTCAGTTGTACCATTTGCCAAATTGAACAAGAATACCATGTCGGCAATTTTTCTTCGCTCAACTAGTGGAAGAATGTGAAACTTCCTGCAGCGGCTGTAATAACCTGATGAATAGGTTTTGGATCTATATTGAATGTACCTTAAGAACTTCTTTTGAATGCTTTCTATGCGATTGATGTAACTGACGTAAATCGGGTTCCATACTGGTGAGCAGTATTCGAGATGACTGCGTACAAAAGCACAATAGAGAATTTTTAGTGTTTTGATATTTTCAAAATCGGCTGAAATCCTCAAGAAGTAAACCTAATGCTTTAGAACCTTTTTTAACCGACTTCAAAAAAGGAGGAGGTTATATGTTCGTGTGTATGTATTTTTTTTTTTTTTTTTTATATATGTTACCTGATTTCTCCTCCATTTGTGAACCGATTCTCAAAATTCTTTTTTTATTTGAAAGAGTATACTCCTGAGGTGGTCCAATTTAAATTTGGTGAAGATCTGATCCTGATCTTCGGAGATATACAATAGAACTCTTCAAAAATAGACGGCAAATCTGTCGTGATTGCTGCAATCGCTTGGATGTTTATTGTTTATACAACATCATGACGTAACATCACGCCTGCATGATCTGAGGGGGTACGCAGATGTGTACACCCAGATTTGGACAGTAAGATATTATGTAATGTTCCATTTATTGGGGATAAATTAAACCTATTATTTGTTTGGGAACAACTAAAAATGGAAAAATAAAAAACTTTTTTGCAAAAAATAAAACCGACTTCAAAAACACAAAAAAGTGAAAAACAAAAAAGTGAAAAATAAACTTCACAAGAAAAAGCAGCTTCTGAAGTCGGTGGCAAAGAAAACGAAATCAAACAAATAAAATGTCACCGACTTCAGAAGCTGCTTTTTCTTGTGAAGTTTATTTTTTTAATAATATTATCGATGTGTGTGTCAAAAAGAAGTTTTGAGTCAAAAGTGACGCCTAGGTCTCTAATCGTGTTAACTCTGGCTATTAATGTGTTAGCTAGTTTGTAATCGTAAAGAATAGGTTTAGGTTTACGAGTGAAGGTACAAGTGTAACATTTCGAGACATTTAAATTCAAGCGGTTGGCTATGGTTGATGTCTATGTAGTTGTAAACAATTTATTATAGCTTTTCATTTTGCAAAGCAATATAATTACTGGCGATAAATTAACGTACGGCACAAGTACACACTTCTGTAGACCGTTAAAAAAATTAAGTGTGAGTGATCCTGACCTGTAGGGCTATTGCACAGAACAGATAAAAGAGGTTAGAAGGGCCTTGTGGGCGGGGCAGGCGCGCCGCTCATATGTCGCAAACGCTCATATGTCGAAAATTTGATTTACCGGCCAACAATCGCGCTCATATTGTGACAGCGTACGGAGCTCCGCGAAAAAAAAGAATTATGCCATCTTGCGCTATTATAGTGTGTCGGAAAAGAAGCCAGGGTGTGTAGTGTGCCTCGAGAAAGGAATTCTTATCATCGGTAAGTCCAAATACCTTAAAAAACAAGTAATATTTGTAATTATTACAGTAGTATTATGTAGTTGGTAGAAAAAATGATACTGTCGCATGCAGATAAAAAAATATGTACATTGCTTGCAATACGTGGGTACCATCTTGTACCGCGTGGGCGATTGCGCGATGTATTTCGTTCACTGCGAACGTCGCGTACGACGAGCCAAAGCTTGAGTTCTGCGAAATCTATGCGTTTCGAGAGTTTTGTACCAAGTTGTAAACAACGTCGATATTTAGTATGTGTGAATGTATTCAAATGATATTATTATGAATATGATTAAATAACTTTGTTTATTACTGTCAATTATTGTTTATTGTGGGTTATTAATTTAGGTTTTCGTCTAAAATTTGTTTTGAGGTTAGCCATTTATAATGGAAACATAACACAACTAAATTTTGTTTTTAGGTTTCCAACAGATCCAGATACAAGAACACTATGGCTAGAGGCAACCGGTAGAATTGAATGGATACCAACTAAATGTAGCTGTACTAAATGTAGTAATTAATTGAATGTATGTCTTATTTTTAAGTGTTTCTCGTATGTTTACTTTTGATTTTACTTTTTTTATCTTTAATTTTTTATCTGTGTGAGACAAATAAATACCTTTTCTTTCTTTCTATCTCGTTCCGAAATTAAAGCAAAATATTGCAAAACTTAAAGTTACAAAACTAAAGTAATTATATCGACATAAATTATCGACCTTTTGGTCGCTGTAACATGTATGAGAAATAGACGCGTGTGTGAGTGTACGTTAAACACAGTGTTTGCGCTAGTGTGACAACCAGTAGCAAACTCGCGATTTATGTAAGTGTGGTTTATTTGTGTGCGTAATGCGCGTATGTATTAGCCGCTTGCTTGTAGTGGATTTAGAGAGTGGGAGACAAGCGGCGACACCCGTTCTAATACAAATCAGGAACTATTTCCTTTCTAACCTCTTTTATCTGTTCTGTGGGCTATTGCGTATCTTTTTAAATGTCAGTGGCTATCATAGTGTCCATCAATTAACTGTCAAATGGTTAGTTTAGTATACCAAACCATAACCATTTGACAGTTATATTTTTATGTATTTTTAAGCCAGTAATGTAATGGTCACTTTAAGGAAGAGCGCTGATGTCTGAGATACAGATATTTTTATCTAGTTCAGACACAGATGCCTTCAACTTATAATTAAGAAAATAAGAAATGGTACTATATTATAGAATAGTATAAATGTAACTTTTGTTGGTGTCAAATAAATTATTATTTCCTTTATTCATTTTATTTCCTTACTAAATACATTTTTAAATATTTCTTAAAAAAAAAAGATATAAAAAACATTTAAAAATATAAAAAGTAGTAGCCCACCGGCATTGGGAACAGGGTCCGAGCTACCGGTGGTCAGGGCTCTTGAGAGAGGAACCTCCTGACAATGCGCGCCGTGTCCAGAAGTACTGCCTTCTGGATCAAGCCCTTGATCCAGCTACCAAGCGAGAGCCTCCTTAGATGTTCGTCGAGGCTCTTGGCTATTAAGCCATTGGCGGACACGACTATCGGCACAATGATTGCCGTATTCACGTGCCACATGTCGACAACCTCGCGAGCCAGATCTAGATACTTGAATTGTTTATCTTTCTCTGCTTTCACGAGGTTCTCGTCATGCGGGACCGTTATATCAACAATCATTGCGCGACGCTCCGATCGATCTATCACCACAATGTGATAGATTATATTATTATTATTATTATTATTATTATTATAGTTAATCGATGGACACTATGATAGCCACTGACATTTAAAAGATACGTAATAGCCCTGCTGATCACACATCACATTACCATATTTACGTTAACAATCATCATTCTCTTGCCCTTATAATAATATTTCGTAATTTATGCGAAAATCATAATGCGCCAATACGCGTAGCCTTGCACTGCTACGACGTCGCTACGCCGTAGCACTTCGTAGCAGTAACAGAACCTCTTCCTAGACCTCAATTTACTTGCAGCAACTTGTACAGATTGATTTTTTAAGTATTTTAAATTGTAAACACTTGTTTTTATTTAAGAGTACATAGGTATTTTAAATGCTTACAATTTTATTATTATTTTTTTTGCTTCAATAGGTACTCACCACATTATTCACAAAACTACTGTTTTCTACTGTTATAAAAACACAACCGCCAATACTCCTCATCCCTACTATACTCCAATAGCGTGATAGCTAATCCCGAGGCCCGCTAAGTAGCCAATTCACGATGACCGCACTAGAATCATTTACTGTGCTCTATAGTCTATAGTCACCATAGACTAAGCGAGCACTTAGCTTTATTGCTCGTATATCAATATTATTTTGCAATTTAGTTATTATTATGACTGTTAGAAATACCATATTAGATGTTTTTCGTACCTATTTTTGGATAGGAGTGTATTTATTTCATGAGGGCCCGCAGAATAAGTTTTTAATTCTTAAATGTTTTCATAATGTTCCTGTTAAACAGGCAATTTGATGTAAAATACGATTCATAAAAGTATTTTATTTTTATCATTCATTTAATTTTCAACGTCTCATCGGTGAACAAAACCTTTAACTTACCCATTTTTAAAAAAATATTTTCCTCAAATTAAAACCTCGTGCTATAAATACAAAAAATAAAACTTCTTCACGCGATATTGATTCCCATGAAGTGGCAAAGTACCTATTTAGAGTAGGATATTAGATTTTTTCTAAGGCCTGTCGTATAGGAACATCATCCGGGATGAAAAGTAACTATCCTATGTCCTAACTCAGAGCATGGTTTAAATGTGTACCAAACCAAGACGTGGTTGGCGCAGTGGTTGAGCGATTGGACTGCTGCGCTGCGTGTCGCGGGTTCGATCCCCACACGAAACAATTATTTGTATGGCCAACCGATAGTGGTTTCGGGTCTGGGTGTTCTGTGTAAGTGAGTTTAAATGTTTGTAAACGCACCCACGATACAGGAGAAATTCCTAGTGTGGGGTAACGTTTTTCAAAATTAAATTAAATAAATTAGTAATATAAGTGTTATCAGTATACAATCTACATCCTTTTAGCGTTTAAATCTTAAAAAGGCAAAACACAGAATGCATTGCATTTATTGTTTTATCCTGGATAGTGGATAGTATGGTGGTATGGAAGTATAGACAAGTCATGATAAGTGTACTTGAAATATTCAACCAAATCTAGCCCAAATTTTGTCTCATGAGTCAAAGTGGTCGCAAGTGTTACTGCTGACTGAGCATGAGTTCTCGGATTCGATTCCCGGGTCAGAAAAAGTGTTGCACCCGGTTAATGGCAGTAGGCTCGCCCCTTTACATGGGACTTAAACTTTTGAACACCACGGTCGGGTATACCCGACAAATGAATACGTGCTCAACACGCCACCGTCGGCTACAGCCAACAAAAAAACTCTGTATCTGCTGTTTTATACAAAATAGTGTCAAAAAAGATAAAATAACAATTTTGTAGATCTTTGGTTAAACATAATTGGGGTACATTAAATACACCTCTACCAAACCCTTCGGGGATTACAGGCGTGATGTTATATATATCGAGCTCGATTGTCTCTAAAACCACTTCCCGACATGCAAGTGAAGCCAGGTAAAAGTGCTAGTCGCCGCTCAGTTTATCGTTGGCAGTTAGAAGCCGCGTCACGTAGTCACGGCACAATCCTTTAGTTTTGCCGCCACATATACATAATATAAAGATGTGGGTAGTTCGACACGCCTGTACTAATGGCACACTGAAGTGGACGCTTGATTATTGGTCATTGCAATAATTTGGTGTACAGTACCCGGCGATAAGTATTGCACATCGACCTTTGGAAAGAGAATCGGCTAATTTCGGCTTCGTAGAGCGTTATCTCTGTCGCACGAAATACAAACAGTCCGGTAACTATTAGGAGCTGTTAAAACAATTATGATTTGCTTCTTTTGATAATTCTTTTTATTCTTTGTTTAAAATACACCTCTTTCCAAAGGTCGATGTGCAATATTTATCGCCGGGTACTGTAACTGTCGTGCATGTGGTAATAATTAATTATTTTTTTTATTATAATTTAATAATAGTAATTGAATGATAATAGCGACATAAATTATAATGTATTATGAATTATGATTATAGATATAAGTAAATATTTGCACGCTTGCTTGCAGGCAGAGTGCAGTGATTTTTTAGGCTATAAGATCTTTTCCTGTAATTTGTATGTATTTCTGGCAAATAAACATTTGATTTGATTTGATTTACGGAGTTTGTTTTACAAGTGTGTTTGTTTATTAGTAGGTATTACACTAATCGAGGTAAATATAAAAGAAAAAAACACGCCTGTAATCTCCAAAGTGTGAGGCAGAGATATTTCAGTACTATCTACATCTCAAGACCTATGTCAGAGTCCCACGTAATCGGGGCGAGTCTGTTGTCACATATGCAGAATTCCTACTGCAAAATTCCTGATCGAAAAACACTTTGTCTGCCCTAGAATTTATAACTAGTCATTAATAACATCGGGACTGAGTAACTTTTTTATTTTATTTATTAAGAAAACTTACAGCTAGGATACAGATAGACAACAGTTAGCGAAAGAAGGCCAATTAAAAGTTTTCACTGACATTATAAGGATAGCACAAGAAACAGTAGAAATACAAGAGAGAATAAGAACTAAACACTTTTAGTGAACATCAAAGAAATTTTTATATAATATTTTTTTTAGTTTAGGAACACTGGTGGAGAATAAATCTAAATCATAAGTCTGGCACATCGAGTTGAATGCCCTGCTAGCTCTTATCATATAGGAGTTTTGTCGATAAATGCATCGCACAGAGGGAACATACAGAGGTGTATGGTTCCTTAAGGTGAAGGATGGAACACGCAACCCAATTTTGCCCATCAGTTCGGAACAGTCAGTTGTACCATTTGCCAAATTGAACAAGAATACCATGTCGGCAATTTTTCTTCGCTCAACTAGTGGAAGAATGTGAAACTTCCTGCAGCGGCTGTAATAACCTGATGAATAGGTTTTGGATCTATATTGAATGTACCTTAAGAACTTCTTTTGAATGCTTTCTATGCGATTGATGTAACTGACGTAAATCGGGTTCCATACTGGTGAGCAGTATTCGAGATGACTGCGTACAAAAGCACAATAGAGAATTTTTAGTGTTTTGATATTTTCAAAATCGGCTGAAATCCTCAAGAAGTAAACCTAATGCTTTAGAACCTTTTTTAACCGACTTCAAAAAAGGAGGAGGTTATATGTTCGTGTGTATGTATTTTTTTTTTTTTTTTTTATATATGTTACCTGATTTCTCCTCCATTTGTGAACCGATTCTCAAAATTCTTTTTTTATTTGAAAGAGTATACTCCTGAGGTGGTCCAATTTAAATTTGGTGAAGATCTGATCCTGATCTTCGGAGATATACAATAGAACTCTTCAAAAATAGACGGCAAATCTGTCGTGATTGCTGCAATCGCTTGGATGTTTATTGTTTATACAACATCATGACGTAACATCACGCCTGCATGATCTGAGGGGGTACGCAGATGTGTACACCCAGATTTGGACAGTAAGATATTATGTAATGTTCCATTTATTGGGGATAAATTAAACCTATTATTTGTTTGGGAACAACTAAAAATGGAAAAATAAAAAACTTTTTTGCAAAAAATAAAACCGACTTCAAAAACACAAAAAAGTGAAAAACAAAAAAGTGAAAAATAAACTTCACAAGAAAAAGCAGCTTCTGAAGTCGGTGGCAAAGAAAACGAAATCAAACAAATAAAATGTCACCGACTTCAGAAGCTGCTTTTTCTTGTGAAGTTTATTTTTTTAATAATATTATCGATGTGTGTGTCAAAAAGAAGTTTTGAGTCAAAAGTGACGCCTAGGTCTCTAATCGTGTTAACTCTGGCTATTAATGTGTTAGCTAGTTTGTAATCGTAAAGAATAGGTTTAGGTTTACGAGTGAAGGTACAAGTGTAACATTTCGAGACATTTAAATTCAAGCGGTTGGCTATGGTTGATGTCTATGTAGTTGTAAACAATTTATTATAGCTTTTCATTTTGCAAAGCAATATAATTACTGGCGATAAATTAACGTACGGCACAAGTACACACTTCTGTAGACCGTTAAAAAAATTAAGTGTGAGTGATCCTGACCTGTAGGGCTATTGCACAGAACAGATAAAAGAGGTTAGAAGGGCCTTGTGGGCGGGGCAGGCGCGCCGCTCATATGTCGCAAACGCTCATATGTCGAAAATTTGATTTACCGGCCAACAATCGCGCTCATATTGTGACAGCGTACGGAGCTCCGCGAAAAAAAAGAATTATGCCATCTTGCGCTATTATAGTGTGTCGGAAAAGAAGCCAGGGTGTGTAGTGTGCCTCGAGAAAGGAATTCTTATCATCGGTAAGTCCAAATACCTTAAAAAACAAGTAATATTTGTAATTATTACAGTAGTATTATGTAGTTGGTAGAAAAAATGATACTGTCGCATGCAGATAAAAAAATATGTACATTGCTTGCAATACGTGGGTACCATCTTGTACCGCGTGGGCGATTGCGCGATGTATTTCGTTCACTGCGAACGTCGCGTACGACGAGCCAAAGCTTGAGTTCTGCGAAATCTATGCGTTTCGAGAGTTTTGTACCAAGTTGTAAACAACGTCGATATTTAGTATGTGTGAATGTATTCAAATGATATTATTATGAATATGATTAAATAACTTTGTTTATTACTGTCAATTATTGTTTATTGTGGGTTATTAATTTAGGTTTTCGTCTAAAATTTGTTTTGAGGTTAGCCATTTATAATGGAAACATAACACAACTAAATTTTGTTTTTAGGTTTCCAACAGATCCAGATACAAGAACACTATGGCTAGAGGCAACCGGTAGAATTGAATGGATACCAACTAAATGTAGCTGTACTAAATGTAGTAATTAATTGAATGTATGTCTTATTTTTAAGTGTTTCTCGTATGTTTACTTTTGATTTTACTTTTTTTATCTTTAATTTTTTATCTGTGTGAGACAAATAAATACCTTTTCTTTCTTTCTATCTCGTTCCGAAATTAAAGCAAAATATTGCAAAACTTAAAGTTACAAAACTAAAGTAATTATATCGACATAAATTATCGACCTTTTGGTCGCTGTAACATGTATGAGAAATAGACGCGTGTGTGAGTGTACGTTAAACACAGTGTTTGCGCTAGTGTGACAACCAGTAGCAAACTCGCGATTTATGTAAGTGTGGTTTATTTGTGTGCGTAATGCGCGTATGTATTAGCCGCTTGCTTGTAGTGGATTTAGAGAGTGGGAGACAAGCGGCGACACCCGTTCTAATACAAATCAGGAACTATTTCCTTTCTAACCTCTTTTATCTGTTCTGTGGGCTATTGCGTATCTTTTTAAATGTCAGTGGCTATCATAGTGTCCATCAATTAACTGTCAAATGGTTAGTTTAGTATACCAAACCATAACCATTTGACAGTTATATTTTTATGTATTTTTAAGCCAGTAATGTAATGGTCACTTTAAGGAAGAGCGCTGATGTCTGAGATACAGATATTTTTATCTAGTTCAGACACAGATGCCTTCAACTTATAATTAAGAAAATAAGAAATGGTACTATATTATAGAATAGTATAAATGTAACTTTTGTTGGTGTCAAATAAATTATTATTTCCTTTATTCATTTTATTTCCTTACTAAATACATTTTTAAATATTTCTTAAAAAAAAAAGATATAAAAAACATTTAAAAATATAAAAAGTAGTAGCCCACCGGCATTGGGAACAGGGTCCGAGCTACCGGTGGTCAGGGCTCTTGAGAGAGGAACCTCCTGACAATGCGCGCCGTGTCCAGAAGTACTGCCTTCTGGATCAAGCCCTTGATCCAGCTACCAAGCGAGAGCCTCCTTAGATGTTCGTCGAGGCTCTTGGCTATTAAGCCATTGGCGGACACGACTATCGGCACAATGATTGCCGTATTCACGTGCCACATGTCGACAACCTCGCGAGCCAGATCTAGATACTTGAATTGTTTATCTTTCTCTGCTTTCACGAGGTTCTCGTCATGCGGGACCGTTATATCAACAATCATTGCGCGACGCTCCGATCGATCTATCACCACAATGTGATAGATTATATTATTATTATTATTATTATTATTATTATAGTTAATCGATGGACACTATGATAGCCACTGACATTTAAAAGATACGTAATAGCCCTGCTGATCACACATCACATTACCATATTTACGTTAACAATCATCATTCTCTTGCCCTTATAATAATATTTCGTAATTTATGCGAAAATCATAATGCGCCAATACGCGTAGCCTTGCACTGCTACGACGTCGCTACGCCGTAGCACTTCGTAGCAGTAACAGAACCTCTTCCTAGACCTCAATTTACTTGCAGCAACTTGTACAGATTGATTTTTTAAGTATTTTAAATTGTAAACACTTGTTTTTATTTAAGAGTACATAGGTATTTTAAATGCTTACAATTTTATTATTATTTTTTTTGCTTCAATAGGTACTCACCACATTATTCACAAAACTACTGTTTTCTACTGTTATAAAAACACAACCGCCAATACTCCTCATCCCTACTATACTCCAATAGCGTGATAGCTAATCCCGAGGCCCGCTAAGTAGCCAATTCACGATGACCGCACTAGAATCATTTACTGTGCTCTATAGTCTATAGTCACCATAGACTAAGCGAGCACTTAGCTTTATTGCTCGTATATCAATATTATTTTGCAATTTAGTTATTATTATGACTGTTAGAAATACCATATTAGATGTTTTTCGTACCTATTTTTGGATAGGAGTGTATTTATTTCATGAGGGCCCGCAGAATAAGTTTTTAATTCTTAAATGTTTTCATAATGTTCCTGTTAAACAGGCAATTTGATGTAAAATACGATTCATAAAAGTATTTTATTTTTATCATTCATTTAATTTTCAACGTCTCATCGGTGAACAAAACCTTTAACTTACCCATTTTTAAAAAAATATTTTCCTCAAAAAAATAAAATATTTTCCGCATTGTACGATAATTTTAAATATTTCTTTAAAAAGAAAATCCTCTTCACGATAGAAAATAATTGTTCAACAGACGAGTTTTTTGAAATTATGTAATTGCAAGATGTCTTTAACTTTTTATTTGAAAAAAAAAATCATAACCCTCTTACCTTCGAAGAAGTACACGATGAACCACGTGACGAGATAACCACGAAGGGGGTAGACAATACTCCATCACCATGTCGTGGTTTGGTATCAAACCGGACAGATTGCAGACAAGTTGCGGACGTCAAAGTCAAGTGTCCGGAGTCCAGTTCGGAACGGTAAAACTGCACCATAAAAGTCCAAAAAACATCAAGTTTATCACCACTAACCTGAAAGAAGAGTGTGAAGGCGACCCACTGGTAGTACTTCCCGTACCGGCGGGGGGAAGTCCCCGCGCCCCGCACACCAGGGTATGCTCCTCCAGCCTCCCCCGCCACCGTGAAGGTCGAGTGGATCCAGCAGTAGGTGTTCAACACATCTTCGGGTATGTCTCTGGAGGAACGAGAAGGGTATGAGCTGTGGATTTTCTTCTGTGAAACAGCTTTCAATTGGAAAGCTAGCCTGTCTCCATAAAGCTTGGCGAAATGGCGGATTATAGACTCACGAAGTGAGTGAGGAGCTCGTGGCTAAATCATAACAGCCACTCGGATCGCTGTCTGTGACAGACATACCTAATGAGATTCCTCTGTGCGAGTTACAGATAGTCAGTATTCCGAAATCTGACAACCAGTTTCACCAAGGGGTATTGTATTACCCCGTTCTAACTGGGCTGTGGAGATCAGATAGGTAGTCAATCCATGGTAAAATACTGGTATACAGCTGCACTCGGTTGGACTGACAGCCAACTTCAAGATAGTTGAAAAAAGATAGATAGGTCATGATGTGGCTGTGATGCTATCTGATACACAACGCATTTACTATCTTATATAAACAAACAATTGCACTTTTGAAGACCTATTGAATGGCGCTGGACTGGCCACCACCAAGCCCAACTGATTTGTATAGTAAGAAGATGAAGAAGTTGGAAAATCCTTAGTAAAAGTTGAAGAGGACTTGCCAACCCAGGTCGGTGAAGGTTAAAAGCTTTCGAGTAATCAAATCTAGGTCTGAAGTTGTCGTCAATCAAGCATTTGGTTTTTGTGTTACTACTTATCAGCGGAAACTTAGAAATTGCTTTAAAAGTTTCCTTAATAAAATAGCCAGTCGCTAACCGTAGCTTTTAAAATATTCACATAGTATGGAAAATGACTCCAGCAATTTAAAAAAATGTGGACATAAATTATCATTCACACCACCTCTTCAGAGCACAGCGCAGCAGACGAACGAAGCGCACTGTTGAAGAACAAACTTTCCCCTCCTCCACACTACATCACACCGGCATAAAAACTACCGCCTGACCACGAACTGCAGTGACCAATATGGAAGTCTTTAAATAGACTAACGCACCCAAGTTGGCCGCTGCCGATCCAATCTGGCTAGATGGCGTATAATCGACCCATCTCTCATTGCATGCGAGTGTGGAGCCCCAACACAGGACATGCCAAACCTTCTCTCCTGCCCGTCGTGCCCAACTTATTGCACGTTCAAAGACTTAAACGAGGCAAACGAAAGAGCTATCCAGGTTGCTACGTACTGGTCGGACAAAATTTGAGTTGTCGAATCGAAAAGAAGATTATATTTGAAATTTGTGCCATTTACAATAGAACACAAAACAAAATACAACGTTTTTATCCGTGTATGAACAGGTATATCGCTACGGAACGCTAACGGAATTTTCGCAAAAGTTTTAAAGTGAAAATACAATTTTACAGCGTAACTACTGTCATAATTATAATTTAGTTCGACTAATTTAATTTATTACGGCAATAAAACTATTAACTGTAAAATAATAATTGGCACACATTTTTGGCTAATGAGTTCATCATGAATAACCCCGCTACTGAATCGTGACAGCAGCACTATTTTAAACCTGATCGTGTTATCCACCTCATATATTATTTTAATAACAATACAAGTCATATTACAGAAATAAAACAATTCTTTTCGAAGCAAAAAACACAGCGCTCATTTTTACAACCCACACTATTTCAGAAGTTGTGTTTAACGCCATCTACCATTTTAAGTGCGAACTTCGTGGTCGGCTCGCTAGCGAAACGTCGTGTTTTCTCACCTCGTGTGTATGCAGTCGATGGGGTTGCCCACCAGGTGGCGCGTAGTTAAGGCTGCGCTAGCCGCAAGCAACGCCGCGGTAGTTGCACCGCAGTGCAGTCGAAATGCTATGGAATCAATCTTCGGGTTCACCCCTTGCTGTACACGGGAAAATAACACATGAAGACATAGTCTGAAAGCTTAGAATTCAATTTTTAATGTCTGGCTTGTAAATATTAAACATTCAGTGTTAAAATCGGCGCAAATTGGGGAAGCTCTTCGTAATCTACACTGTTTGAATCCGAAGTGGTTTTATGTTTATAGCTCGCTTCTTGAGCGGAACAAATTGGAGCAATAAAGTTCTTGTTTCATTTTATATCCAACTAGTTCACATGAAAATAAACTTAGGTTTCAATAGTTAGTAGGTATAGTCAACCGCACGTCAGTGGTATGAATTTTAAGTTAAGTTATTACATGGATATACAGTTGACTACAGAACAATGACAGAAATTGAAGAGCGTTCCCATTATAAGAAAGAAATATCTAAAATTACAACAATGAAAACTTTTTGTACACTATTTACCATGAGACACTGTAAACCTAAATACGGCGTACACATAGTTATTACTTCCAATATTCACACCGGATGAAACAAAACACAACCTTCACAAACCCCAAACAGGGAAGGACCAGAAAATAATATTATCACAATTAATATCAAGACAAACAAAGAAACAAATGCCGCTAATATCTCCACAGTATTACTAATAACAAGTGGACGTAGGAAGCCGCGACGGCGACGTAACGTAACCGACTTACGTTACGTTACAACGCGATTAGTCCCCGATTCGCGGTCTTCGTGCCTCGACACCAGTCTTACGTATGTTAATTAGTGGCGCAGTCTAGGGTTATGGTAAACAGCTATGTGGCCTAAGTATGTGTATTCTAGTGTAAGGGTTGCAACGTGCTTATGCAGTTATGCACCGTTCTAAGGCTTTGATTAAAATTAACCTCAAGTTTCGAAGGTAATATTTTTTCTTGCTACAAATCTTAATTTTAGTCTTGACGATTTTTTGAGATTACGTTAATTAATTTCTTTGTTTAAAAAACTAGATAACCAGAACTCGTTCAGGGGGTCTAAAATAGCCACTTTAGCAGATCATAATATGTTTAAGCAAATAATATGAATTGAGTAAACATTTGTAAAATGGTCACAGACGCAGTTACTATTATGAATGGTCCATTTTATGAATTTTAATGCAATTCATATTCTGATCTGCTAAAGTGGTCATTTTAAACCCCCGGAACCTTCAAGAAGATACATAAACCCTACGGACACTGCGCATCACTGTTATCCTGTAAATGTACAAACAGTAGTGCTCCAATGATGAGGGTCGCTTGTTCTAGGTACTATTCGTCACATTTTATTTATGGATGGGAAATCAGCAAATGACTCCTCCCGCTCTGGGCGGACCAGAGAGGAGTGTAAGACTCTTACTGACCTAGTTCTATCGTAGGACTGTGCAGTAGAACTAGTGGGAATGATCCTGACTACCCATCCGTGTTCCTCCTAATGCCCTTTGTATTCCAGGGACGCGTTTCTGATCGGATAGTGTGCCATCCACAACTCACCCCTCCAGACAGCAGCGCATAGATGCTGGTGAGGATCTCCATGGGCCTCCGCGGCTGCGGGGCGCGCTCGCGCCGCCGCCACGCGGCCGCGCCGCTGCCGGCCGTGGACACGCCGCCTGTGCGCGCGCTCGCGCAGCGTCCCCTACGACCCCAAGACACGCACGAGTCCCTGGGAAAGAGGTACTTCATAGAAACTGTCACTTAAATACATTTATTAGGAGTACAAGAAGATTTTACGGAGGAGTGCAGATGCTGTAAATGCACATGAACCTTTTGAGAATGTCCATGACAAACTGATAAGTACGCATTGGTTTTTTAGAGGGAGAATTTTTTTTTTTGGGTTGGAAATCATCAAGTGACTCTCAGACTGGATTGGACTGGATTCTCAGACTTGTACTGACTAAAAATCAAACATGGTCCTTCTTAGCCCTTTGTCTACCGAACATCCGCCCATCAGCCCTTTCTCTTTCAAACAACCCGCAGCCCCGATAGGCATTGGCCCTTGCGGGCCCTTCAATGTTGCTGTCATCTCGTTAAGGTGCGCGTGGAACACGAACGCGCCGTCGACACGGTCTGTCGTCATAAGGCGCCAGGTGTAGGACAAGCATGAGTTTTTGATAAGAAGTTCTGGTTACAAGTGTTTACTAAGTGCAATGATAGACCCTACAGGAAATACATTACCCCTTAGGAAATACATTAAGAGTAGGGCTGAAACTTAAAGACATTTATGAAAAACAAAACATAAATAATAAGAGTAAAAACTTGGTCCACGATAAACTGACACAACAAGACGCAAAGTGATTTCTGGAAAGGGAAACTCCCTCAGAAGAAAGTCGTGGTAAGAAGCGACACTTTCAGATTCAGGTTTTACTTGAAAACTTCAGACAGATTTGCACTGACACTTGACATCAACCAGTAAAGGGTAAGTCTAAGAAAGAAGTACCTACAGGTACAGACTTATTCAGCTCAAGATCAATAGATTTCAATAAATGCAGGTAAAACAATGTTATCTTTAGCCCGGGCAAGAATGCATCGTTCTGTGTTGTGTTATTCTGACATGTAGTAGCTCCGATATAAACATAGCATCCCAATTTGGAACAATAAAGGTCAAGTTAATAGTAAAAGCAAGCTGTATCAGCTGCTTTGTACTCAACGTACAAAATATTTAAAAAATATTATCAAAAATCAGCTGTAAAATGAAATGAATTGCTGCTATTAACTCTTTACTAATTTATGTTTAAAACCAGAGCTTTTAAAATGCTGATTTGTTTTCCTAGTTATATTTTCAATTTGTTAAAATAATTACAAAAGCCGCACTTAATATTAATGTGAACAACTAACTCACCAAAGAATTGAGAGAATCCCTATTCCAATAAATCCCAAACAAACACCAGCACACAACAATACACTAATAGCTACAGTTCGTATCAATGGACCGATCTCTACGTCGAGCGTCGGATGCGCAAGCGCCGTCTTAACACGTGTTACGAACTAAATCTAGATAAATTAGTCGAAATCGACTCAATTGTGTACAAACGTACTAAAGGCTCGGGCACAACTACCAGGAGTTCAGGGAACCGCTGAAGATGTAAGAATAGATGTTCAATTAATAGAAACTCAAGGTTGTGGTTCTGTTGTCAATCGGGATTGGGGAGACAAGTTGTTATTCTTTTGTTTTGAGAGTGAGAGTAAAAAAAACATTGTAAACTAACATACAGATAGCGTATCGGAATGCAGCATTAGACTAAATGTATTGACATGTTCTGTGTGTTTAGTGCTTTACCAAGTAAGACACCGTGGCTTTAAAAACCACACAGTGTTTATTAAGATCTTTTGTTGATATTTTCACATATAATTTGTGAAAAGTGTAATTGCGACGCGTGCCTGCTTCTAGTTTTTCATTGGATAAAAATAAACGAATGGAGAGTGCTCATTTCAGAACATGAATGACAGCATCCTCATTAGTTACATCCAGGATACATAAAAAGTATAATAGTAAAAGTATGTGTGAACAATTAATAATATGGGAAATATAAATCAAGTTTTTAACTAGGATCTAGTTGACGAGATAGCAGATTTAAGTAATTTAACGTTACCAAATCAAACAGAGAATAAGCGAGTGAAAAATTAAGTGGACAAATACAAAGTTTTGCCCATTAAATTAAGTTTCATAATCTTAACCACATATTTGTCTCATTATGAAAGAAAAAGCCATTCAGTCGACAATATTTACGAAAAAGCTTTGGACGCTCTCCAAATTACCCAAACTTACGTGATGAATGTACTATACACGCCTCTTAATCCTAGTTTACGTCAAACGGTTAATTAAATAAATCGCTCCGTATCGTTATCCTCAAATAATCGTATGTCTTATGACTCAATTTTATTCAAACAAGATACTACGAACAAACTTTATGAGTCTTAACACTGAGCCTTGCGGTACCCCGCATGTTTTCCTTTCCAAAACCGTTCGATTGAACTCAAATGCAAAGTGTAATCTGTTTTTTAAAGCAACAAACAGTATGAGCATCACTTTACCAAGCATTGTTCCGCTTTAAGGAGGTTTGTCAAATAAATACAGGTGTCGGCCTTGTCAAACGCTACCCACAAGTCGGCAGCCGGAGATTGATGTCTGAACAACTGCTGCCGTCGGCTTAGAGATCTTTGTCTGTCTGTATGATAGCCTGAATCACGTGTATATTTGGAACTCGGTCAAACGTCTGTTGACTTGTATCATACACTTTTCATTGTTAATGGATATTGTGTTTATTTTTAATATCTCGTTAGCGAGCGGTGTGTTCTATTATAGCTTGTATATTTTTTATTAGTTTGGGTTGAATTGATTATATTGCTCAATGGTAAAATGTTTGTTAGATTATGTCTTGGTGCATTTATTTATATTGTGAACATTTGTTTATTAATGATGCCGTTTTAGATCGATTCTGTTCGAGTTATTTGGATCAGTCTTTATTTCAGATGAAAAATGGTATAGTTTGAAATTAATATTGAGAGCATTGTAGATACTTAGCGTTTTAGGGATGTAATTTATACCTTCTGTTGTTAATCCTGTTCACTCGAAGTAGTTCTTGGCGGCCAGCTACTTCTTGGCGACAACCAGTCGTCTTGCCCATGGGGTGCGCGGGAACCAGTGCCGCTCTGCGCCTGCAGCAATTTTCTTTATTTATCCTACAAAAGTGCTGCTAAATTAGCCTATGTAGCATTACATTACACGGGGCAGCCTGGGTGAACCTTGCAGACTGGTATTTATTTCAATTTGTCTACGCTATGAAATGTGCTTGAAAAGATGATTGCTGAAAATACTTTAATGATTCACTTCATAATACTCGGTAGTTTTCACAAAACGGTGCAATGAAAATAATAATTAGAGCACTAATCAGAACTATTTCTAGACCCAAACACATACTGCTTGTTACTCTAATTTGGACTTCGTTTCGTTAGACCTTTACCTTCTATTAGCAATCCTGTGTCCACGCACTCCTGGGTCGGGCCGGCCTCCAGAAGTCTTGCCCATCGGTCGCGCGGGGGGCGCCGTCACTCAGCGCAGGCTCTGCACCCGCGCCATTCTTGCACCTACCACTGGGGGCAAAGAGAAAACTTTGAGACTGGTAATCGCTAAAAAGAGCTGCTTTGAAGCTGGCTACGGTTTTCGATTGTTTTAATTCTTTGCTCCTATAAGATAAAATCAAAATCAAAGTATTTGAATTGTCAAAAAAAACTAACAATTAAATGTAGCTACAGTCCCAGTCACATGGCATAAAAACTGCGACAGTATTGTAGTTGCCCATTCAAAGCGTAGATCTCTATAGAAAAGAACGGATAAGAAACTCCATGGACACTCTTTTATTTAAATCAGAATATTATTACAAAACCTTGTGTACATCATTCATGTTGTTGTAGTTTCGCATTAATTTTTTGGTATAAATTCACTTGTTAGAGCCATACGACGAGTAATTGATCGGCACAAATGACCACCACACAATGCCATATAAATCTATGTACAATTTTCATATCAGCTTTTGCATTAGGGACAACAAAGTATTTCCTTAGACTAATGAACGCAAGACGACATGTGCAGCATTGACAACACTGAACAGTTTCACATTAGCACGATTCCAAGAAATCAATTCTCAAAATGCGAAATCTATTAAAATTCCTGCTGCCGTGACAGTCACATTAGTCTGTCAATCAAGTATTCATATTAGTCTATGTGCTCATATTACCCTGTCCAAGTGACGTCCGGGTAACGTCAGGGTTGTAGATATTGTATTCTATTTCCTTGTAAATGTGCTACTTTACTGGTCACGACTTCGCGTGGCGTCATAAAATAGTTTATTGACTGTCTCGTAGTTGGCAGATTCATGTGTGGTGAGGCGGTAGATGTTTATAGGTCTATAACTAAATGTTACTTATAATAGCTTTTTGGCCTACCCGGATATCGAACCCAGGACCTCACGGTCAGCAGTCCGCTCTTGTAGCCCAGTAGTAGCCCGGAGTTTGGAAGTTCTCGGTATAAAACCCCCGTGCATCGGAAAGTTGGTTCTGCACCTGATCTCTCTCCGGTCATGTCGGATTGCTGTCCCATCGGACTATGAGAGAAAAGGAACAGAGCACCTGTGCCTGCAAACACACTTGTGCACTATAATATTCGACAGCACGGTTGACGCAGTGGCTAAGCGATTGGACTGCTGCGCCGCGAGTCGCGGGTTCGATCCCCGCACGGAACAAATATTTGTATGGCCTGCAGATAGTTTTTTCGGGTCTGAGTATTTGTTAATGTGACTTTATATGTTTGTGAAAGCACCCACGATACAGGAGAAATTCCTAGTGTGGGGTAACGTTTTTCTAAAAAAAAAAAAAAGAAAATATATATAAGATAAATATAAGAAAATACGCCGATGGCTAAGATTGGCCGCCGTGACTGATTACTTATAATAGTTAAGCTGCACCATCAAACCGAACTGCCGAAGTTAAATTTTTTACGACTAAGGATGCACCGATGCTCGCTGTAGCTATCGATGTGTCTCAAAAACGAATTATTCAGAGATTCTTATATGAGAAGTAACTGTGGAAAATCAACCGCCAATCAGTATTTTGATTCCGAACAAAAAAACGAGCTTTTTCACAAAGATACACATAAAAAAAACCAAAGATCAGTAAAAGAAATATAACAAAACATAATAGTCTGCCCTTTAAGTTTTATATAGCGCATAGCAAAGACTCCGCCGAGTTCCCAAAAGCCCTATGCTCGTAAAACCTATCAAACTTCGGAAACAATGTACGAAACATTGCTTGTTATAGCTCGTCGGTTAGATGAGAGCATCTATTGTAACCAGTAATAAGAACATCGTATATAGCATCATATCAATATCGAGAATCCATCTAAATAATTGATATCGCCATACGCCGTACGGTGCAATACGCCGCAAATTTCTTTACATCGATGCATACTCATTGGCAAATATCATTTCTAAGGTTGGAATATGGTGTTAGACATAGCGGGAGATTCATTGGGCTAAGTTTTTAGTGTATTTGCCAGTATGTGACTATTTAACAAAGAGTTAGGTAATTGAAGATTTAACTTTAGGACATTTTTTATACTAAATAGACTAGCGTTTGCTCGCGACTCGCCTGTGAAGCGATGATGCGACCTAGGGTGGACCGCGCTGGGCTAGATCAAAATGATTCACTCGAAGTTAGATAAGATCTGGATTTTAATGACCAGGGAACAAAGAAGCCGGCAGTAAATTCCACAGACATTGTTTAATTAGCCTGTTATTATCAGGTACGTAGAACTTTACAAGATTTTATCGGCATAAGTTTAGTTACAAACCCACAGGGGCTTGTAGAAATAGACACGACCACTGCAAACATCAACCTTTCGTAGAAAACTACCCCACAACGATAATTTCCATAAATTGTGGTAAACCAAACCGAAGGATACTTGTGACTAACCTGTAACATAATTCTACAAAAACTTTTCACAACGTGCATTTACCCGGCCAGTCTCCGGGACCTTTTTTTTGGATTATGGGAAATCATCAAATCAAATGACTCCTCCCGCTCTGGGCGGACCGGAAAGGAGTGTCAGACTTCTACTGACTAAAAACCACCCATATTCCTACTTACCCCTTTGTGTCAACCTTATATCACAAAATCTATTAGTAGTTCTCTTAGGAGGTGAGTAAGAGGTACTTTATTACTTAGTAATTTATGTTTGATTGCTTGTGTTCCAATCTTTATCGCATTACGAAGTCATGGCCGCTTTAAACGTGATATATTGGGCTTCAGCCATTTAATAGGCCGTAAATATTGATTTATCGGGTGCTAGCAATCCAATGTCCTTTGCTATTTTTTAACTTGTGCAATTGAACAAGATACAAGCAACTTCGTGTATCTATAGGCCAGATCCTAGTGCAATGCGGCCGCCAAATGGCGGTCGTCAAACCATGTCAGAGGCCTTTTTTTTTTTTTTGGGGGTGTCAGACTTCTACTGACTAAAAACCACCCATGTTCTTTCTTAGCCCTTTATGTCAATGCCGCGGTATCTCTTGCGAACAACCCGCAGCCCCGACGGGCGCCGGGCTTTGCGGGCCCCTTCCTTGTTGCTGACATCTCTTTGAGTCGCGCGTGGTACACGAACGCGCCGTAGACACGGCCTGTCTTCGTCATAAGACGAAAGGACGGCGAGCTAGCACATTACTCACCGTCCACAGGCCCGCGTCTACGGTGGCCGGAAGGCGTCACGTGGCCATGTTAGAGGTCCTTGAGGCGGTTTAGAAACTCTGACACAAGGGTGCGTGGGGTCGTTAGACCTTACTGCCCACACGATAAGAAGAAGTGCAATGCTATTTAATTCTCTCCCTAGGTACATTTCACTAACTTCCTCACTATGTGTTCAGGGATTTAACTACCAATGTTTTATTCTTTGAGCTTTGTAGCTTTGTTGATTGCGATATTAGTGAAGTAGTAATTCTTTAGTTCATTACAGTTTTGCACCTATGAAGACATAAACAGTGCTATTCATTCCGCATTTACTTGCGTTTAAACGCGCACTTTATTCGCTCCATCAAGCACACTAGTTGAAAGCTAGGTCAGTAATTTCCCACTCCGTCAAATCGAGTTTACAGCGGCCTATTTGCGGTAGTTAACTAAAAATAAGTGAAACAGAAATACAGCTACGGTTTCAAAAATTAAACGACGTATAGTTTTGATAAATCACAGAACAAATTAATTGATAACAATCTTTCATTTTCACGTGTCCGCTGTTCCGCTTCCCGCCCGCGCCCGCCTCAGCCCCCTCCCTAAAGTAGTGCCTGTAAAAGTGCGCGGAAATCGAATGGGATTCCATCCCCGGGTGATTTCGCCGCGGATAAATTTCCAGAACGCGGGGAAACGCTGAAATTTCACGTTTCACTTATCGCTATGTGTAATATTAAAGTTTTGTCTAGAATTTCTCAATTTTCTGATGTGTTACGTGGATCGCGTAAAATTTTATCTTTCTGTTTTACGAGCTGCGTCGATGTGACAGAAATTGTGTTTTTTTTGTCATTCTGAGTGCTTTTTGTGGAGTAACGTTTTCAAGTTATACGTTCAGTTGTAAAATTGCTTTACCAATTTGAGCATCTGTCTAGCTTTGCTAACTGCCGCAACATTTGGGCACAGAGGCTGTTTTTAAATTTAGCGTCGTTTATGTTGTATTTGAATAAATATTTCTCGGCAAACATATTAAATTGAACCATGTTTATATCCCTATTTTTTTGGGGACTTGTTAGATTTTTTGGTATAAACAAATAGTAGATTCTGTCGTTCTATACACGACAAAATCGTCTATTTAACTTAGTGACTCTATACACTAAAGTTAAAGATTCAATAAAATATGAAGCGATATAAAAGGTGTGTAGATTATCACATAATTATAATATAAACCCCAAAACCAATGAACTCAAACAGTCTTCACACATAATTAACATTTCCCATACAATGGCAATATTCATCCATCAAATTGTGACACCTAGTATTGTGAGACAACTAGCAATATACTCGAACACAATATAACAAGTTTCCATAAATCCGCGTACACACTAGTGGCGTATTGTAAATGCAATAAATCCCAAGTTTTACGGTGGCCGTAAAAGTATTGCGACACGCGCCGATATTTACCGATACGCCGACAGTACGCCACTACGCCACTGCGCCGGTACGCCGAGTATTTCATCCGTGCAATCTTGTTGGTGATGGCTCTAGATTGGTTTAGGTATCCTGTTTGAAACATGATATTTACCGGTTCGAGTGGTTATAAAATATTGTATGAAATTGAGAAGATAAACTACATTGTTTTATGTAGGTAATTTAGGATTGTAAATATGTGTTATATACTATTATCTACTTAAATCATTATTAAGTTTATTCAAAAACTTTTACACCTACCTACTTTTTGACTTTTTACGAAAATTTACTTCCTGAATTTAAATTATTAATAATAGAATTACAAAATATTGAAAAAAAAGGTTTGGACATTTTAATAATTTATAGTTATTGACTTTCATGAAGTTTTCTGTGCAAAAACGTTACAATATTTACGTTCAATGGACCGACATTTTCGGAAGTTTGATCATATAATGTATAGTTACAAAGTTTGCTCTCTCGATGCTCTACAAAAAATATAGCGAAATGTTTAATTTTAGGAAAAAACACGACAGAAATTCAGTTTTATATTCTAGGATATTTTCAGTTAGCTATAGCTAAGTTGCTAAGTTGTAGCTAAGATGGAGCAGCGGTGGCCCAGTGGAGGCGGCCCCGCCTTACGAACAGTAAGTCGTGGGTTCAAACCCGTGGCAGGCGCATTACTTTGTGTAATGTATTTCATCACCACTGCTCTCAAAACGGTAAAGGAAACCACCGTGAGGAAACCAAAAAAATCGAAGAGATCTGACATCTGCTACCAACCCGCAATGGGTCCGCGTGGTGGATTAGCCCATCCCTCTCCTAGGGAGGAGGTCTAAGACCCTGCAGTGGGAACACTATAGGCTGATGATGATGATGATACTAAGTTGATCTTTGTTCCTTTCCGCATACCTTTTGGCCATGTTAGATTTTATTTTAGCTTCATCATCTGCCTAGCCTTTTCCCAACTATGTTGGGGTCGGCTTCCAGTCTAACCGGAGGCAGCTGGGTACCGGTATTTTACATGGAGCGACTGCCTAATACTAATACTAGGTAATACGATACTCTTTGGTAAGACTGGATGTCAGAATTTCAGGTCACTGTAACGATTTCCAAAGCTCTATATATGGCAGCCGGGACCAACAGCTTAACGTGCTTTCCGAGGCACGGAGGAAACTCAGTA
Organism: Diarsia brunnea; assembly: GCA_949774965.1. NCBI lineage: Eukaryota > Metazoa > Arthropoda > Insecta > Lepidoptera > Noctuidae > Diarsia > Diarsia brunnea. Next base: position 1,436,372 of record OX458998.1, on the reverse strand, counting down.
TGTCGGGCGGTCACCCATCCACAGACCGACCTAGGCAAGCACAGCTTTACCTAAAGATCGACCCGAGTGGCAGTTCTTATTAAGCCACGAGCTCCTCCGCTGATTTTATTTTAGCTTATTTACTGAAAAATCCATTTCAACCAAATTGATAAAACGCGCACTATCAAGAGAGGCCGATTTTAAAATGCTTTTAAAATTTTTTTTCCTCGTCGTTGCAATTTATATTTTCAATTTGGAATAGCAAACTGAATTTTGTGGAGGAGCGCGCGATTTTCATGAATATATTTTTTGGAAATTGCGCCTCAATGTTGATTTAGTTCAAATGCAAAATAAAGTTTTAAATAACAAAACATGCGTCAATTTCTAACAATGTACTAAACTTTTTTCAAATCCTTTGAATTAGAAGTATAGTAGGGTTTATCTCGGGGTACACACGACACCGAAGGTAATAAATCAAGAAAATGTCAAAAAATACTTAATTAAGAAATTAATTGAAGTAAGAATGGCTTCTATTTATCATACTTATTCAAATAAGAAATCAAGTAATTTATTCGGAGCCTAGTTCAAGCTGAACGCATGTGATAACGCAAATAAATACAAGTCACTTAACTTGTCGTACAATTTTATGAACAATCACGTTTTACGAGAGCAGCACCAACCGCCAACAGAGCTACACTTGACTACGTGCCACAGAGCTCCGCCATTTTGGACTTGCCGCCACTAACGTCTGTCCCTCGAGAATAAAAACACAGCGTTCGTTAGATATTCTCTGTGAAGTAATTTTTACTGAAAAAAAAAAATGAGTATAGACAGTTAAAGTGAATATTGCAGTGGGGAATGGCCGCGTTGTTCGCAGTGGTCCTCGCATTCGCAGCGGTCGCTGCCCACACCAACCTCGAGGTAATCGTAATTGTTTTGTTGCACACTCTGAATTGCAAAACAGCTCCGGAAATTTGGCAACAATGCATGTTCAGATAACAGACGTATACAGATGTGAATGCCGCCAAGATAAAAACTATACAATTTTATTTCAAAGTTCCTTTTTTGCAACATTTTATGAGAACTAAATTGCATGGTTTTGGATTGTAGCGTGTTCTTTAAAACATTTATTTATTTTAATTGCCACTGAATGCATTTTCCTTTGTTCAGTTCAGATACGGTTCCGGAATAAGGGGACTATTTTTATTTTTGTATCTGCTAAGTAAGGCTTTTAAAATTAAAAAGGATCGTTGTATTCACCGAAGCGTACTTTACAAAAAGTATATGTGATAGCAAAAACGGTCTTCCATAGTATCATTTAGATGTTACTAGCTGGACACTCACAAACTGCAATGCTAACGCAGTCTGTTGTTCTTTTTCAGAGCATCTATCAAGAACTAGACCTACCATGATTGTTTATTAAACATTTTTAATTTTCGTAGTTGCTTATTATAGTGCTTTATTTTTGAAACCACACAGCTAACAGGCTTTGCATGGTGAGTGATATGAATGGTGTAGCCACGGCCAACCAGTGGTTGGTTTAACTATTGCATGGCCGCACTGGGGCCGGTGCAAGCCTTCTTGACCATTTATATTTATGTTTAGAGCGGCATTAGCCATTAATTCTAAATTACGTTAAGACCATGTCCAGGGTCATCATCATCATTTCAGCCAAAAGACGTCCACTGCTGGACATAGGCCTCCCCCAGGTGTCCGGGGTACGCTACTCAAAACTCCTAGCTGTATGGTGCACATATATTAACTACGATAACCCTGCTCCTCATTCCCCAGGATGACTTCCAAAAGAACCGTCACCTTGCCAAAGCCATAGTGGAAGCCTTGCAAGACACCAAATTCCAGAATGAGTTGCTGTTCGACTTGAAGAAGGAGAACCAGGTGTATCTCAACCGGACCATGTCGCTCGTCATCAAGTATATTGTTAAACGGTAGGTGACAGGTTTATTTTTATGAATACCATTGCAGTGAAGCAAAATATACAGGGTGTAAATCAACCCATCACACAGCCGTCAACCAAGCATTCTGTACATCAAACTAAGTACCCCTACGCAAACATTTTTGCTGGGAAACGACTTTTTTTTTTGGGTCAAAAATCACATTTTATGGTAAAACTCAATGTAGCAATGTTAAAACATTGTGCTAGTGGATGCTTTGAATAGGAAACAGGTCATGGAGGTAATTTAAGTAAAGTTATAACCTGAAAAACTAGTATTTACAAAAACAGCTGTGAAAAACTTGGAACTTTGACCCCCAATATCTCCGTAACTAGGAGGTTCCCAGGTATGGTCTAGAACAAAAAAATGATCGCAGTGGTGGGGAGAACAAGTGCCCTTCGTTTGCGTTAAGGCCGTTGCGTTGCTAAAATCCCAAAAACGACGTATGTTTAAAGAAATTTGTTGAGGAATCCTTTCGTACGATTTCCATATAAAAAATATATGTTATACTTAAAGTCATCACAAATAATTCGTATTGTTTAAAATTTTAATAAACCTTCACATTATTTAATAAAAAATCGTAGTATGTCTTAACCTAAATCGAATTTTGTCTCTGTAACGGCTGAATAGTTCGGTATGAATTTTATACCCAAAAATACGTAGTGATGTATTTATCAATCCGTATTGTTTATTTTCTCTGATTTGTAATAAAATTTTAAAATAATAAATTAATTCCCGACATTTTGAGGCAAATGCGGCGCAATACCCGTCGCGCATACTTGGAACGCGCTGCGCCAGTGTCTCGACGACTGTTGTCACGGGTGGACTGCACGCATGTCATTACTTCACAAATAAAATTCAAAAGTTCACGTTTTTAATGTTTTCTGAATTAAAACATATTGTAAATTGTATAGTTATCAATATTTCGTAAAATAAGAACAGAAAATAAGTTTGTAAATATATTTAAAGTAGTTTGTAATTTCGTTTTGTTGTTTGCACCTATCATAGACTAAGCTGACTATGCCTAATAAACGTAAAGTGACGCGTGGCCGAGCTCTCCAAAACTATTGGTAAATTACTTACGTTTCTTAGTAGATATTTTGGTATATAGATATATCTATGATATTATTTTAATTTTGGACTGCCTCGTTGGTCTAGTGGTCGTAAGCACGATGCTGAGCATGAGGTCCTGGGTTCGATTCCCGGGTCGGGCAAAGTGTTATTGGGTTTTTCCATCAGGAAATTATAAGTAACAGCCACGGAGTCTGGAATTGTGCCCGGTTGATGGCAATAGGCTCGCCCCTATTATATGGGACTTAAACATAACTGGCGAAATGTGGGTGTACTATTAGGTACACCTCTGACTAACCCTTCGGGAATTACAGGCGTGATGTTATGTTATCTAACTATTTTGTCTTGAGATTTTCGTTTGATGGAAGATGGAGATCTAAATGACTGATGATGTCTCGTACCTAATGATGGTCTCTCATACTACATGATACATTTTGAAGGTCTGATGAAGACCAGGTAACTGCTTATCGGTTCTCAGTCACGGAAATAGTCAGAATGCTCGAACTTTCAGCTTTTATCTCATTGAGCACGGATGCTACTACATGATACATTTGGAAGGTCTGATGATGATCAGCTAAGTGCTTATCGGTTCTCAGTGACGGATGTAGTTAGAATGACCTAGCTTTCAGATTTTATCTTATTGAGCACGGATGCTACTACATGATACATTTTGAAGGTCTGATGATGACCAGCTAAGTGCTAATTGGTTCTCATTGACGGATATAGCTAGAATGACCTAGCTTTCAAATTTTATCGATCTGAGCACGGATGCTACTACATGATACATTTTGAAGGTCTGATGATGATCACCTAAGTGCTTATCGGTTTTCAGTGACGGATGTAGTCAGAATGACCTAGCTTTCAGATTTTATCTTATGGAGCACGGATGCTACTACATGATATATTTTGAAGGTCTGATGATGACCAGCTAAGTGCTTATCAGTTCACAGTGATGGATATAGCTAGAATGACCACCATCAGGTAAATGGCACCATCAGTCTCCAAGGCCTCTTCGAGCTCTTTCGAATGAGTCCACACACGACGGTTCTACGTGGTGCCATCAATGAGATCCTATACTTACCTTCGGAGTCTACCATCAGGTAGCTAGTATCATCAGTCTCCAAGGCCCCCTCGAGCTCTTTCAAATGAGTCCAAACACGATGGTTCTACTCAGTGCCGTCAATGAGATCCTGTACACCACCTTCGGAGTCCACCATCAGGTACGAGACATTATCAGTCATCCAGATCTTCATCTTCCATCAAACGAAATTCTCAAGACAAAATAATTAAAACGATAAAACAATTAACACCATTAAAACAATAACATACATTACATAACATCGCGCCTGTAATCCCCAAAGGGTTAGGCAGAGGTGTACCTAATAGTAGGCGTGATGTTATGTTATGTATGTTATTATTTTAATGATTTTAATTGTTTTATCGCTTTTAGCGATAAAACAATTGTAGCAAAAAACAATTGTGGTCGTTCTTGTAGCAGGGATGCTACTACATGATACATTTTGAAGGTCTGATTATAACCAGCTAAGTGCTTATCGGTTCTCAGTGACGAACGTAGTTAGCATGACCTAGCTTTAAAATTGTATCGATCTGAGCACGGATGCTACTACATGATACATTTTGAAGGTCTGATGATGATCAGCCAAGTGCTAATTGGTTCTCAGTGACGGAAATAGCTAGAATGACCTATCTTTAAAATTTTATCGATCTGAGCACGGATGCTACTACATGATACATTTTGAAGGTCTGATGATGATCAGCTAAGTGCTTATCGGTTCTCAGTGACGGATGTAGTTAGAATGACTTAGTTTTCAGATTTTATCTTATTGAGCACGGATGCTACGACATGATACATTTTGAAGGTCTGATAATGATCAGCTAAGTGCTTATCGGTTCTCAGTGACGGATGTAGATAGAATGACTTAGCTTTCAGATTTTATCTTATTGAGCACGGATGCTACTACATGATTCATTTTGAAGGTCTGATGATGATCAGCTAAGTGCTTATCGGTTCTCAGTGACGGATGTAGTTAGAATGACCTAGCTTTCAGATTTTATCTCATTGAGCACGAATGCTACTACATGATACATTTTGAAGGTCTGATGATGACCTGCTAAGTGCTTATCGGTTCACAGTGACGGATATAGCTAGAATGACCACCATCAGGTAAATAGCACCATCAGTCTCCAAGGCCTCTTCGAGCTCTTTCAAATGAGTCCACACACGACGGTTCTACGTGGTGCCATCAATGAGATCCTATACTTACCTTCGGAGTCTACCACCAGGTAGCTGGTATCATCAGTCTCCAAGGCCCCCTCGAGCTCTTTCAAATGAATCCAAACACGATGGTTCTACTCAGTGCCGTCAATGAGATCCTATACCCACCTTCGGAGTTTACCATCAGGTACGAGACATCATCAGTCATCCAGATCTTCATCTTCCATCAAAGAAATTCTCAAGACAAAATAATTAAAAGCGATAAAACAATTACTACCATTAAAATAATAACATACATTACATAACATCACGCCTGTAATCCCCGAAGGGTTAGGCAGAGGTGTACCTAATAGTAGGCGTGATGTTATGTTATGTATCTTTTTATTTTAATGGTGTTGAGACCTCGAGGACGCCTTGGAGACTGATAATGTCATTTACCTGATAGTGGACTCCAAAGGTAAGTAAAGGATCTCATTGACGGCACTGCGTAGAATCGTCGTGTTTGGACTCATTTGAAAGAGCTCGAGGAGGCCTTAGAGACTGATGATGCCATTTACTTGACGGTGGACTTCGAAGGTGGGTACAGGATCTCATTGACAGCGCTGCGTAGAACCATCGTGTTTGGACTCATTTGAAAGAGCTCGAGGAGGCCTTGGAGACTGATGGTGCCATTTACCTACTATATCCGTCACTGTGAACCGATAAGCACTAAGCTGGTCATCATCAGACCTTCAAAATGTATCATGTAGTAGCATCCGTGCTCAATAAGATAAAATCTGAAAGTTAGGTCATTCTAACTACACCCGTCACTGAGAACGGATAAGCACTTAGCTGATCATCCTCAGACCTTCAAAATGTATCATGTAGTAGCATCCGTGCTCAATAAGATAAAATCTGAAAATTAGGTCATTCTAACTACACCCGTCACTGAGAACCGATAAGCACTTAGCTGATCATCATCAGACCTTCAAAATGTATCATGTAGTAGTATCCATGCTCAGATCGATAAAATTTGAAAGCTAGGTCATTCTAGCTATATCCGTCACTGAAAACCAATTAGCACTTAGCTGGTCATCATCAGACCTTTAGAATATATTATGTAGTAGCATCCGTGCTCAGATCGATAAAATTTTAAAGTTACGTCATGCTAACTACGTTCGTCACTGAGAACCGATAAGCACTTAGCTGGTTATCATCAGACCTTCAAAATGTATCATGTAGTACCATCCGTGCTACAAGAACGACTACAATTGTTTTTTGCTACAATTGTTTTATCGCTAAAAGCGATAAAACAATTAACACCATTAAAACAATAACATACATAACATAACATCACGCCTACTATTAGGTACACCTCTGCCTAACCCTTTGGGGATTACAGGCGCGATGTTATGTAATGTATGTTATTGTTTTAATGGTGTTAATTGTTTTATCGTTTTAATTATTTTGTCTTGAGAATTTCGTTTGATGGAAGATGGAGATCTGGATTACTGATGATGTCTCGTACCTGATGGTGGACTCCGAAGGTGGGTATAGGATCTCATTGACGGCACCGAGTAGAACCATCGTGTTTGGACTCATTTGAAAGAGCTCGAGGAGGCCTTGGAGACTGATGATACTAGCTACCTGATGGTAGACTCCGAAGGTAAGTATAGGATCTCATTGATGGCACCACGTAGAACCGTCGTGTGTGGACTCATTTGAAAGCCTGATGATACCTGATACCTGATGGTGGTCATTCTAGCTATATCCGTCACTGTGAACCGATAAGCACTTAGCTGGTCATCGTCAGACCTTCAAAATGTATCATGTAGTAGCATCCGTGCTCAATAAGATAAAATCTGAAAGCCAGGTCATTCTAGCTATATCCGTCACTGAGAACCAATTAGCACTTAGCTGGTCATTATCAGACCTTCAAAATGTATCATGTAGTAGCATCCGTGCTCAGACAGATAAAATTTGAAAGCTAGGTTATTCTAACTACATCCGTCACTGAGAACCGATAAGCACTTAGCTGGTCATCATCAGATCTTCAAAATGTATCATGTAGTAGCATCCGTGCTCAATAAGATAAAATCTGAAAATTGGGTCATTCTAACTACACCCGTCACTGAGAACCGATAATCACTTAGCTGGTCATCATCAGACCTTCATAATGTATCATGTAGTAGAATACGTGCTCAGATAGATAAAATTTGAAAGCTAGGTCATTCTAACTACATCAGTCACTGAGAACCGATAAGCACTTAGGTGGTCATCGTCAGACCTTCAAAATGTATCATGTAGTAGCATTCGTGCTCAGTTAGCTGAAAGCTGGAGCATTCTGACTATTTCCGTGACTGAGAAGCGATAAGCAGTTACCTGGTCTTTATCAGACCTTAAGAATGTATCGTAGGAGTACCTGTGCTCAGTGAAATAACTAATGAAAGCTAGGTTATTACTTCATTAATATTTTATTCATACATTATGATGTAGGTACTCCAAGAGAAACAAAATATGTTAGGCAAATACGATGACCACTCTGCGACACATTTCTGTTCTTTGGTACGTTTTTCTGTAGTACAGTCGTTTGCCGGTAGGGGCCGAAAAATAAACAAAAGCCAGTACAGAGGTCAAATCGTCAAAGTCATCCACTGCTGTGATCCCCTTAAGGGTATTGTTACAGATTTCCGGTACTGCTTATACCAGGGCCCCGAGTCTGCTTGATTTTGACAACACCAAACTTGTCAAAATCAACAATTATGAGATCAATGATAGACCTGACACTATTGAATAGCAGACTCGGGGCCCAGTTCAACTTAATTATATTATTATTATCTATTATCTTTATCTTCTTCTTCTATATATATAAAAATGAAACCCGTTTTCCGTTGTCACGACTTGGCATGAAAACGGCTTGACCGATTTGGCTGATTTTTTTTTTTAAATGGTCGTTGAAGTTCAAGGATGGTTCTTACGGCGAGAAAAATTCGAATAATGGCCGGAAAAGCCCTAAAAACAGCCCTTTTCTTTTTCCCATACAAACGTTTTCTAACTAAAACGTAAAATCAATTTGAGCTTTATTACCGTACCCATAAAGTTCAAGTGTTAGTGGAGAGGTTCCGGGAAGGCAAAACAATTGAGTGACGTTCAGTTGTTCAGTCAACGAATGACAACTTCAAACAGACCATACGACATTATCACAATAATCACAAATAATTACTGTTTCTTTCCCAATAGAAAAACGATTTTTCAAATGGTGTTTGCGTATAATATAAAAATTAATTGCTGTTAGTTAGTCGCGCTAGAACTAGAGAACGGGTAGACCGATTTGTCTAATTTTGGTTTTGAAACATTTGTGGCAGTCCAGAGAAGGTGAGAAATTAGTAGTATGTAGGTAGGTAGGTAATAGGTAGGTGGTAGGTAGTTGGTACGTAGCCAGGTAAAAGGGCATTGCAACGCACGCGGGGTACAGCTATATTATATAAAAATGAATAGCTGTTCGTTAGTCTCGCTAAAACTCGAGAACGGCTGGACCGATTTGGCTAATTATAGTGTTGAATTATTCGTGGAAGTCCAGGGAAGGTTTAAAAGGTGAGAAAGTTTTAGGTAGGTAGGCAGGGTAGTAGGTAGAGTAGTAGGTAGAGTAGTAGGTAGGGTAGTAAGTAGGATAGTAGAGTGGGTAGGGTAGTCGGTAGAGTAGTAGGTAGGGTAGTAAGTAGGTAGGGTAGTAGGTAGGTCGGGTAGGAGGTAGGTAGGTAGGATAGTAGGTAGGTAGGGTAGTAGGTAGGTAGGGTAGGAGGTAGTAGGTAGGTAGGTAGTTGGTACACAGGCAGGTAGTAGGTAGGAAAAAGGGCATTGCAACGCATGCCGGGAACAGCTAGTCTATGATATTTAATGAACGTCAATAATTGTAATTTGATTTTAATAAGTTATATTTAATTGTAAAGTAATTATTTAGTGATTTTTAGTTTGACTGTTAGGAATGTTGAATTATCAGAATACTTGCTCTATGGCGCTTTCCGCTTGTCAGCTTCCGGTGCGCCGAATATTAAGGTGAATGCTCCAACCACCCCGCGAAATTCAAATTTTCTTACGTTTTTTGTAATTTGCAGGTCAGTGTTAGTTTGTATGTTGATTAGAATATTAATAAAGTTCATAAAGGTGCAAAAATGACTTTTTCAAGTTCCTGCACCTTTATGAACTTGGAGGCTTGTATTGATGATTTTGATGATTATATTTCTGTAACTACATACGTCTTACAGCCGCAATTAATATTCTAATCAACATACAAACTAACACTGACCTGCAAATTGCAAAAAACGTAAAAAAAATTGAATTTCGCGGGCTAGTTGGAGCATTCACCTTAAACAATAATTAGTTAACATTTTAATGAGAGTGGTGAGTCTTATCACCACTCTCGTCTCTAAGCTTACAAAATGACTTCTCTACACATTGCCACCTGGAACATCAATGGCCTTGCCCCCAATAAAAACGAACTAGAGATGCTCATAAAAACCAATAAACTTGACGTTTGCCTTATTTCAGAATCGCACACTACACCAAGAAGCCGAATATGCATTCCAGGATTTTCTGTGTATCACACTTGTCATCCCGATGGTGGAGCGCATGCTGGCACCGCAATAATTATTAAGAACAGTGTAAAGCATTGCCTCTTAGAATCTACTACGGCCCCCCATCTCCAAGCCACAACTGTAAGGGTGGAGGATCGATCAGGACCTCTTAATCTCTCTGCGATATACTGTCCACCGCGCCACACTATAAAAGAGAAAATGTTTACGGACTTCTTTACGTCATTGGGTAACCGATTTATTGCTGGTGGCGATTGGAATGCCAAGCACTCATATTGGGGATCAAGATTGACGGTTACTAGAGGCCGAGAACTAAAAAAGAGTATTGAAGCTAATCACCTATTACCTATGTCAACTGGGGAGCCTACGTATTGGCCCACAGACAGCAACAAAACACCTGATCTCCTTGACTTCTTCATCACAAAGGGCATCAGCAAACTGCACACTCTCATAAAGTCAAGTCTCGACGGTAGCTCGGATCACTCACCTGTGTTACTAATGGTTAGTCCAGTGGCCTTACCCAATGACACCCATACCGACTACCTCTTCAATCACAAAACTGACTGGCAATACTTTCGAGAATTCCTCGAATCAAATATCAACCTTAATGTTCCACTCAAAACCAAAGAGGAAGTTGACGATGCGTGTCTCTACATCACAAATCTAATCCAAGTTGCGGCTTGGTCTAGTACTCCTGAGCTAAAGGATTCATCGCGTGGAGCACCGGTCCCTTCTGCAATTAAGGAAAAAATCGCCGAAAAACGTCGCCTTCGCAGAATCTGGCAGACGACCCACAAGAGCGCAGATAAAACCAGATTAAATCGAGCAAATAAGGAACTCAAAGATCTCCTGGCTCATACTGCAAATGAATCGCTCAATCAGAGATTAATGAAAATGTCGCCAAATGCAAATGGGACTCACAATCTCTGGAAGGCAACAAAGTACCTTCCACAGCCGCAACAGTGTTCTCCGCCTATTAGATCCGGAAATACATGGGCTCGAACTGACCAAGAAAAATCTCAGGCTTTTGCTACATACCTAGCCGGGGTCTTCAAACCCAACGAGTCAGATAGTCCTGAAGATCCAGAAATAGATCAAGTCCTTAAGCAAGATCTCCAACTATGCCTGCCGTTGAGGCCTACTTCACCAAGAGAGATGGCTAGAGAAATAGCCAAAATGGATCCTAAAAAAGCACCTGGATTTGATCTGATCACGCCTAGACTACTGAAAGAGCTCCCTAGGAAGTGCATTGTCTTTTTGACCATCCTTGTCAACGCCACACTGAGAACCTCACATTTTCCTGCACTCTGGAAAACATCTCAAATTGTTATGATTCATAAGCCTGGTAAACCACCTAACGAAGTCTCATCCTATCGCCCTATTAGCCTGACGCCTGTGTTGTCAAAATTGTGGGAAAGGATCATCCTTGCACGATTATCTCCTTGCCTAGATATGGACCATGTAATACCTAACCACCAATTTGGTTTTCGGAAGCATCACTCAACTATAGAGCAGGTACATAGAGTCTATTCTACAATAAGACAATGTCTGGAAAAGAAGGAGTACTGTTCGGCTGCCTTTCTCGATGTACAACAGGCCTTTGACCGAGTCTGGCATAAAGGTCTACTCTGCAAAATTAAAAAGTACCTTCCACACTCTTACTACCTGTTGATGGACTCTTATCTCAGTGACAGAAAGTTTCAAGTCAAGCTCCGTGACGCAAGATCTTCCCTTTATAGCTGCACAGCCGGAGTACCCCAGGGCTCCGTACTTGGTCCGGTCCTTTACAACATATTTACTTGTGACCTACCCCAGTCACCTGACACAGCTGTAGCAACCTTTGCCGATGATGCGGCCTTCCTCAGTTGTGACCGTGATCCAAAAGAAGCGAGCAGATTGTTGCAAAGCCAGCTCAATGCCACCAATGCTTGGCTGACCAAGTGGCGCATAAAAGCAAGCGCTCCAAAATCTCACCACATAACGTTTGCCCTAAGACGTGAAACTTGTCCCCCGGTCAACCTAGGCCCCGACACATTGCCGCAAACAACCTGCGTCAAATACCTTGGATTCCACCTAGACCGGAGGATGACATGGAAAGACCATATAAAAACGAAGCGCAATGAAATAAATCTAAGATTTAAAAACCTACTCTGGCTCCTCGGTAGACAGTCTGCCTTATCACTATCCAACAAGCTGAGGGTATATTGTTCCATAATAAAACCGATTTGGACATATGGAATCCAACTGTGGTCGACAGCCAGCAAAACCAACATTATGTGCCTACAGAGAGCCCAAAACAATATTCTAAGGGTACTTTCCTCGGCGCCCTGGTATGCGCTAAACTCGGAAACTCACAAGTATCTGGAAATCCCAACCATTTTGGACGAAGCAAAACAGTACTCAGCCAACTACAGGGACCGCTTGACAACTCACCCAAACCCATTATCCAGCATGCTCCTCCAGCCAAATCCAATTAGAAGACTCAAGAGAGCCGAGGTGCTGCCTAACTAATGGGAGATGGAGCAGTGGCTCTATCTCTCCAAACTCCAACCTCTTCCAACACACCTGATTATAGTCTAGGCGACTGATCGCAGGTCTTAAATATATATTAAAAAAAAAAAAAAAAAAACATTTTAATGATAAGAATATTGATCAATAATTTTGTTAGTAACATTTAATTAATACTACTTAGCTTATTGAATGATTTTATTGTAATATTTAGGTTTTTGGTAGAACTGTTTAAAAGTCGATGCGTCGGGTAGGTATTTGAGTGAAATCATTTTCTAACCGTCAAGACAAAAAGTTGTAGTGGGAACTCTGCCCAAAATAAAACCGTTATAGTGTAACCATATTTTATTTGGACCATCGAATCTGACCACCTTCTACAGTACTTTTACACCCTATATGTAGGTTCGGTGGATATCTTGGGAGTACAAAATATCAGTCATGGCCTAATAGTATCGGTTAATGTGAAGGTTTGAGAGTTAATTAATTTTTTTAGAGAACTGCAGCTTTTTTTTAATATTCTAGGAAAGTAGAAACTTACAGTCAAGAAAATTGTGGTAAAACATTTCGAGCGCTTAGATATTGGATATACTACGTGAGGTAATTGAGATAAGAGTTTCAATACATTATGTGAATGCAATATGTTTCTCGCTGGTTGGATTGAATTAACCCTTCTTTTGTTTTTGGTGGGTGGGAAATCATCAAATTACTCCTCCCGCTCTGGGCGGAGCGGAAGGGAGTGTCAGACTTCTATTGACTTAAAACCACCCAGGTTCCTTCTTAACCTTTTGTGTCCCGAGCCGCGGTATCTCTTTCGAAAACCCCGCAGCCACGTGATTTAAGTTTCAAGTACAAAAGTGTTTAGGGTTACATAGGCTGACTTAACGCCTCAAGGCTTGCTCTATCAGACTACCTTTGAGTTGAATAGGACAACAGCTTTCAAGTGATCGAAGCTCGTTCCCAATACAGCTTGAAATTCTCGCTACTATTGTTCCCCAACCTCCTATGGCGTAAACCAGGATGTGTATAGCGCTGTTAACATTATATTTCATGTCGGATTCCCATAGAAACTGTCCCGAACGACATTATGGCTTACTGCGGCTTAGGATAGGTGCGTAGTTCCGATGGCAGTTACGTATAAAATATTGATATTGAACCGTATATGGGCAGACTGGGAGTTGTTCCCGTGTAGCTAGGCACAGCGAGGATGGAAAACAAATAGAACTGTAAAAGAATTTGGCTTCATAAATATTTGGGTGGGTGGAACCAAACAGCTATCTGCGGCCGCAATTTATTTTTTATTCTGTGTGGAAAGTGTCCTGCGACAGATAACGTTTAAACGACGTGACGACACGGTTGACGCAGTGGCTCAAGCAATGGACTGCTGCGCTGCGTGTCGCGGGTTCGATCCCCGCACGGAACAAATATTTGTATGACCTACAGATAGTTGAACCGGGTCTGGGTATTTGTGTATGTGAGTATAAATGTTTGTAAACGCACCCACGATACAGGAGAAATTCCTAGTGTGGGGCAACGTTTAAAAAAAAAAAAGCATTGCATCGGATCAGCATCGCCTCAATTCGGACTAGTCACCATTTTAAAAATTACACTATGCAGTTTGTCTCCTTCGAGTGTGTTGCACTTGGCATAGGCTGCTATAGTACACTTCTTGTAAGTACCGTAATGATATAGCGTCACGTTCCGATCAGTTTGTGTAAACATTAAACCGACGAAAGACGAAATTGAAAACCCAACAAGACACTATTTTTGGAACGAAGTTCCTTATCGCGCGTTGTGAAAGGGGGTAGACGGAAAAAATTCTTACGAAAAGTTGTCACGACACTTTTTGCTATAGTAAGCTATTGTAAAGCTGTGCGGCGTCGCATGTTTCTCTGTCTGTCTCTCTCTCTCTTATAGAAAGCAAGCCAGATATTTTCATTTCTACATTTTTTTTTTACATAATAAAAAATAATAACAATAACTTCGTTCCATCCGGGTGTTCCTTGACACCTCTCAAGTTTTTTTAGTTTCTTTTTTCGTTGCTTAACGAAAATAAGGCGAAGTAATGCTCTATAATCCGACTTATATTTTTACTTTGATCAAGTCTTCACCAACTAGGTTGGTGAAGACTTGATCAAAGTTATGTTCCCCTTTAATTTTACTTGTCACTAACTGATAGATACAAGTGAAACCACTGCTTGCTGTTAGTGTACTGACGTATATTCATAAAATAACATGGCCGGTGTGTCGCACGCACACATATATAACACTAACATTAAATCGCCACACCGTTAAGTACCTAAACTCACATTACATCAACAACCATCACAAAATGAAACACCATCAACAATATCTAATAATCCATGATATTTGTCGTTCCCCGTCTGTTTGCAGCGAGGTAGACAATTACCGTTCGCGGCGCACGGACGCGATCAGCAGACGAATTTATTCCTCGCTCGTTATGAAGCTCATCGATATTGCCAAGGTATGTACAAGATTGCTCACTCTAATAGGGATGTTTCCTGACTAAAAAAATATGGTTCTAATTAGTCCGTCTGTTAGATTATCGAAAAGTATTGGATATGTATTTTTTGTTTTATCAAATTAACAAAAAATTTACGAAGATAAAACGCGTCAAATATTTGAATGGGGGTTTGTGACGTCACTCACTGGTAAAAAATGTCATACTGATCAGCAACATTGCAGGGCCCGTAACAGCCGACGCCTGCCGGAGCTGCGGGTTGTTCGAAAGACGTACCGCAGCCACGGACCCAAAGGGCTAAGAAGGAACATGGGTGGTTTTTATTCAGTAGAAGTCTGACACTCCCTTTCGCTCTGCCCAAGAGCGGGAGGGGTTATTCGATGATTTTCCACCCGTCAAAAAAAAACTGGGCAGGCCGCCCTAACAAAAAGTATCATGATCAAAAATTAAAGCCGATCGACCTCAACCAAATATGACGCAACGCAAATTCTCACTTCAAAAGGAAGGTTTATTTAACGTAGCGTTACCATACGAGTAGCTATAAATTATTTAACTTACTGCGCTGCTGGTAAATATGAGCAGAAACCGTTCCTTTGTGTATATCGAACTGAAACAATGGCTTCGGACAACAATAGCCGAATAATATGAATACTTCATTTACAGCGAGCAATGGATATATGCTATATTATATACTGTAAATAAAAGGGGTTATTTTTTGTTCGAGAGACATTTGAGTGGTAGGAGGGAAAAAGGAAAAAGGATATTTATGTCGATTTTCGACGTAGGTTTTGTAAAGAACAGTAAATTCAGACATTCAACAGTCAGCTCAGTTCAGTCTGTTCAATTCAGTTCAATCTAAATATAAATAAATTCTATCTGTGTCCAAATAATTGCAAATAACTTACATGGGAGTTCTACGTTTGGCCTATCCATAAACAAAATCAACTCTACCTGTAGCAATCCACAGCTGAACATAAACCTCTACGGTACTAAACCACATCATCAGATCTACCGCTTACCGGATCTAGTCTGTCAGCACCTTGCACGTCACCTGTCCACCTGTCTGAGGGGTGTCCCACACTACCTTCGTCGATTATGATAAGCCAACCATTACTACCTTATCATACATGGGGTAGAACAGGCTTTGTCAGATTTAGGCCTTACTGTAAACCATACGATAATACAGACACAGGGAATATTCTGTGGACCAAAATTGTAACAATGCTCTACAGGCAACAAACATACATACAAAGCAATCATGTTTTTGAGGTACAATGGCTTATCGCAGAAAACGATACCCATTTTACTCAAAAGGTCTTTGTCAAATATAAAACGCTGATATGAGATTCGCACACAACGTCGCGCCACCGCGTCGTTCACATGTGCGGTCGGGCTAAAGCGGCTTGGAAATATGCATATTGACAGTGAACCGCGCGGACGAGCAGCACGCACCACCTCTCCGTGCAGTCATTTGTCCTGTGTTAGGCATCACTGGATTCTGGCCCAGCTGCGGTGGCCCAGTGATTTGGCGCAAAATTTTGTGTTTCTTTCATCACATTTGCTATCAAAACGACGAAGGAAAACATCGTGAAGAAACGGCATGTCCTAGAACCAAAAATTCGAAAACCTGTGACAGGTAACCCCAACCCCCCTTTGGGCCCGCCGCGTAGTGAAAAGCCTATTCCTTCTCGTAGAGAGGAGTCCTGTGTCCCAGCTATGGGAACATTATAGGCTGATTATGCAATGAGACGTGAAATTTGCATTACCGCCCGACCGTGTGGAAGAGCGGCGTCATTTGAGAATCGCCTTACTGAATACACAAAGTGGGTGATTTTTTTTTTTGGCGTTTGGTAAATCATCGAATAACCCCTCCCGGTCTTGGGCAGAGCAAAAGGGAGTTTCAGATTTCTACTGACTAAAAACCACCCATGTTTCTTCTTAGCCCTTTATGTCGAGGCCGCGGTATCTCTTGCGAACAACCCGCAGCCCCGCCGGGACAAAGTGGGTGACTTGGTTTCATTTTCATTTTCTTCAGTCCTATATCTTGTAAATGATGTCTCTTTTGATTTGTTTAACTTGACTTTATTTATTTCTATAGGACCTGCCCCACAACTCCACAGCACAGCACCGCATCGACACAGCTCATCACTACTACATGTCCGTCGAGAACAGAGACATGCACGATCAGATGGCCGACGTGCAAGTGTTCCACGCATGCGCAAGGCTCTACGACATCATGTCCACTGTGAGTATGTCGCTACTTGTTAGTAGCTCATACTTGTATATGACAGCTTATACCCGCATATGACAGCTCAGACTAGCATATGACAGCTTAGGTCCGCAACTGACAGCTCACACTATCGGGGTATAAGAAGTAAGTATGTCGTTGACAGATGCGCTGTTGGCATACACAGTGCGATTGTTTTGTGAAATTTATTGATTAAACAAGATGTTGACGTTACTTACTTTCAATTATCTTAGAAAAGGATTATGTTTTGTAAAGAACCTTGTTTAGCTTTTTTATAGTGGAATGGAAGTGATGAATGAAGTTTATGAGGGAACGAGCATGCCCGAAGGTTCGTTTTCACTCTTACTTTGAAGGCAGACGGGTGAAATTTGGAAAGGGAAAGGTGCTGGCAGAGAGTACCACATTTTGGCTTTACGCATTATGAACGTGGAGGAGAAACACTGAGTACGACTCGTCGTGATACCATCCAAGCACAATTTATCGTAAATTCAAGCCATTTCACAATTTAAACGAACGTTCCCTGCTAAATGTTGACACTACTCCCCGTCTAGTTTCAAGTTAACAACAACAACAGAACCAGAACAAATGAAATTAAAAAGTTTTTGTTATGAACTTATCAAATGTCATTTATAATTCCCGGAAAGTTACGCTGACAATACTATGACAGATAGTGAAGGCTGATTTACATTTAGCGAAAACAGATCTTTTGGAGACTTTTCACCAATTTCCAAAAATTATGAATTTAAAATAGGTACCTAAACATTATTATCAGACCAATACTAAGAGTGTTTCTAATGGAAGTTATGCAGAATAAGTTTTGTGTTCCATTGTTTTGGCAACACAAAAACTTTTTGTGGGCAACAAGTTTTTTAAACATGTCACATAATATTGTCTCAATTTTTTATTGTCAATATCATTATCATCTGCCCAACATTTTTCCAACTATGTTGAGGTCGGCTCCCAGTATAACAGGATGTGGCTGAATACCAGTATTTTACATGGGCCTATTGCCTATTTGACCTCCACAACCCAGGTAATACTGGGTAATTTGGTGGTTTCCAAGGGGTATCGTATTACCATACGATACCCCTTGGAAACACTGGTTGTCAGTCTTTAGGGCTACTGAGTACCTGAACTGGCCACTGACAGCTGTCATAGATCTTCAAATGACAGCCGACCAACATCAGGTAACTGCCAGTTAGTCTGTATAAGATTTGTTTCAAACTACACGTGACTAGAGAATGAACACAGCAGAAATTCGATTTAATAAATAAAGTTTACGTTACTAAAATGTTGCCAGCTTGCAACAATATTCTATTTGAGTTGTAATCTCAGTTAAACCTGGCAATACAGACGGCGACGTTGAGAAATTAAGCCCTGCCTTTGCTTGAAATACTGTGTAGTTATATATACTGGTGTGAAGGAACAGTTAGTTGTAAATATAAACTAATATTATAAAGAGGAAAGATTTGTTGGCTTGTTTTTCCGATTTAACTCAAAAACTATTTGAACGTATTTGAAAATTCTTTCTACAAAGATACATCTTTATTATTATCATCATTTATTTCAGAATTATAACACTCACAGATTGTTAGTAGACATAAAATTTCAAAACTATGTTAGTAACTCATGTAGGCTTTACCGAGTGACATAGACCATATATGTATTATAATTTCAAAATACGCGGACGAAGCTACGGGCTAAAGCTAGTTTAATATAAAACAACTATCATAACTTAACATCACGCTATTTATCAGAACACCCACAGTTCGCCAGTTAGTTTTGTTTAAGTTTAATGTAATTTAACTTGCCTATGCCATCAACCGGGTACAACTCGAGATTCAGTGGGATTCCTAATAGAAAAACGGAAATAACACTTTGCCCGACCCGAGAACCGAAACCAAAACCCCATCGAGGCTAAGTAGACGTAGCAGATCTCAGTACGTAGGACCGTCTTCTACGTACTTGAATTTTGCTAAAAATACAAACACTGAGCAAAACATTCTTCTATTATTTTAGAATTACATTATTGTATTCAATATTTGGTAGGTTGGGCAAAAGTGTTAGGTACTTAAGTTTTATCAACAAAAAAAAATTAAATTAATTTCTTTTGTATTTTCCTAGACTCCGCGAATCTTAGCACAGCTAGGTATTCTGGATGACCTGACACCGAGGGTCCTGGTGAAGAAGCTCAGGGACCTTGAAATCAAGCCAGTGCATCTTGGAGTGGCACTGCTGATACAGGTTAGTCAATACCTCAGTATAGTATCTCAGTATGTATAATCAACTTCCCGTAGGGGCTGCGGGTTATTCGGAAGAGATACCGCGGCCTCAGCACAAGGGCTAAGAAGGATCATGGGTGGTTTTTAGTCAGTACAAGTCTGACACTCCCCACCGCTCTGCCCGTAGCTGGAGGAGTCATTTGCTGATTTCTAACCCACAATAAAAAATAAAAACTTTTTTCAACAATACTTTGTTTCTTTAAAGTTATTGGCATAATCCCATTTTCTTCGTTTCCAAATCGTCAAGATAGGATGTCCATCTGGTTTAGATTTCCAAAGCATCAACTTAAAATGAACTGCTAATCTGATCTTCCTATTTTAGTCGCACCGTTATGACAATAATAACAACTCTTGGGGTTTAACAAAGATAAATCTCAACATCTTGAATTCTTTCCGCTTGAATCCACTTGTATCTTACTATCTAAACACCAAATGATCTAGGCTTCATCTCCAACAGTACCACCTCCGCAACACGGTGAACTTCGCGATTCGTTCCAAAACCGTCGAGGTGCTCTCCACCCAGCCCCAGAGTGTGGGGCCGCTGGTCATCGACATGCTGAAGAAGCTGGCGTCCAGGATGCTGCCGATTGCGGAACTAATGGACATCCATCTGTCACACTCTAGCCCTGCATTCAAGGACACCTGCCCTAGCACTTGGCTTGGCATTGTTAATAATAAACGGCCTTGAAATTGTTTGTTTTATTTCCTTTGGTCTTAATCTATCTTAATATTACGGCATCTGACTGCTAGCCGAGGTATAATGAGGTAAATAGTTCCCTCGGCTGAGTCCGACTGGATGCAAAAGGTGGAGGACAGGGTGCTGTGGTGCAGGTTCTGGGAGGCCTCTGTCCTGAAGTGGACAGCTATAGACTATGTTAAATGATCCTATGTTGTTGTGGTTTCTATTTTTTTTTGCATATTAGCCCACGCAGCCGGAGTTGTCTGCATCTGTTAGGTATCATTTAATACTTAAAAAATATAAGCTGATCTTTTTCGTGATGTTATTCAGAAAGATCACTGCGTATCAGGAGCATTACCGGTGTGCGTGTATGACCAGTTGTTATAGTCCTGAACTTGGGGAAAGTAAAATGAGTATGTAAGGGTCGCAGCAGGTGGAAAAAGGCTACAAGTTTTTGATTATAAATGTTAAAACGTGAAACTCGAAAACAAGAATCAGATAAACAGACTCCACCATTTTTAACCGACTTCGAAAAAGGAGGAGATTCTCTATTCGTATGTATTGTATGTTTTTTTCTTATTCTTTTTATAACGACCACCTCACAACAATATCATGAAAACGTTCTATACACTTATCTACTCATAGGTACTTTCACGCTGTTCATATGATACTGGCAGTACCAGGACTACAGACTACCGAGCCGGTGCCAAATGTTGTAATCAGCAATTACACTTTTATCGCACGATCTCCGGAAAAATGCCATCTCCTTTGTTCGTTCATTTTGGACATACACTGTAATAAAACTGGCCGAGCAAAGTATAATTATAGTAGTAACGTATAAGAGATGGAGGCATAATATGTACCTATAGCTTATGTTTTTGATAAATTTTTCTTTAATTTTTTATCAAGATTTAATTAGTTCAACAGTTGAAGTAGGATGTGTATGTGTGTCTGTTAGTATGTGTAGCAAATTATTAGCAGTATCGATTTATCTGCAAGTTAGGTCCTAAGCCAATAGGAAATCTCTTTTAAACTCATTAAGAAAGACTTTACGTGATACTGGATATACTATGCCATCAATCATAATTCGAAAGAAACGATTCTTAAAAATGAAGAATGGATAGTATGTCTACCCAGAAAACTCGCGTAAATATTAATTATTGTAATATCTCTTTAAGTATCTTTGATCAACTCCTTTCCTTTCTTCCTTTTTAAAAAAACGTTGCCCCACACAATTTCTCCTGTTTCGTGGGTGCGTTCACAAACATATAAAGTCACATACACAAATACCCAGACCCGAAACAACTATCTGTAGGCCATTACAAATATTTGTACCGTGCGGGGATCGAACCCGCGACACGTAGCGCAGCAGTCAATTGCTCGAACCACTGCGACAACCGTGCCGTCAACTGCTTAAGCTGGGTTCCAATTTTGGTACGATCTCTACACTTTACATTTGTGTCTCGATTTCTTTAACTCTCATGTAATTATCTTATTTTATTTTATTTATTCGGGATAACAAACAATTACATATTGTTACGAGCTGGGTATGGGATAAATAAAAACACTACCAATTAAACACACGAAATAACTTTATTACTCCAAAACACTTATTCACAATCACAAAAATACTACTGAACACTTTTTCGCACTAGATATCTCTTCGAACCTTCCGTTGTCTCGCTTTAAAAGTAGACTGCCTGCTCCGACCTCTGTTGGTCCTTTTATACTCAAACACACAAAAGAAGTTCGAGAAAATTCCCTATTATTAACTAAAAATGAATACAATATTCACAAAGAAAAATAACTAAAAAATAAACTTAAAGATAAAAGAACCAACAAGGAAGAAGTTACGTTACGCACTCGGCATACGGTCGAAATTACAATGGCAATTATGTCGCCGACGCCCGCCGTGCTGACCTTGTAAACATAATGGAATTATACCTAAAGAATGTACTGGAGTGTTTTAGGCACTACACAATTATAAGCGAGGTTTCTTGAAGATTCTAGATGACCGACGTAACAATATATAAACAATTACAGAAACATAGACTACAGAAATGATATAAATGAGAAATCAAGGACGAGCTCCACAGATACATAATGAGATTATAGGGTAGTTGACAAAAAAAATCTAATTAGTTCGTTAGATAGATTTCCAAAAAATATTGGACACATATTTTTTCTTTTACACGTTAACAATAAATGAAGACTTTTTGGTACATTTTTTATCAGAAAGTGACGTCACCAGCC
This sequence comes from Diarsia brunnea, assembly GCA_949774965.1. Classification (NCBI taxonomy): domain Eukaryota; kingdom Metazoa; phylum Arthropoda; class Insecta; order Lepidoptera; family Noctuidae; genus Diarsia; species Diarsia brunnea. The sequence goes on along the minus strand of OX458998.1, from coordinate 1,414,114 downwards.
CCTACTCACGTACTTTGACACGTTTTATTTTCGTCAATTTTTATTAATTTGATAAAACACGTATCCAATATTTTTCGATAATTTAACAGACGGACTAAACAGAATCATATTATTTTTTTTAGTCAGTGAATTCCCCTATTGGGTGGATTTTAAAACTAGCGTCGTAAACATCGTATCGTATCGTTGACCAACTGGTCTCTCAATTCTGCCACGTTTCCAGTCCGTTTCCATATTTGCCAATCTGTTGGAGACGCTCCAACTAATGAAGATATTGAAAGCTAGCAATACTTGTACAGAATCTTAAATTTTTTAGAAAAAAGGTAAGAGCTTTTCTTAAAAATGTTTTACGGTAAAGCAGTACCTACTTTAAGTGTACGGTATTTTCTGTTCAAGATTTAATAGTTTTTTGGCGCAGTGGTTCAGCGACTGGCTGCTGCGTTGCGTATCGTGGGTTCGGTCCACGCACTGAACAAATATTTGTTTGGTACGAATAGTTGTTCTTGGTTTGGCCGTTTGTGTATGTGAATTTAAATGATTGTAAACTCTCCCATGATACAAGATAAATTCCTAGTGTTGCGAAACGTTTACTTATATAAAAAATGTTTCTAAAAAAATGTTCGGTCTCATTTGGCTCGTATCCATATATAATGTACCCACTCTGTGCACGTATCATTCCGAGAAATAAAAGCGCCCGAGACAATGTGAAATTCTATAATGATGCTGATTAGAAATGTCAAATATATTTGAATTCCTTGAGGACTAAGAAATACTACAGGTTCTAGTTATAGGTATACAAAATGATAATAAATAATGGGAGAAGACCCAGAGGCAGAAGCCCAATGCGCTGGTCAGACCAGTTCCGCTCTGCCCTAAACACTTCAGTCTGCGATGCCTTACATGCTGCCGAAGACAGAGTGAGCTGGCGCAAGACAGTCCGGGAGAAAGTGATTCAAAGAGGCCACGACCCTCAGCATCGAGGAAAAACGACGCAAGGAGGGATACAAAATGAAAAAAAATCACAAAAACAAAATAAACTCCAAGACAGAACATAAAATAGAAACCCGCCCATAGGCAGTTGACCAGTGTCTCAGCAGTGGAAACATTATATGCTGGTTATGCTAAATGACAAAACTATTTTCTCCTCGTCATCATCACCCTAGCCGTTTCCAAACTATGTTAGGGTCGACATCCAGTCTAACCAGTGTTGCCAACTCTCAAAAATATATCCCCCTAAAGCTTAAGTTACAAACCCCTGAAATCACAACAAATACTTGAAAATCCCCCTAAAAATTATATTATTAAAAAAAATATTCTGTAATATTCTTCATGTAAACATCGTTAATACTTCCAATATAATTTCATTTTCTTCTGGTTCTGGACTTATTTCCCCTAGATTTGGGGGGAAGACTGACAAGTTGGTAACACTGAGTCTACCCGGCTTTAGCTGAAAAATATTTTACATGGAGCAACTGCCTATCAAAATTACTATCGTCTCCATAACCTCCACAAACACAATATCAAAGCAACAAACCTATTTCTGCAACGGATTTCCTAATATTAATATGAACCCGGTTCCACCATAGGTAGGTACATAATATAATCTATTTACAGCTAGGTATGTAGGTAGCTGCCGGACAATCAGACCGGTATACTGTTCGAGGGTTTTTATTAGACAAGGCAGATTTATCGACACCACGCGATAACGAGGATGTCGGGCTAGTAAGTCCGCGGAAATCTTCAGCTACAGTGTTATTTTCAGGAGACTTTAAAGTTATAGCTTGCCATACTAGGCTAGCGGTTAAAGTTTTCAACACCTAATAGCTTCGTACTAGGGGACTGAACCGGAATAATAAAATTGCATTTGCAACAGTGTAACGTGTTAAATAGTCCTGAAAAAAGGGTGGAACGAGTGACAGTGTGACTCGATATGAAAATAATCCCAACGAGTCTCACTGACATAATTGGGTTATTATGTTTGTTTGAATCACTGCAAGCGTATGCTTCGCTATCTTCGATATATGAGCTTTGCTACTCACACACATTCAATAATTCTTAGTGTCATGTGTTCTGAATTTCAACGTAGTCTCAAGTATAATTATACAACGCTGCTGACTGTATGGCCGCAATCAAAAACTGAATTTGTTAATTGAATAGAAAAAAGAACAACTTGTTTATGGCCGATCAAACAGGTTCCCAGTTACTTAAATATCTATTTCAAAAACGTGAATTAATTATACCTAATAAAGTTATTGCTTCATTAATTAGATAACATAACTTTTATTGCCTGTTCTTTATTTCCAAATACCTTTTTCCCTTTAATTCACAACATCATTTATAAATATTTACAAACTTTACAATTTCATTAAACACTGCACAAATATCAAAAACACAGATTGCTTAACACCGGGACGATAAAAGAAAATCAGAGTAAAATGTATCGCATGACGTCAGTGCCCTATATTATGATATCGGCGCGTGCGCATGGTTCGCTACGATTTACGAGCCCACGCCAGATTGTCCCCGTGGCTAGTGGTAGCTTGTTTTTTGAGTTGTTAGGACATACATACCTATTAACTGACTTTTAGGCGTAGGCCAGACAGAATCGATGTAACAGAGGGACAAAATGCGCATGCAACTTTTCAAATTATACTCAGGGTGACATTTTAGTTAGCTATCCTTTAAGAAACTTGTTCCTTATTTTGAATAAATTTCTCAAAAACACACATATCGAAAACTAAATCGTGAGCGGACACGGCCGGAAAATGAAGCGTCTTTGACGATTTCCTTTTTTTCTGTTGTGCTAAATCGAGAGTCTAATATTATTTTAATATGTATAAGTGGCGCCACGTATGCGTCCCGTCCTCGTCTCTTACGTCACTTCTGTCTGTTCTGCGCCTAAGCCTTCCGTCCTGAATTCGTCCAGGCTTGTCATTTGCCAGAAGTTTGTTTCATGAGAGGTTTTTAAAATATACAGAGTGTAATGACTTGTGGTATGGCAAGCAATTATATTCGAACTTTTATTCAATGTACAACATTTTTGTCCGGACTTTCCAAATTTCCATATGGTCACCCTACACGTGACTGCTTGTTCTCACATTAAACACGCAATAAAACATGGCTATGCGGCCAATGGCTTCTTTTTTTTTTATAATGTTCTAACAAGATATTGGCAGGAAGATTGACCTATTTTGTGACAATAACAATTTGTATAAGATTCAGAACAACAAATTCGCAAGTGATGACGCTTTTATATTTTTAACACTACCTTAGCGTCAATAAAAGTCTTATAAACTAAATTTAAGACCTGTGAAATCGTGTTCGCCTGTCTTTAGCTCATAAATATTTGTAGGCAAATTCTAAAAATCTCTGCAACGATGTTTTTTACTACATTATCTAATTTCCTGTCATCACCACGCCTGACCAGCATTTTTATGCTGATGTGGCAATACTGATAATGACCCTCATAAAGTAATGTAAGACCGGTTGTACAGTCAGCAAGGAAAGTTGATACTCAAGCGTTTATCGTAACGTTTGAGTGTCAACTTTATTTTCACTAAAAAACAAATCAGCATTTTTTTTATAATATTTGTAATTGTACTGCTGGAAGTTAAAACTTCTGTTTCCAACTTTCCAATATTTTCAATATTGTGTTTACTTTTAGATGTGAAACCTTACCTACGACTGAAACTCGACCCCTAACAAGTTCAGAAAAAACTAGGCAGGCGACAATATAGGTTTTAAAAACCAACTTTTGTTGCTGACTATACTCGAAGTAACCACAAACGCAGCATTTGTCGGGGTTCAGCTCCGTACGTTTGATAATTCTTATCGGAACACGAACCGGGCGAGAACCTGGGAAAAGCCGGGTACGAACTGTCGTGTTTCTATATCTCTCTAGTAAGTTATGTAAGTTAAATATATTGTTACTAGTGTATTTCATGTGGATGTTGAAAAATATGGCATGCATGATAAAGATTATGTTTAGGTACTTTTCATCTAAATAATAGTAACATCAAAACAAAAATTATTACTTTGTACGAGTGCCTACGTGTCCCACTGCAAAGTCACGTTTACGACGCAATTGTTTCAATTTTGTTTAGCCCAATTCTTACTCACAACGTCCCAGCCTGGTTAAAGAACTTGCTCATTAAAAGCATTTAAAAGTCTGCACCCAAACTGTACAACACAGTTTCGGTCGGAAACTGAAGTATCTGGTGAAAAAATTCTAAAAAACGGCTCCATTAAATCTGGAAAATTAATCTGCTGCGAAGCGTGGGTATTACGAATAGGATGTACTGTAGTGTTTTTTCTGAATATTATATCTACGAATTTGCGGCTTGCATTGTTAGTATTTTACAAATTCCTTCGTAATGTTGACGTAGTCGTTTTACTTCTGCGACAATGTGACCGAGCAATCGAAACGGACACAAGAGCTGTATAGGTGCCTATATACTAGTTGGATATTTTTTGAGACCATCGACAAGCAAAGAAGATGAATGAGTCTTTGTAACTTAAATAAATTAAAACACTATTATTATTGCAATCAACATTATTGTACTGCCAAACGAATACTATTGGGTTTGCGAGCATTACATAATTACCCTACAGGCACCCTTACTTTAATGCGACAAACAAATAAAGAAAATATGACGATCAGGCAGAAAACTACCTATACCTATTCGCAGAAACCTATCCGTATCCTATTCCCAATTCCCGGCAGACGAGCCGAACACGCTGTAACGTAAGTAACGGCGGGTCGCAAGCGGGTCCGCGGTATACATATGTATGTCTCATTCCATCACGCAGCCCGTCCGGTCATTCAGTGTTTGATGTGCGTCGTACACGGAGGTCAGGGGTGTGGAAGTGACTTGAAGGAAAAGAAACAAGAATGAATATCGTCGCCTTAGAGTGAAAACCTCGGGAATGCATTTTTGCTCAATTTTTTTTTTAATATTTCTAGGAAGGAAACCTCGCAAGGCAAATCCTGTTCTGACTAATTTGTTCATGTATATATAAATTCCATATTAATTAATAAGAAAACAAAACACGCCGTTCAACAATATTGGAAAATGCACGCAGTTTTTTTGTCCTCCTGAACAGATACTTCTTTTACAGTTACGAGGTTTTCACTCTAAGGCGACGATATATGCAAATTATTCTTCATAGGAGATTTTCTGGTTATACTCACAACCGTGCGTGTATGACATGTATGGACGCAGACGAGGCAGAATGAGTATATGTAGCGGTGGTGTTATGTGGTTTCTGGTTATCCCTATGTGAAAAGGCGTGAGTTTATGTATTATGTGTGACATATTCATTAGCAGTAGTCAAAGACATTGATTTAGTCTATGATACGGTACAGAAGAATTGAAAAGTGAATAATTTAATTGGAATAATCAACTCGTTGACCGTAATAGTGTCTAAGTTGGCAATTATTCGTTTTGCTACAAATATTACAATCTCAATAAGATACGGGAATACGGGATCATAGTTCTTTCATGAAATTTCTTTTGATAGACGCTCGTATATTGTTTTAAATCGTATAGTGGTTTATGGTATTAATTGATATTATTTTAGTTGGTTGAGAATGTGTATAATTTTAACTATAAATCTTGTATGCCTAATTTGGTACATCACAGTGAACTGCGCATTCACTTGACACCTATGAATGTAATATTATGTACTGTGTTGAGCAATAAATATTTAAATTTGAAATCTCTTTGACATTAGCAATTGCTGTACCTATTTAGACCAAGAATTGGGTAGAATAAAAATGGCCGCACCGAACGGTTGTTATTTTTTATCCATTTATGTGCTGAGACCGAGACCAAGAAGCCTGCAATCATTTCGTTAGTTGACATTTCATTACTATAACATTAACATGCCTATTAAAGATTCATGTATAAAGTGATAAAAATTATAATCTCAGCTAGTAGTTCAACGTATTACCACTTCCATTATCTGAATATCTTTGTCTTATCCTTCGTATCACCTTATCTACCGCCTATTCGGGGCAAAGTGTCCCGAAAATTGCTATTAAATAATATCCCAGGCGATGAGCGGTGTAATGGGCACCCTAATCGGCCTAGTGGTCTGTGAGACCGTACCAAGATATTGACGTGGTCAGGGAATTCGGGGCAACTGACCTTGTACGTCACATGTTACTTGTCTGCGTTTTTCGTAGCGAAGTGAGAACAGTATCAGGGAAATAGTGGAAAAGGTTATAAGCAAGTATGTTCTCGTCAGGCACTAGCTTGGGTTTTTTTTAAGTAGGCCTTTTCTGGATTGGCCTATAATCACATTAGATTGCGAAAAGTGGAAAGAGAGAAGGAAGGCCTTTGCCCTGTAGTGGGACAATACAGGCTTATAATAAGGCCTTTTCTGGAGCAGCCGTGCGTTGTAGTATTAATGATCAAAGTATCGCGTCGACATTATGCGGACCCGGTGAAGAATTATAGAAAGCATATTATACATATACCATACCTAATGATTTTCGAGACGTAATTTATTTCCTCACCACTTTAAAAACAGGGCAGACAATTCAAGTTGAACGACCTACACAGTGTATTTATTATTTGGCAGCCGGCTCAGCGTGCGAAGGGTGCTAGGTTTCATTTCCGCATTGAGACAATATAACTATTTATACAGCCTTCAGAATTGCTGCTGTGCTAACATTATCAGTTGAAGATTTGTTCTGAGTCTAGGTTTTGGTATATTTCAGAGTTGTCATTGAAAATGAATTTCGAATGGAAACGTAGTGTTCTCATAGCTCAACTTGCATTCATCACACTATAGTACAGGTCGCGATACGTAATAAGAACGCTGGCGGTCAAGCTGCGCATTAGGAAGAAAATTAAAATATCTTCTGTGCCTTGGTGAATATGAATAATTAGTGCTCTTTTTACCCGACTGCAAGAGAAGGGTTATTGACGGTGTACATTGGTAGGTACTGCAATATTTGAGGTTTTCTAAGATCAGTCAATCACAAGTGAAGTCGTTTGATAGATCTGGTCGAATTGAGATAAGTGAAATAAATGACAAGAGATATTTATGTTCTTGTACTTCGTTGATCTTATTCTTTGATTTCTAATTCTGTACTTTAGAAACGGAATAGAATCAAGTTTATCACACGCGTAAAGCATGACCAAAAGTCACAAAGTAAGATTAGACAGGAGTCGTAAATAAAACAGAAACCCACCTACTATTCATCCCCAACTTGCAATAAAACAGGAAACCGAAATAACAACATAATAACCTGTAGGCCGAACACAAGGCACCGACTCCCGAAGGGTTAAGTGAGTACTGTTAACAAATCAATTACAGTAACCCTCCGCCGCCGGGAGGGCGTAAAGCCGACTACTTTCCACAACAAATAAGCTCCAAAGATTTATGCGTGTTGGGTCTTCGCGACCCCGGACAGATCCCGCGGTCCGAAACGGCCCGGGATAAAAATCCTGCACCTTATATCACGGCATTAAGCGCTCAGCGGCCGAAGTGTTAAAAAGCAGGGGATTACATAGAAAAAATATGGATAGCGTAACCCATGCTGAAAATGAAAAAATAAGTTGAGATTTAGGCCGGCTTTCAGGAAGTTTATTTACAAGTTATAGTTATTAAAAGTTTCCTGGAGATCGGTAGTTAATCACGACCTTTATTGCCAAAAACCGAACGTTTCCGACACTAAATTATTATATTCATTCATGAATATCCACTGTGATTTATTAGAAAACTTTAGAGATAAAATAAAACATCGAAGTAGGTAGTAAATTGAACTAAGTAGGTAATTCATGTTAAAACAACTTTAATTAATGTATGAAGGCTTCAACGCTTTGACAGATCTCAAGCAAGCCCTGCATAATTTGAAGGCATGCCTACAATCCACATAGAACCTACACACAGAGCCAATGATCCTTTATCCAACTAGTGTCACAACTGCTCAGCCACAATCAATAAATCACTCCCCAATTGGGGAATGTTCGAAGACGGTTAGACATGTATCTACTGCATACAAGAACAATAAATTTTATCGAGAGACCAGCGGTCGATTCACTCTGCCGTCAGATTAATTCTGCAGTTAAATTGTAAATGAGACGCGAATCCCGCTCACCCCGGGATGGCTGGATGCCGGGATTTACGTCGCATCCCTGATTTATTCATCTCGTCTTGTTCTAGCTTTTCTTTTAGGACTACTCTAGCTAACGAAGGCGGGCGAGTGAATTTGTTGAGTGACAGCCGATTTGGTAGGGTTACGTGTGGTCATGTGGTGGGTGGTTCACGATTTATTTCAGACGATGCTAACCTTTTGTATGGTACCTAGAGTAAGTGTCTCGCTTTGTCAACGATCCGTAAAAAACCTGAAAAGGCGAGCCTGCATCTATTTTGAGGTAAGTATTTAATTGCTATTCAAAACGAAAAATGCTTTATAAGATGAAGTTATCAAAAATTCTCAAAAATAGAATTTAAAAATCGCACAAAGCCGCGCAGACAAAGTGGCCAGTAATAAATAGTTTCCGTGCGCGCAGCAATCTTTGTCCCATTCTTTCGCGGCGTAATCGGACAGTGAACAAACTAGACCGAAACTACGCGAACCGCCTGAAAACTTCATCATGTGAGCATTTATCTACGAGCATTGTGCGCTGCAACAATGCAGTTCGCACTACATGGAACTGTCAGAGCTTCCTGCAGATAGGCACTGCGGCACGACACGGCACGGCACGGGCGCGGCACGGCACGGTACGGTCACGCGACTGCGCCAAGATGTATGGCCTGCCAGAAACGTTCTATCACGAAAACTACTTAGTACAGTCTCGTCTGAAATATGTATGCCTCAGAATTTTGTTTCGTGCTCATTTGAATATGTAGCCGCTATCGCAGTAGTTGGCGAAAGTATTTTCATTATTTAAACTGCAGGGAAAAACTTTTTATGTCTCCATTTTTAATGAAATTTAAACTTTCGGTAGGTTGGCTGAGGGAGTATTTCTTAGGAGAGTTATGTGTTCGCCGCGTGCAAGGAATTGCGGCTATTTGATGGAATTCGTTCACCGTTAAACGTTCGTACGAAGATAAGAAAAGCATCAATTAAGCTGTTTTTGGGCTGTTGGCTTTTCTTTAGGTTTAAAACAAATTAACATGCTGGTCCCTCTTATTTAACTCTTGTTTTATTTAATAGTAAGAATGTTGTGTTCGGTTTCCAGCCTTACCAGATGCAGCTCAATACTAGTATTTTACATGGAGCGACTGCCTATCCACACCAGTGCAGTTCCGCACTGGGACCGCGTGGTAGATTATAGCCCATTCCCTCTCAAAGAGAGGGGGCCTGTGTCCCAGTAATGGGAATAATAGGCTGATGGTGATGATGATGACTGCCTATGTTACCTCCACAACCCAGTTAATACTAAGTAATTTTATAACAGTTGGTTAGACTGGTTGTCAAAGTTTCAGGACTACCGAAACGACTGTGAAAATTGTGCAAATGACACCCGAAACCAACGGCTTCACGTGCTTTCCGAGGCACGAAGGAAACCCGGTATACCTATATTGAATGGTTAGGACCAACCTAGGCAAGATTTGAGCGGTTATAATGCTTAAGTCTAACCTTAGATCTATAAATGATGGTTCCGCAAAGATTTCTATCTGCTGGGCAGAGACCTGCTTGGTGAAGGTTGCGGGGACCCGCTGGATGCGAGACGCACGGGACCGATCAATGTGGCGACACCTGGGGGAGGCCTATGTCCAGCTGAAATGATGATGATGATGATGAGCAGAGACTTCCAGTCAGCCTTCACTTGAACTGAAAGACATCAGACACGACGATAAAATACAAAACTAACCTATAACCCGGTTCATTAAAGAAAGGAATCTAAAATGGCAACACATGGCATATTCTCTCACTAAGAACATGATAAGCACTGCCATTTTATATTCCTTTCTTTAATGACCCGGTTCATTCACCATAGTTACATAGTTCACCAAGTAATGAAACATACAACACTGAAAACGTACCACTGTCCAGTGTAAATAATTAAAAGCCTACAAACATATCAGGCTGTAAGCCCAACATCTGACGTCGCCGGCTTCGTATCAGTTGTCAGCTCGCGAGGAAATAACTAGGAAATTGTTTATTGTACTCACAAATAACATTTCTTGCCCACTTTATGAAGTTCTGCGAGGTTTAATGTGTACTGCCATTTGTTGGGGTGGAATCGATTTGAAATAATATGTTTTTTATCAAAAATCTATACATTGATTTAACTTCATAAATTCACCACGCGCTTTTTCTATGGGGGTAGGCAAAAACTACAGAAAGCCACCTGCTGTAATCCTCACATACTCTTGTCGCCTCGTTCTTTTTTAAATCTATTCATACACGCACCCTGCACGCGTAGCATGCCACCGTAGAAACGGGTTTTGTCGACGGAAGAATCGACAAAATGACAGATTGTAGCAAAATTTCATGTCAAATTATATAGAAAAAGCTTTGTCCATTCTTGGAAGAATAGAAATAGAATCGCCATACTAGGTACGCTGAGCAAATAAGTAACCGGAATTAACAATGTAATTGAAAAGACTAATTTATGAATACTACTAATTATCGTGTCAAGGATTCCTTTTTCCGAAAGCGGAATTCTCCAGCCCTTTTTGGAACGAAGTTCCTTATCGCGCGTTGTGAAAGGGGGCTAGACGGAAAAAATTCTTACGAAAAGTTGTCACGACACTTTTTGCTATAGTAAGCTATTGTAAGCTGTGCGGCGTCGCATGTTTCTCTGTCTGTCTCTCTCTCTCTTATAGAAAGCAAGCCAGATATTTTCATTTCTACATTTCTTTTTTTTTTTTTTTTACATAATAAAAAATAATAACAATAACTTCGTTCCATCTGGGTGTTCCTTGACACCTCTCAAGTTTTTACTTATTTTGATATTAGATAAAAGTTCACTTTAACATAATGCAAGATGAAACCTAAATAACATTTGGACAAAAACACCTCTAGGTTCGTAACTCACAATTGCCCAATGTTTTCCTACTCAAACTTGAAACTATTTGTCCGAACAACCGAACAGGCGTCAACATGTCCAATACAAGAGAGGCTCTCAAATGAACATGTTTCGCTACAGAGCATCTGCGACTGAATGAAAATTAGATAGGTACGCTAATTAATTAGAACGAGAGTAGTTCAGTGGAAACGTTCGCTCATTCAGGCTGAGTAAACTTGCAGAAAGAAATGTACGGGTTTTCTTCATTATGGAGGAGTTTCAATATCGAGCCTTACCTATTCCATATTTACTTTATACGGGTCAATGCTAATCTTTTGTCCAGGATATGAAAAACTATTTTCCTATAAGCTGACCGTGTCAGCTTATGAGAAAATAATGTAATGCTATACTATTTACGTAGGTAACGTATATTAAATTTTGCAAGATTATTTCACGCTACCAACATCTTTTTTTTTTTTTTTGGCGGGTGGAAAATCATCAAATAACCCCCCTCCCGCTCTTGGGCAGAGTAGAAGGGAGTGTCGGACTTCTACTGACTAAAAACCACCCATGTCTTCTCTAGCCCTTCATGTCGAGGCCGCGGTATCTCTTGCGAACAACCCGCAGCCCCGACGGGACGCTACCTACATCTCCGGTGTTATTCTGTTCGTCTGTAAATTCGTGTAAATCAGTATTGTGTTAAAAGTGATTGTGAATAAATAGTGTTTGTTAAAGTCCATGTGTCTATGTCATATATCCATCATATCTACGTTTTTCAATTCTATTCACCCTTTTTTTTTTTTTTTTTTTTTTGGGGGGTGGGAAATCATCAAATAACCCCTCTCGCTCTTGGGCAGAGCGAGAGGGAGTGTCAGACTTCTACTGACTAAAAACCACCCATGTTCCTTCTTCGCCCTTCATGTCGAGGCCTCGGTATCCCTTGCGGACATCCCGCAGCCTCGACAGGCGTCGGCCCCTGTGGGCCCCTTCCGTGTTGCTGACATCTCTTTGAGGCGCGCGTGGAACACGAACGCGCCGTCGACACGGCCTGTTGTCGTCATAAGACGGACGGACGGCGAGCTTACCCATCACTCACCGTCTACAGGCCCGCGTCTACGGTGGCCGGAAGCCATCACGTGGCCCCCGACGCCCGGAGCGCCTCCCGCGGCGGCTGGGACGAGAGGTTCTCTCCCTCTCACGTTCCGCCACCTCCTTCGCTAGCATCACTGCTTCGCAGAAGGAGGCGACGGCGTCCCATTCCTCCTCGCCCCGGACCATGGCTTGCACCAGGGCCGGACGCGAGAGGTCGCCGCCGCCGATCGCCGCTACGAGAACACGGCGGGGCTCCGCCCAAGCGGGACACACCTCCACGGTGTGCTCCACCGTGTCCTCCGGCCGATCCTCACAATGGTGACAACCGGGCGTTTCCTCCCGCCTGATTCGGTGCAGGTACCTCCCGAAACAACCGTGTCCGGTGAGTACCTGCGTCAGACGGAAGGTGAGGGCGCCGTGGCGCCTCTCCAGCCACTCCTCAAAGAGGGGACTTACCGCCACTATCGTGGCGTGCCCTATTCTATTCACCCTGCGCCTGCATTTCTTACAAATTCGAACCTGTCTTACTTTTGTTCAGCATCACCCATAAGTTGACTTGATCATCAATTAAAATACTTATGGTATGGCGTGTGAGAGGGGCTGATGACATTATTGCTGTCGGGGGAATATCCTGGATGAAGGTGGCAGAAGATCGTGGAGCTTGGCACAAGCAACGAGAGGCCTATATCCACCTTAGGTGAAGTCGGGCTATCTAACCAGATGCTGAGCTGAATACCAGTATTTTACATGGAGCCACAACCCAGTTAGTACTGGGTAATACAATAACCTTTTTTTTTTTGGCCCGTGAAAATCATTAAATTAACCCCTCCCGCTCCTGGGCAGAGCGAAAGGGAGTGTCCGACTTCTACTGACTAAAAACCACCCATGTTCCTTCTTAGCCCTTGCGCCGAGGTCACGGTATCTCTTTCGAACAACCCGCAGCCCCGACGGGTAATACGATACCCTTTGATAACCTTTAAGACTTTCAGGCCACTGACTGACCTATAACGACTGCCAAAGATATGGCAGCCGCGACCAACAGTTTAACGTGCTTTCCGAGGCACGGAGGAAACTCGGTATGTAATGGGTGGTCACCCATCCACAGACCAACCTAGGCAAGCGCGGTACGTAAAGATCGACCAGAGTGCAGTTATTGTTAGGCCACGAGCTCCTCCTTTGAACAAATAGATAATACTTTAATTTCCTGAAAGTTTAAATATACAAATACGAGTATGCTGTATGGAGTAGTTATTTGCAGTGTTGCCAAAGTTTCACCACAGCGCCACCGCACCACTCGACTAACTCTCGTAGTTTCACACCTTTTTGGTTCAACTTTGCTCTGATACCGGGAACTTTGCCCGTGTCACTAAAAGGTGCATCACTCCATGCAATGGCGAATTTTTAAATAAACCAACACAGGTAAATAAATTAACAGGTAAACCTTAAATAAATAACCTTTCTATAGAAACTGTGAGACCGTTTATATGTCCTGCTTGCTGTATGTCTGGTTGTCATGTTATCGTAGTTTCAAGCTACGATAATTTCAGGACGACCAGTGCCCGTGTACAAATAGCACATAATATTATAGCGTTTTAGGGAACATTTTGGACTGCACGATGCAGGTAAAGGTGTTACAACTTTTGGAGAGTACCTATACGAAGTATAAAAAAGAAAGCTCGAACCCAAAGCATTTATTGAAATAAAACCATTTATTGATAGTTTCATTGTCAAGAAGCTGGTGACCATTTTGGAAATACTAAAGAGATCCCTATAATAATAGCTGGTTGCTTGTTTTAAAACTTTTAAGCAGAAAAATTGCAAAAAATTCAATGAACACTCTTTTCAAATCATGTAGCTATTACCGTATTTTGTCGGCTACTTTTTAAATACATATTCGAATTCAAATGTCGTGAAATCCACAAAGAATAATAATACTGTTTTATAACACGGACTAGGCCAATAAACCGGAAGGGCCACAAACACGCTCCAACAGGAAAACTCAAATAAAACCAGAATAAGATTTAACCGTCTTTTAATGGCGGTGTTAACAAACAATTATTTTGACTTAAGCCGCGGTTAATTTCGTGCCCGTTCCACCCCCATGGGATTATTATGGACCACAGTTTCTAAACAGGCCAGAGTGAGAAATGAGAGGCTAACGGAACTTTCTAACTCATTTAGATAATGTGACTTTACTTGGCTCCTATTCTTTGGTAGACTGTGGGCTATGCGGAAGGAGCTTGTGGGTTTAGGCGGCTAATTAGCTCCAGCGAATAATGATTAATCGCTACCACTGCAGTCATGCCGTACCGCATTTCATCTTGTGAAAGCGACTGCAATTGAACCACGTGGAAGAAATTGTTTAAAGAGCATATTAAGCTACTGTGACATGATTTGAGAAACGAAGAAAACAAGTCTATGGTCAGTTTTAGTTGCATCGCCTAAAATTAACGGTGATTACGTAACGGGAATCCACGTGCTTATGTTGTCTGATCCAAATTACGCGACGTAATTTCGGTTATATCATCGGTTCTAAAGACGAGAGCATTTTGTCGCCCTCCTACGTTTTACGGCTAGAATATAAATAGGCAGTTTATACCGGCACTGGTGCAGTTAAGTTTAAAGGTCAGACCATGGTCAGAGAAACATCCTACCAAATACATTAACTATCTTTAGTAACTTAGAAAAATCAGTTCTTCTGTGTTAGACACTGAACTTGATCTTCATCAAAACAAATAGATTTTTAGACGCATATATATATGCAAACCCAGAGAGGCCTAGTTCAACATATTTATAAAACACTATTGATGTATATCTGCCAATCATAGACACGAAGGTTAACTTTTAAAAAGCCACATAAATTGTATCTGTATCAATTACAGGCCCATCAATCCGAAATAAATGAGGTTTTAATATCGTAACAGTGCTCTTGAACGTATAAAAATAAATAATAGTGCTACTATCGGCTATTTTATTTAAATAGAATCATGACTAGGACAGGGAAACATTCCGTAGTGCCAACCTAAGCATATGGTAAGCATTTTGTTGTTTTCGTCGTAGCTCAATAACGAAAAGATTGTTGACACTTCCGGGTGTTTTTCATGTTTGTCATATTTACTTATCTTAAATACAATCTTTAATAATAGGGAATAATATTATTATTGGTTGTTGTTGAAATTACCTTCCTAATTAGTGCTACATAATGTTGTTCCTAATCTTAAAGAATAATTAATTCCTACTTAGTTAAATCTGCTAATATAACTTCATGAACTACAAACAAACATTTGCAAGAGCTGACTGTTTATCACACAATTTAATTTTAAGACTCCATTGCCTACTTTATCTCACATTCGACCGGTACCTCTAATATCCTCACGCCAGGGGCTCCGTAATTTACGCCCCAATTGTTAGACCCCCCTTAAATCATGACCTCCTGGTCAGGACAAACGGACAAAATAATCTCTATGTGAACTTTTCTCCAGGACCTATAAAGATGGCGGCCATAGATAAAAAAGTCTATGATCAGCGGATTTTGTGCCAAAAAAAGGAAAACGAAAGTAGTGAAAATGTAGTTTTAGTGGCTATAAATATGTTTATGATAATAAAAAGCTTATCTTGTATTGACATTTTTGTGTTTGTAGTGTATGGCTTGACCGGTAGTTCGCCGATGTGGTTTTTTTTAGAACATTTGTATTTAAAACACAGAATCTACGTTGTTTTGGTCAGGGCTTTGTTATGGTAGCTGAACTTTTGGTTGTTTCGTTCTGAACAAAAGTATTCAAAGCCAGAAGTTTGGTTTTATTTTGAACTGATAAAGTTTTCCTTCGATTTTCGAAATCTCGTATTTCGGAAACGCAACAAAAACTGTTCGTAAATTAATTCATTAAGGACCGAGATTTTAATCATCAGTTAAATGTATCCAAGGAATGAATTTTATTGACAGTTTGACGGCTTCTGTAGATTAAAAAGAATCCAAACAGCCATACTTTTTCGGACAAAAGTAAATTAACGATTCAAAATCAAAACACTTGATTTCACATAGGCCTATATGGGTTCCTATAAAACGTCGAGAAAAAGTGCAAGTGAGTAAAAAACTGCCCAAAGCCTACATTACTAAAATGGGCTATTTTAGCAAATAACACGTGTACGCTTGACATGTACTATTTCGAGTGCACGCAATAAATCGTGTAAACTCTAGATTTATGGTTAAATAGCGAGTGTTGCAGCAATTGCCCCTACTTTGTCATCCTTACTAACGACGCATGATTATCACACACGATATATTTTGACAAATGCACGTGTAACTCCAGCTAAATAAATTACGCCGGGTTATTTATGAATCGTAGCTCGAATAATTGTGAATTATTGGGATGTTGGTGACCGCGTTATAGGTAGTTCTCACCTCAAATGTCCCGTGACTATGGTGTTGTGGTCGATGGGGTTTTCATTGGTAATATGGAGCGGTGGTCGTTGTGGTCTGTGGTTAAAACTCGTTAGCGGTCTTAATTGACCATCAAAATACACGAAAATATAAAACATACTTCAGACTCAAAGGATACCGTCGTATAGCATATGATGTACGTAAGTGTGCGCCTGCAGACATTTCACACTAAAAGTCTTCGGTCTGGGTTTTGCTTTATCGTAATGGGCTATTAAAGGCAGAGCCAGCGGAGGATTTTATGGCCATGGTGACAACCGTATCATAATTATCAGGACAGTGAGATACGTATTTCAAATATTGAACATCGAAAATCTTTTAATATTAACAAAAACCATAACAGCATCAGAAGTTTAAGCTGATCATCATCATCGTCATCATTTCAGCCATAAGACGTCCACTGTTGGACATAGGCCTCCCTCAGAAGGGGGGGATTTGCCATAATCGCCACGCTTGGCAGGCGGGTTGGCGATCGCAGTATGGTTGTTACGAAGGCACAGAGAACGCTGCTGCCCATTCTCTGGTAAGTCCCTTAGTCGCCTCTTACGACACCCACGGGAAGATATGGGATGGTGCTATTCTTTACGTCCGACACCATACGGAACGCCGACACCATACGGAACCCGACACCATAAGGAACCCTATAGATTTTAAGCTGATGCCTATAGATTTTAATCAGGCTTTATTAAGCGCATTACTGAACCCTGGTAAACTGGTGGTAAAAACTGACGTTATTTTGAATATATAACTAACCTAACTTTAAATTAAACCCCAAAGTCGTGCAACCTCACAATTCCAAGCTACTAACAATCCAAGAAAGAGGAAAAATAATTTAGAGCAGCCAGTCTCCGGTGTAGACTGTTGTCTTTTCTTTAGTCTAGCATGTTAGCACGATTTATTTCAGCTCAGTCTGCCGAGTGCCGACGAATGCTGGCGGCTTCTTTGTTGAATTAAGCTTTAAGCTTTACTTAGCCAAGCTAAGTTCTGGAATTGTAAACGAGTTTGCAGTCAGATAGCTTAAGCACAGTCTGGACTTTTTATTCATATATTTGTATAATGGCTGCTGTGTATTTTGAAATTAAGTAAAAAACAGTTTTTAAATTGCACTTGGTCTTTAGCTCTAGCTTGTTGAAATTGCATAATGAAGCGTCTTAAAAATTCGGAGAAGTAGAATTTTTGTAGCGAAGGAACTTTTCACGTAAAACATTTTTTTTTGTGGCTCTAACTACGTAGGTTATAATACGGTTTGCCATGTTAAGTGCAATGTACTAAGAAGACAGGCTGCATCGCAGTGGTGCCTGTATAAAACGTAAGGTTGCTGATAGCCTGTATCATCCTACTGATAAACAAGGACTTCGCTGTATACCTGACATTTTTTTGTTTAGGGTCTAAAGTGGACCACTGGTCGTAGCTTTTATCCAGCCCAGCATATTACCTTCCTAAACAAATGCAATGAAAATCCTTGCCTAACCAAAAACAAACAAATGAAAAAAGTTATAATAACAACCCCCACTTATTATCAACTTTATGCAAGCTCGCAGGTGTGCAGTATTAAGTTAAAAATCGTAACTTACTGGGACGACATAAATGTAACGTAAGTTAATTAGGCCGGCTGGCCACTGCGGCGGGTAATGAAACGATGAGGTCGCCGCAATTTGGTCGGCGGCTCGCGTAAGACGGCTAATAACCGCGATAATGTCTCTGAAGATATAGTGGAGAGTACTTGTGACTAGAGATACGAATGTGTCTGGGGTAGTGCTTGTATCTTGAAATGGAGATAATTTGTGGTGTGAAACGATTTTTATTTTTCATTCTTGCAGTTACAGTTACTCGTATAAGGACTTTTCACGAGTTTTGATGTGGTCTGGGGTTATTACTTACTTTTCACAACGTGTAGATAATAGTCTAAATTGAGTTGGTGTATTCAGTAATAGGGATGTTTCCTGCCAAAAAAAAATATGATTCTAATTAGTCCGTCTGTAAGATTATCGAAAAATATTAAATACGTATTTATTGTTTTATCAAATCAGTAAAATTTGACAAAGATAAAACGCGTCAAAGATTTGAGTAGGGGGTGCTGACGTCACTCACCGGTAAAAAAAATCATACTAATGTCTTAGAATATGACGTCACACGACTTTTCAAAGCACTGTATCGTCTTCATTGTTTGTTTACGTGAAAAAAGAAAAAATACGTGTCCAATATTTTTTGGAAATCTATCAGACGGACTAATTAGATTTTTTTAAGTTAACTTTCCTATTCTACCGAATACGCCAACTCAATTTACTATTAGCATCAGTTTCTGAAACCTACAGGATGTTCAGAGTTCTATCGTATATGGACCAACATATCTAATTTACACTCGATAACAGAGTCATCTATATCCTGGAACACAAAGGGCTAAGAAAGAACATGGGTGGTTTTTAGTCAGTAGAAGTCTGACACTCCTTTCCGCCCCGCCCAGAGCGGGAGGAGTCATTAATTTGATGATTCCTCAGCCACCAAAAAAAAGGGTAAGCAGCATTGTTGTTTGCTATGAAGGGTCCACATGTCATGTGTAAAGTAGACAAATAATAAGGGCACATTATATAAGCATTTCAATTTGATCTCTAACTTGTGCATCGCTAAAACTTGCGACCATTGTCCGTAACACTATATTGACAGACATCGCCCTTTTTTTTTTGGCGGGTGGAAAATCATCAAATAACCCCTCCCGCTCTTGGGCAGAGCGAAAGGCAGTGTCAGCCTTCTACTGACTAAAAACCACCCATTTTCCTTCTTAGCCCTTCATGTCGAGGCCGCGGTATCTCTTGCGAACAACCCGCAGCCCCGACGGACATCGCTTGCCCCTGACCTTTACTAACTGAACCAGCCAAATCGATTTAAAACGACTAGTTTACTAAGACCAAACCTCAAATGTCGGTCTTTCCGCTCCATAGCTACCGTTGCAAGGAAATGCTGAGATACGCGTTTCACGTCATAGTCCTGTTATCTATTGACCCCAGAAGGTGCCCATAGCCCCATTCATTGGGCAGTGGATAACTGCATTGATCTCTATGTGTTCCTGGTCATAAATCTGATTTATGGCGAGTTTCGATGAATCCATGTCGGGTTCGTCTGCCAGGATATGTGGTGCTTACTTACAATGTAATAGTAATATTATAGTCATTCTAGTAACGCTTAAAGATTGTTTGGGAACGCATAACTCTTACATTAATTTAATAAGTAACCATTATTAGGTATTAGCCTCAGATCAACTCATATATCTTCAGTATTTGCTTCATATCAACCTATAATGCAAGAATTTTTGAGGTTTAAGTTTGGCACAACTATACACAGGGTACATTGCATGGTAAATTGCCCATTTAAGACAAAATGGGAAAAAACAGTTTACTCTGTTGAATTATGGGTTTAATTTTGAACCACGTTACCACAGGCACCACAGATCACTAAATACGTTTATTAGTGTTGTCTTATTATTGCTAAATGGGTCTGCTCTTGACCTCGATCAAGCTTGATGGAAAGCGATGGATTAGGTCTATGATGGAACGAGCTTGCTCAGAAGATGCCTGTTCACTCTACGTTCTGTTTCTGTCAATCGCTTAAAGATGACAGCGACATGACAATATTTCAAAAACGTTTGGTGATTTGTGGTGTAAGGATACTTATAAAACCGTCGGGGCTGCGGGTTGTTCGAAAAAGATCGGCCTCGACACAAAGGGCTAAGAAGGAACATGAGTAGTTTTTAGTCAGTAGAAGTCTGACACTCCGTACCGCTCTGCCCAGAGCGGGGGGAGTCATTTGATGATTTCCCACCTTCCAATAAAAAAGGATGTTTATGCAAATAAGATTAAAAAAACGATCTTGTATATTATCGAACGTAGTTCAAAATACGCATTATGTTAATCTAAACCCGCCTTAAAGCATTACCAACCGCGTTATAATGAGGTCCTAGTACATGTGGTGTCAAACGAGAAGGATAATCGTTAATCCAATTACTTGCTAATTAAATTATTATGTCGACGGCACTAGGGTAGCAGGAGAAATACCGTACGACTGTTATCAGTAGCCGTAACTTATTGCAATAGGATTTATATAAGCTGTTCACTTAGTAAATACTAGGCTATGCAACTTGCGTTGAAAACTCTACCTAAGGAAACAACCTATGCCCGTCGGGGCTGCGGGTTGTTCGCAAGAGATACCGCGGCCTCGACATAAAGAGCTAAGAATGAACATGGGTGGTTTTTAGTCAGTAGAAATCTGACACTCCCTTCCGCTCTGCCCAAGAGCGGGAGGGGTTATTCAATGATTTCCCAACCCCCAAAAAAAAAAAGGAAACAACCTATGCCTGTCGGGACTGCGGGTTATTCGCAAGGGATACCGCGGCCTCGACATAAAGAGCTAAGAATGAACATGGGTGGTTTGTAGTCAGTAGAAGTCTGACACTCCCTACCGCTCTGCCTAGAGCGGGAGGAGTCATTTTGATGATATCCCATGCACTATCCATAAATAAAAAAGGAAAACAACCTATATCAATCTACATATTTATTTTCTTTTCATTTTTTTAATATCCGTAATCCGTTGGTTTCTAATAGTCAATAATTTTGTTATACAAGTAAGTGGTCACAAAATAGTGTGAAGTCCCTGACCCCAATGCTGTGTTTAACTTAGCTGTGAAAAATGTAAACATACATAAAAAGCAAATGTAGGCATACATAAAAAGCATAATAATAGTGCTAGTGACCATGTCAGTTTAAAATCTTATAGGCATACATAAACTTTTGCAAGTCATAAATCTAGATTAAGCGAGTCATTATGACTATTACTTGGGACCAGTGAATGGGAACTAAGCTGAAATCTGGAAATGCTTGGGTGCACTGTAGTTCCACCTCTGCGCACGTCGAGCAAAGGCAGCGTGATGCTACGTTATTATCGACAATTTCATTTGTCGACTCATTTGATTTTCTTCAGTTATTTTTAATTTTCAAATATCATCAAAAGCATAAAGTTTAACAATTTCATATAGTCAACAATACACCCCGTAACTATTAACCCCACAATCAACAAACAAACACACGTGTAAACAATTAATAACACCCCCCGTATAGTGTTAACTATCCGATCAGCAACACCCCACCCAAACGAGCTCGTAAGACTTAATTAAACAAATTCAAACATCGATAAAAACACGATATACCCGTAAACGCTGCTGATAAAGCTAACGAACTCTTTAATGAGCGCTGGGGTACTCCAGTACCCCGCCCGGGGTAGCGGGGTACCCCGCACGCATTAAGGCCGGGGTACGAAGAAACAAGTGCTGTAAAAACTTGTATCGTTCTGATGCATTATGTATGCCCCGGAAATGTGGCGATCAATTGTGGGGCCGTTTGATTTGTTGGGCTTCTACATGGCGAGCAAGGGTTGGCGGTGAATGGGGGTCATGGGGGTTGCTTCCGGTTTCAAAGGACTGAATGGGGATCTAGAGTTATGAGCCCGAGGCTTTGGCGAAAAAAAGGTTGTCTGTACTCTGTTCTTTATCGTCATTGATAGGTCAGTATGAGTATAGGATAGTATCATCTACCTAGCCTTTTCCCAACCATGTTGGGGTCGGCTTCCAGTCTAACCGGATGCAGCTGAATACCAGTATTTTACATGGAGCGACTGCCTATCTGACCTCCACAACCCAGTTAATACTAGGTAATACGATACTCTTTGGTAAAACTGGATGTCAGAATTTCAGGTCACTGACTACCTGTAACGACTGCCAAAGATCTATATATGGCAGCCGGGACTGACAGTTTTACGTGCTTTCCGAGGCACGGAGAAAACTCGGTATGTCGGGCGGTCACCCATCCACAGACCGACCTAGGCAAGCACAGCTTTACCTAAAGGTCGACCCGAGTGGCAGTTCTTATTAAGCCACGAGCTCCTCAATATATTACAATATATACGAGTATAGGATAGTATGTATGTCAGTAATGACAAAATATATAACGAAAACCTTAATCTCTATATATAAAAATTCTCGTGTCACAATGTTAGTTACCATACTCCTCCAAAACGACTTGACCGATTTTTATGAAATTTTTCATGCATATTCAGTAGGTCTGAGAATCGACTACTATTTATTTTTCATAACCTTAAGTGTTAAGGGTGGTACACCCCAAACATTTTTAGTCACACATCTAAATTTCCACGGGAACGAAGTCGCGGGCATCAGCTAGTAGCTTAAAAGATTCTAAATGGTAAATGATTCTTAGGAAGGAAGATCGTCTATCTATATTTCAATAATTTTAAGAAGGAACAACTCCTACATACACATGTACACACATTGTGTTATATTAATTCGACAGTAGCAGTTCCCAGTCTAGATTTCCGCCTACTTTGACTTAAATATAACTGGCAAAATATGGGTGTACTATTAATTACACCTCTGGTCAACCCTTCGTAATTAGAGGCGTGATGTTATATGAACCTCTATTATATATTTTAAATGTTATTAGTAAAATACAGTATCAACTACTAGCAATATAATTATGAATGTTTAATCAAAATAGAGATCATGCTAAATGTACTCTCAAACCATTTAAAAAAAACATAATTATATAAAATAAATATATATCATCGTATTAGAACCAAAACACAACGTATATTTTCCTCATTCATAGTAAGAAAAGCTCCCTTTCTATTTGAAATTAAATTGAGCCAGCATACAAGACTCATACGATCAGCTGACGCGACCAAAACAGTTTAGATTTCACCGACGAAATGTTTGCAAAACTCCCATCCAAAATGATAGCATGTTTAACTATGGGTCCTTTATAAAAATATCTCGAGTACGAAAATAACTAATTTGTTTTCAAAGTAATTTACTAAAATAACGAACAACCCCGTTATTGCTTACAATTTATTATTTTATTTATATACGAATACTGTATCATCCATAAATACAGTTAAACATATCTGTTACACCAGCAACTAACGATAAATCACTACTTTCAGGAAACAACAAACAATAAGACACAAAAATAAGAAGAAAAAACTTACATTGGAGCACGAGAACTTGTCACAGAGGAAACACACGCGAACCACAGAACAACACACGATCAGAGCCATAACAGACAACATATTTATCAGCACCAGCCATTTATCAGCACACCGGCCGAAGGGACATTTGTTACGAAACGTCAAAACTAAAATAGAATTCACTTGTTTGTGTCCAAACAGTGACCACGTGCGCCCCTGCGGGCGGGCCGCTCATATCTGACGCCTCACTTACCTTAGAACATGAAAACGAGAAAAATAACACCACTCCACACACTTACCGACATTATCTAATAACTATTTAAACATAAATTAACGTAAAATCAATGAACCCACTCGCTTTGATGTTTCATGTTACGTCGAGCACCGTTTAATTCTCAAATAAGTCTTTTAAACTGGGCCAAAGCAGTTTATTTTGTAAATGACACAATTCTCTATAGAGCATGGCTTTTAACGTTTGATTTATGCTAGGACAACCTATTGGAAAAAGTTTGCTACAATGGCTCGAGTCGAGGCACTGCAGTAATGTGACAATAAAATCAATATGTGTGCGGAGTCATTAATTATGTTCTATCAGTGTTACATGAACGCACCTGATGTAAAAGCGCGGGAGAGTCATCCGTCAAGCGCGCGGCGCGAGCGGCCCGCCATTCACTGCGACGCGACACAAATCCGTATCATTGTCACCACGAACACTCGTGTCAATAACGACACTTTTTAAAAGAAAAAAGAAAGACGTAAAGTTGTATATAATTTGTGAGGTGTCGTGTCGCGCGCCGGGCGCCGGGAGTCGGGAACCGCGCGCTGTCGACCAGCTCGCGAAATGTTGTCGGATGGACTGGAACCCGCTCGGTGTGTCGCGTATTTTTCTATTCTATACGTTTGTTCTCTATTCAATCGTGTCATATCATTTTCGTGGACATTGGGCGGCGCTATTTTTAATTAGCCCTATATCTTTATAAATATATTTCGTGGGAATATTTCGTTCGCCACATCTACAAACAATTGGTGCACAATTCAAAGGGTTTATGAGTTTTTAAATTTGTTCCTTCTTGTTTGCGTCTTTGATCTTACAAATTGGTGAGACGTGCGGCGCATAATATTGTATATTTATACGCTGTACACTGATTTGTTTTGTGTGAGATATAAATATTTAGGCAAGTCGTAGACTGGTAGGTACTTTCCTATTTACTGACCTTTAAGATTTCGATGATAGTAGTAAAGTACAAACTGCCTTTAAAGAAAAATCTAATATGTATAGTCAAAACACACACAAGAAAGCACACCTACCTATTTAAACCAACCGCGTTAAAATTAGCATGCACCACTAACCCTCCCTAATCCGCAGCATTTGTCCCCACGTAAATAAGTTAGGCTAAGCCCAAAAAAAGTCCCTGAGCAAATATGTTTCGCACAAAAGGCACCGGTAAGGGAAACCAACTCATAAAATTTGAGTTGAGCCATTATGTTTGTGTGTTGATGAGTCAGGCTCACACGGTGTAACGACGTTTTTCAATTGGGAGATTTGAACAGGCAGCGCCGGAGGACATGCTATGTAGTAATTCTGAACAAGCTGTAATGGTTGGAAGGATTTGCTGTTCAGGCTAATGTATGCGTGTTCGGGTTGGCGATAAGGTTGGGTGCTAGTTGGTTGCTGTCTGAGAGTTAGGTATTAGTAAGTGTGAATGTGTTAAGAATTTCGTATATTATGTAATGTAGTTTTGAATCATTTGCCATTAGGTATATAAAGTTAGAATTACATACCATTACTGATAGGAGATTTTAAATTTATATTTAAAAATATTTGACATTATATAATTTAGAATCATTTGCCATTACATTTTAAGGGTTTTGGTATTATAAACTTTATTTACTAAACTAAAACTTTATCTATTAAACACTGTTTGACACTTTGAATTTCATTTCGAATGTTAACTAATAGCTCATGGTTGTATTAGTATGTAAATTGTATGTATAGCTAAATATAACAATCATAGTCAACACAATGTAAATTGTTGATGAATAAATTAAAAGAAAAAATATAAGTGTCTTTTATTTTATAATCAAATAAATACAATTTTGACATTGAATACAGGAACAGGAATTCTGAAAATATACCTAAGCTACAGAGCAGAAGAACGAGACAAGAAATGTGAGAGGAGCTGTGTATCAAACTACAAGTATTCTGTTTATCATACTGCGCCGACCACAAATAAATTGGGATAAGGACAAAAGAATGATGATTATGATACTGATTAACGAGGTTATGTGATAATTACTGATAAGACACCTAATAAAAAACTACGTCACATTTGCGTCTACTAATAGCGGTAAGCCGTAACCTAAATGGCGCAGTAGCACTATTGGAGCGTTCGCCTGCAAAGGGTCGTAGGTTCAATTGCCGCATTAAGATAATGTGAATTTGTATTAAACTATAAAGATAATAGTTTCACATCTGGAAAATCGTAGCGTCAATAACATTATTTTGGTCAGCGAAATATTACGCAGATTTATTTTGTAAAAGTTTTCTTTCAAGATTTGGCTCAGTATAATTATATTTATTTTAATTTAGTTTTCGGTCTATCGTATCACATCTCGTCTGTTATAATACAGGGTGGTGCCGACAATACGACAATAAATGAAACCACGGGTAGTTCTAGTTCGTAGGAACAGTACTAAACTATCAAATAAATCTTAACACCAAAATAAAAAAAAATAAAAAAAACACAATAAAACTAAGTATCATAAAACTGTAAACGAAATACATTACAATTTACAAACAAATTTTGGATTACTAACCTTAGGAATAATTTGCACCGATTAACGTGTGAAAATAAAACGTAACAAACGAATTTGGCAAAGACATTTAGGTAGGTTATTGTCGTATCGTCGGCACCACGACGGTGTTAGGATTTATTTGATAGTTTAATAATGTTCCTATGAACTACCAGCGGTTTCATTTATTGTCGTATTGTCGGCCCCACCCTGTACATACCATGGGAGCTAGGCAGAGATATGCCTCTAAACCCACATTTCGCCAGTTAAATGTCCGTCCTTGGATGTTCCTGATAGCAAACAGTAGGTACGACGAGTCAGATTGATCAAGGCTCGTTAGTTGCGTCAGAAGTGCAGCTGCTGAGCGTGGGGTCCTGGGTACGATTTCCAACTTGGGCAAAGTGTTATTGGGTTTTTCATCTGCAATTTTTCTGTTGCAACCTCGAAGATTGAATTTGTAACCGGTTGATAGCAAGGTTACAGTTACAGACTGCGGGTTTTAGTCAGTTCAAGTCTGATACGCCTGCGCCTAGAGCGGAATGGATGGATGGGATAATACATCACCAAATGACCCCCATTGAATGGTTTCCCCATACAAAAGGGCTGCTGTTATGTACAGTCAGCATCAGAAGTAGATTAAAAGTGTTTCAAAGCAGGTGTTTTTATAAAATCTTTTAAGATATTACTCGTTACTAACAAGTTATTAAAGAGTAAGGAATATTTTAAAGAATAATCTTCTGAAACATTAAAAATAATAACTGGAGTCCTGTACATCAAATAATTAAAATTCCGAAATGTTAAGCTACTTCTGCTGCTGACCGTACCTTCAAGTATGTTGCCGTTGATTCACCTTTGTAAAATAATAGGCTATCTACAAATCGGCAACAGAAGCTATGTACTGTAAATAAAAAGATAAAAGCTTTCAAACATTACAGCCGTAGTACAACAGGCATAGGAAGCGTCTCGAAGCATCAACAACGTCGCGTGCCGACCATGTGTACGCGCAGGGTTTTCGATGATCTAAGGCTTTCTTTTTTTTTTGGGGGAGGGGAAATCATCAAATAACCCCTCCCGCTCTTGGGCAGAGCGAAAGGGAGTGTCAGACTTCTACTGACTAAAAACCTCCCATGTTCCTTCTTCGCCCTTCATGTCGAGGCCGCGGTATCCCTTGCGAACAACCCGCAGCCTCGACAGGATGATCTATGGCTGACAGCGCGTTCGTGTTCCACGCGCGCCTCAAAGAGATGTCAGCAACATGGAAGGGCCAAGAACCGACGCCTGTTGGGGCTACGGGTTGTTCACAATAGATACTGCGGCCTCGACATGAAGGGCTAAGAAGGAACATGGGTGGTTTTTAGTCAGTAGAAGTCTGACACTCCCTTTCGCTCTGCCCAAGAGCGGGAGGGGTTATTTGATAATTTTCCACCCACCATAAAAAAAAAAACCAAAAGGTACTCTATACAGTCGCACGGTAAGATGGTTCATAGAGTTGCCATCAAAACTAATATATTTAATTTCACATGAACCCATTCTTTGGGGAAAAACCGGCAACAAACACCATGGATTTCTCTTTAAAAATATTTGGTTTTAATATTGCAATCATGTCACACTGTTTATACATATACACAGTCTGACAATAATTGAGGTGTTTTAAAAAACCGTCAAATAAGATATTATTAATCTATATATATAAAAATGAAACCCGTTTTCCGTTGTCACGACTTGGCATGAAAACGGCTTGACCGATTTGGCAGATTTTTTTTTATAAATGTTCGTTGAAGTTCAAGGATGGTTTTTACGGCGAGAAAAATTCGAATAATGGCCGGAAAAGCCCTAAAAACAGCCCTTTTCTTTTTCCCATACAAACGTTTTCTAACTAAAACGTAAAATCAATTTGAGCTTTAAAACCGTACCCATAAAGTTCAAGTGTTAGTGGAGAGGTTCCGGGAAGGCAAATCAATTGAGTGACGTTCAGTTGTTCAGTCAACGAATGACAACTCCAAACAGACCATACGACATTATCACAATAATTACAAATAATTACTGTTTCTTTCCCAATAGAAAAACGATTTTTTAAATGGTGTTTGCGTATCATATAAAAATTAATTGCTGTTAGTTAGTCTCGCTAAAACTCGAGAA